>JAIFGZ020000260.1:3719249-4958999 GCA_019925245.2 Oryza australiensis | reverse complement strand
TATTCCGGATCGGATAGCCACGATTGGCTATTTTGCACTCATACTCCAATCGGTAACGATCTATCGGCCCTTACTTGCAAGTGTTCTGGTTTGCGCGGTAAAAGTTTTTGTTTTCGGCTAGCGTAGCCTCCGCGTAACCCTTCGGTGGTATCGAGCTAATCTTGCTTAGTTCGGGTTTTAGATTGGATACGGAACAAGTTTTGCGCACGGGTTGATTAGATCAATCGGTTTTACGGGATACGTTGAGGAGAGTTAATGGTAATTGCGTTCCTTGATAGTGTATCGGAACGGCGTAATGTGATTACGTCGAAGCAATATCCATAGAACTCGGTTTGAGTCGGCTTCGAGATAGCGTTCCTTGATAGTGTATCGGAACGGTATAATGTGATTATGCGAAGCTATCTCGTAGTCCGATCTTGTTAGGCTGCCTCGCGCCTACACAAACCATCTCCCTTGATAGTGTATCGGGACGGCATAATATGATTATGCCGATATGGTTTCCGTAAGCGATTTCATAGATTGGATCTATGAATTTCATGTGGTGTTTTGGGCACTGCGATAAGTAGAAAACGTTTCTACGCCATGTGCGTACCCCTTATATGTTGTCTCGATGCCGTAGCTCTGCAATAAGTAGAAAACGTTTCTACGCCTAACTTGTTTTTGCAGAGAATACTTTGAGATGGGATGGCCCTATTGTATGTATGAGATGCATGTGATGCATGTAATATTCTTTCATATGTGCAATCCCTGTAATATTCTTTCTTACGTGCAATGCTTGTAATATTCTTTAACGACCTGCAAGTCGATGTAATCTTCAATTAGAGCTTCTATAGTAGTAGCTTAGTTTGAAGAAATCAAGCATTCGGCACTCGAAAGAACGGTGATGAAGATGGAGATCCTCTACACCGGCATGGAGATGGAGATCACCATGTGAAGGGGGCCATACTATTTCACTATATGCTATTCTTCTTGCTTTCATATGTGATATGTTTGTTTGATAGAATAGCATCCCTCACAAAATTAAGTGGTAATGATGCCCTTCCAAATGTTGCACCCGTCACCGTTATGCTCGTCAATGGTGGGTCTGTCAAAGCAGAGTGCCATTCTCTATCATAACACGAGGGGGTATATGTCAGACATATACATGCAGGAACATTTGGTTTACTTAACAAGGCTATCAAAACAGTTTTGGGCCTTGGGGCATAGGTTGGCGCCGGGGCATGGAGATGCCACACCAACAACAAGAGTCACATAGAGATGTGATTAGCAAGGAGTTGCTTACCAATGTTACTAATTTTCTAGCAGTGATGCCAAAGCTCACTAGAAAATTAACTAACATGTGGATCTTGACCCAATACGTAACCTAGAGGGAAGGTGTAAAATACGTAACGGGAGTCTAATGTTAAATTGTTTAACAATAGACATAGCATAAACATTGTGCTAAACTTTGCTTTTTCTGTTGTAGAATAAATGGCGGCTAATACTACACCCAGTACCTTTAATTTGCGATCTATTCTCGAAAAGGAAAAATTAAATGGAACAAACTTTATGGATTGGTATCGCAACTTGAGAATTGTTCTCAAGCAAGAGCGTAAGGAGTACGTTCTTGAAGTACCTTATCAGGAGGATTTGCCAAATAATGCCCTTGCAAGCTGCACGGAGAGCTTACGAGAAGCACACTAATGATGCCCTAGATATAAGCTGTCTCATGCTTGCTACAATGTCCCCGAGCTTGAAGCAATATGAGAGCGGCGATGCTCACACTATTATTCGGGGACTGCGTGGCATGTTTGAGAACCAAGCTCGGGCGAGAGGTTCAACACCTCAAAGTCCTTGTTTGCGTGCGGCTTGTTGAGGAATCCGTCGATCGCATGTGATAAAATGATTGGCTACATTGAGAGTGCGGAAAAACTAGGTTTCCCCTTAGCCAAGAGTTGGCTGCGATGTGATTCTCCGGTCGCTCCCTCAGAGCTTGAGCCATTCATATTGAATTATCACATGAACAATATGGATAGAACCTTGGCTGAATTGCATGGGATGCTAAAGACAGTGAGGAGAGTATCCGGAAAAATGGTCATCATGTGATGATGATGCGAAGGCTAAGCGCAAACCACTGTCAAGAAACTTTGCACCAAGAGGAAGTTAACTCCCGATGAGATCGCGAGTGCCTCTAATGCAAAAGAAGGGCAAGAAGGGTCGGCGGCATCGGATGCCGTTTGCTTCTATTGCAAGGAGACGAGGCCATTGGAAAAGGAACTGCAAGAAGTACATGGAGGATCTCAAAAAGAAGCAAAGTACGACTTACGCCGGGTATTAATGTTATAGACATTAATCTTGCTACTTCACCCTACGACTCTTGGGTATTTGATACCGGATCGGTAGCTCATATTTGCAAATCGTTGCAGGGAATGAGAAGAAGTAGAGGATTGAGAAGGGGCGAGGTGAACCTGCACGTTGGCAATAGAGCAAGCGTTGCAACAGTTGCTGCCGGCACAGTATCACTTCATCTACCTTCAGGATTAGTTTTGGAATTAAATAATTGTTATTGTGTTTCAACACTCTGTCAAAACGTTATTTCTGCTTCATGTTTGCAAGCAGAAGGATATGATTTTAGATCAATGAACAATGGTTGTTCAATATATCTTAGAGATATGTTCTATTTTCATGCTCCATTGGTGAATGGATTATACGTTTTGAATCTTGAAGCGTCTCCCATCTATAACATTAATACAGAAAGGCAACTCTCTAATGATACAAACCCCACGTTTATCGGCATTGTCGCTTAGGCCATATAAATAAGAAACGCATGGAGAAGCTCCATAAGGATGGATTGCTTCACTCTTTTGATTTTGAATCATTTGAGACATGTGAGTCTTGTTTACTTGGTAAGATGACAAAGGCACCTTTCACGGGACATAGTGAGAGAGCAAGTGACTTATTGGCACTCGTACATACTGATGTATGTGGACCAATGAGCTCAACGGCCAGAGGTGGTTATCAGTACTTCATTACCTTTACCGATGACTTTAGTAGATATGGTTATATCTACTTAATGAGGCATAAGTCCGAATCCTTTGAAAAGTTCAAAGAATTCCAGAATGAAGTACAGAATCATTTAGGGAAAACAATCAAGTTTCTACGATCAGATCGTGGAGGGGAATACTTGAGCCAAGAGTTTGGTAATCATCTGAAAGATTGTGGAATTGTTCCACAGTTGACTCCGCCAGGAACTCCACAATGGAACGGAGTGTCCGAACGGAGAAATCGCACCTTGTTGGACATGGTGCGGTCGATGATGAGCCAAAGTGATCTTCCGTTATCCTTCTGGGGATATGCTCTTGAAACAGCTGCGCTCACACTAAATAGAATTTCATCTAAGTCAGTTGAAAAGACACCATATGAGATATGGACAGGGCAACCCCCTAGTTTGTCTTTTCTCAAAATTTGGGGATGCGAAGCTTATGTAAAACGTTTGATCGACAAGCTCACACCCAAATCGACAAGTGCTTCTTTGTGGGATATCCTAAGGAAACTAAGGGATATTACTTTTATAATCGGGAACAAGGCAAAGTGTTTGTCGCCAGCACGGTGTCTTCTTGGAGAAAGAGTTTCTTTCAAGAAGGGTTAGTGGGAGCGGGGTGCATCTTGAAGAAGTTCAAGAAACACCGAAATGTTTCGGCGACCACGGAACCACAACGGGAGGAGCAAAGTGTTGCGCCACCGGTTGTAGATACACCGGCCCACGGAGGTACGAAAGATCACGTCGTGCGCACGGTACGGTGCGGAACAACGTGATATATTGTTGTTGGACAACGATGAACCTAAGACCTATGAGGAGGAAGTGATGGTGGGACCCGATTCCAACAAGTGGCTTGGAGCCATGAAATCCGAAATAGAATCCATTTACGACAATCAAGTTTGGAACTTGGTTGATCCACGATGGTGTCAAAACCATTGAGTGTAAATGGGTTTTTAAGAAAAGGCCGATATGGATGGAAATGTTCACATCTATAAGGCGCGATTGGTGGCGAAAGGTTTTAAACAATTCAAGGAGTTGATTATGATGAAACCTACTCACCCGTCGCAATGCTTAAATCTATTCGGATTATCCTAGCGATTGCTGCGTATTTCGATTATGAGATATGGCAGATGGATGTCAAAACGGGTTTCCTAAATGGAAACCTAAGCGAGGATGTATACATGATACAACCTCGGGGTTTTGTCGATCGAGAATCGCTGAAAGATATGCAAGCTACGAAATCCATTTATGGATTGAAGCAAGCATCTCGGAGTTGGAATATTCGTTTTGATGAAGTAATCAAAGGGTTTGGTTTCATCAAAAATGAAGAAGAGGCCAATGTTCACAAAAAGGTCAGTGGGAGCGCAATTGTATTTCTAATCTTATATGTGGATGACATATTGTTGATTGGAAATGATATCCCTATGCTAGAATCCGTCAAGTCTTCATTGAAAAATAGTTTTTCCATGAAAGACTTAGGGGAGGCAACATACATATTGGGCATTCGGATCTATAGAGATAGATCCAAGAGGCTAATGGATTAAGCCAAAGTACATACATTGACAAGGTGTTGAAAAGGTTCAACATGCATGATTCCAAGAAAGGTTTCTTGCCCATGTCACATGGCATTAATCTTAGCAAGAATCGGTGTCCTCGGACACATGATGAGCGGAATAAGATGGGTATGGTTCCATATGCTTCGGCAATTGGATCCATCATGTATGCCATGCTTTGTACACGCCCGGATGTCTCGTACGCTTTGAGTGCTACGAGCGGATACGATCGAGATCCGGTGAAGGTCAGCGTGCGTAAGAAGAATATCCTTAAGTACTTGAGAAGAACTAAGGATATGTTCCTAGTCTATGGAGGTGAAGAAGAGCTCGTTGTAAGTGGTTACACCGATGCTAGCTTCCAAACAGGACAAGGATGATTATAGATCGCAATGCAGGTTCGTGTTACGAGACGGAGCGCGATCGGTGGAAGAGTTCCAAGCGGGATACATTGCTGATTCTACAACGGAGGCCGAGTACATTGCTGCTTCGAAGCTGCAAAGGAGGCTGTTTGGATCAAGAAATTCATTTCTGAGCTTGGTGTGATGACTAGTGCGACTGGTCCAATGTCTCTCTATTATGACAATAGTGGAGCCATTGCGCAAGCCAAGGAGCCGAGGTCACTTCAGAAGTCCAAACACATACTTCGGCGATATCATCTCATCCGCAAGATAGTGGACAGAGGTGATGTCAAGATATGCAAAGTGCACACGGATCTCAACATAGCCGATCCGCTGACAAAACCTCTCCCTCAGCCGAAGCATGAGGCGCACACAAGAGCAATGGGTATTAGATACTTACATGATTGACTCTAGTGCAAGTGGGAGATTGTTAGTGATATGCCCTAGAGGCAACATGGAGATGTTAGATATCACGTCAATGTTTATGTATAAATGAATAAAGTGTTATTCAGTTCCATGAAATAGACATCTTGTATTGATCAATAAGTACGTGACTTATTTATGAGACTCGATATGTATGAATCTATTTCTAAATGATCCCTGATCATATATTATATTATTGGAACAAATATGATTCTAAGATCGGCATGTCTATTGATTGATGATCATGTCTCATAGATCATGGGTATGGAGATACCAAATCAATAAACATGGACACATGTGTTGGAGAACACATTGTTGCATAGACCCACCATGAGACACATTAATGTGCCATTAGTTGGTCTCGGGTAGTGTTGGTACAAAGTCCTTAGACACGAGATCACCATGGATTCCAACATGTGTAGTAGCCTACTTTGGGACTACCAAACGCTATTCCGTAACTGGGTAGTTATAAAAGTAGTCTTCGGGTTTGCTATGAAACATGGAGCGGGATGTGAGTGATCAAGATGGAATTTGCCGCTCCTTTGGGAGAGATATCTCTGGGCCCCTCGAGGTAATGGATTATGGAAATGCATGGCCATGCTAAGTTGATTGAGGAGTCAATCAACGGACGGATAATCAATACGGTTCGAGTGAATGGTTAAGCTATTGAAGGGATGGCACACATCTTGCCTATAGCTTAGCGGTATCGTGAGGCAAAGGGATTTGTGTACACATTACGGTTGAGCCGATATTATTCTTGTATACTATGGTGTCAATATGTCTTGCTAGGCGCCGCTGTTGACAAGTCGGTGAGTTGGACTCGGCCGACGATCGGCTAAGTTAGACTATAGCCGAAGCCAGAGTATACCTGAACCTACGGGGTCGCACGCTTAAGGGGATAAGAACAGGCATTCGAGTTGGACTCGAATACGGCTCAATCGGATAGGGATCCGATCGGATAGAGTCCTATGGGCTTACGACGTATGGGCGGCCAACTCTATGAGATTCGGATAGGATCCGATTCAAAATAGAGTTCTGATCGGCCACGAGTCCATGTCGGCCAACTCTATATAAAGGGGTGAGGGGTGGAGAGTTGAAAAGGACATAAAGTCAATTGATTGCGCCGAAATCAATCTGATCACACGCGGCTTTAGAAGTCGTCGAGATCAATCTTCACGAGAAACCCTCCCCACCTTTGGCGTTGTCCCGGACGACCCTAGCCTTGCATCGCGTGCTAGCACACGGGTGTACGGCGTTTTGTCCCCGGACGTGTGGATACCGGACTAAACATATAGTCAAGAACTATAAAAATCATTCTCATATAAATGCTTAGCTAATGCTAAAGCGATCATAAAAATCTCATCACTCGGCAAGCTCACGCTTGTTGAGTGAATGCACTGAGTCATCTCGAACAAATAGTTCAATCAACCCTCGTGGTGAAAATCACTCGGTAAGCTCATGATTATCCGAGTGGATTTATCGAGTCATCTCGGAACAAATATTTTAATCATCTCTCATGGGAAGCTGGTCCAAATCATCCCAACGATCCAAATCCGATGCACTCGGGCTGGTCCCGCAGCTTGAACTCTGCGGAGAACATCCGGCCAAGAGCTAAAGGCCACTCAAGAAGAGGCTGCATCAAGGAAGCGGCTACGAGGAGAGAAATAGCCGCGCTCAGGGAGAACCTCGACCTCGGGGTTCAGTTGGGAGTAAGCAGTCTCCTTAGTCTTTTTGTGCCTTTATTTGCGATGCAATGTTGATCTTGGTCGTTGACAACCTTTCTTGTTGCAAAAAACTCGTCGGATGTCCACTCGCTCCGGGCCCGAGCTGGAAGAAGCCAACACCGGCAAAGCCGAGATTGGAGTACGAGTTCGAAGGTAAGATCTTTCAAGATAACATTCTTCATGTTGCTTCATCTTTGAATGTTTGTGTGATCATATGTCTTTGACGACTTATAAGATCAAGACCCGAGCCTAGTATGATGTCTTTCTTGAAAGGGTCCGAAGGGCCGAAAGTGTAAGGGACGATGTTGCTAACGCGGCGACACCGATTCTCTTGTCCATTTGTTCCATCATGGGCTCGGGACCGGTTCGCTGGACGCCATCGAGGTCTTCGACAAGCTTAGGCGGGCCCCGGATGGCCAACATCTCGAGAGGCAGCCATCATGGGAGCGGGCTTTGCCCTTGCGCAGAGACCAAGTCACTCTATCCCGGATAGATGTTGATTCGATCGGGGGAGGCTTGCCGATGGCACTTGGATGGCGAGCCCTAAAATTGATTAGTGAAGCGCGAGTCGGCCAAGAAAGTAGTTGCCGATGTAGTAAACAATTTTCGATCTTGATTGCTTTGTGAACATTGTATGTTTGTAACTTTCTAATGTGACTTGTAAATATTCGGCATATTTATGTCAATGCCTTGATCCGAGTTTTTATGTAAAATTTCTTAAGTAATTTTCGTCAGGTTGTCACCAAGCCTAAGCTTGATTAGGTCATCAAAAAATTCTCGGTCCTTATGCATTGAACTCGAATCAAGGAACATTAAACAATGATAAACCAAATATGCACGGTTGAAGAAAACCATACTTTATTGACACGTATGCGGCCCCATTTGCTAACTCAAGAAGTCATCTTGCTTGAGGTTGGCGATCAAGAATAACATAAAACTTAAGGCAATTTAAGCATAGTATCGTCGAAGATGTTCGATGTTCCGAGGAGTTCTCCACCATGGATCCGTCTTCACACTTTAGTCGGTATGCTCTGGCCGAGTCACCTCGGCAATTATATATGGCCCTTCCCATAGTGGAGATAATTTGTGATTGTCCTTGGTGGTTTTGAATTTTGCGCGAGAACTAAATCGTTGACAATAAAAGCTCGTGCTCGAACATTACGGTTGTGGTATCGTCGAGTCCTTGAAGATATCTTGCCCAATTGGATCGAAGTGCCTCATGGGCCTTCTCCGGTCAGTGAGGTCATCCACTCGGTCTTGATCGTAGCGTTCGTCGTTAAGGCTGCGGACTCGGAGAGATTCGTACTCCATTTCGTTCGGCAACATGGCTTCTACGCCATAGACCAAAAAAGAAAGGAGTTTGGCCGCTAGCTTGGACTAGGCGTGTCAGTAGAGACCATAGAGGCAGGGGAGCTCTTGGACCCATTTGCTTGGCATAAGGGTTTAGCCGGTCAAACACTCGGGCCTTGATGCCTTGAAGAACCATGCGGTTGGCATGCTCGGCATGTCCATTGCTTTTGGGATGTGCGACCGATGCATAGCAGATTTTGATGCCAAAGTCCTCACGAGAATTCCTTAAAGATGCCTCCGGTGGTGGGTCCCGTTATCGGTTATAATTACTGTTTGGGATGCCAAACCGATGTACGATGTTGAGGATGAAGTCTCGTGCCTTGTCGGCGGTGATCGTAGCAGCAGAAGCTTAGCCTCGATCCACTTGGAGAACTTGTCGATCGCGACGAATAGATGCGTGAATCCTCTGGAGCCTTCTTGAAAGGACCAGACCATATCCAAGCCCCATACGCAAATGGCCAAGATAATGGAATCGTTTGTAGCTCTTGGGCTGGAAAGTGGCTCTGCTAGAGCGAAGAGCAGCAACCTTCACACGTTCGGACCACTTTGTCGAGCGTCGGAGACCGCCGTAAGCCAGAAAAAACCTTGTACGTAGGCTTTGCCCACCAAGGTGCGTGCACGCAGGGTGACTTCCGCATACACACAGTGGATATCTTGGAGTAGTTGCCGTCCTTCCTCGGGAGTGATACATCTCATTAGGACTCCGGAGGGGCTCCTTTTGTACAGTCGAGTCAACCATGACGTAAGCTTGACAACGATGTCGGACTCGTTCCGCCTCATCCCAGGTCTTTCGGCGGCTCTTGCTAAGTTAAAAATTTGATGAGTGGTGTCCTCCGGTCGGCGTCGATCATGGCGACTTGGTTTGCGGCTTGCTCGTTGGGGTTAGTTTCTTTTGCAACGGTCGGTTCATAGAGATGCTCTACGAAGACGTGCATTGGAGCTTGCTTCTCGCTTGGACCCGAGCTGGCCAGGCTCGTCAGTGCCTTGTTGTTATGTCTCAAGACATGGGATAGCTCCAATCCGTCAAACTTGTCTTCAAGTTTGCGAACTTCTTCTTGATAGGCCTCCATGGTGTCATTTAAACAGGACCGAGTCTTTCATCACTTGGTTGACAACCAGGTGGAAATCTCCTTTCACGACCAGCGTAGCGTATCGAGTGAAACTGACAGAGTCGCAGATCCATGCGGCGGGGCTTCGTACTCGGCAACATTGTGAGAGGCGGAGAAGTGGAGGTGAAGAACATATCTTAGCCTTTCCCCGGTCGGGGAGATCAACACGACTCCTGCTCCCAAGCCGGTGATCCTCTTGGATCCGTCAAAGTGCATGGTCAGTATTGTAGGTCTTCTCGAGGTACATCTTCTTGTTGTTCGGTCCACTCGGCCGGGAAATCTGCACGGGGCTTGTGACTTTGAGGCGTCCTCACCTTGAAAGTTAAGTCCGGCATCGGTTCAGGGGGCCCCTTCGCGATGCGCCCGGTCGTCTCCCGGTTGTGGATGACATCGCCGAGTGGAAAGGAAGTGACGACGGTGGTAGAGTGACCCTAAAAGTAGTGCGCCAATTTTCTTGCGGTTATCAGAACACCATTTAGCAATTTTTGTACACGAGGATAGTGACTTTTCGCTCCTGCCGGTACTTCGCTAACGAAGTAGATTGGCCTCTGAATCTTACGGACTCATCCTTCTTCTTCGCGTTCAACCACAAGAACCGTGTTGACCACTTGGTGAGTCGGCTTGAGACATACATTAGCGGGGGCTCCACGAGGGTTGAGAGTGAGGCTAGGACGGGTGGCGTCGTGAGAAATTCTTTGAAATCTTCAAAGGCCTTGTGGGCTTACGTGGTCCACTTTGAAGTGAGTCGATTTTCTTGATGCTTTGAAGAAAGGCATACCTCGTGCGTCGAGTCGAGAGATGAATCACCTTAGCACCGCCATGTAGCCGATAAACTTACGGACATCTTTAAGTTACTCGGGGCTTCATGTTCGGGATAGCATTGATTTTCTCTGGATTAGCTTCAATGCCGCGATGGGACACCATGAAGCGAGAAGTTTGCTGATGGCACACCGAACGTGCACTTCTCAGGTTTAACTTCATTACGAAGGCCGAATATTTGCGAAGGTTTCTTCTAAGTCGGCAATCGGGTCTTCCTTACGCTTGGTCTTGATGACAACATCGTCGACATAGGCTTCCACGTTCTTCCCGATCTGCGTTTGAAAGCATCTTTGAATCATGCGTTGGTATGTGGCTCGGCGTTCTTCGGGCGAAGGGCATCGTGATGTAGCGATGGCTCCAAGCGGCGTGATGAACGATGCTTTCGAGGCGGTCAGTTCCTTCAAGCTGATTTTGTGGTAGCCAGTAACAATCCGAGAGCTTAAGAGCTAGCGGCCATTTCATTGAGTCACGACTTGGTCGATGCGAGGCGGTCGAATGGATCTTTGGGGCAAGCTTTGTTGAGGTCGGTGTAGTCACGCACATGCGCCCGCTTGCCACTGTCTTCTTCGGACCGGGACCGGGTTAGCCGGCCGGTCGGGATGGAGAACTTCTTTGATAAAACCGGCGGCTAAAAGCTTTGTGAGTTCTTAGTGATGACATCTTTTTGATCCACGAGCAAAACGGCGCAATCGTTGTTTGATTAGTTTCGTGTCATCCTTGACGTGTAAAGTGCTCGATCACCTCCCTAGGTATTCCGGGCATATTAGATGGTTTCCAAGCAAAAACATCTTTATTATTTTGGAGGAAGGTGACGAGCGCGCTTTCCTGTTTAGGATCTAGCTCGGCGCCGATTACTGACGGTTTTTGAAGGATCCGATGGATCAAGGGAGATTTTCATCGTTTTGGCGTCGCCTTGTCCCGACTTGGCTATCTTCTTTGTGGGGATTTCGCCCTCTCCAGGGTTGATGCGGCCAGTCGGATTTCATCTGGCCAATTGATCTCTCACGAGATTGGGCCATATCGCGGCTTTCCTTGTCGCGGGTGAAGGCTTGTTTGGCGTCGCTACGCGGGGTGATGGCGCCGTTGGGCGGGCATCTTCATGCGGAGGTAGGTATAGTGCGGTATCGCCATTAACTTGGCGAGTGCGGGCCTTCCAATGATCGCATGGTAGGCCGTCTCGAGTCGGCCACCTCGAAAGTGATGTTCTCCGTCCGAGAAGTTCTCCCAGAACTCACGAAGGTGGTGGAAGGGCGATGTGCCCAAGTGGCGTGGACGACGGCCAGGGATAACTCCGTGGAAGGGGCTGAGCTTGCCTTTGGTTTGGCTCTCGGGATTTGCATCTCGTCCGGGGTCTTGGCGAACAAAATATTGAGGCGTTGCCCCATCGATGAGGACACGCTTCGACTTGATGTTGCGGACCACCGGGTCTAGTACCGGGGTACCACCGGGTGAACCACTTGGTCGGGGTGATCCGGCGGTCGAATGTGATGGCCACCTCAGACCATCGTAGGTATTGTGGGACTTCGGGTTGCGCCGCGTTGACCTCACGGTCGGTTAGCCTGCTTCCTCTTGGACTCATAAGCTTGCGGCCCCAGAAAATGTGATTCAGCTCGCCTACGGGGTCTTGAAAGGGCTCTTGTATTTCTAGTCGGGTTGTTCTTCTTGGTCCCAGATGGGCCAGGCTTCGTCGATCGGCTTCTTGTTGAGTGTGCCGCATATTGCTTGGCGGATTGCTTGTAAATGAAGCAATCCTTGGCCGCATGCTTGTGGTTTGGATGATGCGTGCAGCGAGCGTTCATGATTGCGTCGTGGTGCGACTCGGGGGCGGCATTGGGAGTTGGACGTTGCGGCAACCAGATCCTCGGGCCGGCGCTTGCGGTCCTTCGGCCACAGGTTGTTGCTGCCGTTATTCTTCTTAGGATGCCGACTTCCTCCGGCCTTATCGTCCCTTTTGTCGAGGCCCGGTCTTGCCGCGCCGCCTTGATCGCGTTCTTTGGACTTGGCGTAAGAGTTTCTTGTCTCGAACATCTGTTTCACCATCTTCGGTGGCTTACGCCCAAATTTTCCGATCAACGGTTCATCACGGACTCCCTTACGGAAGGTGGCGATGAAGATGTCGTCGGTGATGTTGGGGATCTTGTTGCGCTTTTCGGAGAAGTGCCGGATGTAGTCCTTCAATGGCTCGTCGCACTTACGGACGATGTTGTAGAGATCGAAGTGGGTCTCGGGCCTTTCAAAGGTGCCTGGAAGTTGGCGATGAAGTGATCCCGTAGCTCACTCCACGGCTGATCGAGCCTCTTGGTAAGCTCGTGAGTCGGTTCTGGCTGAGTTGGTGAGGGCAACGAGCAAGTAATTGGCCATGGCCTTGTTGTCTCCTCTGCTTTGCACGGATGGCGAGTGTACATGGTCGCCACGACTCGGGGTCGGTCTTTCCGTCGTACTTTTCGATTTACGTCGGCTTAAAACCATTCGGCCAATGCACTCGGCGCGGGTCCCGAGTGAAACGGTACTCCGTCGTCGTTCTTTGTCGGGCGAGCCCCTTCGGTCTTCGTGGGAGCGCTGATCTCGTTCTTGATAGCGCCGGTCGAGGACTTCCCGCGAATCACTCGGCGGGGTCCTTGCCTGAGGCTGCTTGGTAGTCGGAGTTGTTCTTTGCGGCGGACCGGTGGTGGACGGGTGGTCGTCCATGCCGCTTCTCGCGGGAGTCGGCCGATTGCTCTTGATGTTTGCAGTGGCCTCATGGCGGGGTCTCTTGACCTAGTAGCCGTCCGTCTTGTTCGGGCCTCTTGTAATCCTTCGACCTTAGCGGCGGGAGTCGGCTTACGTCGGGCGTTTACTACCATGGACTCAATCGGCCTTGCGCGAGGTGGATGGAGAAGCGATTGGCTGTTGCCACGATGATGGTCTTGATCTTGTCCAAGATGGTGTTACCATAGGCGGCGCCGCCGATAACGGTGTCGAGGAGGGTGAGGGCGACGACGGCGTTACGTTGAGGCGTTTGGAAGATGTTGGTGTTGTTGACTCGCGTGCGAAGTATGGCCTCCCGGCGGATCGCCGTCGCCTCGAGGTCTCGCTTTCTTACTGTCGGCTTCCTCCTTGCGCCTCTTCTCATCTTCCGCCGGCTTGCGCTCTGCTCAAGCACGGCTTGTTCTTCCTCTACGACCACTGCGAGACATGGTGAGTCGGTCTCGGCCACCTTAGCCATGAGGACGTCGAAGCACTTCGGCTCATAGTCCTTGTCGCGATCGAGTTGTTGGCCTTGTCAGGGATGTCGTAAAGATCATCGAAGCCTATAGAGCTGAGTTACTCATCGAGCTCCGTGGATGAGCATGACCCGAATGGTTGGAGGATGACGGCAATTTCCCTTGAACCGGGTTGCTTGAATCTGGATCGTTCCGGTCAGTCGTAGCTTGATGACGGGGGTTCCTCAGGAGTGGGTCGATCTCGACTCGGGGAGGGAGTTTGCAATAGATCTCGGCGGCGTTTGGTAGTCCAAGCGGGCGCCGAGGGTTTCTCCCTCCGAGAGTAGATTGGTTTCGACGGGGAGGTTAGGAGGTGGGCTGTAGATCCGGCGGCGTTCGGTGAGTCAGAATGGCGCCGGCGGGTTCCCTCTTCAGTGGATGGACACCATCTTGGAAGTCAAAGCGTGTCGCTGAGATCTCAGTGTTGTTCGGCAACCCGAACGGCGCCGAGTGGATTCCTCTTTCCAAGTGGGCAAAACCCATCTCGGAAGTCGGAACCTTGTTGTAGATCTCGGTGTTGTTCGGTAGCCCGAGCACGGCGCGGCGGGTTCCCCTCCCGGCTGGTCCGAATCCGAGTTGGGGAAGGAGAGCTTGTTGAATCCTTTGGCGGCAGAAGTCGTCGATGCGATGAATATCCCATCGCGCTTGCAGGCGAGATTGAAGAAGAAGTCTTGATGCGCGGGCCTCTACAGCGCACCAAGCATCAAAACTTGGTTTCGGCAATAAAAATTTGGGGAGTGCGATCAAGATCGCCAAGCTCGATGAGTTAGGTGGTAAACAAGGTTTAGACAGGTTCAGGCCCTCTCGTGAGGTAATACCCTACTCCTGTTTCGGGGATTCGATCCGCCAGAGTGTTTATTGATCTCAAGATCTGTTGCTCCTAAAGTCGATAGCTCGTATGTACGATCTAACATCGATATCCCTCAAGGACGCCCCTTACCCCCTTATATAGTCTTGGGAGGCGGGCTTACAAGTCGGAAACCCTATCTTACTCTAAGTCGGATCCCTCAATCTTACCAAACCGTGACTATGAGCCGTTGCCTTATCTAATCGGCAACATAATACCCAAGTCATAGCCGGTTTACATAATTAGAAGGTATAACCTATCCCTATCTCCGTCGGATAAGCTTGTCATGTGGGTATTCGATTGCCATAATCTCCACGGCGTAGTTTTCATTTTTGGCCTCCATTGCTTTTTGCTTTTGCCTAGCCGATGGCGTTGTTCTTGGATCATCTGCCGAACTTCTTCTTCCCTTCCTTCATGCTTCAGTCTTTGAATTCTTCTTTTCTACGTTTTGGTGAAGAGGTCAGAAGGGCATCATTGGGGATTGGCCAATTCTTTATCATCGGCTTCTTCTTCATCATAGTAGTCATTGTTTTCGTCCTCTTCGTCGAAGAAGTCTTGATGGATCAGCCCTAGCCGATCGTGAACGGACTGCCGGTGCTGGTTGAGCTGTTTGGCCCTCGGGACGAACTGAGTTGGGCTGGTGATTTCCGGGCTCCTGTGTTCGTCCTCGTGGTAATCGCTGCAGGCCGGGCAATTGTCTAGCATTGGCGGCCTCATCCCGGTTTTTCGGCGGTGCACGAAAAATTCACAATGCCAATGAGGATCGGCATCACTTTGTGCTCCCCGTTGTGCGGCGGCCTCGCGTCTCGGGCTCTTGCCGACAAAATCTTTCAAGCGAGCCTCTTCTTCCCGCCAAGATTCTTGTCGAAGCGCGCCCAGGCTGTCCGTGTTGATCGGCCGTTGATCAGCCGATCGGACAATGGGGCGCACCATGTTGATTGGCGCGGCTTGATCTCTAGTCGGCTTGCTCTGCCTTGACCCCTTTTAATGTCTCGGCTAAGGCATGCGTCATTGCTGCTGCCGATCAGCTTGCCTGGGGCAGGCTTGAACCATACTGACCGGGAAGGGGTTGCGTCTACTTTTATTGGCCGAGTGGAATCGGCAAACTTGAGCTTCCTGGACTCTAAGACTTTACAATCGTTAGTGGCATGGGACGTTGAGTTGTGCCACTTACGGTACTTTTTCTTCTTTAGTTCATCGGCCGATGGGATCACATGGTTCTCGGGAAGTGGATGCTGCTTCTCCTTGAGTAAAATCGAAGATCCTATCGGCCTTGGTGATGTCAAAATCATATTTCTCCTATAACACCACTGAAAATCGAAATTTAAAAACCGTAACTTAAAAACCGCAACTTAAAAACGGAGCCCACAAAAACTTTTTGAAGCATTGCATCTTGTTGTACTTAATTGCCTCTTGTTTGCAAGTTTTATTGCTTGTTATAAAGAAAAATACTCTTATTTAAAAATTAGAGAAATCAAAAGGTTAGGAAACCCTAAACGAAAAGGAAATTCGAAATAAATAATATAAATAAAAATTGGGAAAAGTAAGGTTGATAAGAATTTGTTTTGGATCAAAACTATATTTTGGAAAATACAAAAAAATAAAATAAAAAGGAATAAAAGGAAGAATGGAAATAGAAGGAATATATATATGAATATGTACATAATAATATATAATAAAGTTGGGCAAAAGATTGAAAATTTGGAGTTAAACTAAATTTATAAAATGGCCAAATTATGTTTCATATTAGGAGAAAAATAAAAGGAATGAATAGAAATGAAGATTTAAAAAAAAGGTAAAAGGAAAAGAAAATCGGGAAAATCGAAAATCACACTATTCATCGCCCGCGGTGTTCGACGTCGGTCTCGGCGTACGCGCCACGCCCGCGCACGTGGCCACGCCACGCGCGCCCATGCCGCCGTATAATCCATAGCGCCGCGCCCCACGCGTCGTACGCCGCGCGCGTCGGCCACAGCGCCGCGCCCATGCCTCGCCATACTTCGCCGTCGTGTCGCCGTACCGTGCGCGCGCCCGCGTCAACGCCGTCGCCTGTAGCCGCGTCAGCCCGCTTCGCGTCGTACCACCGTGCCCATTCCGCCCGTGCTGTAGCCATGCCCATCGTGCGTCGGCCTCCCCTCCCCCTACCCGCGCATGTCGTCACCCCTAGAGCCGCCCGCCACAGCCGCCGAGCGCGAGCTCGTGCGGACTGCTATAAATAGCGCTCCGCCGCCAAAGTTCACAACACAAAAATTGTGTCCAATAGCCTCATCTAGCTCCTCCCAAATTTTCCCCAAAATCCGTTAACTACAGCCCACCAATTTGGAGAAATACCGAAGAACCCTAGGTTGAGCCGCACCGAGTAATTCTCCAAAATTTGCCGTCCTCAGTTATTGATTCTCAAATTAAAGGTACTAATACAATCCTCACATCGAGAGCTTCATTTCCCCTAATTCTCCCAAACCAAATTATCACCGGAGACCACCGCCAACAAGCCCGCCGTGCCTCCCCTGTTTTGGCCGCGCCGTGCCCACACCGCCACCGTGGCCTCGCCATGAAAACGGTACAAATAGGCCTCGGTAGCTTGAGCTCCAAACACAAAATTTGATCGCCTCTTCTCCCTCTCCAAAACCCCCCAAAAATCCCCTGCTACCGTAGCCCGTTCACGAATAATTTCGCAAAAGATTGAAGCCGATCGGAAGAACCTAAATTGGCCACCGGAACAAGGATTTGAAATTCGACGTCTACAATCCGTTTCCTCTGCAATTGAAGGTACAATAACCATCTATGAAGCCCTAGCATTCGATTCCCTAGGTTTCCCGAGCCAATGCACCGCCGAAACTCGCCGGCGACGAGCGTCGCCGAGCTCCTCTGCCCGGCCGCCACCGTCGCTAGCTCCCCCATGCTCCATAGATGCAATAAGACACCTTGCTTGGGCTGAAGCATCGTAGAAGCATCCCGGCGACGTGCGCCTCCGCCGTCGTGACCACCTTTCCGTCGTCGGCCCAATCCGCCGCCTCTTCGGCCTAACCAGGGCTAGAAATGGGGTCCCCGTGGGTCGTAGATGGAGTAGGGTGAGCCGTCGCCCGCCGTGGGTTCACCCTCGCCCCGCCATCGGCCTCGGCGAGGAAGAAGAAGGGAGAGAAGGAAGGAAGAAAAGAAAAAGAAGAAAAGAGAAGGATGAGATTGGCTTGGTAGCTCGGTGGCTTGGCCGAGCCGAATGTGGGTGAGGTAGCGCGTTCGATTCAGTAGAAGAAAATTTTTGAATTTTTTTCTTATTTTATTTCTTTTAAGGAATTAAAATTAGGAGAAGCCTAGTAAAAATCATAAAAAATATATATTTACTCTTTTGAATCCCTAAACTTTATTCATAAGGAATTTTACACCTTTTCAAGAGATTATTATTTATTCTTTTCCAAAATTTCTTTTACAAATAATTATGAACTTTATATTCAAACTTCTTAACCTATTCCCTCTCCAAAAATTCCTATCTTTTGTGAAACCCATTTATTCACCAAAATATTACATTTACAAATGGGAACCTTTATAAAATTTTAAAACTATCTTTATAATTCCTAATAAACCCTTCCATATATATATATATACATATATGTTTTATATTTAATCTCGCTCCATAAATCCTTTCCAACCCGTTTATCGGTAGACCGCGACACCAAGTTCACGAAGGATTAAGAATTCAACCGGGAAATCGACGTAAGCACTCTCGTTACCCTTTTGTCAAATAGACATTTTGGATCGTCGGTTATAATGCCGATAAACTTACATTAAGCTTGGGGATAAGGCCACCCCATATAAATTAAATCGAAGAAAACAAAGAGTTCAAATCAATGCAACTCGCTCGATTCGACCGAACTTTAGCAAAACCCGATCATTAATCCGTTTACGACGATAGATTCATCGTAGGGACTGCTTTTGCGATTTATTTGGTTTTGATGGTTTTTATTTGAATTACTGATCGAATTCAATTGGATCTTACGCACATATGCATAGAGTCCAAGGGAGCCGTTGAGTACGGCCGAAGACACAAGTCAAGAAGGTCGCGAGCAAGGCAAGTCATCACACCTCTTCGAACATATTGATCCCAATTGCGAAATGATATTGTTTTAAACTTCAAATATGCATGCTATATACACAAACTAGTACCTATGCTTGATATACCATGCCTTGACATAGTTTACCTTTAGATATAATCTTTGTAACCCACGATGTGATATAACGAAGCATATCTTCGGTTAAATGCTTAGCTATGCTTATATTAGATTCATGCATACTCATGACTTTACAAAGAAGCTTTAAGCTTGGGCAACCACCTTAGGGAAGGTAGTTGAGGTTCGGCATGTGGAGACATGAGCGCTACATTGCCTTGAACATGATGAAAATAATTTTGATGGAAAAATGAAAGTACAAAACCAATGTTTTTAGACTAGGGCGGATTGATGGATTTGGGTGGATTAAGGCAAAGGCAAGTACCGTCCCTAGTCGATTAAGGACCGAGCCATGAGACTTATAACACTGGAACGAGCCGGTACAACCGTACTTCTCGAATGGGTATAGACCTAGCGAGAGTAGATAGCCGAGCGGAGCGGTATCCCACGCATAGGGGTTCTTGTGTGGAGATGTGGTTACGGTGGTTGAGATAAGGCTGCGGCCTACGGGTTGAGTAATGAATGAGAATTTGGTGAGTTTCCTCTTACCCGGAGCACCGGAACTCCTCTCACTGCTAGGAAAGGACAGCTAGAGTGCGAGAGGAATTAAGTTCATGGAGCGGGTGCTTGCCAAAGTATGGTTAGCGAAAAGCTTTGCTTTGTGACCATCCCATATGGAGGGATGAAGGCTCATTCAATGAGCAGTGCTGAGTGCGGGTAAAGTGTACATCCTTTGCCGGTGTGAGTAAATCAATCTATTCAAATAGCCGTGCTCGCGATAATGAGCGGCATGACAAGTTTCCTTGTGGCTAGACTCATAAGTTTTAAAGTGATGGGTGGGTATGCATAATGATTTTTGTGTCTTTGGTGGACTTAACTTCTCGACTGCGAGAGGGGTAGACTCCCGAGAAAACCATGACGACTCGGAGGCGGGAAGCCATCCTTGGTATCACGATGGATGGTAGACGGGGCAATCGCCGACATAATGTACTCACGGAACTAAAACTTGACTTGGCTAGATGTTAGGCTTGTGAAATGATTTATGAAAATTGGCTTTGCGCAAATAAACCTCGGCCATCCTTTGAATGACCCTATCATGTGCATCACTTACGTGTTGGCTTGCGAGTACGTTTGGTACTCACCTTGCTATACGCACAAACCTTCGAGATGGTGGAAACGAAGGTTTGGAGGACCATTATGCTTCTTGCCGGGAGGGCGAAGAAGGAGAAGAAGGCGTCTACTAGGTCTTAGTCCCAGTCATTGCTGCGGCAATCGACATGCCGTTGCATTAAATCGCTATCTTATCTAATTTACGCTTTTGGTTGTATCCGGACCGATAGATCCTGCATGTATTGAATAATGCCTTCGGGCCTAATATTGTAATATCTTTGGTGTAAGACTATTCGTGCACTTTGCACCTGATAATATAGTACTGTATTCGTGGGTACAAAACTACTCGATCCAGGGAAATGGTACTATGAACACGATTGATTCCCGTTCCGAAAACGGGGGTCCACATCTCCTCCTTACCCGTCTTCAGCGGCCATTGACAAACGATGGCCTTTTTATTCTTGGCCCATTCAGCTACCGCCACCTCTACATCATCGTTGCTAGAATCAGAGTCTGATACGACGATGACTTGAGTTATGTTCTTGACGGCCTTCCTGGTGTCTTGAAACCACTCCTTATGGGTCGTCACCTTCTGCGCAAGATGCGCCAAGCTGTCGAAGTCTTGAGCGGAGAAGTGCTCGCGGATCGGCGCGGTCAGGCCATGGAAGGCCATCGGCTAGCTGGGCGTCCAACAACACCAGGCTGTAGCATTGGTTCCTCATTTCTCTGAAGCGTTGAATGTAGTCCTAAACTGATTCGTTGTGCTTCTGCCTGATGCTGGTGAGGTCCGACAACTTCATTTCATGGTTGCCGGTGTAGAAGTAGCTATGGAATTGCTTTTCGAGATCGGCCCAACTCGAATCGAGTTGTAGGGTAATGAAGAGAACCGGTGAAGGCCGATCCCGAAAGAGACAAGGAGAACAATCGAACTCTCAAGGCATCCGTGTAGATGCTTCGCCGCCTTGTGCCAAGAATCGGGCGACGTGCTCGTAGGTTGATACGTTGTCCTGCCCTAAGAATTTTGAAAAGTGCGGGACTTTGTATCGGTTGGTCGGTGGAACCCGTTCGAAGTGCTCTGGATTCCCGAGTCTTTTGGCTTGAGGCCAAATTGATCGCGCATGACGTCCGCGATCAAGTCGGCCCACGTCCGGTTGTCCTACTGTATCGTCTCATATTGATCATATGGCGCGGGTGCTTGCCGATACAGAGGTGGCGGTGTTTGGGGCCTGTAGTGCCGATCTTGATGGCCTCCCTGGTACTGGTACTGGTGCGGATGGCCAGCGGGGAGGTAACCGATCGCCGGCGGTGGTGTCGGCGGATCCGAGAGGCATTGTCGGCCACCGGCGTTATGCTTTGTCCTTCCGAGGCCGATGCGAGCAACCCGGCTCTAGCTGCCGATTGTTGTTGAACATGTTGGCGATCTGGTCCTGGGGGAGTGGTTGTTGTCGGTTCAGCATGGTGACCACCGGTCTCGCAGCCGATCTAGACGGATTCGGCTGATTGAGGACCCCTCCTGGCGGCCCTGGCTGTGTTGGTGGCGGAATCGGTCGATTACAGGTGGCCAATGTCCCGTAACCGAAACGGCCGTCCGTGAAGTAAGTCGGCCCCGCTGTAGTTGGTCGGCTATCTTGGCGTCGACCACGGTGGCAATCATATTGTTGAGGGTGTTGACAAGGATGCCACTTTGGTTGACCAGTGCATGGTGCACGGTCGAATCAGTCGGTCTTGCATAGTATTCAAACCCGAATCATCTTGCTCTTGAGTCGGCTCCTCCGCCTTATGTTTGTCCTTTGATCCGCTGGAGGAGGATGCCTTGAATTCGTCCATGCTGAATTTATACTTTTGGTGCACAACCCGGACCTTGTGCGGATGAATGACCGTAGGTAGTTGGCTTGAGCTCTTCTACCATCCTTTTGTAGTCGGCTTGCCACATTCGGCCGACAATTGTTCCCATCTTCACGAGCACAATTGTTTTCTGAGAAACTCTTGGGGCTCTTGATGTCGACCATCTTGTCAGGCTGCGTCGATGCATCCTAGCCGAGTTGACAAAGATAGTCCCACTTTGGCGTGCCAAGAAGCGTGTTGATGAGAATTTTCTCTCACGCGCGGCACAGGAAATCTGCTTAGCTCCGGTCGAGTCCTTCTCATTTTGTCAGTGAAATACAAGGCGTGTTAGTTGGTTTGATGTGTTAACCAACAAGAAAAACAAAGATGTATGCATTAAGGGTTAAGTTAGATTGGATCAGGTGAGGAGTCAATTACATATATATGCTATCCCAAAGTGCATTTAAACTAAGTGACTAGGATAGATCGGCTCAACCGAGACCAGTATTAACCACTTAATCCAAATGTACAATAGGATAATAAATATATGCATTAACAGCCTTGTCGATCTTTGTAAGACTAGCGTGGATCGGCTAGTACTCAGATATATCTTATGAAAAGATATTGTTCTAGCTAAATGTGCTAAACCTAGATCGATCCAGTGTCATTTGTGGGCGACATGGTGATTCTTTAGGGCATTTAATGAGAGCAAGATCTCAATATAAGAGGCGGATTTAATAAATCTAATAGTAAATATATCAAAAGAATATTAAAACTGATAAGGCCGGCTGAAACCCGCCTTTGTCTCTAAGCATATATATGTAGTCGAATAGATCATAAGAGCTCTAAAAACGACTTAATAGGTCGAATAGATGCAACATTAAGTATAAAAAGAACAATCAGATCTATTATAGTGATGTAAATCCCTCGAGACGGTGCATATCGCATATAACCTCGGTCAACCCCTAGATCTAGCTCTATCGGCTATTGGTTCTTGACAGAAACAAGCCGATATTGAGATAGATCTAGACATTGTTCTAGATTATATGAGATATATGATAACTAGCGCAACATAAATCGTTGAATCTAGAGTATCATAGCGATGCAAGCACTAAATTTGATGAGATACACCACTAATGACAAACATTTACCTTAATCGGGGATCGAAACGATGCAGCCCGAAGCCGGATCAAGTGTTCGTCTGAAGAAAATAGGAGGCGATGCGCCGAAAGTTGTATTGATTGTGTGTGTCTTATTTTGTACAGGGGTCTCGGGTCCTATTTATACCCAAGAATAAAACTACTCGTGCAAGACACAGTTTCTCTAACATACTATACATGGTATGACAACATCTCGGGACATGGTCCCATGTCGCATTACAAAAGAAAATCTAAAGAAATTCTTAATTTACAGATAGAATTGCCATTACAATACTCTATCCTTCGATGGCAATATCTTTTAACGCGCAATTTGAGAACCGAATCTTCTATTTATCTTTAAGTACCTTTATTGGAAAGGGTTCCATCTTCCTCTCTGACTCAACATCGGCTATCGGCTATCCTTGTCTGACTCAACCTCAGCTGATTGGCCTCGTAGCCGATTGTATCACAGCCGACTTGACCTTTGTTCTTTTGATCCGATCTTCCATCTCGGCAGGGACTTAGGGATTTGGTTACCAAACTTAGCCATTAACAGCGGCGAGCGCGGACGAACACATCCAAATTTTTGATCGATTTTCATGTATGGAACGTCTCAATCGGAGTCCGTATGCGAAAGTTATGACCGTTTTAAAAACCGACTCCGAATTAGAGGATAAAACGGGAATAATGCGCGCAAAAACTTGTTGCACGCGCAGAAACTACACACGACAGCTAGGGTTTGATGGAAACAAAGGGAAAAACACACAAACTGGACTATAACTCGACCTAACCGATAACAAGACCTCGACCAGGGACACAAACTCAACACGACGGATTACAAACCGAAATATACAAAGGCTATAGCACGGAAGGTTCTAGTGATAATACAACGGAAGGTATCCGAAGAAGGGATGTTCTTATCAATATTATAGATCCCTTTTATTTGTATATTATTACTAAAATAATATATTACCATGAAAACTATATATTGAGAATCGCTTGTTAATAACAATATGATAATTTTTAATCTTTTTAAAAAGCTTACTTCTATCTTCAATCACTCATCCCACACAACACCACCCACTTTTCAATTACATTCCTCTAAAATTAATTTTAGGTCATTTGAATCATATACAACAAAATTATATCCATTTCTTTACAACAAACCATACTAAAGATCATTTTAATCTTTATTCCCGGTTTATAACGCCAAGGGAGACTAAAGATGACCGTCGGCTTTGACATTCGACAAGAATCTAACAGGACTAAAGATGATCTTTAGTCCCGGTTAATAACATCAACCGGGACTAAAGGTCCTAAAGAGCTATTCTCTTTTTTAACCGGGACTAAAAACATTTAGTCTTAGGTACAATTGAAACCAGAAACTATTATGATTTTTGACATATCAATCAAAGATCGTTTCTTGATAGTGAGGATTGTACAACATGCCATTAGGATTTGATCCAATGGCTCGTGTGATTGGAGGTGATGTGTGGCTCAACCGCAATACAACAAATTACTATTAACTATTTTAAGTGGGAATGAATTATAAAGGTTCATAAGATTCGTGACATTGCCAAGCTGTTAGTGAGATGTGTTCTAGACTGTGCAATGAATAACAGAGGCAACAAATAAGGCTCAATGCAAAGCTTGTAACAAGATTTGAAAAATAATACTGTACTCCTACCTTGGAACGCAAGGGTACCAGTACATGATCGATCTACACGCAATAATTTTTGGTGCAGAGGTAAAGCGTTTTCAAATTAAGTTCAAACGAACACATTACGCCACAACCGATATAGGGCAGATAGCCATTCAACGATGTATGAGCGATATCATTAGGTAGAGTCTGAGAATATGCTATATTAGAGTATGCTCTAACAATATCTTTAAAAATCGGTCTCTAAATCTGATATATAAAAATTTTTTAAAAGATTTAGAGTACCTGTTCAAAAATTTGTTATGATGGATTCTCTGATTGCTTCTTAATTTTTTAACTAACTAGCCCACCTCAACTTAGCCCACCTCAACTGATTAGATTTTCCTACCTCAACCGATGAAATATTTTTAGGGGAGCGACGACGCTAAGCTGCGTGTGAAAAGGGCTCGCGACGGCGCTGCGCGTGGATAGTACGTGACGCTGGCGACGGCGGTCTCGACGACGCTGCGCTTGCGTGGCCACGATCCACCAGAAGGAGGAGCCAGCTCGTACGGCAGATACACGCAACAGAGATTATATCTCGTTGGCAGAAACACGTGAGCTTCTGCAGTTTCTGTTTGCAGATTCTTTTCGCTGGCAGAAACACGTGAGCTTCGGAAGAAGCGCCGAAATCTGCAGTTTTTGTTGGCCGGCAGAAACACTCAACAGAAGGTGAGCTTCTGTTCTCAGTTTGCAGATCGCCAGGTTCTGTTCGTATGCCCTGAAGTCTGCACATCGCCAGATTCAATTCAGGGCCTGAAGAAAACCTACACAGAAGGTGAGATGCAGCCATATATCCCAGAATATAGACAAATGTTTGTTTATATGCTGGGTGTGTTTCAGTGGATGTGTATCTAATGTTTGTTTATGTACTGTGTACCCATGCTTGGTCGCCACACTCGTCGTTTCGTTTGTACGGTTGCAGATTGAAATTTTCAAGTGGTCCCTGGCACCAGATATCGCGTCAAATATCCCCTCAAGTTGGCGGGAGGAATTTTAAAGAAGCATGATACTATTTCTAGTTTTGAGAACGAGATCCGTCTTTTAGAGAACTTACAATTTTAAAGATCCATATAGAGTCTATGATGGAGCTACTTTTTTCACACTACTGGAGAATCCATTTTTGATTGAAATGCCAAAATTCACAATAGTCTTGGTTTGAGTTGCACCTAGGACTAAAGAATATTTCTAGTCCCGGTTTAAAAGTCTACCGATTTCAAGGAACATTAGTCCGGTTCGTGACACGAACCGGAACTAAAGATTATCTTTAGTCCCGGTTCAAATATTGTCGGAACCTATCGGAGGCGCAGGGCATCTTTAGTTAGGTTGGTAACACTAGCAGGGACTAAAGATGCTATTTTTGTTCCGGTTGGTGTTACCAACCAGGACTAAAATGCCCGCGCTTCAACGAGTTCCGACAATATCGGTGCCATCTTTAGTCACGGTTGGTAACATCAACCGAGACTAAAGATGATCTTTAGTGTCGGTTGGTAACACCAACCGGGACTAAAGATGATTTGCTTTTTATACTCCTTCTTCCTCCTCCGGCTGAGCCGGCTACACTTGTCTTCAAAATTTTTCTCTAGCTAGAGGGGAGATCTTGCCAAAATTTTTGTGATTTTGTTTTGGTGATAATATACAAATCTTTGCTATCTACAAGATTAGCAATTTCTTTCTCTTATGATCTATGCTTAGCACTTCCCATTTTATGGTTGTTTTCTATACATTTTCATCTCTATATTTTTTTGTAAATATGAGGAGAGAGAAAATTTGTTTGGACTAATTATTTTGCTAAGCACATTACATTGTGTTGAGAAAAAGTTAGGGAAAATAAAGAGGAAGAAAAGTATACTTAGCACGTTACATTTCTAGGAATTTAGTCCGTATAATTTTATCTCAAAAACTATTTATGAAAAATGATGAGAGAGAATCTTTTGGACAAAAAAGTTATAAAATAGATGATAAAGGACCTTTTAAAATAGATATAAAATAATTAGTTAATTTTATGTTTATCACTTTAAAAGACCTTTTAAAAATAATTCTATTTTTTTAGAACAACACATTACGTATGTTGGATTAGTATATAATAATTGTAAAATTATATATATAATTATTGTAATAATATTTAAATGGTTTGAATTTCGTGGAATTTTCTTACGATTTTTGTGCATTCCATGTAGATGGATCGGCAATAGATGTACAACGGCCGATCGACGGTCGAGAGAGTTTATTCAAGGCTTGCATTTTTTTTAGTGTGGCCGAAGCCAACAAGCAGAAGGATTTCATACGTTGTCCATGCAAAAAGTGCAAAAACGAGAAGGAGTATTCTACATCAAGAATTATTCATGCCCACTTGTTTCAGTTGGGATTCATGCCTCACTATAATTGTTGGACATCGTACGGAGAGGTGGGGGTTGCAATGGAAGAAGATGAAGAAGACGACGACAACATTCCGGACTGTGGTCAATACGGTGGGTTTGAAGAGAATACAGTAGACGAGGCGGGCGGGGATGCTGAAGAAAACGACAGTGCCGATGACCTTGGTCAGATGTTGCGCGAGGTATAGGGGGACTGCGAAGGTGTAGAGGAGGTGCAGAAATTGGAACATATGTTGGCGGACCACAAAAGGTCCTTGTACCTAGGCTGTGAACAGGGGCACAAAAAGTTAGGTACCACGCTGGAATTCTTGCAATGGAAGACCAAAAATGGTGTTAGTGATAAGGCATTTAGCGAGATACTAAAACTCATGAAGAACATTCTTCCGGAGGAAGCGAATTGCCGAAATCAACGTACGAGGCTAAGAAGATGAGTACGCCCTCTAGGGTGGAGTACGAGAAGATACACGCTGTCCTAACGATTGTATCCTCTACCGCGGTGAGGAGTACGAGAACCTAGAGGCATGTCCGGTTTGTAAAGCACTTCGATACAGGATCAGACGAGATGATCCAGGCGAAGTTGACAGACGACCCTCGAAGAAAAGGGTTCCTGCTAAGGTGATGTGGTATTTTCCTATCATACCATAGCTGAAGCGTCTGTTCAGGAACAAGGAGCATGCAAGAATGATGCGTTGGCACGCAGAAGAACGCCTACAAGACGGCATGCTGAGACATCCTGCCGATGGGTCACAGTGGTGAAACATCGACAGGACATTTGAAGACTTCGGCGAGGACGCAAGAAACCTAAGGTTCGGCTTAAGCACGGACGACATTAATCCTTTTGGAGAGATGAGAAGCGGGCATAGCACTTGGCCTGTGACGATGTGTATCTACAACCTCCCGCCTTGGCTATGCATGAAGCGGAAGTACATTCAGATGCCGGTTATTATTCAAGGCCCGAAGCAACCTGGTAACAATATCGATGTGTACTTGAAACCGCTGATCGAAGATCTAACACTGCTATGGAAGAAAGAAGGTGTTTCTGTGTGGGATGAAGATAAACAGGAGCAGTTTAACCTATGAGGGTTGCTGTTTGTTACCATCAATGATTGGCCTGCACTTGACAACCTATCCGGATAGTCAAACAAGGGGTACAACGCTTGCACCCACTGTATGGATGAGACTGAGTGTACGTACCTAAAACACTGTAAGAAGGTAGTGTACATGGGCCATTGTCGCTTTCTTGCTGCAAGCCACCCTGTCTGGAGAAGAGGCAAACATTCTGATCGAAAGGCAGACCATCGTACTAAACCAAAGCATCACAACGGAAAGGCCATGTTTGCCATGGTGAAAGACCTCAAAGTAGTATTTGGAAAGGGACCCGACAACCAATCTATAGCAAGTGAAGGTGGACGTCCGCCACGCAATCGACATGATGCACCTCACCAAGAACCTTGCATAAACCTGCTTGGCTTCCTAGGTGTATACGGAAAATCAAAAGATACACTTGAGGCACGTAACGATATGAAACATATGGCACAACGCGACGACTTCACCCACAACCAAAGGAGAAAGGAGCCTAATACCTAAGTCCAGCCAGCTACACTCTGAGCAGGGCAGAGAAGGAAATAATATTTGAATGTTTGGACAGCATCAAGGTACCGTTTGGATACTCCTCGAATATAAAGGGAATAATAAGCACAAAGGATAAGAAGTTCACAAATCTAAAGTCCCATGACTGCCACGTGCTGATGACACAGCTGCTTCCCATTATAATTCGGGGTATCCTTCCCGATAATGTCCGGGCAACAATAACAAACCTATGTGCTTTCTTGGACGCAATTTCACAGAAGATCATCGATCCAGACAGACTAGAAGACTTTCAAAATGATGTGGTCCAATTTCTTGTCAGCTTTGAGATGATCTTTCGCCTTCCTTCTTCAATATCATGAAGCATCTCCTATGCCACCTTGTCAAAGAGATCCATATCTTCGGTCCGGTATTCCTACACAACATGTTCCCCGTCGAGAGGTATATGGGCGTTCTAAAGAAGTATGTCAGTAACCGTTCGCGTCCGGAGGCCAGCATTGCCAAGGGATATGGAACACAGGAGGGGATTGAGTTTTGCGTCGACTTTATTGAAGACCTCCGTCCCATCGGGGTGCCTGAATCAAGCCACGAAGGTAGACTACGGGGGAAGGAAACTCTTGGAAGGAAGGCAATAATGAACATAGACAATGACTTGTATAGGAAAGCACATTGGACCGTGTTGCAACAATCTTCCTTGGTGGCTCCTTACATCGAGGAGCACTTGGCGATTGTTCGCTCGGAAAACATCGGTAAGATGGATGCCTGGATTACACGCCATCACAATGATGCATTCCACTGCTTGGCTGCAACAACGTCTCATGGGCAACGCGAGCATTGACCAAGAACTAGCTTTCTTGGCGAGGGGACCATCTTGCTCGATCACCACATTCCGGGCATATGAAATCAACGGGTACACATTTTACACACGGGCCCAAGACTTAAAGAGCACGAATCAGAACAGCGCTGTCCACATCGATGCCGTGGGATACGACGGTACGGTTAGGACATATTACGGCAGCATCGATGACATATGGGAGCTGGACTATGGACCTCTGAAGGTCCCTCTGTTTCGGTGCCAGTGGGTTAGGCTCAATGGTAGCGGCGTAGCCATTGATGCAAGTGGGATGACAACGGTCGACCTAAGCAAGGTTGGATACTCAGACGAACCCTTCGTCCTTGCCAATGATGTACGACAAGTTTTCTATGTCAAGGACATGGCTAGCAAATCAAAGAAGGGGAAAGGGTTCGACGAGCCAAAGCGCCACGTGGTTCTCCCAGGCAAAAGGAAAATCGTGGGAGTCAAGGATAGAACTGATGAAGATTATGATCAGTTTGACGGGCAAACTCCATTCGCGGCGGCGGTTGACCCGAGTATCCTCCTATCAAATGAGGACACCCCTTACTCACGCAACGATCATAATGAAGAAACAATTGTGCGGAGAAAGTACGTGAGGACAAATGTCACTTTGCTAAATTTATGTATGGACGATGTAAATTAAATTGAATCATTGAATATTATTGCTATCATTTGAATTTATTGTAAATTATTGAATCTATTGTAAATTATTGCCTTGAGGACCAGCGGTCTCAACATTTCCTTCTCCGATGTGTATCTTGAGTGGTTTCAGTGGACCCTCGTAAAATTTGCATGTCAGTCTGTCTTGCATCCATCATTGCTTAGCTCTTTATATATAGTCACACTATCCAACCATTGCCATATCTCTCGCTAATTCTCCTTGACTTCAGGAAGCGGCTTCGTCGATCGCCAGCTTCAACATCCGCTCCATGTGTTTGCTCACCAGCAGTAGAACATGAACCGCTTAACATGAACGGCTTGTATATATTACAGGGAGCGATGAGTCAAAACAGCAACAAGGCTACTACGATGGATCATGACATGTTGAAGAGACCAAGATCGGTGAAGAAGGTCGGAAGAAGTCGTCGGGGCCTCTCCACGGATCATCAGGAGCAGCTCGATGCGGATACGGATGAGACGACTAAGATAAACTATTTCAAATAGGCCATATGTTAATTATATATTATTATTTAAATTTAAAACAGTTTTAAATATGATAAATGTTAATTATATGTTATTATTTCAATTTAAAATATTTTTCAAATAGGCCATATGTTAATTATATATTATTATTTAAATTTTAAATAGTTTATTATTATTTAAATTTTAAATTTTTCAAAATATTATTTCAATTTATAATATTTTTTGTTAATTATATGAACATATGTTAATTATATATGAATATATGAACATATGTTAATTATATATGAATATAAAATATATCAACATATGAACATTATAATTATATATGAATATAATACGACATTTGTAATAATTAGTCTCGGTTTGTAAAACAAACCGGGACTACAGGTGAATTTGAGTGGGCGGGAAACCATCGTAGTCCCGGTTGGTGGCTTCAACGAGACTAAAGATGGCCACCTACCAGGCCACGTGGCTGCCCCGTCATCTTTTGAGCGGTTGGTGGCTCCAGCCGGGACTAGAGATCCTATCTTTTGTCCGGTTGAAGCCACCAAGGACCGCCATCTTTACTCCCGGTTCGTGGCTCCAACCGGGACAAAGATAGGATCTCTAGTCCGGTTGGAACCACCAGCCGGGACTATATATCTTTAGTCCGGTTGATGGCTCCAAGGGACAAAAGATGTCGTTCCTATATATAGCAAGGGCCTCACTGGGGATCCAACACTTAGCCATTTTCGCACTTCGCAACTACATCGCCGCCATCTTCGTCGTCGTTGCCGAGCCCCAGGAGCGCCGCCGCGGCACGTCGTCTCCGCCGTCGTCGTCGCCGGAGGACCGCCGCGCCGCCGTCTTCGTATCATTCGCGAGGTTAGCACCGCCGCCCCATTTCCCCACATTAATTGTGATGCGCTAGGATTGGCCGCCGTCCATGCCATCGCCGTCGCCGCCATCGTCACGGTCGCGCCACCGCCGGCCGCCGTCACTTGTCGCCGCCCTCCCCCACGCCGCCCGTTCCCCTTCGCCGCCCTCCCCACGGCCCCCGATCCCCATGCCGGCCGCCCCCTAAACCCTAAACCCTAAGGCCGCCGCCCTCCCTCCACGGCACCACCGCCGCCCTCGCATCCTCGCCGCCGCCGCACTCGGCCTCCTCTGCATGCATGCCGTGGTTTGATGATATTTGATGAAAATTTTCACTTTTGTGTGCATATGTGGAATTATGTGTATATTTGTATGTGTATGTATGTGTGAAATTTGTATGTGTATGTATGTGTGAAATTTTAAAGTTGCAAATTTTGTGAATGTTATATATGTTAATTATGTGAATTATGTGAAATTTTAAAGTTGGAATTGATCATGCAATGTATATTTGTATGTGTATGTTATTTTATGAAATTTTGATGTGTGGAATTTAAAATGTCGGATGGACTTTATATGTAAATGGTCTTTTTATTTAAATTTAATGCATGAAGATTGTGAATTTTGAATTTTGAATGTGTATTAAAATTTGAAATTTGAATGTGTATGTGACTTGTGAATTTTGTATTTTCGAACGAACGAGAACAATAAAATCAACAAACGGACGTAAACGAACGAACGAACGGACGGACGGACGAGCGAACGAGTGTTCGTTCGTTCGTTCGTTCGTGGACACAACAGACGTGAACGATCGGACGAATGGGCGAACAAACGGACGAAGGACAAACAAACGACGAACGAACGGACGAACGGACGAACGGACGGACGGATGGACGGACGGATGAACGGACGGACGAACGGACGGACGGACATGGGCGAACGAACGGACGGACACTCGTTCGTTCATTTGTTCGGTTAGTCGGTCGTTCATTCAGTCATTCGGTCGTTCGTTCGTTCGGTCGGTCGTTCGTTCGGTCGTTTGTTTGGTCGGTCGTTCGTTCGGTCGTTACAACGTACATAGGCATGCAACGTCCTCTCTCTCTCCTTTCCTCTCCACTTCCACTCCTCTCCACCTTATCTCCCTCACATCATTTCCTCTCTTTCTCTCCTCTCCTCCAGATGATCGTACTCACGGACGTGAAGGAATGATAGAACAAACAGACGATAGTTTAGGGTTAGGGTAACTGTTAGGGTTAAGGGTCCGAACGAACGTGAATGATAGAACGAACGGTCAGTCGGTCGTGTTCTAGCAAAGAGAAACAAAAGAGAAGAAGAAGGAAAATATAGAACGTAGTCCAGCACATGCTAGAGACAAGTGTGCATATCTATAATTGTGATATTCTTTAAAAGTCTCTTCTAGGATTGAGAAAATCGTGATTCCGAATCCATCTTCTTCTTTTGTCTTTTTTACGTAGACATACATGATTTCCCTGAATAATTGATACATGTATTAACCGAATAATTTTTTTCAGAATTCTTTGATTAAGTCCTCAACCCACAACAATCAAATGGCGGATCGTGACAAGGCAGTTTCTCCTTGATGAGATCGCACAAGGAACGAGTTTTACAACGAGGAGGGGAATGAAGATCCGGATCAATACCTCAACGAGGAGGGGAACGAGGGGCGGACAAGCAAGGGAACGAGGAGGGGAATGAGGGCTCCGCCTCCACCTCCGCTGGACAGAAGAGGGCACGCGGGCAACGCGGCCTCAGCAAGCGCATAGAGGGTCGACATGTCATAACGGAGGTAGCATCGGCAGTGACCAATTGCCCCGGAGGACGCCGCAAGGAAGTTTGTGGCGCAGAGCGATGGGTGGTGAGGGATCACGTGCTCGTAAGCGTTGCCAACCGGAGGCGGTCAACCAAAGGAGGAGATGAGCGAGCTATCTCCCGACTCGAAGAAAGAAATGTTGTGGACTACAATGCTGCAAACGTTCACCATCCCCGACTCATAACAAGCAAGGGTCAAGGAATGGACGTTGAAGAAAATGGCAGAGCTCTTCAGAAACTACAAGAAAGAGTTACACAAGAAATATATCCTGAAGGGCCAGACCTAGACTTTGACAAGTTCCCAAAGCTCAGAGATCATTGGGATGCTTTTGTTGAACACAAGACTGGGGAAGAAGCACAAGCTAACATAGAAAAGAACAAGGCCAATGCAGCCAAAAAGAAATACCATCACAGGCTTGGGTCAGGCGGCTATAAGAAAGCAATATAGAAATGGGAGAAAATGAAAGCCGACCTTGAAGCGCGAGATATCGTTCCAGGCACAGCCAACTGGCCGGAACAATCAAAGCACTGGTTTTATGCTCACAGCGGCTCACTTAATCCCGTCGATGGCACAGTTATCTTTGGTGATGAAATTCAAGAAGCCGGACGGAGGTAAGAGGAGCGCTGCCGCAGCCACTTCCTCGGGCGCGTTCGGGCCCGACGAGAGAAGGATGAGCTAACGCTTGCCCTCCAAAACCCGAGCATCCGGGCGTCCGCGAGGAAAAGGCATCGTCCCCTGGAAATATGGGTTTCAAGCTGACATCGAGACGTACAAGAGCCGCATGAGGTCCAGGCGAGAGCACGATGCGAGGTTCGCTTGAGATGGAAATGAAGCTCTCGCAAATAGATCAAATTATGGACGAAAGGCTGAACAACGAGCGGAGTTGGCGAGGAGTGGAGCCATTGGGTTAGCCAACAGTGGATCCAAAGCAACGACCACTCAGCGCAGCGAAGGCGCAGCGCTGCGCTTCACCGGAAATGAAGGCGACTTGGCCCCACAAGCTGAACCGGGTCCGTCATGCCCTGTTGATGACATCACACAGCACACCCCATGTGAGCTGCACATTCCGCTAAGAACATAATAATAAAGGTATGTTCGTACTTTTTGTTTTATGTATATTTCCTTGAATAACTTGTCAATCAACGTTCATTACTAACTAATAAGCAATATTCTCGAACAGTCGCGTCGGGCATGGCCATTCCAGTAGACGGAGACGGCACCTACCACTCCCGGCCCGTTCCACCTACGTACTCGAAAGTTGAAATTGAACAAGTGGAACGTGGCTACGAAGATCTCGAGCTGGATATCCCCGGAGGAGACGGGGAGTTGACGGTAGGAGAAACAACTCACGGAATATTTCTCTGGAGGAAGATCGTCATAAAATTCCCCAGACGAACAGCGTCTCCTATCGTTCCACCGCCCTCGCCTCCACGTGGGCCGTCTCCTCCGCCTGCTTCGCCGCCTTCGCCTCCTGCGTCACCTCCATGAGCACCGACTCCTAAACGGTGGTCTCCAACTCCACCGCCTTCTCACTCTCCTCCGTCGCCACAACGAGCACCGACTCCTAAACAGACAAGATCTCGAGCCACGCGGTCAATGTCAACCAGCAGTGGATCAAGAAGCAAGAGGCCTAAACTTGACCCGCTCCCACCAGCCTCAAAGAAAAAGGCGTACGACATGACTCCAGAGGAGCTGCACGAGGCCGTCCAAGCTGAAGTCAAGGCCCACTTCAGAAAGAAGTATCCTGAGAAGCCTCCTGACATCCCCCAGGAGACCAAGGACTTCTTCAAGAAAACATACCTAACACCACAGCCTGAACTGCAACCTCAACCGCAGTCTGACTACGACAGGACTATTCGGAAGGATGCTGGCAAGGCGAAGAGAACGGGCAAAGATGTACCTCAGCTTGGCATGCAGCCTCAGCAACCTCTGGAGTTTAGCACAATTCCAAATGTTAGATCAGAGTTAAGACAATTTATGGAATCTGCTAGAATTTCAATGGATCAATTACACGGCTGTGCTCCCCTGGCGAAAGCTCCGCTGAAATACAAGTTCAAACTTGGAAAGCCTCTTGTAAAGCCAGATCAAGTGAAAAAGCTACATACACAGATGTACCGCTTCCACAAGTGGTACATGCAAGAATCCAACAAGGGTGCAGAGATGGTAATGGGCAGATATTCACTGGACTATTTCTTCGATGGAGGTGATGACTTCTATATCCGATTCGAAGACATATTCGACCTGTACCAGCTTGATGCCCTCGATGTCTCACTTCTAGCCACGCGGGTTCTGTAAGTATCGTTCTGTTATTTCGTTTCTTACCTCCTTGTATTTAGCTTACTAAAATTCTTTTTAACCGTTGTAGAATGACGATCCAATACTGCAACAAGCATGACTGTACCAAACATGGATTCATGGATCCACGCAAAAGCAACGGCATATTGGTTGATCAATTTCCGATCCAACAAAGTGGAAAACATTTACAATGCGCGGTAATAAACCACTTCCGGTCGTTTATCCTTCGCCCTACAACACTTGCGTAAGTTTTTTTCTTCCTTCCGTACCGATTTCAATCCCGTGTGCATACAAAAATTTTCATATGTGTCATCTAAACCAATTTACGATTCCACGGTTCATTAGTAATTGACATGGATAACTCGCGGATCCATGTCTTTGACTCAATGGATAAACCGGACTCCACGTACGCAAAGATATTTGAACTGCTAAACGAGTAATGTCATCTTACTTGCTATTGCATATATGCGGTTCTCGGATAATTACTAGCTAACTTTCAACCGCACGTAGGGCATGGGAACGGCTTCGGGCTAATGTTCGTGGAAATTGGAAAGATAAGCTCTCCGTGAGGATGAACTTTCCAGTGAGTAACATGCTCCAAAGTTTTTTGAATCATTACTTTGTTCTAAAATATGAAATATATATTAACTCGTCGTCGTTTCTCCTTTAGTGTGCAAAACAGTCGGGGGCACCAACTTATGCGGATACTACGCTGCGACTACATTCACCGCTTTGTGGTGATGTCACAACTATCGACGATATAGATGTACGTATAACAACCATTTATACATTACGTCTCGATTTCTTATTCACTTCATATATTTATTTCTCGTTCATTCGAATTAATGGAAGCTTATGCGAGTAAGAGACAACCTCCCCACGAGACTTTCATACAAGCCGCTCGGGAAGAATTGATGGGATTTATAAACGAGCGAGATCATGATCCTGCGGGGAAGTTCTACTTTAATTTAAGTAACTTAACCACCGGATCCACAAAATAGACATTTTTTGTAACATACGAATTATATATGGATATTGTACATATGTGTACATATTTTGGTAATATATGTATATATTTTCTTTCTTAAGTTTATTTATATGTGTGTAAATTATATATTTATACATATATATATATGATATATATGTATAAATATATGTGTGTAAAATATGTATATGTGTAGTATAATATATGTGTGTAATATATAGGCAGCAGGACCGCTGGAGAAAGTAGCAAATTAAAAAAATAAAAAAATCTTTAGTCCCGGTTGGTGGCTCCAACCGGGACTAAAGATGGCGGAGCCGGCCATGTGGCTCCGCTATCTTTAGTCCCGGATGGAGCCACCAACCGGGACTAGAGATGGCGGAGCAGGCCACGTGGCTCCGCCATCTTTAGTCCCGGTTTGCGGCTCCAACCAGGACTAAAGATGCATCTCTAGTCCCGATTATTTCTACCGGGACTAGAGATGGCGATCTCTTGTCCGGATTCGAGTCCGGTTTGACAACCGGACTACGGGGGTTACCAACTGGACAATTGAGCCTTTCTCCAGCGGTGTCATGGAAATTCTCAAAAACAGATTTAGAAATTTATTTAGAGACATCGTTGGACATGCTCTTAATTCTATGCAATGTGTGTTTGAATTCATAGAAATAGACGTATTTAAAGGCATTAGACATTAAGACTTAGAAGGCATTACATCTCGCGGGGATAAATCCATGTTACACGCCTTAATTATTGGGTCAAATACACCCTTTTAACTCTAAAACCGGGTATCCGACTCCCTCCAACTCTCTAAACCATGCATTACGCGCCTTAGATGGTTTGCGCTAACAAGACGATCCAACCAGACCGTGGAGGCCAACATCTTAGGGAACACCTCTTACCGCTCTTCTTCTCTCTCTCCACATCCTCTCTTCCTCGATCGCCGCCACCACCACCATCGTTCTGTCGTCGAACTCGAGAGCCCCTGAGCACCACTGCCTAGTTGAGCTCGGCGTCTCAAGTCCTAACCACCACCACCTCGTCGAGAGTGGTAGAGAACTAACTCACGACCCCACTCACACTACTAACAAAAAGAGGATAGGTGTCGGTTGGGAACCGGCCATAGGTGCTTGGAATTCTCAACCAGGCACCTAGCAACCGACATCTTTGAGGATGACTCAAAGGTGTTGGTTTAGGAACCGACACCTTTGAGGTTCCGTAATGCAAAAACGGCTCGATGCATCGAGCGGCTCCACTTCACCCGCCGCATTCCATCAATATTAATCGACATCCAAGAACATCCAAGAACACCGACCAGATTCCATTAATATTAATCGGCATCCAAGAGTATCCAAAAAATCCAAGAACACATGAACAAGCCGAACACTAAGAACATCCAAAAACACCAAAAGGACCCGATGGAGCTTCCTTTCCGCCGCAACCGCCACATCGCCCTTTATGTCGACCTTCTCCACCACCGTCACCGTCGCCGGATGGAGAGGAGGAGGGGTGAACCTTCTTCTCAACCACCACCTCCATCACCGCCGCAGGAAAGCCATCGATGCCATTATCACCCGTGGATCTGCTGCGGGAAGCCGCCGATGCCGTCGAATCTGTCGTGCGGAGATTATATGTAGCAACCTTTTCACAAATAGACCAGACATAACCAGTACTAGATGTGAGATAGGCCATCGATTTTTTTAGAGGTGGCATCTATCGATGGGCTATACCTGCCTATGATATTTATGGAGTGTGGGGATCATTGGTGCCGGGATATACGTGAAATTAAGGTAAAAGATACGGGAGACAAGGATTTATATACAAGTTCGGCCTCTTAACGACATATAATAACACTATTACTATTGGTCGAAGCTGTGTTGCATTATATATCAATATCATACGAGTATAATATTTGGGATGATCTACTCTACTCTCACTTCCTTGAATATGAACTCAGCGAGATTGGAATTGTTTTGTATTAGCTTGTGTTCATTCCAATTGGCATGTCCCCTATTCTTCTGGAGCTCTTATATTTATATTCTCGGGTGTCCCTTTATCTAAGTAAAACTAGTGAAATAAGTATGAACACGACCTGAGTAGTCTTAGTCGTGTTTAAAAAGGACTCTGTTTTCTAGATAAGAAACATCTTTCATATATAAGATATGATTTTATGTAAAACTTGGTACATGATAAATCTCGTTAAGTTTAACATTTTTATGTATGTCTGATGTGGCGTTCAGCTGTGCCATAACCAGCCTAAGACTGAGACCTGCATGTGTGGTGTCGGGGGTTTGATGTTGAAGGGTGCAAATTGTGCGGTGTTGCATGCATGGTGATGCAGTGGGTCGGTGAGCCAGCCAGTAGCAACGCGTGCAGTGGTTAGGAAAATGGACAATCTACTGTACTGTCTAGGGGTAGGGGTGGGGACAGCTGCAGATTCAGCGGCACGACCGCACAAGCCACAAACAGATTCGCAGGAGAACGGATTCTAATTAAATTTTTAATTAAGCCGATATATTCTCATATATATATATATATATATATATAACTATCTATAAAGCAAGTAGTGTTTCCACCCAAATTTTGTTTTGCCTGGCTATTTTGTAGAAAACCCTTTGAGTTTTTCCGAAATTAACCCGCAGTCTACCTGACTATTTTTCTAAAAACCCAATTAAAGAAGAAAAAGAGGTTATTTTACGAAAACCCTTGATTATTTATAAAATTAACCCGTAGTCCCAATGCTGAAAAGAAGAGAGGCTTGAATGAAAAAAACCTCCTGCGTCTCTCTTCTCCCCATCCGCGCCGCGCTGCGCCCTCCCTCCGTCGCCACTCGAAGCTCCCGTGTCGCCGCCTGGACCTTCACCCTTTCTCCTGCTTCCCTCCCTGTGTCGTCGTCCTGTTGCAACGCACGGGCATTTATATATATAAGTATGTATATATGTGTATGTATATATATATTATTTTTTCAAATTTGATGTAAATAATTGTTAAAATATTATATTTTTTAAATGTAAAATAGAGTGACTATTAAATAATTAGGCAATTGTTTAATTAAATTCCGAATTAAATAGGTCAAAACTATCACAGGCACTAGCATGAACAGATCTATCACACTAGCATATATCAAAATAATAGCCATGATCACAATAACAAGAGATACGTACCAAACGGCTTAGGGATCACAGGAACTCTCCGGACGTAGTCGACGAAGACGTTCACATCAAGCCGATGCAGCAGAAAGATGCGTCAGATTGAGTTGAGCAGTCGCGTAGAGCATTTTCCAAAAGTCTTATTCGCCCTCTCTCGGTGCAGGATCTCAAGGACGATGACTTCGGAGACCTACTCTCCCGGTCACAGGTGCACGCTGGTGGTGGGATAGGGCAGACTGCAGCGGGGGCGCAGCAGCGTGAAACGTGGCAAAACTCACATCAGATTAATTTTAGACGACTGCGCGCAGGTGAATATATAACCCCGAATGAGACAGCACCCGTAGCGGATTCGGTTAGGACTCTGTTGCGTATCCGGTCAGGATTATCCAACAAAAATCGACTCGTATTCAATTAGGACTCTCCAAAAATTCGCCTGAGAATAATTGTCAATTTGTACAAAAAATTAAGGCACGCGAATCGTGGCATCGACACGGTGTGACGTGGGAGCGAGCGCGCGCGTGTGGTTTTCTCTCTTCCTCTCCCTCATCCCTGGCTTTAGGAGGAAAAGAGAAGTCCCACTATATAAGTTGGACAACCTCACTCTAAACTACAAGGTGATACTAAACTATCTCATTTTGTCATGCCATACATGGGCCTTATTGGATTTTTGAGATTTATTTCAGAAATTAATTGAAAGACTCTTGTGCTAGACCCATTAATTCCAACAGTGACATCCAACACTTCATAAAAATTAACTTCATACTTGATATACCTATTGAAAACAAATTCGGATATGAACATTACTATACTTTTCATATGTTGAATTTGCCTCTTTTTATCTGGATGTGTGAGTTAAATTATACTTAAGATTTATGAAGTGGTATATATAATCTGTATGAATGTTGCCAAGTTTTTAAAGATTTTTTAATAACTATTTGTATAGTGTTTTTTGGATAGTGTTTGAGCAAATGAGGCCCCTTGAGAGTTTAAAACTATTTCCCAAGTTACAATCTATATATTCCCCAACCATGGGGCAAGCAAGGTAATTATTTTTATTATTTAAACCTTTTTGTTAAATAATTTTAAAAACAAACCCTCCAAAAATTTATTTTCAAAGTTGAACCATTTGATCACACTAGCCGGTATGGTGTGCCGAAACTACTAGCCTCATTGTTTGGATTATGCTTATGCTTATAATTTAAAATTTGAATTTTAGAAGATAATTTTCAAATTTGATTTTTGTTTTTTATCGTAGTTTATTTTACAACATCTGCTTTTAAGTTGTGAACATATATAAAAATTTTACTCAAAATAATTCTTTACTAATAAATGATTCGGATAAGTATATGTATAAACGAAACAATGGGGATTTACATTGCCATGCCACGTGCACACGTGTGCTACTTTAGGTTGCATGGGAGATCAAGATGTTCTTAAAACACTGTAGTAAGACAGGAGGTTTGCCGAGTGCCCGGGGCACTCGACAAAGGCAAAAAACACTAGGCGAAGTCTTCGCCGAGAGCCACACTCGGCATAGCTCACATGGCACACTTCTTCATGGCAAATAGCTCGTGTTTTTCATCGGACACTCAGCAAAGAATTCGTTGAGTGTTGTATCAACACTTGGCAAAAAAAAGTATGGTAGCCAAAGGGAAAACTGTAACGGTGCCTTTCGCCGAGTGCCATACTTTACCGAGTGCTGCACTCCGCAAAGTGGCCCTCTTTGTCAAGTGCAACACTCGGCAAAGTGTCCATCTTTGCTGAGTGCTTTTGCAAAAGCACTAGGCAAAGAGCTACACTCGGCAAAAAATATTCTAGGGCCTCTAGTTTTTGATCATTTTGCCGAGTGTTTAGGCAAATACATGGCAAAGTGACCATTTTGCCCTTTTAAAATTGTTCGGTGACATATATGACAATATTTCAAAATATACATCACAACATCACATATATAACACCATAAGCATCAATCCACCATCACAACAAGGCATAAATCACAATCACAATCCACAATCAACAATCCATAACCACAATCCACAATTACAATCCACAATTGCACAATTCACAATCACAATCCACAATCATCAAGCACATAGTCTAGTTTTGACCACAATCACAACAAAGCATAAATCACCTAGGTGGAAACGACGGCGAATATCCAGGGTCATGAGGTACTTCATTCGATACCGCCGATTGAGGCTGCACAATGGGAGAAGAGAATAGCATCGGTATTCAATTTGTCTAAGTATTAAAACAAGGTTGTCAAGTGAAACTACATGGTTTCTAAGTCTAAGGTAGGAACGTACAATCTAAAACATTACAAATTTCATTGCATCATACTTGACAAGATAATACTATAAGAAATGAAACTATGAGGTTGTCAAGTGACTCACAGGAGTGCCTACAGGGGGTGGAAGAGGGAATAGCACGGGTGGCGCAGGATGACCCATGTTCTTAGAAAGAGTTTGCATATACTCAAACATCTGAGTCATCCTCGCCTTCATCTCCTCCCGTTTCTTTCTCCCTTCTTCCAGCTGGGCCTACAATATCCCATCCCAATGTTACAATGCGAAGCAAACACTCAGCAAAAATCAATGAATGATGAATAAAATAGAAATATATAACCTAGAGTGCCTCCATCCGGGACTATGCAGTGTCCGGCCATGGGCGTATGGCCAGGCTTGAGCTCGTGCTCCTTGCTCGAATCTAGAACAGAGTGGGAGTAGTGGCCGTGTCGAGTATGTTGTCCCCAATCTAGTACCGCCCAAGTTTCTTGCCTCCTCCCACCCTCAAGACGACTTCTCCATCAAGATCCTGGGTGCTCGGATCGTACTCTAGCCCATGGACCTCCCTTGCCATCGATGTGTACTCACTGAGGCGGCTGTAGACGCTTGCATTGTTGTACGCCGAGGGCAGGTCCTCCGGGTTGTAGTCGATGTCGGACGTCGCCATGCCCTTTTGGGCCAAAGCCCATGCCTTGAACTGGGAGATAGGCTGGCCATCATGCATGCCGACTGTGAGTAAAACAAAAATATGATTAGGAATTATGGAGAATTGGGTGTTGGAATGAAGAATTGAATTCGCGTACCCATCTAGCTGCATATTCATTGAGGCTAAGGCTGCCTTGTTGGTGTGGTGCACCTGGCATCATCAAACGCTGCTCCCGGCAAGCGGAGTGCGTCTCTTGCCACTCGGGAGCGCACCACTTGTCCACCATGTGTTTCCAACAATTGAGAAGCTGGCCACACCACCACGCAGGCACCTACACGTCATCAAGTATATGACATATACTTAGATCAAATCAAGTGTACTTAATCTTAGAAAAAATCGGTATTATATTTACCAGCATGTATTGTTCCTTTGTCAGATTCATGCTTCCTTCTTGAGTTTTGGTGACCCAGGTTATTGTAAGCAACGTTGTATGCTATGATGGCTTGGACGCGCGCCTCATAATGCATGTCAATCATGAGTTTGCGACAAGCTTTGTCAGCTGCTGCAGCCGCCCTAGCCTCGTATCCATCCTAGCATCCGAAAAAATCCTGCACAGACATGATGTATTCAGTCATTGTTTCAATAATGTCCAATGAATGTGATGTATTGAGCAACATAGTGTAACGAAGACTTACCCACGGCTCGGCATTCACCCGTTCCGCATTGTTGTTGAATACGCTTCCATCCCGATCAGAAAATCGAGGACGAGACGTAGTGGTCAAACATGTAGGCGTGCTCCGCCTTTCGGCATACCGAACTAGACCAGAAAGTGTACCCTGCACAAAGACCCAGAAGCCATTGACATGGCGTTTGTGATCACCGCTCCGATCACACCAACACCTACTCAAGTGAATAAGATAAATTAATAGTTTCTATTGTGATTTTCAACAAATAAAATGGAAAACTAGTGACAACATCTAAAGTTACTTACCAAGTACCTTCAGGTTGAATCAGCAGGCGTTTCTGGATAGGTATCAGTTGTCGTAGGAGGGTCGAGGGACCTCACAACCAAATAGTCGACGAACCAGAGGAAGCAGATGCCCCAACCGAATTAGAACCCCCACCTCCTCCCCGCTCCTTACCGCAGGAAGAGAACCCCCCTCCTCCTCCCGAACCCGCTCCTCCCGCTTCTCATCACCGAGGGAAGCTACATGGGAGGGTTGCCTCCCTTGACCCTTGCCTCCACCCTTGCGTCGACCCCTGCCTCGACCCGTCTCGGACCCCTCAGTTACATCGGACCCTTGAACTGCATCAATCGCTCTCCTGAACATCGATGCGCACGTCCTCAAACCGCCCATCATCTTTGTTCAACCACCTGCAATTAAAAAGAGCAAACCAATTAGCACAGATATACAAAACATATTTAGAAAGAGATGCAAAATAAACAGGAAATAATTAGTACAGTTCATACATGTATTAGAAATAATCATCCTGGTTGGGATTAGCTGGATCATAAGTCTCATCATCACTATCACCCATGTCGATATAATCATGCACGTGCTCCAAAGGAGTGGTCATCACGGTCATTGCCTAAATTTAATCGCTGAAGTAATTCTAAGTCCTTCACATTATGAACCTCATCTCTAGCGTCCTCGTCAACAACCCTTTCATTGTTTACATCCATTCCGATCGCATCGGTTAAGTCTATCTCAAAACTCCTTGTAGCTCATCTTTTTGAAAGAACACTCGTATGTGTTTGGGTCCATGTTGTAGTCTTCATTGTTTGATATAGGTAGTTTACCGTGTGGTGATACCTTGTACACAACATCCCAACTCTTAAGACGGTCGTCTGTTTAGCATGGGTATGAGAGATAATAAACTTGCGTGGCCTATGGCATAACAATATAGACATCGTCTCCTGCTAATGAGCTTCCACAAGGCCGACTTCTGAACCGAGGCATGTTGCTCACCATATCCCACAAAACCACCTTCTTCATCGACCTCGAGAGCATCTAACTGAGTACGAACTGCGACATCTGTTATCATCTATGGTGTAGCCTTGTTAACTCTGACATCTTTTGTAAAGTTCTTGATATCTCACATGAATGGATGGCCAAGAGGGAGGAATTGTCGATGTTTATCGAACGAAGAATACTTACCACCCTTCGCCAACCAAATGAACTTCAGAGTTGTATTGCATACTGGGCATGGAAACTTCTTGTGAACAGACCAGCCATAGAATATCCCATACGGTGGCAAGTCATGCGGGAGTTATGGTACCGAATATGCATTTTGAAGTTTGTCTTTGTAGCTCGATCATATGTCCATACCCCTTCCTCCCAAGCACGAACCAAATAATATATCAAAGGCTCCATGTAATCACTCATATTATTTCCTGAATGTTTAGGAATTATCAACGACAAGAAGATATTTTGTCATTGAAAGAGGGCGTCAGGGCAAAGATTGAGGGGGATAACGAACATGGGCCAACAAGTGTATGGGGCAGCCACCATTCCATAAGGATTGAACCCATCCGTTGCCGCGCAACACGTACATTACGAGCCTCTAGAGCTTTCTCGGGATGAATCACATCAAACCTTGTCCACGCTTCACCATCTACTGGATGTACCAACTTCTCGGGATTGTATCGGCGTCTATGTGTTAGTGATATGCCCTAGAGGCAACATGGAGATGTTGGATATCATGGTCAATGTTTATGTATAAATGAATAAAGTATTATTCAGTTCCATGAAATAGACATCTTGTATTGATCAATAAGTACATGACTTATTTATGAGACTCATTATGTATGAATCTATTTCTAAATGATCCCTGATCACATGTCATATTGTTGGAACAAATATGATTCTAAGGTCAGTATGTTATTGATTGATGATCATGTCTCATAGATCATGGTATGAAGATATCAAATGAATATACGTGGACATATGTGCTAGAGAACACATTGTTGGATAGACCCACCATGAGACACTACAGGAATTAATGTGCCATTAGTTGGTCTCAGGTAGTGTTGGTGCAAAGTCCTTAGACCTGAGATCATCATGGATTCCAACATGTGTAGTAGCCTACTTTGGGACTACCAAACGCTATTCCGTAACTGGGTAGTTATAAAAGTAGTCTTCGAGTTTTCTATGAAACATTTAGTGGGATGTCTATGATCAAGATGGAATTTGCCCCTCCTTTGGAAGAGATATCTCTCGGCCCCTCAAGGTAATGGATTATGGAAGTGCATGGCCATGCCGAGTTGATTGAGTCAATCAACAGACAGATAATCCAATACGGTTCGAGTGAATGGTTAAGCTATTGAAGGGATGGCACACATCTTGCCTATAGCTTAATTGGTATCGTGAGGCAAAGGGATTTGTGTACACATTACAGGTTCAGAGCCGATATTATATTCTTGTATACTATGGTGTCAATATGTGCTTCTAGGCGCTGCTATTGACGGACGGCTGAGTTGGACTCGAGCCGAAACCGAGTATACCTGAACCTACAGGGTTGCACGCTTAAGGGGATAGAATAGACATTCGAGTTAGACTCGAATATGGCTCAATTCGGATAAGATTTGATTTAATATAGAGTCATATGGGCTTACGAAGTCCAGCCGGCCAACTCTATGAGATTCGGATAGGATCCGATTCAAAATAGAGTCCCAATGGGCCTATAGGCCCATTCGACAACTCTATATAAAGGGGCGAGGGGTGGAGAGCAGAGGTATAGCATTGAACCGAATCAATCTGATCTTCACGGAAACCCTCCCCACTTCCGAGCCAAAACCCTAGCGTTGCATGTTGTGCTAGAACACGGGTGTCAGGCGTTCTGTCCCTGGACGTGTGGATACTGAAGGGTTACGTGGAGGCTACGTTAGCCGAAAACAGAAACTTTTCTACCGCGCAAACTAGGAACACTTGCAAGTAAGGGCCGATAGGTCGTTACCGATTGGAGTAGAGTGCAGCGGACTAGCCAATCAGGACTATCCGATCTAGAACAATGCCGGCCGATGACAGCCGATTTGCCGACAGCTGATTCCCGGGGGGCAGCCGATTCACCAATCAGCCGATTCGCCGATGCCGCAGCCGATCCGAGTCGTCCGACCGCATTCTCGTGCCTCGCTCCGATGCGCTCGACCTCAGCCGATTCCACCAAAGCCGATCGATCTGCCGCAGCTGCGCTTGCGTCGCCAATCTGCCACAGTCGCTTCGCTCCGATTGCAGTCGATTCGTAGCCGATCAACAACGCCGCAATGTAGCAGCGCCTCTACCGGTATCCACACGTCCGAGAATAGAACGCCGAACACCCGTGTGCTAGCACGCGATGCAAGGCCAGGGTTTGGCTTGAAAGTGGGGAGGGTTTTCGTGGAGATTGATCTCGGCGACTTCTGTTGCGCCAAATCAGATTGATTCGATTCAATTCGATGCCGCAACTCTCCACCCCTCGCCCCTTTATATAGAGTTGGCCGACTGGTACTAGTGGCCGATTAGGACTCTATTTTGAATCGGATCCCATCCGAATCTCACAGAGTTGGCCGCCATACGTCGTAAGCCCATAGGACTCTATCCGATCGGATCCCTATCCGATCGAGCCGTATCCGAGTCCAACTCGAATATCTATTCTATCCCCTTAAGCGTGCGACCCTGTAGGTTCAGGTATACTTGGTTTTGGCTCGAGTCTAACTCAGCCGATTTGTCAACAGCGGCGCCTAGCAGCACATATTGACACCATAGCATACAAGAATATAATATCGGCTCTGAACCTGCAATGTGTACACAAATCCCTTTGCCTCACGATACCAATTAAGCTATAGGCAAGATGTGTGCCATCCCTTCAATAGCTTAACCATTCACTCGAACCGTATTGGATTATCTGTCTGTTGATTGACTCCTCAATCAACTTAGCATGGCCATGCATTTCCATAATCCATTACCTCGAGGGGACCAAAGATATCTCTCCAAAGGAGGGTCAAATTCCATCTTGATCACTCACATCCCACTCTATATTTCATAGCAAACCCAAAAACTACTTTTATAACTACCCAGTTACGGAATAGTGTTTGGTAGTCCCAAAGTAGTCTACTACACATGTTGGAATCCATGATGATCTCAGGTCTAAGGATTTTATATCAACACTACTTGAGAGCAACTAATGACACATTAATTCTTGTAGTGTCTCATGGTAGGTCTATCCAACAATGTGTTCTCTAACACATATGTCCATGTTTATTTATTTGGTATCTCCATACCCATGATCTATGAGATATGATCATCAATCAATAAACATGCCGATCTTAGAGTCATATTTGTTCCAATAATATGACATGTGATCGGGATCATTTAGAAATAGATTCATGCATAAAGAGTCTCATAAATAATTCACGTACTTATTGATCAATACAAGATGTCTATTTCATGGAACCGAATAACACTTTATTCATAAATACATAAACATTGACCATGATATCCAACATCTCCATGTTGCCTCTAGGGCATATCACTAACAGTCTCCCACATGCACTAGAGTCAATCATGTAAGTATCTAATACCCATTGCTCTTGTGTGCGCCTCATGTTTCGGCTGAGGGAGAGGTTTTGTCAATGGATCGACTATGTTGAGATCCGTGTGCACTTTGCATATCTTGACATCACCTCTGTCCACTATCTCGCGGATGAGATGATATCGCCGAAGTATGTGTTTGGACTTTTGATGTGACCTCGGCTCCTTGGCTTGCGCAATGGCTCCACTATTATCACAATAGAGAGTCATTGGACCAGTTGCACTGGTCATCACACCCAGCTCAGAAACAAATTTCTTGATCCAAACAGCCTCCTTTGCAGCTTCCGAAGCAGCAATGTACTCGGCTTCCGTTGTAGAATCAGCAACAGTATCCTGCTTGGAACTCTTCCAGCTGACTGCGCCTCCGTTCAGGCAGAACACGAACCCAGATTGTGATCTATAATCATCCTTGTCTGTTTGGAAGCTAGCATCGGTGTAACCACTTACAACGAGCTCTTCTTCACCTCCATAGACTAGGAACATATCCTTAGTTCTTCTCAAGTACTTAAGGATATTCTTTACGGCAGTCCAGTGACCTTCACCTGGATCTGACTGGTATCTGCTCGTAGCACTCAAAGCGTACAAGACATCTGGACGTGTACAAAGCATGGCATACATGATGGATCCAATTGCCAAAGCATATGGAACCATACCCATCTTATTCCGCTCATCATGTGTCTGAGGACACTGATTCTTGCTAAGATTAATGCCATGTGACATGGGCAAGAAACCTTTCTTGGAATCGTGCATGTTGAACCTTTTCAACACCTTGTCAATATATGTACTTTGGCTTAATCCAATTAGCCTCTTGGATCTATCTCTATAGATCCGAATGCTAATATATATGCTGCCTCCCTAAGTCTTTCATGGAAAAACTATTTTTCAATGAAGACTTGACAGATTCTAGCATAGGGATATCATTTCCAATCAACAATATGTCATCCACATATAAGATTACAAATACAATTGCACTACCACGACCTTTTTGTAAACACAGGCCTCCTCTTCGTTTTGATGAAACCAAACCCTTTGATTACTTCATCAAAACGAATATTCCAACTCGAGATGCTTGCTTAAATCCATAAATGGATTTCGTAGCTTGCATATCTTTTCGGCGATTGTGGATCGACAAAACCCCGAGGTTGTATCATGTATATATCCTTGCTTAGGTTTCCATTTAGGAAAGCCGTTTTGACATCCATCTGCCATATCTCATAATTGAAATATGCAGCAATCGCTAGGATAATCCGAATAGATTTAAGCATTGTAACGGGCGAGAAGGTTTCATCATAATCAACTCCTTGAATCTGTTTAAAACCTTTCGCCACCAATCGCGCCTTATAGATGTGAACATTTCCATCCATATCGCCTTTTTCTTAAAAACCCATTTACACTCAATGGTTTTTACACCATCAGTGGATCAACCAGTTCCAAACTTGATTGTCGTACATGGATTCTATTTCGGATTTCATGGCTCCAAGCCACTTGTTGGAATCGGGTCCCACCATCGCTTCCTCATAGGTCTTAGGCTCATCGTTGTCCAACAACAATATATCACGTTGTTCCGCACCTGTGTACCTGTCAGGCGCACGACGTGATCTTTCAGACCTCCGTGGGGCTGGTGTATCTACAACTGGTGGCGCAACACTTTGCTCCTCTTGTTGTGGTTCTGTGGTCACTGAAACATTTTCTGGTGTTTCTTGAACTTCTTCAAGATGCACCCTGCTCCCACTAACCCTTCTTGAAAGAAACTCCTTCTCCAAGAAAACACCGTGTCGGGCGACAAACACTTTGCCTTGTTCCCGATTATAAAAGTAATATCCCTTAGTTTCCTTAGGATATCCCACAAAGAAGCACTTGTCAGATTTGGGTATGAGCTTGTCAGACTGTAAACGTTTTACATAAGCTTCACATCCCCAATTTTGAGAAAAGACAAACTAGGGGTATGCCCTCTCCATATCTCATATGGTGTCTTTTCAACCGACTTAGATGGAACTCTATTTAGTGTGAGCGCATTGTTTCAAGAGCATATCCCCGAAGGATAACGGAAGATCACTTTGGCTCATCATCGACCGCACAATGTCCAACAAGGTGCGATTTCTCCGTTCGGACACTCCGTTCCATTGTGGAGTTCTGACGGAGTCAATTGTGGAACAATTCCACAATCTTTCAGATGATTACCAAAATCTTGGCTCAAGTATTCCCCTCTACGATCTGATCAGATAAACTTGATTGTTTCCCTAAATGATTCTGTACTTCATTATGGAATTCTTTGAACTTTTCAAAGGATTCGGACTTATGCCTCATTAAGTAGATATAACCATATCTACTAAAGTCATTGGGAAAGGTAATGAAGTACTGATAACCACCTCTGGCCGTTGAGCTCATTGGTCAACATACATCAGTATGTACGAGTGCCAACAAGTCATTTGCTCTCTCACTATGTCCCGTGAAAGGTGCCTTTGTCATCTTACCAAGTAAACAAGACTCACATGTCTCAAATGATTCAAAATCAAAAGAGTGAAGCAATCCATCCTTATGGAGCTTCTCCATGCGTTTCTTATTTATATGGCCTAAGCGACAATGCCAGATAAACGTGGGGTTTGTATCATTAGTGAGTTTCCTTTCTGTATTAATGTTATAGATGGGAGACTCTTGAAGATTCAAAATGTATAATTCATTCTCTAATGGAGCATGAAAATAGAACATATCTCGAGATATATTAAACAACCATTGTCCATTGATTTAAAATCATATGCTTTCGCTTGCAAACATGAAGCGGAAATAACGTTTTGACATACTGTTGGAACACAATAACAATTATTTAATTCCAAAACTAATCCTGAAGGTAGATGAAGTGGTACTGTGCCGACAGCAACTGTAGCAACGCTTGCTCCATTGCCGATGAGCAGGTTCACCTGGCCCCTTCTTAAGCCTCTACTTCTTCTCATTCTCTGCAACGATTTGATAATATGAGCTACGATCGGTATCAAATACCCAAGAGTCGATAGGTGAAGTAGCAAGATTAATGTCTATAACATTAATACCTGAAGCTAAGTCGTACTTTGCTTCTTTTTGAGAACCTCCATGTACTTCTTGCAATTCCTTTTTCAGTGGCCTGTCTCCTTGCAATAGAAGCAAATGGCATCTGATGCCACCGACCCCTTTTTGCCCTTCTTTGCATTAGAGGCACTCGCGATCTCATCAGGTGGTTTGCGCTTAGCCTTCTACATCATCATCACATGATGACCGTTTTTCTGGATACTCTCCTCAGCTGTCTTTAGCATCCCATGCAATTCGGCCAAGGTTCTATCCATATTGTTCATGTGATAATTTAATATGAATGGCTCGAAGCTCAGAGGGAGCGACTGGAGAATCACGTCTGTAGCCAACTCTTGGCTCAGAGGGAAACCTAGTTTCTCAAGACTCTCGATATAGCCAATCATCTTTATCACATGAGGACTGACGGGATTCCCCTCAACAAGCCTGCACGCAAACAAGGACTTTGAGGTGTTGAACCTCTCGGCCCGAGCTTGGTTCTCAAACATGCCACGTAGTCTCTGAATAATAGTGTGAGCATCGTTGCTCTCATATTGCTTCTGAAGCTCAGGGGACATTGTAGCGAGCATGAGACAGCTTATATCTAGGGCATCATTAGTGTGCTTCTCATAAGCCCTCCGTGCAGTTACAGTAGCATTGTTAGGCAAATCATCCGGATAAGGTACTTCAAGAACATACTCCTTACGCTCTTGCTTGAGAACAATTCTCAAGTTGCGATACCAATCCATAAAGTTTGTTCCGTTTAATTTTTCTTTCTTGAGAATAAATCTCAAATTAAAAGCACTGGGTGTAGTATTAGCCACCATTTATTCTACAACAGCAAAAGCAAAGTTTAGCACAATGTTTATGCTATGTCTATTGTTAAACAATTTAACATTAGACTCCCATTACGTATTTTACACCTTCCCTCTAGGTTACGTATTGGGTCAAGATCCACATGTTAGTTAATTTCTAGTGAGCTTTGGCATCACTGCTAGAAAATTAATAACATTGGTAAGCAACTCCTTGCTAATTACATCTCTATGCGACTCTTGTTGTTGGTGTGGCATCTCCATGCCCCGGCGTCAACCTATGCGCCAAGGCCCAAAACTGTTTTGATAGCCTTGTTAAGTAAACCAAATGCTCCTACTGTATATGTCCGACATATACCCCCTCGTGTTATGATAGAGAATGGCACTCTGCTTTGGCAGACCCACCATTGACGAGCATAACGGTGACGGGTGCAACATTTGGAAAGGCATCATTACTACTTAATTTTACGAGGGATGCTATCCTATCAAACAAACATATCACATATATGAAAGCAGGTAGAATAGTAATTAATGAAATAGTATGGCCCCTTTCACATGGTGATCTCCATCTCCATGCCGGTGTAGAGGATCTATATCTTCATCACCGTTCTTCCAAGTGCCAAATGCTTGAATTCTTCAAACTAAGCTAGTACTATAGAAGCTCTAATTGAAGATTACATCGACTCGTAGGTCGTGAAAGAATATTACAAGCATTGCACGTAAGAAAGAATATTACACGCATCACATCCATCTCATACATACAATAGGACCATGCCATCTCAAAGCATTCTCTGCAAAAACAAGTTAGGCGTAGAACGTTTTCTACCTATCGCTAATACTACACCCAATACTTTTAATTTGTGATCTATTCTCGAGAAAGAAAAATTGAACGGAACAAACTTTATGGATTGGTATCGCAACTTGAGAATTGTTCTCAAGCAAGAGCGCAAGGAGTACGTTCTTGAAGTACCCTATCCGGATGATTTGCCTAATAATGCTACTGCTACTGCACAGAGGGCTTATGAGAAGCACACTAATGATTCCCTATACATAAGCTGTCTCATGCTTGCTACAATGTCCTCTGAGCTTCAGAAGCAATATGAGAGCAGCGATGCTCATACTATTATTCAGGGACTGTGTGGCATGTTTGAGAACCAAGCTAGGGCCGAGAGGTTCAACACCTCAAGTCCCTGTTTACGTGCAGGCTTGTTGAGGGGAGTCCCCTCAGTCCACATGTGATAAAAATGATTGGCTACATTGAGAGTCTAGAAAAACTAGGTTTTGCCCTTAGCTAAGAGTTGGCTACTGATGTGATTCTCCAGTCGCTCCCTCCGAGCTTTGAGCCATTCATATTAAATTATCACCTTAATAGCATGGATAAAACTTTGGCCGAATTGCATGAGATGCTAAAGACGGCTGAGGAGAGTGTCCAGAAAAACGGTCATCATGTGATGATGATGCAGAAAGCTAAGCGCAAACCACCTGTCAAGAATCTTTGCACAAGAGGAAACTTACTCCCGATGAGATCGCGAGTGCCTCCAATGCAAAAAAGGGCAAGAAGGGGTCAGCGACATCAGATGTCGTTTGCTTCTATTGCAAGGAGACAGGTCACTAGAAAAGGAACTGCAAGAAGTACATGGAGGATCTCAAAAAGAAGCAAAGTACGACTTCTGCTTTAGGTATTAATGTTATAGACATTAATCTTGCTACTTCACCTACTAACTCTTGGGTATTTGATACTGGATCAGTAGCTCATATTAGCAAATCGTTGCAGGGAATTAGAAGAAGTAGAAGTAGAAGCTTGAGAAGGGGCGAGGTGAACCTATGCGTCGGCAATGGAGCAAGTGTTGCTACAATTGCTGTCGGGACTACATCACTTCATTTACCTTCACCTTCATGATTAGTTTTGGAATTAAATAATTGTTATTGTATTGCAACTCTATGTCAAAACGTTATTTTCGCATCATGTTTTCAAGCGGAAGGATTTGATTTTAGATCAGTGGACAATGGTTGTTCAATATATCTCAGAGATATGTTCTATTTTCATACTCCATTGGTGAATGGATTATACGTTTGAATCTTGAAGTGTCTCCCTTCTATAACATTAATACAGAGAGGCAACTACCAAATGATACAAACCCCACGTTTATCTGGCATTGTCGCTTAGGCCATATAAATCAGAAACACATGGAGAAGCTCCATAAGGATGGATTGCTTCACTCTTTTGATTTTGAATCATTTGAGACATGTGAATCTTATTTACTTGGTAAGATGACAAAAGCACCTTTTACGGGTCACAGTGAGAGAGCAAGTGACTTGTTGGCACTCGTACATACTGATGTATGTGGACCAATGAGCTCAACGGCCATAGGTGGTTATCAGTACTTCATTACCTTTACCGATGACTTTAGTAGATATGATTATATCTACTTAATGAGGCATAAGTCTGAATCCTTTGAAAAGTTCAAAGAATTCCATAATGAAGTACAGAATCATTTAGGGAAAACAATCAAGTTTCTACGATCAGATCATGGAGGGGAATACTTGAGCCAAGAGTTTGGTAATCATCTGAAAGATTGTGGAACTGTTCCATAGTTTACTCCGCCAGGAACTACACAATGGAATGGGGTGTCCGAACGGAGAAATCACACCTTGTTGGACATGGTGCGGTCCATGATGAGCCAAAGTGATCTTCCGTTATCCTTCTGGGGATATGCTCTTGAAACAGTTGCGTTCACACTAAATAGAGTTCCATCTAAGTCAGTTGAAAAGACACCATATGAGATATGGACAGGGCAACCCCTAGTTTGTCTTTTCTTAAAATTTGGGGATGTGAGGCTTATGTAAAACGCTTTACGACCCAACAAGCTCACACCCAAATCGACAAGTGCTTCTTTGTGGGATATCCTAAGGAAAACTAAGAGATATTACTTTTATAATCGGGAACAAGGCAAAGTGTTTGTCGCCCGACACGGTGTCTTCTTGGAGAAAGAGTTTCTTTCAAGAAGGGTTAGTGGGAGCAGGGTGCATCTTGAAGAAGTTCAAGAAACACCAGAAAATGTTTCAGCTACCACGGAACCACAACAGGAGGAACAAGATGTTGCACCACCTGTTGTAGATACACTAGCCCCACGGAGGTATGAAAGATCACAGGTGTAGAACAACGTGATATATTGTTGTTAGACAACGATGAACCTAAGACCTATGAGGAAGCGATGGTGGGACTCGATTTCAACAAGTGGCTTGGAGCCATGAAATCCGAAATAGAATCCATGTATGATAATCAAGTTTGGAACTTGGTTGATCCACCTGATGGTGTCAAAACCGTTGAGTGCAAATGGGTTTTTAAGAAAAAGACCGACATGGATGGAAATGTTCATATCTATAAGGCGCGGTTGGTGGCGAATGGTTTTAAACAGATTCAAGGTGTTGATTATGATGAAACCTTCTCGCCCGTCGCAATGCTTTAAGTCTATTCGGATTATTCTAGCAATTGTTGCATATTTTGATTATGAGATATGGCATATGGATGTCAAAACAACTTTCCTAAATGGAAACCTAAGTGAAGATGTATACATGATACAACCTAAGGGTTTTGTTGATCCATAGTCGCCTGGAAAGATATGCAAGCTACAGAAATCTATTTATGTATTGAAGCAAGCATCTTGGAGTTAGAATATTCGTTTTGATGAAGTAATCAAAGGGTTTGGTTTCATCAAAAATGAAGAGGAGGAATGTGTTTACAAAAAGGTCAGTGAGAGCGCAATTATATTTCTAATCTTATATGTGGATGACATATTACTGATTGGAAATGATATCCCTATGCTAGAATCCGTCAAGTCTTCATTGAAAAATAGTTTTTCCATGAAAGACTTAGGGGAGGCAGCATACATATTGGGAATTCGGATCTATAGAGATAGATCCAAGAGGCTAATTGGATTAAGCCAAAGTACATATATTGACAAGGTGTTGAAAAGGTTCAACATGCATGATTCCAAGAAAGGTTTCTTGCCCATGTCATATGGCATTAATCTTAGCAAGAATCAGTGTCCTCGGACACATGATGAGCGGAATAAGATGGGTATGGTTCCATATGCTTCGGCAATTGGATCCGTCATGTATGCCATGCTTTGTACACATCCAGATGTCTCGTACGCTTTTAGTGCTATGAGCAGATACTAGTCAGATCCAGGTGAAGGTTACTGGAATGCCGTAAAGAATATCCTTAAGTACTTGAGAAGAACTAAGAATATGTTGCTAGTCTATGGAGTAGAAGAAGAGCTCGTTGTAAGTGGTTACACCGATGCTGGCTTCCAAACAGACAAAGATGACTATAGATCTCAATCTGGGTTTGTGTTTTGCCTAAATGGAGGCACAGTCAGCTGGAAGTGTTCCAAGCAGGATACTGTTGCTGATTCTACAACGGAGGCCGAGTACATCTCTGCTTCAGAAGCTGCAAAGGAGGTTGTTTGGATCAAGAAATTTGTTTCTGAACTGGGTGTGATGACCAGTGCAACTGGTCCAATGTCTATCTATTGTGATAATAGTGGAGCCATTGCGCAAGCCAAAGAGCCGAGGTCACATCAGAAGTCCAAACACATACTTCGATGATATCATCTCATCCGTGAGATAGTGGATAGTGGTGATGTCAAGATATGCAAAGTGCACACGGATCTCAACATTGCCAATCCGTTGACAAAACATCTCCCTCAACCGAAACATGAGGCGCACACAAGAGCAATGGGTATTAGATACTATGATGATTGACTCTAGTGCAAGTGGGAGACTGTTAGTGATATGGCCTAGAGGCAACATGAAGATGTTGGATATCATGGTCAATGTTTATGTATAAATGAATAAAGTGTTATTCAGTTCCATGAAATAGACATCTTGTATTGATCAATAAGTACATGACTTATTTATGAGACTCATTATGTATGAATCTATTTCTAAATGATCCCTGATCACATGTCATATTGTTAGAACAAATATGATTCTAAGGTCAGCATGTTATTGATTGATGATCATGTCTCATAGATCATGATATGGAGATACCAAATCAATATACGTGGACATATATGCTAGAGAACACATTGTTGGATAGACCCACCATAAGACACTACAAGAATTAATGTGTCATTAGTTGGTCTCAGGTAGTGTTGGTGCAAAGTCCTTAGACATGAGATCATCATGTATTCTAACATGTGTAGTAGCTTATTTTGGGACTACCAAACGCTATTCCATAACTGGGTAGTTATAAAAGTAGTCTTCAGGTTTGCTATGAAACATGTAGTGGGATGTGTATGATCAAGATGGAAATTGCCCCTTCTTTGGAAGAGATATCTCTGGGCCCCTCAAGGTAATGGATTATGGAAGTGCATGGCCATGCCGAGTTGATTGAGGAGTCAATCAACAGACAAATAATCCAATACGGTTCGAGTGAATGGTTAAGCTATTGAAGGGATGGCACACATCTTGCCTATAGCTTAATTGGTATCGTGAGGCAAAGGGATTTGTGTACACATTACAGGTTCAGAAGGTACCGTAGGATCTTCACGGGGATTGTGAGCTGCCTCTTATGACAATCACCAGAGTCTACCTCTACGAACTTAGAGGATTCACACTTTCCACAGTACTTTGTTTCTACATGCTCTTTCCTAAATAGGATGCATCCCTTCGGACAAGCATGTATATGCTCATATGGCATCTTAAGTGCACAAAGGAGTTTTTGTGTCTCATACATGCTCTTTGGCAGAATGTGACCATTCAGAAGCATGCTACCAAAAACTGTCAACATAACATCAATGGCGTGCAATGGCATCCAGTTGAGAAACCTTGGTATGCCCATGAAAGGGTTGTTGTGCCGTAGACAACATATCATAATACACCTTTGCGGTAGCCTCCAGCTCCTCCTCCCTACGTCCTTCATCGAAGTGTGCTTCATCATAGTCATTTAACATGTCTCCTACCACGGCATCAGCATCAAAATCCTCAATGTGTTGTCTCACGACCTCGTCTCTCCCACGATGGGCTTCACCATGGAAGGTCCACCAGGTATAATCTGCTATAAATCCATTCTTGCAAAGGTGTTTATCCATGATCCCCTTTGTTTCTTGCTTCATGTTTGCACAAATGCTATAGGGACACCAAGTGGTGCGTGCTCCTTTAACCTTGACAAATGCAAGTTCCAAGAAAGCATCGGTCTTCTCAATACATTCATTGATCAATGAACTGTGACTTGAGCGGCCCATGTACATCGACTCACGATCATCCATCCTCTAACATATGGAAGAATAATATAAAAATCATTTGCATCTACCAAGTGCCTATACTGTCTATAGGTAAAGATAGATCCTAATCCCACCCGACGATGTGTAGATCGGTAAGTTTCCATGCTCTACTCCTATCCGAGACATAATTTCGGCAGCACCTGCCTGCTATTCTCCAAATACATGTCCCGGTAGGGAAATTGTGCATCCGGAGAACAACAGGGAGATCCTGCATAAACTCTGTCTCCGATCAGAGTACTAGAGCATGGAAACTAAACTCATCTACACATCCTCGAGCTGGCCAAAAAACATGGACAATTTGAAACAAACGTGGTTAAAGATATGTAAGAATCTATAGATTTTCAGTCGTATCTCTTTTGAACGGGAGATGCCTCACTAGGTTACGTTATATACATGCGGCCGACGGCGAAGGCAGCGGCACCTACAGAAAAGGGAAGCACGGCAGGGTCGGGCAGCGACAGGGGAGGGCAACGACAGGGCAACCGCGGCAAGGGAGGGCAGCGACAGGGCGGTGGGGCGCCCGCGGCGGGGAGGGCGACGATGGGGCACCCATGACTGGGGGACGGCTCTCACACCCTGTAGTTGTGACCCAAAAATCATTTAAATAATTCCCCAAAAAGAATTTTAATTTTGAATTAACCTTGATCAAGCAATTAATTTTAAAATACACTTAATAAGTGAAAATGGCATAGCATGATTTTTCTTAAATTTTACATGTCAAAATACATTAACTAGATGTTTAGTGAATTTTTAGAGTACTAGAAATATTTTTTAACCAATTAAACAAATTGATGGAATTAATTAAATCGCGGGAAAAACACTTCCCTATTTTTCCTTTTTCGGTCGTCCTTTTTCCTGCCCAAAACCCTAACCGGGTTTATGGCCCAGTTCCTTCCTGCCGCACCGCACACTCCTCCTGTTCGCCCGTGGGCCATAGCCCATGAGTCGCCCCACGCAAGCCGAAGTCCAACTCCCGTCCCTCGCGCGCCTGTGCCGATGATAGGTGGGGACCACCTGTCAGGCCATCCCCTTGCCTGCATACGAGCTCGCGCCGCCACCGCGCCATCCGCGCCGCCCAACCCTGAGCCATCCCGCGTCGTCTCACACCACACCCAGCCGCATCCCGTGCCGAAACCAACCCGTGCCGCCACCGCACCGTATCCGCCCGAGCCCACACCGCCTTATCTCTTCACGCGGCAATAAACCTAACCGAATCGGTCTCCCTCTCTCTCTCCAATTCCGAACCAAGGGTGAGAAATTCACGGGTGATTCGTGCGTGATCCGGTCTCTGAGCCAACCCTATGAAATCCGCATGAGCTGTGCACCTTTTTTCTGTTTTGGCCGATCGAGCTTTAGCCCTAATTCGCGATGCCCAAATCTCGCTGCCGTGCGCCGCCGCCTTCGTCCCTGGTTCCGTGCCCTAACTCAACCCCGCGACCCCGCGTCTCTAATCTGAAACCCTAGCGCCGTATCGCGCTGCTTCCCGAGCCTTGTGTTGTCGTCCATCGTTGCCGCTCGCATCGCAGGCAAGCCAGCCGGCTGCCGCACGACCATGGCCGATGTCCCGAGCTCAGCCACCGCTCGTGTAGAACCCTAGAGACCCGAGCCGTCCGATATATCGAGCGGTAGATCAGGGCCGTCCACTCCAGTGCGCCGCTCCGCCGCTGTGATGGCGCCACCTTCTAAAATTCATATCTTTTTAATCCGAGCTCCGTTTTAGTCCATTCAAATTTAATTAAATCTAGAAAAATGCCAAGAATCCATTAAAAATAGTTTTATATGCTATTTCAGATACTTTTAGCATATTTTATTGAGTGCTTTGTTTGTCGTGTAGATTTTGGTAATTCCAGCGATCCCGTTTACTTCAATAGTCGTCGAAGTTCCCCGATCTTCAAAGCAAGGCAAGTCATACTTTACATTGATCATATTGTACCTATTCTATCTAAATGTCTTTTTTTTCTCAAATACTGCATATGTTTTAGAATGTCATTTCATCGGACTTTTGTACCTATTGTACTCCGCTATAGGAATTGATTACCTTATACCATTAATAACTTGGTTTTAATATGACTAGATATTGGTTTAGGGCATGCTTAGCCCGACTTGGATCAATTAGTCCATTCAAGGGAATCACATTATTTAAATACTACAGTGCAGATTATTATACAGATGATGTCAAGTATGTGATACTATGTTAATAATATTAAAATATGACAATGGTGGGCTGTGGGTGCAATGGTTTTGGATAGTCGCACCCATGGCAGTTAAGGACCGGTTCTCAGGAAACCCTTCAAGAATTACCGTGCATACCACAAGCCAACATGGGTAATGGATGGATCTGTAGTGTAGCTGTCTCTAGTGACGTACCCTAGTGAGGGTGGGCGTGATGGAGTTGGGTCGGCCTCGGTTGAAAGGGTTGATCAGCTACCGGATTCACTGCGGCACGCGGGGGGCTGCCCATTGCCCTGATGCAATGGGGTGAAACCTTGGTGTGGTACGATTAGTTAGAGAGGGTTATGTGAAGGGTCCTGTCATAGTCCCTTTCCGGGGTATCATGGTGGTACACCTCTGATCATAGTAAAACTATTCAAATAATCATGCCCGCGGTTATGGACGATCAACCAGATTCACTATGATTAGTCTCATTTGAATAATAACGTGACTAATGGAACTTGACAAGTATAGATGGATGGTGGGGCCTGTTGCAACGTGGGTTTAGCGTTGGATAGTGATTATTTAATATTGCTTAATTATATACTATTGTTTTGCTGCTTTCAACTATTATTATTTCTGAAATACTGTTTATGCAACCTTCCTTGTGAATTATTCTACATCATACCTTCTCTTCCAGTATGACTTGTTGAGTACAGTGGGTAGTACTCAGTCTTGCTCAATTTTCCCCACCAGAGCCAGAGGTTGAGGCAGAGGAACGTTTCGATGAGGATTAGGCTTGCGTCTGACGTCAAGGTTGCCTGTGGTGTGTTGGAGTTTCGTCGCAAGAGTCCAGTTATCGTTTTAGCCAGTCTTCTCTTTTCCGCTGCATTTTTGTAATCATTATTTTGTTTCTAAGACGTAGATTCTGTAATATCAATAATTGTTGATTTGTGTACCTCGGGTGATTCCTGGACGAGGATTGAATGCACAAATTAGCTTCAGAAATTCTAGTTTGAATTTTTGGGCATGACAAGTTGGTATCAGAGCCAGCCTTTGACTGTAGGACAAGCCAACTGGAAAAAACCCAAAGAGCCCTCTAAAAATACTTTCATTTGCATAAGTTTTGAAAAAAAACTTGGCTTTGTTCTTAAAAAGGGATGATTTTAAAAAGTAAAGTCAGTCTAGGGTTTTAGAATTTGTGGAAAATGGGTCTGAGGTCTTTTTGATTTTGAGCATATATTGATTCCCAACCTTTGTCTTCAATAGATGGCAGGTTACCCGCTACGCACCGTGGTCAAGGTTTGTTGGGTTTCATGGCAGAGCTAGCTCGCATGGCCCTGGCAGTTGGATACACTGATGCTCTAGAGTACACTACCCTCGCACCTCTCAAGGCGAGCTACCTCACCGTGTCCGTTTGGAGGTTCACGGTTTTGTGGGCACCAGTCTTCCCAATATGGTGGTCACAGCTTCAGGAGGCACAACTGAGCACGCATGTTAGGAAGTTGCTTATCTGATGTTGGCTAGGATGAGGGAGATGCATGACTACGACCTTCGCACCTCCACTTATCGTTACCATCCTCGTCGTGGCAGTTCCTTCGACGTCAGCACTTTCAAGTCTACGGCACATGAGAACGACTCCACTTTTGGTCACATGTGCACAGCGATCAAGGGATTGGACCAAATGCACTCCGACCTGCACAAGGCAGCGAAGGCATTGAACGACAAGAAGATGATGAGGATCATGAGTTTGCAGGATGAGGTGGTTCCTCTCAAGAAGGGGGTCGCTGAGTTGAAAGGACTCCTAGCACCAGGTGGCGTTAGGATCCGCACTATGCCCCGGAAGACCACCACCGCACCTTTGACGATTCAGCTGGCGCCCAAGATTCCTCCACCAGTTGCTCATGTGCTTGCTCCTGCGCCTGTCCTTGCTGCTCCTGCGCCTGCTCCTGCACCAGCTCCAATTTGTCCCGCTGTAGGACCTAGTCTCGCTTTCTCCCCGACTTCGGCGTACCAGGGTGGAGATGGCAGAGGCGGGTGGATCACAGTTTCTAGCTCTAAGGACCCAAGTGAAGACATGGATATGGAAGACTCTCGGAGTCGTTCCGAGGAAGAAGAATTAGACGCCCAAGATAGTAGTTTTGACTCCATCGATCGCAGGAGCCATTCAGATCGCTAGAGTCGTTACCCTTAGTTTTATCATTTTGCTTAGTTTGTCTTCTTGGTAGTTGTTGTGTGTTAGGTTTGCTGTGTATGGGGTGGCTAGCATTCTATACCAAGTGTGGTATGGCTGTTCAATTAAGGATGTTGCGTGAATTTTACTTGTTCTAATTAAGATTAGAACAATGCAGTTAATTCAAATAATAAAGTTTAGTTTCTAAGTAAGTCTGTTTTTCTTCTTCTCTCTCTTTATTCGGTCGGCCTCTCCAGATGGTGAACACTAGGAGCAGTGGAGCTAACAGCAACAATGGGCAGTCAGGGAACAACAACAACAACCATGATGTTTATGGCAACGCTCCTCCACCACCACCCGAGAACCCCAGTATCGCTCAGGTGCTAGCCTCACAAACTCAGATGATGGCTGCTATGATGCAGCAGATGCAGCAACAACACCAGCAGATGCAACAGCAAATGTTGCAACAAATGCAGATGCAGCAGCAGCAACAGCAGTAGCAGCATCAACAAAACAATCATTTTGCTCCTCCACCACCCCAGTCCAAGTTGCCGAAATTCCTTTGTGTCCGTCCGCCAACCTTCTCTAGCACCACCAACCCTATGGATGCCAATGACTGGCTTCATGCCATTGAGAAGAAGTTGGACGTCCTGCAATGCACTGACCAGGAGAAAGTGTCCTTCGCCACGCATCAACTGCAAGGTCCTGCCTCTGCTTGGTGGGATAATTATTTGGTCACTCGTCAAGCAGAAGCGGTAGTCACCTGCGAAGAATTCTGTCGTAGTTTCAGGACTGCGCATATTCCTGCTGGAATAGTCATGCAGAAGAAGCGGGAGTTCTGATCTCTTAAGCAGGGCAATAGGTCAGTGCCGACAAGAAGGTCGGCAGTCCTCTGAGGGGATGCCCAAGGAGATGAGTGAGTGGTCGGGAATGCGCCTCCTCTCAGGACCTGGTGGTCAACTCAAGTCACTAAGACGGCCAAAGATCAAGAGACATGAGATTTATACTGGTTCAGCCATCCTGAATGATCATATGCCTACGTCCAATGTTCTTTGTTTCGGTGCATGATGAACAAGTTTTCCAAGAGAGAGAGTTCTTGGGGCTTAGAGCAAGCTGGCCAAGAACAAGCGAAGAACTGAGAATGATCTCAACTCGGATCAAATTCCCCCTCAGCCCGTCCTGCCCTCCCTTTTATAGCTCAAGGGGGACACTTACAAGGGACTTGGGGGGCCAAGAAAGCTAAAACTAAAGATCTGAAAAGGTGAGTACAAACAACATCGAAAAAAGGTACATGGAGATGCTCTCTGGGTGTCTTGTGCCTTATCCTGCCTTGGGATCTCTCCTCTGCAAATACCACCTGTACTGTGCTATAGGGTGACGTCATTCCTTCCCAGGTTTTCCCCTACTCGCCTCCTTGTAAGCCAAGTTTCATCTCGAGGAGGCCGAAAGTTGGGTCGAGGAGTCAAGGTCGAGAAAGGAGTGTCGAGGTCAGACTGGGGGGAGGTCGGGGCGTCCAACCCCGAGAGGAGGTCGGGCTCCCGACCCTATCTAGAAGACTCGTAGTCCGACTCCAACTTGACTTCAACTCTAGTCCGTGTGCTACCCCGAGGTGGCACCCTCCACAGTCTCTTACCAAATACCTTCATGAGTTAAATCATCTTGCACGTTACGCCCCAGAGGACGTGCGAAGAGATGCAGAAAGGGAGGAGAAGTTCCTAGCCGGTCTTGATTATGAACTCACAGGCATAGGTCGTGCTTCATGCCCGGAGGTCAAGGTAGACCTACCACCATGATTGTCCATCAGCATCGGCCTTACCACCCAGGAAACTTTCAAGCTAGCAGCAGTGCGAGTGGCAGTGGCAGTGGACTGCAGCAACGCAATCCAGCTCCGCGTCCTCCAACAGCGCCACCCCAGCAGCAGTCAAAGACACCACTCCCAAGGAAGGACTCCGGAGGAAAGCCGGGAGTTTGTTTCAACTGTAGTGAGCCTGGGCATTTTGCAGATAAATGTCCGAAGCCAAAGCGCACCGGACCCAGATTCATCCAGGCACGTGTCAATCATGTGTCTGTAGAGGAGGCGCAGGTTGCGCCCAATGTTATACTGGGTATGTTTCCTGTGAATCTCACTCCCACTATAGTACTATTTGATTCTGGTGCTACACATTCATTTATTTCCAAACAATTTGTGGGGCACATGGGTTATCAGTAGTGGAACTTAAGATATCTATGCGGGTTCAAACCCCTGGAAATCATTTGGACACCACTCACTACTGCCCCTCGGTTGCAATAGAAATCCAAGGATCCCAATTTCTAGCCAATCTTATCCTTCTTAAATCAAAAGGCCTAGATGTCATTCTTGGGATGGATTGATTGACAAGACATAAGGGAGTGATTAATTGTGCAAGTCGCACGATCACTTTAACCAATGGAAAAAGAGAGGATATCACTTTTCGTTCTCCAATGCCACCAAAGACTGTAGCAAGTCTGAATCAAACTTCTACTGAGGAATCATCTGAAGTAGCAGCAAAGATCCCTATGAAATTGAAAGACATCCCCATAGTTAGAGAATATCCTGAAGTCTTTCCAGAAGATCTAACCAAGATGCCACCAAAAAGAGAAATCAAATTTCGGATCGACCTAGTACCGGACACTGCCCCAATCCATAAGAGACCATATAGAATGGGAGCCAACGAGTTGGCGGAAGTCAAGAAGCAAGTTGATGAACAATTACAGAAAAGTTATATTTGCCCAAGCATGTCACCTTGGGGTGCTCCGGTGATCTTTGTGGAGAAGAAGGACAAGACCAAGAGAATCTGCATCGATTATCGCACACTTAATGAGGTTACTATCAAGAACAAGTACCCTCTACCACGGATTGATGACTTGTTTGACCAACTCAAGGAAGCAAAGGTATTCTCCAAGATAGACCTGCGATCAGGCTATCATCAATTGAGGATCCAGGAGGAGGACATTCCCAAGACCGCCTTCATCACTCGGTATGGTTTGTATGAGTGTACGGTCATGTCTTTTGGACTTACCAATGCACCGGCCTGTTTCATGAATCTGATGAACAAGGTGTTTATGGAGTTCTTGGACAAATTTGTCATGGTGTTCCTTGACGACATTCTGATCTACTCCAAGACTGAGGAGGAACATGAGCATCATCTTCGGTTAGTGCTCGAGAAGTTGAGAGATCATCAATTCTACGCCAAGTTTAGCAAGTGTGCCTTCTGGTTAAAGGAAGTGCAGTTCCTAGGCCACATTGTGAATGCCCAAGGAGTAGTCGTAGATCCGTCGAATGTGGATTCTGTTACTAAGTAGACCCCACCAAAGACCATCACTCAGGTTCGAAATTTTCTTGGACTCGCAAGTTATTACCGCAGGTTCATTGAGAATTTCTCTAGAATTGCCAAACCAATGACGCAATTGCTGAAGGATGAGAAATTCAAGTGGTCTGTAGAATGTAACAGGAGCTTTGAAGAGCTTAAGAAGAAGTTGGTGTCTGCGCCAATCTTAATATTGCCGGATCCAGCAAAGGATTTTCAAGTGAATTGTGATGTGTCTCGCCAAGGGCTAGGATGTGTGTTGATGCAAAATGGCAAGGTGGTTGCGTATGCCTCTCGTCAGTTGCATCCACATGAGAACAACTACCCAACCCACGATATAGAATTAGCCGCAGTGGTCCATGCCTTGAAAATCTGGCGACACTACCTGATTGGCAACCGTTGTGAAGTATACACGGAACATAAAAGTTTAAAGTATATCTTCACCTAGCCAGATTTAAACCTTCGTCAACGACGATGGTTGGAACTAATCAAAGATTATGATTTGGGAATACACTATCACCCCGGCAAGGCCAATGTGGTAGCAGATGCTTTGAGCCAGAAAAGTTACTGCAACACCATTAGCACAGAAGGAACGTGTAACCAGTTGCAACAAGAATTTGAGCGCCTAAACCTGTGAATCATGGAATTTGGGTTTGTGGCCGCTCTTGAAGTTCAACCCACCCTCATAGACCAAATCTGAGCTGCTCAAGCATCAGATCTTGAGATAGCTGAACTCAAAAAGAACATGAGAGTCAAAAAAGCTCACGACTTCATGGAAGACAAGCATGGAACAATCTGGATGGGAAAAAGATTGTGTGTACCGGAAGACAAAGAGTTGAAGAAACTTATCCTAACGAAAGCTCATCAGACCCAATTTTCAATCCATCCGAGGGGTACAAAGATGTATCAAGATCTCAAGGGTTAGTATGAGGAGAGAAATTGCCGAATTTGTCGCACTTTGTGATGTTTGTCAGCGAGTTAAGGCAGAACATCAACGGCCTGCTGGACTGTTACAACCCCTCCAAATCCCGGAATGGAAATGGGAAGAGATTGGAATGGATTTCATCGCAGGTTTACCTCAAACATCGTCGGGACATGATTCAATTTGGGTCATCATGGATCGACTCACGAAGGTGGCTCATTTCATTCCGGTGCATACCACTTATTCGGGAAAGAAGTTAGCAGAACATTACCTTGCTAGGATCATGTGCTTACATGGGATGCCCAAGACGATCATGTCTGACCGAGGAAGTTAGTTTACTTCCAAGTTCTGGCAGAAGTTGCAAGAAGAGCTTGGTACTCGGTTGAACTTCAGTACAGCCTGTCACCCGCAGAATGATGGTCAAACCGAGAGAGTAAACCGAATTTTGGAGGATATGTTGAGAGCATGTGTGCTTGAATTTGGAGGAGCATGGGACAAGAGTTTGCCTTATGCGGAATTCTCCTACAACAACAGTTACAAAGTCAGTCTGCAAATGGCACCGTTTGAGGCATTGTATGGACGGAAGTGTCATACACCACTTTTCTAGGATCAGACTAGTGAATGTTAGTTGTTCGGAATGGAAGTGATAAGTGGCGAAAGCAAAAGTCCGAACAATTAGGGAAAAGTTGAGGATTGCGCAGTCTCGGCAGAAGAGCTACGCAGACAACTGTCGAAGAGATCTCACTTTTGAAGCAGGAGATTATGTGTATCTTCGTGTCACACCGCTTCGGGGAGTGCACCATTTCCAAACCATTGCAAGTAGGCACCACGTTTTGTGGGACCATACAGAATTCGGGAACGTCGAGGGGAAGTCGGTTATCAGCTTGAGCTGCCATCCAACATGGTTGGTATTCATGACGTATTCCATGTTTCTCAGTAAAAGAAATGTTTGAGAGTACCAGAAGAACAAGCAAGTCCAGACCAAATTGAGATTCAAGAGGATTTGACCTACGTGGAGAAACCAGCCTGTATCCTCGAAACTAGTGAGAGAAGAACTCGGAACAAGGTTATCAGATTCTGCAGAGTTCAGTGGACTCATGACTCAGAAGAAGAAGCTACCTGGGAAAGAGAAGATGAGTTGAAGGCCGCTCACCCGCACCTTTTCGCCAGCACCTCCGAATCTCAGGATCGAGATTCCGTTTAAGGGGGTAGGTTTTCACACCGTGTAGTTGTGCCCCTAAAAATCATTTAAATAATTTCCCAAAAATAATTTTAATTTTGAATTAACCTTGAGCAAACAATTAATTTTAAAATACATTTAATAAGTGAAAATGGCATAGTAGGATTTTTTTAAATTCTACATGTCAAAATACATTAACTGGATTTTTAGTGTAATTTTCAGAGTACTAGAAATAATTTTTTACCAATTAAACAAATTGTTGGAATTAATCAAATCCCAGGAAAAACACTTCCTATTTTTCCTTTTCAGCCGTCCTTTTTCCCGCCCAAAACCTTAATCGGGCCGATGGCCCAGTTCCGTCCTGTCGCGCCGCGCGCTCCTCCTCTTCGCCCGTGGGCCGTAGCCCACGAGTCGCCCCACGCCCGCCGAAGTCAAACTCCCATCCCTTGCACGCCCAAGCCGCGACAAGTGGGGACCACCTGTCAGGTCGTCCCCTTCCTCGCATCCGAGCCCGTGCCGTCGCCGCGCCATCTGCGCCGCCCAACCCCGAGCCATCCCGCGCCGTCTCACACCACATCCAGCCGCATCCCGTGTTGAAACTGACCTGCGCCTCCACCGCACCGTATCCGCTCGAGCCCGCACCACCTTATCCCTTCACGCGGCGAAAACCCTAACCGAATCAGTCTCCCTCTCTCTCTCCAAGTCCGAACCAACGGTGAGAAATTTGCAGGTGATTCGTGCGTGGTCCGGTCTTCGAGCCAACCCTATAAAATCTGCATGAGATTCGCACCGTTTTTCCATTTTTGCCAATCGAGTTTTAGCCCTAATTCACCGATGCCCAAATCTCATTGCCGTGCACCGCCACCTTCGTCCCCGATGCTGGTGAGGTCTCCCTCTCAATTTCCCCCCGGTTTCGTGCCCTAACTCAACCCCGCAACCCGGCGTCTCTAACCTGAAAGCCTAGCGTTGTACCACGCCGCTTCTCGAGCCTTGCACCATCATCCGCCATCGTCGCTCACATCGCTGGCAAGCCAGCCAGTCATCGTGCAGCCATGGCCGATGTCCCAAGCTCGGCCGCCGCTCGCGTAGAACCCTAGAAACCCAAACCGTCTATCTACCGAGCGGTAGATCAGGGCAGTCCGCTCCCACGCGCCACTTCGCCGCTGTGATGGTGCCACGTGGCGCTAGGTCGGAGCAACGTGTGCCACCACGTGGTGCACCGCCGTCACCGGTCCCATAAACCCGGTCCACCATGGACCGGCGCCCGTGTGTGGCTTGCGTCAGCATTGCATCAGCTCTCGCTTGCTCAGCGTCGCGTCAGCGCTTGCGTCGTGCTGATGTCAGCCCTACCAGTGCCCCAGCCGCTTGCGTCAACCCGGGGTTTAATTGCACAATAAATAATTTAAGGAGTTTTTTGTCTTAGTAAAGAAACATAGATAATCTTCTAAAATGCACATATTTTTAATCTGAGCTTTGTTTTTTGTCCATTCAAATTTCATTAAATCCAGAAAAATGCCAAGAATCCATTTAAAATAGTTTTATGTGTTGTTTCACTAGAATTTTAGCATGTTTTGTTGAGTGTTTTGTTTGTCGTGTAGATTCCAGTAATTCCAGTGATCCTGTTTACTTTGAAATAGTCGCCGACGTTCCCTAATCTTCAGAGCAAGGCAAGTCATACTTTAAATTGATCATATTGTACCTATTATATCTAGATGTCTTGTTTTTCTTAAATACTGCATATGTTTTAGAATGTCATTTTATGAGACTATTGTACCTATTGTACTTAGCTATAGAAATTGATTACCATATATCATTGATAATTTGAGTTCAATATAACTAGATATTGGTTTAGGACAAGCTTAGCCTGGCTTAGATCAATTAATCCATTCAAGGGAATCACATTATCTAAATACTAGAGTGGAGATTATTATATAGATGATGTCAAGTATGAGATACTATGTTAATAATATTAAAATATGACAATGGTGGGTTGTGGGTGCAATGGTTTTGTATAATTGCACCCATGGCAGTTAAGGACCGGTTCTCGAAAAATCCTGGAAGAATTACTGTGCATACCACAAGCCAGCGTGGTAATGGCTTGATCTATAGTGTAGCTGTCTCTAGCTGACGTACCCTAGTGAGGGGCGGGCGTGATGGAAATGGGTCGGCCCTGGTTGAAACGGTTGATCGGCTACTGGATTCACCGGGGCACGCGAGACGGCTGCCCATTGCCCTGATGGGAGTGGGGGCGAAACCTTGGTGTCATACAATTGGTTAAAGGGGGTTATGCGAAGGGTTCTGTCACAGTCCCTTTTCGGAGTATCATGGTGGTACACCGGCACGTGGAAACGTGTCGTGGGGCTATGTCTTTGGGGTACAGTTGTACACCTCTGATCAGAGTAAAACTATTTGAATAGCCATGCCCCGCGGTTATGAGAGATCAACCAAATTCACTGTGATTAGTCTCATTTGAATAATAACATGACTAATGGAACTTGACTAGTATAGATGGATGGTGGGGCCTGTTGCAACGTGGGTTTAACGTTGGATAGTGATCATTTAATATTGATTAATTATATACTATTATTTTACTGCTTTAAACTATTATTATTTCTAAAATGTTGTTTATGCAAATGAAACCCTATCCTTCCTTGTGAATTATCCTTCATAATACCTTCTCTTCCACTATGATTTGTTGAGTACAGTGGGTAGTACTCACTCTTGCTAAATTTTTCCCACCAGAGCCAGAGGTTGAGGTAGAGGAAGGTTTCGACGAGTATTAGGCTTGTCCGACGTTAAGGTTGCCTATGGTGTGTTGGAGTTCCGTCACAAGAGTCAAGTTATCGTTTTAGCCAGTCTTTTCTTTTTCGCTGTATTTTTGTAATCTTTATACTGTTTCTAAGACGTGGATTCTATAATATCAATAATTATCGATTTGTTTACCTCGGCTGATTCCTGGACGAGGATTGAATGCACAAATTAGCTTCGGAAATTCGAATTTCTCGGCGTGACAACGGCGACGGGAGGCTGCGGTGGGGAGGGGGGGGTCGGTGACGGGGCGGTGGGGCAACCACGACGGGGAGGGCGATGACGGGGCAGCCACAACGGGGGAGGGGCGGCGTGGGGGCGACGGCGGGGCAGCAATGATAGGGCGGCGACATTGAAGCGGCGACGGGCCGCAGCAATGGAGGGCGCGGGAGGCGGCGGCGCGGTTTTCTTTTGTCTACGTGGCGCACGCTGAAGCTGCTCATATTCGGCTTTATATTTCTCTCTTTGCCGAGTTCTCGTCATCTGGCACTCGACATAGGTTGTCTTTGCCGAGTGCCAGATCACGGTCACTCGGCAAAGTTTTTTTATTCTCCAGTTTAGCAGTTAGAAATTTAAAATATATTTTTGCAAAATTTGTCGTGTGCTTTTTCCGAGAGTAGCACTCGGCAAAAATACTATATATTTCATGCAACTAGTAATTTAAAAAATATCAAATGGATCGAGAAAAATACCAAAATATGACATAAACCAATCTATGCTAACTATTACCTATAGAAAAAGTTTTGAGGTCAAACCCCAATTCGGCTTTCACTTTGCCTCCAAATCCTATCGATCCTCTCAACGCTTGCAATCTTCTTCGCAAAAGCTTCGATTTGTGAGCATCGTACATGAAAAAATAGTCGAAACCTTCTCATTTTTTTACCATGGCCTCAATGTATGATATCATGACATCTTGACAAATTTCATGATTTTCGAACTTTGTTTGCTATTTTTACAATTTTACAAAACATTTGGTCCTCGTTTGTGACCGTGCTTCCTGAAGAAAATATTCGAAATTTTTTTCATTTCCCAAATAAGGCCTCAAACTAGACTAAATAACATGAATATCATTTTTCACTTATTTTATTTCATTATTTGAATCACTTGCAGTTTAAATTTGACACTTGGCAAAAATTCCTATAAACACAATAAATCAAGGAAATATAGCTAAACAGATCGATAAAAATACCAAAATTTAAAATTAAGGACCACATGTTGTATCTAGGGAGTAGAAAAAGTTTGAAGGCCAGAGGAGGAAAATTTTTTCAAAAGTTTACTAAGTGTCGAGAAAAACACTCGAGCAAAAGTCATTTTGCCGAGTGCCGGTGGGCACTCGACAAATAAGCCATATTGCCGAGTGCCCACTCCGTTGCCGAGTGCCCTTAGGGCACTCGGCAAATTAGTCCATGAAACGGCAGTTATGATAACCGTGTGACGGTCGTTACTCTTTGCCGAGTGCCACTAAGAGGCACTCGACAAAATTTGTTCTTTGTCGAGTGATAGAATGGGACACTCGACAAAATGGCTTGTTTGCCAAGTGTTTTTAGCCGAGTGTTGGCGCTGGACAAACAGTCAATTTTACCGTGTGCTTTTGTTTACCGAGTGTCCACTCGGCCGAGTGCCCGACTAAATATACTTGGCAAAGACCACGGCACTCGACACATTTGCTGTTTCCCGTAGCGACGCTTACATATACGAGTATGAACGTAAAAAAAATAATCGTAAATACAGGTATCTAGAGAATCAAACCAGATAAGTTCGTAGAAGAGGGAGATGTGATCTCCTTCTGTGAAAACTATATATTAATGTCAGAGTGGAAAAATTGATTGAACTAATCTGGTCCTCACAAATAGGGGTTAAAATACGAAGAAAATGGTTAAACTGGTATTTTAGTGATTCACAAATAGGGGTTAAAATACCTATAAAAAGCATCTGCATTCTGGAAAAAAGAACAGTTGAACCTACACATAGCCTCCAACTCTGCAAGGTAGCAGCAAACAATTCACAGTAAAAAACTTAATCCACCAAATTAACTTTTTATTCCCCTCCATCTCTTCTCCCATCCTCCTACAATTTCCCTGGCCTCAAAATGCCCATCAGACCTTATATCTTAGGCCAAGAGTTAATGTTTCTCTCCTCACTTCACTCCACATCAACAAATTAAATTACCTAATTAGCAGGTTTAGGCAGCATTTGATTACTGTTGCACATGCCCTTGGTATCTCTCAAGTGACACCTCACATCTGTTGAGTTGCAAATGGTTAAATTTCCCAATTGTTGCTTTGTACCACGCGTCCATGAAGCGGCTTATCCTTTCCAGTGCAACATCCAGGGTGGACAAGCTCATGTTCGCGAAGCACACCCTGAACCAGCCGGGCTCTGAGCAATGGCACGATGAGCCCGGCGAGACGTTGAGCTTCACTTCGCGCAGCATCTTGTCCCACAGCCTTAGCTCGCCGGCGAAGGTTGCGGCCTCCCCGCCGTCGCCGATCAGAAGCCGCCGCATGTCCATCCACACGAACAGCCCGGCGTTGCCGCGCAGGCACGGGACGCCGGCGCGGGCCAGCCTTGCCACGACGTGGTCGTGCCGCTCCCGGAGGCGCGCCCGGTTCGCGCGAACGTAGGCGTCGACGAACGCCTCGTCGGACAGCACGGCGGCAAGCGTCCTCTGCGTCTGCGACGACACGAGGGTGAAGCTGGACATGCGCCGCGCCGCGGTGATCACGGCGTCGTTGCGCGAGTACACCACGCCGACGCGGAACCCCGGGAGGCCCAGGTCCTTGGACAGGCTGTATACGACGTGCACGCGGTCGGCGACGTGGCGTGCGCGCGAGGACGACCCGACGAGCTCCGCCACGCTGACGAGGTCGGGCGCGGCGAAGACCGACCCTGAGTAGATCTCGTCGGAGACGAGGTGGATGTTGTTGCGCACCACGAAGCCGAGGATATCCTCGAGCACATCCCGCCTCGCCGTGGTGCCGAGCGGGTTGGACGGGTTCGTGATCAGGATGCCGCGGACGCGCATGCCCGCCGCGGTGGCCTCGTTGTACGCCGCCTGGAGCGCGGCGGCCGTGACCTGGAACCCATTCGTGCTGTCGCAGTGCACCGGCACAATGTTGACGCCCGTCCTCCACCTCAGGTCCCTGTCGAACCTGCATGCACAGGCACACAGCCGCCATGGATGTCATGTCAGCCACTCTGATGGGTACGAAGCTGAGATCTGAGCTGGTGCAGACAATTAATGGCACAACGGTACAAGAGAGCTAGTGGAAGGCTTGCTACCAACTGCAACCCAAAATATAGCAATTTTTTATTTATTAACGTGGATATACGTTTTATTCGGATTAATAGCTATAAATTATTATTTTTTTTAAAAAAATAGTAGATTGGACACCTACCCGGGATAGTAAGGGGTTGGGATCAGCAGGGCGTCTCCAGGATCAGCAAGGATGAACGTGAGGAGCTCATTGGCCGCCGTCGCGCCGGCAATGAGGACGATGTGGTCGGAGTCGAACGTCGCCTTGCCGCCCATTATCTTCTCCATGAATCTTGTCATCGCCTGCATGCATGACAAAAAATTTATACAACTTTAGCGCATATACTTCTCATACACGTATTTTTTATAAAAAATCAATGACATATATTATAATATTATGTATCATTTCATAAATATCCACTATAAATACAATTGTTAGTATTAAATATTAATATCATTCACTACGTATTAAAAAATGACTATAAAGACATATAAGACATATAACAGTCGTCTCTATTCAAAGATTTTTGAAAAAAAAAAGCCCTCGGAGGCGCTAGAGACGGACGCGACGACGCCTCGCGAACAGACGGCCTCCGGCCCGTGCTCCAGGCGGAGGAGACGTCGGCCACGCGTTGTACTGCCCATCTGCAGCAAGTCGACGATGCCTGGGATCCGGATGACGCGCGCCCGAGCGCCGGCCCGAGCGCGTGGAACAGATGATGCGCGCCGCCGAAGAATCCACCGCCGGCTGCGGCGGCCGCCGGAGAATCCGAGCTATGCTGCTGCCCATCCATGGCGCCGCAAAAAAAGACATTTTTTTCTCCTCTCCTAACTCAGCTTGAGCTTAGTCACCGAGCAAGAAGACGAACTTTGAACATAATCTGATTTGGATTTGGATTAGAGCAAAGTGAAGCACAAAGACAAGAACAAAACCCAAAACAAAAAAAATCAATATGAAGTTCATCACTAGCAACCTCAAAAAAAAATAATCGAACTCGGGATGGATCTGATCTGCAGCCTACGCCAGACGGCGAGGCTATGAACAGCAGAAGAGCGAAGAACAAGAAGGCAAGAGAAATCGAAGGAGGAAATTAGGGGAACCGGGAGAAATTGCGCGGGGGCAGCAATGCAAGAATCATACCTCCTCCTGCTTTTGGGCAGCTAATCCCCGGGATTAATTAGCGAGAAATCACATCTTTTTTCCCCTTTCCTAGATCCTCCTTATCTACGGGGAGGAGGAGAAGAAGCTAGCGACGCAAAGGCTTTCATAGCTTTCAGCTCTCTCTCTCTCTCCTCCCTGCTCTTTTCTTCATTATGTTTTTTAATTATTTTTGTTTCTTTTTTCTTCATTTTTGTGTTTATATTATTTGGAAGATGTTGTGCTTACTGTGTAGTGTTCATCCCAAATATTTTCTAATCATGTTGCTTGATTCATTTTGTATCAAATAGCAACATAATGTTACATAAAACATTAATTATAGTTAATCTTACATACATCCACAACGTTAAACAGGCTTGAGAGAACCTTTCGTCTATGTCTTGTATGAGTTGTCTTTTTATTTGTCTGTATGATAGCTTACAGACGACTCACTATCTTTAGGTTGTACATGTCCTAACTACAATGCTAGTATCATTTATAACCAAATTCATCTGTATTATTTATCATTCATAATATTTTGACTTGCAGTTTTATAAGATGGTAAAAGCCTATTGTATAAATGTTGCCATTTTTTTAGAAAAAGTATTTAAAACTATTTGGCTGATAGTCGAGGAGCCAGAAACAAAATGCAATCAAATTATAGAAGTCCAACTCGGCGTGCATGCATGCGTGCATGCAAGGCATTAGCTAGAGGAAGTAAACAAGAAAAACTGCCAAAAAAGCAGCAATCTGTTAAAAAAAGAACATTTTACAGGATGGTATAGATTCCTATACAGTCTACAGAATAAGAGTATTGTAATTTTTTCAAAAATTATTTACAACCATCTGATTGATAGTTGAGAAGTGAGAAACAAATGCAAATCGTCCAGATGAAAAAGTAGAACTCGGGAGGCAGGCATGCATGCAAGGCGTTAGAGGGAGTCAATTAAGTGGAGAAGCAAGCTGCCAAAAAAAAAAGAGCAGTTTGTCAGTTGTCACGTAGTACCTTCCTGAAGTTGGCGAGGCCATGGTAGTCCTGGAACAGCGCGTTGTCCCTGAAGCTGTCGCCGGCGCCGGCGACGCCCCAGCCGGCCGCCTCCGGATGCTCCCGGAGGTAGCCCTCAAGGAGGTCGATGGAGACCTGGTTCTCGGCGAGGCCCATCTGGATGACGCCGTCCGGGTTCGCGGCGGCGTCGTAGGGGTCCTCGTCGTAGGCCTTCCACCCGGCGAAGTAGGGGGAATCCTCGCCATGCGCCGCGGAGGTGGCCACCTGCGACAGCGGAGGCGACGACCTCCCGGCGAAACCGGCAAGCAACAGCTTGACACCCATACGCTGCTCTTGGGCTCTCGCTTCTTGCACTGCTCGTCAGAGAAGCAACGCAACGCAGGACAGGTGGGTGTTCGTGTGTCCTTGCTGCCATATGTGTGGAGGGGTATATATAGGCAAGTGCCAGCATATAGAAATATGTGTCAACTAAACAGGGAATTAATGTGGGAATCTGTGCTTGGTTCGTGCATCCGCGGTATATATGGGCAAAATAATTTCTTTCCGAAAATGGAAAACATGAATTTGCTGAAAACATGAGCGCAATTATGTACTCATATTTTAATTGGAAAAAAGCATATTAATTAAAAAAGATGCAAGTACTAAAAAAACACGAACAAGCAACATACTGAATGCAATCAAAATGCAGAAATCACTCACGGATCATGCGTAGAACGAAGACGAACTCGTCGGTGCAGATGAAGCACAATATCAAACGGTCGCTTGTAGACGTTGCAAAAAAAACATGATTGTCGCGCCGTGCAAGAGACTCGCGGCAGTGGTTTTTGAGATCCCGTTTGCTTCGAATCCGGTGCACGCCGAAGTCAAAGGTTGACGAGACGCAGCAGCTAGAGAGTCAGAACAATGCGTGCGTGTGGGGAGAAGAACGGTGTATCAGCCTCTCCTAGCCGATGTCTCTCCTAGTTTTTAGGACTCATCAAGTGCTTTAAATTCCTTATCTAATCATCAATTAGCAGAAACTGTCCTCATGAACAACCCATCATCAATCAGTTAAAACTATCCAATTGATTGTGCAAAAATGTTGTACTCAAATGCCAAAAACTGATGCACTTTACTGCCGTTAAAGACAACATTTAATCGCCATTGACACAACACAAAAATAAAAATTGCTCTTGGTGTACACGTACGCGTCGCGCTCGTCACAAGTCACAAGTCACGCGATTTTCACGTGAAAATGCGTGGCTACGCGTGCGTGTGGATACAATTTCCTTTTCTCTCACATTTATCTATTGTGCATAAAAAGAAGACTCCCATATTTAAACAAGACAATCTCTCCTTGAATTAACAATACGAGACTAAACGTTGTGTATATTTTGAAATTTTAGATTTGACCATAAATGGGCCAAAATCACTACTGGAGAAACCATCATTGATTGAAGTGGCAAAAACCACAGTAGTCCCGGTTTGAGTTGCATCCGGGACTAGAGATGATCTCTAGTCCCGGTTTAAAAATTCAACGGCTCTCTAGGAACTTTAGTTCCGTTCGTGTCACGAACCGAGAATTAAGATCACCTCTAGTCCCGGTTCAAATGTTGTCAGAGCGTGTCAGAGCGGCGGGCATCTTTAGTCCCGGTTGGTAACACCAACCGGGACTACAGATGCTATATTTTGTCCCCGTTGGTGTTACCAACCGGGACTAAAGATGCTCGGCGCTCTGACAGGTTCTGACAGCCTCTGGTGCCATCTTTAGTCCTGGTTGGTAACACTAACCGACACTAAAGATGATCTTTAGTGCCGGTTGGTAACATCAACCGGGACTAAAGATGGGGTTCCTTTTTAAACTCCTTCTTACTCCTCCAGCCCGAGCCAGCTACACTTGTCTTCATAATTTTTCTCTAGAGGGGAGGTGCTGCCAAAATTTTTTGTAATTTTGTTTTGGTGATAATACACAAATCTTTGCTATCTACAAGGTTAGCAACTTCTTCCTCTTATGATCTATGCTTAGCACTTTGTATTTTACGGTTGTTTTCTATACATTTTCATCACTTGATTTTTTGTAAACATGAGGAAAGAGAAAATTTGTTTGGACTAATTGTTTTGCTAAGCACATTATATTCTGTTGAGAAAAAAGTTGGGGAAAATAAAGAGGAAGAAAAGTATGCTTAGCACGTAACATTTATAGGAATTTAGTCCGTACATTTTATCTCAAAAAATATTTATGGAAAATGATGAGAGAGAATCTTTTGGACAAAAAGTTATAAAATAGATGACAAAGGACCTTTTAAAATAGATGTAAAATAATTAATTAATTTTATATTTATCACTTTAAAAGACCCAAAAATAATTCTATTTTTAGAACAACACATTACGTATATTGAATTAGTATATAATAATTGTCTGATTATATATATAATTATTGTAATAATATTTAAATGATTGGAATTTTGTGAAATTTTCTTACGATTTTTGTGCATTCCATGTAGATGGATCGGCAATGGATGTACAACGCGGATCAACGGTCGAGAGAGTTTATTCAAGGCGTGCATTATTTTTTGAGTGTGGCCGATGCCAACAAACATAAGGGTTTCATACGTTGTCCATGTAAAAAGTGAAAAACGAGAAGGAGTATTCTACATACGAATTATTCATGCCTACTTGTTTCATCGGGATTTATGCCTCACTACAATTGATGGACACCGCACGGAGAAGTGGGGGTTGCAATGGAAGAAGATGAAGAAGACGACGACAACATTCCGGACTATGGTCAATACGATGGGTTTGAAGAGAATACAGTGGGCGAGGCAGGCGGGGATGCTGAAGAAAACGACGGTGCCGATGACCTTGGTCAGATGTTGCGCGACGTACAGGGGGACTACGAAGGCGTAAAGGAAGTGCAGAAATTGGAGCGTATGTTGGCGGACCACAAAAGGTCCTTGTACCCAGGCTGTGAACAGGGGCACAAAAAGTTAGGTACCACGCTGGAATTCTTACAATGGAAGGCCAAAAATGGTGTCAGTGACAAGGCATTTGGCGAGTTACTAAAACTCGTGAAGAACATTCTTCCAGAGGGAAACGAATTGCCGAAATCAATGTACGAGGCTAAGAAGTTAGTCTGCCCTCTAGGACTGGAGGTACAGAAGATACACACATGTCCTAACGATTGTATCCTCTACCATGGTGAGGAGTACGAGAACCTAGAAGCATGTCCAGTTTGTAAAGCACTTCGATACAAGATCAGACGAGATGATCCAGGCGAAGTTGACGGACGCCCCTCGAAGAAAAGGGTTCCTGCTAAGGTGATTTGGTATATTCTATAATACCACGGCTGAAGCGTCTGTTCAAGAATAAGGAGCATGCAAGAATGATGCGTTGGCACGCGGAAGAACACCTACAAGAGAGCATGCTAAGACATCCTGTCGATGGGTCACAGTGGCGAAACATCGACAGAACATTTGAAGACTTCGGCGAGGATGCAAGAAACCTAAGGTTCGGCTTAAGCATGGACAGCATGAATCCTTTTGGAGAGATGAGCAGCGGGCATAGCACTTGGCCTGTGATGATATGTATCTACAACCTCCCGCCTTGGCTATGCATGAAGCGAAAGTACATTCGATGCCGGTTATTATTCAAGGCCCGAAGCAACCTGGTAACAACATCGATGTGTACTGAGACCGCTGATCGAAGATCTAAAACTGTTGTGGAAGAAAGAAGGTGTTCCCGTGTGGGATGAAGATAAACAGGAACAATTTAACCTACGAGGGTTGCTGTTTGTTACCATCAATTATTGGCCTGCACTTGGCAACCTATCCGGACAGTCAAACAAGGGGTACAACGCTTGCACCCACTGTATGGATGAGACTAAGTGTACTTACCTGAAACATTGTAAGAAGGTAGTGCACATTTTGATCAAAAGGCGGACCATCGTACTAAACCAAAGCATCGCAACGAAAAGGCCGTGTTTGCTATGGTGAAAGACCTCAAAGTAGTATTTGGAAATGGAGCCGACAACCAATCTATAGCAAGTGAAGGTGGTCACGCGGCGATGTGGAAGAAGAAGTTATTTTTTTGGGAGTTGCCCTACTGGGAAGTCTTGGATGTCCACCACGCAATCGATGTGATGCACATCACCAAGAACCTTTGCGTAAACTTGCTTGGATTCCTAGGTGTATACGGAAAATCAAAAGATACACTTGAGGCACGTAATGATCTGAAACATAAGGCACAACGCGACGGCCTTCACCCGCAACCAAAGGAAAAAGGAGCCCAATACCTAAGTCCAGCCAGCTACACTCTGAGCAGGGCAGAGAAGGAAATAATGTTTGAATGTCTGGAGAGCATCAAGGTACCGTCTGGATACTCCTCGAATATAAAGGGAATAATAAGCACGAAGGATAAGAAGTTCACAAATCTAAAGTCCCATGACTGCCACGTGCTGATGACACAGCTGCTTCCCGTTATAATTCGGGGTATCCTTCCCGATAATGTCCGGGCAACAATAACAAAGCTATGTGTTTTCCTGAACGCAATTTCGCAGAAGATCATCGATCCAGACAGACTAGAAGACTTTCAAAATGATGTGGTCCAATGTCTTGTCAGCTTTGAGATGATCTTTCCGCCTTCCCTCTTCAATATCATGATGCATCTCCTATGCCACCTTATCAAAGAGATCCGTATCCTCGGTCCGGTATTCCTACACAACATGTTCCCCTTTGAGAGGTATATGGGAGTTCTAAAGAAGTACGTTCGTAACCGTTCGCATCCGGAGGCTAGCATCGCCAATGGATATGGAACAGAGGAGGTGATTGAGTTTTGCGTCGACTTTATTGAAGACCTCCGTCCCATCGGGGTGCCTGAACCAAGCCACGAAGGTAGACTACGGGGGAAGGGAACTCTTGGAAGGAAGGCTATAATGAACATAGACAATGACTTGTATAGGAAAGCACATTGGACCGTGTTGCAAAAATCTTCCTTGGTGGCTCCTTACATCGAGGAGCACTTGGTGATTGTTCGCTCGGAAAACATCGGTAAGACGGATGCCTGGATTACACGCCATCACATCGATGCATTCCCTGCTGGCTGCAACAACGTCTCATAGGCAACGCGAGCATTGACCAAGAACTAGCCTTCTTGGCGAGGGGACCATCTTGCTCGATCACCACATTCCAGGCATATGAAATCAATGGGTACACATTTTACACACGGGCCCAAGACTTAAAGAGCACGAATCAGAACAGCGCTGTCCGCATCGATGCCGTGGGATACGACGGTACGGTTAGGACATATTACGGCAGCATCGATGACATATGGGAGCTAGACTATGGACCTCTTAAGGTCCCTCTGTTTCGGTGCTAGTGGGTTAGGCTCAGTGGTGGAGGCATAACCATTGATGCAAGTGGGATGGCAACGGTCGACCTGAGCAAGGTTGGATACTCAGACAAACCTTTCGTCCTTGCCAATGATGTACGGCAAGTTTTCTATGTCAAGGACATGGCTAGCAAATCAAAGAAGGGGAAAGGGTCCGACGAGCCCAAGCGCCACGTGGTTCTCCTAGGCCAAAAGAAAATCGTGGGAGTCGAGGATAGAACTGACGAAGATTATGATCAGTTTGACAGGCAACCTCCGTTTGCGGTGGCGGTTGAGCCGAGTATCCTCCTATCAAATGAGGACACCCCTTACTCACGCAACGGTCATAACGAAGGAATAATTGTGCAGAGAAAGTACGTGAGGACAAACGTTACATAGCTAAATTTATGTATAGACGATGTAAATTAAATTGAATCATTGAATATTATTGCTATCATTTGAATTTATTGTAAATTATTGAATCTATTGTAAATATATTGAATCTATTATTGAATCACTGCCACCAGCCTCTGCCGGCGGCCACCATAGGAGAGATTTCTTCGGTTATTGATCGGGAAACGGCAGCTGCATATCCGTGCTCGATCGTCGTCTCAGCTGGATCCAATGATCCATAGGTAGTAGTTGTATTGGTATAATCACTCAATGTTGGGGCTACACAGCACAGGGAAGCTCATCTGAAGCCATAATGCGGCAGCTTCCAAGCAGCTAGCTGATATCAGATTCTTTGGCAGTTGATATGGTACAAATCAGCTACATGTTTTTGTTCACCTCCTGTGGTGGTAGTGCCAAGGACTCCTGGTTTCAGATCATCAAATTTGCCTGGTGTTTTCTGGTAGTACCGATTTTGTCCACGATTAGCTTAGATAGGTTCCTTTTCATATTGTGTTGCTTGCATGCATTGTTTATTGCAACATTATCACGAGGCTTAGGGCATTCCTTCAGAGCATGACTATAAGAACCGTAGTTGAAACAGCGATAATCATCTTTATCTGCTCTGCTGTTAAAAAAAGGTAGCTCAAGTTGATGATTCATGTCAAGGTATAATTGAGACATCAGATAGATCATCCCAAGACGAATGTCAAATGTGAAGTAGCCATGAGCAATACGTTCACAAGCAAAAATAAAGGTCAGCATGAAAAGAAAAATTGTAAGCATGAAAAGGCAATACGTTCTTAAACAGACACACATGAAAAGAAAAATTCTAAGCATGAATTTTGTTCAACTGAAACAGGGGCCGCCGGTGTTGATTGGAGCATTGGCGGCTATCTTTTACGACAACCACATCATCATCTGAAAGATCCATATCTTCCACTTGACCTTCTTCAAGATCTATAATTACATCAGGAACCTTGGTACTATCCATAGTAGTAGGTTCCCCATCCACCTGATCTTGTCGATCAAGATCTATGATCCCATCCAAAGCCTTGGTGTTATCCATAGAAACAGACTCCCCTTCGGATGTCAATGGGTTGACTTCATTCGAATTGAGGGGCATAGATCTTTTACTGAAACACCATGTTAATTATATATAAACATATGAACATATGTTAATTATATATGAATATAAAATATATCAACATATGAACATTATAATTATATATGAATATAAAATACAATATAACATGGCATTATAATAATTAGTCCGGTTTGTAAAACAAACCAGGACTAGAGGTGAATTTCAGTGGGCGGGAAAATATCTTTAGTCCGTGGGCGGGAAAATATCTTTAGTCCCGATTGGTGGCTCAAACCGGGACTAAAGATGTCCACCTACCTGCGCCATGTGGCTGCCCCGCAATCTTTAGTCCCGGTTGGTGGCTTCAACCAGGACAAAAGATATGATCATTAGTCCCGGTTGAAGCCACGAACCGGGACAGACATCTGTTGTCCCGGTTGGTGGCTTAAACCGGTACTAAAGTATCTTCTGTCCCGGTTGTTGGCTTCAACCGGGACAAATGATGCCGTGACTATATATAGCAAGGGCCTCACTGAGGATCCAACACTTAGCCGTTTTCGCACTTCAGAACTGCATCGTCTTCGTCTTTGTCGCCGTCGCCGAGCACCAGGACGCCGCCGCAGCACGCCGTCTCCGCCGTCTTCGTCGCCGTCGTCGTCGCTGGAGGACCGCCGCGCCGCCATCTTCGTCGCCGTCGCAGTTAGCGCCGCCGCCCCAAAGATTTCCCAACATTATGTGGTAGGGTTTGGCCGCCGTCGACGCCATCACCATCGCCGCCATCGTCGCGATCGTCGCCGCCGCAGCCGCCGTCGCCGTCGCCGCCGCCCCCTCCCCATGCCGCCCACTCCCCTTGCGCCCTCCCCACCCCTCGAGCGGCCGGCCCCTAAACCCTCAACGGTCGCGCGCCGTCCTCCACTCCACGCCGCCGCCGCCGCCACACTCTCTGAATGTTAATATATGAATTTTGAATATATGTGTATTTTGCATATATGTGTATTTTGAATATATGAATTTTGTATGTATGTGTATTTTGAATATATGATTTTTGTATGTAAATGGACTATTATATGTAAATGGACGGTTATTGGACTGTTGAGAATTTTGAATTTTGAATTTTGAATATGTATTTAAATTTGAAATTTGAATGTTTATGTGAATTGTGAATTTTGTATTTTCGAACGAACGAGAACGCTAAAATCAACAAACGGTCGTAAAACGAACGGACGGACGGACGGACGGAGACGAACGAACGAGTGTTCGTTCATTCGTTCGTTCGTGGACGAACGGACGTTCACGAACGGACGAACGAACGAACGGACGAACGAACGTGGACGAACGGACGTCTCCTTTCCTCTATCTCTCCTTTCGTCTCCACTTCCACTCCTCTCCTTCTTATCTCCCTCACACCATTCTCCTCTCTTTCTCTCCTCTTCTCCGATGAACGTACTCACGGACGTGAATGAGATAACGAACGGCCGGTCGGTCGTGTTCTAGCAAAGAGAAACAAAAGAGAAGAAGGAAAATATAGAACGTGATCTTCTTCACAAGTCTTTTCTACGATGGAGATAATCTGTGATTCTGAAACCATCTTCTTCTTTTTGTATTTTTTTTTACGTAGACATACATGATTTTCCTGAAGAATTGATACATGTATTAACCGAATATTTTTTTTTCAGAATTCTTTGATTAAGTCCTCAACCCACAACAATCAAATGGTGGATCGCACGAGGAACAGAGTTTTACAACGAGGAGGGGAATGAAGATATAATTCAACACCTCAACGAGGAGGGGGACGAGGGGAGGGGGACGAGCAGGGGAACGATGAGGAGAATGAGGGCTCCACCTCCGCCTTCGCTGGACAAAAGAGGGCACGCGGGCAATGCGGCCTCAGCAAGCGCATAGAGGGTCGACATGTCATAATGGAGGTAGAATCTGACGGTCGCCCTATTGCCCCAGAGGACGCCGCAAGGAAGTTTGTGGCGCATAGCGGATGGGTGGTGAGGGATCACGTGCCCGTAAGCATTGCCAACTGGAGGCGATCAAGGACAGGAGGAGATGAGCAGAGCTATCTACCGGACACAGAGAAAGAGATGCTCTAGACGACAATGCTATAGACATTCACCATCCGAGACTCACAACAAGCAAGGGTCAAGGAATGGACGTTAAAGAAAATGGCAGAGCTCTTCAGGAACTAAAAGAAAGAGTTACACAAGAAATATATCCTGAAGGGCCAGACCCCTGACTTTGACAAGTTCCCAAAGCTCGAGATCATTGGAATGCTTTTGTTGAACACAAGACTGGGAAGAAGCACAAGCTATCATAGAAAAGAACAAGGCCAATGCAGCTAAAAGAAATACCATCACAAGCTTGGGTCGGCGACTATAAGAAAGCAATGGAGAAATGGGAGAAAATGGAAGCCGACCTTGAAGCGCGAGGTATCGTTCAAGCACGCCCACCGGCGGAACGAGCAAAGCACTGGTTTTATGCTCACGGCGGCTCACTTAATCCCATCGATGGCACAGTTATCTTTGGTGATGAAATTCAAGAAGACGGACGGAGGTTAGAGGAGGCGCTGCAGGCCACTTCCTCGGGCACGTTCAGCCCAACAGAGAAGGACGAGCTAACGCTCGCCCTCCAAAACCCGAGCACCCGGGCGAACGCGAGAAAAAGGCATCGTCCCCTAGAAATACGGGTTCCAAGCTGACGTCGACACATACAAGAGCCGAATGAGGTCAAAGCGAGAGCACGATGCTAGGTTCGCTGAGATGGAAATGAAGCTCTCGCAGATTGATCAGATTGTGGACGAAAGGCTGACCCTAAGGTTGGCAGAGGAGCGGAGCCATTGGGTTAGCCAACAGCCGGATCCAGCAACAACCGCTCAACTACAGCAGCAGCGCAATAGCTGCGCTTCAACTGGAAATGAAGGAGATTTGGCCCCACAAGCTGAACCGGGTCCGCCATGCCCCGTTGATGACATCACACAACGGACCCCATGTGAGCTGCACATTCCGCTAAAGAACATAACAATAAAGGTATGTTCGTACATTCATGTTGTTCGTATATTTCCCTGAATAACTTGTCAATCAATGTTCATTACTAACTAATAAACAATCTTCTTGAACAGGTCGCGTCGGGCATGGCCATTCTAGTAGACCGAGATGGCACCTACCACTCTCGGCCCGTTCCACCTACGTACTTGAAAGTTGAAATTGAACAGGTGGAACGCGGCTATGAAGATCTCGAGCTGGATATCCCCGGAGGAGACGGGGAGCTGACGCTAGGAGAAACAGCTCACGGAATATTTCTCTGGAGGAAGATCTTCATAATATTCCCCGGACGTGGGCCGTCTCCTCCGCCTCCACGTGGACCATCTCCTCCGCCTCCACGTGGGTTGTATCCTCCGCCTCCTTCACCGCCTCCGCCTCCTCGGCCTCCTGCGTCGCCTTCACGAGCACCGACTCCTAAACGGCCATCTCCAACTCCACCGCCTTCCAATCCTCCTCCGTCGCCACAACTAGCAACGACTCCTAAATGGTCATCATCAAAGAGCGCGCCGTCAATATCAAGCGGTCGTCCAAGAAAAAAGATTCAAAGAATTGAGAAGACGCCGCCACCCGCATAGAAGCTTTCATACGAGAAGACTCCAAAGGAGCTTGAAGAAGCCGTCCAAGCTGAAGTCAGGGCTCACTTCAGAAAGAAGTCTCCTAAGAAGCCTCCTGAAATCCCCCAGGAGACCAAGGACTTCTTCAAGAAGACGTACCTAACGCCACAGCCTAAACCACAACCTCAACCGTAGTCCGTCTACGACAGGACAATTCGGAGGCTTCTTAGGAGACTTCTTTCTGAAGTGAGCCCTGACTTCAGTTCAGTGTTCCAAATGTCAAGGCGAAGAGAATGGGCAAAGATGTACCCCAGTTCAGTGTTCCAAATGTCAGATCAAACTTAAGACAATTTATGGAATCTGCTAGAATTTCAATGGATCAATTACACGGTCGTGCTCCCCTGGCGAAGGCTCCGCTGAAATACAAGTTCAAACTTGGAAAGCCTCTTTTAAAGCTGGATCAAGAGAAAAAGCTACCAACACAGATGTACCCCTTCCACAAGTGGTACATGCAAGAATCCAGCAAGGGTGGAGAGACGGTAACGGGCAAATATTCACAGGACTATTTCGTCGATGGAGGTGACGACTTCTATATCCGATTCGAAGACATATTCGACCTGTATCAGCTTGATGCCCTCGACGTCTCACTTCTAGCCACGCGGGCTCTGTAAGTATCGTTCTGTTATTTCATTTCTTACCTTCTTGTATTTAGCTAACTAAAATTCTTTTTAACCGTTGTAGAATGGCGATCCAATACTACAACATGCACGACTATACCAAACATGGATTCATGGATCCAAGCAGAATCAATGGCGTATTGGTTGATCATTTTCCTGATCCAACACTGGACAACATTTACAAAGCGCTGGTGATAAACCACTTCCGGTCGTTTATCCTTCTGCCCTACAACACTGCGTAAGTATTTTCTTCCTTCCGTACCGATTTCAATCCCGTGTGCATACATAAATTTTTATATGTGTCATCTAAACCAATTTGCAGATTCCACTGGGTTTTGTTAGTAATTGACATGGATAACTCGTGGATCGATGTCATTGACTCAATAGATAAACCAGAGTCCACGTACGCAAATATATTTGAACTGCTAGATAGGTAATGTCATCTTACTTGCTATTGCATATATGCGATTCTCGGATAATTACTAGCTAACTTTCAACGCACGTAGGGCATGGGAACGGCTTCGGGCTGATGTTCGCAGAAATTGGAAAGATAAGCTCTCCGTGAGGATGAACTTTCCAGTGAGTAACATGCTCCAAAGTTGTTTTGAATTATTACTTTGTTCTAAAATATGAAATGTATATAAAATCTGTCGTCATTTCTCCTTTAGTGTGCAAAACAGTCGCAGGGCACCAACTTATGCGGATACTATGTCTGCGACTATATTCACCGCTTTGTGACCGATGTTACAACTATCGACGATATAGATGTATGTATAATAGTCATTCATACATTATGTCTCTATTTCTTACTCACTTCATATATTTATTTCTCGTCTGATCGAATTAATGACAGCTTATGCGAGTAAGAGACTAACCTCCCCCATGAGACTTTCATACAAGCCGCTTAGGAAGAATTGATGAGATTTATAAACGAGCAGATCATTGATCCCACGGGGGAGTTCTATTTTAATTTAAGTAACTTAACCACCGGATCCACAAAATAGACAATGTTTTGTAACATACAAAATATATGTGGATATTGTACATATGTGTATATGTTTTGGTAATATATTACATGTATATATTTCCTTTCTTAAGTTCATTTATATGTGTGTAACTTATATATTTATACATATATATTATATAATATATATGTGTAAAATATGTATATGTGTAATATATAATATATGTGTGCAATATACCACCAACCGGGACTAAAGATGGCGCATCCGGCCACGTGGCTCCATCATCTTTAGTCCCGGTTGGTGCCATCAACCGGGACTAAAGATGCATCTCTAGTCCCGGTTATTTAACCGGTACTAGAGATCGCCCATCTCTAGTCCCGGATACGTAGTCCGGTTTGACAACCGGGACTACTGAGGGTTACGAACCGGGACTAGTGTGGCTTTCTCCAGTAATGAATCCAACAGAATTATCAAGTCACATACATATAGGTGCTGAAGTTGTATTTGCAATTGGGTTTATTATTTTTGTTTTTCCGTATGTTGATCAAGTCTTCGCATTTTTCTCATATGTAGTTTACGTTGAATTTTTTCTAAATATTTGGCCACATACAAGAAAACAAGGGCATAACTCTTGTGGCTTAAACACAATTCCACTTAAGCTACTCATTAGATGTGAAAACTGTGGACGAGAGTTCTGCGAAACTGCAAATTAATGATCAGCCACACCATCACTTTTTGGGCCTATGAAATTTTCTATTTTTTAATGTATACGTATGAGGTTTGTACACACTAATGAAGAAACGATTTTCCTGGACAAGGCCCCCAATAGGTTCCAGGCGGACCATAAGAGGCCGCGTCTAGAAAAAGCGGTCCCAGGGGGCCGACTATTGGACCGCATGGGATAATGCATTATCCCGTACGGTCCACTTAAGTGACCGCACGGGCTATTATCCCATGCGGTCGCTTAAGTGTACCGCACGGGATAATACGATTATTCCGTGCGGTCCACATAACCGCCCGCACGGGATAATGGTGCATTATCTCGTGTGGCCCACTTAAGTACCCGCACGGGATAATGCATTTTTCCGTGCGGGTCATTAAGTGGACCACATGCGATGATGCTGCCATAAATTTCCCGCTCAACCCGACAGCTTGCGCATTATACTATGGTGTTTCTCTCTCCAAAAAAGGGCAATTATAGGGGGGAAGGTTTTCAACTTAAATTTTTCAATTGGAATCAATACAAAAGTTACCATACTTGATCTCCTCTTCCATTTCCATTTGCTTACATTTTTAAAAAAAATTATTGGTTAAATGCGAAGGTATTTGAACTTTTTTAACTCGGTTTCTCTGTTTAATAATAGACATTTTATTTTTGTGGGAGGCTTTAGACTTTAAATGTTCAATTGAAATCAATATAAAAGGTAACGTGCTTGATCATCTCCTTCATTTGCTTCCATTTTTGTAAAATTTCATCGGTTGAATGCGAAGATATTTAAACTTGTTTGAATTGTTATATATTTTGAGCTATTTTTGTAATTTGTAGGTCAAATTTTTTGTTTTTGTATTGAACCATATTTTGGTAACTAATTTTGTCTCATTATTATTATTTGTTGTGCATGAGGTTTTAGTTATAAAGTAGGATTTAAGTTTAATTTGTTTATCTAGAAAACACTGGTAATATAATATTAATTTATGCTGCCACTTTTTAGATGGATCGGATATGGATGTATGAGACACGGAGAACTCATCCGGTGTTCACGAGAGAAACATCAACATTTATTGATAAGGCTAAGGCACACGCTTTGAGGGAGAATAGGAAGGATATTTTTTGTCCTTGCGTGAATTGCAAGAATCAGAAGATGTTGAAAGATCCGAATGTAATTCTCGGACACATAATTCAGCGTGGATTTGTGGAGAAATACATAGTTTGGACTTATCACGGGGAAGTCACCCCTCCGGAAGAGAATCCTGATATTTTGTTCGATGAGGCAGAGAATTTTATAGTTGAGGACATGTCCCGTGAAATGATGGGTGATTTTGGCGGCTCTGGTTTTGACGAGGTAGACGTTGATATTGATCTTGATCTTGAGGATATGTTGCGGCACACTGAACCAGAGGTCCTAACAGAGAAAACAAGAGATTTAAACAACTGGGAGGTGTTGCAGAAAGCAGCGAAAGATCTTTTGTACGATCAAGCAAAGGGATGTGATATGGATAATACAGTGTTGCGGTCGGTGCTAGAACTTCTTAGATTGAAGGCCAGGCACAGATGGTCTGATACTATTTTCAACGACTTGATGAGTGTCCTGAGAGCTATGCTTCCTAAGCCTAACTTGTTGCCAGCTAATGCCTAGCAAGCCAAGAAACTGATATGTCCATTATCACTTGGTGTGGAAAAGATCCATGCATGTATTAATCACTGTGTACTTTATCGCAAGGAATACGCTGACTTGGACAAGTGTCCAACTTGTGGGGCGAGTAGGTACAAAAACGATAACAGTGCCACCGATAGTGATGTTGCCGAACCAAATGCATTGGTCGAGACAGGGAAAAAGATTCCGGCCATGGTGATGTGGTACTTGCCTGTGAAAGATCGAATGAAGCGATTGTTCTCGAACCCCACCAATGACAGTTGATGAGATGGCATCAAGAGAGTCGAAAGACGGATGGTATGATTCGACATCCCGCCGATGCTCGACAATAGAAAAACTTTGATTCGAAGCACCCAGAATTTGCAAATGATCCGAAATGTTAGGTTTGCGTTGAGCACGGATGGAATGAATCCGTTCGGTGACCTAAGCAGCTCGCACAACACTCGTTCCTCAGATTGCTGCCGCGCCTGCACGGCCTTCCCCACCAGGGCCTGCTTCCCCACCTCGCTCCCCACCTCGGCCTGCTTCCCCACCTCGCTCCCCACCTCGGCCTGCTTCCCCACCTCGCTCCCCTCCTAAGGATAAATGTCCTCATTCACCAATGCTGTCAGCCCTTGAAGTCGTCGCAGAACATATTCACCAATCTCCTCCGACACCATAGTCAGCATTGGCGGTACCTCAAAGGCCCCTACTGAAAACAACAAGCCTTCCAAGTCCGAGCAAGCTTCAATCTCGTCAGATTATCTCAAAGATGATTCGATCAAGCTATGACAAGGAATTAATGGCCAAAGACGAGAAAAACTTAGTGTTCCTGGCTTTCAGGGGGAGAGGGCCGACTGACAAGCCGTAGGATCAACCGTCAAAGTTGTCGGAGTCAGAACAATCAGTGAAGATCAAAGCGGAGGACCTGCAAAATTGGACTTCGGACGAAGTGCCAACAAAGTACGAGTACGGCAAGCCATTCTTGCCCTGACACGTCATGGAAGACATGCCCTGGGAAATCAGGTTAATGCACGACTGGTACCTAAAGGCGTCCAGATTGGGGCTCAACATGCTTACCGTGAAGGTCCCGGATAATGCTTTCACCAGTGACCCAAATGGGATACTGGTCATCGATTTCAACGACCTTCACGCATTATTCAAGATGGAAAAAATGGATTTAAATCTCGTTGTTGCGTTTTGCCTGTAAGTATCAACCTAACTTAATGTCATTAATAAATTCATTTGCAAACTAACTTGTGAATAATTAATTACTCGCTCCATTACTTAGGATGCAATACGCAGACGCGAAAAAGACCAATTATCCAGCTGCATATTTTAACCCAACAAGGACATGCTGGACAGAACACGAGGTTCATGTTCGTGAAGATTCCGATGAGCTCAAAGGCAAAACAAAGAAACAAAAAGCCACGATCATCAAACAAATGCACAAGGACAAGATGATCACGGTATCATTCTACTTGGGCAAGGCTATGTTGGAGCACAGAGACAAAAATGTCCTATGGTCCCTAATGCGTTGCGGTATGTAATATTCGTCTGTAAAACCGATATTTTACTATGATATTTCCTACAATTAACATATCTCTTTTTTTGCAGCGATCACTACATACTATTTCTGGTATATCCGCAGGACCACGTGGCCGTAGTACTTGATCCGGCACACTACAGCTAGGAAACATTCAAAGAGTTCCTTGTAATTTTAAATTTGTAAGTACTATCATGCACCATTTAATACGTTTTGTCTGTTTTTACTATCGAATAAACAATTGATCAGTGAAACATGCAATTATTTTGTCTATAGAGCATACCATCATTATGTAAGAAACAGTGGACCGTTGAATGATCCACAAAAGAGGAAGCTTCTTGTGAGGACAAATTTTCTGGTAATTATATGCTCGCTATATGCCGATATTTTATACTGTGTTTAATTTCAAATTACTGACGCACATAATAAATTTTATTCAACACAGTGTTATAAGCAACCACCAGGCACTAACCTTTGCAGCTACTACGTGTGCGAGATGCCCAGAATCTACGGGAGATACTCTACTAAGTTAGAACAAGTAAGTTCAGAGAAAATATATATTTCTACACGTTATCGATCTTGTATAATTTTCCTAACCGTATGTATGTGTACTATTTTTCCTTAAATAGATCATGGAAGTTCCAGTTGTAGCGAACCGGTTCGATAATTGAACCATGCTTAACTTGGTTGCAGATCTTTGCCGCTTCATTCGTCGCGATGTCTGCAACCATTTGGGCGATTTCTACGATCCAGAGAGCGAGCTGGCGATGGACGATAAATTCAAATGACTTAGGGAGTGGGAAAAAGAGCACCGCCATTAATGAATGATTTGTAAATTGTTGCTAGACTTCTGTAATTTGCGCGAGACGAAACATGATATGTATATAAACATGCATGCATGATCTGTGTACGTACATTTATATCTTTTATGAGGAAATAATATAATTAAATGTCTTTTTTCTCTCGTGCGAATATATATATATATAGATATATATATATATATATATGTACACACATACATCTTATCGATCGACCCATGCATTTAATATTACTGAGAGAGAGAGGAGATGAGAGAGAGAGGACAAAGAGGAGAGGAGAGGATCAGAGAGAGGAGAGGAGAGGAGAGAGAGAGATACCATCTTCCTGTGCGGTCGACTTAACGGACTGCACGGGAAGATCCATTATTCCGTGCGGTCGTGTAAAGTGGCCTGCACGGGATAATCGATCTTCCCGTGAGGGCCGTTTAAGCCGACCGCACGGGATAATAGATCTTCTCGTGCGGTTGGATCGCCCGCACGCGAAAATGGTCTTTTCCCAAACCTTTTCACGCATGCGAGCAGACCTTCCGCATGGGAAGATGCCTTTCGGCCCGTATGAAAAAATGGTTTTTCCAGTAGTGACATATACGCATAAACTTGATATATATCCATGCAAAATTTTATACACATATATATATAATTTTTATGTCCAAATTATAACTTATAAAGTTTATACACATACAAATCTTTTTAGAGGTGCATATACAAAGTTTGTACATATATATATATAGAATAAGCTTTACATATATACATATTATATTTTATATGTACGTATTCAATGCATTAGCACCGTCAGAGTTATGCAGTGATACAATCAAACTGTTAGGTCCAGTTTAGAGGTCCAGTTTAGAGGAGCTTCTAGTAGCTTCAGCAATTATATTTCCCAAATTTTTAGTTCTACAGTGTCTACACTAGTACAGAAACCTTAAGAAACCTTAATAGATGCTGATTCGAAACCTCCAATAGTTGCTGGTTTCGGACCCGATACCTATTGATCGTCACCAATAACCTTCCTTAACCGGCACCTATAAGGTCCAATAGGTGCTGGTTCTAGTAGAGAACCGGCACCCCACCGCCTTATAGGTGCCGGTTAATAATAGGAACCGACATCTATAGGCCAAATAGGTGCCGGTTCCTATACTTTTGTCGGCACCTATATGACCTAATAGGTGTCGGTTCTTGTAGAGAACTCATACCTATATCCCTGAAAAGATAAAAAATAATATTGAAATATAGGCCTGAAACACAAATTTTGGTTTTGCTAAAATATGAGCAAATATCTACAATCAATGTAATTTTTTATCAGATTAATAACATTCAAGGACAAAGGTAATAATACAATAAACAACTTGTAAATCACAAATAATTTTTAAACATTTACATGCTGAAAAAGATAACTTTGGCCAACAATTTAATCCAATCATAGGTTAGTCTTTTGCTTGACTTTTCTACAGTGCTAGTTCTATGAGTGTCTAATTTTTTTAATTTAATTCGATCACGTTCTTTTTGAGATTAAATATGATCAAAAAGAAAAATATTTGTAGTTCCTTAGAAAAGAAATGTTTTGCGGGAAAAAACATTGGCAAACGGGTATGTTGTGTTTTTAAGTATTAACCACCAAATGCAATCATTAATTTATAATTAATTAGTCTCCCCCTCCACTGTGCCATCAAAATCTCTTTTATGGCTACGGAACTAGTGGCCGATAGGAAGAAACCTCCGATGGTGCATGTACACAGTCCCGCATGCACTACACACATGCATAACCGTCTTTCACTGTTTGCCCGGATGTGTTGCTAGCCGTAGGGTAATCTTCAATGGTAATGAACAACATTGCGCTTAAGGTGAAGTACTCTCTTTTGTACGCATCCCACATTTGTACACCCTGGTCCCATAGTAACTTAAGATCATATACTAATGACCTAAAATATACATCGATATCGTTGCCAGGTTGCTTGGGCCCTTAGATTAGAAGTGGCATCATGATATACTTGCGCTTCATGCGCAACCGTGAAGGAATGTTGTAGATAACAGTGTCACTGGCCACGTGCTATGCTGACGGTCATGTCACCGAATGGATTCATCCCGTCTGTGCTCAGCCCAAACCTTACATTTCTAATCTCGCGTGCAAACCTTTTGTACTTTCTATCTATATTTCTCCATTGAGATCCGTCGGCAGGGTGGCTTATCATCCCATCCTTCATACGGTCTTCGCCATGCCAACGCATCATCTTTGCATGCTTTTTGTTGGCATAAAGGTGCTCAATCCGAGGGATTATAGGAAAATAGCACGTAATCTTAATGGGCACTTTCCTCTTCTTTAAGACAGGGCCACCACTGTTATCATTAGCATCATCATCATTATACCCACCCTTATATCGTAGTGCTTCAAAAACTGGACATGTATCCAAGTCTTCATAGTCACCTTGATATAGGATACAGTCATTTCGACATGCGTGAATTTTCTACACTTCCAGCCCAAGTGGAAAAACAACCATCTTTACTTGGTATGTTGTTTCTGACAGTACATGACCCGTTGAAAGGAGGTTGTCTCCCCATCGCGCAACATCTAATTCAAACCATCCGATTCGCCATTGTCATATTCACCTTCGTCAGCAGGCAACTCTACATTGTCTTCGTGCATTGCATCACCATGATTGTCTACACTGCCTTTCTCATCTTCATCGTGATTGTCCTGACATGTGTGATTATGCATAAAACCTCTTGTTAGTAGATGTTCATGAACTTGTTTTGCATGAAACTATCTCTCGTTCCTACAATCAGCACATGGACAACGCAAATGTTCCGTCGTGCTCAACGACCGAGAACTCGTGTCCACGATCATGAAATTGGTTACTCCTCGGCATACTCCAGGGGAGTAACCAATTTAGGCAAATATAGGTGTCTGTTCCTATTACGAACCGGCACCTATGTGATAGGTGCCGGTTTGCATACTGCAACCGACACCTATATAAGCAAATAGGTGCCGGTTCATAACAAAAACCGGTACCCATTTGTTAACCGGCACCTATAACTTGTTGTGGAGCGGGGAACGTCTAATAGGTGTCAGATTTAGTTGAACCGACACCTTTTTAACCAATACCTATGCATTTTTTTTAGTAGTGCTAGATTCCAATTCCTAGCAGATATAAAATCCACGAACTAGGTAGAAGTGGGTAATCCATGCTTCTCTAGATTCTCACTAGATGTTTTGAGACTCTTTGGCTCCCCCAAACAAAGGCCTGAGCATTATAGTAAAAAATTTTAAAATTGTAAATGGGAAAAACTTAACATGAAAATTTATATATGAGAACAAATCTAAAATAAATTCAAAATACATGAATTTAAAAGATATTGTATTTGAATAAGTCATAGGGTCCGTCAAAGCACACAAATGTAAAAATGGAGTAATAAGAAAAACTTAGAAATATGATTGGAATGAATATGTTTTGTAATAATTGATATTTTATATAGGAATGTATATGTGAAATTGAGAGTTTGAAGATATAAGAATTTTATATAGGAATACGTGTAATTAAATAGGTCCACAAAAACATAGAATTGTAGTTTGGAGGAATGCAAGGACGAGTAAAGAACCAACTTGACCATATACTACCTTAAAAAATACCTTGACGATACACAATCAGCAAACTAATTGGTATACTACCAACGGGGACCAATGTACAGTCAACAATGAAAGAACTTCTTCACATACTTGAACTCGTTTTCGGTGCACGGGAATTTTAACCATAAGCTAGATTAGATCTTTTTTCCATGGTCTAATTTGCTAGTGGGATGGTGATAAATAAATTTGTTTATTTTTCATATACTGCTGGGGAAACCTCTTTAATCCCGGTTTGTAACCCTCTTTAGTCTCAGGTTTTAAACGAGGACAACGAAAACTAGGACTAAAGATTTTTTTTAAATTTGCTTCTGCTGCTAGTTCACTGCTTGTTTATATATTATGCATATATATATATATTACACGTATATATATTTATACATATATATGCATTATACATATATATGTATAAATACATATTTTACACACACATATATTTATACATATATATGAAATATACATATATACGTATAAATATATATTTTACACACATATAAATGCACTTAATTAAGTAAATTTGCGGGGGTCCATGAATCCTATTTTCATCCATACTCACTTGTTGCACTCATGGATCCAATGGATAAAAGAATTTTAGTCAACTACATACAAGGAGTTAAGGAACAAAATAAATTTAACTAAATAATACTTACAAAACCCGTGTGATTATAAGAGAGACGTTGAGGGCATCCAGCTAGTACAGGTCGAAGATGTTCTCGAAGCGGATAAACATTAGATCATCTTCTGCTTCAAAGAATGTGTCATTTCTGATCCACATCATGATCATCTCTGTACCTCTGCTTGACGCTTACATGTACCACTTGTGGAAGCGGTACATCTGTGTGGGTATATTCTTGAGCTAATCAGGCTTGACAAGAGGTCGCTCAAGTGTAAACTTGTATTTCAGCTCAAAATTCTCGATTTTGGCGCGTCCTAGCATTTGGTCCCTCGTTATTCTGACATCTTACATAAATTCTCTTAAGTCAACTCTAGCAGGTTGCAGCAAGGGCTCAAGGGATTTTTGAGGTTGCATCTCGAGCTACGGGACATCTTTGGCCTTTATTGTTGTCTTCCTATGTGCCTTCCTGATCGTCCTGTCATAGTCTGACTACGGTTCCGATTTAGCCGGTGGCGCAAAGTACATCTTCTTGAAGAAGGCCTTGGTCGCTGCGCCGATTGGAATAGACTTATCAGGAGACATGCAACTCCTCGGGAGTCATGTCGTATGACATTTTTCTTTGGTGCTGGCGGAAGGCGGTTAAGTTTTGGCATCTTGCTTCTTGGTGAACTGGTTGACATAGACCGCACGTCTCGAGCTTTGCGCTTAGGAGGTGACGGAGGAAGCTGAGTGGCAGACTGTTTAGGAGTCGGTGCTCGTGGAGGCGACGAAGGAGGCAAAGGAGGCTGCGGAGTGGAAGACCATTTAGGAGTTGGTGCTTGTGGAGGCGATGGAGGAGGCAGAGGAGACGGTCCACACGGAGGAGACGGTCCACGTGGCGGAGACGGAGGAATGGAAGCTGCTTCTCGCCCGGGAAAGACGATGAATGGCTTGCTCCATAGAATGATCCCATGGGCTGTGTCTCCTAGTGTCGTCTCCCCGTCTCCTCCGGGGATATCCAGCTCGAGATATTCAAAGCCTCGTTCCACCTGTTCAATTTCGACTGTAGAGTACCTATGTGGAACAGACATGGAGTGATAGGTCCCGTCTTGTCCAACTGGTATCGTCATGCCCGATGCCACCTTCCGAGAAGAGATTTTATTAATTAGTAATCAATCTTGATTGACAAGTTCTCTTTCAGATTATATATCATAAAACTATGCACATACCTTGACTGATAGGTTCTTGAATGGAACATGCAGCTCACAAGGTGTCCGCTGCGTGATCTCGTCAACAAGGTATGGCGGTCCTACTGGGGCTTCTAGGGCCTGTTCAGCCACATGGCCTATAGAAGCACAGCTGCTACGCTGATGCTGTAGTTGTGGTGGATCTGGTTGGCTCACATGCTGGCTCCGCAGCTCATCCATCTATTCAACCACCTTTCTTGCCACTATATCATTGATCTGTGTGAGTCGAAGCTCCATATCAGCTAGCTTCGCATCCGTATCTCACTTCCTCCTCATGCGGCTCCTCTAGCTTTGGATGTTCCCTTGGAATCCGTATTTCCAGGGAACGACGCCTTCTCCTCGCGTTCGACTCAGATGCTCAGGGTTTTGTAGTGTGAGCGTAAGCTCATCCTTCTCTCTATTGGGCTGGAATGATCCCGAGGCAGAGGCCTCTACTGCGTCTTCTAATCTTCTGGCAGCTTCTTGGGTTGCATCACCGAAGATTACAGAGCCATCGACAGGATTGAGCGATCTTCCGTGAGCATAGAACCAGTGCTTTGATCATTTAGGCCAGTTGGCTGTGGCCGGAACGATATCCCTGGCTAGGAGGTCGGCTTCCATCTGCTCCCATCGTGGCATTGCCTTCTCATAGCCCCCTGACCCTAGCTTGTGATGGTACTGTTTCTTATCTGTGTTGGCCTTGTTCCTCTCAATGAGTGCTTGCGCTTGCTCTCCTGTCTTGTATTGCACAAAGGCCTCCCGGTGATCTCGTAGCTTTGGAAATTTGTCAAAGTCTGAGATTTGGCCCTTCAAGATGTACTTCTTGTGTAGTTTCTTCTTGAAGTTCCTAAAAAGCTCGGCCATCTTTTTCAGCGTCCATTCCTTCACCGTGGCCCGTTCTGTCTCAGGGATGGTGAATGTCTCCAGCATTGTGGACCACAATATCTCCTTCTCTATCTCCGGGAGATAGATTTGCTCATCCCCTCCTTTCCTTGTTCGCCACCAGTTCACTATGTTGATGGGCACGTGATCCCTCACTACCCATCCACTGTGTGCCATAAAATTCCTTGCGGCTTCGGCTGGGGCACATGGTCGACCGTCCTATGCCACTTCGGTTATGACATGTCAACCCTCAATTCTCTTGCTAACACCGCGTTGCCCGCGTGACCCCTTCTCTTTGACGGCTGGGGTGCCCTCATTCCCCTCAGCGTTGTCCTCCTCGTTGAGGTACTGGTTGGAATCCTCGTTCCCCTCCTCAATGAAGTACTGGCTGCTTCCCTCTAGAATCTCGTCGAGGAGGATCTGTTCATCCGAGCGATCAGCCATTTGATTATTGTGCTTGGACGACTAGATCAAGTAATTCTGACAAGGAAAAAAATATTCAGTTAATACATGTATGATGTTCCAAAGTCTGATATTTAGGTAATGCATATGTACTCCGCTCGTTCCGCTCATTCCATTGTAAAAGTCATTTTCTAAGTTTTCACTAAGTGGTTCTCTAAGTCGTAAAAGTCGTTTTCACTAAGTCGTGCTCTAAGTGGTAAAAGTCGTTTTCACTAAGACGTTCTCTAAGTGGTAAAAGTCGTTCTCTAAATGGGGATTCTGTGTAGCACAACAGATGCGGCTCATTTATCGATTATTGAAACATATTATTTACTCCACACTTAAAAAATAACTTCTGTATTGTTTAACAATTTATTTTAAACTATCAGTTAACTTGATTTCTCAAAATATTAAATTTGTCTCTATAATCAAGTCGATAATTTGTCTTGAAATTTTTCCTTTTGTAGTATAATGTTTATTTTAATGTGCAGAAAACCCCTAAGGTAAAAAAACATTGATGGATAATAGGAGCAATGTGCTACAACCATATGAAAAGAGTCAAAAAGGGAAATTTCTACTATGAACATCACTCAAGCAAATTCAAATATTAACAGTCCATTATCCTTCTCAATAAAATTAAAATATTCACAATCCATTCAATTTAATTATATACAAACACAACAGCGCGCGGCGGGGACGGTCATATATTTTAAAATAAAAGAAACTTATATTACGTCATATATTTTGATTCTTTGCTTATAATTCAAATTCACATTAAAATTTTGAAAAAGATGACATTCACAATTCATAGTAAAAATTCAAAATTCGATCTCAGAGTCCATTCACATTCACAATTCAGAGTCACATTCAAAATAAAATTCACAGTCCATTCAAACATTCACTCAAATATTCAAAGTCCATTCAAACATTCACATTCACATTCCCAATCCACTCATTCACAGTCCATTCAAACAGAGGGCGCGATGGCGGTGACGTGTGGTGGCGACGGCGATGACAAACACAGCGACGGTGATGGCAACAGCATGCAGGGGTTATGGTTCGGCAAGATCGTTCATTGATGAAATCGATTAGGCGCCGGTAAAGTTACCTCAGAATGTGGCAATGACGACGGGCGATGGCGATGGCTCGACGGAGGGAGACAACAGCGGCGGCGCGAGAAGACGTCAGTGATGGCGGTTTAGGGTTCGGTTCGACGAAGACGAAGAAGATGATGAAAAAGACTAAGTGTTTGGATCCATAGTGCCCTCTCCTATATATAGATTCCGGGCTCTTTGGTCCCGGTTGGAGCCAACAACCGGGATTACAGATATATTAGTCCCGGTTGGTGGCTTCAATCGAGACTAAAGATCCTCATACCCCTGGTAGGTGAGCATCTTTAGTTCCGGTTGAATCCAACAACCGGGACTAAAGATATTTTTTCACTATTTTTAAATATTTTTTTGTCCCAGTTGGTGTTAAAAACCGAGAGTAAACATTTAAATCAGGCCAAATTAATTTTTAATGTGAAAACATTTAAAATAGTTTAATGCTGGTAACATATGCCCTATTAAAAAGTATTTTAAATTGTAATAATTATATATAATTAACATATGTCCTATTGAAAAGTATTTTAAATTGTAATAATGATATATAATTAACATATGCGCCATTAAAAACTAATTTAAAATAATTTACAATAAATTCAATAATTTACAATAAATTATTGTTGAATTCAATAAATTCAATAATTTACAATAATATACAATAAATTCATAAGATTACAGTAAGTACAATAAATACAATAATTTACAATAAATTCAGTAAGTACAATAAATTCAAAATAATTTACATCGTCCATAGAAAAATTTAGCTAAGTGATGGTTGTCCTCATATACTTTCTCCGCACTAATGTTTCTTCGCTATGATCGTTGCGTGAATAAGGGGTGTCCTAATTTGATAGGAGGATGCTCGGGTCAACCGCCACTGCGAACGGAGGTTGCCCGTCAAACTGATCGTAATCTTCGTGAGTCTTGTCCTCAACGCCCACAATTTTCCTTTTGTCTAGGAGAACCACATGGCACTTTGGCTCGTCGGACCCTTTTTCCTTATTTGCTTTGCTAGTCATGTCCTTCACATAGAAAACTTGCCTTACATCATTGGCAAGGATGAAGGGTTCGTCTGAGTATCCAACCTTGCTAAGGTCGATCGTTGTCATCCCACTTGCATCAATCATTACGCCTCCACTACTCAGCCTAACCCACTGGCACCGAAACAGAGGGACCTTTAGAGGTCCATAGTCAAGTTCCCATATGTTCTCAATGCTACCGTAATACGTGTTAGTCGTATCATCGTATAACATGGCATCGATGCAGATAGTCCTGTTCTGATTCGTGCTCTTGCTGTCTTGGGCCCATGTGTAAAATGTATATCCATTTTCATATGCCTAGAATGTGGTGATTGAACAAGTGGTCCCCTCGCCAAGAAGGCTTGTTGTCGGTCAATGGTCCCATTGCCCATGAGATGTTGTCGCAGCCATGCAGGGAAAGAATCAATGTGATGGCATGTAATCAAGGAATCCATCTTACCGATGTTTTCGGAGTGAACAATCGCCAAGTGCTCCTCGATGTAAGGAGCCACCAAGGAAGATTGTTGCAAAACAATCCAATGTGCTTCCTGAACAAGTCATTGTCTTCGGTCATTATTGCTTTCCTTCCAAGAGTCCCCTTCCCCCGTAGTCTCCCTTCATGGCTTGATTTAGGCACCCCGATGGGACGAAGGTCTTCAATAAAGTCGACGCAGAACTCAATGACCTCTTGGCGATGCTGGCCTCCAGACGAGAATGATTACGGACGTACTTCTTCAGAACGTCCATGTACCTCCCAAAAGGGAACATGTTGTGTAGGAATATAGGACCGAGGATACGGATCTCTTTGACAAGGTGGCATAGGAGATGTTTCATGATATTAAATAAGGAAGGCGGAAAGATCATCTCAAAGCTGACAAGACATTACATCACATCATTTGGAAAGGCTTCTAGTCTGTCTGGATCGATGATCTTTTGTGAAATTGCATTCAGGAAAGCACATAGCTTTATTATTGTTGCCTGGATATTATCGGGAAGGATACCCCGAATTATAACGGGAAGCAGCTGTGTCATCAGTGTTGACGGTCATTATAACCTTAAATCTGACCATCAACTCCTGCATAAGTGGAACAAACTTGGCATATCAATGTAGAGGTAGGGGTTATAAACTAACCTTTTCCATGAGCTTTGGTAAATTAATGTATGCAGGTGACTTGTATCAAATTGAAGTGAAAAGTGTGCTTTCATGGCGATGAACATAACTCCAACCAATCAGCGATCGCCACGTCAGCTTCCCGTGGATCGGAGGGCCCACAAGTCAGGTGAAACCGACTTAAATTAACACCAAACATCCGGGAACCAACCTAAGAGCCCACACATAAGTCACTGGCAAACGGCAGTGGAGAGAGGAGCCAGCCAGGGTTCGGCGACCCTCATCTCCATCCTTCACGTGGTAACAGATCATTGGTTCCCAATGGCGTTTAGGTGGGTATGGCGGTTACTAACCTCCATCCAACTGCCATACCAAGCTATAAAAGGGGAGCCATCACTTCAACTCAACACAACCTCCAAGAAGATCAAACCTTCAACTCCAAAGGTTTTAGTGCTAGAGTTCTAGTACTTAGACGATAGGTTAGAGAATGAGGGAAAGTTCCGAAAGGAGTGCCCCAAATGTCAAAGTTTTCTCTAAGGGATAGTTCGAAGGATTGCCGGGAGTCCCGGTGCCAACCTTCGGCCTTGTACTTCGACGAATGCTTTCTTCAATAAAGTAAGTTTTCGTGTTTACTTTGGTTGTTAAGCATTTACATTGAGTACTTTACTTTACTTTAAATTTGCTTGCAGGATCACCGCCCTAATTTGGGTGCTCTAGTCCAAGATCGCTGATAAAGACGGGTGTTCTTGGCTGAGACTAGAGTAGTATTCAATAGTTTAAACGTGGTGAGAGGTAGGCGGCAGGTGGTGACAGCCCTGTCTGTCCTTTGTATTCCTCCATGTTTGGGTACGATGTAGAGTTGTAGGCCGGAGTCACTCGGCAGACCGAGTGTAAGCCGGCACCCGAAGCAAGCAAGAGAAAAGCTGAAGTAATTTACCTGCTTCTTAGAGCCGCAACTATAGTAATCCTCTCTACACTATCGCCTACCTAATCTTGGATGTCCTTGGATGATACTATCTCTTAGATAGTCCCTACCGTTCCTTAGATTCGATATCCCTTGGAATACTCCTTTGGGTGAAGTGCTACAACGATATTCCGTGTGCTTGCGGATTATTCTTTGGTCGTAAGAAATACCAACTAGCATTTCTGGTGTCATTGCTGGGGAACGGTTGCTGATTTATCCTAGAGCTTAGGTCATCCTCGTATCTCTTTATTTTCTTTTTATCCCGTAGACTATGGAGAAATTTATCCAAAGTTTATCCGCTCCGAAGGGCGAGTTCTTTGAGTCATCTTCTGAGCCAATTCTTTCAACTAGCTTTCAACTCTGCCTAGGCTTTATAGCTATGGTTGGGGAGCAATCCTTCTCTGGGCAAGACAATGAGAATCCATATCATCATCTGTGAGAGTTCGAGCAATTGTGTTCATGCATGGCAATTCCAGGCATGACATGAAGAACTTTGAAGTGGAAGTTGTTTTCCTTTTCGCTTACCGAGAGGGCGAAGCAATGGTACACTCTTACCGTAGAGAAAACAAACGGTGAGTGGGAAAAACTCATAAACAACTTTTGTCTCGCTTTCTTCCTACTAACTCGTACCGCATCTCTGCGAGTAGAAGTTCTCAGTTTTCATCATACTGAGAAGGAAACTATAGGTGCAGCTTGGGCCAGGTTCTCAATGCTCGTTCATTCCGGCCCCGACCTGTCTTTACCCGACCACATGCTGTTGCAGTATTTTTGGTTCGGTCTCGACAAAGAGTCTACCCTATACCTTGATATCGCATCCGGTGGTTCGTTTTCACATAAGACTATGGTGGAAGAAAGGAAAATCCTAAGTCATTTCTTAGAGAACACCTCCTTCGTTGGAGATTATTGTTAATCACTACCGGCGATCAAGGAAAGTGATGAGGATCACCCTCCAGCCGAGTCCAATGCTTTAATTTGCATGTCTCAAGACACAGCTATAGAAACCTCACCCGAACCAGAAACACCGAAGGATGAAGCAATTCAAACTTTGGAGTTTCCCTTTAATTTCGAGGACGATCTTTTCGAAGATTATGGAAATATCTCGAATTTCTTCTGCAAAAAGATACCACCCGTTCCAGTTCCCCCTCCTGTGCCTCTCGAGGATAAATTCCTTATGAGCCATGAATGGTTGAAAGAGTGTGAATTGTCGTCTAAAGCAATTCGGATTTGTTCACCTTTGTCAACCATTAATTGCAACATAAGGGGAACAATGGTTAAGGGCCTTTACAATCCCACCGTCGGGGCAAATATCATTTCTGATTCCCTAGCGTTCGCACTTCTCGGTGACGAACCTTTGACCCCGACTCTTAAAACTTTCAAGACTCCTCGTGGAGATATCTTATAAAGTTATAGAATTTTGCGAACATGACCTTAAGTCACGAAAATCTTGAGGCAATCCTAGATTTTCATGTGTTCAAGTCTTAGACTTTGACATTCTAGTTGGGCATCCGCTTGGAAAGCTCTTTTTAGATGACCAACTCTAGGAGTCCTCAATATCAAACTCGGGAGGGATTCATTCTCAATTCCTATATCTAGAGCTATGAACTCCGTAGCTATGCCCTCAGCTGAGTATGAACCTATCGAGGAAGTTTTGGAGGTTTCTCCTTTTGAATCCCCAGAGTTCGTCCTTGAGAAAGAAGCTCACCTTTTTACTCAAGAAATAGACAACCTTGGAGAGACAATTGAGCTGCCCACGTCAGAACCACCATCACGACCTCCGATAGTGCTCAAACTTCTACCTCCTAGCCTTCGATATGCTTTTCTTCATGGAGATGCGGAATCACATGTCATCATCAGTGACAAGCTTTCCGAAATTGAAATTTCTAAACTCATCTGTATTTTAGAAAAGCATCGATCCATTCTACGCTACTCACTCCAAGATCTCAAGGGAATCAGTCCCACCCTCTGCACACATCGCATCCCTACTGATCCAAGTCTTACACCTTCTAGGGAGCCTCAAAGGAGGTTAAATAATGCGATGAGAGAGGTGGTGAAAAAGGAGGTCTTAAAGCTCCTTCATACCAGGATAATTTATCATGTTCCCTATAGTGAGTGGGTTAGCCCAGTATAGGTAGTGCCGAAGAAGGGAGGACTGACGGTCGTTGCCAATTCTCAAAATGAATTAATTCTGCAATGCACTATCATGGGATGGAGGATGTGCATCGATTATCGGAATCTTAATAAGGCAACAAAGAAAGATCACTTTCCGCTTCCTTTCATCGATGAGATGTCGGAACGGTTAGCGAATCATTCTTTCTTATGTTTCCTTGATGGGTATTCCAGATATCATCAAATTCCTATCCATCCCGATGATCAAAGTAAGACCACATTTACATGCCCCTATGGAACGTATGCCTATCGCAGGATGTCATTCGGGTTGTGTAATGCACCCGCATCGTTCCAAAGGTGTACGATGTCTATTTTCTCAGACATGATCAAGCAAATCATGGAAGTTTTCATGGACGACTTCTTCGTCTATGGAAAAACTTTTGATCATTGTCTTGAGAATCTAGACAAGGTCTTACAAAGATGCCAAGAAAAGGACCTCGTGCTTAATTGGGAAAAGTGTCATTTCATGGTCCGTGAAGGCATCGTTCTTTGGAAACTTGTGTCTGAGAGAGGGATAGAGGTAGACAAAGCTAAAATTGGTGTCATTAAAAAGGTTCCACCTCCTATCAATGTCAAGGGAATTCATACCTTCCAAGGTCATGCGGGGTTCTATTGTAGGTTCATTAATGACTTCTCTCAGATTACTAGACCCCTCACAAACCTGTTAGCCAAAGATGCTCCCTTCGACTTCGATGATGAGTGTTTGTGCTCCATTAATATCCTTAAGGAAGCATTCATCTCTACTCCTATAATTCAACCGCTAGATTGATCGCTGCCATTTGAAATAATGTGCAATGCTAGCAACTTTGCTGTAGGAGGAGTCCTTGGTTAGACCAAGAAAGCAAAATGCAATAGCCTATGCTAGCAAAACCTTAAGTGGAGCTCAGCTTAATTATGCTACCACTGAAAGAGCTCCTAGATGTGGATTTTGCTATTGATAAGTTTAGGTCCTACTTAGTTGGAGCTAAGGTAATAATATACACTGATCATGTTGCATTAAAATATCTACTCACTACGAAAGACGCTAAACCAAGGCTAATCAGATGGATTCTCTTGCTCCAAGAATTTGATATTGAATTTAAAGATAAAAGGGAGTAGAGAAATCAGTAGCAGACCATCTGTCTCGTATGCATTATAGTAACGTGCAGGAATTGCCCATCAATGATTTCCTGCGAGACGATATGCTACTAAAAGTGACATACTCTAGTCCTTGGTATGCGGACATAGTGAACTTTATAGTCACTGGATATGTCCCGCTAGGGGAGAACAAAAGGAAACTCATCTATGAGAGTCGACGTCACTTGTGGGAGGAACCATACCTTTATAGAGTGTGCTCTGATGGATTGTTAAGAAGATGCATCCCGACTGCCGAAGCCACCCAAATCATAGATATATGTCATGTGGCCCCATACGGAGGCCACTATGATGCATTCCAGACGCATGCCAAAATTTGGCAAAGTGAGTTTTTTTGGCCAACCATGTATGAAGACACCAAGGAGTTCATTCGGAGGTGTCATAAATGCTAGAAACATGGCATGATCACTGCTCGAGATGCAATGCCCCTTACATACAATCTTCAAGTGGAACTCTTTGATGTATGGGGTATTGACTTCATGGGACCTTTCCCAAGGTCCTATGATTGAGAGTATATCCTGGTGGCCATTGACTACGTGTCCAAGTGGGTAGAAGCAATGCCTTGCTGAGCTGTTGATGCCAAGCATGCCAGAAAGATGTTTCATGAGATCATCTTCCCTCGTTACGGGACGGAGGATCTCATTTCATCGATAAGACCTTCCGGAACTTCTTGAATGAGCTTGGAGCCCAGCACAACATAGCAACTCCATATCACCCTTAGTCCAGTGGTCAAGCGAAAACATCTAACAAGCAGATCAAAAACATTCTGCAGAAGACTGTTCATGAGATGGGGAAATCATGGTAGTTGAAGCTACCCGATGCACTCTAGGCATATTGGACTGTGTACAAGACACCCCTCGGCATGTCAACCTATCAACTTGTTTATGGAAAAACATGCCATCTACTGGTCGAGTTGGAACATAGGGTATTGTTGACGAGAAATTTCTCTCACGCGCTGGCCTGGAAGATCTGCTTAACTCCAGTGTAGGTCCTTCTTGGCTACCTATGCTGTTCAAGGCGTGCCAGTTGGTTTGATCTGTTAACCAACAAGAAAAACAAGATATATGCGTTAAGTGTTAGGTTAGATCCCCACTGGATCAGCTGAGGGAATCCATGAGCATATATATGCTATCCTAAAATATATTTAAGCCAAGTGACTGGAATGGATCGGCTATAACGAGATAGCATCAGCCGCTTAACCCAAATACAGTAAAGGATAATAAATATATGTATTGATAACCTAGCCAATACTGGAAAGCTAACTATGGATCGGCTAGTACTCCGATGATTCTTATGAAAAGATATCACTCTTGAACCAGATATACTTAGCCTAGGAAATCGGCTGCCGGCTGTTGCTAGCAGGCTGATTTTGGCTTATGATGTCCGACAAGAATGGGATCTTAATATAAGAGGCAGTCCTAACATAAATCTAATAATAAATATACTAAAAATACATCAGGGCAGGTAAGGCCGGCTGAAACCCCGGCACTGTCTCTAAGCATATACATCTAAGCATATGCAGCATTAAGTATAAAAAGAACAACCTAATCTATTATAGCTGATGTAAATACCTCAAGACGGTGGATACCGCATATAAACTAGTTCAACCTTTAGATGTAGCCCTATCGGCTGCGGATTCTTGGTAGAACTGGCCGATGGCAGGATAGATCTAAACATTGCTCCAATTTATATGCAATATATGATAAATAGCGCAGTATAAACCCCTAAATCTAATGTGTCATTACGTTGGAAGCACTAGAATCAGTAGAACATACCACTAATGACAAGCATTTACCTGGATTTTGGGGATCAAAACGATGCAGCCCGGAGCCAAATCAATTGCTCGTCTGAAGAAAAAGGTTTGGCGATGTGCCGAAAGTTGTTTGATTGATTGTGAATGTTTTTTAATAGGGGGTCTCGGGTCCTATTTATACCAAAGTACAACGAAGATCTCGCTACACGCTGTTACAACTGACTATCATATCTACACTATAAGCACGGGAAGTAATCCCTTGCCGCCTTTACAACAAGTTTATCTCCAAAAAAACTATAATTTACATACATTTGCCCTCATGGGACTTTATCCCTAAATAGCAATATCTCTTAATGTGCAATTTGGAAGCCGAATCCTCCATTTTATCTTCAAATATCTGCACCAGAAGCGGCTTCATCTTTTGTGAAACTAGAATCGGCTATCGGCTGTTCTTGTCCTATTCAACCATAGCCGACTGGCTTCACAGTCGATCGTTTCTCACCCGATGCGGCCTCTGTTTCTCCATCAAACCAGCCGATCCAATTCTGTTTTATCCTTGCTAGGACTTAGGGATTCGGTTGCCAAATTTAGCCGTTAACACATGCCCCCCAAGTCCGTGATATGAAGTGTTGCGGATTTGTTGCCTGTTCAAATTCCTACTCTTTTCTGACCTAAACCGTTTCGGCTGCCCCAAATGCCCTTTAAATAGCCCTTTTATCTCGACTGAAACGGCCACGCCTTCAAACCGCACTCGAGCACCTCACAACCCAAGTCTTTTTCTCTCTCCTTCCCGACGACTCACCGATGCCCTTCACCGCATCCCACCGATTCTGGCGAACCAGGACCCAGATCCAGCTCCGATGACCTCAATGGCCTCCAATACCGCCGCCGCACTGGCCGCCGCCACCGCTGCCGAGTTCCCCGAGGTACGCCCGTCGGCTCAAAACTCTTCCTCTTCATATTTCCTTTCCTGCGATGCCTCCTAGTGTTCTTGCGTTCGTCATGCCTTCAGTTGCTCTTGATTAGCAATTTTTTTCCAAACTGTAGCATCTGTCACATCAAGTAGTCATTCCATGTTTGACTCAAGAAAAGAGATACTTTCTTGGCCCTATCGGCAACACTGACCCAGCCGATATAATCATAGCCGAAACCAATAGGACGCCTTACAACACTAGGAAGCCATCTTTGAACCACTGGGTTGGTACCTTCAAGTCGTGGCCGACCACCGGTAGCTCCTGGATAGAATGGTACAAGAGAGTACAATCGGCCAAGCACGCTCAGTGGGAGGAAACCGGGATAGCCTAGTGCCTAGCTTTATCTGTGGCCGGCATGGAGAAGGATGAGCCGCTGATGTCAGCTCCGGCGTACTTCTGGAACGATAGCTTCAATGCTTCCATGTTCCAGCAGGGACCGATGAAGATCACATTAGCCAACGTATACATGACAACCGGACTGAACATCCTAGCGTCGGCTAACCCAGGAGACCTGAGCCGAAAAGGTCAACACCAGTTCAAGACCAAGGCCATCGGTGGATGCAGCGGCTACGTCGCCCAGAACATGAAGGACGGGTCAGTCGGCCATAGGGAACACGCCGTATTTCTAATGATGTGGCTATAGAAGTTCCTGTTCTGCGGCTCAAGTTGTGGGTCGACTGCCAACTGGCAAGTAGTAGCCAAATCCCTAGCCGACGGGAATAAGCTCGCGCTAGGGAAGTACCTCCTCGGCTATCTGTATCAAACGCTGCACCAAGCCGTTGCAAAGATAGCCTCCAATGCTACTGTCAACACCGGCGGCCCCTAGTGGTTCCTCCAAATCTGGCTGGTGCTGATGACTCAGAAAATAGCCGGTCGGCTGCCCCTGACTGAGGCTGCTTTCCAAGATTGGAGCCGATCGAAGATGATGACGACAATGAGATCACCACCACCAGGTGCATGAGCTACGGAGAGGCAACGGTTGTGCATGCGGGCTCAAAGCAATCGTCCGACCTACTGGCCGAGTGGTTCATCGCCATGTACGATGGGCTGTCGCATGAGAACCACACCTGATACTTTTACCGGGATCAGGCACTGTTCGAGCTGCCAGCCGAGTTCAACTGGGAAGACATCAATTCAGCCGACAACCCTAGGTGCACAGAGTTGTTCACCGCTGCCCTAACCCCCTGTATTCTGCCGACCGGGATCCACTAGGGCTGATCAGTGGCCAGAAGTTATGAATTTTACTACCCTGCGTCGGCTACGAGGCAATTTGGTCTTGGGCAAATGCCCTTCGGCTTCTACTATACCGACAAGATCGAGACGAGGGGAGTCGTGAACCAACAACTGATAATGCATCGGCTGCTGAACATAGCCGGCCCTCCCCTCGCCAGCATCGGCGAGATGACTCTGGCATTCAAGAAGAGCGCAGCCTACGACCGATGGTGGGCCGAGATCAAGCGGCACATCTTCCACCAACGATCCTCCTACTACGTCGGCTCGCTGCTGCCCGACGAGATCCCCAAGGTAAGTCTTGAAATTCAAATTATTCCTTTCTTGTATTGTCGGCTACTGTAATCGGCTAACACTTGCCTCCTTTTACTCGCAGGAAACCGAGACGGAAAGGCTGTAACACCCTGAGGTGTTCTGCCCTTTTAAAAATCCTTATGAAAATCGTAAAAGAAAAATCGTTGAAATTAACTGGAGAGAATTAATAATTTTAAAATCCAAATGTTAAATGGAAATGGCATGGTAGGATTTTTCCTAAATTCTACATGTCAAAATACGCTAACAGGATTTTTAGTGGAATTTTTAGAGTAGAAGAAATTATTTTTAACAAATTAAAATCAAAATCAAAATTAATAAATCCTGGGAAAATCAATTTCTCTCTCTCCTTCGTCCTTTCCCGCTCTTTTTCCAGCTGTGGGCCGCCAGCCCGAGCCGACGGCCCAATCCCTTCCCGCGCGTGGCCCGTCCTTTTTCCGCCCGCGCGTCCTTCTCTCTCTCTCCCTCGCGGGCCGACAGAAGGCCGCAGCCCGTTTAATTCTTGCGCCGCGAACAAGTCCAGTTCGCCTCCCTCTTACCCCTGGACGCCGATAGGTGGGGCCCACCTGTCAGCCCCGTCCCCTACCTCCGGCCCCCGCCGCCATTGACGCCGTCTCGCCCCACGCGGATCTCGGCCGCCCGTTCTCCCGCGCGCCCTAAAGGCACTACCTTAATTTCCCCGACCCTCCCGCCGCCTTCAATCGCCCCGGCCGCCGCTCCCGCACCCCTTAATGGCTGGATTTAATCACTGGCCATTACTTCCCCCAAACCACGCCGGCGAGAAATTCCGCCCTTATCCGGTCGCCACCGACCTTCCCATCCCCTATATAAGCACCCCCTCGCCCTTCCCGAGCTCCCCACACCTCCACTCAAGCCTCCCTCTCTCTCCGTCATTTCCGCACCGTGCGCCCCTACTTCGGACTTCGTCGCCGAGGTTCGGACGCGTTTTCCCGCTGCTCCGAGACGCTCCGAGCTCCGCCGACTCCTCCTCCTCGTCGCCGGTGCCGCCGGTCTCCGCCACCCTTCCCGAGTGGTTCCGCCGCCCCCTCACCGTCCGCGCCGTCTGCCCCTTCAACTCGGCCGCACCGCGGTGATCGCTCCTCCCTCTTTCCCCTCTTGGCCGAGTGCGCGCCGCCGTTCCCGAGTGCTCACGGCTCCGCCCACGCGTGAGCCGCGGTATTCCGCCGCCCGCACCGCCGCCCGAGTGGCGCCAGTCGGTCTCCGGCCGCCGTGCACCATCGCCGGCCGATTGCGCCGCCCGAACCCCTTCCCGACCGTCCGATCGCCTCGCCCGAACCCCTTCCTGGCCGTCCGATCTGCCTCGACAGATCGGGGCTGTCCGTCCCCGCTGGCCCGCGTGGCACACCGCGTGGTCGCCGCGTCGCGCCACGTGCACGCCACGTGGTGCGCCGCTCTCCTCTCGGCCCATGGACTCGGTCCACCGTGGACCGGTGCTCCCGCGGCCGATGACGCCCTCACCGACGTCAGCCCTAGCGCCGACGCAATTCCGGATTTATTGCGTAATAAATTATTATGGATTTTCCTGTTTTAGTAAAAACACAGATAATCTTCTAAAAATCATATCTTTTCAATCCGACCTCCATTTTAGCCCATTCAAATTTCATTAAATTCATAAAAATGCCAAGAATCCATTAAAATGGTTTTGTTCCCTGTTTTAATAGCTTTTTAGCCTGTTTTGTTGAAGTGCTTGTTTGTCGTGTAGATCCCGTAGTCCCTCCGTCCCAGCTTTACTTTGAAGTCGTCGCGAAATCCCCAAGCCGAAGAGCAAGGCAAGTCATGCTATATTATTGATCATATTGCTCCCATTTTGCTAAAACACCTGTTTTACTCTATGAAATTGCATGTACTTTATATTGTCATTTCATGGGAAATAATACACCTTATGCTTAGTTTATGCCTTAGGTTTGACACCCCAAACCCTTTGATCAAACTTGGGAAAATAATGTGATTAGATTTCAGGACTAGGTTATGCTTAGCCTGGCTTAGTTTCACTAGCTCACTAAATGGGTCATTTTCTCACTTAATATATATCTCCCGGACTTATGTTCGGAGGATTAATGATTATAGATTCAGGTGAACCGGACTAATAACTAAAATATGACAAATGGTGGGCTGTGGGTGCTATGGTTTTGGCTAGCGGCGCCCATAGCAGTTAAGGACCGGTTCACGGGACCCCTCGGGAGAATGATCGTGCAAACCACAAGCCAAAATGGGTAAGGTAGTTCCCGTAGTGTAGCCTCTCCTAGCCGACGAACCCATCGGCAAGGGTGAGCGGGATGGAGTTTCGCCGGCCCCGTATAAGGGTTGCGGGCTCTTGGATTCACCGAGGCACTCGGGGGGCTGCCCACTTCCAGGGTCTGGGAGTGGGGCGAAACCTTGGTGGGGTTCGCTTGGTTAGAAGGGGGTTTATATGAAAGGTCCTATCACAGTTCCCTTTTCGGGGGTACCGCGGTGGTATTCCGGCGCACGGGAAACCGTGTTGTGGGGCTGTGTCTTGTGGGTACAGTTGTACACCTCTCATCAAAGTAAATCTATTCGAATAGCCTTGCTCGCGGTGATGGGGCGATCGACCGAGCTCTCCGTGATTAGTCTCACACTTTTACACCCTATGTTTTGGAACATAACTAGTACAGGTGGATGGTTTGGGCCTGTCGCAACGTGGGGATAACGTTGGACAGTGTTGGAGTCAAAATGCTTTACTTACTCAATTTACTATTGTTTTGACTGTGTTCAAAATTCGTATTGTTTGGAAAAACTCCTGCCGTTTGCGCAAAAGCAAACCTTAGCCTGAACTTTGTCTCTCCTGCATTCATTCTTCTCCCCTTCCGGCATGACTTGTTGAGTACGTGGAAGTACTCATCCTTGCTTCTTCACCAGAACCTGAGCCAGAGGTTGAAGACGAAGATGAAGTGGAGTAGGCTTTGTCCCGCACTCGAAGCCGCCCGTGGAGTGGTCGAAGCCGCGTGGCCAGCGTCAAGCTTAGGCTTAGGCCCTTTTTCTTTTTCCGCTGCTCTTTTGTAATCTTTTTGTATTGTTTCTAAGACGTGGAACTGTAATATCAACAATTGTCATATGTGTACCCTGGCTGGTCCTGGACAGGGATTTTAATACACATATAGCTTCAGAAATTTGGGTCTGAATTTCTGGGCGTGACAAGTTGGTATCAGAGCCAATTTCCAGACCGTAGGAAAAGCCAAACGGAAAAACCCTAGGAGCCCTCTGAATCTTTTCATATGCATAAGCCCTGGCTTTTGAAAACTGTTTCGGGAAAATGGGTCTTGATTCCTCGGGATTGGGAAACTTTTAAGTTTCTCTCAAAGCATTTTTCAAAACTTGGTCAAGTCTAGGTGATAGGATTCTAGAGTTAAAATTTGGAAAAAAATCATTTGATCTCTAATTCAGCCGCCAAGTTGGGATTTTCTAAGGGATCCAAGTCCTAAGTCGAGATAGGAGGGAATGGTCGCTAATTTTATATACCTAAGCATCTATTTTTCAGCATCATCTTGGGGATGTCCTTAGAAGTTTTACTTAAACTCATAAAAATGTTTCTCAAAAACCCTCTTTTTCTCGTTTACTTTATTTGAGTCCGTTATCGTTTGTCTAACTTGGGTTTGAGCATGCATTGATCCCCTACCTTGTCTTCTCTAGATGGCAGGCCGTCCAGTCACCCACAACGGTCAGGGTCTGAAAGGGTTCGTCACGGAGCTGGCAAGAATGGCCTTGGCAGTAGGCTATCGGGATGCACATGAGTACACTGTCGTCTCACCGTTCGGCAGTGAGTTGCCTCACCAAGTCTTCCTGGAGGTGCACGGGTTCGTCGGCACCAATATCCCAAACATGGTGGTCACGGTGTCAGGAGGAACGGATGAGCTTGCCTGCCAAGAGGCGGCTTATCTAATGCGGCTCGGATGAGGGAGATGCATGACTACCATCTCCGCCACTCGCCTACCGTTACCATCCTCGGCGGGAACTTCGTCGCAATCAACACCTTTCAATCGGCGAAGGGGAGAACGACACCACCTTCTCCCACATGAGGACGGTGATTGAAGGGCTGGATAAGATGCATGCGGAGCTTCACATGGCGGCAAAGGCTCTGAACGACCAGAAGATCTTAAAGATCAAAAGTTTGAAGGATGAGGTGGATCGTCTCAAGAGAGAGATCGCCAGTCTGAAGGGGCTTCCACCTCCCAACATCCTTCGGATAAGGATCACGCCGCGGAAGAACACCAAGGCTCCGGTGCGGATGCACTGGCGCCTGTGGTTCCACCTCCCGCACCACCGCCTTCCCGGCCCCCGTCCCAAGATCGATCCCGCTCTTGCTCGGTCCCCGCCCCAGCGAGGAGGAGGATGGATCTCGGTGTCCGGTAGCGGCAAGGGCGTAGCAGTGGCAGCTCCAAGAGTCCCTGACGGAAAGGCGAGTTAACCAGCTCTCGAAGCCGCTCGAAGGAAGACGGAACTCCCTTAGAAGTGGTTTCGACTCCTCCGACCATGGGAGCCATTCCGACCCTTAGAACGTCGCCACCCTTAGTTTACCGTTTTCCTAGTTTTTCTCGTTTGCTTAGTTGCCGTGTGTTAGGAGTGCTGTTTGTGGGTAGCGGTCAACCCGTATCAAGTGTGGATATGGGTTGCCCAATTAAGGATGTTGGGTGTGTTTTAAGTGTTTTAAGTCAAGAACAGATCAAAACAAGTAATAAAGATCAACTTCTCTCGTTCACCTGTTTTACTCCTTCTCCCGCCTTGTTGTTCCGCTTTTCGGATGGTGAACACCAGAATGGTAGCAACCAAGCAATGAGTCACCGAGAACAACACCCGTGCTAATACCAACAACCCACCCTCCCCCGAGAACATCACTTTGGCACAAGTCCTAGCCAACTGCAGACCCATGATGGCTGCAATGATGCAAAATGCAACAAGAAGATCGCAGATGCAGTTGCAAATGATGCAACAGTTTCAACAGCATAACCAGCATCAGCACGACCATTTCGCACCACCACCTCCCCCTCAAAACAAGCTGTCAGAATTTCTTCGAGTCCGACCTCCAACTTTCTCCAGCACCACCAACCCAATGGAGGCTAATGACTGGATCATAGCCATAGAAAAGAAGTTGGACCATCTCCAGTGCACAGACCAGGAAAGGGTGTCTTTCGCCACTCACCAACTCCAAGGTCTCGCCTCAGCCTGGTGGGACAATTTCTTGGTCACCCTGAAGGGTTATGCGGAGGCTACGCTAGCCGAAAACAAAAACTTTTACCGCGCAAACCAGGAACACTTGCAAGTAAGGGCCAATAGATCGTTACCGATTGGAGTAGAGTGCAGCGGAATAGCCAATCAGGGCAATCCGATCCGGAACAGTGTAGCCGATTCCCGGAGACAGCCGATTCGCCAATCAGCCGATTCGAGTTGTCCGGCCGCGTTCTCACGCCTCGCTCCGATGCGCCCGACCGCAGCCGATTCCACCACAGCCGATCGCTCCGATTGCAGCCGATCCGAAGCCGATCAACAGCACGCAACGTAGCAGCGCCTCTACTGGTATCCACACGTCCGGGGAGAGAACGCCGAACACCCGTGTGCTAGCACGCGATGCAAGGCTAGGGTTTGGCTCGAAAGTGGGGAGGGTTTCCATGGAGATTGATCTCGGCGACTTCTGTTGCACACGATGCAATTGACATACCGCAGCTCTCCACCCCTCCCTCCTTTATATAGAGTTGGCCGACTGGGACTAGTGGCCGATCAGGACTCTATTTTGAATCGGATCCTATCCGAATCTCACAGAGTTGGCCGCCCATACGTCGTAAGCCCATAGGACTCTATCCGATCGGATCCCTATCCGATCGAGCCGTATCTGAGTCCAACTCGAATGCCTGTTCTTATCCCCTTAAGCGTGCGACCTTGTAGGTTCAGGTATACTCGATTTCGGCTATAGTCTAACTTAGCCGACCGTCGGCTCGAGTCCAACTCAGCCGACCTATCAACAGCGGCACCTAGCAGCACATATTGACACTATAGTATACAAGAATATAATATCGGCTCGAACCTGTAATGTGTACACAAATCCCTTTGCCTCACGATACCGCTTAAGCTATAGGCAAGATGTGTGCCATCCCTTCAATAGCTTAACCATTCACTCGAACCGTATTGGATTATCCGTCCGTTGATTGACTCCTCAATCAACTTAGCATGGCCATGCATTTCCATAATCCATTACCTCGAGGGGCCCGAGATATCTCTCCAAAGGAGGGACAAATTCCATCTTGATCACTCACATCCCACTCCATGTTTCATAGCAAACCCGAAAACTACCTTTATAACTACCGCATTACGGAATAGCGTTTGGTAGTCCCAAAGTAGGCTACTACATATGTAGGAATCCATGGTGATCTCGGTCTAAGGACTTTGTACCAACACTACCTCGAGACCAACAAATGGCACATTGGTTCCGTAGTGTCTCATGGTGGGTCTATCCAACAATGTGTTCTCCAACACATGTGTCCATGTTTATTGATTTGGTATCTTCATACCCATGATCTATGAGACATGATAATCAATCCATAACATGCCGATCTTAGAATCATATTTGTTCCAACAATATGACATATGATCGGGATAGTTTAGAAATAGATTCATACATATCGAGTCTCATAAATAAGTCACGTACTTATTGATCAATACAAGATGTCTATTTCATGGAACCGAATAACACTTTATTCATAAATACATAAACATTGACGTGATATCCAACATCTCCATGTTGCCTCTAGGGCATATCACTAACAATCTCCCACTTGCACTAGAGTCAATCATGTAAGTATCTAATACCCATTGCTCTTGTGTGCGCCTCATGCTTCGGTGAGGGAGAGGTTTTGTCGGCGGATCGGCTATGTTGAGATCCGTGTGCACTTTGCATATCTTAACATCACCTCTGTCCACTATCTCGCGGATGAGATGATATCGCCGAAGTATGTGTTTAGACTTCGATGTGACCTCGGCTCCTTGGCTTGCGCAATGGCTCCACTATTATCACAATAGAGAGACATTGGACCAGTCGTACTAGTCATCACACCAAGCTCGAAACGAATTTCTTGATCCAAACAGCCTCCTTTGCAGCTTCCGAAGCAGCAATGTACTCGGCCTCCGTTGTAGAATCAGCAACGTATCCCGCTTGGAACTCTTCCAGATCGCGCCTCCATTCGGCAAAACACGAACTCATATTGCAATCTATAATCATCCTTGTCTCGTTTGGAAGCTAGCATCGGTGTAACCACTTACAACGAGCTCTTCTTCACCTCCATAGACTAGGAACATATCCTTAGTTCTTCTCAAGTACTTAAGGATATTCTTTACTGCATCCGTGACATTCACCTGGATCTCGACGTATCTCGCTCGTAGCACTAAAAGCGTACGAGACATCTCGGGCGTGTACAAAGCATGACATACATGATGGATCCAATTGCCGAAGCATATGGAACCATACCCATCTTATTCCGCTCATCATGTGTCCGAGGACACCGATTCTTGCTAACATTAATGCCATGTGACATGGGCAAGAAACCTTTCTTGGAATCATGCATGTTGAACCTTTTCAACACCTTGTCAATGTATGTACTTTGGCTTAATCCAATTAGCCTCTTGGATCTATCTCTATAGATCCGAATGCCCAATATGTATGCTGCCTCCCCTAAGTCTTTCATGGAAAAACTATTTTTCAATGGAGACTTGACGGATTCTAGCATAGGGATATCATTTCCAATCAACAATATGTCATCCACATATAAGATTAGAAATACAATTGCACTCCCACCGACCTTTTGTAAACACAGACCTCTTCTTCATTTTTGATGAAACCAAACCCTTTGATTACTTCATCAAAACGAATATTCCAACTCCGAGATGCTTGCTTCAATCCATAAATGGATTTCGTAGCTTGCATATCTTTCCGGCGATTGGATCGACAAAACCCCGAGGTTGTATCATGTATACATCCTCGCTTAGGTTTCCATTTAGGAAAGCCGTTTTGACATCCATCCGCCATATCTCATAATCGAAATATGCAAGAATCGCTAGGATAATCTCGAATAGATTTAAGCATTGCGACGGGCGAGAAGGTTTCATCATAATCAACTCCTTGAATCTGTTTAAAACCTTTCGCCACCAATCGCGCCTTATAGATGTGAACATTTCCATCCATATCGGTCTTTTCGTAAAAACCCATTTACACTCAATGGTTTTGGCACCATCAGTGGATCAACCAAGTTCCAAACTTGATTGTCGTACATGGATTTTATTTCGGATTTCATGGCTCCAAGCCACTTGTTGGAATCGGGTCCCACCATCGCTTCCTCATAGGTCTTAGGTTCATCGTTGTCCAACAACATATATCATGTTGTTTCGCACTGTACCTTTCGGTGCACGACGTGATCTTTCGACCTCCGTGGGCCGGTGTATCTACAACCGGTGGCGCAACACTTTGCTCCTCCCGTTGTGGTTCGTGGTCACCGAAACGTTTTCGGTGTTTCTTGAACTTCTTCAAGATGCACCCTGCTCCCACTAACCCTTCTTGAAAGAAAATCTTTCTCCAAGAAGACACCGTGCAGGCGACAAACACTTTGCCTTGTTCTCGATTATAAAAGTAATATCCCTTAGTTTCCTTAGGATATCCCACAAAGAAGCACTTGTCGATTCAGGTGTGAGCTTGTCGATCGTAACGTTTTACATAAGCTTCGCATCCCCAAATTTTGAGAAAAGACAAACTAGGGGGTTGCCCTGTCCATATCTCATATGGTGTCTTTTCAACCGACTTAGATGGAACTCTATTTAGTGTGAGCGCAATTGTTTCAAGAGCATATCCCCGAAGGATAACGGAAGATCACTTTGGCTCATCATCGACCGCACCATGTCCAACAAGGTGCGATTTCTCCGTTCGGACACCCCATTCCATTGTGGAGTTCTGGCGGAGTCAACCGTGGAACAATTCCACAATCTTTTAGATGATTACCAAACTCTTGGCTCAAGTATTCTCCTCCACGATCCGATCGTAGAAACTTGATTGTTTTCCCTAAATGATTCTGTACTTCATTCTGGAATTATTTGAACTTTTCAAAGGATTCGGACTTATGCCTCATTAAGTAGATATAACCATATCTACTAAAGTCATCTAAAGGTAATGAAGTACGATAACCACCTCGGCCGTTGAGCTCATTGGTCCACATACATCGTATGTACGAGTGCCAATAAGTCACTTGCTCTCTCACTATGTCCCGTGAAAGGTGCCTTTGTCATCTTACCAAGTAAACAAGACTCACATGTCTCAAATGATTCAAAATCAAAAGAGTGAAGCAATCCATCCTTATGGAGCTTCTCCATGTGTTTCGATTTATATGGCCTAAGCGACAATGCCGATAAATGTGGGGTTTGTATCATTAGAGAGTTGCCTTTCGTATTAATGTTATAGATGGGAGACGCTTCAAGATTCAAAACGTATAATCCATTCACCAATGGAGCATGAAAATAGAACATATCTCTCGAGATATATTGAACAACCATTGTCCATTGATCTAAAATCATATCCTTCCGCTTGCAAACATGAAGCGGAAATAACGTTTTGACATAGTGTTGGAACACAATAACAATTATTCAATTCCAAAACTAATCCTGAAGGTAGATGAAGTGGTATGGTGCCGACAAGAATCGTAGCAACGCTTGCTCCATTGCCGACGCGCAGTTCACCTCGCCCCTTCTCAATCCTCTACTTCTTCTCGCCCCCAACGATTTGCAAATATGAGCTACCGATCCGGTATCAAATACCCAAGAGTCAAGTAGGTGAAGTAGCAAGATTAATGTCTATAACATTAATACCGGCGTAAGTCGTACTTTGCTTCTTTTTGAGATCCTCTATGTACTTCTTGCGCCTCTTCCAAGGGCTGTCTCCTTGCAATAGAAGCAAACGGCATCCGATGCCGCCGACCCCTTCTTGCCCTTCTTTGCATTGGAGGCACTCGCGATCTCATCGGGAGTTAACTTCCTCTTGGTGCAAAGTTTCTTGACAGTGGTTTGCGCTTAGCCTTCTGCATCATCATCACATGATGACCGTTTTTCGGATACTCTCCTCACTGTCTTTAGCATCCCATGCAATTCAGCCAAGGTCTTATCCATGTTGTTCATGTGATAATTCAATATGAATGGCTCGAAGCTCGGAGGGAGCGACCGGAGAATCACATCGAGCCAACTCTTGGCTAAGGGAAAACCTAGTTTTTCGGACTCTCAATGTAGCCAATCATTTTTATCACATGCGGACTCGACGGGATTCCCTTCAACAAGCCGCACGCAAACAAGGACTTTGAGGTGTTGAACCTCTCGGCCCGAGCTTGGTTCTCAAACATGCCACGCACCCCGAATAATAGTGTGAGCATCGCTGCTCTCATATTGCTTCAGCTCGGGGACATTGTAGCAAGCATGAGACAACTTATATCTAGGGCATCATTAGTGTGCTTCTCATAAGCCCTCCGTGCGTTGCGGTGGCATTATTTGGCAAATCCTCGGGATAGGGTAATTCAAGAACGTACTCCTTACGATCTTGCTTGAGAACAATTCTCAAGTTGCGATACCAATCCATAAAGTTTGTTCCATTTAATTTTTCCTTTTCGAGAATAGATCACAAATTAAAGGTACTGGGTGTAGTATTTGCCGCCATTTATTCTACAACAAAAAGCAAAGTTTAGCACAATGTTTATGCTATGTCTATTGTTAAACAATTTAACATTAGACTCCCATTACGTATTTTCCACCTTCCCTCTAGGTTACGTATTGGGTCAAGATCCACATGTTAGTTAATTTTCTAGTGAGCTTTGGCATCACCGCTAGAAAATTAATAACATCGGAAAGCAACTCCTTGCTAATCACATCTCTATGTGACTCTTGTTGTTGGTGTGGCATCTCCATGCCCCGGCGCCAACCTATGCCCCAAGGCCCAAAACTGTTTTGATAGCCTTGTTAAGTAAACCAAATGCTCCTCCCGTATATGTCCGACATATACCCCTCGTGTTATGATAGAGAATGGCACTCGCTTGGCGGACCCACCATTGACGAGCATAACGGTGATGGGTGCAACATTTGGAAGGGCATCATTACTACTTAATTTTGTGAGGGATGCTATCCTATCAAACAAACATATCACATATATGAAAGCGGTAGAATAGCATGAAATAGTATGGCCCCCTTCACATGGTGATCTCCATCTCCATGCCGGTGTAGAGGATCTCCATCTTCATCACCGTTCTTCCGAGTGCCGAATGCTTGATTTCTTCAAACTAAGCTACTACTATAGAAGCTCTAATTGAAGATTACATCGACTCGCAGTCGTGAAAGAATATTACAAGCATTGCACGTATGAAAGAATATTACAGGGATTGCACATATGAAAGAATATTACATGCATCACATGCATCTCATACATACAATAGGGCCATACCATCTCAAAGCATTCTCTGCAAAAACAAGTTAGGCGTAGAAACGTTTTCTACCTATCGCAGAGATTCGGCATCGAGACGACCTATAAGGGGTACGCACATGGCGGCCATATTATGCCGGTTAGTGGGCGGGGTTCGAGGGGAAGCCGCCTCGCGGGCTTCCGGGCAGCGCTCGAACACCACACGAAATTCATAGATCCAATCTATGAAATCGCTTACGGAAACTATGTCGGCATAATCATATTATGCCGTCCCGATACACCATCAAGGGAGATGGTTTGCGCAGGCGCGAGGCAGCAAACAAGATCGGACTACGAGATAGCTTCGGCATAATCACATTATACCGTTCCGATACACTTTCAAGGAACGCTATCTCGAAGCCGACTCAAACTGAGTTCTATGGATATTGCTTCGACGTAATCACATTACGCCGTTCCGATACACTATCAAGGAACGCAATTACCATCAACTCTCCTCAACAAATCCCGTAAAACCGATTGATCTAATCAACCCGTGCGCAAAACTTGTATCAGATCCAATCTAAAACCCGAACTAAGCAAGATTAGCTCTGATACCCGAACTAAGTCACGTACTTATTGATCAATACAAGATGTCTATTTCATGGAACTGAATAACACTTTATTCATAAATACATAAACATTAACGTGATATCCAACATCTCCATGTTGCCTCTAGGGCATATCACTAACACACCCGTCGGGCGGACGCACCCGCGGTTACTTGGGCAGAGTTTTGCCACCAATTCCGGAAGGGTCACATCCCCGGAGGGATAGTAGCCCAGAAAAAGAGGGAGTTCAGATCCTTGGAGCAAGGCACCCGAACCGTCATCGAGTATCTGCACAAATTTAATCGCTTAGCGCGATATGCTCCAGAGGATGTACGTACTGACGCCGAGCGTCAAGAGAAGTTCTTGGCCGGGCTGGATGATGAGTTGACGGACAAACTCATCTCCGGTGAGTATGCCGACTTCGAGAAGTTGGTCGACAAAGCCATCCGTCAAGAAGACCAACGCAATAAAATGCTCAGAAAGTGGAAGGCTACCCAGTTTATGTCACATCCTCAGCAATGGAATCCCCAACGGCCGCGTTTCACTCTGGGTGGTCAGAATGGACCTACCACTATGATTGTTCGTCAGCATCTCCTTGTTGTTCCGCTTCTTCAGATGGTGAACACCAGGAATGGTAGCAACAGCAATGAGTCAGCTGAGAACAACACCCGTGCTAATACCAACAACCCACCCCCTCCCCCTGAGAACATCACTTTGGCACAAGTCCTAGCCAACCAGACCCAGATGATGGCTGCAATGATGCAACGAATGCAACAAAGAAGATCATCGGATGCGCTGCAAATGATGCAACAGTTTCAACGAAGAACCAGATCGCACGACCATTTCGCACCACCACCTCCCCTCAAAACAAGGTCGAATTTCTTCGAGTCCGACCTCCAACTTTCTCCAGCACCACCAGCCCAATGGAGGCTAATGACTGGATCATAGCCATAGAAAAGAAGTTGGACCATCTCCAGTGCGTAGACCAGGAAAGGGTGTCTTTCGCCACTCACCAACTCCAAGGTCCTGCCCCAGCCTGGTGGGACAATTTCTTGGTCACCCGTCGGGCGGACGCACCTGCGGTTACTTGGGCAGAGTTTTGCCACCAATTCCGGAAGGTTCACATCCCCGGAGGGATAGTAGCCCAGAAAAAGAGGGAGTTCAGATCCTTGGAGCAAGGCACCCGAAACGTCACCGAGTATCTGCACGAATTTAATCGTTTAGCATGACATGCTCCAGTGGATGTACGTACTGACGTAGAGCGTCACGAGAAGTTCTTGGCCGGGCTGGATGATGAGTTGACGGACAAACTCATCTCCGGTGAGTATGCCGACTTCGAGAAGATGGTCGACAAAGCCATCCGTCAAGAAGACCAACGCAATAAAATGCTCAGAAAGCGGAAGGCTACCCAGTTTAGGTCACATCCTCAGCAATGGAATCCCCAACGGCCGCGTTTCACTCCGGGTGGTCAGAATGGACCTACCACTATGATCGTTCGTCAGCATCACCTTGTTGTTCCGCTTCTTCAGATGGTGAACACCAGGAATGGTAGCAACAGCAATGAGTCAGCTGAGAACAACACCCGTGCTAATACCAACAACCCACCCCCTCCCCCTGAGAACATCACTTTGGCACAAGTCCAAGCCAACCAGACCAGATGATGGCTGCAATGATGCAAAATGCAACAGGACATCGACGCAGATGCAGCTTGCAAATGATGCAACGTTTCAACGAAGAGAACCAAAGATCGGCACGACCATTTCGCACCACCACCTCCCCCTCAAAACAAGCTGTCAGAATTTCTTCGAGTCCGACCTCCAACTTTCTCCAGCACCACCAACCCAATGGAGGCTAATGACTGGATCATAGCCATAGAAAAGAAGTTGGACCATCTCCAGTGCACAGACCAGGAAAGGGTGTCTTTCGCCACTCACCAACTCCAAGGTCCTGCCTCAGCCTGGTGGGACAATTTCTTGGTCACCCGTCGGGCGGACGCACCTGCGGTTACTTGGGCAGAGTTTTGCCACCAATTCCGGAAGGTTCACATCCCCGGAGGGATAGTAGCCCAGAAAAAGAGGGAGTTCAGATCCTTGGAGCAAGGCACCCGAAACGTCACCGAGTATCTGCACGAATTTAATCGTTTAGCGTGACATGCTCCAGTGGATGTACGTACTGACGTAGAGCGTCACGAGAAGTTCTTGGCCGGGCTGGATGATGAGTTGACGGACAAACTCATCTCCGGTGAGTATGCCGACTTCGAGAAGTTGGTCGACAAAGCCATCCGTCAAGAAGACCAACGCAATAAAATGCTCAGAAAGCGGAAGGCTACCCAGTTTAGGTCACATCCTCAGCAATGGAATCCCCAACGGCCGCGTTTCACTCCGGGTGGTCGAATGGACCTACCACTATGATCGTTCGTCGGCATCGCCGTACCATCCCGGAACTTCCAACCCAGCGAGCCGTCTCGGACAATGCAATGAATCCGACCCGCGTCCACCAACAGCGCAGCCGCCACCGCAGCCAAGCCAATGCCACCAAAGAAGGACTCGGGATTCAAACCGGGAAACTGTTTCAACTGTGGAGAACCTGGACATTTCGTAGACAAGTGTCCAAAACCAAAACGCGCGCCCAGGTTTATCCAAGCAAGAGTGAATCATGCTTCAGCAGAGGAGGCACAGGACGCACCGGATGTCATACTGGGTATGTTCCCGTGAACTCCTTTAATGCATCGCCCGTTTGATTCGGTGCAACCCATTCTTTCATATCAAAAGCATTTGTGGGAAAACATGGGTTGTCGTGTTAAAACTTAAGATACCCATGCGGGTCCAAACACCGGAACCATTTGAACACCGCCCACTTTTGCCCTTCGGTGGCAATACAAATCCAAGGATTCCCCTTTCTAGCCAATCTTATCCTTCTAGAATCAAAAGGCTCGGATGTCATCCTTGGGATGGATCGGTTGACCCGTCATAGAGGGATGATCGATTGTGCAAGCCGCACGATCTCCTTAACAAATGACGAAGGGAAGAAAGTGATTTACCGCTCCCCTAAACCAGTAAGGGTAGTGGCAAGCCTGAATCGGATTTCGGCTAAGGAGAAGCCCAAAGAGAAAGGAAAGGGTCAGGCAAAGTTAGAGGATATTCCTGTGGTTGGTGAGTACCCGGAAGTCTTTCCGGAAGACCTAACCACAATGCCACCTGAAAGAGAAATAGAGTTTCGGATTGACCTAGTCCCTGGCACTGCTCCGATCCACAAGAGACCCTATAGAATGGGAGCCAATGAGTTGGCAGAGGTCAAGAAGCAAGTAGATGAACAGTTACAGAAAGGTTACATCCGCTCGAGCACATCGCCCTGGGGTGCGCCAGTCATTTTTGTGGAGAAAAAGGATAAGACCAAAAGGATGTGCGTCGACTATCGCGCACTCAACGAGGTCACTATTAAGAATAAATACTCTCTCCCTAGGATTGATGACCTGTTCGATCAATTAAAGGGAGCAAAGGTGTTCTCCAAGATAGACCTGCGGTCAGGCTATCATCAGCTAAGAATCCGAGAAGAAGATATTCCCAAGACTGCCTTCGTCACTCGATACGGTCTGTACGAGTGCACGGTCATGTCCTTCGGACTTACAAATGCCCCAGCCTTTTTCATGAATTTGATGAACAAAGTGTTCATGGAATTCCTAGGCAAGTTTGTCATGGTGTTCATCGACGACATCTTGATCTATTCGCAGTCGGAAGAGGAACATGAGCACCATCTCCGGTTGGTACTAGAAAAGTTAAGAGACCACCAACTCTATGCTAAGTTTAGCAAATGTGCTTTCTGGTTGAAGGAAGTGCAATTCCTCGGCCATATCGTGAATGCGCAAGGAGTCGCAGTGGATCCTTCCAATGTAGAAGCTGTGACCAAATGGACTCCACCTAAAACCGTCACCCAAGTCAAAAGTTTTCTAGGACTTGCGGGTTATTATCGTCGGTTCATCGAAAACTTCTCCAGAATTCCCAAGCCTTTGACACAGTTGTTAAAGAAGGATGAAAAGTTTATATGGACTGCCGAGCGCAACCAGAGTTTTGAAACACTCAAGAGAAAACTGGTGTTAGCACCCGTGTTGATCTTGCCAGATCAAACCAAGGATTTCCAAGTCTATTGCGACGCATCTCACCAGGGATTAGGCTGTGTGTTGATGCAAGATGGAAAGGTGGTCACGTATGCTTCCCGCCAATTGAGACCTCATGAGTCTAATTACCCAACACATGACTTGGAGCTAGCAGCAGTCGTCCATGCTCTGAAAATATGGCGACATTACCTCGTCGGTAATCGCTGTGAAATATATACGGATCATAAGAGCCTGAAATACATCTTCACCCAACCGGATTTGAACCTCTGTCAGCGGCGATGGTTGGAATTGATCAAGGATTATGATCTTAGTATACACTACCATCCCGGCAAAGCTAACGTGGTAGCTGATGCCCTGAGCCGAAAGAGTTACTGCAACTCTATTCACATAGAAGGGAGATGTGAACAGCTACTACAAGATTTAGAGCACCTCAACCTGGAAATTGTTGAACTCGGATTTGTGGCCGCTCTTGAGGCCCAACCCACACTCTTAGATCAAATTCGCATAGCTCAACCCTTGGATCCGGACATAGCTGAGCTTAAGAAGAATATGGAACCCTATGGATGGGCAATAGGATATGTGTGCCAGAAGATAAGGAATTGAGAAAGTTAATCCTTACTGAAGCACATCAGAGTCAGTACTCTATCCATCCGGGAAGTACCAAAATGTACCAGGATCTTAAGGAAAAGTTCTGGTGGGTTAGCATGAAAAGTGAAATAGCAGAGTTCGTGGCACTATGCGATGTATGCCAGCGAGTAAAGGCAGAACACCAGAGGCCTGCTGGATTATTACAGCCACTTCAAATTCTGGAATGAAAGTGGGAGGAAATCAGGATGGATTTCATCACCGGTTTACCTCGGACATCGTCAGGACATGATTCTATCTGGGTTATAATCGACCGCCTCACTAAAGTGGCTCATTTTATCCCAGTGCTTACCACCTATACGGGCAAAAGGTTAGCAGAATTGTACCTTGCAAGGATTGTGTGTCTTCATGGTGTACCTAAGAAGATAGTATCGATCGTGGTAGCCGCTCACCTCCGTGTTTTGGCAAAAACTACAAGAGGAACTTGGCACCCGGTTGAATTTTAGCACGGCTTATCACCCGCAAACCGATGGTCGACGGAACGTGTAAACCAGGTTTTGGAAGATATGCTACGAGCTTGTGCTCGGATTTCGAGGAGCTTGGGATAAGAGCCCGCCCTATGCGAGTTCTCTTATAATAACAGTTATCATGCTAGTTTACAAATGGCACCTTTTGAAGCACTATATGGACGAAAGTGTCGAACCCCGCTTTTCTGGGATCAAACCGGCGAACGTCAGTTGTTCGGGACTGAAGTATTAAGTGATGCCGAAGAGAAAGTCAGAATCATAAGAGAAAGGCTGAAAGTGGCACCGTCTCGTCGAAGAGTTATGCGGACAACCGCCGCAGAGCTAGTTTTTAAAGTTAGAGACTATGTATATCTTCGGTTACTCCACTTCGGGGAGTGCACCGATTCCAAACCCAAGGCAAGTTGGCGCCACGCTATGTGGGACCATATTGGATTCAAGAGCGACGGGGTGAAGTGGCATACCAACTCGAACTGCCACCCACCATGGCAGGAATCCACAACATTTTCCACGTCTCCCAACTCAAGAAGTGTCTGAGAATTCCTGAAGAACAAGCTAGTCCAGACCAGATTGAAATCCAGGAAGATCTGACCTATGTGGAGAAACCAGCGCGGATACTCGAAACCAGTGAACGGAGGACCCGGAACAAGGTCACCAGGTTCTGCCGAGTTCAGTGGACGCATCACTCCGAAGAAGAAGCAACCTGGGAAAGGGAAGATGAGCTAAAGGCCGCTCATCCCTATCTGTTTGCCAGTACCTCCGAATCTCGGGGTCAAGATTCTGTTTAAGGGGGGTAGGTTTGTAACACCTTGAGGTGTTTTCCCCTTTTAAAAATCCTTAAGAAAATCATAAAAGAAAAATCGTTGGAATTAACTGGAGAGAATTAATAATTTTAAAATCCAAATGTTAAATCGAAATGGCATGGTAGGATTTTTCCTAAATTCTACATGTCAAAATACGCTAACAGATTTTTAGTGGAATTTTCGAGCATAAGAAATAATTTTTAACCAATTAAAATCAAAATAGGAATTAATAAATCCCACGAAAATCAATTTCTCTCTCCTCCGTCCTTTCCCGCTCTTTTTCCGGCTGTGGGCCGCAGGCCCGAGCCGACGGCCCAATCCCTTCCCGCGCGCGCGTCCTTCTCTCTCTCTCCCTCGCGGGCCGACAGAAGGCCGCAGCCCATTTAATTCTTGCGCCGCGAACAAGTCCAGTTCGCCTCCCTCTTACCCCTGGACGCCGATAGGGGGGCCCACCTGTCAGCCCTGTCCCCTAACTCCGCTGCCCCGCCGCCATTGACGCCGCCTCGCCGCGCGGATCTCGCCGCCCGTTCCTCCCGCGCGCCCTAAAGGCACCGCCTTAATTTTCCCGACTCTCCCGCCACCTTCAATCGCCCCGGCCGCCGCTCCCGCACCCCTTAATGGCCGGATTTAATCATCGGCCATTACTTCCCACAAACCGTGCCGGCGAGAAATTCCGCCCTTATCCGGTCGCCACCGACCTTCCCATCCCCTATATAAGCACCCTCGCGCCCTTCCCGAGCTCCCCACACCTCCACTCAAGCCTCCCTCTCTCTCCGTCGTTCCTGCACCGTGCGCCCCTGCTTCGGACTTCGTCGCCGAGGTTCAGCCGCGTTTTCCCGCTGCTCCGAGATGCTCCGAGCTCCGCCGACTCCTCCCTCCTCGTCGCCGGTGCCAGTCGGTCTCCGGCCATCCTTCCGCGAGTGGTTCCGCCGCCTCCCTCACTGTCCGCGCCGTCGTCCCCTTCAACTCCGGTCGCACTGCGGTGAGCGCCCCTCCCTCTTTCCCCTCTCGGCCGAGTGCGCACCACCGTATTCCGCTGCCCGCACCGCTGCCCGATTGGCGCCAGTCGGTCTCCGGCCGCCGTGCACCATCGCCGACCGATCGCGTCGCCCGAACCCCTTCCCGACCATCCGATCGCGCCGCCCGAACCCCTTCCCGACCGTCCGATCTGCCTCGGCAGATCGGGGCTGTCCGTCCCCGCTGGCCCACGTGGCACACCGCGTGGCCGCTGCGTCAGCGCCACGTGCACGCCACGTGGTGCGCCGCTCTCCCTCTCGTCCCGTGGACTCGGTCCACCGTGGACCGGTGCTCCCGCGCCAATGACGCCGCCGACGTCGCCCTAGCGCCGACGCACTCGGGATTTATTGCGCAATAAATTATTAAGAATTTTCCTCTTTTAGTAAAAATACGATAATCTTCTAAAAATCATATCTTTTTAATCCGACCTCCGTTTTAGCCCATTCAAATTTCATTAAATTCATAAAAATGCCAAGAAACCATTAAAATGGTTTTGTTCCCAGTTTTAGTAGCTTTTTAGCCTGTTTTGTTGAAGTGCTTGTTTGTCGTGTAGATCCCGTAGTCCCTCCATCCCGCTTACTTTGAAGTCGTCGCGAAATCCCCAAGCCAAAGAGCAAGGCAAGTCATGCTATATTATTGATCATATTGCTCCCATTTTGCTAAAACACATATTTTACTCTATGAAATTGCATGTACTTTATATTGTCATTTCATGGGAAATAATACACCTTATGCTTAGTTTATGCCTTAGGTTTGACACCCCAAACCCTTTGATCAAACTTTGGAAAATAATGTGATTAGATCAAACTAGGTTATGCTTAGCCTGGCTTAGTTTCACTAGCTCACTAAATTGGTCATTTTCTCACTTAATATATATCTCCCGGACTTATGTTCGGAGGATTAATGATTATAGATTCAGGTGAACCGGACTAATAACTAAAATATGACAGATGGTGAGCTGTGGGCGCTATGGTTTTGGCTAGCGGCGCCCATAGCAGTTAAGGACCGGTTCACGGGACCCCTCGGGAGAATGACCGTGCAAACCACAAGCCGAAATGGGTAAGGTAGGTCCCGTAGTGTAGCCTCTCCTAGCTGACGAACCCATCGCAAGGTTGAGCGGGATGGAGTTTCGCCGGTCCCGTATAAGGGTTGCTGGGCTGCGGATTCACCGAGGCACTCGGGGCTGCCCACTTCCAAGGTCCGGAGTGGGGCGAAACCTTGGTGGGGTTCGCTTGGTTAGAAGGGGGGTTATACGAAAGGTCCTATCACAGTTCCCTTTTCGGGGTACCGCGGTGGTATTCCGGCGCACGGGAAACCGTGTTGTGGGGGCCGTGTCTTGTGGGTACAGCTTGTACACCTCGATCGAGTAAATCTATTCGAATAGCCATGCCCGCGGTGATGGGGCGATCGACCGAGCTCTCCGTGATTAGTCTCACACTTTTACACCCTAAGTTTTAGAACATGACTAGTACAGGTGGATGGTTTGGGCCTGTCGCAACATGGGGATAACGTTGGACAGTGTTGGAGTCAAAATGCTTTACTTACTCAATTTACTGTTGTTTTGACTGTGTTCAAAATTCGTATTGTTTGGAAAAACTCCTGCCGTTTGCGCAAAAGCAAACCTTAGCCAGACCTTTGTCTCTCCTGCATTCCTTCTTCTCCCCTTCCGGCATGACTTGTTGAGTACGTGGAAGTACTCATCCTTGCTTCTTCACTAGAACCTGAGCCAGAGGTTGAAGACAAAGATGAAGTGGAGTAGGCTTTGTCCTGCACTCTGGAAGCTGCCTGTGGAGTGGTCGAAGCCGTGTGGCCAGCGTCAAGCTTAGGCTTAGGCCCTTTTTCTTTTTCCGCTGCTCTTTTGTAATCTTTTTGTGTTGTTTCTAAGACGTGGAACTGTAATATCAACAATTGTCGTATGTGTACCCTGGCTGGTCCTGGATAGGGATTTTAATACACATATAGCTTCATAAATTCGGGTCTGAATTTTTGGGCGTGACAAAGGCCCACGGTGAGCGACTCCGGTATCCCCATTGAGTACCGCCTAGCTGTTCTAGATGGGGACGGCCTTGCTCCATCGGCGATCGGCTGGGACGCGCCAAAACTGGCGTCCTTGCTATGCGGGCAGACACGCGAGCCGATAACTCACAAGAAGAGAGCCGCACCTCCCGCAAAGCCATTGGCCACGCCTGTCCCCAAGAAGCCGAAGAACAAGAAGCCGATCGCACCGACCGACAGCCTCCCCTCGGTAGATCCGAGTGTCGCTCAATACCTTGACGACCAGGGGCCGACGAAGAGGTATCAGTGGCTGTTCGGGCAGCAGCTGAGTCCAGCAGCTCCAGCCACAACTCCATCAATCCCCCGGCTGACGCTCCACCGATACCAAGCCCTCCGACAAAGAGACCACCGGTAAGCTTTCACCTTACTAAATTTGACCTTAGTATGACATCACTATATACTCAGCCGATCATGCCCTTTCGAGATCAAGAAGCCGGCTGGCCTATCCCACGTCGCGTTCCAACGGTAACCATCTCCTGCATCCTGGCTTACAAATTTCAGCTGACTTGACTGCTAACACTTGTCTTCTTTTGCAGCCTCCTCGATCACTGTCAGCTGCCCCCCAGGCGTCGAGTGAGCACACCGTGACTGCTGCAGGCGGTGGCAATGGCGCCGATGGTGAGGCCCCGTTGGCTGCAGGCGGTGAACCAGCCAAACAAGTTGCTCCGACCCCAGTGCCCAGGGTAAGCCCACTGAATTTTATGATCGGCTCTGCCAACTTAACAACTCTTTTCTAATCATCATCTTCTCTTTGCAGAACATAGCCGACTTCCTCAATTTCGACTTGTCGGAGTTCGAGGAGTCTGGCGAGATCGGCGTGGAGGCGCTGGTAACACCAGACGAGGACCTGAGGGCCAGTCTAGCCGACATCGGCCATCGGCTGGAGGCCTCGCTGGACGTGCTGGTAGCCGACAGCGGCTCGATCCGCGCGCGCTTCCGAGAGATCGAAGGCCAACTGCTGGAGGCGATAGCCAACGCCATTGTGCCGGCAACCTTCTTGGATGCGCACCAACTCAAGTACGAGCGGGCCCAATAGCAAATAGCCGATCGTCGTGAAAACCAAACGCGGTTGGCAACCCTCCAGTCGACCAAAGAGGCTATCGAGGGTCAGAAGGCCACCGTTGATCGCCTGAAAACCGAGCCGATGGCCAAGCTTGAGCAGCTCCTCTCTCACCAAGACCAGCTGATGGCCGATGTCGTTCAAGTCACAAACGAGATCGACGTCCACAAGGTGTATATGGCGAGCCTGCCAGCCGAAATCGACGCCCAACGTCAAAGCATCAAGGTGGCTGTGGCGCATTTCCGGGACTTGGTGAAAGGGATTCGGCCAGTGGCCGGGTCCGAAGCCGACGACATGAAGGCCATCGAGGAAGTAGACCAGATTAGGCAGAAAGCATTGTCGGCCATAGCCAATTTCTTGAAAAAGTGAACTCGTAATATTCTTAGTATCCTGAAATTGGTTGGTGCCTCTTGTAAGACATTTGCAATAGGCTTTAACTCTGTAATCAACTGCTCAAATTTCTGTAATCGGCTTCGGCTCCTGCCTTGTTTAATATAGCTTGTCAACTTTTGCAATTGTTCTTGTAAATGGAATCAGCTCCGGCCGCATATATTATCTTGATACGACTTTCAATTCCAAATCAGCTGTGCTAAAATCAGCTTCGGCCTTACGTGTTGCACTAGGTTTGTCGATTCCGAAACCACGCTGCGGCTAATGACCTCAACACCTGTGTTACGACCTCCGATCTCAACCGCTTGAAACGAACTTAGGGCCACATCTCTCGCTTCCCCAAAATTGGCTTATAGCTCATACTTAATCCAACCGTTGCGCCGATTCCGAAAACCTTCCGACACCTTGCTCCCACACTTCTAGATTGACTGCTGATTACGAGGCCTGAAAATTTTTTTGGCTTCCATCTTTTCTGTAATCGGCTTTGTGTATGCATATGCCCCCCAAATTTTGTTGATAGCTTCAGTGTCGACGAAATTGTGAATTCAAGCCATTTGCACCTCATTGTCGTCGCTATCGGCCAATTGTTAGCCGACCGTAGAAAACTTAGGCGAAAAATGTTGCATATAAAGGCCAAAAGGTGATGCCTTATCGAAACAAGACATCGGCTGTCATAAATCGGCTAAGCAAACAGAGCCGAATCATGAGTTGATCCATACACTTGGGTAGTATTTGTTTAAGTATTTTCCATTAAGAGCCCTTCTAAATACTTCTCCGTCTAACCCTTCTAGCATGTAAGCACCTTTAGAGACGCATTTGTGGATCTTGAAAGACACTTCCCAATTTGGTGACCACTTGCCGAATTTGTTATTCCTTGATCCAATCGGCAGTATCAATTTCCAAACGAGTTCGCCTTCCTCGAAAGATTTAGGTACAACTTTTTTATTGTAATGTCTGGCTATTCGTTCTTTCTCTTCTAACTTTTTCTAAAGCCCTCATTCTTGACAAAACTAGGCCGTCTGATTCATCCATCATCAAGTGGTAATAATCATCGGCTATGAGTTGGTCCTGTAGTTGAATGTGTCTTGAGCCGATGACACTTTCCCACAGTAGTACTGCCTCGTGCCCATAAACTAGCTTGTATGGAGGGACTTGAATTGATCCATGGCAGGCCATCCGATATGCCCACAGTGATTCGGCTAATTGGCTGTGCCATTGCTTGGGATATTCAGAGATCTTTCTCTTAACCAACTTAATCAAACTTTTATTTGAAGCTTCGGCTTGCCCGTTGGCCTGCGCATAATATGGCGAAGAATTAAGTAGCTTGATCCCCATACCGTCGGCAAACTGAACGAACTCATCTGATATAAAAGATAGATCCTGGTCTGTTGTAATCATTTGTGGGACGCCAAATCGATAGATAATATGATCTTTAACAAACTAGATGGCATCCTTAGAGTCTACTTTCTTCAGAGGAACTCCTTCCACCCACTTTGTAAAATAATCTGTCGCCACCAAAATAAATTTATGCCCTTTGCTTGAGGGTGGATTGATCTGGCCGATCATATCAATGCCCCATCCTCTGAACGGCCAAAGCTTGATAATTGGGTTCATAGCCGACGCTGGTGCTTGCTGTATGGCGCAAAATTTCTGACAATCCTAGCAACCCTTATAATATTTGAAACAATCATCCAGCATTGTCGGCCAGAAATATCCTTCTCGGCGAAGTAGCCACTTCATTTTATGGGCCGATTGATGCATGCCACAGATCCCTTCGTGCACTTCTCCGATAGCCACTTTGGCTTGATCGGCTCCTAAACATTTGAGCAGCACACCATCAACCGTCCGATAGTATATATCTTCATCAAGCAAGACATATCTGAGTGTCTTATACCGCGGTTTCCTTGTAGCCGATTGAGAGGGGTTTTTGAGATAGCTATAGACTTCAAACCTCCAATCGTCAGCTGTAATAGCAGCAATTTCTATTTCAACCTCTTTTACCAATGGCCGATAGCCCGATGCCCCTTGAGCTAAATCGTTGTGTAACATCCTGAAAATCGAGGAAATTAAAATCGGAACTTACAAAAACTTTTGCCTATTGCCTGTTTGATCGTGTTTGTTGCTTCTTATTTGCCGGCTCGGTTGCATGAATTTAGTTGTGAACAATTCCTCTGGTGTTTGTGAAAACCAAATGATTTGGATTTTCGTTGGGAAGGAAAATCTCGAAATATAAGGTTAGGAATTTTCAAAATAAAATCGGAAAAGGGACGCGGATTTATGAAGATATATATTTGAGACATAAAATAATAAATGGTGATTATGGAAAATTAATTAGGGAATAAAATGGACAATAAACTATTTTAAGGGATTTATATGAAATCTAGGAAATTTATTTGGAATTAAAAGTGGTGATTTATGGATTTAGGAAAAAGGAATAAAATTAAATATGGGAAATGTATATTTAAAAATAAATAAAGTTGGTGAAAAGTTGAAAATATATTTTTTAATTAATTTTGGGAATACTATGTTTTTTTGGAATTTTTAGTGTGAAGGAAAAATTAGAAATGGAAAATGGAGTGAAAAATCGGAAAATTAAAAAGTGGCACTGTTCATTGATCACCATCTCGCTGACAGCACGCCCCGCCGCACGCCCGCGCGCGCCCGGCCACTGACGCGCCACGGCCGCGACGCCACGCGCGCGCACGCGCGCACCAAGCGCGGCCCGCTACACGCGCACCCGCGCCCGCGCCGCCGCCACGCGCCGCGCCATACCCGCCCCGCCGCACCGACCCCGCCCTCGCTCGCCGCCGCGTGCCCCGACCCGCCCGCGCCACGCCGCATGTCGACGCCCGCGCCGCCCCGCGCGTCGCCCGCACTCGCCGTGCGCCCGCCAACCCGCGCGCCGCGTGTCCGACGCCGCACCGTCGTGCCCCTCTATCCCGTTCTCTCCCTACCACGCCTATTTAAGGCCTCCTCTTCCCTCTCGTTCCCCACACCGCCACCGCCTCTAGCCTTCCCTCTCTCGCAGCCCCTTCTTCTCTCCCGAGCACCGTCGCCGCAAATACGAGCGACGCCGCCACCGCAAGCCGCCGCGAGTCGCCAGCGCCGTCGCCGCCGTGCGCCGGAGCTCCGCCACCCTCTCCTTACTGTCGCCGTCGCCGGTAAGCCCCGAGCCGCCACCCCCTCGCGTTTGCGCCGGCCGTCGGCCGCAACAGAGAGAGCGGAGAGAGTGGCGCCCGGTCGAACACATGGCGGGGTGATGAATAGTGGCAGAGGAAAAGAAAAGAAAAGAAAAAAGAAAAAAGGAAAAGAAAAAATAGAAAAAAATAGGGAAAAATTATAGAAAATTAGGAAAAATATTTTGAAAGAATTTGAGTGAATTTTTGGGCAAAAATAAATTATTTTCTTGTATATTTTCTCGAGCAAAATTTGAAAATCGAAATCGGACTTTTTTTGAGATTTTGTTCCGCGTCATTTAAATCCGTATTTCGTTTAATTCTTCCTCGCCATTTGAATATGTTTCTCTTTTGTGCTCGAACCTTCAAAACCTCGAGTACAAATCCCTCCGCTGATATTTCCCAATCTGTTTTCTCAAATAATTACAATCGTCGTTTTGCGAAAACCCTAGGGCATCGACTCGAGTTCAAACTCGGATTTTTCCCTAGCAATCCTCGCCCGAACTCAAGTAGAATTCTAGGCCAAACCTTTAGAATTATTCGTTGTAACCCTCGATGTGATATATATAACCGGAGGATATCTTCGGTAAAATGCTTAGCATGCTATTTTTAGATTCATGCATACTCATGATTTTATGAAGAGCTTTATGCTTGGGCAACTACCTTAGGGAAGGTAGTTGAGATACGGCATGTGGAGACATGAGCGCCACATTGCCACGAGAATGATGAAATGAGTTTTGAGGAAAATTGAAAGTATTAAACAAATGTTTTAGACTGGGGCGGCTGGATGATTTGGGTGGATTTCGAAAAAGGCAAGTGCCGACCCTGGTCAATTAAGGACCGAGCCATGAGATAGACGGGAAATGAGCCAGTACAACCGTACTTCTCGAATGGGTATAGACCTAGCGGAGTAGATAGCCGAGCGGAGGCGGTACCCTTGGATAGTGGTTCTTATGTATGAGATGAGATTTGAAAGGGATGATGGGAAATTGAAATTTATTATAACTTGATGAATGAAGTCTTCCCTTACCCCGGGTGCGCCAGAACTCCTCTCACTCCTAGAAAATGACGGCTAGAGTGCATGAGGGCTTAATTTCATGGAGCGGGTACTGCCAAAGTAAGGTTATCGAAAGGCTTTGCCGTGACCGTCTCATGTGTTGGGATGTAGACTCATTTGTTGGGCAGTCGCAGAGTACGGGTAAAGTGTACATCCACTGCAGTGTGAATGAATCAATCTATTCGAATAGCCATGCTCGCGGATATTGAGCATCGTGACTTTCGCTTGGTTAGACTCTAAACTTTAAAATGATGGGATGGGTTTGCATGATGATTCTTATTCACTGGTGGATCAACTTCTCGAGATGCGAGAAGGGGTGGACTCCCCAGAAAACCATGATGAACCGGAGGCGGGAAGCCATCCTTGGAATCACGATGGATGGTAGACAGAACCGTCGCCGACTTAATGAACTGTGGAACTAAAACTTGACTTGGCTAGCTGTTAGGCTTGTGAAAAGATTTGTGAAAATTGGCTTTATGCAAAATAAGCCCAACCATTCTTTGGATGACTCTATCATATGCATCACTTCCGTGTTGGCTTGCTGAGTACGGTTGGTACTCACCCTTGCTATACGCACAAACCTTCAGATGGTGGAAATGAAGACTTGGAGGATCATATGCCTACTACCAGGAGGGCGAAGAAGCTGATGGCACTTGCTAGGTCTTAGTCTCCAGTCGTTGCCTGTGGCAATTGATAAGCCGTTGCCTTCATTCCGCTGCCTTATCTAATTTCTACTTTTGGTTGTATCTGGACCATGAGGTCCTATGTGTTGGATATTGCCTTCGGGCCTATTACTGTAATAATTTTGATGTAAGACTATTCGTGCATTTGCACCTGATTATTCCGTACTGTATTTCGTGGGTACCAAACTACTCGATCCAGGGAAATGGTACTATGAACACAAAAGATTCCCGTTCCAAAAACAGGGGTCCACAGAGCTGGTATAAGAGCAATGCGACTATAGGATAAGACCAATTGGCGCCCTACCCCTGACTAGCTGGCTAAAGGGAGATATCCCTACTAGGGTCATTTCGCAAACTATTATTTTTTGAAAGACAAACATACTTTTTCCTATACCTTTATCCCCATTTCTTTTACTCAAATTGTTTTGATATTATCTCTCTCTCTGACCCTAAGTTGCTTTCAAAAGCAGATGTCGGACCATATCGGAGTTTGGGAAATCACCGTTCCACGGGATGAAGGATTCGTGGCGCAACTCCAGTCATTGCTGTGGTGCCTAAGGTACCCAGAGGCACCCACCTACCAGATTAGGAGGCATGACACCGAAGGGTATCCGGTATGGGAGGCAGCAGTTTCAGTTGAGGCCCGCATGGGGAGTGAGACACCTTATTGCTTCCACACCCGTTACCACCGAGATCTGGTAGAAGCAGCTCTCCAGGACGCGGCCCGTGAAGTGTTCCTCCGCCTCAACGCTATTCACCGTGCTGAGCTCACCGTGACTGAGTTTGTACACCACCCCTACCACGAGGAAGGCAATCCGGTCTACACCGTGGAAGCCACCCCCTGCTGCTATAACCCTATGGTCACCCGTCTATCTCGCTAGGCAGAAATAGCGGATGACTACTATGAAGAGGCTTTGCTCGAAATCGACGACCAGCAGCGACGCCTCAATGATCTGGTCGAGGAACACCAGAGCTGCGAGGATCAGATCAACTTGCTGCAGACCCAGCTACAGGCCAACGGTGCCCAGTACGAGCAGCTCTCTGACCGTTACATGGCCCGTGGAGAAGCCTTGGTGGAGCTGGAAGAACAGCTCAGGAAGAGCAAACAACAGGTCAACCAGCTGGAAGAACAACTTCGCTCCCACCCTGTCTCTGCTGCAGGTACTTCCACCGAAGTTGCACCAACACCCCCTGCCCCTGTGCCCGACCACTACTACCTCATGACTCCAGCATGCTTGAACACTTTTCAAGCCATGATGGAGCAGGCCTTTATGTTGAGCACAGAGTCAGCCCCATACCTGATAGACCCCACTGCTGCTACCTCAATGGAACCTACCTCGAACTCAATGGTTGTACCATCTGAGCCTGGTTCGGGAGAGGAGAACCCCATCCAGATCAGCACCGACTCCGAGTCCGAGACAGAGCCTATGGAGATCAAGTGGGAATCCAGTGATACTGATCCAGCGGAGGAGGTAGCTCCTACTCGTCGCCTGACTCACACCGGAGGTCCCCTCACCCTCAGGACTGCCCGGAAGAGTATCCGACCACAAAGCAGGAAGATCAAGCATGACTCCGAGGCCACTACCTCTGAGCCATGGGAACTTCAATTTGCTTCAGCTAAGGACCACCCCCTTCCTGCACCTGGATCCTGCGGATGGTTGGATGATTAGGCGAGAGGACCGCCCCAACTTTGACCTTGCTTGGATGGTTCTTTTTGGCAGCAAGGATCACACCCCCCCTTAGTAGCTGACGGCAGTAGTGCGACGTTAACTTTTGCATTGTGTCATGTGGGACTGTGTGTGTGCAGTCCATTGTATCCCCATTAATGTAATCGCTATGGACCTATGTAATGTTTTATGGTATGTTATTAATGAGTTTATTCCACCATGCTTGCTCTATTCAAAGATCACTTAAAAACAACTTGAAGAGAAATCACTTAGAAACCATGACCTTAGTGATTCCAATTTGTTAACTCATCTACCTCCATCAGATGGCGCATCGTCGCAGAGCTTCAACATCCAACGAGAACCCGCCAGAGCCTAATCCCTCCACCCTGGCGGAGGTCATGGCTTTGCAAACCCAGTTGCTTCAAGCCATTGCCAACAACCAAGGGAATCGCGGAGGATCAAGCTTGGGAGAATTTATGTGAGCTAAGCCGCCTACATTTTCCACGGCTGACGAGCCAATGGATGCCGAAGACTGGTTAAGAGTAATAGAGAAGAAGTTGACCCTCTTCAGGGTACGAGAAGCCGACAGAGTCATTTTTGCCACCAAGCAATTGGAAGGCCTCGCAAGTGATTGGTGGGACACCTACAAAGAGACACGGGCAGAAGACGCCGAAGAACCAACCTGGGAGGAGTTCACAGCCGCCTTTCGTGAAAATTTAGTACCAGCCGCAGTTATGAGAATAAGAAGAACGAATTCCGAAGGTTGCGCCAAGGCAACACCACAGTACAGGAATACCTGAACAAGTTCACGCAACTCGCTCGACATGCCACCGGAGACCTGGCAAACGAGGAGGAGAAAATTGATAAATTGACGAAGGATTGAACGATGAGCCGAGAGGGCCAATGATCGGTCAAGACCACGTCAGCTTCCAAAGCCTTATCAACAAGGTTGTGCGATTGGAGCATGACCAGAAGATGGTGGAAAACAACCGCAAGAGGAGGCTCGCTATGGCCCGTCCACTTCAGGGAGCGCCTCAGCGTCCCAAGGGAGTCACCCCGTCCGGATGGAAGCCAACCGTCATGGCAACCAGTCGTCCCCCTACACCTGACCACGTCAGCAGGCCGACTGCACCCCAGTTCCGTACCCCGACGCCAACTCTGGCCGCTCCGGGAAGAAGGAATGTGAATTGCTTCAACTTTGGAGAGTTTGGGCACTACTCCAACAGCTGCCCCAAGCCACGCAACACCCCGTGCGTACGGCGCCAATGCAACGCAGACGTAGAGGAACTACGCTCCCCTACGGGACGCGGTCTGTTTAGGACGCCGCAACCCAATGAGACTGCCACTGGATTCCGGCGCAGACAAGTGAATCATGTGCGTGCCGAAGAAGCGCAGGAGGATCAGAACGTGCTGATGGGTATGTTCTCTATCAACTCTACCCAGTTAAAGTCTTATTTGATTCCGGAGCATCGCATTCATTCATATCTTCACAAGTAAGAAAACAACACCACCTACACCAGGTAGAACTTAAGAGACCCATGTTGGTACACTCGCCTGGGGGAAACATAACCGTACCCCATGCTTGCATCAATGTGCCCATACGGATTAGAGACGTGGTATTCCTTTCAAACCATATGGTACTATCACCACAAACTATTGATATCATACTTGGAATGGATTGGTTGACTAAGAACAATGGAGTCATGGACTGTAGCCGGAGGGAAGCCATAGTATACACCCCATGGGGATCACCAATGAACATAACCATGGACCAAAACCCGATGCTATGTGAGCAAGCTGCGGGAGTATTCACCATGCTACCTTTGAGCGGGATGCCAGGAGTGCAAGAATACCCGGACGTATTCCCCGAGGAATTGCCCGGAATGCCCCTTCATCGTGACATAGAATTTATCATCAATCTAATGCCTGGTACTGCCCCCATATCCAAGGGACCCTACCAAATGCCGGCAAACGAACTAGAAGAACTCAAGAAGCAAATCAGAGAACTACAGGAAAAAGGATTTGTACACCCTAGTTCTTCTCCCTGGGGAGCCCTAGTACTCTTTGTCAAAAAGAAGGATGGGAGTATGAGAATTTGTGTAGATTACCGATCGTTGAATGAAGTGACCATCAAAAACAAGTACCCACTACCTCGAATTGATGACTTATTTGACCAACTCAAGGGTGCACAAGTGTTCTCAAAGATTGATCTTCGGTCAGGATACCATCAGCTAAAGATTAGAGCCGGGGATATTCCCAAAACAACGTTCTCTACGCGTTCTGGCTTGTACGAGTTCACCGTAATGTCTTTTGGGTTGACCAATGCCCCGGCGTATTTCATGAATCTGATGAACAAGGTATTCATGGAGTATCTGGATAAATTCGTGGTGGTATTTATCGAAGATATACTTATCTACTCTAAAAACAATGAAGAACATGTAGAGCACCTACGACTGGTACTGGAGAAGGTACGAGAACACCAGTTGTATGCGAAATTTAGTAAATGCGAGTTCTGGCTTAAGGAAGTCGCTTTTCTTGGCTATGTAGTCTCAGCCGAAGGAGTAGCAGTGGACCCTGCCAAAGTCGAAGCGGTTACAGAATGGAAGGCACCCAAGTCAGTGGCAGAGGTTCGGAGTTTCTTGGGATTGTCCGGATACTGCCGGAGGTTCATTGAAGGGTTTTCCACAATAGCCAGACCCATGACTCAACTTCTGAAGAAGGAGAAGAAATTCGTGTGGAACGAGAAGTGTCAGGAGGCCTTTGACCAACTAAAAGAAAAGTTAACCACCGCCCCAATCTTAACCCTACCTGACAACCGTAAGGATTTCGTGATATACTGTGATGCGTCTCGACAAGGACTGGGAGTCGTATTGATGCAGGATGGAAAGGTCGTAGCATATGCCTCGAGACAGTTACGGCCCCACGAGGAAAACTACCCCACACATGACTTGGAATTAGCAGCAGTTGTCCATGCGTTAAAAATCTGGAGGCACTATCTGATCGGGAATCACTGTGATGTATACACTGATCACAAGAGCCTGAAATACTTCTTTACTCAGTCCGATCTCAATCTACGCCAGAGACGGTGGTTGGAATTGATCAAGGATTACGATCTAGGAATCCATTACCACCCCGGCAAGGCAAATTAGTGGCTGATGCGTTAAGCCGCAAAGCCCAATGCAACCATATGAGATTGGAAGGCATGGCCAGTGAGCTTCAAGAAGAGATGGCTCGACTCAACTTACACCTGATTCCTCATGGAGAAGTGAACTCACTAGAAATCCAACCTCTTCTGAGGACTCAAATAGAAGAAGCTCAAAAGGATAATGAAGAAACTCAAGTGATCTAGGAGCGCATGGCCGCTGGGCACGCGAAGGAATTCTTGGTAGATGACAAGGGAACCCTGTGGTATAAGAAAAGAATCTGCGTGCCTGAACAAGGTGGTTTGAGAGGATTGATCCTAAAAGAAGCACACGAATCAACCTATTCGTTACATCCGGGAAGCACGAAGATGTACCAGGATTTGAAGGGAGAATACTGGTGGCCAAATATGAAGAGGGACGTAGCCGAATACGTGGCCATATGCGATTTATGCCAAAGGGTAAAAGCCGAACATCAACGACCGGCAGGATTGCTGCAGCCACTCATGATTTCCGAGTGGAAATGGGATGAGATAGGCATGGATTTCATTGTTGGACTACCCAAAACTATAGCGGGTTATGATTCCATTTGGGTAATAGTAGATCGGCTCACCAAGACGGCCAAATTTATCCCCGTAAAGACTAACTACAATAGTGCTAAGCTGGCAGAGCTATACATGAGTAGGATTGTGTGTCTTCACGGTGTACCAAAAAGAATTATATTGGATCGCGGTACCCAATTCACATCCCATTTCGGGAGCAAAGTTCATGAGGCACTCGGAAGTCACCTTGCCTTCAGTACCGCTTACCACCCACAGACCGATGGGCAGATCGAAAGGACAAATCAAGTACTTGAGGATATGTTGAGAGCCTGTGCGTTGGATTTTACCAAGGATTGGGAAAAATGCTTACCGTACGCCAAGTTCTCCTACAACAACAGCTACCAAGCCAGTCTGAAGATGTCGCCAAATGAAGCCCTATTTTGTCGGTGATGCCGAACCCCATTGATATGGTCAGAGACTGGTGAACGAGCCGTGTTTGGACCAAACATAATCAAAGAGGCCGAGGAAAAGGTCCGCCTGATCCGGGACCGACTGAAAGCGGCCCAATCTCAACAGAAGAGCTACGCGAACACTCGCCGAAGGGACTTAGAGTTCAATATAGGCGACTATGTGTACCTAAAGGTCTCACCACTACGAGGGACTCAAAGGTTCAAGGTCAGAGGGAAACTTGCGCCAAGATACATGGGCCCATTCCTGATAAGTGCTAAAAGAGGTGAAGTGGCCTACCAGCTAGAGTTACCCAGGAACATCTCCGATGTCCACCCAGTGTTCCATGTGTCACAGTTGAAGAAGTGCCTGCGAGTGCCAGAAGAGCAAGCTCCTTTGGAAACCATCCATATCAACAGTGATCTCACATATCCAGAACATCCAATAAAGATATTGGATGAGGCAGAAAAGAGGACAAGAACCAAGTCATGGCGCATGTACAAAGTGCAATGGAGCAATCACACCGAAGAAGAGGCCACCTGGGAAAGCGAGGATTTTCTAAAGACTGAATACCCACACCTACTCAACAACCGGTAAGAAATCTCGAGGACGAGATTTATTGTTAGGGGGTAGGTTTGTAACATCCTGAAAATCAAGGAAATTAAAATCGGAACGTAAAAATCGGAACTTACAAAAACTTTTGCCTATTGCCTGTTTGATCGTGTTTGTTGCTCCTTATTTGCCAGCTAGGTTGCATGAATTTAGTTGTGAACAATTCCTCTCGGTGTTTGTGAAAACCAAACGATTTGGATTTTCGTTGGGAAGGAAAATCTCGAAATATAAGGTTAGGAATTTTTAAATTAAAATCGGAAAAGGGATGCGGATTTATGAAGATATATATTTGAGACATAAAATAATAATTGGTGATTATGGAAAATTAATTAGGGAATAAAATGGACAATAAACTATTTTAAGGGATTTATATGAAATCTAGGAAATTTATTTGGAATTAAAAGTGGTGATTTATGGATTTAGGAAAAAGGAATAAAATTAAATATGGGAAATGTATATTTAAAAATAAATAAAGTTGGTGAAAAGTTGAAAATATATTTTTAATTAATTTTGGGATTACTATGTATTTTTTTGGAATTTTTAGTGTGAAGGAAAAACTAGAAATGGAAAATGGAGTGAAAATTCAGGAAAATTAAAAAGTGGCACTGTTCATTGATCACCATCTCGCTGACGCCGTATCGGCCCGGCCGCGCGTCCGCCGCGCTCGCCGGCGTCCGCGCCCGCGCTGCGCACTCCACGCGCCGCGCACGCGCCGTGCCGTCCCGGCTACCGCGCACCGCGCGCCGCCCGCCCGCGCCCGCGCCTCGCCGCCACGTGCTCGCCGCCGTACCCGCCCCGCCCGCGCTCTCGCCGCGCACGCCCGCCCGCGCCGGACCCCGCTCGCCCGCGCTGCGTGTCATCGCCGTGCCCCGGACCCCGCCCGTGCTCACGCCATGTGTCGACGCCCGTGCCCGGCCCCGTGCGTCGCCCGCACTCGCCGCGCCGACCCCGCCAACCTCGCGCGCCGCGTGTCCAACGCCGGACCGCCGAGACGGCCCTCCTCTATCCCGTTCGCTCCCCACCGCGCCTATTTAAGGCCTCCTCTTTCCCTCTCGTTCCCCCACACCGCCGCCACCTCTAGCCTCCCCTCTCTCGCCGGTCCCCCTCTTCTCTCCCGAGCGCCATCGCCGCAAAACCGAGCGCCGCCGCAAGCCGCCGCGAGACGCCCGCGCCGTCGCCGCCGTGCGCCGGAGCTCTGCCACTCTCCCCTTGCCGTCGCCATCGTCGGTAACCCCCGAGCCGCCACCCCCTCGCATTTGCTCCGGCCGCCGGACGTAAGAGAGAGAGCGGAGAGAGTGGCGCCCGGTCGAACACATGGCGGGGTGATGAATAGTGGCAGAGGAAAAGAAAAGAAAAAAAGAAAAAGGGAAAAGAAAAAATAGAAAAAAATAGGGACAAATTATAGAAAATTAGGAAAAATATTTTGAAAGAATTTGAGTGAATTTTTGGGCAAAATAAATTATTTTCTTGTATATTTTCTTGGAGCAAAATTTGAAAATCAAAATCGGACTTTTTCCGATATTTCGTTTCGCGTCATTTTTAAATCTGTATTTCGTTTAATTCTTCCTCGCCATTTGAATATGTTTCTCTTTTGTGCTCGAACCTTAAAAACCTCGAGTACAAATCCCTCCGCTGATATTTCCCAATCTGTTCTCTCGAATAATTACAATCGTCGTTTTGCGAAAACCCTAGGGCATCGACTCGAGTTCAAACTCGGATTTTTCCCTAGCAATCCTCGCCCGAACTCAAGTAGAATTCTAGGCCAAACATTTGGAGTTGTTTTCGTGGTTTTTATGGTTCTTTTCAATCTCTCGGTATTTTATTGAATTCTAATTGAATTCAATTGATCTTTCGCACGTATGGATAGCACCTGAAGAAGCAGGCAGTGACTCCGTTGAAGACCCCGCTCAACAAGCGTGCGAGCAAGGCAAGTCATCACACTCTTTGAACATATTGAACCCAATTGCGAAATGATGTTATTTTAAACTTAAAACATGCATGCTATACATAGAGAATTACCTATACTTGTTATGCCATACCTTGTTATTGATTACCTTTAGAATTATTCCTTGTAACCCTTGATGTGATATATATAACCGGAGGATATCTTCGGTAAAATGCTTAGCCATGTTATTTTTAGATTCATGCATACTCATAATTTTATGAAGAGCTTTATGCTTGGGAAACTACCTTAGGGAACGTAGTTGAGATACGACATGTGGAGACATGAGCGCCACATTGCCACGAGAATGATGAAATGAGTTTTGATGAAAATTGGAATTATTAAACAAATGTTTTAGACTGGGGCGGCTGGATGATTTGGGTGGATTCCGGAAAAGGCAAGTGCCGACCCTGGTCAATTAAGGACCGAGCCATGAGATAGTCGGGAAACGAGCTAGTACAACCGTACTTCTTGAATGGGTATAGACCTAGCGGAGTAGATAGCCGAGCGGAGGCGGTACCCTTGCATAGTGGTTCTTATGTATGAGATGAGATTTGAAAGGGATGATGGGAAATTGAAATTTATTATAACTTGATGAATGAAGTCTTCTGTCGAAACTTGGTTTCGGCAATAGAATTTCTGGGGTCGCAGTCAAGATCGCCAAGTACAATGGGTTAGATTGAAGAGGGAGATTTAGACAGGTTCAGGCCCTCTCATGAGGTAATAACCTACTCCTGTTTCGGAGGATTCGATCCGCCGAGTGTCTTTATTGATCTCAAGATCTAAAACTGAAAGCTAAAGGCTCATAAAGCATCCAATATCCCTCAAGGGATGCCCCTTACCCCCCTTATATAGTCTTGGGAGGCGGGCTTACAGATCGGAAACCCTATCTTACTCTAAGTCGGTTTCCTCAATCTTACCAAACCGTGACTATGGGCCGTTGCCTTATCTCTATCGGCAACATAACACCCAAGTCATATTTGGTTTATAGATATGGCAGGCATAATTTATCCCTACCTTCAGTCGAATAAGCTTGCCATGTAGATACCCGATTGCCATAATCTCCACAGTAGCCCCGAGTCCTTTTCGGCGACGAGACAACTCACTTCAAACCAAAAAAGACGCAACCAAAAATCTCTTTGGCCGAGTGCTCTGGCGCCAAGTGATTCCATCGCCTTTGTCTGAATCTTTCCGAGTGGCTCCAAAGACTGTGAAGGGCTGGAAAATATCTAAAAAATTCTCAAAAATAAATATCTAGGTGCATCTCCTGATGCACCTAATTAGGTGTAGCCCCCGACTATATGGTTAGTCAAAATCAGACTAATCATATAGTCAAGAACTATAAAAAATCATTCTCATATAAATACTTAGCTCACGCTAAAGCAATCATAAAAATCTCATTACCCGGCAAGTTCATACTCATCCGAGTGAATTTGCCCGAGTCATGTCAGAACAAATAATTCAATCAGCCCTCATGGGTGGAAAGCACTTGGTAAGCTCATGCTTATCCGAGTGGATCTGCCCGAGTTATTTCGGAACAAGTATTTCAATCGTCCCTCATGGGAAAATGAGTTTTTCAATCGTATGAAAAACACGACCAAGTTATTAAATAGCTCTTGACATAATACAGGTCTCAATCATTAAAGATCTTCACCAAGGTGAAAAATAGCATTGATGTAATCACTTAACCAAATGCTAAAAAACCAAACAGCCCCTGTCATCAAGGCAGTTATAAAAGCTTAGCTCTTGGTCACCTCCCAAATTGCATTGTGCCAGCTTCTCATGAAGTGAGGCAAACCGCGGTATGAAAGGATTTCCAAAGGTGTAGGGCATTCGGACACGCGCATATTGCCAAGGCAAATCTGCTTAAGCTCATCCGCTTAAGTCCCTAAGGACACGCGTCGGGCCACACCTTAGCTGGGCCGCAGGTCTCTCATGGGCTCGGCCCAATCACGAGAAAACCTAGCGCAACCCTCAAATCTTTCTATAAAGCCTCGAGGTCATCCCCGCCTCTTCGTCTTCCGAAAAATTCCTCTTTTCACAGCGCTGTTCACCAGCTCCCTGCGAAAAACCCTAAATTCGCGCGCACCCAAATCCATCCATCCAGGAGCTCGCTCCTTGCCACAAACTAGCTTCCGCAACCAACTCCCAAGATCCCTTGCTCAAACCCCATCCTTTCCGACCAGATCCACTTCCCACCCAAACCACACTCATGGCGGATGAAAAGAGAATCCCCTTGACCAATGGGCCACATCAGATGTGAGAGAATCTACCCTCAAGGAAATGGTGAAGCACGACGTGCTTCCCCCCAAGGAGATCGTGGGCTGGAGCCCTGCAGCGGGTGAAGATTTCCCAACCCCGAACACCGGTGAGCTTGTTGTGTTCACCTCTTTCTTTTATTGCGGGTTCAGCCTCCCCACTTCCGAGTTCTTCCGGGGGCTTTTGGATTACTATGGTCTCCAGCTCTATCATCTGAATCCCAACTCTATGCTTCACATCGCTCTTTTCATCCACGTATGCGAAGCTTTCCTTGGCATCCTACCCATGCGTTGTTGGTGGAGCGGGTTTTGAACTCCGCGGATCTCTCTGCAAGGAGTACTTCTCTCTCCCCTTGAAATCTTCCAACAAGGGATGGCACGCGGGCTGGTTCTACATTAGCAATCTCGAACCCAGCCTGCCAGCCTTTGTTGGCCTTCCTCCTATACCCAAGCATACTTGGAGCACTGTACCAGTGGCTCAAGACTGGGATGAGGCCAACAACCTGCTAGCGAAGATCTTGGCAATGAAGCAAAAAGGTCTTCGCGGCGAGCAGATCACTCGGCACTTCATCAGGTGCCGACTGGCTCCAATCAAAGAGCGGTTGAAGCCAGCCTTCGAGTACGAAGGCGGGAAGGACCCCAATCAGGAAGATCAAGATTCACTCAGTTACGAGATCCTGAAGATCCGGATGAACAAGATCTTCTCGACTGGAATTGCAGTCGAGCGCGCCCTCATACTGCCAGTTCTTCCCTTTAGCATCCATCGGCCTCCTCCTCCGGTAAGCCGACTAACTCCTTTGTATTGTCTTGCAACCTTGATGTCATGCCTCTTAGTATTGTGTGAATTTCTTTTGCAGGAAAATGCTTCTGTTATCTCAAAACCGTACATGGTGCCTTACAATGACGTGCCGCTTCACCCTGCCAAGAAGCCGACTGGCGGGGTGAAGATCCAAAGTGACCCAGTCGGGAAACGGGCGGCCCCTAGTGAGGACACCAACAAGCGGGCGAGCAAGAGGAGGCTCGTAATTGACGACTCGGACGATGACGTCTCGGCTCCTCCAGTCGAGACTCCTACTCCAAGGCCATCGCCGAAGGCGGCGCCGAAGATCCGCCGGTCATCCAGGTATGCTTCATGAGTGAAGTCCGAACTTATGTTGAAAATTTTCTTTGTCTTCATTCTGACTGCATTCGTTGTTGCAGGAGGCCCCAGGACATAGATCCTGCCGGGAAGGGTGAGGGGCCTACTCCAGCTGCTGCGCCCGAGGTACCTAGGCCTGTGGAACAAAGGCCCCGGAGCCCTCTCCCAAGCGAAAGTGCTCCGGGAAGAAAGCCCTCGCCTCCGAAGAAGTATATCCCGAGGAAGGAGCTCCCGACCGCCAGCCTGGACGTCCCGACTGGAAGCCAGTCGGCAGCAGGGAAACCACAGGCTGCGGCTCGGTCAGCCCCGACTGAGGATCAGTCGGGGAAAAGCCAGAAGAAGGAGGCCAGCCAGGCTGCTCCACCCAAGAGTGCAGCCACTGAAGCCGGTAAGTCTTGAATCAAAGTCTTGTCTTTACTCTTTAGTTTGAATCTTTTGTGTCTTCATCAATTCTTCTTAATCCGCCACCACAGTGGAGGAAATCCCCGTGTTGCGCTTCGAAACCGAGTTCCCCGATCAAGATCGAGTGGCGAGACTCGGAAGGCCAGAGGCAGGGCATCATCTTGGACAAGCAAGCCGAGAGCGAAGAAAGGGATGCCCTTGTCAACAGCCTAAACGAGGCGACTCGGCTACTCAACGTAAGCCTTATTCTTTTTCTCTTATTGCTTTATCATTTCTTGTCAGTCGGTCAATTTTGGATTTTGCGCGCAAAAGGAGTATTGTCGATCCATGGCCAAATCCGAGGTGCTGGAGAAACTGGTTCCTCATCTGAACTCCTTGGAGGACGTCCAGCAGAAACTAAAGACCACTCAGGAGGAGGCCGCGTCGAGGGAGGCGGCTCTAAGGAAGGAGATAGCCGAGCTCCGGGAGGAAAACCTCGACCTCCGCGGTTCAGTCGGGAGTAAGTCCAATCTTCCCAGTTTCCTTATAAGTCTTGAACTAATCTCGGTCACTGATAGCCTTCTGTGTTTGTAGAAAATTCATCGGAGGTCCACTCGCTCCAGGTCCAGCTGGAGGCAGTCAGCCTCGGCAAGACCGAGTTGGAGGCTGAGTTCAAAGGTAAGCTTCTTCAAAGTAACATTCTTTGTGCCGCTTTATTTCCGAGTACTTTGCGTGATCAGATTCTTTTGGCAGCTCAATACGACCCGAACTCAATACGACGTGCTTCTCGAGAGGGTCAGACGAGCCGGAGAGGTCCGGAAGAGGTTGCCAACTCAGCAACGCCCATCTTGCTATCCTTGTTTCATAATGGAGTTGGGACCAGCTCACTGGACCCGGTCAAAATCTTCGACAAGCTGCGGAGAGCCCCCGACCAATACTTGGCCAACATCACCGAGGCTGCAACCATGGGGGCTGGCCTGGCTCTTGCACATACCAGATCTCTCTACCCCCGAGTGGATATCAACTCAGTCGGGGAGGGCTTCGCCAACGGCACCTCGGACGAGCAGGCCCTGGACCTGCTTAGTGAAGCGCAGGAGTCGGCAAAGAAGATTGCTATCGATGTAGTGAACAACTTCCAGCTTTGATCTGTTTAATATTCAGTCTATTTATGTTAATGCCCTGATTCAATTTTTTGTGTGAAATTTCTTAAGTAATTTTCGTTCGACTGTCACCGAGCCTAGGCTCGATTAGGCCATCGGAAAACTCTCAGTCTTTAAACACTGAACTCGGATCAAGGAACATTAAACAATGATAAACCAAATCATGCACAAAAGTTGATGAGGAAAACTATGCTTTATTGACATATGTACAGCCCCCGACTGCTAACCCAAGAAGTCATCTTACTTGAGGTTGGCAATGAAGACAAACACAAAACTTTAGTCAATTTAAGCATAAAATCATCGAAGATGCTCGATGTTCCAGGAGTTCTCCACCATAAATCCATCTTCACGCTTTAGTCGGTATGCACCGGGCCGAGTCACCTCAGCGATTATGTATGGTCCTTCCCATAAGGGGGATAACTTGTGATGGTCTTTGGTGGTTTGGATCTTGCGCAGAACCAAGTCGCCAACGATGAGGTCGTCCACTCGGTCGGGGTCATAGCGTTCATCGTTGAAGCTGCGGACTCGGAGGGATTCATACTCCATCTCATTTGGCAACATGGCTTCTGCGCCGTAGACCAGAAAAAAAGGAGTTTGGCCGGTAGCCCGACTGGGTGTGGTCCGCAGAGACCATAGAACCGAGGGAAGCTCTTGAACCCACTTGCCTGCATAAGGGCTTAGACGATCGAACACACGGGCCTTGATGCCTTGAAGGACCATGCCGTTGGCCCCTTCGACTTGTCCGTTGCTTTTGGGATGTGCGACTGATGCATAACAGATCTTGATTCCGATGTCTTCGCAGAATTCCTTGAAGATGCCTCTCGTGACTTGAGTCCCGTTATCGGTTATGATCATGTTTGGGACGCCGAAGCGGTGCACGATGTTGAGGAAGAAATCCCGTGCCTTGTCAGGAGTAATTGTGGTGACCGGCTTGGCTTCAATCCACTTGGAGAACTTGTCGATGGCGATGAATAGGTGTGTAAATCCTCCTGGAGCTTTCTTAAAGGGGCCGACCATGTCTAAGCCCCATACCGCGAACGGCCAGGATAGTGGGATAGTTTGTAGCTCCTGGGCTGGGACATGGCTTTGTCGGGCAAAAAATTGGCAGCCTTCACAGGTTCGTACCACTTTGTCCGCGTCGGAGACCGCGGTATGCCAGAAAAAACCCTGTCTGTAGGCTTTGCCTACCAAGGTGCGTGCTACCACGTGGCTTCCGCATATGCCCGAGTGGATGTCTTGGAGCTGCTGTCTCCCTTCCTCGGGTGTAATGCATCTCATTAGGATTCTGGAGGGGCTTCTCTTGTATAAGTCGGAATCGACCATGACATATGCTTGGCAACGACGTCGGACGCACTCTGCCTCATCCCGGTCTTCCGGCAGCTCTTGCTGAGTTAAGAATTTGATGAGTGGTGTCCTCCAGTCGGCATCAATCATGGTGACTTCATTTGCAGTGTAACTGTCGGGGGTTGGTTTTGCCGCAACAGTCGTCTCATAGAGGTGCTCGACAAAAACATCTGTTGGGGCGGCTTCGCGCTTGGACCCGAACTGTGCCAACTCGTCAGCTGCTTCGTTGCTGTGTCTCAAGACATGGGACAATTCGAGTCCGTCAAACTTGTCCTCAAGTTTGCGGACCTCTTGTCGGTAGGCCTCCATAGTGTCGTTTAGACAGGACCAGTCCTTCATTACTTAGTTGACGACCAGCTGGGAGTCCCCTTTCACGATAAGCCGACGTATCCCGAGTGAAATTGCGAGCCGCAGTCCATGTAGCAGGGCTTCGTACTTGGCGACGTTGTGCGAGGCGGAGAAGTGGAGGTGGAGGACGTATCTTAGCCTTTCCCCAGTCGGGGAGATCAACACAACTCCTGCTCCCAAGCCGGTGATCCTCTTGGATCCGTCGAAGTGCATGGTCCAGTGTTGAAGGTCTTCCCGAGATACGTTTTCTCGTTGTTCAGTCCACTTGGCCAGGAAATCTGCCAGGGCTTGTGACTTTATGGACGTCCTCACCTTAAAAGTCAAGTCCAGTGGCATCAGCTCCAGACCCCACTTAGCGATGCGCCCAGTTGCCTCCCGATTGTGGATGACATTGCCGAGTGGAAAGGAGGTGACGATGGTGACCGAGTGACCCTGAAAATAGTGTGCCAATTTCCTCGCGGTTATCAGGACACCATAAAGCAATTTTTGTACCTGAGCGTAGCGATTTTTGGCTCCTACCAATACTTCGCTAACAAAGTAGATCGGCCTCTGGATCTGGGCCCGTCCTTCTTCTTCGCGCTCGACCACGAGTACCGTACTAACCACTTGGTGAGCGGCTGAAACGTACAGCAGCAGGGGCTCCTGGGGCTGAGGCGAGGCCAGGACGGGCGGCGTTGTAAGGATTCCTTAAAATCTTTGAAAGCCTTGTGGGCTTCCGCGGTCCACTGGAAGTCGTCCGTTTTCTTTAGTAATCTGAAGAAGGGCATGCCTCGTTCGCCGAGTCGAGAGATGAAGCGGCTTAGCGCCGCCATGCAGCCAGTGAGCTTCTGGACGTCCTTCTGGTTACTCGGGGGCTTCATGCTCAAGATAGCGTTGATCTTCTCTGGATTGGCTTCAATGCTGCGATGTGACAACTTCATTCGGAAGGCCCAGATGTTTGCGAAGGTTTCTTCTAAGTCAGCGATCAGGTCTTCTTTCTGCTTGGTCTTGATGACGACATCGTCAACATAAGCTTCTACGTTCTTGCCGATCTGCGTCTGGAAACATCTCTGGATCATGCGTTGGTATGTGGCACCGGCGTTCTTCAGGCCGAAAGGCATGGTAATGTAGCAGTAGGCCCCAAACATCATGATGAACGATGTCTTCAGGCAGTCGGATTCTTTCAAACTGATCTGATGGTAGCTCGAGTAACAATCCAAGAAGCTCAGGAGTTGGCAGCCGGCTGTTGAGTCTACGACTTGGTCGATGCGAGGCTGCCCGAATGGATCTTTCGGACAGGCTTTGTTGAGGTTGGTATAGTCAACGCACATGCGCCATTGTCCCGTCTTCTTGCGGACCAGAAATTGATTGGCTAACCAGTCAGGATGTAGGACTTTTTTGATAAAGCCGGCAGCTAAGAGCTTTGTGAGCTCTTCCTTGATGACATCTTTTCGATCCTGCGCGAATCTGTGTAATCGTTGTTTTATCAGTTTGGCGTCATCTTTGACGTGCAAAGAGTGCTCGATCACCTCCCTAGGAATTCTAGGCATATCAGATGGTTTCCAAGCAAAAACATCTTTATTATTTTGGAGGAAGGTGACGAGCACGCTTTCCTATTTGGGATCTAGTTCAGCGCCGATTACAGCAGTTTTCGAGGGATCCGATGGATCAAGGGAGATTTTCTTGGTCTTGGCGTCGCCGGATCCTGAGTTAGCTATCTTCTTCGCGGGGACTTCGCCCTCTGCCGAAGTCGATGCAGCCAATCGGATTTCTTGTTGGCCATGCAATCTCTCGCGAGATTGGGTCATGTCGCAGCTCTCCCTATCGCAGGTGAAGGCTTGCTTCACATCGCTGCGAAGAGTGATGACGCCGTTGAGACCCGGCATCTTCATGCAGAGGTAGGTGTAATGTGGGATTGCCATGAATTTGGCAAGCGCAGGCCTTCCGATGATGGCGTGGTATGCTGTTTCGAAGTCGGCCACCTCGAAAGTGACGTTCTCCGTTCGGAAGTTCTCTCGAGCCCCGAAGGTGACCGGGAGGGCGATGTGCCCGAGTGGTGTAGATGATAGCCCCGGGATGACTCCATGGAAGGGGGCTGAGCTTGCCTTCAATTCGGCCCTCGGAATCTGCATCTCATCCATGGTCTTGGTGAACAGAATATTGAGGGCGCTGCCCCCATCGATGAGGACGCGCTTGAGCCTGATGTTGCGGACCACGGGGTCCAGGACGAGTGGATAGCCCTCCGAGTGAACCACTCGGTCAGGGTGATCCGAGCAGTCAAAAGTGATGGCCACTTCCGACCATCGCAAGTACTGAGGGACTTCGGGTTGAGCCACGTTGACCTCTCGGTCGGTTAGCTTATGTTTCCTCTTGGATTCATAGGCTAGCGGCCCCCCGAAGATGTGATTGAGCTCTCCCATGTGGTCTTGGAAAGGTTCGGCATTCTTAGCCGCGTTGTTTTTCTTGGCGCCCGATGGACCAGCCTCATCAGTCGGCTTCTTATTGAGTTGCGCCGCATACTGCTCGGCGAACTGTTTGTAAATGAAGCAGTCCTTAGCCGCGTGCTTGTGATTGGGATGATGAGTGCATTGAGCGTTCATGATGGCATTGTAGGCGGCGACTCGGGGGCGGCATTGAGAGTTGGAGGTTGCGGCCACTAGATCCTCGGATCGGCGCTTGCGGTCTTTTTGGCCCTGGTTGTTGTTGTTGCCGTTATCCTTCTTAGGATTCCGGCTTCCTCCCGCCTGCTTGTCTTCCCTCCTGTCGGGCCGGTCTTGACGAGCCGCCTTGATGGCATCGTTGGATTTGGCATAGGAGTTGGCCGTCTCGAACATCTCTTTCACCGTCTTTGGTGGCTTGCACCCGAACTTTCCGATTAACAGCTCATCACGGACTGCCTTCTGGAAGGCGACGATGATGATGTCATCGGTGATGTTGGGGATCTTGTTGCGTTTTTCGGAGAAGCGCCGAATGTAATCCTTCAGAGGCTCGTCCGGCTTCTGGATGACGTTGTACAAGTCGAAGTGGGTGCCGGGCCTCTCGAAGGTGCCCCGGAAGTTGGCGATGAAGTGGTCCCTGAGTTCGCTCGACGAGCCGATTGAGCCTCTTGGCAGGCTTGTGAGCCAGTTCCTGCCTGAGTTGGCGAGGGCCACGGGCAAGTAATTGGCCATAGCCTTGTTGTCGCCGCCTGCTGCGTGGATGGCGAGAGTGTACACGGTAAGCCACGACTGGGGGTCGGTCTTGCCGTCGTACTTCTCTATTCCTGTAGGCTTGAATCCATTCGGCCAGTGCACTCGGCGAAGCTCCCGAGTGAAAGCTGGCACTCCGTCGTCGTTGTGTCGGGTGATCCCATCCGATCTTCACGAGTGCGTCGGTCTCGCTCCCGGTAACGGCGATCGAGGACCTCCCGCAGATCACTCGGCGGGGTCCTCGGTTGGCTGTTGGGTAGCTGGAGCCGTTGTTGCGGCGGACACGATGGTGGACGGGTGGGCGTCCACGTCGTTTGTCGCGGGAGTTGGCCGTTTGCTCCTGATGCTTCTGCGTGGACTCATGGCGTGGGCCTCTTGGCCTAGTCGTCGATCGGTCTGGCTCGGGCCTCTTGTAGTCTCCTGACCTTAGAGGCGGGAGTTGGCTTTTGTCGGGCGTTTCGGCCACGGATTCAGTCGGCCTTCGTGCCGAGGTGGAGGGATGACTGTTGGCTGTGGCTGCGATGATGGTCTTGATTTTGTCAAGTATTGGAGTCACGTCGGCGGGTGCCGTCTCCATGACGGTGTCCAAGAGGGTGAGTGCGGCAACAGCGTTCTGCTGTGGCGTCTGGAAGATATTGGTGTTGCGGACCCGTGTTTGAAGGATAGCCTCCTGAGCGGATCGTCCGGCTGCGCGTAGATCTTGCTTTCTCTTGTCGGCCTCTTCCCTGCGTTTCTTCTCCTCTTCAGCCAGCTTGCGCTCTTGCTGGATCTTGGCTCGCTGTTCCTCAGCAAGCCTGCGGGCCATGGCTGAGTCAGACTCATCCGGCTCAGCCATGAGGACATCGAAGCACTTCGGCTCGTAGTCCTTGTGGCAGTCGGAGTCGTCTGCTTCGTGTGAGGGGATGCCATAGAGGTCGTCAAAGCCGGCGGAGCTGAGATATTCGTTAAGCTCCGAAGATGAGCATGAGCCGAACGGCTGGAGGATGACAGCGATCTCCCTCGATCCTGGGTAGCCCGGGTCTGGATCATTCCAGTCCGAGTCAGAGCTTGGTGATGCGGGCTCCTCCGAGTGGGTCGACCTCGACTCGGGGGAGAGGAGTTTGCCGTAAATCTCAGCAGTGTTTGGTAATCCAAATGGCGCCGAGAGGTCTTCTTCAGAGTGGATCGTCTCTGTTGGGGAGACGAGGAGATCGGTGCAGATTATGGCGGTGTTCGGCAATCCGAACGGTGCCGAGTGAAGTCCTTCGTTGGAGAGGGTGGATTGCATCTTGGACTTCAAGATGTCGTCGAAGATCTTGGCGCTATTCGGGAGGCCGAACGGCGCCGAGTGGGTCTCTCCTTCCGACTGGTACGAATCCGAGTCGAAGGAGGAGAACTTGTCGAAGTTGTTGGCGGCGAGGTCGCCGAATCCTGAAGGAGATCCCATCACGATTGTCGGCGAGATTGTCGAAGAAGTCTTGACGCGCGGGCCCCTACCTGGCACGCCAACTGTCGAAACTTGGTTTTGGCAATAGAATTTCTGGGGTCGCAGTCAAGATCGCCAAGCACAATGGGTTAGATTGAAGAGGGAGATTTAGACGGGTTCAGGCCCTCTCGTGAGGTAATACCCTACTCCTGTTTTGGAGGATTCGATCCGCCGAGTGTCTTTATTGATCTCAAGATCTAAAACTGAAAGCTAAAGGCTCATAAAGCATCTGATATCCCTCAAGGGACGTCCCTTACCCCCCTTATATAGTCTTGGGAGGCGGGCTTACAGATCGGAAACCCTATCTTACTCTAAGTCGGTTTCCTCAATCTTACCAAACCGTGACTATGGGCCGTTGCCTTATCTCTATCGGCAACATAACACCCAAGTCATATTTGGTTTACAGATATGGCAGGCGCAATCTATCCCTACCTCCAGTCGGATAAGCTTGCCATGTAGATACCCGATTGCCATAATCTCCACATCTTCCCTTACCCCGGGTGCGCCAGAACTCCTCTCACTGCTAGAAAATGACGGCTAGAGTGCATGAGGGCTTAAGTTCATGGAGCGGGTAGTGCCAAAGTAAGGTTATCGAAAGGCTTTGCCGTGACCGTCTCATGTGTTGGGATGTAGGCTCATTTGTTGGGCAGTCGCGGAGTACGGGTAAAGTGTACATCCACTGCAGTGTGAATGAATCAATCTATTCGAATAGCTGTTCAGCTCGTGGATATTGAGCATCGTGACAAGACTTTCGCTTGGCTAGACTCTAAACTTTAAAATGATGGGATGGGTTTGCATGATGATTCTTATTCATTGGTGGATCAACTTCTCGAGATGCGAGAAGGGGTGGACTCCCCAGAAAACCATGACGAACCGGAGGCGGGAAGCCATCCTTGGAATCACGATGGATGGTATACAGAACCGTCGCCAACTTAATGAACTGTGGAACTAAAACTTGACTTGGCTAGCTGTTAGGCTTGTGAAAAGATTTGTGAAAATTGGCTTTATGCAAAAGAACCCCAGCCATTCTTTGGATGACTCCATCATATGCATCACTTCCGTGTTGGCTTGCTTAGTACGGTTGGTACTCACCCTTGCTATACGCACAAACCTTCAGATGGTGGAAATGAAGACTTGGAGGATCCATATGCCTACTACCAGGAGGGCGAAGAAGCTGATGGCGCTTGCTAGGTCTTAGTCTCTGGTCGTTGCCTGTGGCAATTGACAAGCCACTGCCTTCATTCCGCTGCCTTATCTAATTTCTACTTTTTGTTGTATCTGGACCATAAGGTCCTATGTGCTGGATATTGCCTTCGGGCCTATTACTGTAATAATTTTGATGTAAGACTATTCGTGCATTTGCACCTGATTATTCAGTAATGTATTTCGTGGGTCCAAACTACTCGATCCAGGGAAATGGTACTATGAACACGAAAGATTTCCGTTCCAAAAATGGGGGTCCACACGTTGGCTTCTGTATTCTATTCCCTGGGAATATGTTTCAAAGTAACTAGCCAAAAACCTTCCATCAATTCCCGGCATTGTTGATAGTAGACCATCAGCGCGTCGTTTTTGCATTCATATTCTCCTGATAATTGGCTAATGACCAACAGTGAATCTCCCATTATTTCGATGGCATCGGCTCCAGCTTCCTTGAGTAGTTGTAATCCTTTAAGGACGGCTTCGTATTCGGCTTGGTTGTTTCTAGCATGGGGGTTGATAGCGAAAGCAAATTCAAAACATGCCCCCTGGGCGAAAAAATGACTAAGCCGATACCGCAGCCGTTGGTGCAAACCGAGCCGCAAACGTCAATGTCGAGGGCATAATTTCCATGGAGCGGATTGAGTCATTCCTATGCTCCACAATAAAATCGGCTATAGCTTGTCCTTTGACTGCCCTGGGTGCCTGATACCTCAAATCAAACTCCGTTAGAGCAAAAATCCACTTCCCAATTCTTCCCTTCAACACTAGGGCCGATAGCATGTACTTAACTACATCGGCTTTACAGATTATTGTACACTCGTTGGATAGCAGATAATGCCTTAACTTTGTACATGAAAAATAGAGGCATAGGCATAGCTTCTCCACAGGTGAATACCTTGTTTCTGCGGCTAGTAGCCGTCGGCTGAGATAGAAGATGGCTTTTTCTTTGCCCTCAACTTCTTGGATTAAAACCGAGCCGATTGAGTTGTCGTCGGCTGATAGGTATAGCTTGAATGGTAGCCCTTTCTGTGGAGGCATTAGAACTGGCGGGGAACTCAGATAATCCTTGATGTTGTCCAAAGCCTTTTGTTGCTCTGCCCCCCATGTGAATGCTTGATCGGCTTTCAGTCGAAGCAGTGGTGTGAACAGCTCCATCTTTTCTGAGAGATTGGCTATGAATCGCCTGATGAAGTTGATTTTGCCGATCAAAGATTGGAGTTGTTTCTTGTCCTTCGGAAGCTGAATTGTTTTGATAGCATTTATGCTCCTTGATGTAACCTCAATTCCTCTCTCATGAACAAGAAATCCCAGGAATTGCCCAGCCGATACGCCGGACGCGCACTTAAGCGGATTCATCTTCAGGCCGTATTTCCTTGTCCGCTTTAACACTTGTCTCAGATCGGCTATTTGGTTCTCCATCTCTCTGGACTTAACAACCACGTCATCAATGTAGATCTCCACCAGCGAGCCAATCATGTCATGAAAAATGTAGTTCATGGCCCGTTGATTTGTTGCCCCAACATTCTTTAGCCCAAATGTCATCACGACCCATTCATACAAGCCGATTGCCCCAGGACACCGAAAAACAGTCTTGTGAATGTCTTCTTCGGCCATGAATATCTGATTATAACCTGCATTGTCGTCCATAAAACTAATAATCTTGTGACCCGAAGCAGCATCTACGAGCAAAGCGGTTATAGGCATTGGGTATTCGTCCTTAGGGGTGGCTTTGTTGAGATCTCTGAAATCGATGCATACCCTAAGTTTACCATTTTTCTTCAACACTGGGACAATGTTTGAGACCCATTCGGCGTATCGGCAAGGCCGAATGAATCCTGCATCGTATAGCCGAGTGATTTTGGCTTTGATTGCATCGTACATATCGGCCTTAAACCTCCTGGGAGGCTGTTTGAATGGCCGATAGCCTGCCTTAATCGGCAGTTGATGGACCACTATTGATCGGCTAAGGCCAGGCATCTCGAAATACTCCCAAGCAAATAAATCTTTATATTCTTTTAGCAAATTAATGAGCTGGGATCTACACAAAGAAGATAAATTCTTGCTAATGTACGTCGGCCTCGGCTTGTCTCCAGAGCCGATGTCAATTTCTTCTAATTCGTCAATCGACATGAAGCCTTGCCCTAACTTGCCATCATCTTCGTCCGCGGTGTCGGTGTCGTATACGCTCGAGCCCTCCATCATGTCTTCTTCAAAGTAGCAGCTGCGGCTCGTCATCTCCAATCGGCTGTATCGTAGAATCAGACACGTTTAGAAAATCAGCTTGCCAGATCTTACCAGACAAACAATCAATGCCTTCGATTTCCCACACTGGCAAATCGGCATTGGCGATGTTAACTGACCTGTCGACTGGCACGATCTCGACTTTGTCGACGTCCCATTGGATCAGGCTCTGGTGCATCGTAGAAGGAACGCAGCAATTGCCGTGTATCCAATCCCTTCCGAGCAGCAGGCTGTAAGACCCCTTCCCGTCAATGACAACGAATGTTGTAGGCACGGTCTTGCTACCGATGGTCAATTCGACGTTCAGTACACCCTTGGTCTCTGATAGGTTGCCGCCGAAGTCCTTGAGCACCATGTTGGTCTTGATCAGGTCTTCTGCTCCCTTGCCTAGTTTTCTGAATGTTGCATTGGGCATTAGATTGACTGCGGCTCCCCCATCAACTAGCATCTTGGACATCGGCTTGCCGTTGACGAATCCTTTTACGTACAATGGCGTCAGGTGCCGATTTTCGGTCCCCTCGGGTTTGTCAAAAATAGCTTGGTCTGGGGAGAGTGCTAGTTTGGCCAACTCGTCCTCGATAGTGTCTGCATCGGCCTCGGGAGCACCGAATTCGGCTGGCAGTATGAACACCATGTTGACCGATGTAGAAACTTTTTCCTTCCCTTTGGTCATCCTCCTGGCTTGATCGGCTGATCCTTCCGCTGGCTCGTCGGCTGGTGCTATTTTCCTCTTGGGCCTCCACTCTCGCCTACTCTTGCCCAGCCAACGACATTAATCTTTAATCATCTGCCGAACTTCATCTTCTCTCCCTTCACGCTTGAGTCATTGAATTCTTCTTTTCTGTGTCCTTGTGAAGAGATTGGCCTCTTCTTCGTCATGGTTGTTGTTGTCGTCGTCTTCATCGACGAAGAAGTCTTGATGGATCGGAACGAGCCGATCATGAACAGACCGCCACCTCTGATTTAGTCGAACGGCTCTAGGGACAAACCAGGCTGGGCTTATAGCCGATGGGCTCCTGTGCTCATCATCGCGGTGGCCGTTGCACGCCGGGCAATCGTCTAGTGTCGGCAGCCTCATGCCAGATTCCCAGCAGTACCTGAAAAAAATCACAATGCCAATGCGGATCGGCACTACAGTGGCTTGTCTCGTATGGGCTGCTTTGCGTTTCTGGCTCGCACTGACGAGGTGCTTCATCACAAGCTTCTTCCTGCCGAGACCGTTGCTGAGGACGGCGTCGGCTGTCTTCATAGATCGGCCATTGGTCAGCCGATCTGATAATCGGGCGCACCATGTTGATCGGCGGGGTGTGATGTTCAGTCGGCTCGTCTCCTGCCCTGGCCCCAATTGATGCGTCGGCTAAGCCATGCGCCATTCTGTTCTGTCGATCGGCTCGCCTGGGGCTGGCTTGAACTGTGTTGACCGGGAAAGGGTTGCCGTCCACCTTCATCGGTCGACTTGAGTCGTCAAATTTCAATTTCCCGGCCTCAATTGCCGACTGAATTTGCTGCCTGAAGATCTTGCAGTCGTTAGTGGCATGGGATGCGGAATTGTGCCACTTGCAGTACTTCTTCTTCTTCAGTTCTTCGGCCGACGGGATGGTGTGATTTGCCGAGAGCTGAATTTGTTTTTCCTTTAGCAGCAAATCAAAAATCTTGTCAGCCTTGGTGATGTCGAAGTCATATCTTTCTTCTTTGGCCGTCTTCAGCAGCCATTGGCAGACGATGGCTTTTTTGTTCTTGGCCCATTTGAGTGCGGCCACCTCTGCGTCGTCGTCGCTGGAATCAGAATCTGATTCAACGATGACTTGGGATATGTTCTTGACAACCTTCCTGGTGTTTTGGAATCGCTGCTCGTGGGCCGTCACCTTATGCGCCAAGTGGGCTAGGCTGTCAAAGTCTTGGGCAGAGAATCGCTCTCGGATCGGCGCGATCAAGCCATGAAAGGCCAAATCGGCCAACTGGGCGTCTGATAGCACCATGTTGTAGCATCGGTTCCTCATTTCCTGGAAACGCTGAATATAGTCTTGAACCGACTCGTTGTGTTTTTGCCTGATGTTGGTGTGGTCCGACAACTTCATCTCATGGTTGCCGGTGTAGAAATAGCTATGGAACTGTTTCTCGAGATTGGCCCAGCTCTGGATCGAGTTGTAAGGCAGTGATGAAAACCATGTGAAGGCCGATCCCGAAAGTGAGAGAGGAAAAAGCCTAACTCTCAAGGTGTAAGTAGCCGATGCTTCACCGTACTGGGCTAGGAATCGGCTGACGTGCTCGTAAGTCGACACGTTGTCTTGTCCTAAGAACTTGGAAAAATCTGGGACTTTGTACCGGTAGGGCAATGGGACCCACTCAAAATATTCTGGGTACGGGTACCGATACATATTTCCCGAATCTTTTGGCTTGAGGCCGAATTGATCACGCATGAAGTCCGCGATCAGATCGGCCCACGTCCTGTTGTCTTGCTGTATCGGCTCGTATTGGTCATACGACGCGGGTGCTGGCCGATACATAGGTGGTGGCGTCTGCAGCCTATAATGATGATCCTGGTGGCCGTCCTGGTACTTGTACTGGTGGCCGACAGGGGGCGGCCGATTGGCCGGTGGTGGCGTAGCCGGATCAGAGAACAACCGGCGGCGACCCACGATGTGTCGTCCTCCGAAGCCGATTTGGGCAACTGGCTCTGGCTGCCTGTCGTCATCGAAGATGTTGGCCATCTGGTCTTGGGGGAGCGGTTGCTGCCGATTTAGTATTGCGAACAGCGGTCTTGAGGCCGATCCAGACGGATTCGGCTAATTCATAACCCCTCTTGGTGGTCCTTGTTGTGCTGGTGGCGGGTTTGGCTGATTTTGGTTGGCCAATGTCCTGTACCCAGGAAACTGGCCATGGGTGAAGTAAGTCAGTCCCCGCTGCTGTTGATCGGCTATCTTGGTGTACCGTGGCAATCATATTGTTGAGGGTGTTGACTAGGATGCCGCTTTGGTTGACCAGGGCGTGGTGGACAGCCGAGTCGATTCGGCCTTGCAAGGTATGCAACTCCGAATCGCCTTGTTTCTGGATCGGCTCCTCCATCTTCTTTTTACCCCTGGACTCGTCGGAAGAGGATGGCTTGAAATCATTCATACCGTACTTGTATTTCTGATGTACGGTCCCAGACCTCGTTTGGGTGAACGAAGCCAAGTAGTTGGCCTGAAGTTCCTCGACCATCTTCTGATAGTCGGCTAGATGTTTAGCCGACAGTTGCTCCATTTTGATAGGCACGATGTTCTCCTGTGAGACGCTGGGGCTCTGTGTGTTGACCATATTTTTGGCCGAGTCGATGCGTCCGAGCCGAGTTGATAAAGACAGTCCCACTGGGCGTGCCAAGAAGCGTGTTGACGAGAAATTTCTCTCACGCACTGGCCTGGGAGATCTGCTTAACTCTAGTGCAGGTCCTTCTTGGCTACCTATGATATTCAAGGCGTGCCAGTTGGTTTGATCTGTTAACCAACAAGAAAAACAAGATATATGCGTTAAGTGTTAGGTTAGATTCCCACTGGATCGGCTGAGGGAATCCATGAGCATATATATGCTATCCTAAAATATATTTAAGCCAAGTGACTGGAATGGATCGGCTATACCGAGACAGCATCAGCCGCTTAACCCAAATACAATAAAGGATAATAAGTATATGTATTGATAACCTAGTCGATACTGGAAAGCTAACTATGGATCAGCTAGTACTCCGATGATTCTTATGAAAGATATCACTCTTGAACCAGATGTACTTAGCCTAGGAAATCGGCTGTCGGCTGTTGCTAGCAGGCCGATTTCGGCTTATGATGCCCGACAATAATGGGATCTTAATATAAGAGGCAGTCCTAATATAAGTCTAATAATAAATATACTAAAAATACATCAGGGCAGGTAAGGCCGGCTAAAACCCCGGCACTGTCTCTAAGCATATACATCTAACCGAACAGATCATTAGAAGTTCTAAAAACGACTTAATAGTTCAATGTTGATGTAGCATTAAGTATAAAAAGAACAACCTAATCTATTGTAGCTGATGTAAATACCTCAAGACGGTGGATACCACATATAAACTAGTTCAACCTTTAGATCTAGCCCAATCGGCTGAAGGTTCTTGGTAGAACTGACCGATGGCAGGATAGATCTAAACATTGCTCCATTTTATATGCAATATATGATAAATAGCGCAGTATAAACCCCTGAATCTAATGTGTCATTACGATGAAAGCACTAGAATCAGTATAACATACCACTAATGACAAGCATTTACCTAGATTTTGGGGATCGAAACGATGTAGCCCGGAGCCAAATCAATTGCTCGTCTGAAGAAAAATGTTGGCGATGCGCCGAAAGTTGTTTGATTGATTGTGAATGTTTTTTAATAGGGGGTCTCGGGTCCTATTTATACCCAAGTACAACGAAGATCTTGCTACACGCGGTTACAATTGACTATCATAACTACACTATAAGCACGGGAAGTAATCCCTTGCCGCCTTTACAGCTAGTTTATGTCTAAACAAAACTCTAATTTACATACATTTGCTGTCATGGGACTTTATCCCTAAATAGCAATATCTCTTAACGTGCAATTTGGAAGCCGTATCCTCCATTTTATCTTCAAATATCTGCACCAGAAGCAGCTTCATATTTTCTGAACCTAGAATCGGCTATCGGCTGTTCTTGTCCGATTCAACCTTAGCCGACTAGCTTCACAACCGATCACTTCTCAACCGATGCGGCCTCTGTTTCTCCGTCAAACCAACCGATCCGATTCTGTTTTATCCTTGCTAGGACTTAGGGATTCGATTGCAAAATTTAGCGGTTAACAGGTATACTGGGTGATCCGAAAATGGAACATGGAACTTTATCAAGCCAGACCCCATAGAAAGATGCAACTTTCGGAGTTAGAAGAGTGGAGAGACAAGGCTTATCATAGAGCCATGATCTACAAGGAAAGAACAATGTGATGGCACGATAAGAGAATCATGCCGAAGGAGTTCAAGCCTGGGGACAAGGTATTACTCTTTAATTCCAGGGTCAAGCTATTCGGGCATGGAAAACTTCGAAGCAAGTGGGAAGGACCATTCACCGTCATCAACTCGTCATCACATGGGGCAATCACACTCCAAAATGACGAAGGTAACATCTTTAAGGTAAATGGTCATCGCTTAAAAGTTTTTCTTGATCTCGTTGATAATTTAGAGTCTAAGGTAGATGCGATAGACTTTATTGATCTAGATGCTTTGCCTGAGTGCTCTAGCTTATCCGCAGCTGGACCTACCTTTTCCTTATCCCTATAGGTTTAAGTTTTACCTGCAAATTTGGAGACGAAACGAGCCCGACTAGGGTTCGGCCGAACCCCAGTTCGGTCGAACCATTACAGAGTCCGAATCGTCCCAATTTTGCCTTATCTCCTTAGAACTCCAATCCCCACATGTTAGGCTTGGTCCGATGTCATCTGGGCTTCGGGACCCGTGACCTCCCATATAAATTCCCAGCCGATCTTGCCACTTTCCATATCGAAAACTCCACAAACTGTCCTTCTAGCCAAAAACTAGAAAATTCCTCCCATGGCCAGCAAGGGCAAGGGAATCGCGCCTTCATTATCGACTTTTGATCTTGAGAGAGAGCCGACGCCCGCCAACCGGATGGACGCCAATGACCACTACTTGTTACAAGATGTCCTTCTCATCGATGTAGGACCCATTGCCATGCTGCCACCCACAAATGGACGACGTGACGGTGATTCAGCTGGACTGTCGGTTCGGTCGAGTCGTGGCCGTAAGCCCATGTCTTCCCGTTTGGTCCTGCGTACTCCATCACCGAGAGGACCATCCCGCTCAACTCCATATGATCGTCCTACTCCATCAGCCCTAGGACTAAAGCGGTCGCTGAAAGTTCATCTTTTCCAAGACAAAGAATCAGGACCGTCAACCTATCCATCCAACCCGGCATCTTATTCCGTGGACAGTCCACCACTGCAGCCTCAATACCAGGTCATCGGGGTGCATACCCCTAGAGGCTATGGAAAAGCTTTAAAGAAACTCTCCGTCCTAGAGCGGAAACTGCCAGTACCATCTGCTAAGTCCTCGCCCACTTCTACCAAGATTAGGCGTCACACTTCGCCACCACCTATCCATAGGGTGCCAGGGATATATGAGAGTGATGAGGAGAGGCCCCCAGCCACTCTTACCCAAGAACAGCTGATTGCCATAATTAGAGAGCTCCAAGCTGAGAACCGCCTGTTGCGTGATCAAAACTCGGAGAACACCATTGAGATCGCCGATCTCAGGGGTAACATGGATATTCACCGTTGCGGCCTAGGTGCTAAAATCAGGAGACTTTACAAGGCCGTAGGGAAGGAAGACATCTATTACGCTGCCTCTCCATGAATACCTTCCCGTGTATCGTGTATTTTAGGATATGGCGCTTTAGTTAGGATTAAATTTTAAGATTAATTTCAGTTTAAATTCTTAGGATTAAAATGCTTTTCTTAGATGCTAGGTTAATGTTACGATTAATTGTTCGATTTCCCTCTTCTTGTAAACACCATGTTTTTAATGGAATAATTGCGCGATCTATGCCGTTAGGATTACTTGCTTGTTTCCACTTGTGCCGTGTCGAATAAAGCTACAGGTACAAAAATAAGTGTGGGGGAGTCCCTCATTTTAACACGCGCATCCATTAGACCAACTCCACATTGTTGCGCACTCTAGCACAATGGCGATGCAAGACGTCTTTGTCATGCTCTACCATTGCGTAGGTTTGCAACTTTATTTTTGCACCTTACATACTAATAAATTGTGCTAGCACCATTAAGCATAAACCTACATAATCTTGGAGACTTGACACATGATTGGTTGGCTTACATACACTTTATTCCATGACTAGCACTCATATGTTGTCAATCAAATATTTAGGGATAGCATGTTATTCGAGATATTGATCTATGCGAGATAGTCTGGTAATGAGCAACCATGTTTCATGCTGCATAAAAATACTTGGGAATTTCTTTTGCAAAATTCAAAAACCATAACTTTAACTCCTCAATGATTTTTTCTTCCTACCAAGGCCATATGTTGCATTACATGATTAAACTTTATACATATGCTACTTTCCATCATTTTGAGTTTGGTAAAATATTTAGACCCTCAGTAGAATCTTTTCATGTTCTCATTTGTTAAAGTCTTGTGCATATCCACCATATAAAATTTGCTCTCCCTCTATCTTAGAGGTTTAGCCAAAAATATTCCACAACATCCACATCCTCATATATGCAAATTTCTATTCTGGGGATTTGCACCACTATAAGAGCATCTCTAAGAGTTACCAAAAATTTTATCCCCAAATCGTATTGTTTTGCAACTTCCCAAAAGATATTGGAAGAGAAAAAAGAGAGAATCTCCAATAGTTTCCTAAAAATAGTTTGCTAAAAATCAAATTTGGGCCCATACCTGTTTTATCTGTTTTTATTTGGGCCCACAGTCGTTTTTCTGGGGTTCTGTTCAGGCGCTGTTCAAAAATAGTTTCCCGTTCGCACAAAATAGTTTCCCATTCGTTGTTTAGGCGCCGATGGTCTGCTGCAACGGCGCCTCACTGTTCCGGCGCCAAAAATTGATTCTTGCGGCGTCAAAAATTGATCCAGTGCTAAACAATTTTCCTGTGCCACATTGAACCTAGCACGTTTGCCACCGCCGCTGCTCGGGATCTCACCGCCACTTCTTCCAAAACACTCCCAGAAAGCCCTCGACGCTAGACACCATGAGTGGTTCCAAATCATTTGTGCAGAGGCAGTTGGATGACTCATCATCAGATGATGATGATATTTTTGTCTTCTCAGCGGCTGCAATTGTCGAGACATATTCAAACCAAAAAGGAAGACATGGTGGTTCCGTCCCAGGGCACAAAGTTATTTACCGTGATCGACAAGGCGGGCACGAAAGGATGTTTCAAGATTACTTGGCGGATGAGCCGACATACGGCCCAAATTTATTTCAGCAGCGGTTCATGTGCGTTAATTTGTGATATACACCTAGTATTGTTGGTAAATGTTGCATGATTTATTTTTTTTCAGGTACAGGATGAATAGAGACCTTTTTCTACGTATAATGAATGCCGTTGAGGCACATGATGATTACTTTGTGCAAAAAAGGAATGTGGCAAATGTACTCGGATTAAGTTGCTACTAGAAAGTCACCGCAACATTTCGTATACTAACATATGGAGTTCCGGCTGATGCAATGGATGAGTATGTTCGCATTGGCGAAAGTACCGTAATTGAGATCCTACGTAGGTTCGTTGCTGCAGTTGTTGATATATTTGAAGATGAAAACCTACGATATCCTAACGAGTCTGACACAACACGCTTACTGGCACTAGGTGAGAAAAGAGGTTTTCCCGGTATGTTAGGATCCATTGATTGTATGCATTGGGTGTGGAAGAATTGTCCTGTAGAATTGCAGGGTCAGTACAAGGGGCATGTGGAGAAGCCCGCTATTATTTTAGAGGTTGTTGCTTCTAATGATCTTTGGATATGGCATGCCTTTTTTGAAATGCCTGGCTCTCACAATGATATCAATGTGCTTCATCGGTCTCCATTATTTGCAAACCTGGAGGAGGGGAAAGCTCCTGAGGTGAAGTATACCATTAATGGTCATGATTATACGATGGATTATTATCTAGCAGATGGTATATACCCATCATGGGCTACTTTAGTGAAGTCCATCTCTCAACCTATGGGAAACAAGAACAAATATTTTGTAGAAGCACAGGAAGCAGCGAGGAAGGATGTTGAAAAAGCTTTTGGGGTTCTGCAATCTAGGTTCGCCATTGTTCGAGGAGCAGCTCGTATGTGGGACACAGACACACTTGGATATAGTATGAAAGCTTGTGTTATCATGCACAATATGATTGTTGTGGATGAAGGAGTTGTTGACCCTAATGAGCAGTTCGATTATGGTGGCCAAAACGTGGAACCTTTGCATGATAATAATTGAACGCTTAATGAATTTATTGAAGCGCACAAAAGGATTAGAGACAAGGAAACACATGTATAATTAAAAGAAGATCTAATCGAGCACTTATGGAATCATCATCCTGATTTATATTAGCAACATAGACATGATCATTTAACTTTGTTTTTTGAGTTGACAAATATCAAATATCAACTACATGACCACCAGTTGACCTGTGGTCTTCATCAAGAACCTTTAGCAGATCAAGATATCCACTATGTGAGTACACAGTAGAACTCTCATCAATGTTGAGCTTTGATGGTTCGATTCTATCAATCTTGAGTAGTTTCCATGATGTTCTGTCTGTTAGTTCCGAGAATATAGAATTTATGCAAAGTAGAATTCACAATTTATGTGTGGCAAAAAAGTAGTAAACCAGCATGTAATTGACATTGTAATAAAATGTTTTTAGTAAATTCTTAATTATTCAAAGATCAAATTACTGATTAACCAACAGATAGTCATGCCATATCTACTAGTGAAGAGCTGAAAACTTCTGAAAGGAAATCAGATAGACCCATTGCAATATGGAAATACTGTTCAAAATTTCTGCAAGCAACCAATGATGCAAGTCACCACACATTGACATAGTGTTAGCAGTGCGAAAACTTTCAAGCATGGGGCTCTTGTAAGCAGATTCCCTGCAATTCTGCTGCCCCAGAAAAAGATGCAGATCATATCATAATACTAGTAGAAGGAAAAAGAAATATTGATTTTCTCGGAGCAAGTCAAAAGAGCCCAACATAAGCATGATTATTTCAGAATAAATTCCATTCACCTGCCCCACATACACACACACACATATATATCTATATATATATATAACTCTGTCTGAAACTGGTGTAGGCACAGGACAAGAGCAGCAACATCAACCACCTTTATTAATCAAAGCACTGTAATATTGTCAGGTAGAACTATTTAATACAATAAAGTGTTCATAGTAAATCCAAATGTCCTAAATTAATGTCCTACAGTTGCTAGAAATGTAACGACATAAACTAAGTCTAATCCTCCAAACGACGAGCAACAATCTTCTGGCGCATCATAGTGTAATACTGCTGTTGCAACGGATCGAGGTTGGTTATGTCGATTGACATTATTTTTCCTTCCTTTTCGAGAAGGTCTGATTCTACCTCTCTCTCATGGATTGAAAGCCACTTTTTATCTAGCTCAAGAGAAGCCATGAATCTACCTTCTTTTTTCTTCTCCTTCTCCACCTCGAAAGCCTCCTTTCTGGCCCACATCTTGTCGAAAGCCTATATGCAAGCTTTACCACCTCCTCGCCTTAGAGCTTCCTTAGCCTTCTTCAAACCCATTGGACGCCTACGTGATTCAGATTATGGTGGTGGAATCTCAGCAACTTCTTCAGTGGTAATGACTTGTACATTCGCAGGCGTGGAATCCACATTAATCTTCTGTTTCTTCTTACTCTTACTAGCTTGTTGTTCCGACATTCTCTTCCTCTCCACCTTCCACTTGTCTTCATCCTTCAACTTGTTCCAACAGTGCATTAGAGTGAACGTCTTGTTCTCCTTGTCTAATTCCTTGAACATCTCGGCCACGTCAGAAACCTTCAAATGTTATTAATTAACTCATCAAGGTTTATATATTCCCAGATAAATCTAATTGGAAAAAACAAAAGAAATAAATAAGAAAATAAACCTTGTCTTGAATGGTTGCACCACTTTGATGCCTACGCTCAATCGCTTCGTAGCATCTACAAAACTAGTTGACTTGGTCCAAAATAGTGATCCATCTATGCATAATGCAACTCTCTATTCTGGAAGCTTTAGTTGTCTTGTGTTTCTCGTAGAAAGCATGAATTCTACTCCAGAATGAGCCACAAGGTTGATTAGCCCCTCGCACAGGATCTTTGCTCGTCTTCAACCAAGCTGCAACAACAACTACATCCTCCTTCGGATCAAAGTTTTTTGTCCGCTTCGAATTAGGCCTGGAACATCGAGGCCATGGAGCTCCTCCACTTGCCTACACTGTCACATCAATTGCTTCCACTTCATTATTCATCTCATCAATGTTCTGGGTGTCCTGTGTCATGGTATAATTGTATTCATCGAAACCAGTGATAGCATCCTCTCCTGTGACCATGTTTGTCCAATATTGTTCCTTCAACATTGGATCCATCCTGTAGGATCGAATACCCAAAGTAAAGCCAACCAGAGGAGGGTGAATGGTTGATGTAACCCAAAAAACAAGTTTTCACGGAAATAAAACTTTACCTCTGATCTAACGCAGATCGGTTTGACCGGAGTTGATCTGCCTGTCTGACCGCCCTGTGTAGCCGGTCTGACCGCCCGTATTGCTCCGGTTTGACCGCCAGTACACCGATCGCCAACACTTAGCCGATTCCTTGTTTTGTAGCCGATCGCCGATGAAGCCCGGTCTGACCGCAGTTGTGCGTGCGGTCTGACCGATGAGTTGAGTTGGTCTAACCGCCGTTTAGACCGCCGCACCGAGGAAGAAGAAAACACAAATAATTCTCCAAGAAGATTGATCTTTATTGAATCTCTCTGTGTTTACAAGGTGCAAACAAAGCACTCCTCACAAAATCTCAAGGTAAACTTGAAACCCTAATTTGAAACTCTCTGAAACTTGAATCCAAAGTGATACAAAGAGGCCACGCCTCCCCTCACTATTTATACACAAAACTCGCAGCCAAAAGCCACGAATCCTACTCATATAGAAAGTCCTAAACACCTAGGAAACCTTCCTATATAAGTACAAACTTGATATAAACCGACCGTAACAATCTCAATCTTTCCAAAACCGAAATTTCGCTTTCCATACGCACACAATATCTTCATCGTATGCCGTATGGAAACTTCACCAATTATGTGCACTAATCTCTACCCTTCAGCATCCTGCATGATCTCCATCTTGGACGTCGCCTTATCACCAAGTTGACTCCAACTCGATCACCGGCAACACTTTTCCAAGGTGTAAAAATTACCTGCACACAATTAAATAAAGAATACCATATCCGAGCACAAGCTATCCCAACTTGACTCATTGTTAGCATAAATGAACATACACATGCATAGGAACACGAAACTCCCATGTATATGCAAGGAAACAAACCGAAACCAAAACCGAATCAAAATCGGCAACCAGTCGGACTGGTTCGACCGGTCTGACCGCAGTTGCCTACCCGGTCTGACCGCACGAACACCTCCGGTTAGACGGGCAGTACAAGCCTGGTCAGACCGGCTGTGCAGCCGACTGAACACTGTTCATTGTATGAAAACCAAAACCACTTTGTCAATAAATCTCCAAATAACAAAACACACATAGCAATAATCCCAGATGCCAATTGTTCATCATCAAATAAAGAATCAAACACACTTTGATTTTACAATCTCCCCTTGATGAACACATTGGCAAACAAAATAAAAGTGTTGTTTTGATGTTTGGGAAATTAAAAACAAAAATGATAAAAAGCATTTGAGTGCTCAAAAATCAAAGAAAATTTCTCTCCCTTTTGAAAAGAAAGAAAATCCCTTGACAAAAAAAACTTGCACTTTGTTGCCTGTTCTCCCCCATGTGATATTTAATCAAAAACAACATTTGTTCTCCCTCTTTTGACAAAGTTTTCATCAAGCATAAGAATTATTGTTATGAATGTTCAAGAGCTTAGCACCATACATAAAGCAAGTCATGTCATGTGTTGCAATAATACGAAGATAAACTCATCAACTAATAGCAAATATGCACTAGAGTATAAGCATGAATCAAAGATTTTAAAATTAAGATCAATAACACAATAAAAATTCATGAATTCAAACGATTTATAATGCAACATCTTTACAAGCACATAGGTTGAAAAACAAACCCAAATATATATACCTATTGCAATTTTTATTCTTTCTCAAATTTACCTTTTTGCACATATAATTCAAGAGAAATTTTTTTTCATATTGATGTGAGCCATATTTGTTGCTAATATTTTTTCTCTCAATTATTCCGGGTACGTCCTTGTCGTCAAGACTGTTTCCAAGGATTCGGCACCCATTATTTTTTACTCACATCGAATACGTCCTTGTCGTCAAGACTATTTCCAAGGATTCGGTATTCATTTTTTTCTCTCATAGATAACATTTTATTCTCTTTACACAATGAGCAATTTTAAAGTAATTTGAGGAATAATAATTCAACATAATATATATATAAGCATTTATAATCCAACACAAGCACTAGTATCAACATTGCATATTTCTTTAATTCAAGTATGATTTTAAAGTGTCATGCATTATTTACTTAAATATAAAACCTAGATCACATAAAAATACTAGAATACATACAAGCTATGCTAGTGACAAATAAACCTTCATAAAATTGCTAGCATGCACATGAACAACAATATGTATGGATAAAGCCCTCTTTTTCAATTTATTTTAATCATGTAGCTTGATAAAACAAAGAGCACAAAAACTCCCCCTCAAAACATGCCAAAAGGATGAATGATTCCCAATTCCCCTCAAAGAAAAGCAAAGCGAGAAGAATCCAATGGTTTTGTGAAAATATCAGCAAGTTGCAATTTTGTGTCCAAAAATTTCAATTCAACATCCTTCTTCTCAACATGATCCCGCAAGAAGTGAAAGCGAATATCAATGTGCTTAGTGCGTGAATGTTGAACATGATTCTTAGCAATGTTTAGGGCACTTGTATTATCACAATAAAGAGACACTTTTTCAAAAACAAGACCATAATCTTTCAAGGTAGAAATAAGCCAAAGAATCTTTGAACAACAATTAGCAGCAGCAACATATTCAGATTCAACAGTGGATTGAGCTACACTAGATTGTTTCCTAGAGGACCATGCAATCAATGAAGTTCCAAGAAAATGACATGTTCCACTAGTACTTTTTTTATCAATTCTACAACCCGCAAAATCAGCATCGGAATATCCACTTAAGCAAATAGAAGATGAAGTAGAATACCAAATTCCAAACTCAAGTGTATGATTCAAATACCTCATAATGCGCTTGACCGCTTGATGATGTGAAGCATGAGGAGAAGCTTGAAAGCGTGCACATAAATACACAGAGCAAACTGTATGTCTGGTCTAGGAGCAGTTAGATACAATAAAGATCCAATCATGCTTCTATACTCCTTTTGATCCACGGCTTCACCATCTTCATCGGGATCAAGAACAGCAGTAGAACCAATAGGTGTAGATATCGGCTTGTAGCTCACCATCTTAAACCTGCGCAAAAGATCTTTGGTGTATTTTGTTTGATGGACAAACGTACCTTGAGATGTTTGCTTAATTTGCAATCCCAAAAAGTATGACAATTCACCCATCATGATCATCTCAAATTCCCTGCGCATAGTCTCAGCAAATTCTACAACCAAAGCGTGAGTTGAACAACCAAAGATGATTCATCAACATAAACCTAAACGAAAAGTTGATTTTCACCATGCTTAAGAACAAAAAGCGTTTTGTCAATTTTTCCCATTTGAAAACCTTTTTCAAGAAAAAAATTCGTAAGTCTATCATAACATGCTCTAGGTGCTTGTTTCAAACCATACAAAGCTTTTGACAATTTAAAAACATGATTGGGAAAATTAAGATTCTCAAAACCCGGTGGTTGTTTAACATAAACTTTCTCCTGTATAAAACCATTAAGAAAAACACTTTTAACATCCATTTGATACAATTTAAAACCTTTGGAAGCAGCAAAAGCTAGCAAAAGTCTAATTACTTCAATCCTAGCAACAGGAGCAAAAGTTTCATCAAAATCCAAACCCTCCACTCGAGTAAAACCTTGAGCAACAAGTCTAGCCTTATTTCGAACAATCAAACCATCCTCATTTTGTTTATTTTTGAAAATCCACTTGGTTCCAATAACATTATGTCCATAAGGAGGTTCAACCAAAGACCAAACTTTGTTTCTTTAAAAATTTTCAAGTTCTTCATGCATGGCGTTAATCCACGATTCGTCAGTTAATGCATGAGTAACATCTTTGGGTTCAAAAGAAGCAACAATAGCAGAATTCGCAAAATCATGCGCAGTTACCTTAGATCTCGTCGTCCGCTCATGTAAATTACCTACTTTTTGTACTGGTGGATGTCGTCGCTGAATGTGCAAAGGTGCAGTGATCTCAGAAGTTGATTCACGTTTTGGTTCAGCACTGGTCGTAGTCCCCGACGAATCCTCTTGATTGGAATCGACGAATCCGGGCCGCCCTCGCCGGCCCGACCGGCCCGGCCGCCTCGACCGAGCAGCCTCCGGTCGACCGACGGCACTCGGTCGGTCTCGACGGGCAGGTCGACTCGTCGTCTTCGTCATTGCTTTCGTCATCAAATATGCGACCATCCTCCCCCTGAGCCTATGGCAATGTACCTGAAAATTCTGGTCTAGTACCGGGACTAGCCTCATCAAAAGTGACCTCACAAGTCTCGACAATTTTGTTAGTCTCCAAAATAAGTACACGATAGCCACGAGTGTGTGCGGGGTATCCAAGAAATAAACCATCAGTTGAATGTGATTCAAACTTGTCCAAAATTCCAGATTTTAAAACAAAGCACTTGCAACCAAAAACACGCAAATGTGAAACTTTGGGCTGACGACCAAAACGAAGCTCATAAGGAGTTTTGCCAAGTTTAGATCGCAAGAAAATACAATTAGAAACATAGCAAGCAGTGTTAATAGCTTCGGCCCAAAATTTTCTAGGAGTGTGATATTCATCTAGCATTGTCCTAGCCATCTTAACCAAAGAACGATTTTTTTCTTTCAACAATGCCATTTTGTTGAGGAACACAAGAAGAAGAAAATTGATGTTCAAAACCTTTTTCATTGCAAAATTGTTCAAAAGAAGCATTTTTAAATTCACCACCATTATCACTTCTAATAGTTTTCCAAAAATTGGGAAATTCACAATTTAAACGAAGAACCAAACTCCGAAAGTTTCCAAAGGCCTCATCCTTGGTTGCCATGAAGAAAACCCAGGAATATCTAGAAAAGTCGTCAACAACAACCAACACATACCATTTTCCTCCGACAGATTAAACTCTAGCTGGACCAACAGTGTCCATGTGTAAAAGCTGTCCCGGTGCATTTGTCATCACAGAAAGAATCGGTGTTTGTGAAAAAGCAACCATTTTACCATGACGACATGGTGCACAAACCAAATCACAATCCCTTCTGAGTTTAGGCAACCCGTGAACAAGATCCAAACCACTTAATCGAGTTAAATGATCAAAACCAACACGCCCAAGTCTGCGATGCCAAAACATCAAATGTTTGTTGAATTTCGCAACTAAGCATGTTACAACAGGAGAAACAGGGTTTTCAAAATCAGCTTTAAAAACCATAACAAGAAATGTTCAAAACAGAATCACCACAAGAATTAAATATTTTACTTCCAGTTTTCTTGAAATGAACTTCAAAGTTTTCATCAACAATTTGTGAAAGTGAAAGTAAACTGTACTTTAAATCCTCGACCAAAGCTACCTCTTTTAATTCAAATTTGTCACTTACCTTGATGGATCCGGTAGCAAGAACGATACTTGTTGAAGCATCCCCAAAGATTATCGATTCCGTCTTGGATGCCATCTTGAGGGAAGAGAACCAATTTTTATCTCCGGTCATGTGCCGCGGACAATCGGAGTCCACGATCCACACGTTCTCCTTCCTCACCACGAATGCCTACACAACAAAAGATGTCGAAGCCTCAGTGCTGGAGTTAGTCAAAAAAACTGAGGAATCCAGTACTGAGACACACGACCACCAGATCCAATAGGCACATATCCACGAGTAAAAACAGTTTTGGAATTTTTAGAAAAATTCCTTCTGGGGCCGGCTCGCGGCCGGGTATCGCGGCCCGACCGGCACCAACGCCGGTCCGACCGAGGCAAGGCTGACGGTCCGATCGAGTGCCACGGCCGGTCGACCGGTGGACCAACCGCGGTCTCGACCGGCCTTCCCGAGGGAAAGCTAGATTTTTGCCACTTTGATTTTGTAAAATTATTCTCTCTTTCCTTTTTCTGTTTTCGTGCTAATCTGAAACAAAAACCAACAAGATGACCATCTTTACCACAAAAAGAGCAAGAAAACTTTTCTTTAGTGGTAGATGGTTTTGAAAAATTAGGTTTAGTTTCTTTTAGATAAACAGAAAGAGATGACAAATTTCCAGCAGACTTAAGAACTGTTTTCATGGTATTAGGTTTTGTCAAGATTTCACCGTTTTCAGTCATTCCTAAAACATTTGGAGGATTTTTGGTGAAATAGTCATGAGCATCAAAACCTATTCCTTTATTGTCGCTACACACTTTAGATTTGTCCAAAATCATGTTAAGTTGTTTCTTACCGTCAGAAAATTTTTGCAAAGAACTTTTCAAGTAAGAAACTTCTTTTTCAAGATTAACACAATTTTCACAACCAACCATGACATCCTAACCTTTGTGACATCTAGAGCAAGAAGTTACCTCATCTTGTTTAACTATATCTTCCATGTGTTTAACACGAGCTAAAGCATCTTTTAATTTTAATTCATTAGCTTCACAAGTTAAACAAGGTTTAGTAGCAAAATCATGTGAATCTCTAATTTTTGAAATCTAAAGCATTAAAACCTCACAATTTTTGCAATCATCATCATTAGGAATAAGAGATTTCAATCTAGAAATTTCAGCATTCAAAGATTCAATCACAAATTCTTGTTTTTTAAACATCTTTTCACATTTTTTATTTTTTGCACTTAAAACAAGAATTGCTTCCTCAAGTGAGCTTACCTCATTGTCTTCCTTTTCAGAATCTTCATCTCCACGTGTCATGAGACAAACGCCGGAGATGTTCTTGCCCTTCTCTTCTTCGCTATCGGAGTCTATGTCGCTCAGTGGTTCAAAAGCGGCATAGACTTGGCTCAACACCTTCTTGATCATCTCCTTCAAGCGCCTCCCCTTGGGCTTGTCGTCCTTCGCCTTCTCCCCGCTCTTGTCTCCTTTTTGCTTCTCCCAAGCTTGGGGCAGTTGGAGCGGATGTGGTCCAAGGCGCCGCATTCAAAGCACCGAGCTGGTCCTCCTCTTTTTCTGAACCTGACTTTGTTCATAGCTCGAGAAAGTTTGTTAGCGGCAAGAGCCAAATCCTCCTCCTCGAATTGCTCGAGTTGTTCATCGGACATGGCATTAATCAAAGCAAGAGCACTTGGAGACGATGAAGATGCAATATCGAAGAAGTTGAAGAAGAAGAAAACAAAGCATTTGACTTGGACTCAATTTTTCGAGAAAGAATGTTCATCTCATGAGTTTTGAGTTTAGTGTAAAGAGAATCCAAAGTCAAAGTAGCCATATTGACAGATTCTTGAATTGAAGTCACTTTCATCTCCCAAATAGACATATCAAGACAATTCAAAAAATGACGAGAAATCTCAGATTGTGGATAATTAGTGTCATAAGAAGAATCAACAGATCTAAGATTGCTCAAGATTTTATTAAACCTACCAAGATAGTCATCCAAAGCGTCAGCAGGTTTCATCTCAAATTTTATGTATTCCTTTTTAAAAAGGTCTCGACGAAGTTCTTTTATATTAGTAGTTCCTTGATGAAAGTTTTTCAAAGCATTCCAAATCTCGTTGCCGGTTTGAAGATGTGAAACGCGATCAAAATCCAAACGAGAAATCCCATTTAACAAAATATTGCGAGCTTTGCAATTGTTATTAAACTCAGTTTTCAAAGCATCAGAATTAATCTCTTCGGAAATAGTGTAGGGAAGAGCAACCTTTTGCCACACATCATAGTCTTGAGCCATAATGTAATATTGCATCTTACTACACTAATAAGCGAAGTCGGTTCCATAAAAAACATGCGGCTTAGTGGAAAATTTATCCGACATGGCGAAAAACTTTAGATCGATAAAAATCCAAAGCAGAAAAACCAGGCTCTGATACCACTTGTAGGATCGAACACCAAAAGTAAAGCCAACCAGAGGGGGGTGAATGGTTGATGTAACCCAAAAAACATGTTTTAGCGGAAATAAAACTTTACCTCCGATCGACGCATCGGTTTGACCGAGTTGATCCGCCGGCCCGACGCCCGTGTAGCCGGTCGACCGCCCGTATTGCTCCGGTTTGACCGCCCGTACAGCCGATCGCCAACACTTAGCCAATTCCTTGTTTTGTAGCCGATCGCCGATGAAGCCAGTTGTGCGTGCGGTCTGACCGGTGAGTTGAGTCGGTCTAACCGCTGTTTAGACTGTCACACCGAGGAAGAAGAAAACACAAAGTATTCTCCAACAAGATTGATCTTTATTGAATCTCTCTGTGTTTACAAAGTGCAAACAAAGCACTCCTCACAAAATCTCAAGGTAAACTTGAAACCCTAACTTGAAACTCTCTGAAACTTGAATCCAAAGCAATACAAAGAGGCCACACCTCCCCTCACTATTTATACATAAAACCCGTAGCCAAAAGCCACGAATCCTACTCATATAGAAAGTCCTAAACACCTAGGAAACCTTCCTATATAAGTACAAACTTGATATAAACCAACCGTAACAATCTCGGTCTTTCCAAAACCGAAATTCCGCTTTCCATACGCACACAATATCTCCATCGTATGCCATACGGAAACTTCACCAATTATGTGCACTAATCTCTACCCTTTAGCATCCCACATGATCTCCATCTTGGACGTCACCTTATCACCAAGTTGACTCCAACTCGATCACCGGCAACACTTTTCCGTGGTGTAAAAATTACCTGCACACAATTAAACAAAGAATACCATATCCGAGGACAAGCTATCCCAACTTGACTCATTGTTAGCATAAAAGAACATACACGTGCATAGGAACACGAAACTCCCATGTATATGTAAGGAAACAAACCGAAACCAAAACCGAATAAAAATCGGCAACCAGTCGAACTGGCTCGAACGGTCTGACCGCAGTTGCCTGCCCGGTCTGACCGCACGAACACCTCCGGTTAGACCGGAAGTACAAGCCTGGTCAGACCAGCTGTGCAACCGACTGAACACTGTTCATTGTCCGAAAACCAAAACCACTTTGTCAATAAATCTCCAAATAACAAAACACACAAAGAAATAATCCCAGATGCCAGTTGTTCATCATCAAATAAAGAATCAAATACACTTTGATTTTACACATCCTACAATTAAAGAGAGGGATTAATAGAGTTCATAGTCAATACAAGAGGATCTAAATGTCAGAGAACCATTTCGGATAAAAAAAGAGCATCATTCTGTATAGTGTTGTACATTCTGTCTTGCATCATTCTTTATAGTGTTGTACATCAACAAAAGATGCACTGACGCCGTAACCACCATGTTTGGGATATTGGTGCCGACGAACCCGTGCACCTCCAGGCGGACTTGGTGAGGCAACTCACTGCCGAATGGTGAGACGACAGTGTACTCAGGTGCATCCGGATAGCCTACTGCCAAGGCCATTCTTGCCAGCTCCGCGACGAACCCTTTCAGACCCTGACCGTTGTGGGTGACTGGACGTCCTGCCATCTAGAGAGGACAAGGTAGGGGATCAATGCATGCTCAAACCCAAGTTAGACAAACGATAAAGGACTCAAGCAAAGTAAACGAGAAAAAGAGGGTTTTTGAGAAACATTTTTATGAGGCTAAGTAAAACTTCTAAGGACATCCCCTAGATGATGCTGAAAAATAGATGCTTAGGTACATAAAATTAGCGACCATTCCCTCCTATCTCGACTTAGGACTTGGATCCCTTAGAAAATCCAAACTTGGCGGCTGAATCAGAGATCAAATGATTTTTTTCCAAATTTTAACTCTAGAATCCTATCACCTAGACTTGACCAAGTTTTCAAAAATTCTTTGAGAGAAACTTAAAATTTTCCCAATCCTGAGGAATCAAGACCCATTTTCCCGAAACCGTTTTCAAAAGCCAGGGCTTATGCATATGAAAAGATTCAGAGGGCTCCTAGGGTTTTTCCGTTTGGCTTTTCCTACGGTCTGGAAATTGGCTCTGATACCAACTTGTCACGCCCAGAAATTCAAACCCGAATTTCCGAAGCTATATGTGTATTAAAATCCCTGTCCAGGACCAGCCAGGGTACACATACGACAATTGTTGATATTACAGTTCCACGTCTTAGAAACAATACAAAAAGATTACAAAAGAGCATTGGAAAAAGAAAAAGGGCCTAAGCCTAAGCTTGACGCTGGCCACGCGGCTTCGACCACTCCACGGCGGCTTTCGAGTGCGGGACAAAGCCTACTCCACTTCATCTTCGTCTTCAACCTCGGCTCAGTTACGTGAACAAGCAAGGATGAGTACTTCCACGTACTCAACAAGTCACGCCGGAAGGGGAGAAGAATGAATGCAGGGGAGACCAAGGTCTGGCTAAGGTTTGCTTTTGCGCAAACGGCAGGAGTTTTTCCAAACAATACGAATTTTGAACGCAGTCAAAACAATAGTAAATTGAGTAAGTAAAGCATTTTGACTCCAACACTGTCCAACGTTATCCCCACGTTGCGACAGGCCCAAACCATCCACCTGTACTAGTCATGTTCCAAAACTTAGGGTGTAAAAGTGTGAGACTAATCACGGAGAGCTCGATCGATCGCCCCATCATCGCGGGCACGGCTATTCGAATATATTTACTCTGATCAGAGGTGTACAACTGTACCCACAAGACACAGCCCCACAACACGGTTTCCCGTGCGCCGGAATACCACCGGGGTACCCCGAAAAGGGAACTGTGATAGGACCTTTCGTATAACCCCCCTCTAACCAAGCGAACCCCACCAAGGTTTCGCCCCCACTCCCGGACCCTGGGAGTGGGCAGCCCCCCCGAGTGCCTCGGTGAATCCGGCAGCCCAGCAACCCTTATACCGGGGCCGACTGAAACTCCATCCTGCTCACCCTTGCCGATGGGTTCGTCAGCTAGGACAGGCTACACTACGGGACCTACCTTACCCATTTCGGCTTGTGGTTTGCACGGTCATTCTCCCGAGGGGTCCCGTGAACCGGTCCTTAATTGCTATGGGTGCCGCTAACCAAAACCATAGCGCCCACAGCCCACCATTTGTCATATTTTAGTTATTAGTCCGGTTCACCTGAATCTATAATCATTAATCCTCCGAACATAAGTCCGGGAGATATATATTAAGTGAGAAAATGACCCATCTAGTGAGCTAGTGAAACTAAGCCAGGCTAAGCATAACCTAGTCCTGAAATCTAATCACATTATTTTTCCAAGTTTGATCAAAGGGTTTGGGGTATCAAACCTAAGGCATAAACTAAGCATAAGGTGTATTATTTCCCATGAAATGACAATATAAAGTACATGCAATTTCATAGAGTAAAACAGGTGTTTTAGCAAAAATGGGAGCAATATGATCAATAATATAGCATGACTTGCCTTGCTCTTCGGCTTGGGGGATTTCCGCAACGACTTCAAAGTAAACCGGGACGGAGGGACTACTGGGATCTACACGGCAAACAAGCACTTCAACAAAACAGGCTAAAACGCTACTAAAACTGGGAACAAAATCATTTTTAATGGACTCTTGGCATTTTTATGAATTTAATGAAATTTGAATGGGCTAAAACGGAGGTCGGATTGAAAAGATATGATTTTTAGAAGATTATATGTGTTTTTACTAAAACAGGAAAATCCTTAATAATTTATTTGCGCAATAAATCCCGAAATTGCGTCAGCTCTAGGGCTGACGTCAGCGAGGGCGTCATCGGCCGCGAGAGCACCGGTCCACAGTGGACCGAGTCCACGGGCTGAGAGGCAGAGCGGCGCACCACATGGCGTGCATGTGGCGCTGACGCGGCGGCCACGCGGTGTGCCACGCGGGCCAGCGGGGACGGACAGCCCCAATCTGCCGAGGCAGATCGGACGGCCGGGAAGGGGTTCGGGCGGCGCGATCGGCCGGCGATGGTGCACGGCGGCCGGAGACCGACTGGCGCCACTCGGGCGGTGGTGCGGGCGGCGGAATACCGCGGCTCACGCGTGGGCGGAGCCGTGAGCACTCGGGAACGGCGGCGCACACTCGGCCGAGAGGGGAAAGAGGGAGGGGCGCTCACCGCGGTGCAACCGGAGTTGAAGGGGACGACGGCGCGGACAGTGAGGGAGGCAGCGGAACCACTCGGGGAAGGGTGGCCGGAGCGGCGCTAGCACCGGCGACGGGAGGGAGGAGTCGGCAAAGCTCGGAGCGTCTCGGAGCAATGGGAAAACGCGGCCGAACCTCGGCGACGAAGTCCGAAGCAGGGGCGCACGGTGCGGGAACGACGGAGAGAGAGGGAGGCTTGGGTGGAGGTGTGGGGAGCTTGGGAAGGACGAGGGGGTGCTTAAATAGGGGATGGGATGGTCGGTGGCGACCGAATAAGGGCGGAATTTCTCGCCGATGCGGTTTACGGGAAGTAATGGCCGGTGATTAATCCGGCCATTAAGGGGTGCGGGAGCGGCGGCCGGGGCGATTGAAGGCGGCGGGAGAGTCGGGGAAATTAAGGCGGTGCCTTTAGAGCGCGCGGGTGGAACAGGTGGCCGAGATCCGCGCGGGGAAGAGGCGGCGTCTATGGCGGCGGGGCAGCCGGAGGTAGGGGACGGGGCTGATAGGTGGGCCCCACCTGTCGGCGTCACGGGGTAGAGGGGAGACAAACTGGACTTAATCGCAGCCGCGAGGTTTGGCGGGCCGTGGCCTTCGGCCGCCCGCGAGAGAGAGAGAGAGAGGGACGCGCGGAGGAAAAAGGACGGCCGCGCGCGGAAGAGATTGGGCCGTCGGCTCGGGCTGGCGGCCCATAGCCGGAAAAAGAGCGGGAAAGGACGGAGGAGAGAGAAATTGATTTTCCCAGGATTTATTAATTCTGATTTTGATTTTAGTTGGTTAAAAATTATTTCTTGTGCTCTGAAAATTCCACTAAAAATCCTGTTAGCGTATTTTGACATGTAGAATTTAGGAAAAATCCTACCATGCCATTTCCATTTAACATTTGGATTTTAAAATTATTAATTCTCTCCAGTTAATTCCAACGATTTTCTTTTACGATTTTATTTTTGGATTTTTCTAAAAGGGGAAAACACCTCAGGGTGTTACAGCTCGCCGGCATGCGCAGCCCCATTTGCCGTCGCTGCCTCTGTTCCTCCTCTGCGGCAGCCGGTGGCGCTCCTCTTCGACCCCTTCTTCTGCGGCGGCAGCCCCTTCTGCCACGGTGCCCCTCTCCGTCCCTTTCGGCGTGCGCCCTAACCTACTCTGTGACGCGCGGGATTGATAGAATGGCGTGGCACTGCTTCATAAAAAATCAACCAACGCGCGGTAAAGACGACATCTCACATGCGGTGCACGGGAAAGAGGACTGCAGATGTGTGCCATCGATTTTAGAGACCCGAGGACACTTCTCGCCTAGAGAACGCGATTGCTATTTTAGAGAACCTTCAGTTTTTGAGATCCATATATAGTCTCTGTTGGAGTCAATTTTCCAGCGAAATTCTCAAAAATATATTTAGATACTTATTTAAGGACACCGTTGGACATGTTCTAAGGCCTCCCACTTCCACTCGGCCCTTGTGATTCTTGCTAGTTCAAATTGAAGTACCTTAGCTGTGAGCCGGCCTCCAGTTACTTTGACCAAACCTGTTGGTGTTGCGTCTGGAGTTTCCATTTTGTTTTTAATGTCTATGATCCGGATGAAACCAAAATCCTTTTTACTTGAACCAAAGAAGGTAGCAGTTGGTTTAGGCATCTTCAGGATTGGGCTCTTTGTTGACAAATGCGCGTTCTTCTTGTCGCAAATGATGCAGTCCATATCAGCTTTGCATTCCTCATTCAAGTGACCCCACTCTTGCATCTGAAGTAGAACAACCTTTTTTTCTTAGCAGCCCCTTGCTCTGTATGTTGATGGTGCAGCATTTTGGCAGCTCCTTGTTCGCTTGATTCAGCATGGTGATTTTGCTGCTGTCCTGAAACATGATCTCCTCCCCGAGTGGTCCCTCCGTGATTTTTGTTTTTAATTTTATCTATTACAATATTTACAAAAATAATTTTCAATTTGAAAAAATTACAAAACTAGCCGCCCATCGCCCTTTGGGAGGGCGATTTTTAAAAATCGCCCTTTCAGAGGGCGATTTATCCGACGTGGCAAACGACCGTTGGCCCTCGCCTAATGGCCGACCGAGGATGGCGAAAAGTTGCAGGCGGCCCCCTACAGCCAAAAATCACCCTCTTAATGGGCAATTTTTGGCTATAGGGGGCTGCCTGCAAAAAAACTAGGAGGGTGGTTTTTGCAAAAAAGACAAAATAACAGCCCTTCTAGAGGGCGATTTTTGTGGCTTTTTTGCAGGTGGCCCCCTGCACAGTGAAAAAACGCCATCTAGTGCTAGAGTTCTACTACTTGGAAGATAGGTTAGAGAGTGAGGGGAAGCCCCGAAAAGAGTGCCCCAAATGTCAGAGTTTTCTTCGAGGGGTAGTTCGGAGGAGTGCCGGGAGTCCTGGTGCCGACCTTTGCCCTTGTACCTCGACGAATGCTTTCTTCAATAAAGTAAGTGTTCGTGTTTACTTTGGTTGTTAAGCATTTATATTGAGTACTTTACTTCACTTTAAATTTGCTTGTGGGATCACCGCCCTAATTTGGGTGCTCTAGTCTAAGACCCCTGATAAAGACGGGTGTTCTTGACCGAGACTAGAGTAGTATTCAATAGTTTAGACGTGGTGTATAGGCTAGAGATATCTTTGTTTGCCTCGTACTCCACGGGGTGAGAGGAAGGCGGCAGGTGGTGACAACCATGTCCTTCCTTTGTATTCCTCCACGTTCGAGTACGACATAGAGCTGTAGGTCGGAGTCACTCGGCAGACCGAGTGTAAGCCGGCGCTCAAAGCAAGCAAGAGAAAAGTTGAAGTAATTTACCTGCTTCTTAGAGCCGCAACCATATTAATCCTCTCTATACTATCGCGTACCTAATATTGAATGTCCTTGGATGATCCTTTCTCTTAGATAGTCCCTACCATTCCTTGGATTCGATATCCCTTGGAATACTCCTTTGGGTGAAGTGCTACAACGGTATTCCGTGCGCTTGCAGATTATTCTGTGGTCGTAAGAAATACCAACAATCAGCACGTGGCAGTCAGACTTTAGGTTTGTGAACTTCTTATCCTTCGTGCTTATTATTCCCTTTATATTCAAGAAGTATCCAGACGGTACCTTGATACTCTCTAGGCATTCAAACATGTTTTCCTTCTCTGCCTTGCTCAGAGTGTAGCTGGTTGGACTCAAGTAGTGACTTCCTTTCTCCTTTGGTTCCGGGTGAAGGCCGTCGTGTTGTGTCATATGCTTCAGATCATTACGTGCCTCAAGTGTATCTTTTGATTTTCCATATACACCTAGGAAGCCTAGCAGGTTGACGCAAAGGTTCTTAGTGAGGTGCATACCATCGATTGCGTGGCAGACGTCCAAGACTTCCCAATAGGGTAACTCCCAAAAGTAGATTTCTTCTTCCACATCGCCGCGTGATCATCTTCACTTGCTAAAGGTTGGCTGTCAGGTCCCTTTTCAAATAATACTTTCAGGTCTCTCACCATCGCAAACACGACATTTCCATTGCGATGCTTTGGCTTAGTATGGTGGTTTGTCTTCTGTTCAAAATGTTTGCCTTTCCTCTGGACAGGGTCGCTTGCAACAAGAAAATGATGATGGCCCATGTACTCTACCTTCTTACAGTGTTTCAGGTACGTACTTCGGTTTCATCCATACAGTGGGTGCAAGCCTTGTACCCCTTGTTTGACTGTCCGGATAGGTTGCCAAGTGCATGTCAATCGTTGATGGTAACGAATAGCAACGCTCGTAGGTTAAACTGCTCCTGTTTGTCCTCATCCCACATGGGGACACCTTCATTCTCCCACAACGGTTTCAGATCTTTGACCAATGGTCTCAGGTACACATCAATATTGTTACCAGGTTGTTTTGGGCCTTGAATAATAATTGTCATCTGAATGTACTTCCGCTTCATGCATAGCGAAGGAGGGAGGTTGTAGATACACATCGTTACAGGCCAAGTGTTGTGGCCGCTGCTCATCTCTCCAAAAGGATTCATGTCGTCCTTACTTAAATTGAACCTTATGTTTCGTGCATCGTCACCGAAGTCTTTAAATGTTTTGTCGATATTTCGCCACTGCGACCCATCGGTGGGGTGTCCCAATGTCCCTTCTTGTTGACGTTCTTATATGTGCCAGCGCATCTGAAGGGTTACGCGGAGGCAACGCTAGCCAAAAACAAAAAACTTTTACCGCGCAAACCAGGAACACTTGCAAGTAAGGGCCGATAGATCGTTACCGATTGGAGTAGAGTGCAGCGGAATAACCAATCAGGGCAATCCGATCCGGAACAGTGTAGCCGATTCCCTGAGACAGCCGATTCGCCAATCAGCCGATTCGAGTCGTCCGGCGCGTTCTCACGCCTCGCTCCGATGTGCCCGACCGCAGCCCGATTCCACCACGGCCGATCGCTCCGATTGCGCCGATCCGGCCGATCAACGGCGCGCAACGTAGCGCGCCTCTACCGGTATCCACACGTCCGGGGACGGAACGCCGTACACCCGTGTGCTAGCACGCGATGCAAGGCTAGGGTTTGGCTCGAAAGTGGGGAGGGTTTCCGTGGAGATTGATCTCGGCGACTTCGTTGCACGCGATGCAATTGATGTCCTGTTCAGCTCTCCACCCCTCCCTCCTTTATATAGAGTTGGCCGACTGGGACTAGTGGCCGATTAGGACTCTATTTTGAATCGGATCTCATCCGTATCTCATAGAGTTGGCCGCCCACACGTCGTAAGCCCATAGGACTCTATCCGATCGGATCCCTATCCGATCGAGCCGTATCCGAGTCCAATTCGAATATCTATTCTATCCCCTTAAGCGTGCGACCACAGCAGGTTCGGGTATACTCGGTTTCGGCTATAGTCTAACTTAGCCGATCGTCGGCTCGAGTCCAACTCAGCCGACTGTCAATAGCGGCGCCTAGCAGCACATATTGGCACCATAGTATACAAGAATATAATATCGGCTCGAACCCGTAATGTGTACACAAATCCCTTTGCCTCACGATACCGCTTAAGCTATAGGCAAGATGTGTGCCATCCCTTCAATAGCTTAACCATTCACTCGAACCGTATTGGATTATCCGTCCGTTGATTGACTCCTCAATCAACTTAGCATGGCCATGCATTTCCATAATCCATTACCTCGAGGGCCAGATATCTCTCCAAAGGAGGGGCAAATTCCATCTTGATCACTCACATCCCACTCCATGTTTCATAGCAAACCCGAAAACTACCTTTATAACTATCCGATTCACGGAATAGCGTTTGGTAGTCCCAAAGTAGGCTACTACACATGTTGGAATCCATGGTGATCTCGGGTCTAAGGACTTTGTACCAACACTACCCGAGACCAACTAATGGCACATTAATTCCTGTAGTGTCTCATGATGGGTCTATCCAACAATGTGTTCTCTAACACATATGTCCATGTTTATTAATTTGGTATCTCCATACCCATGATCTATGAGACATGATCATCAATCAATAAACATGCCGATCTTAGAATCATATTTGTTCCAACAATATGACATATGATCAGGGATCGTTTAGAAATAGATTCATACATATCGAGTCTCATAAATAAGTCACGTACTTATTGATCAATACAAGATGTCTATTTCATGGAACTGAATAACACTTTATTCATTTATACATAAACATTGACGTGATATCCAACATCTCCATGTTGCCTCTAGGGCATATCACTAACAATCTCCCACTTGCACTAGAGTCAATCATGTAAGTATCTAATACCCATTGCTCTTGTGTGCGCCTCATGCTTCGGTGAGGAGAGGTTTTGTCGCGGATCGGCTATGTTGAGATCCGTGTGTGTGGACCCCCGATTTTGAATCGGGAATCTTTCGTGTTCATAGTACCATTTCCCTGGATCAAGTAGTTGGTACCCACGAATGCAGTTCTGGATAATCAAGTGCGCATGCACGAATAGTCTTACAATACCATTATTACATAAATAGGCCCGAAGGCATTGTTCATCCTACAGGACCTTATGGTCCGAATACAATATAAAAACAGAGTTTAGATAAGGCAGAAAGAGGCGGCTTGTCCATTGCCACAGCAACGACCGGAGCTAAAGTCTAATAGGCGCCGTCGTTCCTCGTCCTCCCGGTGATAAGCATATGGATCTTCGGCTCTTCAACTCCATCACGGAGGTTTGTGCGTATAGCAAGGGTGAGTACCAACCGTACTCGGCAAGTCAACACGAGAATTGATGCATATGACAGGTTATTCAAAGAACATGGCTAGGGTTATCTTTGCGTAAAGCCGTTTCACAATTCTTTTCACAAGCCTACCATCTAGCCAAAACAAGTTTTAATTTCATAGTTCATTAACCCGGTGGCGGTTCTGTCTACCATCCATCGTGATTCCAAGGATGGCTTCCCGCCTCCGGTACGTCATGATTTTCTAGGGAGTCCACCCCTTCTCGCATTCTCGAGAAGTTGATCCACCAGCGAACAAAATCATCATGCAAACCCATCCCAGCATTTTTAAGTTCAAAGTCTAGCCAAGCGAAAGTCTTGTCACGATGCTCAATATCCGCGAGCACGGCTATTCGAATAGATTGATTCATTCACACGCAGTGGATGTACACTTTACCCGTACTCCGTGACAGCCCAACAAATGAGCCTACGCCTCAACACATGAGACGGTCACGGCAAAGCCTTTTGATAACCTCGCTTTGGCAGTACCCGCTCCATGAACTTAAGCCCTCATGCACTCTAGCCGTCCTTTTCTAGCAGTGAGAGGAGTTCTGGCGCACCCGGGTAAGGGAAGTCTTTTCGGATCTTTAAGTGTAATTAACATCGGTTCAATCCCACCATTCATAACAAGGCCGCAGCCTCATCCTCATCCCATAACCACATCATAGAGAACCATCTATGCAAGGATACCGCTCCGCTCGGCTATCTAGTCGCTAGGTCTATACCCATTCGAGAAGTACGGTTGTACGGCTCGTTTCCGGCTATCTCATGGCTCGGTCCTTAATTGACCAGGGGTCGGCACTTGCCTTTTCCGGAATCCACCCAAATCATCCGCCGCCCAGTCTAAAACATTTGTTTAGTACTTCCAATTTTCATCAAATGTAATTCATCATGGTCATGTGGCGCTCATGTCTCCACATGCCGAATCTCAACTACCTCCCCTTAAAGTAGTTGCCCAAGCACAAAGCTTTTTCACAAAGTCATGAGTATGCATAAAGCTAAGTATAGCATGGCTAAGCGTTTACCGAAGTTATGCTTCGGTTAGTTGTATCACATCGTGAGTTACAAGGAGTAGTTCTAAGGGTACTCAATGGCAAGGAATGGCACAACAAGTATAGGTAACATGGTAAAGCATGCATGTTTAGAGTGTAAAATAACATCATTTCGCAATTGGGATCAATATGTTCAAAGGGTGTGAAGACTTGCCTTGCTCGTACGCTTCTTGAGTGGGGTCTCTGCGGGGGTCGGCGTTCGCCTCTTCGGTCGCTAATCATACGAGCGAAAAGGAAAAGAAAACTGGATTCCAGTTAAAATCCGATAAGAACGAACGAAAAGCATGAAAAATCATAAAGAACTCTTCAAACCATCTCCCCTTACGACCCTAATCGAATTACGGAGGATTTGATGAAGCAAATTAAATATCGAATGTATATGTCGCAAAAGGGGTTGATCGGAATTTATATGAGATAGTTTATAATTCTTGGGAAAGATCCTAGATTTGTGAATATGAACTAAGTGAATAAACGGGCCTCACAAAGATATATAAATATTTTGGAAATTTATTAGATTAAAAGTTTGAAGTCTAAGTAAATGTAAACTTCATAATTATTTGCAAAGAAATTTAAAAGGTAAATAAATAAACCCCTTTAAAAAGGTGCAAAATCTTTGTAAATAGAGTTTTAGAATAGTTTAAAAGAGTATAAATATTTTCCTAGGATTTTTAATAAGCTTTATTCTTATTTTTAATCTCCTTAGAAAAATAAAAAAAATTTCAAAAATTTTGCCTAAGCCGGGATCGAACTGCGCCCTTCCCCTCACTCGGCTCGTCTCAACCACCGAGCCGCGAGCCGTTCTCGCTCTCTCTACTCCTTTCTTTCCTTTTCTTTCTTCCTTCATCCCCAGCGAGGCCGACGGCGCGTCATGGCCGAACGACGGCGAGGAGGATCGGAGCTCGGCATCTAGCTAACCCTACACCATCTACATGACGCGGGAGTCCGTTTTGAGGCGCGGTTGGGCTAGGGAGGCGGCGGAGCGGCGGCGACGACGGGGTGGCGGCCCAAAACGAGAGGTTCGGCGGCGAAGGTGCACGGTGCGGCGGCACTCCGGTAACAATGCGGCCGAACCAAGGGGTCCTAGAGGATCTACGGAACACGGGGGTGCTAGCTAGGGGTCGGCTTGGCCGGAAAGGGGCGGTGGTGGTATGGCGACGTGCGCACGGCGGCGGCCAAAAAGAGGGTTCGGCGGCGCTCGTCGCAGGTGATTTCGCGGTGTTCGGCTCGGGAGACTTAGGGGAAATATAGCTTAGAGCACGTAGATCGTGAATGTACCTTTAATTCAAGAGGAAATCAACGAGGGCGACGAATTTTGAAGTTTGCACCGGCGCCGAGTTAGGGTTCTTCCGACCCGTGCTCCGATCTCTTGCGAAATTCTAGCGCTATGGTGAACGGATTTTGGGGAAAATTGGTGAGGAGCTAGATGAGACAAGTATGGCACAATTTTTGTGTTGTGAGTTTCGCCGAGGAGTGCTATATATAGTTGACCACGCGAGCTCGAACTCGGCGGTCATGGCGGCGAGCTAGGGTGACGCACGCGCGAGTAGGGGAGGGTGAGGCCGACGCACGGTGGGCATGGTTACAGCACGGACGGAATGGCACGGTGGTACGGCGCGGCGTGGACGCGCGGCCACGGGCGACGGCATTGACGCGGTCGCGGCGCCGTGGTACGGCGAGGCGTCGCGAGCACATGCGCGGCGTACGGGCGAACCGGCGACGTCGGCGGCGTGGCGACGGCATGGCGCGGGTGCGTGGCTGATGCGGTGCACGGCGTGGCGGTTGTGCGAGGACGCGGTGACGCGGGGCGACGGTACGACGCGGCATGGCACGGGCGCGCGTGTTGACGCGGCGCACGGCGCGAGGACGCCGTCGAACACTGCATACGCATGAACAAGTGTATTTTCTCTATTTTCCCGAATTTTGAAATCCTATTTTCTATTTCCATTTCCTTCCACTCTAAAATTCAAAATAAATTCCAATATTCCCAAAATAATTTTGAAATTATATTTCCAAACTTTTTCCCCCACTTTTTATTTTTTTCAAAATATATTTTTTCCTATTTTTATTTCTTTCTTTTAAAAATCAATAATTTGGGATTTTTATATTCATATTTCCTTGTCAAAAAAAATATTTTTATTCCAAATCCAACTGTTTATTATTTTTCTTCCACCGTTAGGGTTTAAACCAAAACATATTCCCTTCAAGAATCTTTTGCAAATCTCCAAAATTAATATGTTTACCCCTCTCCAAATTCATATCTATATATTTATTTTTAAATTATTTTCCCCAGGGGTCTCAAGCTTAGGGTTTTAATTCAACTTTATTTCAAAGCAATTCCGAAGAAATTCTTACGCAACTGAATTGGCAAATAAAATTGAAGAACACGATAAGAAGCAATGATTCCAAAAAGTTTTTGCGAGTTCCGATTTTCACGTTCCGAATTCTACTCCTTCGATTTTCAGGATGTTACGGTGTGCACTTTGCATATCTTGACATCACCTCTCCACAATCTCGCGGATGAGATGATATCGCCGAAGTATGTGTTTGGACTTCGATGTGACCTCGGCTCCTTGGCTTGCGCAATGGCTCCACTATTGTCACAATAGAGAGACATTGGACCGATCGTACTAGTCATCACACCAAGCTCGAAACGAATTTCTTGATCCAAACAGCCTCCTTTGCGGCTTCCGAAGCGGCAATGTACTCGGCCTCCGTTGTAGAATCAGCAACAGTATCCTGCTTGGAACTCTTCCAGCTGACTGCGCCTCCGTTCAGGCAGAACACGAACCCAGATTGCGATCTATAATCATCCTTGTCTGTTTGGAAGCTAGCATCGGTGTAACCACTTACAACGAGGTCTTCCTCACCTCCATAGACTAGGAACATATCCTTAGTTCTTCTCAAGTACTTAAGGATATTCTTTACTGCATCCAGTGACCTTCACTGGATCTCGACGGTATCGCTCGTAGCACTCAAAGCGTACGAGACATCGGCGTGTACAAAGCATGGCATACATGATGGATCCAATTGCCGAAGCATATGGAACCATACCCATCTTATTCCGCTCATCATGTGTCCGAGGACACCGATTCTTGCTAAGATTGATGCCATGTGACATAGGCAAGAAACCTTTCTTGGAATCATGCATGTTGAACCTTTTCAACACCTTGTCAATGTATGTACTTTGGCTTAATCCAATTAGCCTCTTGGATCTATCTCTATAGATCCGAATGCCTAATATATATGTTGCCTCCCTAAGTCTTTCATGGAAAAACTATTTTTCAATGAAGACTTGACGGATTCAAGCATAGGGATATCATTTCCAATCGTAATATGTCATCCACATATAAGATTAGAAATACAATTGCGCTCCCACGACCTTTTTGTAAACACAGGCCTCTTCTTCATTTTTGATGAAACCAAACCCTTTGATTACTTCATCAAAACGAATATTCCAACTCCGAGATGCTTGCTTCAATCCATAAATGGATTTCGTAGCTTGCATATCTTTCCGTGCAATTCGGATCGACAAAACCCCGAGGTTGTATCATGTATACATCCTCGCTTAGGTTTCCATTCAGAAAGCCGTTTTGACATCCATCTGCCATATCTCATAATCGAAATATGCAGCAATCGCTAGGATAATCCGAATAGATGTAAGCATTGCGACGGGCGAGAAGGTTTCATCATAATCAACTCCTTGAATCTGTTTAGAACCTTTCGCCACCAATCGCGCCTTATAGATGTGAACATTTCCATCCATATCGGCCTTTTCTTAAAAACCCATTTACACTCAATGGTTTTGACACCATCGGTGGATCAACCAAGTTCCAAACTTGATTGTCGTACATGGATTCTATTTCGGATTTCATGGCTCCAAGCCACTTGTTGGAATCGGGTCCCACCATCGCTTCCTCATAGGTCTTAGGTTCATCGTTGTCCAACAACAATATATCACGTTGTTCCGCACTGTGTACTGTCAGTGCACGACGTGATCTTTCGCACTCCGTGGGCTGGTGTATCTACAACCGGTGGCGCAACACTTTGCTCCTCCTGTTGTGGTTCTGTGGTCGCTGAAACATTTTTTGGTGTTTCTTGAACTTCTTCAAGATGCACCCTGCTCCCACTAACCCTTCTTGAAAGAAACTCTTTCTCCAAGAAGACACCATGTCGGGCGACAAACACTTTGCCTTGTTCCCGATTATAAAAGTAATATCCCTTAGTTTCCTTAGGATATCCCACAAAGAAGCACTTGTCAGATTTGGGTGTGAGCTTGTCAGACTGTAAACGTTTTACATAAGCCTCACATCCCCAAATTTTGAGAAAAGACAAACTAGGGGTTGCCCTGTCCATATCTCATATGGTGTCTTTTCAACCGACTTAGATGGAACTCTATTTAGTGTGAGCGCAGCTGTTTCAAGAGCATATCCCGTAAGGATAACGGAAGATCAATTTGGCTCATCATCGACCGCACCATGTCCAACAAGGTGCGATTTCTCCGTTCGGACACCCCATTCCATTGTGGAGTTCCCGGCGGAGTCAACCGTGGAACAATTCCACAATTTTTCGATGATTACCAAACTCTTGGCTCAAGTATTCCCTCCACGATCCGATCGTAGAAACTTGATTGTTTTCCCTAAAAGATTCTCGTACTTCATTCGGAATTCTTTGAACTTTTCAAAGGATTCGGACTTATGCCTCATTAAGTAGATATAACCATATCTACTAAAGTCATCGGTAAAGGTAATGAAGTACGATAACCACCTCGGCCGTTGAGCTCATTGGTCCACATACATCGCATGTACGAGTGCCAACAAGTCACTTGCTCTTTCACCGTGTCCCGTGAAAGGTGCCTTTGTCATCTTACCAAGTAAACAAGACTCACATGTCTCAAATGATCCAAAATCAAAAGAGTGAAGCAATCCATCCTTATGGAGCTTCTCCATGCGTTTCTTATTTATATGGCCTAAGCGACAATGCCGATAAACGTGGGGTTTATATCATTAGAGAGTTGCCTTTCGTATTAATGTTATAGATGGGAGACGCTTCAAGATTCAAAACGCACAATCCATTCACCAATGGAGCATGAAAATAGAACATATCTCGAGATATATTGAACAACCATTGTTCATTGATCTAAAATCATATCCTTCCGCTTGCAAACATGAAGCGGAAATAACGTTTTGACATAGTGTTGGAACACAATAACAATTATTTAATTCCAAAACTAATCCTGAAGGTAGATGAAGTGGTACGTGCCGACAAAGAACCGTAGCAACGCTTGCTCCATTGCCGACGCGCAGTTCACCTCGCCCTTCTCAATCCTCTACTTCTTCTCATTCCCGCAACGATTTGCAAATATGAGCTACCGATCCGGTATCAAATACCCAAGAGTCGAGTAAGTGAAGTAGCAAGATTAATGTCTATAACATTAATACCTGAAGTAAAGTCGTACTTTGCTTCTTCTTGAGATCCTCCATGTACTTCTTGCAGTTCCTTTTCCAAGGCTCGTCTCCTTGCAAGTAGAAGCAAACGGCATCCGATGCCGCCGACCCTTCTTGCCCTTCTTTGCATTAGAGGCACTCGCGATCTCATCGGGAGTTAACTTCCTCTTGGTGCAAAGTTTCTTGACAGTGGTTTGCGCTTAGCCTTCGCATCATTATCACATGATGACCGTTTTTCGGATACTCTCCTCACTGTCTTTAGCATCCCATGCAATTCAGCCAAGGTCCTATCCATATTGTTCATGTGATAATTTAATATGAATGGCTCGAAGCTCGGAGGGAGCGACCGGAGAATCACATCGCAGCCAACTCTTGGCTAAGGGGAAAACCTAGTTTTTCCGACTCTCGATATAGCCAATCATCTTTATCACATGCGGACCGACGGGATTCCCTCAACAAGCTCGCACGCAAACAAGGACTTTGAGGTGTTGAACCTCTCGCCCGAGCTTGGTTCTCAAACATGCCACGCAGTCCCCGAATAATAGTGTGAGCATCGCCGCTCTCATATTGCTTCGAAGCTCGGGGACATTGTAGCAAGCATGAGACAGCTTATATCTAGGGCATCATTAGTGTGCTTCTCATAAGCCCTCCGTGCGCTGCGGTGGCGTTATTAGGCAAATCCTCCGGATAAGGTACTTCAAGAACGTACTCCTTACGCTCTTGCTTGAGAACAATTCTCAAGCTGCGATACCAATCCATAAAGTTTGTTCCATTTAATTTTTCCTTTTTCGAGAATAGATCGCAAATTAAAGGTACTGGGTGTAGTATTAGCCGCCATTTATTCTACAACAGAAAAGCAAAGTTTAGCACAATGTTTATGCTATATCTATTGTTAAACAATTTAACATTAGACTCCCATTACGTATTTTTCACCTTCCCTCTAGGTTACGTATTGGGTCAAGATCCACATGTTAATTAATTTTCTAGTAAGCTTTGGCATCACCGCTAGAAAATTAGTAACATCGGTAAGCAACACCTTGCTAATCACATCTCTATGTGACTCTTGTTGTGGGTGTGGCATCTCCATGCCCCGGCGCCAACCTATGCCCCAAGGCCCAAAACTGTTTTGATAGCCTTGTTAAGTAAACCAAATGCTCCTGCATGTATATGTCGACATATACCCCTCGTGTTATGATAGAGAATGGCACTCGCTTTGGCACCCACCATTGACGAGCATAACGGTGACGGGTGCAACATTTGGAAGGGCATCATTACTACTTAATTTTGAGAGGGATGCTATCCTATCAAACAAACATATCACATATGAAAGCAAGAAGAATAGCATATAATGAAATAGTATGGCCCCTTCACATGGTGATCTCCATCTCCATGTCGCGCCGAGGATCTCCATCTTCGGCACCATCTTCCAAGTGTCGAATGCTTGATATCTTCAAACTAAGCTACTACTATAGAAGCTCTAATTGAAGATTACATCGACTCGCAGTCGTGAAAGAATATTACAAGCATTGCACGTATGAAAGAATATTACAGGGATTGCACATATGAAAGAATATTACATGCATCACATGCATCTCATACATACAATAGGGCCATACCATCTCAAAGCATTCTCTCGCAAAAACAAGTTAGGCGTAGAAACGTTTTCTACCTATCGCAGAGATACGACATCGAGACGACCTATAAGGGGGAACACCACACGAAATTCATAGATCCAATCTATGAAATCGCTTATGGAAACCATATCGGCATAATCATATTATGCCGTCCCGATACACTATCAAGGGAGATGGTTTGCGTAGGCGCGAGGCAGCAACAAAGTCGGACTACGAGATAGCTTCGGTATAATCACATTATACCGTTCCGATACACTATCAAGGAACGCTATCTCGAACCCAACTCAAACCGAGTTATTTGGAAATTGCTTCGACGTAATCACATTACGTCGTTCCGATACACTATCAAGGAACGCAATTACCATCTACTCTCCTCAACGATCCCGTAAAACCGATTGATCTAATCAACCCGTGCGCAAAACTTGTTCCGATCCAATCTAAAACCCGAACTAAGCAAGATTAGCTCGATACCACCGAAGGGTTACGCGGAGGCTACGCTAGCCAAAAACAAAAAGTTTTACCGCGCAAACCAGAACACTTGCAAGTAAGGGTCGATAGATCGTTACCGATTGGAGTAGAGTGCAGCGGAATAACCAATCGTGGCAATCCGATCCGGAACAGTAGCCGATTCCGGAGACGCCGATTCGCCAATCAGCCGATTCAAGTCGTCCGGCCGCGTTCTCACGCCTCGCTCCGATGCGCCCGACCGCAGCCGATTCCAAGACAGCCGATCGCTCCGATTGCAGCCGATCCGGCCGATCAACAGCGCGCAACGTAGCAGCGCCTCTACCGGTATCCACACGTCCGGGGACGTAACGCCGTACACCCGTGTGCTAGCACGCGATGCAAGGCTAGGGTTTGGCTCGAAAGTGGGGAGGGTTTCCGTGGAGATTGATCTCGGCGACTTCGTTGCACGCGATGCAATTGATGTCCTTCAGCTCTCCACCCCTCCCTCCTTTATATAGAGTTGGCCGACCGGGACTAGTGGCCGATTAGGACTCTATTTTGAATCGGATCTCATCCGTATCTCATAGAGTTGGCCGCCCATACGTCGTAAGCCCATAGGACTCTATCCGATCGGATCCCTATCCGATCGAGCCGTATCCGAGTCCAACTCGAATATCTATTCTATCCCCTTAAGCGTGCGACCACGTAGGTTCAGGTATACTCGGTTTCGGCTATAGTCTAACTTAGCCGATCGTCGGCTCGAGTCCAACTCAGCCGAGTGGTCAATAGCGGCGCCTAGCAAGCACATATTGACACCATAGTATACAAGAATATAATATCGGCTCAACATGTAATGTGTACACAAATCCCTTTGCCTCACGATACCGCTTAAGCTATAGGCAAGATGTGTGCCATCCCTTCAATAGCTTAACCATTCCCTCGAACCATACCGGATTATCCGTCCGTTGATTGACTCCTCAATCAACTTAGCATGGCCATGCATTTCCTTAATCCATTACCTCGAGGGGCCCAGAGATATCTCTCCAAAGGAGGGGCAAATTCCATCTTGATCACTCACATCCCACTCCATGTTTCATAGCAAACCCGAAAACTACCTTTATAACTATCCGCATTACGGAATAGCGTTTGGTAGTCCCAAAGTAGGCTACTACACATGTTGGAATCCATGGTGATCTCAGGTCTAAGGACTTTGTACCAACACTACCCGAGACCAACTAATGGCACATTAATTCCCGTAGTGTCTCATGGTGGGTCTATCCAACAATGTGTTCTCTAACACATATGTCCATGTTTATTGATTTGGTATCTCCATACCCATGATCTATGAGACATGATCATCAATCAATAAACATGCCGATCTTAGAATCATATTTGTTCCAACAATATGACATATGATCGGGATCGTTTAGAAATAGATTCATACATATCGAGTCTCATAAATAAGTCACGTACTTATTGATCAATACAAGATGTCTATTTCATGGAACTGAATAACACTTTATTCATTTATACATAAACATTGACGTGATATCCAACATCTCCATGTTGCCTCTAGGGCATATCACTAACAATCTCCCACTTGCACTAGAGTCAATCATGTAAGTATCTAATACCCATTGCTCTTGTGTGCGCCTCATGCTTCGGCTGAGGGAGAGGTTTTGTCGCGGATCGGCTATGTTGAGATCCGTGTGCACTTTGCATATCTTGACATCACCTCTCGTCCACAATCTCGCGGATGAGATGATATCGCCGAAGTATGTGTTTGGACTTCGATGTGACCTCGGCTCCTTGGCTTGCGCAATGGCTCCACTATTGTCACAATAGAGAGACATTGGACCAGCGTACTAGTCATCACACCAAGCTCGAAACGAATTTCTTGATCCAAACAGCCTCCTTTGCAGCTTCTTGTTGATCCAAACAGCCGCCACTGCGACCCATCGGTGGGGTGTCCCAATGTCCCTTCTTGTTTACGTTCTTATATGTGCCAGCGCATCATTCTAGCATGCTCTTTGTTCCGGAACAAACGCCTGTGTCGTGTATTATAGGAAAATACCAGATCACCTTAGCAGGAACTCTCTTCTTCAAAGGTTGTCCATCAACTTCGCCTGGATCATCTCGTCTGATCTTGTGTTGTAGTGCTTTACAAGCCGGACATGCTTCTAGGTTCTCGTACTCCTCACCATGATAGAGGATACAATCATTAGGACATGCATGTATCTTCTGTACGTCCAGTCATAGAGGGAAAACTAACTTCTTAGCTTCGCACGATGATTCCAGCACAATTCGTTCCTCTCTGGAAGAATGTTCTTCATGAGTTTTAGAAACTCGTCAATTGCCTTGTCACTGACACCATTTTTGGCCTTCAATTGAAATAATTCTAGCGTGGAACCCAACTTTTTGTTCCCCTGTTCGCAACCTTGGTACAAGGATGTTTTGTGGTCCACCAACATACGCTCCAATTTCTCCACCTCTTTTTCACCTTCGTAGTCCTCCTGTACGTTACGTAACATCTGACCAAGGTCATCGGCACCGTCATTTTCTTCAACATCCCCGTCGGCCTCGCCTGCTGTATTATGTTCAAGCCCACCGTATTGACCACAGTCCAGAATGTTGTCGTCTTCTTCTTCATATTCTTCCATTTCAACCCTACCTCTCAGTGTGATGTCCAACAATTGTAGTGAGGCATAAATCCTGACTGAAACAAGTGGGCATGAATAATTCTTGGTGCAGAATACTTCTTCTTGTTTTGCACTTTTTGCACGGACAATGTATAAAACCCTCATGCTTGTTGGCATTGGCCACACTGAAAAGATAATGCACGCCTTGAATAAACTTTGTCAACCGTCGATCCACGGTGTACATCCATTGTCGATACATCTACATAAAATGCACAAAAATTGTAAGAAAAATCCATGAAAGTCAAACCATTTAAATAATATAACAATAATTATATAATAATCCAACATACGTAATGCGTTGTACTTAAAAAAATTAGAATTATTTTAAAAGTTCTTTTAAAGTTCTACGTAGTGTTTTTATTTCTAACTATTTTAACGATTTTTAAATTACCTTAGTTTTTTAATCTACTATAAAATTTTTTATATTTTTTCCCTTTTGTCATCTATTTTATAACATTTTTCTCTAGAACTTTCTCTCTCATCATTTTCATAAATATTCTTAGAGATAAAAGTGCATGTAAATATACCTACAAATGTAATATGCTAAGCGTACTTAGAGGATGGAGTTGTGGATTTTAAGAAGTAAAATAATTTTCCCCAAACAAATTTTCTCTCTTCATTTTCCTTGAACCTATTTAGAGATATAAATATACAAAAATATACCGTAAATAAATAATATGATAAGCATAGATCATAAGAGGATAAAGTTGCTAACCTTGTAGATCCCTCAGATTTGTGTATTATCACCAAAACAATTTCACAAAAAATTTTAGCAGCAGCTCTCTTCTTCTGCAAACCTTTGAAGACATTGGCTCGAGCTGGAGGAGGAAGAAGAAGTATAAAAAGTACATTCACTTTAGTCCCGGTTGGTGTTACCAGTACGGACGAAAGATCATTTGGATCTTTAGTCCTGGTTGGTAACACCAACCGGGATAAAGATAGCATCTTTTTCTGGTTGGTGTTACCGACCAGAACACCAACCGAGACTAAAGATCCGTGACGCTCTGACAGGTTCTCACAAGAATCTAACCGAGACTAAAGATCCTAGTAGAGCCGTTGCCTTTTTAACCGGGACTAAAAACTTTTTCTAGTCTCGCCTGTGCTTTATGAAATTGATTTGTGGGATGGAAATCGTTGCTAGAGTTGGACTGAGTGACTAACGGATAACCTGGGTGGTTTGAACGAGCCTGTGCGACCTGGGATGTCGGAATGGCATGATAGAGTAGGCTTCCTGAGAGGAAGCAGAGTGGTGTAGGATATGGACGTCTTGGGAGAGCTAAGGTACAGGATGTGTTGAGCATGTGTTTTGAGATAATATTGAAACGAGGATAAACTGGTAAGAGATGTTTGAAACTAATAGAGAAAAAGAAAATAAAATGAATATAACTAAAATCTTGGTTACCTGCTTGAGTTGTTGCAAAGCATCTCGCGAGCGGATCAAGACAATGAGTCTCCTTCCAAATGGTTTATAAAAACCCCACACTTAGAAGTTTGAAAGGTGTTTTGAAATAAAAGATTTGTAAAATAATCCCAACCTTTCTTTGAAGCTTGCATTATTCATGTTCCCCTGTGGCTTACGGAGTATGAAAGTACTCATCTGCCTATTGTTGTTGTTTTTATCCCCTTTCTATGTTCAGGTTGATGAAGATGAAGGATAGGTTTTGTCCTAGACCCGAGCCGTTGCCTGCGGATTGGTGTTCTAGCTACGCTAAGGTTCCGCTGCTACTGTTTTTGGATGAAGGTTGCTACTTAGGAATTGCCTGAGGTTTCAACATAAAGGTATAAATTTATTATACCATTGCAATAATTCATCATGTTATCGCGCGTACCAACATCTGTATCCTGGGACTGGTACCGATAAACATGGTTCCGCAGGAAACGATTTGCCATTCTCCCGCGACGCACTCTCCTTGGCGTCCTTCGAACGGCGATGCCAGGGCAGGGTGTGACACTCCCGGCCGTACCGATCTTGTTGTCGCCTCTGCTTCACCGCTCAGGGATGTTAGAGAGGGGTGATTTGAGTAGAGAAGGGGGAGAGAATAGGAGACCGGGAGAGTAGGTCAGGGTGGGGAAGGGATAAGAATGGGGAGACAGGAAAGGATTAGGCTATGCTCGGGTGGGGTTGGGATTGTGGGAGAGAAGAGAAGAAGAAAAATTTGTGATGGAGAGAAAGAGGGGGAGGAGAAAAATATAGTGCAGGAAAAAAGCATGGGGCCCATGTGCTTTCCATGTAGCCCGCATACGAAAATCTATTTTCACATACAGTCCTTTAAGAGGTTCACCTGTGAAAATAGGCATATTTTTGTATGCGGGTATGTTAAGAGGTCCGCCTGCAAAAATTGGTTTTTGCATGCAGTCCTCTTAAGGAGCCATATACGAAAATACATGTTATTTTTTGCAGACGCAACCAGTTATGATATGCTTACAAACTACAGGGGTTCTCGTACAGAAAAATCTTTTAACCAACATGCAATATCTTTGTTTGTTATTGGCTAGAAAATAATGGGGATGATGACATCTAATTTATTAACGGAACAAATTTAGTACGAAAATGTTATTGGATTTCTTTGGTGTTGATGCACTTCTGTAATACTATGATCAATTGGAAACGGAAAGAGTACTATGTTTCTAAAATAGAATAAAGTTTAAGAGTTTTAAAAATAAAAATAAAAAGGCAGGTGAAAGTTTATGAGTTTTAAAAATAAAAATAAAATGACGCCTTCCCCTGCCGTCCCTGCACAGTGTGCAAATGCAGTAAATAAGTCCCGCCGAAAACAGTGCACGTTCATTTTAACCCCATTTTAATAGCGCACAGTAGCAGGAAGGGTTCGCATAGAAAAGCGAAAACAGCATCGATTTTAAGAAACAAACAAACTTGGTAAAACGACTATGGAAGGATCCAGGAGGTCCTGATAGCATCGGTATTCCCTGCTTCCTTCCTTGAATACGAGCGCGGGTCTTCTTATCCATATACCAAAATTTACAATAAATTCTTTAGTTTTGATTAAAAAAGCAATTACTTTTTTATCTTTAGTCCTTATAGTGTTATTAACTAAAGATCATTTTTAGTTCTGGGTTTATTTTTGACAGATTCATGTCAGACTTTGTCAGGCCATCGAAGATCTTTTGTCCTGTATGATATTATTAACCATGACTAAAGATCTAAATGATCTTTAGTCCACCCGAAACTAAAGTGAAGGTCATTTTTATACTTATTCAACCTCCTCTCGTCCAAGCCATTTCTACAAAGATTGAAGGAGGAAGGGAGGTGCTGCCAAAATTTTTTATGAAATTATTTTGGTGATAATATATAAATTTAAGGGGTCTAAAAGGTTAGCAACTCTATTATCTAATGATGTATGCTTAGCATATTATATTTGTAGGTATATTTTTATATATTTGTTATCTCTAAAAATATTTATGAAAAATAATAAGAGAGAAAATTTGTTTAGAAAAAATTATGTTACTTTTTAAAATTAGAAGCTTGTGGATAAAAATGCTATAAAAGAGATGACAAAGAAAAAATATACAAAATTAAGATAAAGTAATAAAAAACTAAGTTAATTTAAGTAAATGCATTACAAATATGTTTAGAACTTTTAAAAATAATTTTAAACTTTATTAAGTACAATACATATGTGATTATTATGTAATTATCGTATGATTATTTATATATAATTATTGTATTATTATTTAATTAGTTTGACTTTTGTGGATCTTTTTACGAATTTTGTGCATTTCAGGTAGATAGATTGACAATGGATGTACATCACGGACCGATGGTCGACAAAGTTTATTCAAGACGTGCATTATTTTTTGAGTGTGGCTAATGTTAACAAGTATGAGGGCTTTATATGTTGTCCATGTAAAAGGTGCAAAAACCAGGAGTATTTTGTTCAAGAACTATTCATGCCCACTTGTTTGAGTCGAGATTCATGCCTAACTATAATTCTAGGACATCGTATGAAGAGATAAGGGTTGCAACGGAAAAGATGAAGAATAAAACGACAACATTCCGGACTGGGGTCAATACAGTGGATTTGAAGAAAGTTCAATAGGCGAGGCGGACGGGGCTATTGAAGATAACGATGGTGTGAATGATCTTGGTCAGATGTTACGCGACGTAAGGAAGGACTGCAAAGGTGAAAAGGAGATCCAAAATTTAGAGTGTATGTTAGCGGACCACAAAACGTCCTTATACGCAGGTTGAGAACAGGAACACAAAAAGTTGGGTACCACGCTACAATTCTTGCAGTAGAAGGCCAAAAATGATGTGCATGACAAGACATTTGGTGAGTTATTAAAACTCGTAAAGAACAATCTTCTGGAGGAAAACAAATTTCCCAAATCAACGTACAAAGCTAAGAAGGTAGTTTTCCCTCTAGGACTGAAAGTACAGAAGATACACGCATGTCCGAACAATTGTATTCTCTATCGTGGTGAGGAGTACGAGAACCTAGAAGTATGTCTGATTTGTAAAGCACTACGATAGAAGATTACACAAGATGATCCAGGCAAAGTTGACGGATAGACTTCAAACAAGAGAGTTCCTGCTAAGGTGATGTGGTATTTTCCTATAATACCATGGTTTAGGCGTTTGTTCAGGAACAAAGAGCATGCTAGAATGATCTGCTAGCACGTAGAAGAACGTCAACAAGAACGGACGCTGAGACACCCCGCCGATGGGTCGTAGTGGTGAAATATCGACATAACATTAAAAACATCGGAAAGGATGCACGAAACATAAGGTTCTGTTTAAGTATGGATGGCATGAATCCATTGGGAGAGATGAGCAGCGGCCATAGCACTTGGCCTGTTACGATGTGTATCTACAATCTCCCCCCTTGGCTCTTCATGAAGCGAAAGTACATCATGATGTCAATTATTATTCAAGGACCAAAACAACCTGGTAACGACTTTGATGTGTACCTAAGACCATTGGTCGAAGATCTGAAACTACTGTGGAAGAAAGAAGGTGTCCCCGTGTGGGATGAGGACAAACAGGAGCAATTTAACCTATAAGCATTGCTGTTCGTAACCGTCAACGATTGGCCTATATTTAACAACCTATCCGGACAGTCAAACAAGGGGTACAAGGCTTGCACCCACTGTATGAAGGAAACTGAAAGTACGTATCTGAAACATTGTAAAAAAGTTGTGTACAAGGGTCATCGTCGATTTTTGCAAGCCACCCTATCCGAAGAAAGGCAAACATTTCACACAGAAGGAAGACCATCATACTAAGGCAAAACATCGTAACGGAAAAGTCGTGTTTGCTATGGTGAAAGATGAAAGTAGTATTTAGAAAGGAACCTGGCAACCAAGATGTAGGAAGTGAAGGTGGTCACGTGACGACATGGAAGAAGAAGTCTATTTTTTGGGAGTTACCCTACTAGGAAGTCTTGGACGTCCGCCACGCAATTGATGTGATGCACCTCACTAATAACGTTTGCGTCAACCTGCTGGGCTTCCTAGGTGTTGTTAACGTCAAAATTTGGTAAGCCCCGAAGTCCTTATCGGCTAAGGGTTCCAATCGGCTCAGAGTCAGTATCGGCTCGGAGATCTGAACCAGCCGATAGGTGTTTTCTGTTATCCATATCTCCAGCAGTCGGATTCTTGTTAGATCCGGTTTGAGCATATCTTATCCAGAAGAAACCGAGTCCAGGGAGGATACGACTTGTATCTATTAATTAGGATAAATTTGTTAACTTTCTATCTTATCTTTAGGAAAGTTTGGATTGTAATCTGTTAGGATCTTTGTCACCCTATGGGAATAAATATGTAAGCCCAGGATTCATGTAACATATCTCTCGATCAATACAACTCGGCGCATCGCCACCTTTCTTTTATCAGTTCTACTTTGTCATCCGGTGGAACTTGGCACCTGACGCGGGGCTACATCGGCTTCGATCTCCGGCGAAGGGGTAAGTCCAAGGTCCCGCCGGCTCAGGCAATCGTATTGGCTACGTCGGCGTCGTCCAAGGCTGCATCAGTACATTCGACCTCTTTGATTACTTCGATTCGGTTGATATCTTTGTCTGATTATTTATTATATGTCTCTGCTGAATCTAATTTTAGTATCTCGATTTGGTGCTATCGGCTATCTCTCGTTTTAGGGTTTCTGCCGGTATCGGCTAAATCATTATATTAGATTAGATTAGCTTAGGCATCTACCACCCTGAAAATCAGCCAAGGGCTTGATTGTCTAGATATTGCTTTTCTTTTCATACTTAGTGCTGCATCAGTTTTATCTACTAAGTCATGATTAGAACCGTAATCTCTAGCCTGCCTGTTGACTGCCACTAGGGGTTTCATCGGGGTTTCAGCCGATGAGCTATCTGGGTATTGCATCGGCTTGCAAGGAATGTACAAAAGTTGGATATAGCCGATTGCAGCAGAGGCTTCATTGAATATTTAATCTCTTGCTGTCGAAACTCGATTTCGGCAATAGAAAATTGGGTGTGCAGTCAAGATTGCCAAGCTCGATGGGTTAGGTGGAAAACAAGGTTTAGACAGGTTCGGGCCCTCTCGTGAGGTAATACCCTACTCCTGTTTCAGGGATTCGATCCGCCGAGTGTTTACTGATCTCAAGATCTGTTGCTCTTGCCTCTAAAGCTAATAGCTTATGAATCTGATATCCCTCAGGGGACGCCCCTTACGCCCCTTATATAGTCTTGGGAGGCGGGTTTACAAGTCGGAAACCCTATCTTACTCTAAGTCGGTTTCCTCAATCTTACCAAACCGTGATTATGAGTCGTTTCCTTATCTAATCGGCAACGTAATACCCAAGTCATAGTTGGTTTACATAATTGGCAGGTGCAACCTATCCCTATCTCCAGTCGGATAAGCTTGCCATGTGGATATCCAATTGCCATAATCTCCACAGTAGCCCTGAGTCCTTTGCAGTCGACGAGATTTCTCGGCTTCAAACCAAAATAACACACAGCCAAACAAACCTTTGGCCGAGTGCTTCTAGCACCGAGTGATTCTATCACCTTTGCTTGAACCTTCCGAGTAGCTTCAAAGACTGTGAAGGGCTGGAAAATATCAAAAAAATTTCTCAAAAATAAATATCTAGGTGTGTCTCCTGATGCACCTAATTAGGTGTAACCCCTGACTATGTAGTTAGTCAAAAACAGACTAAGCGTATAGTCAAGAACTATATAAAAAATCATTCTCATATAGATGCTTAACTCAGGCTAAAACAACTATAAAAAATCTCATCACTCGGCAAGCTCGTGCTTGTCCGAGTGAATTTGCCCGAGTCATCTCAGAACGAATAACTCAATCAACCCTCGTAGGTGAAAAGCACTCGGTAAACTTACATTTATCCGAGTGGATCTGCCCGAGTCATCTCGGAACAAATACTTTAATTATTCCTCATGGATAAACAAGTTTTTCAGTCATCTGAAAAATACGACCAAAATATTAAATAGCTTTTGCCATAATATTGGTCTTTAATCTAAAAATATCTTCACCAAGGTGGAAAGATAGCATTGATATAATCATTTAATGAAATGCTTAAAAACCAAACAGTCCCTGTCGTCAAGGCAGCCATGAAAAGCTTAACTGTTTGTCACCTTTCAAATTGCATCGTGCCAACTTCTCATAAAGTTGTGCAAACCGTAGTATGAAGGGATTTCTAAAGGTACAGGGCACTCAGACACGCGCATATTGCCAAAGCAAATCTGCTTAAGTTCATCCACTTAAGTCCCTAAAGACACGTGTCAGGCCACACCTTAGTTGGGCCGCAAGTCTCTCATGGGCTCGGCCTAATCGCAAGAAAACCTAACGCAACCCTCAAACCTCTTACAAAGCCTCGAGGTCATCCCCGCCAATTCTTCTTCTCAGAAAAAATTTTCCACTCGCAACACTGTTCATCAGCTTGCAGCGGAGAACCCTAAGCTCTCGTGCGCACCCAATACACCGATCCAGAAGCTCACGCTTCGTTGCTAGCTAGCCTCCGCATCCATCTTCTCAGATCCCCATCTCAAATCCCCATCCTCCAAGCCAGATCTACTCCCCCACAAACCACACTCATGGCGGGAGAGAAAAAGATCCCTTTCGAGCAATGGGCTACCTCGGATGTTAGGGAGTCCACTCTCAAGGAGATTGTCGAGCACGGAGTTCTCCCTCCTTAGGAGATCGTGGTCTGGCACCCGGCGGCCGGTGAGGAGTTCCCCACTCCGAACACCGGTGAGCTCGTCGTTTTCACTTCTTTCTTCTATTGTGGTTTCAGCCTCCCTGCCTCTGAGTTCTTTAGGGGTCTTCTCGATTATTATGGCCTTCAACTTTACCATTTGAACCCAAACTCCATGCTCCACATAGCCCTTTTCATTCATGTCTGCGAAGCCTTCCTTGGCATCCTTCCCCACTTTCAACTCTTCCGACGCATGTTCTATCTTAAGCCGCACCCGAACAAGGATAAGCCCTGCGTTGTTGGTGGGGCGGGCTTCCAATTCCGCGGATCCCTCCGCAAAGAACATTTCTCCCTTCCCTTGAAATCTTCTAACAAGGGCTGGCACTCGAGCTGGCTCTATATCGCCAACCTTGAACCCAGCCTGCCAAACTTCGTTGGCCTTCCCCCTATGCCTAGGCCCAACTGGAGCACCGTGCCAGTGGCCCAAGACTGGCATGAAGCCAACAAGCTGCTAGCAAAGATTTTGGAGATGAAGCAGAAAGGTCTTAGGGGCGAGCAGATCACTCGACGCTTCATGAGGAGCCGACTGGCTCCGATCAAGGAGCAGTCCAAGCCTGCCTTTGAATATGACGGTGAGAGGGACCCCAATCGGGAGGACCGCGACTCCCTCAGCTTCGAGATCTTGAAGACTTGCATGTATAAGATTTTCTTGACTGGGATTGCAGTCGAGCGCAGCCTCATGTTGCCGGTCCTCCCATACAGCCTGTATCGTCCTCCTCCTCCGATAAGCTGACTTAACTCCTTCAATGCCTTTCAATCTTGATATCACACTTCTTAGTGTTGAAAGAATATTTCTTGCATAAAAATGCCTCTATCATCTCAAAGCCATATAAAATTCATCGTGACGACGTGCCGGCTCGACCTGCTAAGAAGCCAGTAGCATGAAGATCCAGAGCGATCCAGCCGGGAAGAGGGCGGCCCCGAGTGAAGACATCAGTAAGCGGGCGAGCAAGAGAAGGCTGATTATTGATGACTCGGACGACGATGTCCCAGCCCCTCAAGCTAGAACTACCCCTCCAAGACCGTCACCAAAAACGGCGCCCAAGATCCGCCGATCGACCAGGTACGCCTTACGACTGAAATCGAGCTCTTTGTTGAAAATTTCTTCGTCTTCATTCTGATCACTCCTGTCTTTCTCCTTGCAGGAGACCTCAAAACATTGATCCCACTAGGCAAAGTGAGGGCCCAACACCAGCTGCAACAACCGAGGCATCAAAGCCTGCGGAGCCAAAACCTCGGAGCCCTCTCCCGAGCGAGAGCACTCCGAGTGAGAGGCCCTCACCTCCCAATGAGGATACCCCAAGGAAAGAGTCCCCGACCGCCAGCCGGGATACTCCGACTGGAAACCAGTCGACCGTGAAAGAGCCCCCTGCTGCTACCCAAAGGGCCCCGACTGAAGACCAGTCGGGCAAGAGCCAAGAAGGTAAAAGCAGCCGGGAAGTGCCGGTCAAAGATCTAGCCACCAAAATTGGTAAGTCTTGAATCAATCTCTAGCTTTGTAATCTCCGGTTTAATTCTTCTATATCTTCATCTACTCCTTCTGATCCATTCAGCCAAAGTGGAGGAGATCCCCAGGTTGCAGTCTTCTGAAACCTAGGTTCCTCCGATCAAGATTGAGTGGCGGAATTCCGAAGGCCATAAACAAGGCGTCATCTTGAACAAGCAAATGGAGGATGAAGAAAGAGATGCGCTTGTAGACAGCCTGAATGAAGCGACTCGATTGTTAAACGTAAGTCCTGCTCCTTTTCTGTTGTAGTTTCATCATCACCTTTCAGTCGATCAATCTTCAGAATTTGTATGCAGAGGGTGTACTGCCGATCAATGGCCAAGTCTGATGCACTCGAGAAGTTGGTCCCGCATTTGAACTCTCTGGAGAACATCTAGTAAGAGCTGAAGACCACTCGAGAGGAAGCTGCATCGAGGAAAGCGGCTCTAAGGAAGGAGATAGCTGCACTGCGAGAGGACAACCTCGACCTCCGGGGTTTAGTCAGGAGTGCGCTTAATCCCCTTTGTCATATTTGCAATCTGCGTTGATCTTGGTCATTGACAACCTTTCTTGTAGCAGAAAACTTGTCGGAGGTTCACTTGCTTCAAGCCCAGCTGGAAGACGCCAACACCAGCAAAGCCGAGCTGGAGACCGAGTTTGAAGGTGAGTTCTTTCAAAACAACGTTCCTTGTGTTGCTTCATCTTTGAATGCTTTGCGTGATCGTATATCTTTGGCAGCTTACAAGATCAAGACCCGAGCTCAGTACGACGTCTTGATTGAGAGGGTCAAAAAGGTTGAGAACGTTAGGGAGGATGTTGCTAACGGCGCGACGCCGATCTTATTGTCGCTGTTCCATAACAGACTCGGGACCAGCTCGTTGGACCCGGTTGAGATCTTTGACAAGCTCCGAAGGGCCCCTGATCAGTACTTGGCCAATATTTTTGAAGCAACCATCATGGGAGTGGGCTTCGCCCTTGCACAGACCAAGTCACTCTACCCCCGGGTGGATATTGATTCAATCGAGGAAGGGTTCGTCGACGGTACTTCAGACGAGCATGCCCTGGACTTGATTAGTGAGGCACAGGAATCGGCCAAAAAGGTGGCCGCTGATGTAGTAAACAACTTCCGACCTTGATTGTCTTGTGAACATTTGTATGCTATAACTTTTAGACGTAACTTGTAAATATTCAGCTTATTAATGTTAATGCTTTGATCCGAGTTTTTATGTAAAATTGCTTAAGTAAATTTTGTCCGACTATCACCAAGCCTAAGCTTGATTAGGTCATCAAAAAATTATCAGTCCTTATACGTTGAACTCGAATCAAGGAACATTAAACAATGATAAACCGAATATGCATAAGTTGCTGAAGAAAACTATGCTTTATTGACATATGTACAGCCCCCGACTGCTAACTCAAGAAGTCGTCTTGCTTGAGGTTGGCAGTCAAGAATAGCATGAAACTTAAGACAATTTAAGCGTAGTATCATCGAAGATGTTCAATGTTCCAGGAGTTCTCCACCATGGATCCTTCTTCACGTTTTAGTCGGTATGCTCCTGGCCAAGTTACCTCAACAATTATATACGGCCGTTCCCATAATGGAGATAACTTGTGACGGTCCTTGGTGGTCTGAATTTTGCATAGAACCAAATCGCCAACAATAAAAGCTCGCGCTCGAACGTTGCGACTGTGGTATCGTCTAAGTCCTTGAAGATATTTTGCCGACTGGATCAAGGCTGTCTCACGGGCCTCTTCCAGTCGGGTGAGGTCATCCACTCGGTCTTGGTCATAGCGTTCATCGTTAAAGCTGCGAACTCGTAGAGATTCGTACTCCATCTTGTTTGGCAACATGGCTTCTGCGTCGTAGACCAAAAAAAAGGAGTTTGGCCGGTAGCCCGACTGGGCGTAGTCCGCAGAGACCATAGAACCGAGGGGAGCTCTTGGACCCATTTGCCGGCATAAGGGTTTAGCCAGTCAAACACTCGGGCCTTGTGGCCTTGAAGAACAATGCCGTTGGCACGCTCAACTTGCCCATTGCTTTTGGGATGTGCAACTGATGCATAGCAGATTTTGATCCCAAAGTCTTCGTAGAATTCCTTGAAGATGCCTCCAGTGAATTGGGTCCCATTGTCGGTTATTATTCTGTTTGGGACGCCGAAACGATGCACGATGTTGAGGATGAAGTCTCGTGCCTTGTCAGCAGTGATCGTAGCGACCGGCTTAGCTTCAATCCACTTGGAGAATTTGTCGATTGTGACGAATAGGTGCGTGAATCCTCCTGGAGCCTTCTTGAAAGGACCAACCATGTCTAACCCCCATACTGCAAATGGCCAGGATAATGGAATCGTTTGTAGCTCTTGGGCTGGGACATGACTTTGCCGAGCGAAGAACAGGCAACCTTCGCACGTGCGGACCACCTTGTCAGCGTCGGAGACCGCCGTGAGCCAGAAGAAACCTTGTCTATAGGCTTTGCCCACCAAGGTGCACGCTGCCGCGTGGCTTCTGCATATGCCCGAGTGGATATCTTGAAGTAGCTGCCGTCCTTCCTCAGGTGTGATGCATCTCATTAGGGCTCCAGAGGGGCTCCTCTTGTATAAGTCAGAATCAACCATGACATAAGCTTGAGGCGACGTCGGACGCGTTACGCCTCATCCCGGTCTTTTGGCGCTCTTGCTTGAGTTAAAAATCGATGAGCGGCGTCCTCCGTCGGCGTCAATCATGGCGACTGGTCTGCGGTTGCTTGTTGGGAGTTGGTTTGGCTGCAACAGTTGGCTCGTAGAGATGCTCTACGAAAACGTCCGTTGGAGCGACTTCTCGCTTGGATCTGAACTGCGCCAACTCGTCAGCTGCCTCATTATTATGTCTTAGGACATGAGATAGCTCCAGTCCGTCAAACCTGTCTTCAAGTTTGCGGACTTCTTGCCGGTAGGCCTCCATGGTGTCATTCAGGCAGGACCAATCTTTCATTACTTGATTGACGACCAGTTGGGAATCCCCTTTCACGATGAGCCGACGTTTCCCGAGTGAGACGACGAGTCGCAGTCCATGCAGCAGGGCTTCATACTCAGCGACGTTCTGTGAGGCGGAGAAGTGAAGGTGGAGAACATATCTTAGCCTTTCCCCAGTCGAGGAGATTAGCACGACTCCTGCTCCCAGGCCGGTGATCCTCTTGGATCCGTCGAAGTGCATGGTCCAGTATTGAAGGTCTTCTCGAGGTACGTCTTCTTGCTGTTCGGTCCACTCGGCCAAGAAGTCTGCTAGGGTTTGTGAATTCACAGACGTCCTCGCCTTGAAAGTTAAGTCCAGCGGCATCAGCTCCAGGGCCCACTTCGCGATGCGCCCAGTCGCCTCCCGGTTGTGGATGACATCGCCGAGTGGGAAGGAGGTGACGACTGTGACCGAGTGACCAAAATAGTGCGCCAATTTCCTCGTGGTTATCAGAACACCGTATGACAATTTTTGTACCTGAGGGTAGTGAATTTTGGCTCCTGCCAGCACTTCGCTAACGAAGTAGATTGGCCTCTGAATCTTCTGGACTCGCCCTTCTTCTTCTCGCTCGACCACGAGGACTGTACTGACCACTTGGTGAGTGGCTGAGACGTACTGTGGCTGAGGTGAGGCTAGGACGGGCGATGTCGTGAGAAATTCTTTGAAATCTTCAAAGGCCTTGTGGGCTTCCGTACTCCACTGGAAGTCGTCTGTTTTCTTTAACAACCTGAAGAAAGGCATGCCTCTTTCGCCGAGTTGAGAGATGAATCGGCTTAGTGCAGCCATGCAGCCAGTAAGCTTGTGGACGTCCTTCTGGTTACTCGGGGGCTTCATGTTTAGGATAGCGTTGATCTTTTCTGGATTGGCTTCAATGCCGCAATGTGAGACCATGAAGCCGAGCAGTTTGTCTGATGGCACGCCGAACGTGCACTTCTCCGGGTTCAACTTCATTCTGAAGGCCCGGATGTTCGTGAAGGTTTCTTCTAAGTCGGCGATCAGATCTTCCTTCTGCTTGGTCTTGATGACAACATCGTCGATGTAAGCTCCCACGTTTTTCCCGATCTGCGTCTGGAAACATCTTTGGATCATGCGTTGGTATGTGGCCCCGGCGTTCTTCAGCCCGAAGGGCATCGTGACATAACAATAAGCTCCAAACGGCGTGATGAACGATGTTTTCAGGCAGTCGGATTCCTTCAAGCTGATTTGATGATAGCCCGAGTAACAATCCAGGAAGCTTAAGAGCTGGCAGCCGGCTGTTGAGTCCATGACTGGGTCGATGCGAGGCAATCCGAACGGATCTTTGGGGTAGGCTTTGTTGAGGTCGGTGCAGTCAACGCACATGCGCCATTGCCCTGTTTTCTTTCGGACTAGAACCGGGTTAGCCAACCAGTCGGGATGTAGAACTTCCTTAATAAAACCAGTGGCTAAGAGCTTTGTGAGTTCTTCCTTGATGGCATATTTTCGATCCTGAGCCAACCTGCGCAATCGTTGTTTGATTGGTTTTGCATCATCTTTGACTTGTAAAGAGTGCTCGATCACCTCCCTAGGAATTCCAGGCATATCAGATAGTTTTCAAGCAAAAACATCTTTATTATTTTGGAGGAAGGTGAGGAGCGCGCTTTCCTATTTAGGATCTAGTTCAGCGCCGATTACAGCGGTTTTTGAAGGATCCGATGGATCAAGGGAGATCTTCTTTGTCTTGGCGTCGCCTTGTCCCGATGTGGCTATCCTCTTCGCGGGGATTTCACCCTCTGCCAAAGTCGACGCGGCCAATCGGATTTCCTCCTGGCCACACGATCTCTCGCGAGATTGGGCCATGTCGCAACTCTCCTTGTCGCAGGTGAAGGCTTGCTTTACGTCGCTGCGCAAGGTGATGACGCCGTTCGGACCCGGCATCTTCATACAGAGGTACGTATAGTGCGGTATCGCCATGAACTTGGCGAGTGCAGGCCTTCCAATGTGTCAAAGCTTGGTTTCGGCAATATGATTTCTGGGGTCGCAGTCGAGATCGCCAAGCTCAATGGGTTAGAAGAAGAAGAAGATTTAGACAGGTTCAGGCCCTCTCGTGAGGTAATACCCTACTCCTGTTTCGGTGGATTCGATCCGCCGAGTGTCTTTATTGATCTCGTGTGTCTAAAGCTCTTGCTAATCAGATCGTATATATCAGATCTAGTCTTCGATATCCCTCAAGGGACGCCCCTTACCCCCCTTATATAGTCTTGGGGGGAGGGTTTACAGATCAGAAACCCTATCTTATTCTAAGTTGGTTTCCTCAATCTTACCAAACCGTGACTATAGGCCGATTACCTTATCTCTATTGGCAATCGTAATACCCAAGTCAGGTTCGGCTTACAGATATAGCAGGCGCAATCTATCCCTACCTCCAGTCGGATAAGCTTGCCATGTAGATACCCGATTGCCACAATCTCCACAGTAGCCCCCGAGTCCTTTTCAGTCGACGAGACAACTCAGCTTCAGGCCAAAGCAACATACAGCCAAAAAATCTCTTTGACCGAGTGCTTTTGGCGCCAAGTGGTTCCATCATCTCTGCCTGAATCTTCCCGAGTGGCTCCAAAGACTGTGCAGGGCTGGAAAATATCCAAAAATTTCTCAAAAATAAATATCTTGGTGCATCTCCTGATGCACCTAATTATAGGTGTAGCCCCCGACTATGTGGTTAGTCAAAAACAGACTAATCATATAGTCAAGAACTATAAAAGATCATTCTCATGTAAATGCCTAGCTCATGCTAAAGCAGTCATAGAAATCTCATTACTCGGCAAGTTCATACTTATCCGAGTGAATTTGCCCGAGTCATCTCAGAACAAATAATTCAATCAACCCTCATGGGTGAAAAGCACTCGGTAAGCTCTTGCTTATCCGAGTGGATTTGCCCGAGTAATCCCGGAATAAATATTTCATTCATCCCTCATGGGAAACAAGTTCTTTCATTCATATGAAAAATACGACCAAGTTATTAAATAGCTTTTGCCATAATACTGGTCTCAATCTATAAAGATCTTCACCAAGGTGGAAAAATAAACAGCACTGGTAAGGTTACCTGACCAAATGCCAAAAAACCAAACAGCTCTTGTTCACCAAGGCAGCTATAAAAACTTATCTGTCGGTCACCTTCCAAGTTGCATCGTGCCAGCTTCTCATGAAGTCAAGCAAACCGCGATATGGAAGGATTTTCAAAGGTATAGGGCACTCGGACACGCGCATATTGCCAGAGCAAATTTGCTTAAGCTCATCCGCTTAAGTCCCTAAGGACACGCGTCAGGCCACACCTTAGCTGGGCCATAGATTTTCTTATGGGCTCGGCCCAATTACCAGAAAACCTAACGCAACCCTCAAATCTTTCTATAAAGATGCGAGGTCGTCCCCGCCTCTTCGTCTTCCAAAAGATTCCCCTTTTCGCAGCACTGTTCACCAGTCCATCGCGGAGAACCCTAGACTCGCGCGCTCCCAAATCCATCCATCTAGGAACTCGCTCTCTGCAACATCCAGCCTCCGCAGCCAAATCTCCCACGTTCCTTTGTCAAAATCCCCACTTTTTCCGTCCAGATCCACTCCTCATCAACACCACTCTTATGGCGGAGGAAAAAAGGATCCCGTTCGACCAATGGGCCGTTTCGGATGTGAGGGAATCTACCCTCAAGGAGATGGTGAAGCATGGCGTGCTTCCGCCAAAGGAACTCGTGGGATGGCGCCCGGCGGCGGGGGAAGACTTCCCGACCCCAAACACCGGTGAACTTGTCGTTTTCACTTCCTTTTTCTATTGCGGGTTCAGCCTTCCCACCTCCGAGTTCTTCCGGGGGCTTCTGGATTACTACGGGCTTCATCTCTACCATCTGAACCCCAACTCAATGCTTCACATAGCTCTCTTCATTCATGTGTGTGAAGCCTTCCTTGGCATTCTCCCCCACTTCCAACTTTTCCGGCGCATGTTCTATCTCAAACCACACCCAAACAAGGACCAGCCTTGCGTCGTCGGCGGGGCAGGCTTCCAACTCCGCGGATCTCTCCGCAAGGATTATTTTTCTCTTCCTTTGAAGTCTTCCAATAAGGGATGGCATGCGGGCTGGTTCTACATTGACAATCTCGAACCTAGCCTGCCGTCCTTCGTCGGTCTTCCCCCTGTCCCCAGGCCATCCTGGAGCACCGTCCCCGTAGCCCAAGATTGGGACAAAGCCAACGAGCTGCTTGCGAAGATCCTGGCGATGAAGCAGAGGGCCTTCGCGGGGCAGATCACTCGGCACTTCATCAGGTGCCGACTGGCGCCGATCAAGGAACAATCGAAACCAGCCTTCGAGTATGAAGGCGGGACGGACCCCAATCGGGAAGATTCAGATCCACTCAAGTACGAGATCCTGAAGATCCGGATGTACAAACTCTTCTCGTCGGGATTGCGGTTGAGCGGGCCCTCATCTGCCAGCCTTCCTTCGCATTCATCGACCTCCTCCTCCGTAAGCCGACGGTTGCTTCATAGTATCTTTCAATTTTGACATCTTGTCTCTTAATATTGCACTTTCCTTCTTCTGCAGGAAAACGCTTCTATCTCCTCCAAGCCATACAAAGTGTCTCATGACAACGCGCCGCATCGCCCTGCCAAGAAGCCGACTGGTGGGATCAAGATCCAAGGCGACCCGGTCGGGAAACGAGCGGCGCCGAGTGAAGACTCGAATAAGCGTGCAAGCAAGAGGAGACGATTATAGAGGACTCGGATGACGACGTCCCAGCTCCCCACCGAAACTCCTCCTTTGAGGCGATCGCCACGGACGGCACCGAAGATCCGCCGGTCATCCAGGTATGCTCTAAAACCGAAGTCTGAACTCTTTTGTTTGAAAACTTCTCTTTATCTTTACCCCTGCTGTATTCACTTTCGCAGGAGGCCCCAGGACATAGATCCCGCCGGGGGGTGAAGGACCGACTCCGCCGCCGCTCCCGAGGTGCCAAGGCCAGCCAGAGCCAAAGCCCTGAGCCCGCAACCGAGTGCGAGTGCTCGGGAAACAACCTTCACCTTCAAAGAAGGATGCCCCGAGGAAGGAGCCCCCGGCCGCCAGTCGGGACATCCCGACCGGAAACATCAACGGCCGGAAACCCGAGGCTGCGGCTCAAGCGCCCCCGGGGCCACACGACGCAGCCGAAGAAGAAGAAGGCCACCAACCGCTCCACCTAGGCAGCGGCCGCCGAAACCGTGAGACTTGTTTCAAGTGCTCTTTCACTCTTTCAATTTGAATCTTTCATGTCTTCATTTGTCCTTCTTGCTTGCCGCCACGAGAAGAGATTCCCGGTTGCGCCCTTCGAGACTGGATTCCCCGATTAGAATCGAGTGGCGGGACTCGGAAGGCGAGAGACAGGGCATCATCCTAGACCGGCAAGCCGAAAAAGATGAAAGGGATGCCCTTGTCGAGAGTCTGAACGAGGCGACCCGGCTGCTCAACGTAAGCCTTTGCCTTTCTCTTTAAATTATGTCATCATCGTCTTTCAATCGGTCACTCTTACGCCATTGCGTGCGAAGGGATATTGCCGCTCTATGGCAAAATCGAGGTGCTTGGAGAAGTTGGTTCCCCACCTGAACTCCTTAGAGGACGTTCAGCGACAGCTGAAGGTCACTCGGGAGGAGGCCGCGTCAAGGGAGGCGACTTTAAGGAGGGAGATCGCAGAACTTCGGGAGGCGAATCTCGACCTCCGTGGATCAATCGGGAGTAAGCCCACCTTTCCAAGTTTCTTCATGATTCTTATGTTGATCTTGGTTGCTGACAATCTTCTTTTGTTGTAGAAAATTCCTCGGAGGTCCATTCACTCCAAGTCCAATTGAGCGGTCACCTTGACAAGGCCGAAATGGAGGCCGAGTTTGAAGGTAGCCTTCTTTGAAGTAAAGCTTCTTGTGTTGCTTTATCTCCGAGCACTTTGAATGATCCGGGACTTTTGGCAGCTTACAAGGTGAAAACCCGAGCCCAATACGACGTCTTGCTTGGGCGGATCAAACGAAGCGACGAGATACGGGAAGAGGTCACCAACGCCGCCACACCGATCTTGTTGTCCTTGTTCGATCAAGGAGTTGGGACCAGCTCGCTGGAGCCGATCGAGATATTCGACAAGCTGCGGCTGGCTCCCGACCGATACCTGGCCAATATCACCGAAGCAGCCAGCATGGGGGCTGGTCTAGCTCTTGCTCAGACCAAGTCCCTTTACCCCCGAGTGGATATCCATTCAGTCGGGGAAGGCTTTGCTGACGGGACGACGGATGAGCAGGCCTTGGACATGCTAAGCGAGGCGCAGGAAGCGGCGAAGAAGATATCCCTTGATGTAGTAAATAACTTCAAGATTTGATTTGTCTTTCTGACTTTGTCTTGTAAATGTCGCGTAACCATAACACTCTTGTGTAGTACTTGTGATACTTTTAGTTTATTTATGTTAATGCCTTGATTCGAGCTTTTGCATGAAATTTCTTGAGTAGTTTTCGTTTGGCTGTCATCAAGCCTAGGCTCGATTAGGCCATCGGTAAACTCTCAATCCTTAGACGCTGAGCCCAAATCAAGGGACATTAAACAATGATAAACCAAATTATGCACAAAAGTTGATGAGGAAAACTTGAGCTTTATTGACATGTGAGCAGCCCCCGACTGCTAACTCAAGAAGTCATCATGCTTGAGGTTGGCAGTCAAGGAAAACATGAGGCCTCAGCCGAATTAAGCATAAAATCGTCGAAGATGCTCGATGTTCCAGGAGTTTTCCACCATAGACCCGTCTTCACGCTTTAGCCGGTATGCACCGGGCCGAGTCACATCAGCGATTATGTATGGTCCTTCCCATAAGGGAGATAACTTGTGTCGATCTTTGGTGGTCTGGATCTTGCGTAGGACCAGGTCGCCAACAATGAAAGCTCATGCTCGCACGTTGCGACTGTGGTATCTTCTAAGCCCTTGAAGATATTTGGCCGACTGGATTAGGGCTGCCTCACGGGCCTCTTCCAATCGGGTGAGGTCATCCACTCGGTCGGGGTCGTAGCGTTCATCGTTGAAGCTGCGGACCCGAAGGGACTCATACTCCATCTCATTTGGCAACATGGCTTCTGCGCCATAGACCAAAAAGAAAGGAGTTTGGCCGGTGGCCCGACTGGGTGTGGTTCGCAGCGACCATAAAACCGAGGGCAGTTCTTGGACCCACTTGCCAGCATAAGGGTTTAGGCGGTCAAAAATGCGGGCCTTGATGCCTTGGAGGACCATGCCGTTGGCTCGCTCGACTTGTCCGTTGCTTTTGGGGTGAGCTACTGATGCGTAGCAGATCTTGATTCCGAAGTCTTCGCAGAATTCCTTGAAGATGCCTCCCGTGAATTGAGTCCCATTGTCAGTTATGATTCTGTTTGGGATGCCGAAGAGGTGCACGATGTTGAGGAAAAAGTCACGTGCTTTGTCAGCAGTAATTGTGGCAACCGGTTTGGCCTCAATCCCCTTGGAGAACTTGTCGATTGTGACGAAGAGGTGTGTGAATCCTCCTGGAGCTTTCTTGAAAGGGCCAACCATGTCCAGCCCCCATACCGCGAACGGCCGGAAAGTGGGAGTGTTTGAAGCTCCGGGCCGGGACATGGCTTTGTCGGGCAAAACTGCAGCCTTCGCAGGTTCGTACGACTTTATCCGCGTCAAAGACCGCATAAGCCGAAGAAACCTTGCCTGTAGGCTTTGCCGACTAGAGTGCGTCTTGCCGCGTGGCTTCCGCATATGCCCGAGTGGATGTCTTGGAGTAATCGCTTCCCTTCTTCGGGTGTGATGCACCTCATTAGAATTCCGGAGGGGCTTCTCTTGTATAGATCGGAGTCAACCATGACGTATGTTTGGCAACGACGCCGGACGCGTTCTGCTTCATCCCGGTCACCCGGCAGCTCTTGCTGGGTTAAGAATTTGATGAGCGGCATCCTCCAGTCGGTTTCGGTCATGGCGACTTCGTTCGTGGTTTGCTCGGTGAGAGCTGTCTTTGCCGTGATGGTTGGTTCGTAAATATGTTCGACAAAGACGTCAGTTGGGGCGGCTTCGCGCTTAGATCCGAACTGTGCCAGCTCATCGGCGGCTTCGTTGTTATGTCTCAGGACGTGTGAGAGTTCGAGCCCGTCAAACTTGTCCTCAAGCTTGCGGACCTCTTGCCGGTAGGCCTCCATTGTGTCGTTTAGGCATGACCAGTCCTTCATTACTTGATTGACGACCAGCTGGGAGTCGCCTTTCACAATAAGCCGACGTATCCCGAGTGAAACTGCGAGGCGCAGTCCATGTAGAAGAGCTTCGTACTCGGCAACGTTGTGTGAGGCGGAGAAGTGGAGGTGGAGAACATATCTCAGCCTTTCCCCAGTCGGGGAGATCAGCACAACTCCTGCTCCCAAGCCGGTGATCCTCTTGGATCCGTCGAAGTGCATGGTCCAGTGTTGGAGGTCTTCCCGAGGCACGTCTTCTTGGTGTTCAGTCCACTCGGCCAGGAAGTCTGCCAAGGCTTGCGATTTTACGGACGTCCTGGTCTTGAAAGTCAGATCCAGCGGCATCAGCTCTAGGGCCCACTTGGCGATGCGTCCGGTTGCCTCGCGGTTGTGGATGACATCGCCGAGTGGGAAGGAGGTGACGACGGCGACCGAGTGGCCTTCGCTAACAAAGTAGATTGGCCTTTGAATCTTCTGAGTTCGTCCTTCCTCTTCGCGTTCGACCACGAGGACCGTGCTGACCACTTGGTGAGTGGCTGAGATGTACAGCAGCAGAGGTTCCTGGGGCTGAGGCGAGGCCGGGACGGGTGGCGTCGTAAGGAACTTTTGAACTCTTCAAAGGCTTTGTTGGCTTCGCGGTCCACTGGAAGTCGTCTGTCTTCTTTAGCGATCGAAGAAGGGCATGCCTCGTTCGCCGAGTCGGGATATGAAACGGCTTAGTGCCGCCATGCAGCCGTGAGCTTCGGACGTCTTTCTGGTTACTCGGGGGTTTCATGTTTAAGATGGTGTTGATCTTCTCCGGATTTGCTTCAATGCCGCGATGTGACACCATGAAGTTGAGCAGTTTGCCTGATGGAACACCGAAAGTGCACTTCTCCGGGTTTAGCTTCATTCTGAAGGCCCGGATGTTTGCAAAGGTTTCTTCTAAGTCGGCGATCAGGTCTTCTTTCGCTTGGTCTTGATGACAACATCGTCGACGTAAGCTTCAACGTTCTTGCCGATCGCGTCCGGAAACATCTTTGGATCATGCGTTGATATGTGGCTCCGGCGTTCTTCGGCCGAAAGGCATGGTGATGTAGCAAGAGGCCCCAAACGGTGTGATGAACGATGTCTTCAAGCGCGGATTCTTTTAGGCCGATCTCGATGATAGCCCGAGTACATCCAGGAAGCTCAATAGTTGGCACGGCGTTGAGTCAACGACTTGGTCAATACGAGGTAGCCCGAACGGATCTTTGGGGCAGGCTTTGTTGAGGTCGGTATAGTCGACGCACATGCGCCATTGCCCCGTCTTCTTGCGGACCAGGACTGGGTTGGCTAACCAGTCGGGATGAAGGACTTCTTTAATGAAGCCGGCGGCCAAGAGCTTTGCAAGTTCTTCTTTGATCGCGTCTTTTCGATCCTGTGCGAACCTGCGTAATCGTTGTTTTATCGGTTTGGCGCCATCTTTGACGCTCAAAGAGTGCTCGATCACCTCCCTAGGAATTCCAGGCATATCAGATGGTTTCCAAGCAAAGACATCTTTATTATTTTGGAGGAAGGTGACGAGCACGCTTTCCTATTTGGGATCTAGGTCGGCGCCGATTACAGCAGTTTTGGAGGGATCAGACGGATCAAGGGAGATCTTCTTGGTCTTGGCGTCTCCGGATCCTGATTTGGCTATCTTCTTCGCGGGGACTTCGCCCTCTGCCGAAGTCGATGCAGCCAATCGGACTTCTTGTTGGCCACGTAATCTCTCGCGAGATTGGGCCATGTCGCAGCTCTCCTTATCGCAGGTGAAGACTTGCTTCACTTCGCTGCGAAGAGTGATGACGCCGTTGGGGCCCGGCATCTTCATGCAGAGGTAGGTGTAGCGGGGGATCGCCATGAACTTGGCAAGCGCAGGCCTTCCGATGATGGCGTGATATGCTGTTTCGAAGTCGGCCACCTCAAAGGTGACGTTCTCCATTCGGAAGTTCTCTCGGGCTCCGAAGGTGACTGGGAGGGAGATATGCCCGAGTGGTGTTGAAGATAGCCCTGGGATAAGTCCGTGGAAGGGGGCTGAGCTTGCCTTTAGTTCGGCCCTCAGAATCTGCATCTCATCCATGGTCTTGGCAAATAGGATGTTAAGGGCACTGCCCCCATCGATGAGGACGCGCTTAAGCCTGATGTTGCGGACCACGGGGTCCAGGACGAGTGGATAGCGTCCCGGGTGAACCACTCGGTAAGGATGATCCGAGCGGTCAAAGGTGATGGCCACTTCCGACCATCACAGATATTGAGGGACTTCGGGTTGAGCCGCGTTGACCTCCCGGTCGGTTAGCTTTTGTTTCCTCTTGGACTCATAGGCTAGCGGACCCCCGAAGATGTGGTTGAGCTCCCCCACTGGGTCTTGAAAAGGTGCGGCGTTTTCAGCCGCGTTGTTCTTTTTGGCGCCAGACGGGCCAGCCTCGTCAGTCGGCTTCTTGTTGAGCTGCGCCGCGTACTGTTCGGCGAACTGCTTGTAGATAAAGCAGTCCTTCGCCGCGTGCTTGTGATTCGGATGATGGGTGCATTGGGCGTTCATGATGGCGTCGTAGGCGGCGACTCGGGGACGGCGTTGAGTGTTGGAGGTTGCGGCCACTAGGTCCTCGGATCGGCGCTTGCGATCCTTCTGGGCCTGGTTGCCGTTGTTGCTGCCATCCTTCTTAGGATTACGGCTTCCTCTCGGTTGCTTATCTTCCCTTCTATCGGGCCGATCTTGACGGGCAGCTTTAATGGCGTCATTGGATTTGGCGTACGAATTCGCCGTCTCGAACATTTGCTTCACTGTCTTCGGTGGCTTGCGTCCGAACTTCCCGATGAGCAGCTCATCACGGACTCCTTTTTGGAAGGCGGCGATGATGATGTCATCAGTGATGTTCGCGATCTTGTTGCGCTTCTCGGAGAAACGACGGATATAATTCTTCAGGGGCTCGTCCGGCTTCTGGATGACGTTGTAAAGGTCAAAGTGTGTGCCGAGCCTCTCGAAGGTACCTTGGAAGTTGGCGATGAAGTGATCCCTCAGCTCGCTCCACGAGCCGATTGAGCCTCTTGGCAGGCTCGTGAGCCAATTTCTGGCTGAGTTTGCGAGGGCCACGGGCAGGTAATTGGCCATGGCTTTGTTGTCGCCACCTACAGCTCGGATGGCAGGGGTGTATACGGTTAGCCAAGATTCAGGGTCGGTCTTGCCATCGTACCTTTCAATCCCCGTAGGCTTAAAGCCACTCGGCCGTGCACTCGGCGAAGTTCCCGAGTGAAGGCCGGTACTCCGTCGTCACCGCTATCGGGTGATCCCCTCCGATCTTCCCGAGTGCGTCGGTCGCGCTCCTGGTAGCGGCGATCGAGGACCTCTCGCAGATCGCTCGGCGGGGTCTTGGGTTGGCTGGTTGGATAGCTGGAACTGTTGCGGCGGACTCGGTGGTGGACGGGTGGACGTCCGTGTCGTTTGTCGCGGGAGTCGGCCGTCTGCTCTTGGTACTTCAGCGTGAACTCGCGAGGTGGGCCTCTTGGCCTGGTTGTCGACCGAGCCGGCTCGGGCCTCCTATAGTCTCCTGACTTTAGAGGTGGAAGCCGGCTCTTGTCTGGCGTTTCGGCCACGAATTCAGTCGGCCTTCGTGCCGAAGTGGTGGGATGGCCGTTAGCCGTGGCAGCGACGATGGTCTTGATCTTGTCAAGTATAGGAGTCACGTTGGCAGGAGCCGTCTCCATGACGGTGTCCAAGAGCATGAGTGCAGCGACAGCGTTCTGCTGTGGCGTCTGGAAGATATTGGTGTTGCGGACTCGTGTTTGGAGTATGGCCTCCTGGGCAGATCGTCCGGCTGCACGCAGATCGTGCTTCCTTTTGTCAGCCTCATCCTTGCGTTGTTTCTCCTCCTCGGCTGTCTTGCGCTCGAGCTCTACCCTGGCTCGCTCTTCTTCGGCAAGCCTTCTGGCCATGGCTGAGTCGGACTCGTCCGGTTCGGCCATGAGGACGTCAAAGCACTTCGGCTCACAGTTCATGCGGCGGTCGGAGTTGTCGGCTTCGTCGAAGGGATGCCGTAGAGGTTGTCGAAGCGGCGACCGAGGTATCCATTAAGCTCAAGACGAGCGGGAGCCGAACGATGGGAGGATGACAGCGACCTCCCTTGATCCTGGGTAACCCGGATCTGGATCGTTCCAGTCCGAGTCAGAGCTTGGGGATGTGGGTTCCTCCGAGTGGGTCGCCGCCGACTCGGGGGAGAGGAGTTTGCTGTAGACCTCGGCGGCGTTTGGTAGCCCAAACGGCACCGAGAGGTCTTCGTCTGAGTAGATCATCTCCGTCGGGGAGGTGAGAAGTTTGGCGAATATTTCGGCGGTATTCGGTAATCTGAATGGTGCCGAGTGAAGTCCGTCGTCGGAGCGAGCAGATCGCATCTTGATCTCGAAAGTGCCCTTGAAGATCTCGGCGCTATTGGGGAGCCCGAACGGCGCCGAGTGGGTTTTTCCTTCCGACTGGTTTGAATCCGAGTCGAAGGAGGAGTCGTCGAAGAAGTTGGCGGCGAAGTCGCCGAATCCTGAGGGAGATCCCATCACGCTTGTCGGCGAGATTGTTGAAGAAGTCTCGACGCGCGTCCCCCTACCTGGCGCGCCAACTGTCGATGCTTGGTTTCGGCAATATGATTTCTGGGGTCGCAGTCGAGATCGCCAAGCTCAATGGGTTAGAAGAAGAAGAAGATTTAGACAGGTTCAGGCCCTCTCGTGAGGTAATACCCTACTCCTGTTTCGGTGGATTCGATCCGCCGAGTGTCTTTATTGATCTCGTGTGTCTAAAGCTCTTGCTAATCAGATCGTATATATCAGATCTAGTCTTCGATATCCCTCAAGGGACGCCCCTTACCCCCCTTATATAGTCTTGGGGGGAGGGTTTACAGATCAGAAACCCTATCTTATTCTAAGTTGGTTTCCTCAATCTTACCAAACCGTGACTATAGGCCGATTACCTTATCTCTATTGGCAATCGTAATACCCAAGTAAGGTTCGGCTTACAGATATAGCAGGCGCAATCTATCCCTACCTCCAGTCGGATAAGCTTGTCATGTAGATACCCGATTGCCACAATCTCCACACAATGATCGCGTGGTAAGCCGTCTCGAAGTCGGCCACCTCGAAAGTGATGTTCTCCGTCCAGAAATTCTCTTGAACTCTCAAGGTGACTGGAAGGGCGATGTGCCCGAGTGGCGTAGATGACAGCCCCGGGTACCTCCATGGAAGGGGCTGAACTTGCCTTCAGTTTGGCTCTCGGGATCTACATCTCGTCCAAGGTCTTGGCGAACAAAATATTGAGGGCGCTGCCCCCATCAATGAGGACGCGCTTGAGCTTGATGTTGCGGACCACCAGGTCTAGCACCAAGGGATAGCGCCCCGGGTGAACCACTCGGTCAGGGTGATCCGAGCAGTCGAACGTGATGGCCACCTCTGACCATCGTAGGTACTGTGGGACCTCGGGTTGCGCCGCGTTGACCTCACGGTCAGTTAGCTTCTGTTTCCTCTTGGATTCATAGGCTTGCGGCCCTCCGAAGATGTGGTTCAGCTCGCCCACGGGGTCTCGAAAGGGCTCCGTGTTTCCAGCTGGGTTGTTCTTCTTGGTGCTTGATGGACCGGCTTCGTCAGTCGGCTTCTTGTTGAGCTGTGCCACAAATTGCTCGGCAAACTGTTTATAGATAAAGCAGTCCTTGGCCGTGTGATTGTGGTTGGGATGATGCGTGCACTGAGCGTTCATGATTGCGTCGTAGGCCGCGACTCGAGGACGACACTGGGAGTTGGACGTCGTGGCAACTAGGTCTTCAGGTCAGCGCTTGCGGTCCTTCTGGCCCTGGTTGTTGTTGCCATTATCCTTCTTAGGATTCCGGTTTCCTCCCGATTACTTGTCGTCCCTCCTGTCGGGCCGGTCTTGGCGCGCCGCTTTGATCACGTCGTTGGATTTGGTGTAAGAGTTTGCCATCTCGAACATCTGCTTCACCATCTTCGATGGCTTGCGCTCAAATTTTCCGATCAACAGCTCATCACGGACTCCCTTCTGGAAGGTGGCAATGATGATGTCGTCGGTGATGTTGGGGATCTTGTTGCACTTTTCGGAGAAGCGCCGGATGTAGTCATTCAAAGGCTCATCCGGCTTCTGGATGACGTTGTAAAGGTCGAAGTGGGTCCCAGGTCTTTCGAAGGTGCCCTGGAAGTTGGCGATGAAGTGGTCCCTTAGCTCACTCCACGAGCCGATCGAGCCTCTTGGCAAGCTCGTGAGTCAGTTCCTGGCTGAGTTAGCAAGGGCAACGGGCAAATAATTGGCCATGGCCTTATTGTCGCCTCCTGCCACACGGATGGCGAGGGTGTACACGATTAGCCACGACTCGGGGTCGGTCTTCCCGTCGTACTTCTCGATTCTAGTCGGCTTGAAACCGTTAGGCCAATGCACTCGGCGAAGTTCCCGAGTGAATGCGGGTACTCCGTCGTCATTACTGTCGGGCGAGCCCCTTCGATCTTCCCGGGAGTGTTGATCTCGTTCTTGATAACGCCGGTCAAGGACTTCCCGCAGGTCACTCGGCGGGGTCCTTGGCAGGCTGCTTCGGTAGTCGAAGTTGTCGCTGCGGCGGACCCGGTGGTGGATGGGTGGTCGTCCGTGCCGCTTCTTGCGGGAGTCGGCCGATTGCTCCTGATGCTTGCGCGTGGTCTTGTGGCGAAGGTCTCTTGACCTAGTGGCGGTCGGGTTTGGCTCGGGTCTCTTGTAATCCTTTGACCTCAGCGGCGGGAGTCGGCTTCTGTCGGGCGTTTCTGCCACGGACTCAGTCGGTCTTCGGGCTGAGGTGGAGGGAGAACCGTTGGCCGTAGCCGCGCCGATGGTCTTGATCTTATCCAAGATTGGCGTTACGTCGGGGGGTGCCGTCTCGATCACGGTGTCCAGGAGCGTAAGGGCAGCGACACCGTTCTGCTGAGGCGTCTAGAAGATGTTGGTGTTGTGGATTCGCGTTTGGAGTATGGCCTCCCGAGCGGAACGTCCGGTTGCCCTCAGATCCCGCTTTCTTCTGTCGGCTTCCTCCTTGCGCTTCTTCTCCTCTTCCACCAGCTTGCGCTCTTGCTCAAGTTTGGCTTGTTCTTCCTCTGCGACCCTACGGGCCATGGCTGAGTCGGTCTCGGCCACTTCAGCCATGAGGACATCGAAACACTTTGGCTCGTAGTCCTTGTCGCAGTCGGAGTCGTTGGCCTCGTCCGAGGGGATGCCGTAAAGATCGTCAAAGCCTGAAGAGTTGAGGTGCTCATCGAGCTCTAAGGATGAGCATGATCCGAACGGTTGGAGGATGACGGTGATTTCCCTTGAGCCTGGGTTGCTCGAATATGGATCGTTCCAGTCCGAGTCGTAGCCTGATGGCGTGGATCCCTCTGAGTGGGTCGATCTTGGCTCGGGGGAGAGGAGCTTGCAGTAGATCTCAGCGGCGTTTGGTAATCCAAATGGCGCTGAGAGATTTTCTCCCGAGTGGATCGGTTCCGACGGGGAGGTGAGAAGACAGCTGTAGATCTAAGCGGCGTTCGGTAGTCCGAACGGCGCCGAGTGGATTCCTCCTTCAAAGTGGATGGGCTGCATCTTGGACGTCAGAACTGTGTCGTAGATCTCAGTGGCGTTCGGTAACCCGAATGGCGCCGAGCGGGTTCCCCTCCCGATTGGTCCGAATCCGAGTCGGAGGAGGAAAGTTTGTTAAAGTCATCGACGGCGAAGTCGCCGATGCCTGGAGATGAGCCCATCGAACTTGCCGGCGAGATTATCAAAGAAGTCTTGACGCGCGGGCCCCAACATGGAGCGCCAATTGTCGAAACTCGGTTTCGGCAATAGAAAATTGGAGGTGCAGTCAAGATCGCCAAGCTCGATGGGTTAGGTGAAAAACAAGGTTTAGACAGGTTCGGGCCCTCTCGTGAGGTAATACCCTACTCCTGTTTCGGGGATTCGATCCGCCGAGTGTTTATTGATCTCAAGATCTGTTGCTCTTGCCTCTAAAGCTAATAGCTTATGAATCTGATATCCCTCAAGGGACGCCCCTTATGCCCCTTATATAGTCTTGGGAGGCGGGTTTACAAGTCGGAAACCCTATCTTACTCTAAGTCGGTTTCCTCAATCTTACCAAACCGTGACTATGAGCCGTTGCCTTATCTAATCGGCAACGTAACACCCAAGTCATAGATGGTTTACATAATTGGCAGGTGCAACCTATCCCTATCTCCAGTCGGATAAACTTGCCATGTGGATATCCGATTGCCATAATCTCCACACTTGGATTTAATGACATCGGACTTCCAACCGATGTGTGTTTTAATCTTTAAATCAGTATGTATTTTATCATGTGATGCTTTGTGCTATATTACATTGCTATATCGTCATGTTATCATCGGCAGATCGCCTTTATATAAATATTTGCTCAGCGCACAGCCAATGGATTCAAACCTTAACACCATCGACTGGCATCGGCATCGGCTGGAATAGCACCATCGGCTTATCAGCCGATCAGTTAGTTTTTGGGTATAGGTTTATCGGCCGATGTGATTTATGTTATGCTGTTTTGCATAACTTATCAGCGGCAGGATCAAACTGACTGGCAGGCCCGCGCTTCATCAATTCTAGGACCTGCACTGGAGCTAAGCGGATCTCCCAGGCCGACGTATTGATTTTTCTCGGTATCTATTAATTAGGATAAGTTTGTTAACTTTCTATCTTATCTTTAGAAAAGTTTGGATTGTAATTTGTTAGGATCATTGTCATCCTACGGGTATAAATATGTAAGCCCAGGGTTCATGTAACATATCTCTCGATCAATACAACTCGGCGCATCGCCACCTTTCTTTTATCCGTTCTACTTTGTCATCCGGCGGAACTTGGCTCCTGACGCGGGGCTGCATCGGCTTCGATCTCTGGTGAAGGGGTAAGTCCAAGGTCCCGTCGGCTCAGGCAATCAGTACATTCTACCTCTTGGATTTCTTTGATTTGGTTGATAACTTTGTCTGATTATTTATTATATGTCTTTGTGGAATCTAATTTTAGTATATCGAGTTGGCTCTATCGGCTGTCTCTCGTTTTAGGGTTTCTGCCGATATCGGCTAAATCATTATATTAGATTAAATTAGCTTAGGCATCTACCACCCTGAAAATCACCCTAGGGCTAGATTGTCTAGATATTGCTTTTCTTTTCATACTTAGTGCTGCATCAGTTTGATCTACTAAGTCGTGATTAGAACCGTAATCTCTAGCCTGCCTGTTGACTGCCACTAGGGGTCTCATCGAGGTTTCAGCCGATGAGCTATCTGGGTATTGCATCGGCTTCCAAGGAATGTACACAAGTTGGATATAGCCGATTGCAGCAGAGGCTTCATTCAATATTTAATCACTTGGATTTAATGACATCGGACTTCCAGCCGATGTGTGTTTTAATCTTTAAATCAGTATGTATTTTATCATGTGATTGCTTTGTGCTATATTACATTGCTATATCGTCATGTTATCATCGGCCGATCGCCTTTATATAAATATTTGCTCAGTGCACAGCCAATGGATTCAAACCCTAACACCATTGGCTGGCATCGGCATCGGCTGGAATTGCACCATCGGCTTATCAGCCGATCAGTTAGTTTTCGGGTATCGGTCTATCGGTCGATGTGATTTATGTTATGCTGTTTTGCATAACTTGTCAGTTGCAGGATCAAACTGACTGGCAGGCCCACGCTTCATCAATTCTAGGACCTGCACTGGAGCTAAGTGGATCTCTCAGGCCGACGTGTTGATTTTTCTTGGTATCTATTAATTAGGATAAGTTTGTTAACTTTCTATCTTATCTTTAGGAAAGTTTGGATTGTAATCTGTTAGGATCTTTGTCACCCTACGGGTATAAATATGTAAGCCCAGGGTTCATGTAACATATCTCTCGATCAATACAACTCGGCACATCGCCACCTTTCTTTTATCCGTTCTACTTTGTCATCCGGCGGAACTTGGCACCTGACGCGGGGCTGCATAGACTTCGATCTCTGGGGAAGGGGTAAGTCCAAGGTCCCGCCGGCTCAGGCAATCGTATTGGCTACGTCGGCGTCGTCCAAGGCTGCATTAGTACATTTGACCTCTTGGATTGCTTCGATTCGGTTGATATCTTTGTCTGATTATTTATTATATGTCTTTGTTGAATCTAATTTTAGTATCTCGATTTGGCTCTATCGGCTGTCTCTCGTTTTAGGGTTTCTTCCGATATCGGCTAAATCATTATATTAGATTAGATTAGCTTAGGCGTCTACCACCCTGAAAATCAGCATAGGGCTTGATTGTCTAGATATTGCTTTTCTTTTTATACTTAGTGCTGCATCAGTTTGATGTACTAAGTCGTGATTAGAACCGTAATCTCTAGCCTGCCTGTTGACTGCCACTAGGGGTTTCATCGGGGTTTCAGCCGATGAGCTATCTGGGTATTGCATCGGCTTGCAAGAAATGTACACAAGTTGGATATAGCCGATTGCAGCAGAGGCTTCATTGAATATTTAATCACTTGGATTTAATGACATTGGACTTCCAGCCGATGTGTGTTTTAATCTTTAAATCAGTATATATTTTATCATGTGATTGCTTTGTGCTATATTACATTGCTATATCGCCATGTTATCATCGGCCGATCGCCTTTATATAAATATTTGCTTAGCGCACAGTCAATGGATTCAAACCCTAACACCATCGGCTGGCATCGGCTGGAATTGCACCATCGGCTTATCGCCCGATCGCTTGTTTTCGGGTATCGGTCTATCGGCCGATGTGATTTATGTTCTACGCTGTTTTGCATAACTTGTCGCGGCGGGATCAAACCGACGCACGCCCGCGCTTCATCGATTCTACGACCCGCACCGGAGCTAAGCGCATCTCCCAGCCGCCGTGTTGATTTTTCTCGTCCAACGGTGTATATGGAAAGTCGAAAGATACACTTCAAGCACTAAAGATCTCAAGCATATGCAACAACGCGACGGCCTTCACCCGAAACCAAAGAAAAAAGAAAGCCATTACCTAAGTCCAGCCAAGTACACTAAGCAAGGCAGAGAAGAAAAGAATGTCCAAATGCTTGGAGAGCATCAAGGTACCGTATGGATACTCCTTGAATATAAAGAGAATAATAATCACGAAGGAGAAGAAGTTCACAAACCCAAAGTCTCATGACTGCCACATGATAATGATATAGTTGTTTCTTGTTATAATTCAGGGTATCCTTCCTAATAATGCATGGCCAACAATAACAAAGCTATGTGCTTTTCGTGAATGCAATTTTGTAGAAGATCATCGATCTAGACAGATTAGAAGCCCTTCAAAATAATATGGTGCAATGTCTTGTCAGCTTTGAGATGATCTTTTCACCTTTGTTCTTCAATATAATGATGCATCTTCTATGTCATCTTGTCAAAGAGATCCGTATTCTTGGTCCTGTATACCTATACAACATGTTTCCTTTTGAGAGGTACATGGACATTCTAAAGAAGTACGTGCGTAACCGTTCTTGTCCGGAGGCAAGCATCGTCAAGGAGTATGGAACAGAGAGGCCATTGAGTTCATCGTAGAATTTATTGAAGACCTTCGTCCATTCGGGGTGCCCAATCAAGCCATGAAGGGAGACTACGAGGAAAGGATACTCTTGGAAGAAAAGCAATAATGACTATAGACAATGATTTATTCCATAAAGCACATTTCACGGTTTTGCAACAATCTTCGTTGGTGGCTCCTTACGTCGAGGAACACTTGTCAATTGTTTGCTCCAAAAGCATCGGTAAGTCCAATGCTTGGATTACACGTCATCACATTGATATTTTCCTCGCTTGGCTACGACAACATCTCATGGATAACGAGACGATTGACCAATAACTAGCCTTCTTTGCGAGGGGACCATTTTGCTCGATCACGACATTCCAAGGATATGAAATCAATGATATACATTTTACACAAGAGCCCAAAACAGAAAGAGCATGAACCAGAACGGTATTGTTCATATCGATGCCATGAGGTACGATGGTACAACGAGCACGTATTACGGCGGCATCAATGACATATGAGAACTTGACTATGGACCTCTGAAGGTTCCTCTGTTTCGGTACCAATGGGTTAGGCTGACTGGTGGAGGCATAATGATTGATGACAGTGAGATGATGGTTGACCTTAACAAGGTTGGATATTGAGATGAACCTTTTGTACTAGCCAATGATGTAACGCAAGTTTTCTACGTGAACGACATGTCTAGCAAAGCAAAGAAGTGGAAAGGGTCTGACGAGCCAAAGTGCCATGTGGTTCTCTTGGACAAAAAAATCGTCGGAGTCGAGGACAAGACTGACGAAGATTACGATCAGTTCGACGGGAAACCTTCGTTCGCGGTGACAGTTGACCCGAGCATCCCTCTATCAAATAAGGACACCCCTTACTAATGCAACGATTATAGCGAAGGAACATTAGTAAGAAGAAAGTACGTGAGGTCAACCATCACGCTGTAAATTATGTTAAATGTACTGACCTATGTTGTTATATGAACGATGTAAGTTATTTTGAATGTATTGATGATCCATTTGTTAATTATATATGATTATTACAATATTAAACTATTTTAGTCAGCATATGTTAATATTACATATGATTATTATAATTTAAAATAATTTTAAATCGAGCATATGTTAATTATATATGATTATTATAATTTTAAAAAATTTTAAGTCGGTCATAGGTTAATTATATAGGACTATTACAATTTTAAATAATTTTAAATCGGCATTTGTGAATTATTTCGATTATTATAATTTAAAATAATTTTAAATATGGCATATATTAATTATATATGATTATTATAATTTTAAACAATTTTAAATCATTCATATGTTAATTATATAGGACTACTATAATTTTTAAAATTTTTAAATGAAGCGTATGTGAATTATTTGTGATTATTACAATTTAATAACAATATTAAACTATTTTAAATGTTTTCTCATTAATTTTGTGATTTTATTAAATTTTAATGCATTAAAATTAATGACCCATTTTAATGCATTATTTATTAATTTTTATTAAATTAATTCATTAAAGTTAATATTATTTTAAACCTATACTTAATAAAATTAATTTGGCTCGGTTTACTGGTATTTTTAACGTTTAGTCTCAGTCCTTAACCCTAGCAGGAAATCAAAGAATTTGAAAGAGCGGAAACTTCTTTTAAGTCCGTTGTTAACTCTAGCCGAAAAAATTGGTAATAACGAAAAACTATCTTTAGTTAGTTGTTGTCATCAAGCGAAACTAAAGATATCTTTAGTCCTGTTGATGACATCTTTAGTCCGGTTGATGGCAACGACGGAACTAAAGATAAGTTTATGTTATTTTCAATTCTTTTTCTTGGCTAGTGTTAACGATAATTTTAGTCTCGGTTGTTGCCACTTACCCGGGGAAGAAGATATCTTTAGTCTCGGTTGGAGCCACCAACCAGGACTAAATATATTTTTAGTTCCGGTTGTTTACACCAATCGAACTAAAGATCAAGGGGTATATATATATATTCTAGAACGCATAATCTTCTATACCAAGATCCAAACACTTAACCATTTTTGGTTATTCTTGCGCCGAGCTCTCGGTTTTGCCCTAACCGTTGCCGTCACCGTCGTCTCGCCGTTGTCATCTCGCCGCATTCTTGAAGGTAAGACCGAATCCGGCCAAATGGTTGTCTCCGCGTGTAACACCCCGAAAATCGGAGAATTTAAAAACCGAAATTAAAAATCGAACTTACTAAAACTTTTGGCTATTTGCTTCTCATCGTGTTTATTGCCTCTTAATTGCCGCTTTGTTGCGAGAGTGATTCATCTTGATGTTTGAGAAAATCCAAACGATTTGAATTTCCATTGGGAAGAAAAATTTCGAAGTTTAGAGTTGGGGATTTAAATAAAAAAATAGGAAGGGTTGTGGATTTATAAATATATATATTTGGGATCAAAACATTATTTACGTGATTGAGTAATATTAATTAGTGAGCAAAATGAGTGATAAAATATTTTTAAAAGGATATATATGAAGTCTGGAAATTATTTTGAATCAAAATCGCATTTTCTACAATTTAGGAAAAAGAAATGAATTAAATATGTAAAATGTATTTTGTAAAATAATAAAAGTGGGTGAAATAGGTTGAAAACATATTTTACAAACTAATTTTGCGTGTGCTAGAATTTATTTTAAATTTTAGGAGGGAAAGGAAAAATAATTGGAAAAATAGGAAACTTAATTCGGGAAAATCGGAAATATCACGATTCATTGGGCGCCACCTGTTCGACGCCGTACCCCGGACCCCGGACCGCCTCGCCACCGCGCACCACGCGTCGCGCCCGCAGCACCGCGCCCCACGCCGCCGTACCATGCCCATGCCACGCCGTACCACACCGTCGCGTTGCTCGCCTTGTTCCACGTCGCGTCGTGCGTCGGCCACGCCGCGCCGCGCCGGACCCGCCGAGCGCGCCACGCGCCGCTCGCCACGCCCAGCCCCGCCGCCCTCGCGCCCACGCGTCTCGCGCCGCGCTCGGCCTCCCGAGCGCCGCCACGCGTCGCCTTTCACTCCAGGCCCCCTCTCCGCGCGTGCCCGCTGTTCCCGTGCCGCACCGCCATTGCCACCGAGCTCAAGCCGAAACATCCCGCTATAAATAGCGCTCCTCGGCCAAAACTCGAAACACGAAAGTTGTGCCTAATCACCTCATCCAGCTCCTCCCAAAATTTCCCCAAAAACCATGCAGTATGCGGGTCGAATTTTGAAGAACACCGAAGAACCCTAGCACCGGCCGCCCGAAGCAAAAATCCCAAATTCGTCGCCCTCGGTCGAGTTCTTCCCAAATTGAAGGTACGTACACAAACTACGTGCTCTGAGCTTCGTTTCCCCATGTTTCCCGAGCCAATTCGCCGCCGAAACTCGCCGACAACCAGCGGCGCCAAGCCCTCTATTTCGGCCGCCACCGTGCGCGCGTCGCCAGCTCCCCCTGATCCCTCCCCAGCCCAGCTAACCCCATAGGCAGCACCCCCTCAGCCTATAGATGCTCGCAAGACGCCGGTTCTGGACAAAACATGGCCGGAGCATGCCGGCGCTGAGCTCCGCCGCCACCGCAAGCAGGCCATCGTCGCCGGCCAAATCCTCCGCCTCTTCGGCCCGGCCGTGTCTCGAAATAGGGTCTCCGTGGTTCATAGATGTGCGTGGTCCTTTAGCCCCGCGCTCCGGTTCCCCCTCGCCGTCGTTCGGCTGTGCCATGGCCGTCGGCCTCGCAAAGAAGAAGAAGGGAGGAAACAAGAAAGAAAAGAAAGAGAGGGTGGTAGATAGACGAGATCGGCTCGGTAGCGCAGCGGCTGGAGCCGAGTTGCGTGAAGCCGAATGTCGCGGGTTTGATTCCCAGCTAGTGCAAACATTTGAAAAAAAAATTATTTCTTTTGAGGAGTTTAAAATTAATAGAAGCCTAATAATAATAAAAAATCTTAGAAAATATTTAATTCTTTTAAACTCTTCTAAAACTCTAATCACAAAGGTTTTGCATCTTTTAGAAGTGTTTATTTATTTACTTTTAAATTGCTTTTGCAAATAATTATGAAATTTATATTTACTTAAACTTCGAACTTTTAATTCAATAAATTTCCAAAATGTTTATATATCTTTGAGAGACCCATTTATTCATTTAGGTTATATTCATAAAACATGAATCTTTTCAAAGAATTATAAACTCTTTTGCTCTAACTCGGATTTCGCCGAAACTCGAACCTAGGTCCGCGTAGAGTCATAGCCTAGTATTAGGAGCTGCTTTCACGATTCATTTGGCTTTTATTGGATCTTATTGGATTTTATTTGAATTCTAATCGAATTCAAATTGGATTTCTCACAAGTATGATAGAGTCCGAGGGTACCGTCAAGAACGTCGAAGACTCAAGCCAACAAGATTGCGAGCAAGGCAAGTCAACACATCCCTTTGAACATATTGATCCTACTTTACGAAATGATGTTGTTTTCAATTACAAATTGCATGCTATACACAAATGAGTGCCTATACTTGATATACCCCGCCTTGATATTGAATACCCTTAGAAATATTTTTTGTAACCTTCGATGTGATACAATCGAAGGATATCTTCGGTAAAATGCTTAGCCACGCTTATACTTGATTATTGCATACTCATGATTTTACAAATAAGCCTCGTGCTTGGGCAACTATCTTGGGAAGATGGTTGAGACACGGCAAGTGGAGACATGAACGCCATGTTGCCTTGATCATGTTGGTAATAGCTTTGATGAAAAATAAAAATACAAACCAATGTTTTTAGACTGGGGCGGATGGATGAATTTGGGTGGTTTTCTGTGAAAGGCTAGTACCGTCCCTGGTCAATTAAGGACCGAGCCATGAGACTACAACTTAGAACGAGCCAGTACAACCGTACTTCTTGAATGGGTATAGACCTAACGGATTAGATAGCCGAGCGGAGGCAGTATCCCTACATAGTGGTTCAGATGTAGGTGTTGAGTTGAGGACCTACCAATAGATAGAGTGTCTTGGGCCTACCAATGGTAGCGTGCCCGTAATTGTGATGAGACAAAATACCTTTATGTGAATAATAAACTTAACAATGACTTAAAGATTAAGTGAGTTTTCTCTCTTACCCCGGGAACGTCAGAACTCCTCTCACTGCTGGAAAATGATGGCTAGAGTGCATGAGAACTTAATTTCATAGAGCGGGTACTGCCAAAGTGAGGTTATCGAAAGGCTTTGCCGTGACCGTCCCATATAGAGGGAAGTAAGCTCATTCAATGAGCAGTTGCGGAGTACGGGTAAAGTGTACATCCACTGCAGTGTGAGTAAATCAATCTATTCAAATAGCCGTGCTCGCGGTTAATGAGCGACGTGACAAGTTTCTCCCGTGGCTAGACTCATAAATTTTAAAATGATGGGTGGGAATGCATAATGATTTTGTATGCTGGTGGACTCAACTTCTCGACCTGCAAGAAGGGTTAGACTCCCCGGAAAAACCATCCTTGGTATCACGATGGATGGCAGACAGAACCGTCGCCGATTTAATATACTCTGAAACTAAAACTTGATTGGCTAGATGTTAGGTTTGTGAAATGATTTGCGAAAATTGGCTTTGTGCAAATAAACCACAGCCTCCCTTTGAATGGCCCTATCATGTGCATCATTCCGTGTTGGTTTGCTGAGTACGTTGGGTACTCACCCTTGCTATACGCAAAAACTTCAGATGAAGGAAACGAAGAACTGGAGGATCCCTATGCTTACTACCAGGAGAAATAAATGCAATGAAGGACGCTAGGTCTTAGTCCCCGTTCGTTGCCTGTGGCAATCGGCATGTCGCTGCTCTCCGTCTGCTTATCTCATCTAAACTTTGATTTGGTTGAATTCGGACCTATAGGTCCTATATGTATCGGATATTGCCTTCGGGCCTATTATTGTAATAAGTCGTTGTAAGACTATTCGTGCACTTTGCACCTGGTAATTCAGAATTGTATTCGTGGGTACCAAACTAATCGATCCACGGATATGATACTATGAACACGAATGATTTCCGTCCTCAAAAACAGGGGTCGACACCGCCGGTCGTATCTTTCTCAACCGCCAACGATGTTTTAAATATTTATATATTATGCATGTGCATATATATATATTTGCACATATATATGCATAATATATAAACAAGCAGCAAGCAGTAGGAACAAAATTAAAAAATAAAAATCTTTAGTATGGGTTGGTAACATCAACAATTTTTCTCGATTTACAATCTAAGAATAAGAATAAAATAGATTGTGATTTGCTCGCAGTGAAAAGTTACTCCGTCGGAGTAGGTATCATCACTGGTCGCAATCGATGATATCGAGGCAAGCTGATTGATCCGTGGGACGATGGGAGCGGCGGATCGCATGGGACTCCGGCCGGTGTTGGCGTCCTCCGGGTGCAGGTGCGGTGCGGTGCATGCATGCTCCGGCGGCCAAGTGTGCAAACGCGCGGGCGGTGCATTGTCTCATCTGCACGCACTACGCGCGTGTGTAGCGTGTAGTGTGCCAGCCACCGGTGGACTCTACGCCTCGATCCCTAGCTGTGCGCGCCCTTCCGAGGCGGCCAGGCCTACGAACCCAGAAGCAAGGTACGTGAACTGTCTAGGTAGGGTAAATGCAGGCCGTTCCATCGTTGGAGTCATTGCCACTTGCTACAAGTGAGTTTCACGTGGAATTGGTGGACTCGACTGGATTTTTCACTTGTCGCCTGTGAAAATTATTTTTTATACAGTTTTTTTAAAAAATTATTTCAAAAATGAATTTTTCATGACACCGATGTCGTTGATGCCGACTAGCCTTTTCAAAGAAGATAAGTTATTTATACGAAAATGATTTATTTTCGGAGTAAGTTTTTTAAGATATATTGTTAAAATAAGTTTTAAAAAATCTAAAAATATAAAAAATCCACATGGACTGAAAGTAAGCGGTCTCCAGACTATGCCAGTATATCATCAGTAATATCTAATTTAGATAATCTAAAGTTGGCATGACAGTTAGAATCTAAAAGTTGGAAAAAGATCCATATTTGTTTCGTTTACTTTTATGCTTATAAACTGAAATTTAAATTTTAGAATTTAGTTTTGAATTTTAGTTTTTTTATAGTAGTTTATTTTACAGTATTTGTTTTTGAGTCGCTAAGGACACGTATATAAAAGTTTTACTTATAAATAGTTTTTTATTTGCTAATAAACGATTTGGATAAACTGAGACAATGAGGCTTTGATATGTGCTGCTCTAAGCATGTCAATTTTGCCCTCATCTTATCGCTACCCTCATGCTCATCTCCTTTGTACTCATGTATCATTTATAGAAGCGATACATCTGTGTAGGTAAATTTTTAACTTGATCAGGCTTTATAAGAGGTTTTCTGAGTTTGAACTTGTACTTCAGCTCAGCCTTCGCAATTGGTGCGCGTCCGGATAATTGGTCCATTGATATTCCCGCAGATTCCATAAATTGTCTTAACTCGGTTCGAACAGTTGGAATCATGCTGAACTGAAGTGGTTTTTGAGGCTGCATGCCGAGCTACGGCACATCTTTGCCCTTTGTCTGCGCCTACCTAGAAGCCTTCCTGATAGTCCTGTCATAGTCAAACTACGGTTGCGGTTGCGGTTTAGGCCGTGGCGTTAGGTATGTCTCCTTAAAAAAGTCCTTTATCTCCAGGGCAATTTCAGGAGGCTTCTCACGAGACTTCTTCTTGAAATGTGCTTTGACCTCAGCTCGGACTGCCTTGTTCAACTCCTCTTGAGTCTTGTCGTACGTCGTTTTCTTTGGGGCTGGCGGAAGCGGGTCAAGTATAGGCATCTTGCTTCTTGGTCCACTCGTTGACATTGACCGCGTGGCTCAAGCTTTGTGCTTAGGAGGTGTCGGAGGAGGCTGAGAGGCAGTCCGTTTAGGAGTCGGTGCTTGTTGTGGTGACGGAGAAGGCGGAGAAGGCTGAGGAGTGAGAGACGACCGTTTAGGAGTCGGTACTCGTGGAGGCGATGCAGGAGGCGAAGGAGACGAAGGAGGCGGAGGAGACAGTCCACGTCGAGGCGACGGCGGAGGAACAAAAGGCATCGCTTCTCCCCCGGGAAATATGGTGAAGGGCTTCCTCCAAAGAATTATCCCGTGAGTTGTTGTTAGTGATATGCCCTAGAGGCAACATGGAGATGTTGGATATCACGTCAATGTTTATGTATAAATGAATAAAGTGTTATTCAGTTCCAGAAAATAGACATCTTGTATTGATCAATAAGTACGTGACTTATTTATGAGACTCTTTATGTATGAATCTATTTCTAAACGATCCTCGATCATATGTCATATTGTTGGAACAAATATGATTCTAAGATCGGCATGTTTATTGATTGATGATCATGTCTCATAGATCATTGGTATGGAGATACCAAATCAATAAACATGGACACATGTGTTGGAGAACACATTGTTGGATAGACCCACCATGAGACACTACAGGAATTAATGTGCCATTAGTTGGTCTCGGGTAGTGTTGGTACAAAGTCCTTAGACCTGAGATCACCATGGATTCCAACATGTGTAGTAGCCTACTTTGGGACTACCAAACGCTATTCCGTAACTGGTAGTTATAAAGGTAGTTTTCGGGTTTGCTATGAAACATGGAGTGGGATGTGAGTGATCAAGATGGAATTTGCCCCTCCTTTGGAGAGATATCTCTGGGCCCTCGAGGTAATGGATTATGAAAATGCATGGCCATGCTAAGTTGATTGAGGAGTCAATCAACGGACGGATAATCCAATACGGTTGGAGTGAATGGTTAAGCTATTGAAGGGATGGCACACATCTTGCCTATAGCTTAACCGGTATCGTGAGGCAAAGGGATTTGTGTACACATTACGGTTCGAGCCGATATTATTCTTGTATACTATGGTGTCAATATGTGCTGCTAGGCGCCGCTTGTTGACGGGTCGGTTGAGTTGGACTCGAGCCGACGATCGGCCAAGTTAGACTATAGCCGAAACCGAGTATACCTGAACCTATAGGGTCGCACGCTTAAGGGGATAGAATAGATATTCGAGTTGGACTCGGATACGGCTCGATCGGATAGGGATCCGATCGGATAGAGTCCTATGGGCTTACGACGTATGGGCGGCCAACTCTATGAGATACGGATGAGATCCGATTCAAAATAGAGTCCTAATCGGCCACTAGTCCCAGTCGGCCAACTCTATATAAAGGAGGGAGGGGTGGAGAGCTGCCACATGTCAATTGCATCGCGTGCAACAGAAGTCGCCGAGATCAATCTCCACGGAAACCCTCCCCACTTTCGAGCCAAACCCTAGCCTTGCATCGCGTGCTAGCACACGGGTGTTCGGCGTTTTGTCCCCGGACGTGTGGATACCGGTAGAGGCGCCGCTACGTTGCGCGTTGTTGATCGGCCGGATCGGGCGCAATCGGAGCGATCGGCGTGGTGGAATCGCGCGGTCGGGCGCATCGAGCGAGGCATGAGAACGCGGCCGGACGACTCGAATCGGCTGATTGGCGAATCGGCTGTCTCCGGGAATCGGCTACACTGTTCCGGATCGGATTGCCCTGATTGGCTATTCCGCTGCACTCTACTCCAATCGGTAACGATCTATCGGCCCTTACTTGCAAGTGTTCCTGGTTTGCGCGGTAAAAGTTTTTGTTTTCGGCTAGCGTAGCCTCCGCGTAACCCTTCAGTGGTATCAGAGCTAATCTTGCTTAGTTCGGGTTTTAGATTGGATCTGGAACAAGTTTTGCGCACGGGTTGATTAGATCAATCGGTTTTACGGGATCCGTTGAGGAGAGTTGATGGTAATTGCGTTCCTTGATAGTGTATCGGAACGGCGTAATGTGATTACGTCGAAGCAATTTCCAAATAACTCGGTTTGAGTTGGGTTCGAGATAGCGTTCCTTGATAGTGTATCGGAACGGTATAATGTGATTATGCCGAAGCTATCTCGTAGTCCGATCTTGTTAGCTGCCTCGCGCCTACGCAAACCATCTCCCTTGATAGTGTATCGGGACCGCCGTGTGCGTACCCCCTTATAGGTCGTCTCGATGCCGTAGCTCTGCGATAAGTAGAAAACGTTTCTACGCCTAACTTGTTTTTGCAGAGAATGCTTTGAGATGGTATGGCCCTATTGTATGTATGAGATGCATGTGATGCATGTAATATTCTTTCATATGTGCAATCCCGTAATATTTTTTCATACGTGCAATGCTTGTAATATTCTTTCACGACCTGCGAGTCGATGTAATCTTCAATTAGAGCTTCTATAGTAGTAGCTTAGTTTGAAGAAATCAAGCATTCGGCACTCGGAAGAACGGTGATGAAGATGGAGATCCTCTACACCGGCATGGAGATGGAGATCACCATGTGAAGGGGCCATACTATTTATTGCTATTCTTCTTGCTTTCATATGTGATATGTTTGTTTGATAGGATAGCATCCCTCGCAAAATTAAGTAGTAATGATGCCCTTCCAAATGTTGCACCCATCACCGTTATGCTCGTCAATGGTGGGTCCGCAAAGCGAGTGCCATTCTCTATCATAACACGAGGGGGTATATGTCGACATATACATGCAGGAGCATTTGGTTTACTTAACAAGGCTATCAAAACAGTTTTGGGCCTTGGGGCATAGGTTGGCGCCGGGGCATGGAGATGCCACACCAACAACAAGAGTCACATAGAGATGTGATTAGCAAGGAGTTGCTTACCGATGTTATTAATTTTCTAGCAAGATGCCAAAGCTCACTAGAAAATTAATTAACATGTGGATCTTGACCCAATACGTAACCTAGAGGGAAGGTGGAAAATACGTAATGGGAGTCTAATGTTAAATTGTTTAACAATAGACATAGCATAAACATTGTGCTAAACTTTGCTTTTTCTCGTTGTAGAATAAATGGCGGCTAATACTACACCCAGTACCTTTAATTTGCGATCTATTCTCGAAAAGGAAAAATTAAATGGAACAAACTTTATGGATTGGTATCGCAACTTGAGAATTGTTCTCAAGCAAGAGCGTAAGGAGTACGTTCTTGAAGTACCCTATCCCGAGGATTTGCCAAATAATGCCACCGCAACCGCACGGAGGGCTTATGAGAAGCACACTAATGATGCCCTAGATATAAGCGTCTCATGCTTGCTACAATGTCCCCGAGCTTCGAAGCAATATGAGAGCGGCGATGCTCACACTATTATTCGGGACTGCGTGGCATGTTTGAGAACCAAGCTCGGGCCGAGAGGTTCAACACCTCAAAGTCCTTGTTTGCGTGCGAGCTTGTTGAGGGGAATCCCGTCAGTCCGCATGTGATAAAGATGATTGGCTATATCGAGAGTCTTGAGAAACTAGGTTTCCCCTTAGCCAAGAGTTGGCTACGATGTGATTCTCCGCCGCTCCCTCCGAGCTTCGAGCCATTCATATTAAACTATCACATGAACAATATGGATAGAACCTTGGCTGAATTGCATGGGATGCTAAAGACAGTGAGGAGAGTATCCAGAAAAATGGTCATCATGTGATGATGATGCGAAGGCAAAGCGCAAACCACTGTCAAGAAACTTTGCACCAAGAGGAAGTTAACTCCCGATGAGATCGTGAGTGCCTCCAATGCAAAGAAGGGCAAGAAGGGGTCGGCGGCATCGATGTCGTTTGCTTCTATTGCAAGGAGACAGCCATTGGAAGAGGAACTGCAAGAAGTACATGGAGGATCTCAAAAAGAAGCAAAGTACGACTTCGCTTCAGGTATTAATGTTATAGACATTAATCTTGCTACTTCACCTACTGACTCATGGGTATTTGATACCGGATCGTAGCTCATATTTGCAAGTCGTTGTAGGGAATGAGAAGAAGTAGAGGATTGAGAAGGGGCGAGGTGAACTGCGCGTCGGCAATGGAGCAAGCGTTGCTACGCTTGCTTCGGCACATACCACTTCATCTACCTTTAGGATTAGTTTTGGAATTAAATAATTGTTATTGTGTTCCAACACTATGTCAAAACGTTATTTCCGCTTCATGTTTGCAAGCGGAAGGATATGATTTTAGATCAATGAACAATGGTTGTTCAATATATCTCGAGATATGTTCTATTTTCATGCTCCATTGGTGAATGGATTATACGTTTTGAATCTTGAAGCGTCTCCAATCTATAACATTAATACGTAAAGACAACTCTCTAATGATATAAACCCCACGTTTATCCGGCATTGTCGCTTAGGCCATATAAATCAAAAACGCATGGAGAAGCTCCATAAGGATGGATTGCTTCACTCTTTTGATTTTGAATCATTTGAGACATGTGAGTCTTGTTTACTTGGTAAGATGACAAAGGCACCTTTCACGGGACACAGTGAAAGAGCAAGTGACTTATTGGCACTCGTACATACCGATGTATGTGGACCAATGAGCTCAACGGCCGAGGTGGTTATCGCTACTTCATTACCTTTACCGATGACTTTAGTAGATATGGTTATATCTACTTAGTGAGGCATAAGTCCGAATCCTTTGAAAAGTTCAAAGAATTCCAGAATGAAGTACGAATCATTTAGGAAAAACAATCAAGTTTCTACGATCGATCGTGGAGGAGAATACTTGAGCCAAGAGTTTGGTAATCATCGAAAAATTGTGGAATTGTTCCACGCTTGACTCCGCTAGGAACTCCACAATGGAATGGAGTGTCCGAACGGAGAAATCGCACCTTGTTGGACATGGTGCGGTCGATGATGAACCAAAGTGATCTTCCGTTATCCTTCGGGGATATGCTCTTGAACACAAGCGCTCACACTAAATAGAGTTCCATCTAAGTCGGTTGAAAAGACACCATATGAGATATGGACAGGGCAACCCCCTAGTTTGTCTTTTCTCAAAATTTGGGGATGTGAGGCTTATGTAAAACGTTTACGTCGACAAGCTCACACCCAAATCGACAAGTGCTTCTTTGTGGGATATCCTAAGGAAACTAAGGGATATTACTTTTATAATCGGGAACAAGGCAAAGTGTTTGTCGCCCGACACGGTGTCTTCTTGGAGAAAGAGTTTCTTTCAAGAAGGGTTAGTGGGAGCAGGGTGCATCTTGAAGAAGTTCAAGAAACACCGAAAACGTTTCAGCAACCACGTAACCACAACAGGAGGAACAAAGTGTTGCGCCACCGCTTGTAGATACACCCCCCACGGAGGTCCGAAAGATCACGTCATGCGCCCGATAGGTACACAAAGTGCGGAACAACGTGATATATTGTTGTTGGACAACGATGAACCTAAGACCTATGAGGAAGCGATGGTCGGACCCGATTCCAACAAGTGGCTTGGAGCCATGAAATCCGAAATAGAATCCATGTACGACAATCAAGTTTGGAACTTGGTTGATCCACCGATGGTGTCAAAACCATTGAGTGTAAATGGGTTTTTAAGAAAAGGCCGATATGGATGGAAATGTTCACATCTATAAGGCGCGATTGGTGGCGAAAGGTTTTAAACGAGATTCAAGGAGTTGATTATGATGAAACCTTCTCGCCCATCGCAATGCTTAAATCTATTCGGATTATCCTAGGGATTGCTGCATATTTCGATTATGAGATATGGCGGATGGATGTCAAAACGGCTTTCCTAAATGGAAACCTAAGCGAGGATGTATACATGATACAACCTCGGGTTTTGTCGATCCGAAATCGCTCGGAAAGATATGCAAGCTACGAAATCCATTTATGGATTGAAGCAAGCATCTCGGAGTTGGAATATTCGTTTTGATGAAGTAATCAAAGGGTTTGGTTTCATCAAAAATGAAGAAGAGGCCTGCGTTTACAAAAGGTCGGTGGGAGCGCAATTGTATTTCTAATCTTATATGTGGATGACATATTACGATTGGAAATGATATCCCTATGCTAGAATCCATCAAGTCTTCATTGAAAAATAGTTTTTCCATGAAAGACTTAGGGAGGCAAAGATACATATTGAGCATTCGGATCTATAGAGATAGATCCAAGAGGCTAATTGGATTAAGCCAAAGTACATACATTGACAAGGTGTTGAAAAGGTTCAACATGCATGATTCAAAGAAAGGTTTCTTGCCCATGTCACATGGCATTAATCTTAGCAAGAATTAGTGTCCTTAGACACATGATGAGCGGAATAAGATGGGTATGGTTCCATATGCTTCGGCAATTGGATCCATCATGTATGCCATGCTTTGTACATGCCCGATGTCTCGTACGCTTTGAGTGCTACGAGCAGATACCGCGAGATCCAGGTGAAGGTCACTGGATCGTCGTAAAGAATATCCTTAAGTACTTGAGAAGAACTAAGGATATGTTCCTAGTCTATGGAGGTGAAGAAGAGCTCGTTGTAAGTGGTTACACCGATGCGGCTTCCAAACAGACAAGGATGATTATAGATCGCAATCGGGTTCGTGTTCGCCTAAACGGAGGCGCGTCGTGGAAGAGTTCCAAGCGGGATACCGTTGCTGATTCTACAACGGAGGCCGAGTACATTGCTTCGGAAGCCGCAAAGGAGGCTGTTTGGATCAAGAAATTCGTTTCGAGCTTGGTGTGATGACTAGTGCGACGGTCCAATGTCTCTCTATTGTGATAATAGTGGAGCCATTGCGCAAGCCAAGGAGCCAAGGTCACATCGAATTCCAAACACATACTTCGGCCCTAGAGGCAACATGGAGATGTTGGATATCACGTCAATGTTTATGTATAAATGAATAAAGTGTTATTCGGTTCCATGAAATAGACATCTTGTATTGATCAATAAGTACGTGACTTATTTATGAGACTCTTTATGTATGAATCTATTTCTAAACGATCCTCGATCATATGTCATATTGTTGGAACAAATATGATTCTAAGATCGGAATGTTTATTGATTGATGATCATGTCTCATAGATCATTGGTATGGAGATACCAAATCAATAAACATGGACACATGTGTTGGAGAACGCATTGTTGGATAGACCCACCATGAGACACTACAGGGAATTAATGTGCCATTAGTTGGTCTCGGGTAGTGTTGGTACAAAGTCCTTAGACCTGAGATCACCATGGATTCCAACATGTGTAGTAGCCTACTTTGGGACTACCAAACGCTATTCCGTAATCGGGTAGTTATAAAGGTAGTTTTCGGGTTTGCTATGAAACATGGAGTGGGATGTGAGTGATCAAGATGGAATTTGCCCCTCCTTTGGAGAGATATCTCTCGGCCCCTCGAGGTAATGGATTATGAAAATGCATGGCCATGCTAAGTTGATTGAGGAGTCAATCAACATACGATAATCCAATACGGTTCGAGTGAATGGTTAAGCTATTGAAGGGATGGCACACATCTTGCCTATAGCTTAACCGGTATCGTGAGGCAAAGGGATTTGTGTACACATTACAGTTCGAGCCGATATTGTTCTTGTATACTATGGTGTCAATATGTGCTGCTGGGCGCCGCTGACGGGTCGGTTGAGTTGGACTCGAGCCGACGATCGGCCAAGTTAGACTATAGCCGAAACCGAGTATACCAACCTACGTGGTCGCACGCTTTAGGGGATAGAATAGATATTCGAGTTGGACTCGGATACGGCTCGATCGGATAGGGATCCGATCGGATAGAGTCCTATGGGCTTACGACATATGGGCGGCCAACTCTATGAGATACGGATGAGATCCGATTCAAAATAGAGTCCTAATCGGCCACTAGTCCCGTCGGCCAACTCTATATAAAGGAGGGAGGGCTGGAGAGCTGCCACATGTCAATTGCATCGCGTGCAACAGAAGTCGCCGAGATCAATCTCCACGGAAACCCTCCCCACTTTCGAGCCAATCCCTAGCCTTGCATCGCGTGCTAGCACACGGGTGTTCGGCGTTTTGTCCCCGGACGTGTGGATACCGGTAGAGGCGCTGCTACGTTGCGCGTTGTTGATCGGCTTCGGATCGGCTACAATCGGAGCGATCGGCTGTGGTGGAATCGGCTGCGGTCGGGCGCATCAGAGCGAGGCATGAGAACGCGGCCGGACGACTCGAATCGGCTGATTGGCGAATCGGCTGTCTCCGGGAATCGGCTACACAGTTCCGAATCGGATTGCCCTGATTGGCTATTCCGCTGCACTCTACTCCAATCGGTAACGATCTATTGGCCCTTACTTGCAAGTGTTCCTGGTTTGCGCGGTAAAAGTTTTTGTTTTCGGCTAGCGTAGCTTCCGCGTAACCCTTCAGTTGTTTCTCCTAGCGTTGTTTCCCCGTCTCCTTGGGGATATCCAGCTCGAGATCTTCGTATCCATGTTCCACCTGTTCAATTTTGACTTTTGAGAATCCAGGTGGAACAGGCCTGCAGTGGTAGGTGCCATCTCGGTCTACTGGAATCGCCATGCCCGACGCCACCTGTTCAAGAAGATAGCTCATTAATTAGTAATCAACCTTGATTCTCAAGTTATTCAAGGAAATAAATAACATAAAACTACAAACATACCTTGATTGTTATGTTCTTGAGTGGAATATGCAACTCACACGGTGTCCACTGCGTGATATCATCAACAGGGCATGGCGGACACACTGGAGCTTTTGGGGTCAATTCACCTTCATGTCCAGTTGAAGCGTAGATGTTGCGCTGTTGCTGTAGTTGAGCGGTGGTTGCTAGATCTGGCTATTGGCTAACAAAGTGGCTCCGCTCCTCTGCCATCCTTTCGGCCACCTTTTGCACCACTATCTGATCGATCTGCGAGAGACGGATCTCCATTTCTGCGAACCTCACATCCGTCTCTCGCTTCGTCCTCATGCAGCTCTTGTATGTGTCGACGTCCGCTTGAAACCCGTATTTCTAGGGGATGACACCTTTTCCGCGCGTTCGTCCCAGTTGCTCGGGGTTTTGGAGTGCGAGCGTTAGCTCATCCTTCTCTCTGTTGGGCTTGAACGAGACCGAGGCAGAGGCCTCCAGTGCTTCTTCCAACCTCCTGGCCGCTTCTTGGATTTCAGCGCCGAAGATTACTGATCCATCGGCAGGATTTAGCAATCCGCCGTGAGCATAGAACCAATGTTTTGATTGTTTCGGCCAGTTGGCTGTCACGCCCAGAAATTCAGACCCGAATTTCCAAAGCTATATGTGTATTAAAATCCCTGTCCAGGACCAGCCAGGGTACACATACGACAATTGTTGATATTACAGTTCCACGTCTTAGAAACAATACAAAAGGATTACAAAAGAGCAGCGAAAAAAGAAAAAGGGCCTAAGCCGAAGCTTGACGGTGGCCACGCGGCTTCGACCACTCCACAGGCAGCTTCCAGAGTGCAGGACAAAGCCTACTCCACTTCATCTTCGTCTTCAACCTCTGGCTCAGGTTCTGGTAAAGAAGCAAGGATGAGTACTTCCATGTACTCAACAAGTCATGCCGGAAGGGGAGAAGAATGAATGCAGGGGAGACAAAGGTCTGGCTAAGGTTTGCTTTTGCGCAAACAGCAGGAGTTTTTCCAAACAATACGAATTTTGAACACAATCAAAACAACAGTAAATTGAGTGAGTAAAGCATTTTGACTCCAACACTGTCCAACATTATCCCCAGGTTGTGACAGGCCCAAACCATCCACCTGTACTAGTCATGTTCCAAAACTTAGGGTGTAAAAGTGTGAGACTAATCACGGAGAGCTCGGTCGATCGCCCCATCACCGCGGGCACGGCTATTCGAATAGATTTACTCTGATCAGAGGTGTACAACTGTACCCACAAGACACAGCCCCACAACACGGTTTCCCGTGCGCCGGAATACCACCGCGGTACCCCGGAAAGGGAACTGTGATAGGACCTTTCGTATAACCCCCCTCTAACCAAGCGAACCCCACCAAGGTTTCGCCCCCACTCCCGGACCCTGGGAGTGGGCAGCCCCCCCGAGTGCCTCAGTGAATCCGACAGCCCAACAACCCTTATACCGGGGCCGACTGAAACTCCATCCCGCTCACCCTTGCCGATGGGTTCGTCAGCTAGGAGAGGCTACACTACGGGACCTACCTTACCCATTTCGGCTTGTGGTTTGCACGGTCATTCTCCCGAGGGTTCCCGTGAACCGGTCCTTAATTGCTATGGGGGCCGCTAACCAAAACCATAGCGCCCACATGCCCACCATTTGTCATATTTTAGTTATTAGTCCGGTTCACTGAATCTATAATCATTAATCCTCCGAACATAAGTCCGGAGATATATATTAAGTGAGAAAATGACCCATTTAGTGAGCTAGTGAAACTAAGCCAGGCTAAGCATAACCTAGTCCTGAAATCTAATCACATTATTTTCCCAAGTTTGATCAAAGGGTTTGGGGTGTCAAACCTAAGGCATAAACTAAGCATAAGGTGTATTATTTCCCATGAAATGACAATATAAAGTACATGCAATTTCATAGAGTAAAACAGGTGTTTTAGCAAAAATAGGAGCAATATGATTAATAATATAGCATGACTTGCCTTGCTCTTCGGCTTGGGGGATTTCCGCGATGATTTCAAAGTAACCGGGACGGAGGGACTACGGGATCTACACGGCAAACAAGCACTTCAACAAAACAGGCTAAAAAGCTACTAAAATAGGGAACAAAACCATTTTTAATGGATTCTTGGCATTTTTATGAATTTAATAAATTTGAATGGGCTAAAACGGAGGTCGGATTGAAAAGATATGATTCTTAGAAGATTATCTGTGTTTTTACTAAAATAGGAAAATCCTTAATAATTTATTGCGCAACAAATCCCGGAATTGCGTCAGCGCTAGGGCTGACGTTAGCGAGGGCGTCATCGGCCACGGGAGCACCGGTCCACGGTGGACCGAGTCCACGGGCCGAGAGGGAGAGCGGCGCACCACGTGGCGTGCACGTGGCGGCGCGCGGCGGCCACGCGATGTGCCACGCGGGCCGGCGGGGACGGACAGCCACGATGCTGCCGGCGAATCGGACGGCCGGAAGGGTTCGGGCGACGCGATCGGACGGTCGGGAAGGGGTTCGGGCGGCGCGATCGGCGGCGATGGTGCACGGTAGCCGGAGACCGACTGGCGCCACTCGGGCGGCGGTGGGGGCGGCCGAATACCGCGGCTCACGCGTGGGCGGAACCGTGAGCACTCGGGAACGGCGGCGCGCACTCGGCCGAGAGGAAAGAGGAGGGGCGCACTGCACGGTGCGGCCGGAGTTGAAGGGATGACGGCGCGGATAGTGAGGGAGGCGGCGGAACCACTCGGGGAAGGGTGGCCGGAGCGGCGCGCACGCGGCGACGGAGGGAGGAGTCGGCGGAGGCTGGAAGCGTCTCGGAGCAGCGGAAGCGGCCGAACCTCGGCGACGAAGTCCGGAAGACGAGGCGCACGGTGCGGGAATGACGGAGAGAGAGGGAGGCTTGAGTGGAGGTGTGGAGAGCTCGGGAAGGACGAGGGGTGCTTTAATAGGGGATGGGAAGGTCGGTGGCGACCGGATAAGGGCGAAATTTCTCGCCGGCGCGGTTTGGGAAGTAATGACCGGTTATTAAATCCGGCCATTAAGGGGTACGGGAGCGGCGGCGGGCGATGAAGGCGGCGGGAGAGTCGGGAAATTAAGCCGGTGCCTTTAGGGCGCGCGGGAGGAACGGGCAGCCGAGATCCGCACGGGCGGGCGGCGTCAATGGCGGCGGGGCAGCCGGAGGTAGGGGCGGGGCGACGGTGGGCCCCACTGTCGGCGTCCCGGGTAGAGGGAAAAGCTGGACTTAATCGCGATCGCGAGGGTTTGGCGGGCCGTGGCCTTCGGTCGGCCCGCGAGAGAGAGACGCGCGGGCGGAAAAGGACGGGCCATGAGCGGGAAGAGATTGGGCCGTCGGCTCGGGCTGGCGGCCCATAGCCGGAAAAAGAGCGGGAAAGGACGGAGGAGAGAGAAATTGATTTTCCCGGGATTTATTAATTCTGATTTTGATTTTAATTGGTTAAAAATTATTTCTTGTGCTCTGAAAATTCCACTAAAAATCCTTGTTAGCGTATTTTGACATGTAGAATTTAGGAAAAATCCTACCATGCCATTTCCATTTAACATTTGGATTTTAAAATTATTAATTCTCTCCGATTAATTCCAACGATTTTCTTTTACGATTTTCTTTTTAGATTTTTTTAAAAGGGGAAAACACCTCAGGGTGTTACATTGGTTGTGCCCAGAACGATATCTCATGCTTCCAGGTCGGCTTCCATCTTCTCCCATTTCTGCAATGCTTTTTGATAGCCACCCGACCCTAGCTTGTGATGGTATTTCTTCTTGGCTACGTTGGCCTTGTTCTTTTCAATGAGTGCTTGCGCTTGCTCCCCAGTCTTGTATTGCACAAAGGTCTCCCAATGATCTCTGAGCTTTGGGAACTTGTCAAAGTCTGGGTTCTGGCCCTTCAGGATGTATTTTTTGTGTACCTCCTTCTTATATTTCCTGAACAGCTCGGCCATCTTCTTTAACGTCCATTCCTTGACCCTTGCCTGTTCTGACTCTGGGACGGTGAATGTCTGTAGCATTGTCGTCCACAACATCTCTTTCTCTGTATCCAGGAGATAGCTTTGCGACTCTTCTCATGTCCTTGTTTGCCTCTAGTTCACAACGTTGATGGGCACGTGATCCTTCACCACCCATCCGCTGTGTGCCACAAACTTCCTTGTGGCGTCGGCTAGGGCACTTGGTCGACCATCCAGTGCTACTTCCGTTATGACATGTTGACCCTCAATTCGCTTGCTGACACCGCGTTGTCCGCGTGTCCTCTTCTCTCCAACGGTTGGGGTGTCCTCATTCCCCTCCTTGTTTTCCTCCTTGTTTCCCTCCTCGTTCCCCCCTCGTTCCCCTCCTCGTTGAGGTACTGATTTGGATCCTCGTTCCCCTACTCAATGTAATATTGGTTGCTACCCTGTGCGATCTCATCAAGGAGAAACTGTTCGTCCTCACGATTAGCCATTTGATTGTTGTGAGTTCGAGGACTTAATCAAGGAATTCTGACAAGGAAAAAATTAATCACATTATACATGTATCAATTATTTAGTTAAATTTATGTATGTCTACCTAGAAAAAAAACATAGAGAAAGAACTAAGAGGGAGAGGATGGAAAAAATAGATGGAATCCGCGAGATACTCGATCCAATTGTGCACATCCATAATGGTGACATTCTTCGAAGAATGTCGCAATTATAGATATGCATAATTGGATCGAGTATCTGCCGGATTTCATCTATATTTTCCTGTTATACATAGATAAATAACAAAATAGAAGAAGGAAAAAATTGTACTGCTTTTTCCTTCTTCTTCTCTTTGGGTTTTTTCTACCTAGAAAAAACATAGAGAAAGAACAAAGAGAAGAAGATGGAAAAAATAGATGAAATCCGACAGACACTCGATCCAATTGTGCACATCCATAACGGTGACATTCTTTACAAGAATGTCGCAATTATAGATATGCAAAATTTGCTCGAGTATGTGTCGGATTTCATCTATATTTTCCTTCTTCTTCTCTTTGTTTTATCATTTTATCGTTCTCGTTTGTTCGTAAATACAAAATTTTCACGTTTGCATGCAAATTCACATTCACATTTACACATTCAAAATTCACATTCACAATCTATTCATGCATTCAAATTTAAAAAAAATCCATTTATACATAAATCCTATTTACACATTCAAAATCCATATACATAAACATTCAAAATCCATACACATAAACATTCAAATTTCATCCATTTACACATTCAAAATTCACATCCACAATCTATCCCTGCATTCAAATTTAAATAAAAATTCCATTTATACATAAAGTCCATTTACATGTACATTGAAAACCCATATACATAAACATTCCAATCCATACACATAAATATTCAAAATTCATCCATTTACACATTCAGAATTTTCATGCATATATATATAATTCATCTGCACAAAATTCTAAAATTCATCCATTCAAAATTCTAACAATACATTCAAAAATCTATTAATGCAGGGGGCAGGGGGTGACGGCGGCTAAGGAGGCGGAGGGCGGTTGCGGCGGCGCCGACCGGTTGGAGGCAGGGGCGGTTAGGAGGAGGGAGGCAGAGGGGGCGGCACCGTCGCATGGTAGCGGCGGCTTAGGGTTTAGGGTTTAGCGGGCGACGGCATGGGCCGACGGCGACGGCGACGGTGACGATGATAGTGATGGCAGCGATGGCGACGGCCGAAGCATAAACCCTAAGCGACGACACACACACAAAGAGGAAAATAAATGGGTGATATCGGCCGGATAGACTAACCTCCTGCGGTGGCGTCGGAGAAGGAGGCGACGATGATGGCTCCCCGGCGACGACGACGGCGGCGCTGGTGAAGATGGCGACGGTGATGCGACGGCCTTAGGGTTCGGCGACGGTGACGTAGACGAAGAGCGCAGATGCGAAAAACGGCTAAGTGTTGGATCCCCCCTCGGCCCCTGCTATATATAGTCATCGGGCTCTTTTGTCCCGGTTGAAGCCATCAACCCGGACTAAAGATATATTAGTCTTGGTTCATGGCTCCAAGCAGGACAAAAGATAACTATTTAGTCTCGGTTGGAGCCACCAACCGGGAGTAAAGATGGCGGATCAGCCACGTGTCTCATGGTAGGTGAGCATCTTTAGTCCCGGTTAAAGCCATCAATCGGGACTAAAGGTGTTTTCCCGCTCTTTTCAAAAAAATTTGTCCCGGTTGGTGTTAAAAACCGGGATTAAATATTTAAAAAGTGCCCTATTAAAATGTATTTTAAATTCTAATAATCACATAGAATTAACATTCGTCCTATTGAAATATATGTTAAATTCATATATAATTAACATTCGCCCTATTTCAAAAACTATTTTAAATTCTAACAATCATATATAATTAACATATGGCATGTTGAAAGATATTTTAAATTTTAATAATAATATGTTATTAACATTTGCCATATTAAAAACTATTTTAAATTCTAATAAGCATATAGAATTAACAATTGCCTTATTCAAAAGTATTTTAAATTCATATATAATTGACATATGGCCTATTTGAAAAATATTTTAAATTTAAATAATAATATGTTATTAACATTTGCCCTATTCAAAACTATTTTAAATTTTAACATTTGCCCTATTCAAAACTATTTTAAATTCTAACGATCATATGTAATTAACATTTGCCCTATTCAAAAGTATTTTAATTCTAACAATCATCTAGAATTTACAATAATTCAATAAATTCAAATGGTTACAATAAATTCAATAATTCAATCTAATTTACATTGTTCATACAAAAATTTAGCTAAGTGATGGTTGTCCTCACGTACTTTCTCCGCACAATTGTTCCTTCGTTATGATCGTTGCGAGAGTAAGGGGTGTCCTCATTTGATAGGAGGCTGCTCGGTTCAACTGCCACTGCGAACGGAGGTTGCCCGTCAAACTGATCGTAATCTTCGTCAGTTCTATCCTCGACTCCCACGATTTTACTTTTGCCTGGGAGAACCACATGGCGCTTTGGCTCATCGAACCCTTTCCCCTTCTTTGCTTTGCTAGCCATGTCCTTGGCATAGAAAACTTGTCGTACATCATTGGCAAGGACGAAGGGTTCGTCTGAGTATCCAACCTTGCTCAGGTCGACCGTTGTCATCCCACTTGCATCAATGGTTACGCCTCCACCACTGAGCCTAACCCACTGGCAGCGAAACAAAGGGACCTTTAGAGGTCCATAATCCAGCTCCCATATGTCATCGATGTTGCCATAATATGTGCTAGCCGTACTATGGAGATTATGGCAATCGGGTATCTACATGGCAAGCTTATCCGACTGGAGGTAGGGATATATTGTGCCTGCCATATTTGTAAACCAAACATGACTTGGGTGTTACGATTGCCGATAGAGATAAGGCAATCGGCCTATAGTCACAGTTTGGTAAGATTGAGGAAACCGACTTAGAGTAAGATAGGGTTTCTGATTTGTAAGCCCTCCTCCCAAGACTATATAAGGGGGGTAAGGGGCGTCCCTTGAGGGATATCATATGCTTTATGAGCCTTTAGCTTTCAGCCTTAGATCACGAGATCAATAAAGACACTCGGCGGATCGAATCCACCGAAACAGGAGTAGGGTATTACCTCACGAGAGGGCCTGAACCTGTCTAAATCCTCTTTTCCTTCTAACCCATTGTGCTTGGCGATCTTGACTGCGACCCCAGAAATTATATTGCCGAAACCAAGTTTCGACAGTTGGCGCACCAGGTAGGGGTTCGCGCGTCGAGACTTCCTCAACAATCTCGCCGATAAGCGTGATGGGATCTCCTTCAAGATTTGGCGACTTCGCCGCCTACTTCGTCGACGATTCCTCCTTCGACTCGAATTCGGACCAGTCGGAAGGAGAAATCCACTCGACGCCGTTCGGACTTCCGAACAGCGCCAAGATCTACAACGACGTCTTGAAGACCAAGATGCAATCTACTCTCTCCAACGAAGGACTTTGCTCGGCACCATTCGGATTACCGAATATCGCCGAAATCTGCGCCAATCTTCTCGCCTCCCCGACGGAGACGATCTACTCGGACGAAGACCTCTCAGTCCCGTTTGGGTTACCAAACGCCGCCGAGATCTACAGCAAACTTCTCTCCCGAGTCGGGGCGACCCACTCGGAGGAGCCCGCATCCCCAAGCTCGACTCGGACCGGAACGATCCGGCCCGGCTACCCGGGATCAAGGGAGGTCGCCGTCATCCTCCCGTCATTCGCCTCCTGCTCATCCTCGGAGCTCAATGAATACCTCAGCTCCGCCGGCTTCGACGACCTCTATGGCATCCCCTCTGACGAAGCCGACGACTCCGACTGCCGCAAGGACTATGAGCCGAAGTGCTTTGATGTCCTCATGGCCGAGCCGGACGAGTCCGACTCAGCCATGGCCAGGAGGCTTGTGAAGGGTTACGCGGAAGCTACGCTAGCCGAAAACAAAAATTTCTACCGCGCAAACCAGGAACACTTGCAAGTAAGGGCCGATAGATCGTTACCGATTGGAGTAGAGTGCAGCGGAATAGCCAATCAGGGCAATCCGACCTGGAACAGTGTAGCCGATTCCCGGAGACAGCTGATTCGCCAATCAGCCGATTCGAGTCGTCCGGCCGCGTTCTCACGCCTCGCTCCGATGCGCCCGACCGCAGCCGATCAAGAGCGCACAACGTAGCAGCGCCTCTACCGGTATCCACACGTCCGGGGACAGAACGCCGTACACCCGTGTGCTAGCACGCGATGCAAGGCTAGGGTTTGGCTCGAAAGTGGGGAGGGTTTCCGTGGAGATTGATCTCGGCGACTTCTGTTGCACGCGATGCAATTGACGTGTCGTAATTTTCGTGTCGCAGCTCTCCACCCCTCCCTCCTTTATATAGAGTTGGCCGACTAGGACTAGTGGCCGATCAGGACTCTATTTTTGAACCGGATCTCATCCGTATCTCATAGAGTTGGCCGCCCATACGTCGTAAGCCTATAGGACTCTATCCGATCGGATCCCTATCCGATCGAGCCGTATCCGAGTCCAACTCGAATGCCTGTTCTTATCCCCTTAAGCGTGCGACCCTGTAGGTTCAGGTATACTCGGTTTCGGCTATAGTCTAACTTAGCCGACCGTCGGCTCGAGTCCAACTCAGCCGACCTGTCAACAGCGGCGCCTAGCAGCACATATTGACACCATAGTATACAAGAATATAATATCGGCTCGAACCTGTAATGTGTACACAAATCCCTTTGCCTCACGATACCGGTTAAGCTATAGGCAAGATGTGTGCCATCCCTTCAATAGCTTAACCATTCACTCGAACCGTATTGGATTATCCGCTTTGATTGACTCCTCAATCAACTTAGCATGGCCATGCATTTCCATAATCCATTACCTCGAGGGGCCGAGATATCTCTCCAAAGGAGGGGCAAATTCCATCTTGATCACTCACATCCCACTCCATGTTTCATAGCAAACCCAAAAACTACCTTTATAACTACCCGATTACGGAATAGCGTTTGGTAGTCCCAAAGTAGGCTACTACACATGTTGGAATCCATGGTGATCTCGGGTCTAAGGACTTTGTACCAACACTACCCGAGACCAACTAATGGCACATTAATTCTGTAGTGTCTCATGGTGGGTCTATCCAACAATGTGTTCTCCAACACATATGTCCATGTTTATTGATTTGGTATCTCCATACCCATGATCTATGAGACATGATCATCAATCAATAAACATGCCGATCTTAGAATCATATTTGTTCCAACAATATGACATATGATCAGGGATCGTTTAGAAATAGATTCATACATAAAGAGTCTCATAAATAAGTCACGTACTTATTGATCATTACAAGATGTCTATTTCATGGAACTGAATAACACTTTATTCATTTATACATAAACATTGACGTGATATCCAACATCTCCATGTTGCCTCTAGGGCATATCACTAACAGCTTGTTGAAGAAGAGCGAGCCAAGATTGAGCACGAGCGCAAGACGGCCGAAGAGGAGAAGCAACGCAAGGACGAGGCTGACAAGAGGAAGCAGGATCTACGCACAGCCGGACGATCCGCCTAGGAGGCCATCCTCCAAACACGGGTTCGAAACACCAACATCTTCTAGACGCCATAGCAGAACGCTGTTGCCGTGCTCACGCTCTTGGACACCGTCATGGAGACGGCACCCGCCAATGTGACTCCGATACTCGACAAGATAAAGACCATCGTCGCAGCCACGCCCAACGGCCACCCCACCACCTCGGCACGAAGACCGACCGAATCGTGGCTGAAACGCCCGACAAAAGCCGACTCCCGCCTCTAAAGTCGGGAGACTATAAGAGGCCCGAGCCAGATCGGTCGACGACAAGGCCAAGAGGCCCACCCCGCGAGTCCACGCAGAAGTACCAGGAGCAAACGGCCGACTCCCGTGACAAACGACATGGACGTCCAGCGAGTCCACCACCGCGTCCGCACAACACTCCGGCTACCCAACCAGCCAACCGAAGACCCCGCCGAGTGATGCGGGAAGTCCTCGATCGCCGCTACCGGGAGCGGGACCGACGCATCGGAAGATCGGAGGATCACCCGATAGCGGCGACGACGGAGTGCGGCTTTCACTCGGGAGCTTCGCCGAGTGCACGGCCGAGTGGATTCAAGCCCGCAGGAATTGAAAGGTACGACGGCAAGACCAACCCTGAGTCATGGCTTACCATCTACACCCTTGCCATCCGCGCAGCAGGCGGTGACAACAAGGCCATGGCCAATTACCTGCCTGTGGCCCTCGCTAACTCAGCCAGGAACTGGCTCACGAGCCTGCCAAGAGGCTCAATCGGCTCGTGGAGCGAGCTGAGGGACCACTTCATCGCCAACTTCCAGGGAACCTTCGAGAGGCCCGGCACACACTTCGATCTATACAATGTCATCCAGAAGCCGGACGAGCCTCTAAAGGATTACATCCGCCGTTTCTCCGAGAAGCGCAACAAGATCCCCAACATCACCGATGACATCATCATCGCCGCCTTCCAGAAGGGAGTCTGTGATGAGCTGTTAATCGGGAAGTTCGGGCGCAAGCCACCGAAGACGGTGAAACAGATGTTCGGGACGGCGAACTCCTACGCGAAGTCCAACGACGCCATCAAGGCCGCCCGTCAAGACCGGCCCTATAGGAGGGAAGACAAGCAGGCGGGAGGAAGCCGTAATCCTAAGAAGGATAGCGGCAACAGCAGCAACCAGGCCCAAAAAGATCGCAAGCGCCGATCTGAGGACCTAGTCGCCGCAACCTCCAACACTCAACGCCGTCCCCGAGTCGCCGCCTACGACGCCATCATGAACGCCCAGTGCACCCATCATCCCAATCATAAGCACGCGGCGAAGGACTGCTTCATCTACAAACAGTTCACCGAGCAGTACGCGGCGCAGCTCAACAAGAAGCCGACTGATGAGGCTGGTCCGTCGGGCGCCAAGAAAAACAATGCGGCTGAGAACGCCGAACCTTTCCAAGACCCTGTGGAAGAGCTCAATCACATCTTTGGGGGGCTGCTAGCCTATGAATCCAAGAGGAAACAGAAGCTAACCGACCGAGAGGTCAACACGGCTCAACCCGAGGTCCCTCAGTACCTGCGATGGTCGAAGGTGGCCATCACTTTTGACCGCTCGGATCACCCTGACCGAGTGGGTCATCCGGGGCGCTATCCACTCGTCCTAGATCCCGTGGTCCGCAACATCAGGCTCAAGCGCGTCCTCATCGATGGGGGCAGCGCCATTAACATCCTGTTCGCCAAGACATGGATGAGATGCAGATCCCGAGGGCAGAGTTGAAGGCAAGCTCAGCCCGCTTCCACGGAGTCATCCCGGGGCTATCGTCTACACCACTCGGGCACATCTCCCTCCCTGTCACCTTCGGGGCTCGAGAGAACTTCCGAACGGAGAACGTCACTTTTGAGGTGGCCGACTTCGAAACAGCATATCACGCCATCATCAGAAGGCCTGTGCTTGCCAAATTTATGGCGATCCCACATTACACCTACCTCTGCATGAAGATGCCGGGTCCCAACAGCGTCATCACTCTTCGCAGCGATGTGAAGCAAGCCTTCACCTGCGATAAGGAGAGCTGCGACCTTGCCCAATCTCGCGAGAGATTACGTGGCCAACAAGAAGTCCGGTTGGCTGCATCAACTTCGGCAGAGGACGAAGTCCCCGCGAAGAAGATAGCCAAATCGGGATCCGGTGACGCCAAGACCAAAAAGATCTTCCTTGATCCGTTGGATCCCTCAAAAACTGCTGTAATCGATGCTGACCTAGATCCCAAATAGGAAAGCACGCTCGTCACCTTCCTCCAAAATAATAAAGATGTTTTTGCTTGGAAACCATCTGATATGCCTGGAATTCCTAGGGAGGTGAACGAGCACTCTTTGCACGTTAAAGATGACGCCAAACCGATAAAACAACGATTACGCAGATTCGCGCAGACCGAAAAGACGCTATCAAGGAAGAGCTCACAAAGCTCTTGGCCGCGGCTTCATCAAAGAAGTCCTTCATCCCGACGGTTAGCCAACCCAGTCCTGGTCCGCAAGAAGACGGGGCAATGGCGCATGTGCGTTGACTGCACCGACCTCAACAAAGCCTGTCCCAAAGACCCGTTCGGGCTGCCTCGCATCGACCAAGTCGTTGACTCAACAGCCACTGCCAACTCCCGAGTTTCTTGGATTGTTACTCGGGCTATCACCGGATCAGCTTGAAAGAATCCATTGGCTGAAGACATCGTTCATCACGCCGTTTGGGGCCCTCTTGCTACATCACCATGCCTTTCGGCCTGAAGAACGCCGGCGCCACATACCAACGCATGATCCAAAGATGCTTCCAGACGTAGATCGGCAAAAACGTAGAAGCTTATGTCGACGACGTTGTCATCAAGACCAAGCAGAAAGAAGACCTGATCGCTGACCTAGAAGAAACTTTTGCAAACATCCGAGCCTTCAAAATGAAGTTGAACCTGGAGAAATGCACCTTCGTCGTTCCATCAGGCAAACTGCTCGGCTTCATGGTGTCACATCGTGGCATTGAAGCCAATCCAGAGAAGATCAACGCCATCTTGAGCATGAAGCCCCCGAGTAACCAGAAAGACGTCCAGAAGCTCACTGGCTGCATGGAGGCTCTAAGCCGCTTCATCTCTCGACTCAACGAATGAGGCATGCCCTTCTTCAGATTGCTAAAGAAGACAGACGACTTCCAGTGGACCGGGGAAGCCAACAAGGCCTTTGAAGATTTCAAAGAGTTCCTTACAACGCCGCCCGTCCTGGCCTCGCCTCAGCCCCAGGAACCTTTGCTGTTGTACGTTTCAGCCACTCACCAAGTGGTTAGTACGGTCCTCGTGGTCGAACGCGAAGAAGAAGGACGGGCTTAGAAGATTCAGAGGCTGATCTACTTTGTTAGCGAAGTGCTGGCAGGAGCCGAAATTCGCTACCCTCAGGTACAATAATTACTCTATGGTGTTCTAATAACCGCGAGGAAATTGGCACATTATTTTCAGGGTCATTCGGTCACCATCGTCACTTCTTTCCCACTCGGCGATGTCATCCACAACCGGGAGGCGACCGGACGCATCGCCAAGTAGGCTTTAGAGCTGATGCCGTTGGACTTGACTTTTAAGGCGAGGACGTCCATAAAGTCACAAGCCTTGGCGGATTTCCTAGCCGAGTGGACTGAGCAACAAGAGAATGTACCTCGGGAAGACCTCCAACACTGGACCATGCACTTCGACGGATCCAAGAGGATCACCGGCTTAGGAGCAGGAGTTGTGCTGATCTCCCCGACCGGGGAATGGCTAAGATACGTTCTTCACCTCCACTTCTCCGCCTCACACAACGTTGCCGAGTACGAAGCTCTGCTACATGGACTACGCCTCGCAGTTTCACTTGGAATACGTCGGCTCATCGTGAAAGGCGACTCCCAGCTGGTCATCAACCAAGCAATGAAGGACTGGTCCTGTCTCAACAACACCATGGAGGCCTACCGACAAGAGGTCCGCAAACTTGAAGACAAGTTTGACGGGCTCGAACTCTCACACGTCTTGAGGCATAACAATGAAGCAGCTGATGAGTTGGCATAGTTCGGGTCCAAGCGCGAAGCTGCCCCAACAGACGTCTTCGTCGAGCACCTCTATGAACCAACCATCACGGCAAATACAACTTCCAACGAGCAAGCTGCGAACGAAGTCGCCATGACGGACGCCGATTGGAGGACACCGCTCATCAAATTCTTAACCCAGCAAGAGTTGCCGGAAGACCGGGATGAAGCAGAACGCGTCCGGCGTCGTTGCCAAGCATATGTCATGGTTGACTCCGACTTATACAAGAGAAGCCCCTCCGGAATCCTAATGAGATGCATCACACCCGAGGAAGGGAGGCAGCTACTTCAAGACATCCACTCGGGCATATGCGGAAGCCACGCGGCAGCACGCACTCTGGTCGGCAAAGCTTACAGGCAAGGTTTCTTTTGGCTTACCGTGGTCTCCGACGCGGACAAAGTCGTACGAACCTGCGAAAGCTGCCAATTTTTCGCCCGACAGAGCCATGTCCCGGCCCAGGAGCTACAAACAATCCCACTATCCTGGCCGTTCGCGGTATGGGGCTTGGACATGGTCGGCCCCTTCAAGAAAGCTCCAGGAGGATTCACACACCTCTTCGTCGCAATCGACAAGTTCTCCAAGTGGATTGAAGCCAAGCCGGTCACCACAATTACTGCTGACAAGGCACGGGACTTTTTCCTCAACATCGTGCACTGCTTCGGCGTCCCAAACAGAATCATAACTGACAACGGGACTCAATTCACAGGAGGCATCTTCAAGGAATTCTGCGAGGACTTCGGAATCAAGATTTGCTACGCATCAGTTGCCCATCCCAAGAGTAATGGACAAGTCGAACGAGCCAACGACATGGTCCTCCAAGGCATCAAGGCCCGCGTTTTCGATCGCCTAAACCCTTACGCGGGCAAGTGGGTCCAAGAGCTTCCCTCGGTCTTATGGTCTCTGCGGACCACACCCGGTCGGGCTACCGGCCAAACTCCCTTCTTTTGGTCTACGGCGCAGAAGCCATGTTGCCAAACGAGATGGAGTATGAATCCCTCCGAGTCCACAGCTTCAACGATGAACGTTACGACCCCGACCGAGTGGACGACCTTACCCGACTAGAAATGGCACGAGAGGCAGCCCTCATGCAGTCGGCCAAATATCTTCAAGGGCTCAGGTGATACCACAGTCGCAACGTTCGGGCACGAGCTTTCATCGTTGGCGACCTAGTTCTATGGAAGATCCAGACCACCAAGGACCGTCACAAGTTATCCCCCCTATGGGAAGGACCGTACATAATCGCTGAGGTGACTCGGCCCGGTGCATACCGGCTAAAGCGTGAAGACGGATCTATGATGGAGAACTCCTAGAACATCGAGCATCTTCGACGATTTTATGCCTAATTTGACTAAGGTTTCATGTTTTCCTTGACTGCCAACCTCAAGCAAGATGACTTCTTGAGTTAGCAGTCGGGGGCTATACATATGTCAATAAAGCTTAAGTTTTCCTCATCAACTTCTGTGCATGATTTGGTTTATCATTGTTTAATGTTCTTCGATTCGAGTTCAGTATCTAAAGACTGAGAGTTTTCTGATGACCAAATCGAGCCTAGGCTTGGTGACAGTCAGACAAAAATTACTTAAGAAATTTCACACAAAAACTCGGATCAAGGCATTAGCATAAATAAACTAAATATATCGCAAGCCTGTATCAGAGCACCACGATCATATGATATTTACAAGCCAATGTTCACAAGACAAATCAAATTCGGAAGTTATTTACTACGTCAACGGAAATCTTCTTCGCCGACTCCTGCGCCTCACTCAGCATATCCAAGGCCTGCTCATCTGTGGTCCTGTCAGCGAAGCCCTCTCCGACCGAGTGGATATCCACTCGGGGGTAAAGGGACTTGGTCTGTGCAAGAGCCAGACCAGCCCCCATGTTGGCGGCCTCAGTGATGTTCGCCAGATATTGGTCAGGAGCCCTCCGCAGCTTGTCGAAAATTTCCACTGGCTCTAGCGAACTGGCGCCGACCCCTTGATGAAATAGGGACAGCAAGAGTGGTGCGGCAGCATTGGCGACCTCTTCCCGGACCTCCCCGGCTCGTTTGACCCGTTCAAGCAAGACATCATATTGAGCTTGGGTCTTAACCTTGTAAGCTGCCAAAAGCATCTGATCATGCAAAGCACTCGAAAATAAAGCAGCACAAGGAATGTTACTTCAAAGAGGCTTACCTTCAAACTCGGCCTCCAGTTCGGCCTTGTCGAGGCTGACTGCCTCCAGCTGGACTTGGAGCGAATGGACCTCCGACGAATTTTCTACAAGTAAAGAAGATCATCAGCAACCGGGGTCAACATGAGAATCATAAAGAAACTCGGAGAGACGAGCTTACTCCCGACTGATCCTCGGAGGTCGAGGTTCGCCTCCCGAAGCTCCACGATCTCCCTCCTTAAAGCCGCGTCCCTCGACGCGGCTTCCTCCTGAGTAGTTTTCAGCTTCTGCTGGACGTCCTCTAAGGAGCTCAGGTGAGGAACAAGTTTTTCCAGCACCTCGGACTTTGCCATGGAACGGCAATACTCCTTCTGCGCATGAAATCTGAAGAGTGACCGACTGGAAAAGGATGATAACACGTAAGAGAAAAGACTAAGGCTTACGTTGAGTAGCCGAGTCGCTTCGTTTAAGCTTTCAACAAGGGCATCCCTTTCTTCCCTTTCAGCTGCTGTCCAGGACGATGCCCCGCCTTTGGCCTTCCGAGTCCCGCCACTCGATCTTGATTGGGGAACCTGTGTCTCGAAGAGTGTAACTCGGGGATTTCCTCCACTGGGGCTGGCAGATAGGAAGAACAAATGAAGACATGAAAGATTCAAACTAAAAGAGCAAAGAGAAGATTCGATACAAGACTCACCGGCTTCGTGGTGCACACTTGGGTGGAAAAGCCCGGGGCTCCTTCCTCGGCTCTTCGCCGAGTGACCCTCGGTCGGGGCGACCGAGCCGTGGCCCGAGGTTTCCTCCATGCCGACGGCGCTTCCGGTCGGGACGTCCCCGACGGTCGGGGCTCATTCCTTGGGGCATCCTTCTTCGGAGGCGAAGGTTTTTTGCCCGGAGCGCTCTCGCTCGGATGCGGGCTCCGAGGTTTCGGCTCTGCAGGCTTCGGTGCCTCGGGAGCAGCGGCGGGGGTCGGCCCCTCACCCTTCCCGGCAGGATCTATGTCCTGGGGCCTCCTGCGATAATGAATACAGCTGGGGTGAAGACAAAGAAAGCTTTCAACGAAAAAGTTCGGACTTCAGTCATAAAGCATACCTGGACGACCGGCGGATCTTCGGTGCCGTCCTCGACGATCGCCTTGGAGGAGGAGTCTCGACTGGAGGAGCCGGGATGTCATCGTCCGAATCCTCAATGATGAGCCTCCTTTTGCTCGCCCGCTTGTTTGTGTCCTCACTCGGGGCCGCCCGCTTTCCAACTGGATCACTTTGGATCTTGATCCCGCCAGCCGGCTTCTTGGCAGGGCGACGCGGCGCGTCATCGTGGGGCACCTTGTACGGCTTTGAAGTAACAGAAGCATTTTCCTGCAAGAGAAGTTCGCACAACACTAAGAGACAAGATATCAAGATTGCAAGACATTATGAAGCAGCCAGTCGGCTTACCGGAGGAGGAGGCCGGTGGATGCTGAAGGGGAGAACCGGCAGAATGAGGGCACGCTCAACTGCAATTCCGGTCGAGAAGATCTTGTACATCCGGATCTTCAGGATCTCGTAGCTGAGTGGATCTTGATCTTCCCGATTGGGGTCCTTCCCGCCTTCGTATTCAAAGGCTGGCTTTGACCTCTCTTTGATTGGAGCCAGTCGGCACCGAATGAAGTGCCGAGTGATCTGCTCGCCGCGAAGACCCTTCTGTTTCATTGCCAGGATCTTTGCAAGCAGTTTGTTGGCCTCGTCCCAATCTTGGGCCACTGGAACGGTGCTCCAAGTTGGCCTGGGGACAGGGGGAAGGCCGACGAAAGCTGGCAGGCTGGGTTCAAGGTTGCTAATATAGAACCAGCCCGCGTGTCATCCCTTATTGGAAGATTTTAAGGGAAGAGAGAAGTACTCCTTGCGGAGAGATCTGCGGAGTTGGAAACCTGCCTCGCCAACGACGCATGGGTGGTCTTTATTCGGATGTGGTTTAAGATAAAACATGTGGCGGAACAGTTGGAAGTGGGGGAGGATGCCAAGGAATGCTTCACATACATGAATGAAGAGGGCGATGTGAAGCATGGAGTTGGGGTTCAGATGGTAGAGCTGGAGACCATAGTAATCTAAAAGCCCCCGGAAGAACTTGGAGGTGGGAAGGGTGAACTCGCAATAGAAGAAAGAGGTGAATACGACGAGCTCACTGGTGTTCGGGGTTGGGAAGTCCTCACCCGCCGCCGGGCGCCAGCCCACGATCTCCTTTGGGGGAAGCACGCCGTGCTTCACCATCTCCTTGAGGGTAGATTCCCTCACATCCGATGTGGCCCATTGGTCAAATGGGATTCTCTTTTCCTCCGCCATGAGTGTGGTGTGGATGGGAAGTGGATCTGGTCGGAAAGGATGACGATTTGAGCAAGAGATCTTGGAAGATTGGCTGCTGAAGCTGGTTGTGGCAAGAAGCGAGCTTTTGGATGGATGGATTTGGGAGCGCGTGAGTCTAGGGTTCTTCGTAGGGAACTGGTGAACAGTGCTGCGAAAAGAGGAATCTTTTGGAAGATGAAGAGGCGGGGACGACCTCGAGCCTTCATAGAAAGATTTGAGGGTTGCGCTAGGTTTTCTTGTGATTGGGCCGAGCCCATGAGAGAATCTGCGGCCCAGTTAAAGTGTGGCCCGACGCGTGTCCTTAGGGACTTAAGCGGATGAGCTTAAGCAGATTTGCCCTGGCAATATGCACGTGTCCAATGCCCTGTACCTTTGAAAATCCTTTCATACCGCGGTTTGCTTGACTTCATGAGAAGCTGGCGCGATGCAACTTGGAAGGTGACCAACAGTGAAGCTTTTTATGGCTGCCTTGGTGACAAGGGCTGTTTGGTTTTTTAGCATTTGATTAAGTGATTATATCGATGCTATTTTTCCACCTTGGTGAAGATCTTAATAGATTGAGACCAGTGTTATGGCAAAAGCTATTTAATAACTTGCTCATATTTTTCATATGATTGAAAGAACTTGTTTTCCCATGAGGGACGATTAAAATATTTGTTCCGGGATGACTCGGGCAGATCCACTCGGATAAGCATAAGCTTACCGAGTGCTTTACACCCATGAGGGATGATTGGGTGATTTGTTCTGAGATGATTCGGGCAAATTCACTCGGATAAGCACGAGCTTGCCGAGTAATGAGGTTGCTTTAGCATGAGCAAAGCATCTACATGGGAATGATTTTTTATAGTTCTTGACTATATGTTTAGTCTATTTTTGACTAATCACATAGTCGGGGGCTACACCTAATTAGGTGCATCAGGAGATGCACCTAGATATTTATTTTTGAGAATTTTTTAGATATTTTCCAGCCCTTAACAATCTTTGGAGCCACTCGGGAAGATTCAGGCAGAGATGATGGAATCACTCGGCGCCAAAAGCACTCGGTCAAAGAGATTTTTGGCTGTGTGCTGTTTTGGTTTGAAGTTGAGCTGTCTCGTTGTCTGAAAAGGACTCGGGGGCTACTGTGGAGATTATGGCAATCGGGTATCTACATGGCAAGCTTATCCGACTGGAGGTAGGGATATATTGCGCCTGCCATATCTGTAAACCAAACATGACTTGGGTGTTACGATTGCCGATAGAGATAAGGCAATCGGCCTATAGTCACGGTTTGGTAAGATTGAGGAAACCGACTTAGAGTAAGATAGGGTTTTCGATTTGTAAGCACTCCTCCCAAGACTATATAAGGGGGGGTAAGGGACGTCCCTTGAGGGATATCGTATGCTTTATGAGCCTTTAGCTTTCAGCCTTAGATCATGAGATCAATAAAGACACTCGGCGGATCGAATCCACTGAAACAGGAGTAGGGTATTACCTCATGAGAGGGCCTGAACCTGTCTAAATCCTCTTTTCCTTCTAACCCATTGTGCTTGGCGATCTTGACTGCGACCCCAGAAATTATATTGCCGAAACCAAGTTTCGACACGTACCATCGTATCCCACGACATTGATGCGGACAACGCTGTTCTGATTCGTGCTCTTTAAGTCTTGGGCCCGTGTTTAAAATATGTACCCATTGATTTCATATGCCTGGAATATGGTGATCGAGCAAGATGGTCCCCTCGCTAAGAAGGTTAGTTGTTGGTCAATGCTAGCGTTGCCCATGAGACGTTGTCGCAGTCAAGCAGGGAATGCATCAATGTGATGGCGTGTAATCCAAGCATCCGTATTATCGATGTTTTCCACGTGAACAATCGCCAAGTGCTCCTCGATGTAAGGAGCCACAAAGGAAGATTGTTGCAACACAATCCAATGTGCTTTCCTGAACAAGTCATTGTCTATGGTCATTATTGCCTTCCTTCCAAGAGTTCCCTTCCCCCATAGTCAACCTTCATGGCTTGATTCAGGCACCCCAATGGGATGAAGGTCTTCAATAAAGTCGACGCAAAACTCAATCACCTCCTCTGTTCCATATCCCTTGGCGATGCTGGCCTCTGGACGAGAACGGTTACGGATGTACTTCTTTAGAATGCCCATATACCTCTCGAAAGGGAACATATTGTGTAGGAATACAGGACCAAGGATACGGATCTCTTTGACAAGGTGGCATAGGAGATGTGTCACGATAGAAGAAGAAAGACCGAAATATCGTCTCAAAGCTGACAAGACATTGGACCACATCATTTTGAAAGTCTTCTAGTATGTCTGGATTGATGATCTTCTGTGAAATTGCGTCCAGGAAAGCACATAAGTTTGTTATTGTTGACCGGACATTATCGGGAAGGATACCCCGAATTATAACGGGAAGCAAGTGTGTCATAAGCATGTGGCAGTCATGGGACTTTAGATTTTTGAACTTCTTATCCTTCGTGCTTATTATTCCCTTTATATTTGACGAGTATCCATACAGTACCTTGATGCTCTCTAGGCATTCAAACATAATTTCCTTCTCTGCCTTGCTTAGAGTGTAGCTGGCTGGACTTAGGTAGTGGGCTCCTTTCTTCTTTGGTTGCGGGTGAAGGCCGTCGCGTTGTGCCATATGTTTCAGGTCATTACGTGCCTCAAGTGTATCTTTTGATTTTTTATATACACTTAGGAAGCCCAGCAAGTTTACGCAAAGGTTCTTAGTGAGGTGCATCATGTCGATTGCGTGGTGGATGTCCGAGACTTTCCAATAGGGCAGCTTCCAAAAAATTGACTTCTTCTTCCACATCGCCGCGTGACCACCTTCACTTGCTATAGGTTGGCTCCCAGGTCCCTTGCCAAATACTACTTTGAGGTCTTTCACCATGGCAAACATGACCTTTCTGTTGCGATGCTTTGGCTTAGTACGATGGTCTGCCTTTTGATCAAAATGTTTGCCTCCTTTTCGAATAAGGTGGCTTGCAACAAGAAAGCAACGATGGCCCATGTACACTACCTTCTTACAGTGTTTCAGGTACGTACATTCGGTCTCATCCATACAATGGGTGCAAGCATTGTACCCTTTGTTTGACTGTCCGGATAGGTTGCCAAGTGTAGGCCAATCGTTGATGGTAACAAACAGCAACCCTCATAAGTTAAACTGCTCCTGTTTATCCTCATCCCACATGGGGACACCTTCTTTCTTCCATAGAAGTTTTAGATATTCGATTAGCGGTCTCAGGTACACATCGATGTCCTTACCAGGTTGCTTCAGGCCTTGAATAATAACCAACATCTAAATGTACTTCGACATCATGCATAGCCAACGCGGGAGGTTGTAAATACACATCGTTATAGGCCAAGTGCTATGCCCGCTGTTTATCTCTCCAAAAGGATTCTTGTCGTCCATACGTAAGCCAAACCATAGGTTTTTTGCATCCTCGTCGAAGTCTTTAAATGTTCTGTCGATGTTTCACCACTATGACCCATCAGTGGGATGTTTCAGCATGCCGTCTTGTTGGCGTTCTTCTGCGTGCCAGCGCATCATCCTTACATGCTCTTTGTTCCTGAACAGACGCTTCAGTCGTGGTATTATAGGAAAATACCACATCACCTCAGCAGGAACCCTTTTCTTCAAAGGTCGTCCGTCAACTTCGCCTGGATCATCTCGTCTGATCTTATATCGAAGTGCTTTACAAACCGGACATGCTTCTAGGTTCTCGTACTCTCGTTGATCCCAAATCATACCGAATTGAAGGTGCGCTGACTAGGAAAATCACTCACTGGCCTGAGATATTTGCTTTACTCTAGTGCAGGTCCAAAGTATTGCTTCTCAGGTTCTTAGGCGCGACAGTTGATTTGATCCTCCAATCAACAAGAAACAAAGAAACAAGTATCAATCTGCAAACGATAGCCGATCGGCTGGAGACTCATGACTTATCGTTTGTTGTTAAGCCGATGTGGTGTGCACTGAATCGGCTACGATAATTAAAACTAATCGATCGGCTGAAGATATTCATAACACATAATCTAAATACCAAAATACATTTAAACTAAGTCTTGGGGTAGATCGGTAGCGTATCGAGACAATATAAACCACTTAAATTTAAAAGTACTTTAGTATGCAAATTATATATATTTATAGCGTAGTCGATGTCATAGATCTAATGTGTACCACTTTATACTAAGATATCATTACAGACTAAATATATTAAACGTGAACCGATCAAATATTAAGATAACTTAACAGATCGATAACAAGCTTAATATATTTAATCATAGTGAGATCTTAATATAAAGGGCAGCTTTAACATATCAAGTAAATATAAAATATACAAGATAGTTAAAACAGATAAGATCGGCTGAAACCCCGATACTACCTCTAACGGTAATTATTAGACAAGATAGATATTTTATGATTCTAAAAACGACTTAATAGGTCAGACTTAACCGATGCAACATTAAGTATAAAAAGAAGCATAAGATCTAAACAAATCTATGAAAAAACCCTTCGAGATGGTGGATATACCATATAATCTAAATCAACGTGAGATCTTACCCTATCGGCTGTTATCTATTAACAGACTAGCTGATTAGGGTTAGATCACATTATTTATCTAGGTTATATGACATATATGATAACTCGACGATTTACATATCCAGGATTAGAGTATCATAATGATGGAAGCACTAATCCCAAGAACACAAGCCGCCATGACAAGATTTACCTTTTCACTAGAGATCAAACGATGCAGCCCAACTAAAAGTAAGAACTCATCGAAACTATTAAAAGAAAAGGGTGGCGATGCACTGAAGATTGTGTTGAACTTGATTGTTAATTATTTACATGATCCTGGGTCATATTATACCCAGATACAAGGTAAGTCCGTGACGGACATGATTCCTATCTCTATTATAATTTGAATTACATATATGCCTAAAACAAACTCTCATCGATATTATCTATAAGGAAACTATTTAAGATATCCTAATTAACAAATACAATTGCCTTTCCTGGACTCTATCCATGTATGGAAATCCTCATGAAGCACTTCAACCCAAATCCGAAGATAACTTCAACGTCTTTTCCTTGGGATTGGTCATACCAGCTATTCTTATTGGAATCGGCTGCATCGGTTATCCGATCCGGTATCAGTCGACAGTCACCTTAGCCGATTCAATCACCAACTGATGAATTCCTTAGCCGATTTTGTTTGCACTTGGCATGCACTGTCTTCGGAAGAACTCAATTCTCTCCAAATCGGCTTCGGCCTTAGATCCAAACCTCATAATTTGCTTACCAAATTTGGTCGTTAACACATGCCCCCCATGTCCGCTATATTGTTAATGTTGCCGATTTGCCGAATCTTATCTTCGAGAGATTTTAAGGCTTTTCTGTTTCGGCCGTCACCATGTTTCTTTAAATAACAGAACCGCCTTAGAGTTTTTCACGCCATCACTTTTGCCTCCGCCGCCTTAGCCCCAAACAGCTTCAATCTTCATTGACGACCTCCCCGGCGTTCTCAGCGAACTCGCAGGCATCCCCGTGCAGCGACGAACTTGTCCCAAACAATGTCGACGTCAACCACCCCGTTCACGGTGCCATCGGCCTAATTTCCAGAGGTAAGCCCTATCGGCTTTAACTCCCTTTTTTACCGCAATTTGGCGTTTGCCCTTTGTAATTTGCCCCTTTTCTTTCTTGTCCATTGTAGCACCTTGCACACCAAATTGCAATCCCTTCTCTTGTCCACGCCAAACGCTACTTTCTTGGCCTAATCGGCAATGAGGACCCAACAGAAGTGATCAATGCCAAAACCAACAGAATTTCTTATAGGTTAGCGAACCCTAGCCTAACACATTGGATTGGGAGCTTTGAATCGTGGCCCTCAACGGACAACTCTTGGCCAGCTTGGTATGCTAGGATATCGGCTAGCAAATATGCTCACTGGGAAGAGCTAGGGATAGCGCAGTGCCTAACCCTCACATTAGCCGATATGCCTAAAGACGAACCCCTGCTCCCGGCTGCAAGTTATTTCTGGTCAAATACTTTCAATGCATTCTTCTTTCAGCAAGGGCCAATGACACCAACTTTGATAGATGTGACCATGATTACCGGCCTGGATATAAGCTCATCGGTCAACCCCACCCGATTCAACACTAAGTGCCAGTACTCCTTCAAAACTAGGGCCATAGGAGGTTGGAATGGCTTCATAAGCCAAAACATGGGAACCGGATCAGTGGGCCCTAGAGAGCATGTGGTTTTCTTGATGATGTGGCTAGAAAAGTTTATCTTCTGCGGCTCAAGCTGTGGCCCTACATCAAACTGGCAACGCATAGCCTAAGCCCTTGTAGAAAACAGCAGATCCCCTTGGCAAGTACTTGTTGGGTTACTGCTATCAAATGCTAAACGCAGGATCGACTAAACTTGCAACCAATTCGGTTGTAAACACTGGTGGCCCATGGTGGTTCCTGCAACTGTGGTTGATCCTCCATACTCAAAAAGTTGCCGGAAGGCCTGAACTGACTGAAGCTAAATTTCCAAGGACACAGCCGGTTACAAATGAAGATGGCGAAGAAATCACCATGTGTCGATGCATGTCATATGGACAAGCTGCGACCTCCTATCCTGGTTCCAAGATATCGGCTGAACTCCTTGTCGATTGGTTTACCAACTTATATGATGGATCCCCGAGAATACACGAATCTGGTTCCCTTACGCAGATTATGAAGATTTTGAACTCCCTCATGACTTTAGATTCAATGAAATCAATTCCGAAAGATATGAAAAGTCAAGGGAAGTTTTCTCAATTGCCATCACTCCATGCATTATCCCAATCGACATCCACCAAGGCAGAACGTCCCTCTATCTTATGAATTTTATCATCCAATGTCGGCTGGAAGACAAATGGGAATGGGCCAGCTGCCGATCGGATTGTATTTTGCTGAAAAGATCCAGATCAGAGGAGAAATCACTTCAAGACTAATGATGTCCAAGCTACTAAGCATTGAAGGCCCTCCCCTCGGAAGTATTGAGAACTTAGAGCTAGCCATGATGAGGAGTTCGGCTTTCAACCGATGGTGGATTGAAGTAAAGAAACATCTTTTTCACCAATTGGCTTCGATACATATGATAACCATCTTCCCAGAATCGTTCCCTGAGGTAAATGCCTTCTCTTTTGTCACTCTCTTCATTCATCGGCTAACATTTTTGACATTTGACTAACTCTTTTCCTTTGTCTGCAGACTACCGATTCTTCTTCCCCCATGTGAGCAACTCTGGGATTAACATCTAATATGCTCCATGGCTGATTCCAAATGGCGGTGGTCTTTCTCTCTCATCAATCGGCTTCAACGCGCCCAAGGTGTCTTCCCTGTTGCACGACCAAACTCGTGAGGTACTCCAAAGGAAGAAGAGAGCCAATCCATCGGCTGCCGATCCATCGGCTGTGAAGAAGACTTCCAAAAAATAGAAGACAGCTCCAGTCAATGACGAGCCGACGTTGGACCCAAATATGGAGGAAGCCATTGATCAAGCGGTGATGGAAGAAGAAATTGCTGAGGCTGTTGATGAGGCTACGACAGCCATAAGCGAAATAGAAAGACCTGCACAAACGCCGCCAGCCGATCAACCATCCCCTCAAAAACGCCAAGCCCTCCAAGGCATCCAACTCACCCTTAGCCAGTGAGTACTTTTCCCAAGCTTGATTCATTTTGAATTTTCACATTCCGACTCTCATAAAACTTTCGCCTTGCAGAAGAAAAAATTGGCCACCAGGAAAAGGCCGGCTCCGCCTCCATCAGTAATCCCATACTCAAACTCTTTTTAAATTCCCAATTAGTCGATGCCCGACCAACCTTGCATCTCTTTCGCTTTGCAGCCTCCTCGCGCTCCAACGCCCGCCCCCATGTGTCAAGTGAGCAAACTCAATCGGCTAGGGGCAGCCACAACATTGAGGAACAAGTCGCATCGGCTCCCATCATCCCAGTAAGTTCTTTCTTCTTTACTCTAAATCGTTTATATGAATTTGTCAAACACTTAACCGTCTTAACTTTCGCTATGCAGACTCTAGTCGATTTGTTTCCATTTGATATTAAAGAGTTTGAGGATGACAAGGAAGATATCTACAAGACCTTAGCCCCTGTAGACGATGACTTGAGGGCAACTTTATCAGATATAGCCAAGCGTCTGGAGATATCCCTTGATTTCCTAGTCACCGACTGTGGAGCAATAAGGGGAAGATTTGAAGAGATCCAAGACTAGCTCCTAGATCAAGTGGCTGACATTATCTCCCCGGCTGCCTACCTTGAGCTTCATCGACATAAGTTCGAAAGGGCTATGCAAAAGTTAGCCGATCGGCAAGAAAGGAAGGACCTAGAGGCAACTGTTGTAACATCCTGAAAATCGAAGAAACTGAAATCGGAACGTAAAAATCGGAACTTTCAAAAACCTTCGCTTGTTGCTTCTTTCTCGGGTTTGTTGCTTCTTATTTGCAAGCTCAGTTGCATAAATTTAGTCATGATAAATCCCCCTTTCGGTGTTTTTGGATGATTTGGAGTTGTCAAAATGAAAGATGCGAAAGTCCGTATCAGGGATTTTTAAAAAAAAGAAATCGGAGAAAGCGCGAATTTATGAAAACGCAATTTGGGAGATATAAAATAGTAATTATGGTTGAGAGAAGATAAATTAGGACACAAAATAAATAATAAAATATTAGGGAGTCGTACTCGAAATCAGGAAAATTTTGGAAAATAAAGGGGTGAATATTGAAATTAGAAAAGAGGGATTTTAAATAAATAAATATGAAAAATAATGTGGGAAAATAAAAGTGGAGAAAAGTTGAAAATATTATATTAAAAATTATTTTTGAATTATAGGAATTTGTTTTGGAATTTTTAGAAGAAAGGAAAATAGAAATGGGAAATTAAAATTGAAAATCGGGAAAAATCGAAAAATGCACTGTTCATGACGCGCCGGTGTTCGACGCCGTACGCGCTGCACCCCCGCGCGCCACGTGCCGCGCGCGTGCCCGCCCGCGCCGGACCCGCGCGCCGCGCCGCCGTGCCCCGTGCGCCGCGCGCGCGCACGCGGCCGTACTGGCCCCGCGCCTCGCCGCCACGCGCCGCGTGCCGCGCCGGACCCCCACGCGCGCGCGCTCGCCGCGCGGACCCGCCGCGCCGCGCGCGCCTCGCCCGCCGCGTCGCGCCCGCCGTACTCGGCTTGTCCCAGCGCGCGCGCGTGTCGCCGCCGCGCGCGCGCGCCGCCGGCCCCCCCTCTCCACCCCGCGCCGCGCCGCGCCCCCGGCCGCGCCTATAAAAGGCGGCGCCCCCCTTTTTGCCACACCGTCGCCGCTCCTCTCCCCGTTCCCAGCGCCAACGCCGTCGCCGCCGTGCGTAAAGCTCCCTCCGTGCCCCACCGCCTCCCGCAGCCCGCCGTCGCCGGTAAGCCCCGCTCCGCCCCTTTTTGTCGCGCGCCCGCCCTGCTTTGGCCGGACCCGGTCGAACGGATGGCGGCCAATGAACAGTGCGGCGGGAAAAAGAAAAAGAAGAAAAAGAAAAAGAAAGAAATAGGGAAAAATTAGGAAAAATTTTGGAAAATTTGGAAAAATATTTTGTGAAGACTTGAGTAAAATTTTGGGCAAAAATAAATTATTTTCTTGCATGATTTCTCGGTGAAAAATTTGGAAATCAAATCCGGACTTTTCTGAAACTCCGTTTTGCGTCGTTTTTGAATCCGAATTTCATTTAGACCTTTCTCGCCATTTTAAATATGTGTCCATTTTGAGCTCGGACCTTCGAAACCTCTAGCACAAATCCCTCCGCGGATATTCTCAAACCCGTTTTCTCGCACAGATCACGATCGTCGTTTTATGAAAACCCTAAGTCGTCGACCCGATGGCGAAACTTGGAGTTTTCCGGGGCGATCGTAGTACAAATTTAAGTAGGAATCTGGGCTTAGCGCTTGGAATCGTTTCTGAGACTTTTTGGAATCTTTTCGACCTTTTGGTGTTATCTGGGATTCTAATCAGAATCAATTGATTTTTCGCACGTACGGGTAGCACCTGAAGAGACCGGCATCGACCCCGTTGAAGACACCACCCCTCAAGCATGTGAGCAAGGCAAGTCATCACACTCTTTGAACATATTGATCCTACTTTGTGAAATGATGTTGACTTCAAATTACAAATTGCATGCTATACATAAATGACTACCTATGCTTGATATACCCTGCATTGATGTTGATCACCATTAGAATTTATTCTTTGTAACCTTCGATGTGATATGACCGGAGGCTAACTTCGGTTAAAAAAATGCTTAGCCTTGCTTATACTAGATCCCTGCATACTCATGATTTTAAAAAGAAGCTTTGTGATCGGGCAACTACCTTAGGGGAGGTAGTTGAAGTACGGCCTGTGGAGACATGAGCGCCACATGACCATGAGAACGTTGGACTAAGTTTGATGAAAATTGAAAATGCTATACAAACATTTTAGACTGGGGCGGCCGGATGATTTGGGTGGATTCCGGAAAAGGCAAGTGCCGACCCTGGTCAGTTAAGGACTGAGCCATGAGATAGCCGAGAAACGAGCCGCACAACGGTACTTCTCGAATGGGTATAGACCTAGCCGACTAGATAGCCGAGTGGAGGCGGTATCCTTGCATAGATGATTCTCTATGATGTGGTTTATGTGATGAGAATGAGGCTGCGGCCTTTGCTGTGAATGGTGGAATTAAATCGATATTAATTGAACTTAAAGATTGAGAAAGTTTTCCCTTATCCCGGGTGCGCCAGAACTCCTCTCACTGCTAGAAAATGACGGCTAGAGTGCATGAGGACTTAAGTTCATGGAGCGAGTACTGCCAAAGTGAGGTTATCGAAAGGCTTTGCCGTGACCGTCTCATGTGTTGAGACGTAGGCTCATTTGTTGGGCTGTCACGGAGTACGGGTAAAGTGTACATCCACTGCAGTGTGAGTGAATCAATCTATTCGAATAGCCGTGCTCGCGGATATCGAGCATCGTGACAAGACTTTCGCTTGGCTAGACTTTAAACTTAAAAATGCTGGGATGGGTGTGCATGATGATTTCATTCGCTGGTGGATCAACTTCTCGGAATGCAAGAAGGGGTGGATTCCCCGGAAAATCATGACGAATCGGAGGCGGGAAGCCATCCTTGGAATCACGATGGATGGTAGACAGAACCGTCGCCGGATTAATGAACTGTGGAACTAAAACTTGATTTGGCTAGTTGATAGGCTTGTGAAAAGAATTGTGAAAATTGGCTTTATGCAAAAGAACTCCAGCCATTCCTTGATTAACCCTATCATATGCATCAATTCCGTGTTGGCTTGCTGAGTACGGTTGGTACTCACCCTTGCTATACGCACAAACCTTCAGCTGATGGGAATGAAGAGCCGGAGGATCCTTACGCTTACTACCAGGATGGTGAAGGAACTGATGGCGCTTACTAGGTCTTAGCTCCGGTCGTTGCCTGTGGCAAATGACATGCCGCTGCCTCTATTCCGCTGCCGTATCTAATTTCTGCTTTTGTGTTGTATTCGGACCATGAGGTCCTGTGTGTTGAACATTGCCTTCGGGCCTATTGTTCTAATAATGTCGTTGTAAGACTATTCGTGCATGCGCACCTGATTATTCAGTACTGTATTCGTGGGTACCAACTACTCGATCTAGGGAAATGGTACTAGGAACACGGAAGATTCCCGTTCCAAAAACGGGGGTCCACAACTGTCGAAGCCAATCGGCAAACAATCATCATCGAGAAGGCCAAGCTGGATGAAATGACGACCGAGCCCAACACCAATCTCGATCGGCTACGCAAGCGGAGGGAAGAAGTAGCAGCCGAGCTTGCCAAGCTTGATGCTGACATATCGTCGGAAGAGCAACACATTGCCAATCTCCCCAAAGCCATCGAAGACCAAAAGTCAAAGTTGAAGGCCTCTATGAAGAATCTGGCAGATCTAACAAAAGCTTTGAAGCCAATCCCGGGAACCGATGCAGCCGATGCCAAGGCTATTGAAGAAATTGACCAAGTCCGGCATAAAGCAATATCGGCCATAAATGACTTTCTATCTCATTAAGCTGATTGTAATAGTCTAGGACTTAGAAATTTTGTGAACTTCTGTAGATACTTGTAATTTACTCTTTCGTGTCGGCAAGCTTCGTAAACTTCGGCTCCACATCTTGTAATATAATCTCTGCCGATTGTCGTAATATATTCTGCATTGGAAAACTTTTCGAAGTCGACAAAAATTTTGAAGTCCACTAGATTTTACTTATGTATGTATATATGCCCCCCTAATTTTACAATGTAGGACAACATCACACAGAATCGGCCTTCATGTATGAGCAAAATCATAACCGATTATGATAGAAATAAAATAACTAAGGGCGATATAACTTATATCGGCAATCACATATTGGCAGGGCAGAACCGATTATAGTAAATTTTAAAATACTAAGGGTGATTTGTATCATATCAGCCATCGAAAGGCGATGTAAACATATCGGCTACCATGTATCGGCTAAACACAGCCAAATCATGAATTAATCCACACACTTGGATAATATTTTTTCAAGTATTTGCCATTGAGAGCCCTTCCAAAAATTTCTCCATCAAGTCCTTGCAACGTGTAAGCACCTTTGGAAACACACTTGTAGATTTTAAAGGGCCCTTCCCAATTAGGTGATCACTTATCGAATTTTTGTCACGAGTACCAATCGGCAAGATCAACTTCCAAACCAACTCGCCTTCTGAAAACGATTTCGGCACAACCTTCTTGTTGTAATGACGAATGATCCTTTCCTTATCTCTAGTCACCTTTTCCAAAGCACGCAGCCTGGATTGGACCAATTCTTCCGATTCATCTACCATAAGTTTGTGATAGTCATCGGCTGTCAACTTATCTTGCAATTCAATTCTTCTAGAGCTGATGACACTTTCCCATAGCAAAACGGCCTCATGCCCATAAACTAGCTTGTAGGGAGGAACTTGGATTGATCCATGACAAGCCATCCGATAGGACCATAATGCTTCGGCCAATCGGCTGTGCCATTGCTTTGGGTAATCAGAGATCTTCCTCTTAATTAATTTGATCAGACTCTTATTAGATGCCTCTGCTTGTCCATTAACCTGCACATAATATGGTGAAGAATTCAGCAATTTGATCCCCATGCTCTCTACAAACTGGACAAACTCATCGGATATGAAGATAGACCCCTGATCGGTTGTTATTGTCTGAGGAGCACCAAATCGGTAGATAATATGCTCTTTAACAAACTGGATCGCGTCCCCAGAATCAACTTTCTTCAGAGGAATTGCTTCCAACCACTTTGTGAAGTAATCGGTTGCCACCAATATGAATTTATGTCCTTTGGTCGAGGGTGGATTGATCTGGCCGATCATGTCAATTCCCCAACCTCTGAACGACCACGGCTTGATTATGGGGTTCAAAGCCGACGCTGGTGCTCGTTGAATTGCTCCAAACTTCTGACAATCTTGACAACCCAATATTTGAAGCAATCTTCCAGCATTGTCGGTCAAAAATACCCAGCTCATCGAAGCAACCATTTCATTTTGTGAGCCGATTGATGAGTACCACATATGCCTTCATGCACTTCACCCATCATAACCTTGGCTTGATCGGTACTCAAACATCTTAGTAGCACTCCATCAATCGTTCGATAGTACAGATCATCGTCGAGCAAAACATATCTTAAAGCCTTGTATCTCAACTTTCTCGAAGCCGATTGAGAAGGATTCTTGAGATAATTATAAACATCATACCTCCAATCATCGGCTGCGTTTGTTGCAATTTCCACCTCGATGTCCTTAACCATCAGCTTGTATCCCGGTGCCTCCTGAGCTAAATCATTGGCTTCCACATTTTGTTCTCGAGGAAAATGTGTCAAAGTTACCAGCCGAAAATTTTCCATCAACTCTCGACATTTTTTGTAGTACATCATCAACGCATCATTTTTGCATTCATACTCTCCAGCTAGCTGATTGATGACCAACAAGGAATCACCCATGATCTCCACAGAATCAGCTTCAACTTCTTTCAAAAGTTGCAATCCTTTGAGAACTGCTTCGTACTCGACTTGGTTGTTGGTAGCATAGGGCTTGATAGTATAAGCAAATTCAAAAATTGCCCCCCTAGACGATATGATAACCAAGCTGATACCGCAGCCATGAGTACAAATTGATCCATCAAAAAATAAAATCCAAGGAACTATGTCAACCGAGCCGATTGAGTCATCATGATACTCAATAATGAAATCGGTTATGGCCTGTTCCTTAATTGCCTTGGGTGATTCATACTTGAGATCGAACTCCGTTAAGGCATAAATCCATTTACCAACTCTTCCTTTTAGCACTGGAGCCGATAGCATATACTTGACAATATTGGCTTTGCAGACTATCATGCATTCATTGGATAGCAAATAGTGCCTTAACTTCGTACATGAAAAATTCAGGCATAGACACAACTTCTCCATTGAGGAGTACCTTGTCTCTGCATCCAAAAGCCTTCTGCTCAAATAGAACATTGCCTTCTCTTTTCCCTCTAACTTCTGGATCAATACCGAGCTGATTGACTTCTCATCGGTGGACAACAATAACTTGAAAGGCTCTCCTTTCTGTGGAGGAACCAATACTGGAGGGGAACTCAAATATTCCTTGATGTTGTCTAAGGCCTTGCTCTTCCCCCCAAGTAAACTGCTGGTCGGCTTTCAACCTTAGCAAAGGTGTAAATGGCTTCATCTTTCAAGATAAATTGGCAATAAATCTTCTAATAAATTTCATCTTGTAGACCAGGTATTGTAATTGCTTCTTGTCCTGTGAAGGCTGAATATTTTTTATTGCATTTATGCTCCTCTGTGTTACTTCAATCCCCCTTTCATGAACAAGAAAACCTAGAAATTGTCCAGCCGATACACCAAAGAGACACTTTGTGGGATTCATCTTCAGGCCATATTTCCTTGTTGTCTCGAGAACTTTTCTCTAATCGGCTATACGGTCATCAACCGCATTGCCATCCATAAAACTTATGATTTTGTGCCCTGAAGCGGCATCACCTAGTAAATCGACAATCGACATTGGGTACTCATCCTTAGGGGTAGCTTTGTTTCGATCTCGAAAGTCGATGCACAGCCTAAGTTTGCCATTCTTCCTTATTACTAGAACTATGTTAGAAACCCATTCAGCATATCGACAAGGCCGAATGAAACCAGCATAATACAAGCGAGTGATTTCGGCCTTGATAGCATCATACATATCGGCGTTGAACCTTCTAAGTGCTTGCTTAAATGACCGATATGTTGGTTTGATAGGAAGACGATGTTCAACAATCGATCGGCTAAGTCCGGACATCTCAAAATACTCCCAAGCAAAATAATCTTTATATTCCTTCAAAAGTTCTATAAGCTTGGTTCTAAATTGAGAAGACAAATTTTGACTAATGAATGTCGGCCTAGGCCTATCTCCTGGACCTATATTGACATCTTCTAAGTCATCGGCCGACATGAAGCCTTGTCCTAGCTTGCCATCGAGATCATCTATGGTGTCCTTAGTGTAGAAGCTTGACCCCTCCACGACGGCCTCAGAGCAGCAGTTGGGGCTCTTCATCTCCAATTGGTTGTATTTCAGAATCGGACACTTTTTGATAATCGGCTTCCCAAACCTTGTCGGACAAGCAATCAACGCCATCCATCTCCCAGAGGTTAAGTCGGCATTGGCAATGTTTACTGACCTGTCGGCTTGCACGATCTCAACTTTGTCGCCTTGTCATTGTTTTAAGCTCTGGTGCATGGTAGAAGGGATGTAGCAATTGGCATGGATCCAGTCCCTTCCTAGTAACAGGCTATATGATCCCTTCCCATCGATGACAAAGAAGGTTGTAGGCATGGTCTTGCTGCCTATTGTCAGCTCCACATTCAAAACCCCTTTGGTCTCTGATGGATTGCCTCCAAAGTCTTTCAAGATCATGTTGGTATTGATGAGGTCGTCGGAACTCTTGCCCAATTTTTTGAATGTAGCATAGGGCATCAAGCTCACAGCAGCTCTTTCATCGACCAACATCTTGGACATCGGCTTGCCATTGATATATCCTTTAACATATAGTGGCTTAAGATGCTGATGTCCTGTCTCCTCTGGTTTTTCGAAGATTGCTTGTTCTGGGGACAATACCAATTAGGCCAAGGATTCTTCAACCATGTCTGCATCGGTTTGAGCTGCTTCATACTCGGCTGGCAACACGAAGACCATGTTGACTGATGCAAAGGCCATGACTTTTCCTTTAGCCAATCTTTTTGCCTTGTTGGCTTGAGCTTCATTAGCTGAAACCATCTTGTTCTTCACACGCCACTCTTTCCTCGGACGTTGTTGCTTTTTCTTCTTCAGCCGATGGTCAATTTTTGGCTTGCACCTCCTGCAGCCGACCCCTGCTCTGCATCCGTTGCACCCTCCTTTTCTGAGTCTTAGTGAAAGTATCAGAAGGGCACAATTGTGGGTTCATGGTCTCATCTTCATCCTCATTATCATCATCTTGGAAAAAATCTTAATGAATCAGACCCAGCCTTTGGTGAACAGGGAGTTTCTTCTGTGGCAGTCAATTTATCTCCGAATGAGATCAGCTAGACTCCCCAGCGTAGTCGGCGCCACGATCGCTGCATCTTGGGCAATCTTCAATCGATGGCAGCCTCGTCCCCTCATTGCAGCAAAATCGGAAAAATTCATAGCCCGAATGAGGATCAAAGCTGTCGTCCTCTTCTTGCCTGTCATGTCTCCTATGGTACTTCGGCTGCCGATATTTTTTGATGACCTAGGCAGAAGATGGTGATTCCTTCTCTATGAAATTCTTCATGAATTTGACCAAGCTATCCATCTCCTGGGGCTCACTACCGGCTAGCCTGCTACTGGTGTGGACCATGTTGACAGGGAAAGGGTTTCCATCGACCTTCATCGGCTTCTTCGGGTCTTTGAATTTAATTTTTCCTGCCTCTATAGCTGATTGAATCTGTTGTCACAACACCTTACAATCGTTTGTGTTATGAGACCCAATGTTGTGCCATTTGCAGTACTTCCTTTTCTTTAGTTCCTCAGCCGATGGAATCACATGACCGGCTGGAAGTTGGATTTGCTTCTCCTGAAGTAGCAGATGAAAATTTTTGTCGGCCTTTGTGATGTCAAAGTTGTATTTTCTACTTTGGTCGAATTCTTGACCCATTGGTAGGTGATGACCTTTTTGTTCCTAGCCCAATCGACTGTTGTCACTTCAGAGTCGTTGTCTTCCTCTGATTCAGAAGAATATGCAATATGGTTGATCTTCTTAAGAGCTTTCTTGGCCTCATGGAATCTTTCTTCATGTGCCAATATTTTTTGGGCCAAGTGAGCTAAACTCTCAAAATCCTAAGCCGAAAACCTTTCCCATATCAGCGTCAACACACCCTAGAAAGCGAGATCGGCTAGATGGGAGTCCGACAGAACCATGCTGTAACATCTGTTCCTCATATCTCTGAATCTTTGAATGTAGTCTTGGACAGATTCATCATGTTTTTGCCTGATGGCTGTCAGATCGGACAGTTTCATTTCATGAACTCCACTGTAAAAATATCTATGAAACTGTTTCTCCAGATCAGCCCAGCTTTGCACAGAGTTGTAAGGTAGAGATGAAAACGAGCCGATCCAGAGAGAGAAAGAGGGAAAGCCTAACCCTCAGGGCGTCAATAGCCGATGCCTCACCACATTGGGTTAAAAATCGGCTCACATGTTCATATGTAGAAACATTGTCCTGCCCTGAGAATTTGGAGAAGTATGACACCTTGTATTGGCTAGGCATTGGAACCCTCTCAAAATATTCTGGGTAAAGGTACCGATACATATTGCCTGTGTCCTTGGGCTTGAGGCCAAATTGTTCCCTCATAACATCTGCGATCATATCTGCCCAAGGTTTCTGCTGCAGTGCTCCTTGCACCTACTGCTGTATTGGCTCGATTTGATCGAATTGATGTGGTGCCTGCCAATACTGCATCTGGGGCAAATGAGGCTGATATTGTGAATGAAAATTGCCCCCCATGTGATGCTGAGGAGGCTGATGCACCCCGTGAGGTGGCTGATCGTGACCGAGCTGGGGACCGATAGGGTGTTACTGCAAGTTTGGTGAGTATGACCCTATCGACACTCGTGGAATCGGCTCGACCGATGGCCGATTCGTGTTGAACATGGCTGCAATATGCTCTTGAGAAGCCAGAGGGATGTCTTGCCCACCGAGCTAAGGCTGCTGCCTGGATAGAAGCATAGGACTGAACTCTGGTGGTTTTTGTGTCGATGACGAAATAATCGGCTTCCCGGGTGCCGATGCTGATGTTGTCGGCTGACCTGGGGGTATGGCTGAGACAGGCTGCAACCCATCGGTGGCGGAAGTCCTATACGGTGGGAATTTGCCTTTGGGGAGGAAAATCGGGCCCTTGGCTTATACTCGGCAACCCTGGAATCGACCACGTCCTTGATCATATTGTTCAGAGTGTTGACAAGGATTCCCGATTGGTTTATGAAGGCCTGGTGGACAGCGTAATCTATCCTGTCCTATAGATTGTTGAGCTCCGGACTTTCCTCCTGTTTGATGTCTTGAATCTTGGAACCTTTACCAGAGCTTGATTCGGGTTCGTCATCGGCTGACAGTTTTATCTTGTACCTCTGGACGACGGTGGCTGACTGAGTTTGAGAGAAGGAGTGCAGATATTGGCTCTGCAATTTATTCATCATGAATGGGTGGTCCAAATTGATTCAAACTAGAGCATGCAAGAATAACAAAGGAAGCATATGATCAAGTTATATTCATGTGAAGATAAGTATGAGTATATGAATGATGAACTTCGGGTACCTCCCGGCAGGGCTTTTTTTAATGTCAAAAGCAAGACATTTCAAACTTTTTTTGAATATTTTTTTATCAAGGCAAGATTCAAGAACTATCATCGTCTCTAAACCAAGGTAGAATTTTGACATGAATGGAATTTGCTATGAGATACGTACCAAACTCCCCCACACTTGGTTTTTTGTGTCGCGGGACACCAAAAATCAAGTGTGTGGTGTCAAGCCTCCTTCAGAACTTGTTCCGTCGCCAGAAACACCAACGTGCAAAAGCTGATGTAGCTTTACGTTCTAGGCATCACATGACCATCGTTATTTTTAATCTTAACCTGAAATGTTAGTGACCAAAAATGCAATATTATCCTAAAATAGGTTCTTTCTTTTTTTTGATAAAAGGAAATGATAATCCGGGCTACCTCCCGGCAGTGCTTGTTTATGGTCAAAAGCACGACCATGGGGAGTTCTTACAATGCAGCCACCATTGGCAATGTAGTTCTCAGCTTCACCACTAGTTGTTGATTTACCACTGAAGTTGTAGCTGCAAGAATCCATCTTATTAGCCTAGGTTTAGCATCTTTCTTAGTGAGCAGGTATTTCAATGCAGCTTAATTAGTGTAAATTATTACCTTAGCTTCCACTAGGTAAGATCTAAACTTATCGACAACAAAAACAACAGCCAGGAGCTCTTTTTCAATGGTAGCATAGTTAAGTTGAGCTCCGGTTAGAGTTTTGCTAGCATAGGCTATGGCAATATGTTTCTTGTCCTTGGTTTGACCAAGGACTGCTCCTACTGCAAAGTCGCTAGCATCATACATTATTTCAAATGGCAGCAACCAGTTGGGAGGCTGAATAATAGGAGCAGAGGTGAGTGCTTCTTTAAGGATATTAAAGGAGCGCAAACACTCATCATCGAAGTCAAAGGGAACATCCTAAGCTAAGAGGTGTGTGAGGGGTCTAGCGATTTGAGAGAAATCCTTTATAATCCGTTGGTAGAACCCCGCATGACCTAAGAAGCTACGGATTCCCTTGACGTTAGTAGGAGGTGGAAGCTTTTCGATAACATCGATTTTGGCTTTGTCCACCTCTATCCCTCTTTCGAACACAAGGTGCCCAAGGACTATGTCTTCTCGGACCATGAAATGACACTTCTCCCAATTAAGTACCAGGTCCTTCTCCCTACACCGTTGTAAGACCTTATCTAAGTTCTTGAGACAATGATCAAAAGTTTTTCCAGAGACGAAGAAGTCGTCCATGAAAACTTCCATGATTTGCTCGATCATGTCTGAGAAAATAGACATCATGCACCTTTGGAACAATGCGGGTGCATTACACAACCCGAAAGACATCCTGCGATAGGCATACGTTCCATAGGGGCCTGTGAAAATGGTCGTACTTTGGTCGTTGGGATGGATGGGTATTTGATGATAGCTGGAATACCCATCAAGGAAACCAAAGAAAAAGTGATTCCCTAACCGTTCCAACATCTCATCGATGAAAGGAAGTGGAAAGAGATGTTTCTTTGTTGCCTTGTTAAGATTCCGATAATCTATGCACATTCTCCATCCCATGATAGTACGTTGCGGAATTAATTCATTTTGAAAATTGGCAACGACCGTCATACCTCCCTTCTTTGGCATTACCTGAATTGGCCAAACCCACTCACTAAAGGTGTGAGAGTTGGATCAGTAGGGATGCGATGGGTACAGAGAGTGGGACTGATTCCCTTGAGGTCTTGGAGTGAGTGGCCTAGAACAGATCGATGCTTTTCTAAGATGGAGATGAGTTTGGAAGTTTCATCCTCAGAAAGCTTGTCACTGATGATGACAGGCGATTCCGTATCTCCGTGTAGAAAAGCATATCGAAGGCCAAAGGTAGAGGTTTGAGCTTTATTAGAGGTCGTATTGGTAGTTTTGTCATGGGAAGCTCAATTGTATCTTTCTCAAGGACGGACTCTGGGGATTCAAAAGGAGAAACTTCCAAAACTTCCTCGATAGGCTCATACTCGAGAGAGGGTTCAGCTATGGAGTTCATAGCTCTAGAGATAGGAATGGAAAACGAATCCCTCCTGAGTTTGATATTGAGGACTCCTAGTGTCGGAGCACCTAAGAACAGCTTTTCAAGCGGATGCCCTATCAAAATGTCAAAGTCTAAAACTTCTGTGGGGGGTGTCACCCCGGGGTAGCACTTGGACTAGAGTTGAAGTCAAGCTTAAGTTGGTTTGCGAGTCCTCAGGACGTGGTCGGGAGCCCGACCTCTCCTTAGGGTCGGCCCTCTCGACCTCCCCCCGGGTCCGACTTCGGCACTCCCTTCTCGACTTTGACTCCTCGACCCGACTTCCAGTCTCCTCAGGACAAGACTTGGTTTGCAAGGAGGCAAGGAGGGGACAACCCAACAAGGAATGACGTCACCCGACAACACAATACAGGTGGTATCTACAGAGGAGGGATCCCAAGACATGATAAGGCACAAGACACCCACAACATGAAAGACCCGGAGGGCATCTTCGTGTACCTTTTTCAGATGTTGCTTGTACTTACTTTTTAGATCTTTAGTCTTAGCTTTCTTGGCCCCCAAGTCCTTTGTAACTGCCCCCTTGGACTATAAAAGGGAGGGCAGGAGGGGACAGGAGGACACACAATCACACAGATAGACATCGCTCAGTTCGTAGCTTGTTATTGGCTAGCTTGCTCTAAGCCCCAAGAACTCATCCTTGTAAACCTTGCTCATCATCCACCCCAACAAAGAACACTGGACGTAGGCCTATTATCCTTTGGGAGAGCTAAACTAGTATAACTCTCGTGGGTCTTGTTTTCTTGGCTCGTCTTAGCGACTCGAGTCGACCATCAGATCCACAGGAGAGGTGCCTTCTCGACCACTCACTTACCTCCTCGGGCACCCTCCTTGGAGGACTACCGACCTACCCATCGACAATTGGTGCGCTAGGTAGAAGAAGCGCTTCTTCTTCATTCCTGGCAATTTGGTGGTAAATCACTTCTACGTCGATCTTGCGTCGCTTGCTGCAACGATTTTGGTCTCTGGGGGCTCGATGTGCCAATCCATTGGTGTGGAGATTATGGCAATCGGGTATCTACATGGCAAGCTTATCCGACTGGAGGTAGGGATAGATTGCGCCTGCCATATCTGTAAACCAAACATGACTTGGGTGTTGCGTTGCCGATAGAGATAAGGCAACGACCTATAGTCACGGTTTGGTAAGATTGAGGAAATCGACTTAGAGTAAGATAGGGTTTCCGATTTGTAAGCCCACCTCCCAAGACTATATAAGGGGGGTAAGGGGCGTCCCTTGAGGGATATGGGCTTTAGATCATATGCTTCATGAGAAGTTAGATCAGCTTTCAGCTTTAGATACACGAGATCACGAGATCAATAAAGACACTCGGCGGATCGAATCCCCGAAACAAGAGTAGGGTATTACCTCACGAGAGGGCCTGAACCTGTCTAAACATTGTTTTCCATCTAACCCATAGAGCTTGGCGATCTTGACTGCACCCCCAATTTTCTATTGCCGACACCAAGTTTCAACAGTTGGCGCGCCAGGTAGGGGTCCGCGCGTCGAGACTTCTTCAACAATCTCGCCGACAAGCATGATGGGATCTTCTTCAGGATTCGACGACTTCGCCGCCAACAACTTCGACGACTTCCCCTTTGACTCGGATTCGAACCAGTCGGAAGGAAAGACCCACTCGGCGCCGTTCGGGCTCCCTAATAGCGCCGAGATCTTCGACGACATCCTTAAGATCAAGATGCAATCTGCTCGCTCCAACGAAGGACTTCACTCGGCACCATTCGGATTACCGAATACCGCCGAAATCTGCGCCGATCTTCTCGTCTCCCCAACGGAGACGATCTACTCGAAAGAGGACCTCTCGGTGCCGTTTGGATTACCAAACGCCGCCGAGATCTACGACAAACTCCTCTCCCCCGAGTTGAGGCCGACCCACTCGGAGGAGCCCGCTTCCCCATGCTCTGACTCGGACTGGAACGATCCAGACCTGAGCTACCCAGGGCTACGGGAGGTCGCCGTCATCCTCCCGTCATTCGGCTCATGCTCATCTTCGGAGCTCAATGAATATCTCAGCTCCGCCGGCTTCGACGACCTCTATGGCATCCCCTCTGACGAAGCCGACGACTCCGACTGCCGCAAGGACTATGAGCCGAAGTGCTTTGATGTCGTCATGGCCGAGCCGGACGAGTCCGACTCAGCCATGGCTAGGAGGCTTGCTGAGGAAGAGCGAGCCAAGATCGAGCAAGAGCGCAAGACGGCCGAAGAGGAGAAGCAACGCAAGGAAGAGGCTGACAAGAGGAAGCAAGATCTACGCGCAGCCGGACGATCCGCCCAAGAGGCCATCTTCCAAACGCGGGTCCGCAATACCAACATCTTCCAAACGCCACATCAGAACGCTGTTGCCGCACTCACGCTCCTGGACACCGTCATGGAGACAGCACCCGCCAATGTGACTCCAATACTCGACAAAATCAAGACCATCATCGCAGCCACAGCCAACGGCCATCCCACCACTTCAGCACGAAGGCCGACTGAGTTCGTAGCTGAGACGCCCGACAAAAGTCGACTCCCGCCTCTAAGGTCAGGAGACTATAAGAGGCCCAAGCCAGACCGGTCGACGACAAGGCCAGGAGGCCCACGCCGCGAGTCTACACAGAAGTACCAGGAGCAAACTGCCGACTCCCGCGACAAACGACACGGACGTCCACCCGTCCACCACCACGTCCGCCGCAACAATAGCTCTGGCTACCCAACCAGCCAACCGAAGACCCCGCCGAGTGATCTGCGGGAAGTCCTCGATCGCCGCTACCAGGAGCGTGATCGACGCACCCGGGAAGATCGGAGGGGATCACCCGATAGCAGCGACGACGGAGTGCCGGCCTTCACTCGGGAGGTTCGCCGAGTGCACCGGCCGAGTGGATTCAAGCCCACGGAATAGAAAGGTACGACGGCAAGACCGACCCCGAGTCATGGCTTACGCCTACACTCTCGCCATCCGCGCGAAGCGACGACAACAAGGCCATGGCCAATTATCCGCCCGTGGCCTCGCCAACTCGGCCAGAACGGCTCACGAGCTCGCCAAGAGGCTCAATCGGCTCGTGGAGCGAGCCGAGGGATGTCACAGCCCGATTTTCGTTCGGGAATAAAAATCATTTAATAAATTATTTTCTAGAAATTGAATAAAAAGAAAAACAAAGTAAATCAAGTGAATCTATTAAGGAAATTAAATTTTTCATTAAAAATCATGGCTGGAAATATTTTTTAAATATTCTCCATGCCCTAAAATACTCTCTAAAACTTTTCGTGAAATTTTGGAGCTCGAGAAATAATTTTAATAATACAAAGAACAATTCAATAATTATTTAAATAAATAAAATAAACTTTAAATGAGCTGGATATATTTTTATTAAATACTTTGGGTGTTCATATATTTTCAGGATTTTTCTTGGAATTATTTGGGCATTGGAAGTATTTATAAGAATTAAAGGATGTTTGGACCCAAAAGTCTGTTTTACCTCCCTGCGACAGTGTCGTCTCCAACCTCCAGCCCGCGCTACAGTGCCGAACAGTGCCGAAAATTGTGTCTTTGTTTCCTCCACCAAATCCGGCCTAATCCTTTGCCCAAATCAAAAATTAGTTGCGGGAACGGATTCCTCTCGATCTCCTCTACATTTCCCCATGAATCCCCCTCAATCCGTGCTAAATCGCGCGAATTTCGGCCCCGTTCTTATCCCGACGAGCTCGGGATAAACCCTAAAATCCGACGCCAAATCCTCTCTTCCCGGTGCGGGACTCTCCCTCCCAAGCCTATAAAAAGGACCCCCATGATCTCCTCCTCGGTTTCCCTTTTTCCCGAGTTTTTCCCGTGCTCTAACCACCTTTCCCACGAGATCGATCTCCATCCATCGCCGGCCTCAATTTCAGCCGCCCCTAGCCACCGTCTCGGCCGTCCCCGGACAGCGCCGTCGCCTCCCTCGGCACCGCAAGGACTCAAGGAAGCCCGGCCACCGGTTCCCTTGCGCCAAAAACCGTCGGAAGCACCTCGTCACCGTGAACCCGAGCTCCACGTCCATGTTTCGATCTTCAGCCGCACCTAGCCGTCGACCCCGTCGTCGCCAGCCTTCGCCGAAGCCACCATGGGCACCGCAAAAGGGAGGGGAAGCCCGTCCTCCACCTCTCCTCCACCAAACACCGCCGAAAGGCCGCCGTCGCCGTGGACCCGACCTCGTCGCCGTTTGAAGCTCGCCACCGGCCTCTCCCTTCGTCGCCCGTTCTTGCGTAAGTGCTGGTAAGGAGCGCCTCATCGTTCTCTACCCATTTATGCACTTTGTTTTCGTTGTTGTACAACCGTTCTTCGGCAATCTTTGTTGTCATGTTCGTTGGCTGGTATGTTCATGCGACTATCACATCCTCGCCTCATTAGTGCCACATCATCTCTTTGTCCTGCGTGGTTGAGTTCATGGCCGCCACCTTAGCACCGTGTCAACTTCTTTGTGCCACGTGTCTGTTGATGTGTATCCATCCCAGCCCTAAACCAGTCAAATCTTGGTCAGCTTAATCCAAGTCGTTCATCCTTATAGATTCATTCGGTTTAATTTGAGCCACTCATCCTTTGTTCCCGCTCAATCCTAGCCACCCAAATCTTTGTGAACTGTGAACCGATCGGAGCTGATGTCTTAAACATCCTTTTCCAGCTCAAAATTAATTAAAAATTGCGTAATAAATCATCTTAATTTCCGTAATTCATTTAAATGGTCCAAAACTTCTAAAATTCATATCTAATTCATACGAACTCCAAATTGGGCCATTCAAATTGCAAAATTCATCTAAAATTAAGCTCTACATGTATGTTTACTTTTTATGTACTGTTATTTGGTTTCTATTAGGTTTTTCCCTTATTTTGCGTGCCAACGTGTAGATTCCGCCATTTCGGAGTTTGCGCTCGCGAGGAAAGAGCCCGAAGTTTGCTTGAAGACGCAAGGCAAGTCACACTTCCCTTGAAGCATTTTGATCCTATTTTTATAAATGTTTTATGTTTGCAAATAAAATTGCATTGCTTTGCTAATTACATGGAATGATGGAATACCTATCTCGCTTAATTGTGCCTTATTTACTTGTTATCCGTCCTTTGTTAACCTTGGGTGTTAATTTGACTAGCTTTAGTCATCGATGTTGATTCTAGCTAGAATTATATGCTTAGCCATGCTTAACTACCACTAGCTCACTAAATGGGATAATTACTATTTATTCTAATCTCTCGATGAGGCAAGCTCGATACACTCGACCATGTCTTATTGGTCACAATTATCTCAACTAAAATATGACTTAATGGTGGGCTGTGGGTGCATGGTTTTGATGGTCGCACCCATGGCAATTAAGGACCGGTTCATGGGAAACCCCGGAAGACATACCGTGCAAACCACAAGCGAATGGGCAACGGCTGGATCCGTAGTATAGCTTTCCTCTGGCCGACGTACCCTAGTGAGGGTGGGCGTGATGGAGTTGGGTCGGCCCCGGTTTTACGGGTTGATCGGCCGCCGGATTCACCGTGGCACGAGAGGGGCTGCCCGCTGCCCCGCGGGAGTGGGGCGAAACCTTGGTGTGGTATCGCTTGGTTAGAGGGAGTTATGCGAAAGGTCTTGTCACGATTTCCCCCTTTGCAGTATCATGGTGGTACTTCGGGGCATGGTAACATGTGTGTAATCGTGTCTTGTGGGTAAAGTTGTGCACCTCGATCGAGTAAAACTATTCGAATAGCCGTGCCCGCGGTTATGGGCGATTGACCGATTCACTATGATTAGTCCCATTACTGAATAATTTGATTTAATGGAATTGGTTTTGTTCGGTGGAATGGTTGGGCCTTTCAACGTGGGGATAACATTGTTCGGTGGAAGATTAATATTGCCTTAATTACTCAATCTTTTACTGTTTTTAAACATTAAATGTTTGTAAACCGCATTTATGCAAAATAGCCCAAGCCACTCTTGTCTCCCCTTGCACGTCTGCATTTCTCGGTGTGGCTTGTTGAGTACGGTGGTTGTACTCAGTCTTGCGATTTTTCCCTTTCGAAGTGTAGTGCTTCGATGTGAAGATGGAGTTAGAAGACCAAGGCTCGGACCCCGCCTTGAGTTTGCTCGTGGAGTGGAGCCGAAGCCCCGCTAGTGTCGTCTTTCTTTTCCGCTGCGTTTTGGGTGTGAGGACTAAGTGCCTCTTCGGTAAGTATTTTTATTTTTTTACGCTTTGTTTTTACGTTTGGATCTGTGTATTAATTTGTCATTTTATGTACCCTGGTTGATTCCTGGACAGGGATTTAATACATAAAATAGTCAGGAAATTTGGGATAAATTTCCGGGCGTGACAAGGGACCACTTCATCGCCAACTTCCAGGGCACCTTCGAGAGGCCCGGCACAAACTTCGATTTATACAACGTCATCCAGAAGCCGGACGAGCCTCTGAAGGATTACATCCGGCGCTTCTCCGAAAAGCGCAACATGATCCCCAACATCACCGATGACATCATCATCGTCGCCTTCCAGAAGGGAGTCCGTCATGAACTGTTAATCGGGAAGTTCGGGCGCAAGCCACCGAAGACAGTGAAACAGATGTTCGAGACAGCGAACTCCTACGCCAAATCCAACGATGTCATCAAGGCAGCTCGTCAAGACCGGCCTGACAAAAGGGATGACAAGCACTCGGAAGGAAGCCGCCATCCGAGGAAGGATAACGACAGCAGCAGTCAGGCCCAGAAAGATCGCGAGCACAGGCACGAAGACCTGGTTGCCACAACGTCCAATTCTCAACACCGTCGCCGAGTTGTGGCTTACGACGCGATCATGAACAATCGTGAACGCTCAGTGCACGCATCATCTACAAGTAATTCGCAGAGCAATATGCGGCACGGTTAAACAAGAAGCTGACTAATGAAACCGGTCCATCGGAAACCAAGAAGAACAACCCGACTGAAAATTCAGAGCCTTTTCAAGACCACGTGGGCGAGCTGAATCACATCTTAAGGGGCCGCAGGCTTATGAGTCCAAGAGGAAGCAAAAGCTGATGGACCGCGAGGTCAACGTGGCACAAACCGAAGTCCCACAACATCTACGATGGTCGGAGGTGGCCATCACGTTTAATCGCTCGGATCATCTTGACCGAGTGGTTCACCCGGGAAGTATCCCTTGGTACTTGACCTGGTGGTTCAGAACATCAAGCTGAAGCGCGTCCTCATCGATGGGGGCAGCGTCCTCAATCTCCTGTTCGTCAAGACCCTGGATGAGATACAAATCCTGAGAACTGAGTTGAAGGCAAGCTCAGCCCCCTTCCACGGAGTGATCCCGGGGCTGTCGCCCACACCACTCGGGCACATCGCCTTTCCAGTCACCTCCGGAGTTTGCGAGAATTTTCGAACGGAGAATACCACCTTCGGGGTGGTCGACTTCAAAGACGGCCTACCACGCGATCATCGGAAGCGACGTCAAACAAGCTTTCACCTGCGACAAAGAAAGCTGCAATATGGCCAAATCTTGTGAGAGATCATGTTGCCAGGAAGAAATCCGACTGGCTACATCAACATCTGAAGAGGGTGAAATTTCTACAAAGAGGATAGCCAAGTCGGGACAAGGCGACGCCAAAATGAAGAAAATCTTCCTTGATCCAGTCGGCAAGATATCTTCAAGGACTTAGAAGATACCATAGTCGCAATGTTCGGTCGCGAGCTTTCATTGTCGATGATTTGGTTCTACGCAAGATCCAGACCATCAAGGACCATCACAAATTATCTACACTATGGGAAGGACCATACATAATCGCTGAGGTGACTCGGCCAAGAGCATTTCAACTAAAGCGCGAAGATGGATCTATGGTGAAGAACTCCTGGAATATTAAACATCTTCGACGATACTATGCTTAAATTGTTGTAAGTTTCATGTTATTCTTGACTGCCAATCTCAAGCAAGATGACTTCTTGAGTTGACAGTCGGGGGCTGCATACGTGTCAATAAAGCATGGTTTTCTTCGACAACTTGTTTATATTCGGTTTATCATTGTTTAATGTTTCTTGATTTGAGTTTAATAGATAAGGACTGAGAATTTTTTGATGACCTAATCAAGCTTAGGCTTGGTGACAGTCGGACGAAAATTACTTAAGAAATTTTCTATGAAGACTTGGGTCAAGGCATTAACATAAATAAGCTAGATACCTACAAGTTCACATCGGAGGCATAAAGAGACCAAGATGATTAGATGAAGTGGCGGGGACGACCTCGAGGCTTCGTAAAAAGACTTGAGGGTTTTTGCTAAGTCGTCTCGTGATTGGGCCGAGCCCATGAGAGACTTGCGGCCTAGCTAAGGTGTGGCTTGACACATGTCCTTAGGGACTTAAGTGGATGGACTTAAGCAGATTTGCCCTGGCAATATGCACGTGTCACATAGCCCAGTACCTTTAAAATCCTTTCATTCCGCGGTTTGCATAACTTCATGAGAAGTTGGCACGATGCAATTTGAAAGGTGACAAATAGTTAAGCTTTTCATGGCTGTCCTGATGACAGGAACTATTTGGTTTTAAAGCATTTGATTAAATGATTATATCAATGCTATTTTTTCCACCTTGGTGAAGATCTCTTTTAGATTAAGACCAATATTATGGCAGGAGCTATTTAATATTTTGGTCGTATTTTTCAGATGACTGAAAAATTTGTTTACCCATGAGGGTTGACTAAATTATTTGTCCCGAGATGACTCGGAGAAGTTAACTCGGATGAGCATGAGCTTGCCGAGTGTTTTTTACCCACGAGGGTTGATTAGATTATTTGTCCCGAGATGACTCGGACAAGTTAACTCGGATGAGCATGAGCTTACCGAGTGTTTTTACCCATGAGGGTTGATTAAATTATTTGTCCCGAGATGACTCGGGCAAGTTAACTTGGATAAGCGTAAGCTTACCGAGTGTTTTTTGCCCACGAGGGTCAATTAAGCTATTTGTTCCGAGATGACTCGGGCAAATCAACTCGGATAAGCATGAGTTTGCCGAGTGAATTAATTTCTTACCTATAAGGGTTGATTAAATTGTTTGTTCTGAGACGACTCGGGCGAACTACTCGGATAAGCATGAGCTTGCCGAGTGATGTGATTTTTTATGATTGCTTTAGCTTGAGCTAAGCATTTATATGAGAATTATTTGTTCCGAGATGACTCGGGCAAATTTCCGGGATGACTCGGGAAGATCAGCTCGGATAAGCATGAGCTTACCGAGCGAATTAATTTTTTACCCATGAGGGATGATTAAAATATTTGTTCCGAAATGATTCGGGCAGATCCACTCGGATAGACATGAGCCTACCGAGTGCTTTCCACCCACTAGGGTTAATTGAGTTATTTGCTCTTGGATGATTCGGGCAAATTCGTTCGGACGAGCACGAGCTTGCCGAGTGATGAGGTTGCTTTAGCTTGAGCTAAGCATCTATATAAGAATGCTTTTTTATAGTTCTTGACTGTATGTTTGGTCTGTTTTTGGCTAACCACACAGTCGGGGGCTACGCCTAATTAGGCGTATCAAGAGATGCACCTAGGTTTTTTTTTGGATATTTTCCAGCCCTTCACAGTCTTTGGAGCCACTCGGGAAGATTCAGGCAGAGATGATGGAATCACTCGGCGCCAAAAGCACTCGGTCAACGAGATTTTTGGCTGTGTGCTGTTTTGGTTTGAAGTTGAGCTGTCTCGTCGACTGAAGAGGACTCAGGGGCTACTGTGGAGATTATGGCAATCGGGTATCTACATGGCAAGCTTATCCGACTGGAGGTAGGGATAGATTGCGCCTGCCATATCTGTAAACCAAACATGACTTGGGTGTTACGTTGCCGATAGAGATAAGGCAACGACCTATAGTCACGGTTTGGTAAGATTGAGGAAACCGACTTAGAGTAAGATAGGGTTTCCGATTTGTAAGCCCACCTCCCAAGACTATATAAGGGGGGTAAGGGGCGTCCCTTGAGGGATATGGGCTTTAGATCATATGCTTCATGAGAAGTTAGATCAGCTTTCAGCTTTAGATACACGAGATCACGAGATCAATAAAGACACTCGGCGGATCGAATCCCTGAAACAGGAGTAGGGTATTACCTCACGAGAGGGCCTGAACCTTTCTAAACCTTATTTTCCATCTAACCCATCGAGCTTGGCGATCTTGACTGCACCCCCAATTTTCTATTGCCGAAACCAAGTTTCGATAATCGACTTCAACTATGATGCTCTCCTTCGCTAGGCTTTTGGTGCTCTGAAGCACGCGGGCACGCAGCATCAGCTCCCGCGGATTTGATCCTCGAACAGATACATACTCCGCACTCATATCTTTTTATAAAGCAGTTTTGATACCTTTCCATTTGTCGTTTGTTGCTTTCCGCCCTATCGCCGAGCAGCCTACCAATACTCAATGACTTCCGTGCTATGCTTATGGCCAGCCCTAAGCTATGCGGCCCCAACCTGCTATTGTTGGGGTTCCCCGGTAGGTGGTCCGTTGAGTACACACTAGCTGCCCGGGGGCTTGGCACTTTCTCCCGACCATCGAGTAACATTCGAATGGGCCGATAACTTCCGTGCTATACTCATGACCAGTTCTGAGCTTCGCGGCACCGACCCCTTATGGTCCGGGTTCACAAGAAGGAAGTTTATCGCATGCATTTGCGTTACTTGATCATTCGGCGGCTCTCCCGAGTACCTAGTCGGCGCATCATAGCCCAATGTTGTGGTCCGACCTCTCGCCTCCGGTCAGAGCATGGGAATCCCCTCCCAGGGTCAGCTATGGTCGGGACCAGGGTTTTCAATTCTACGAAAGCCGGCACGAAAGCCACGGTTTTCGCCCGTTCCGCCAGGTAGCGAAACGGTAGGGGCGCGATAGGATTTGAAAAATTTTGGGAAGATTCAAAAATTATGGGAAAATTCATTGAAAAAATCCTAGTTGTAGAAAAAGAATTTACAAGAATTATGATAATATTTATGCATCAAAATACACAAATTATGGGTGCTTAAAAATCGTTTATACTTTTGGGAAAAAGAAAAGGAAAAACTGCACTGTGCACGTGTATTGTTCATGAAGCCCATTCAAGCCCATCACCATTTTTTTCTCAAAAAGACATGCTTCTTCCACCGTGGAGATGCAGCCGATTCCCCTTTGTCACTCAGCCATCCTCCCCCTTGCAAGCCGACGCCGGAGGTACACAATCCGCTGCCAAGCATGCATATCCCCCTTGTAGCTTCTGCCTTGAGTCCAAGGACACACTATGGATTCATTACGATGGATCAATGCTTTATTGTCCTATGCAAGGCCTTCGAGTAGATGACCGATGTGAATACAGCGGCGTCGGCCTTGTATGAGGTGGAGTATTATCGTCAAAAGTTGGGGGAATTTAGCAAACCCCTAGCAGAGACGATGGCTTTAGAGGAAGGACATCACCTTGTAAGTCAAACTTACTATTGAATTCTGTAAATGTGTAATGCGTCTTTTCGTTTATATAACGTGTAACTAACGACCCTTATGAACCTCCGCCATCTCCACGGCACACTACAATGAGTCATGGGGGGCTATATCCGACATACGGTATATGGCCAGAGTATCCGTCGCAATCGAGCTACACAAACTACAGCTCATCTAGTGTCGACAGTGCTTATCCTACTTACAGCTAACCTAAACCGAGTGCGGTTGATAGTTCTCCTGTCACTTAGGTGTACGAGTGGCAAGAGCCATAGTGGTACACTCAACTATACAGCCAGTGGCAAACCACCGCTGCTTGGACTGGATAGACTTGGAATGAGTACAAGGCGGAGTTGCTCCGAACTAATGGGCTAATGGTAATGTCCACCGAAGAATATTCATTGGCTTGCAGACAATGGAATCAATAGACTGCACATCTACAACCATTAAGGTATCCTCTCCTTTGTTTCTACATTATATGTTAATTGCATTGTGACTATGTGATATCTTCGTATCCTATGTGAATCATGATGTGTCATATGTTGGTGAAAAATGAGGTTGTGGCTTTATGATATGTTGGCTGGGGAATGTATAATCATTGTACATCTGTCCTATAGGCAAATATTAGCAAAGGTCATGCCGAAATTTTCAACAAATTTCATACTTAGCCAAATTCATTGTGTACTTTGTGCCAAAAATTGTTATTGATGCTGACATATCTCTATTTATGTGCCGGACTCGGGCGAAATATGCGTGCGCTCAGCCGCTCACCTCTTTGGTCATGAAGACTACAACAACTGATGGTGAAATATGCGGGTGCTTATTATCATGTTTATTTCCAATCTCGTTATGGGACCTATTTGCAACTTTGTAACATATGCTAACACGAATATTTCGTTCTCGCTTCATAATCTAATTATTTCGTGAAGTTGGCCAAACCAAGTTTATTATATCTCGTTGCACAAAAGATTTTTATCAATCAATTATATTAATTTAAATAATATACATAGTTATCACTATTTTTTGTTTTTTACTATATTTTAAACATCACATTAAGTATTCCCCCCCCGTAATTCATACAACCATACTTATATCAATATTATACATATTAATATAATTTTTTTCACACAAATATATTAGTGTAAATATCATATTTGTGTGTTCACTAATTTTAGTATTTTTTACTAATTTTTTGGACAATATTTACATATTTTTCGCGATGGTTTGGCCATTTTCTGCACTAATCGTCACGGTTCTTGCGCGGAATCCACGAAATCCGCGGTATGAACGAAATTCATCAAATTCAAATTTGGTTACTGTTCCTTGCTGGCGGCTTTCGCGGCTTTTGTGAATTTTGTGCGAAATTCGCCGTGCTGCCGAGGGGCGGCACGACATAAGCCGACGGAATTGAAAACCCTGGTCGGGACCTGATACATGATGGTCAAACGCAATGTCAAATTACTCAGGGGGTTCGGTCTTCCAAGACCTTCTGGTTCGCTTGTGTCGCTAAGTGAACGACTACTACGCTGAGGCTTGATTTGAAACCTATCAGCGTCAGGTCAGAGATTCCTCCCGGACGCTGCGGGCTAAAATCACGGTCCAAAGTATGGTAGTGTCGGGATGCCTCTGGACCTCTTGTTATAATTAAGAGTTAAATGGGACTCATCCATTCTTCTCCTAAGTACAGCAAGAAAATCCGACGCTCTGAGAGAGAGATAACTGAGACATTGTTGGGCCTTTAGCCTATTAGTTAACTTTAGCCTGGATTGTGCCCGTCAAACCACTCGATGGTGGCGACCAGATGTGTTACACAACCAGGAGACTTGACTCAAAATGGCTAAAGATCTACACTGTCTCAATTATCTTTAACTCATACTCATGGTTAATACGTTCCTAACTAAAGAAACATGCTAACCACTTTCATCCAAGCATTTGGTGTTTCTGAAAGAGTAAAGGTCCAACATACGGACACAAGTGACTACAACAAAGAAGTTCTTATAGATACATATGGCCGTCAGGCCAAATAGTCATATAGATAGTATTATCAAGTGGAAATGAACTTCATTCCCGAGGATCTTTTCTTCAACCGACTAGGGAGTGCCCTAGTAAGAACTGTCCAGATAGAAAGGCTCCTCCTCAACGAGCTCATCCTCCTCGGGAGGAAATTCTCCTGCAACCATTTCTGTGCAAATAACCAAGTATATACACAACAAGTGTCAGTACAAGCGACTGTACTGGTAATCAACCATCAAGCCTACTGTTGATGAGAAATTCGATTCTCATGCACTGGCCTGAGAGGTTTTTTTTACTCTAGTGTAGGTCCAAGATGGTCGCCTTTAGTGAATTTAGGGCGTGCCAGTTGGTTTGATCCTGTAACCAACAAGAAAACATAGAATAGGCGTTCAGTTAATATTAGATCCTACTGGATCAGCTGAGGACATCAATAAACATATAATTGCTATCCCAGAGCACATTTATACTAAGTGATTGGGATAGATCAGTAGTATACCAAGATAGTATAAACCACTTAGGCTAAAGACACATTAGGATAATAATTATCTGTATTGATAACCTAGCCGATGCTACAGGTTTAATATGAATCGGCTAGTACTTCGATACATTTTATAAAAATATAGTAATCTAACATAAATGCACTAAACATAGATCAATCGGCTGTAAACGTAACTTGAGATTGATATCGGCTTAGGGCATTTAAATAGATTGAGAACTTAATATAAAAGGCGGCTTTAATATATCTAATAGCAATTAATACTAGTAGACAATTAAAACAAGTAATGCCGGCTGAAACCCCGGCACTGTCTCTAATCATAAACATTGATTCGAACAGATCTTTATAGTTCTAAAAGTGACTTAACAGCTCGATTAGATGCAGTATTAAGTACAAAAAGAAATACTAGATCTGTATAAGCTAAGGAGAACCCCTCGAGACGGTAGACACGACATATAATCTAATTCAACCTCTGGATCTAACTCTATCGGCTGCTGTCTTCAGAGAGAAATCAGTCGAGTGTGAGATAGACCTAGACATTGCTCTAGATTGTATGCCGCATATGATAGATTAAGCAGTTTATAACATCGAAACTAGAGTATCACGATGATGAAAGCACTAACCCCGATGATACAAACCACTTGTAACAAGGAATTACCTTGTTCGGAGATCAAAGTCGATGTAGCCCGAGCAAGAGAAAGAACTTGTCGAAAGTAATAAAATAAAAGGGTGGCGATGCGCCAAAGTTGATTGATTGTCTGTTGTTGTTGTTATTTACAAGACCCCTCAGGTCTTATTTATACCTGGGTACAACGATTTCCGTGTAGAACACGGCCTCTACCTTATCTACTATTTACAGTACGACAATATCTTAGGATGCAGTCCCATGCTGCATTACAAAAGGAATTTCTATACAACTTCCTAATTTACAGATACAATTGCTGTTACACGACCTTATCCATAGATGACAATATATTTAACGCACAATTTGGAGACCGAATCCAACTCTTTATCTTCATGTTTTCATTTTGGGACTGGCTCCACTTCTATCTCAACTCGGAATCGGCTATAGGCTATCCTAGTCAAATTCGGGCTTAGCCGATGGGCTCCGCAGCCGATTCGGACTCAGCCGACGCGGCCTCCGTTTCTCCACAGATCGCGCATCTCCTCCGATTCTGCTTCAATCTCTACTTCAAACCCGGGGACTTGGTTACCAAATTTGGTCATTAACACATGCCCCCCAAGTCCGCGATATGAAAATGTTGCGGATTTTGTGCAATCCGACTTCCAGGCGCAACCTTAGGTCGATTCTATTTTTGACCGTTATGAAAACTCTTTAAATAACGCCTGCCGCCTGCCGAACAACTCACGCCGTCAACACAAGTCCACAACATCAAACGTCCTCGAGCTCTCTGGTGACCTCTCCAGCTTCCCAAAGCTCGCGGCGGTGATTTCTTCCTCCGGTGACCCCATGCATCCAAATGGCGACCTCCGCCGCTCCATCGGCTTCGTCCCCCGTCGAGTTCCATGAGGTATGCCCTAATTGGCTAAAACCCTTCTTTTTGTTTGTTCCCCTTTGTAGATCTGAATTCTAGGGTTTACAATTCTGAAATTTGCACTTTTTCCGATTGTAGCATCTTGCTCACCAAGTAGTAATCCCTAGCCTGCTGCAAAATAAGAGATTTTTCCTAGGGCCAATCGGCAATAAGGACCCCACTGAGTTTATAATAGCTGAAACCAATAGGATGCCCTATAGGATGAGGAATCCAAGCTTAAGTCATTGGGAAGGCACTTTCAAGTCATGGCCATCAATGGACAAGTCTTGGTCGGCATGGTATAAGAGGATGCAGCCAGCCAAGCAAAACCACTGGGAAGAAGTTGGAATAGCCCAATGCCTTGCTCTGTCTGTAGCTGATATGGCAAATGATGAACCCCTGATGTCGGCTGCACCTACTTTTGGAACAACACCTGGAATGCCTTCGTCTTCCAACAGGGCCCAATGACCATTACCCTAGCCGATGTAGTTGTGATAACCGGATTAGATGTCCTGTCATCGGCTAACCCCAACAGATTGGCAGGCAAAGGCCAATTTTCATTCAAAACTAAGGCCATAGGGGGTTGGAACGGTTTCGTGGCCATGAACATGAAGGAAGGGCCAATCAGTGCCAGAGAGCACGTCGTGTTCTGGATGATGTGGTTGGAAAAGTTCTTCTTTTGCGGATCTAGCTGTGGGCTGATGACAAGTTGGCAAGTGATAGCCGAAGCCTTAGTGGACAATAAGAAGATCCCATTAGGCAAGTTTTTGCTCGGTTACTTGTATCAAACCCTGAACCATGCTGTCTCAAAAATTGCCTCCAACGCCAACATCAACACTGGGGGTCCCTGGTGGTTTCTCCAACTGTGGCAGGTGCTAATGACACAAAAGATAGCTGGTCGGCCACAATTGACTGAGGCATGCTTCCCCCTACTGAAGCCAATCGAAGATGAGGAAGGGGGTCAAGTGACCACCAGAAGATGCTTGTGCTACGGCGAAGCAGCGACCACGCATACCGGATCGAAGCAATCGGCCGAGCTGCTAGCCGAATGGTTTCTGTCCTTGTATGATGGATTTGCCAAGGACAACCGATGCTGGTACTTCTACATGGACAGAACACTCCTCGAGCCGCCTATTGAGTTGAACTTTGAAGAAGTCAATTCGGCTGATTACCCCAATGGCCGAGAGATCTTTACCGCAGCACTTACACCATGCATCTTGCCGACGGGGAGCCATCAAGGCCGGAACGTGGTGAAGACATATGAGTTTTACTATCCAATCTCGGCTGCTAGGCAGTTTGGACTTCGGCAACTGCCCATCAGCTGTTATTATGCCGATAAGATTGAAACCCGAGGGGTGGTGGCCGAGAAGCTAATCATGAACAAGCTAATGGAGATAGAAGGCCCACCTGTCAGTAGTATTGGCACCTTGTGGCTGTCCTACAAGAAAAGTGCAGCATATGATTGGTGGTGGGTGGAAATCAAGAAACATATGTTCCATCAACGATCTTCCTACTACATCACCTCCTTGCTGCCGGCCGAGATCCCTTCGATGAGTCCTTGAAATTTGAACATTTTTCCTTCTTCAAGTGATCGGCTTATCTTGGTTTGCTCACACTTGAGACTTTTTCTTCTCGGCATGACGTAAACGGACCCGCCGATGGTGAGCAACTCCGGGTTGCTATTGAATACCATCTAGGTGTTCTACCCGGTGGCTGTGGATTCGCTCCGTCGGCAATCGGCAGGAGGCACTGAAGTTGAAGACGTTGTTATACGGGTAGACGCGCGAGCCGATAGCAAGGAAGAAGAGAGCTATTCCTGCTACAAAGCCATCAGCCACCCCGACCAGGAAGCAGAAGAAGTAGAAGCCGAGTGCACCGGCTGATTGCCTCCCATCCATCGACCCAAGCGTCGACGAACTCCTCAACAAAGAGGTCATGGATGAGGAGATGTCCCAAGCCGTTGTGGAGGCGGCCGAATCGAGTGATTCGAGTCACAATTCAGTAAGCCTGCAGGCCGACGACTCGTCTCCTCCAAGCCCTCCTGCCAAGAAACGGTCGGTAAGTTCTTTTCTTGTCAAATTTGGCTCATCAACCCTAATCACCTCAATTCTTAACCAAATTTTCCTCTGTAGTTCAAAAGGCTAGCCGGTCGCACTCCCCTCCTGCTTCATCAGTAGACATCTGACCCTGTCTTTCTTTTGTTCACTTTTCTTAGCCAATCACAACTGACACTTGTCTTGTGTGCAGCCTCCTCGGTCTCCATCGGCTGCCCCCCCATGTCTCGAGCGAGCGCACTCATTCAGCTGTGGGCATCCACGACGCCAAAGGAGTTGTTGGGCCAACCAGCTAGCACACTGAGGAGGTGGCCGATTCGGCCAGTAATCATGACGAGGAAGCCAATGCTCCAACCAGCCTTGCTGCCGAAGAAGTTGTCGCCCCAGATCCTGCGGCAAGAGTAAGCCTTGTTCCTCTTTTCTTTTCAGTCCTTGAATAATCGGCCGCTTTTATTCTTCCTCTGACCTTTCCATCTTTCCTTGCAGGCTCTAGCTGATTTGCTATCATTTGATATCAAGGAGTTCCTCGGCGATGAAGAGACCGAAGCAACCAGTCTCGACAAGACCATAGCCGACGAACTCAAGAACAAGCTTCAAGACATCCGCAATCAGTGGACATTGATGCAGATCGACTGGTCGTGGAGTACGGATTAGCCAGGTCATGATTCTTCGAGATTGAAAGCCAACTCCCTAAAGACCTGGCCAACAAAATCTTGGAGGCTGTCTACATCGACCAGCATCGGTCCAAGCTGGGATGGGCGATGCAGAGGATGATAGAGAGAGAAGCCCAGGCCGACTTGGTGAAAAGGATTTAGGCCATGGTAAAGAACGTGGAGGCTGAAAAGGCTAAGCTTAATGAGCTGACAACCGGTCCATCAACTTCACAAGCCCGACTTACTGAACTTGAGCTCGAAGAAGCTGGCTTGTTGCTGCAGCTGGAGCAATGTAGAGCGAAAATTGCCACGGAGAAACAGCTGCAAGCCGATCTGCCGAAGGCCACCGAAGATCAAAGGAGCAAAGTGACTGCCACAATTAAGCACCTAAAAGAGCTGCACAAGACGGCTAAGGTGGTCCCTAGCTCTGAATAGGAAGACTTGGCCATAGTCGACAGTGTAAATGCTATCAAGAACACGGCGATTTCGGCAATAGACGAGTTCATCAGAATGTAATAGGACTTGCATTACATTAACTCCGTGTAAACAAGTTTTGCAATCGGCTTGCTGGCTCTTAATCACATCCCCTTTGCCGATTCAATTATGTCCAAGTTTCGAATGCCTTCAAAATTTTGAAAAAATCTTCAAAATTTTGAAGTCTCTCGTCTGTGATTTCTGAACTTGTGTTATATAATATGCCCCCTAATTTTGTCAATGACGTCCTTAGCATTGATAAAATTAGTAAACCAAATGACTTGTCGTTGCTGGCTAGGTTGAGCCAATGTAGAAAAAATTAGAGGGGAAAAACTTAGAGTAAAAACGTTCTAAAGGCGACGTATGTATTGGCAAAACACATCGGCTAACATGGATCGACAACCTTAGCCGATTCACGAGTTGATCCAAACGCTGGGATAATACTTTTTCAGATACTTGCCATTGAGAGCCCTCTCAAATACTTCTCCGTCCAATCCTTCTAACATGTAGGTTCCCTTAGAGACGCATTTGTGGATCTTGAAAGGCCCTTCCCAGTTAGGTGACCACTTGCCGATTTTGTTATCCCTTGATCCAATTGGCAATATTAATTTCCAAACGAGCTCGCCCTCTTCAAAAGACTTAGGCTCAAGTTTCTTGTTATAATGACGGGCTACTCACTCCTTGTATCTGGTCACTTTTTCCAAGGCGCGCATCCTTGATAGGACTAGGTCTTCTGATTCATCTACCATCAGATTATAATAATCATCGCCTGTTAGCTGGTCTTGTAGTTGAGTTCGTCTTGAGCCGATGATATTTTCCCATGGCAGGACTGCTTCATGTCCGTAGATCAATTTATATGGAGGCACCTGGATTGATCCGTGGCAGGCCATCCGATATGCCCACAATGATTCGGCTAATCGGCTATGCCATTGCGTCGGGTACTCAGCGATCTTTCTCTTTATCAGCTTGATCAAGCTTTTATTAGAAGCTTCTGCTTGCCCGTTGGCCTGAGCATAGTATGGCGAAGAATTTAACAACTTGATCCCCATGCCGTCGGCAAACTGAACAAACTCGTCGGAGACAAATATAGATCCCTGATCCGTAGTTATAGTTTGAGGGAAGTCGAATCTGTATGTGATGTGTTCCTTAACAAACTCGATTGTGTCCCCAGAGTCAACCTTCTTTAAGGGAATTGCTTCCATCCACTTAGTAAAATAATCGGTTGCCACCAATATAAACTTATGTCCTTTGCTTGAGGATGGATTGATCTGGCCGATCATGTCGATTCCCTAACCTCTCAACGGCCAAGGCTTGATAATTGGGTTCATAGCCGATGCTGGCGCCCTTTGAATAGCTCCAAACTTTTGATAGTCTTGGCATCCCTTGTAATATTTGAAACAATCTTTCAGCATAGTCGGCCAAAAGTACCCTGCTCTCTGAAGTAGCCACTTCATCTTGTGAGTCGATTGATGTGTGCCACAAATACCTTCATGCACTTCCCCGATAGAAACCTTGGCTTGATCGACACTGAGACATTTGAGTAGCACACCATCGATCGTCCGATAGTACAATTCTTCGTCAAGCAAAACATATCTCAAAGCCTTGTAGCGCAATTTCCTTGAAGCCGACTGGGGGGATTTTGTAGGTAGTTGTAGATGTCAAATCTCTAGCCGTCGACTGACATTGTGGCAATCTCCACTCCAATATCCTTTGTCATCGGCCTATAGCCTGATGCCCCCTGAGCTAGATCATTGGCTTCGCGTTTTGTTCCCTGGGGATGTGCTTCAATGACACTAGCCGAAAACCGTCCATCAATTCTCGACACTTTTGATAGTAGACCATCAGCACGTCGTTCTTGAACTCATATTCTCCTGATAACTGGCTGATGACCAACAGTGAATCTCCCATTATTTCGATGGCGTCGGCTTCAACTTACTTGAGCAGTTGTAGCCCTTTTAGCACGGCTTCATACTCGGCTTGGTTGTTTGTGGCATGGGGCATGATTGAAAAAGCAAACTCGAAGCTTGCCCCCTTGGAGAAATTATTAGTAAGCCGATGCCGTATCCATTGGTGGAAACCGAGCCATTAAAAGTTAGAGTCCATGGCATGATATCCACTGAGCCGATTGAATCATCTTTGTGTTCCACTATGAAATCGGCTATAGCTTGTCCTTTTACCGCCTTGGGTGCCTGGTATCTCAGATCAAACTCCGTTAAGGCAAATATCCACTTCCCAACTCGTCCTTTTAGCACTGGAGCCGATAGCATGTACTTTACTACATCGGCTTTGCATCCAGAAGCCATCGGTTGAGATAAAAGATAGCCTTCTCTTTTCCTTCGATCTCCTGAATCAAAACTAAGCCGATTGATCTTTCATCGGCTGACAGATACAACTTGAATGGTACCCCTTTTGTGGAGAAATTAAGACCGGAGGCGAGCTCAAGTAATTTTTGATAATATCCAAGGCTTTTTATTGCTCTGCCCCCAGGTGAATGCTTGATAGGCCTTCAGCCGAAGCAATGGTGTGAATGGCTCCAGCTTTTCTGAAAGATTTGTGATGAATCGCCTGATGAAGTTGATTTTGCCGATCAAAGATTGCAACTCTTTATTGCCTTTTGGAGGCTGGATCGTCTTGATGGCGTTGATGCTTCTCTGTGTAACTTCGATCCCCCTCTCATGAACAAGGAATCCCAAAAACTATCCAGCCGATATGCCGAACGCACACTTAGTAGGGTTCATCTTCAGGCCATATTATCTTGTTCACTCCAAAACTTTCCTTAGATCGGCTATATGGTCTTCTATCTCCCTGGATTTAACAACGACATCATCAATATAGATTTCCACCAGGGAGCCGATCAGGTCATGAAAAATATAGTTCATGGCCCTCTGATATGTAGCTCTAGCATTCTTCAAACCGAACGTCATGACGACCCATTCATATAGGCCGATTGCTCCTGGGCATCTGAAAGCTGTCTTGTGCATGTCTTCCTCGGCCATGAAGATCTGATTGTAACCTGCATTGCCATCCACGAATCTTATGATTTTGTGGCCTGAGGCGGCATCCACCACCTAGTCGGCTATAGGCACGGGGTACTCATCCTTGGGGGTGGCCTTGTTTAAATCTCTGAAGTCGATGCACACCCTGAGCTTGTCGTTTTTCTTCAGTACTGGAACTATGTTGGAAACCCATTCTGTGTATCGGCAGGGCTGAATGAATCCAGCTTTGTATAGCCGAATGATTTCGGCTTTGATCGCATCATACATATCGGCTTTAAATCTCCTAGGAGGTTGTTTGTATTGCGGATATAAAACCTTGCCCGAGTTTGCCGTCATTGTTGTCCACAGTGTCCTCGTTGTAGACGCTCGAGCCCTCCACGACGCCCTCAAAGTAGTCATTGAGGCTCTTCGTCACCAATGGGCTGTATAGCAGAATCGGACACCTTTAAGAAATCGGCTTGCAAAACTTTGCCGGACAGGCAATCAATACCATCGATTTCCCACAGTGGCAAATCGGCACTAGCTACGTTCACTGACCTACCGGCTGGCACGATCTCTATCTTGTCACCTTGCCACTGGACTAAGCTTTGGTGCATTGTGGAAGGGATGCAACAGTTGGCGTGAATCGAATCCCTCCCAAGTAGCAGGCTATATGACCCCTTCCCGTCGATGACGAAAAACGTAGTGGGCATGGTTTTATTGCCGACGGTCAGTTCGATATTTAAAACTCCCTTGGCTTCTGAAGGGTTGCCACTGAAGTCGTTGAGCACCATGTTCGTCTTGATCAGATCTTCGGGTCCTTTTCCCAGCTTCCTAAAAATCACGTAGGGCATTAGGTTGACAGCGGCCCCTCCATCGACTAGCATTTTGGACATTGGATTCCCATTGATGAATCCTTTAACGTATAGTGGCTTCAAGTGCCGATTTTTGGTCCCCTCAGGTTTTTCAAAAATAGCTTGTTCTAGGGACAGAACCAGTCTAGCCAAGGTCTCCTCGATGTTATCTGCATCAGCCTCGGTAGCCTCAAACTCGGCTGGCAACACAAATACCATGTTGACCAATGCAGAAGCCATTCATTTTCCTTTGGCCGCCCTTTTTTCTTGATCTGCTGGGCTCTCATCAGCTGGGGCGGTCTTCTTCTTGGGGTGCCACTGTTTCTTGCCCTGCCGACGTTGTTGATGTTGAATCATCTGTTGGACCTCTTCCTCCTGCCTTTCGCTTTTTAGCCTCTGGATTCTTCTTTTCTGTGTCTTGGTGAATAGGTCAGAGGGGCACCACTGTGGATTGGCCGATTGCTCCTCATCAGCCTCTTCTTCTTCGTCTTCGTCGTCGAAGAAGTCCTGATGGATCGAGCCCAGCCGATCATGCACGGCAGCCGTCTTTGGTTATGCTATACTGCCCTAGGGACGAATCGGACAGGATTTTGCATAGGGGATCCCTGTATTCGTCCTCTCTAAACTCGCTGCACGCTGGGCAGTCTTCGATAGTAGGCAACCTCATGCCCGATTCCCAGCAAAATCGGAAGAACTCGCAGCGCCAATGCAGGTCGCAGTCACTGTGGCGTCAGACATATTGCAATCCTACCCGCTCAGGTACTCTCTGGTACGGCCTGCCACGCTGATCTTCTTCTTCTTGTTGCACTCGCAGTTGAAACCGGCGTTGGCTATCCATTAGTATGGGCTGACAATCAGCCGATCGGCTAGTGATATGCACCATGTTGACTGGTGCGGCTTTGTCTCCAGTCGGCTTTGTCTCGGCCTTCACTGATTTTAATGTTTTGGCTAAGCTGTACGTCACTCTGTGCTACCGATCAGCTCGCCTGTGGCCGCCCTGGACCATCTTTACCGGGAAAGGATTGCCATCAACCTTCATCGGCTTAGCCGATTCTTCAAACTTTATTTTCCTGGCTTCGATGGCCGACTGGATCTACTGCCTGAAGACCTTGCAATCGTTGGTGCTGTGGGAGGTGGTGTTATGCCACTTGCAGTACTTTTTCTTCTTGAGCTCTACGGCCGATGGGATGACGTGGTTGGCCGAAAGTTGGATTTGCTTCTCCTTCAGCAACAGATCGAAGATCCTATCGGCTTTGGTTATGTCAAAGTCGTACTTCTCCTCCTTAGCCGATCTTTTCAACCACTGACAAACTATGGCCATCTTGTTCCTTGTCCACTCGGTTGCCGCCACCTCCACGTCACTGTCGCTCGAGTCTGAATCCGTTGTGCATGCGACATGGTAACCTTCTTGACGGCTCTCCTGGAATCTTAAAATCTTTGTTCATGAGCCGTCACTTTTTGGGCCAAGTGGGCTAGGCTGTCAAAGTCTTGAGCCAAAAACCTTTCACGCATCAGTGGCAAGAGGTCGTGAAAAGCCAAGTCGGCTAGCTGAGAGTCCGATAACACCAGGCTGTAGCATCGGTTCCTCATATCCCTGAAGCGGTGGATGTAATCTTGGACTGATTCCTCATGCTTCTGCCTGATGTCGGTGAGGTCCGACAACTTCATCTCGTGGGGCCAAAATAGAAGTAGCTGTGGAATTGTTTCTCAAGATTGGCCAAGCTTTGAACTGAGTTGTATGGCAATAATGAGAACCATGCAAAAGCCGATCCTGAGAGAGATAGCGGGAATAGGCGAACCCTGAGCGTGTCTCTAGCCGATGCCTCCCCGCATTGAGCTAGGAATCGATTGACGTGTTTGTAGGTAGACACGTTGTCTTCCCCATAGAATTTTGAGAAATCCGGCACCTTGTACCAGTTTGGTAGCGACACCCTCTCGAAGTATTCTAGATATGGGTACCGGTACATGTGGCCGGAGTCCTTCGGCTTGAGGCCGAACTGATCGCGCATAACATCAGCAATCAGACCGGCCCAAGTTCTGTTGTCTTGAGCTTGGGGTATCGGCTTGTATTCTTCATATGGTATGGGTCCTTGCTGATACTGAGGTGGTGGCATCTGCGGCTGGTCTTGTTGCTCGAATCGACCTCCCGGATATTGGTACTGGAATTGGTTCGCAGCGAGAGGCGGCCAAGACGCTAGTGGTGGTGTATGTTCAGGAGGAAGCCGATGGCCACTAGAATTGTGATGCAGCCCTGGAACGAGGTTGCCAACCGGCTCGTTGGATACAATAGGTCGCCGATTGGTGTCAAACATGTTTGCCACCTGCTCCTGGGTCACTGTTCGGGCGCCGTGCTCCTGGTGTGGGGGCTGTTGTCGGGTCAGGATGATAGGTGGCGGCCTTGAAGCCGATGCATGCGCAGTCGGCTGGATCGGGACTCCCTCTGGTGGATTCTGCTGCCCTAGCGGCGGTGTCGGCCGACCCTATGTCGCCAGCACCCTGTAACCCGGGAACTGACCGTCAGTGAAGTAGGTCGGCCGCCTTGGCAGTTGCTCGGCTATCTTCAAATCAACCACAGTGCTTATCCTGTTGTTTAGGGTGTTAACCAGTATGCCACTTTGGTTGATGAGAGCATGGTGCACAGCCGAGTCGATTCGGTCCTGGAAAGTGTGGAGGCCCGAATCATCTTGTTCTTGTTTAATGTCCTCCATCTTCTTCTTCCCTTTTTTGTCCTCGTCGAAGGACATGTTGAGGTCTTCAATCTTGAATTTGAAATTCTGGAGGATAGCCCCGGATCTGGTCTTGGTAAAGGATTGCAGGTAATTAGTCTATAGCTGCTCAACCATCTGTTTGTAGTCGACTAGTTGTTCGGTTGACAATTGTTCCATCGTCGCCGGGATGACGTTTTCCTCGGTTATCTCTGGGTTCCTGATGTTGACCATGGTGTCAATACTGAAAATCTGCAAATGGGTCCCACCAGACGTGACAAAAGCGTGTTGATGATAAATTCGATTCCCACGCACTGGCCTGAGAGATTTGCTTTACTGTAGTGCAGGTCCAAGATGGTCGCCCTTGGTGAATTTAGGGCATGTCAGTTGGTTTGATCCTGTAACCAACAAGAAAACATAGAATAGACGTTAATTCAATATTAGATCCTACTGGATCGGCTGAAGACATCAATAAACATATAATTACTATGCCAAAACACATTTATACTAAGTGATTAGGATAGATCCGTAGTATACCGAGACAATATAAATCACTTAGGCTAAAGGCACATTAGGATAATAATTATGTGCAATGATAACCTAGCCGATGCTACAGGTCTAATATGAATCGGCTAGTACTCTGATACATTTTATAAAAAGATATTAATCTAACCTAAATGCAGTAAACCTAGATCAATCGGCTGCCAACGTAACTTGACAGATTGATTCCGGCTTAGGGCATTTAAATAGATTGAGATCTTAATATAAAAGGCAAATTTAATATATCTAATGGCAATTAATACTAGTAGACAATTAAAACAGGTAAGGCCAGCGGAAACCCCGACACTGTCTCTAATAATAAACATTAAACTGAACAGATCTTTATAGTTCTAAAAGCGACTTAACAGGTTGATTATATACAACATTAAGTACAAAAAGAAAAACTAGATCTGTATAAGCTAATGAGAACCCCTCGAGACGGTAGACGTGACATATAATCTAATTCAACCTCTGGATCTAACTCTATTGGCTGTTGTCTTCAGAGAGAAATCAGCCGATTGCGAGATACATCTAGACATTGCTCTGGATTATATGCCGCATATGATAGATTAAACAGTATATAACATTGAAACTAGAGTATCATGATGATGAAAGCACTAACCCCGACGATACAAACCACTTGTAACAAGGAATTACCTTGTTCGGAGATCGAAGTCGATGCAGCCTGAGCAAGAGCAAGAACTTGTCGAAAGTAATAAAAAAAGGGTGGCGATGCACCAAGTTGATTGATTGTCTGTTGTTGTTATTATTTACAAGGGCCCTCGGGTCTTATTTATACCCGGGTACAACGATTTCCGTGTAGAACACGACCTCTACCTTATCTACTATTTACAGTACGACAATATCTCGGGACGTAGTCCCATGCCGCATTACAAAAGGAATATCTATATAACTTCCTAATTTACAGATACAATTGTCGTTACAGGACCTTATCCATAGATGACAATATCTTTAATGCACAATTTGGAGACCGAATCCAACACTTTATCTTCATGTTTTCCTTTCGGGACTGGCTCCACTTCTATCTCAACTCGGAATCGGCTATCGGCTATCCTAGTCCGATTTGGGCTTAGCCGACGGGCTCCGCAGCCGATTCGGACTCAGCCAACATGGCCTCTGTTTCTCCGCACATCACGCATCTCCTCCGATTCCGCTTCAATCTCTGCTTCAAACCTAGGGACTTGGTTACCAAATTTGATCGTTAACACCTACATGCTACATGTTTTGCATTTATCAAAGGAAGTTCATAATGGTTTCTTTTAGTGCAAAGCTAATTTTATTTTGGTAAAATCCCACCGTAAATTTCAGGTGTGCACAAACAAATTTTCAGCAAGCTGACACTTTGCTAAATCGGGCATTTGGTAGATAGGAGTACACATATAACATCTTTTCTTTGCATTTTGGGGCAGCAAAGTAACATAAGCGATCATCAATCATCCTTTGCAATATCGGGGCAGCAAAGGAAATAAATAAGATAGCAACCATATTCGAACATTTTCAATCAAGTTTTTTCAGAACAACCTTTTGAACACATAACGCTATACCCACGACACATTCACACAACGCTCATAACCATGAGCACGGCTAATCGATTAGTTTTAACTTTACAGAGTGTGTACACTTTACCCACATGATGTGCCATAATAATCATGCAAAGCATGACACGCGATACAAAAGTACCCGATTTATTACACACAACGAAGCCCTTCTAATATTCGTGATTTAGCCTTACACTAGCACGATATGTGTTTTCTCAATCCTATACCATTTTGGAAGTACGACGTAGGACCGTTAAGTGGCGGGCCCACACCTTAAACTTAACGCAGTGGGGGCGGACACGACAGGAACCCACCCACGTGGCACAATACCGTTGTATTGGACATGCTGAGTCACCTAAATTACCACATCAGGGCATAAAGGAAGCTTCTCTGAGTTATACGAACTCATACACTTCGGCCTATCTAAATGTAAGGCTAAACCACATATAGTATACTAAGCTAGGGATATCCCATACTAGCACATGTGGTTGTACTGTATTCAAGATGAACATACGTGGAGTGAAGTCCTTAGGGTAGTTTGGGCACACGCTCCCCCTATCGATATGCAACTAGTCACCATATGTATATCACTTGCGGCCCAAACTTGAAATTCACATTTGTCACCTTTTTGTTTTGGCAAGTAACATTTTTATCACAATATAATTCTTAGAAGAGAATTTTTTTAAAACAAAATTCAGGTACTTTGCGCAATAAGCATAGGAGAATGGCACTACAAGCACTACTAAGCATAGGGGTGAATCATCCAAGGTTTAGATCCTTCAAACATACATTAACATATTGATTATTCCTAGGGTTAGGGATTCGGCTAAGTAATTATGTGGAGTTTGAGATGACATGCAACATAGGTGGTTATACTATCCATTTTTTCAGGATTTTAGTGTCATTATACAAACATCATGCAAAGTTCCCAACCATTTCGAAATAACCTCCACAAATCCAGGATCAAAGTGTTCAAAGAGGGAGGTAGGACTTGCCTGGTTCTCCTTCCTCCTGGTCGTACAAATACACGGGGTCTTGGAAAGACGCCGACGGCTCGTCTAATGTATACATACGACAAATTTCAGATTCCAATCACTTATGAAAATTTTTAGAAGCTAAGATGAATGCATATGAGATGAAAGCGTTTTAGCTTGAGATTGACCTATTAAGTAAAGTTTTTATTTCATACTTTCCCTCTAAGGTGAAAGATTCTTACATAGTTCTTTTTATAGGTTAAATGTTTTAGCTTTGCATTCTATAAATTTGTTCTAGGCTAAACCATAGGCTTTCTGGCATGTAAAGTATTTTTAGCTAATAAAACACAGAGAGATGGTCCTAACAAAATTTAGTTCGAATTTTTAGGAATTTTAATGGGCTCTCCACATTTTTTTAAAGTTGGAGTGCTCTAGATTAAATCTTTTTTAAATAAATTCACAAGTCGTTTATGTGTCACAGAAGGTACCTAGTTTCATAATTTTAACCTAAAGTACATTTTTCACTAATTCTACAGAGTCTTGGTTCACCTCATTCTGAGCTAAGATGGTTTTTCTATGATTCTTATAAATTAAACTTATAAATTAAACTTACTCTTATTTTGCTCGGTTCATAAAATAGATTTTTCAAAATAAATCTTCCACTGTGTGTAGTTGTTTTCAGTTCACAATCCTAAAGTTCATAACCTTGCGGTTCTAACAAAATTTGTCCCAAGTCAAAATGTGGGGTTTTCAATTTTCTATGGATTTTCAAAGTCTGGCTATTTTTCTGTTGAAAAACCCTTATTCGGAATAACTCTTTATTTTTGCGTGGGTCCTACATGTCAGCGGCAGCCGGTGTTTAAACAATCTAATGGCGTGCCTAGCCAAGTGGATCCCGGCTGTCAGCAGTGGTTTAACGTTTTAAACAAGTGATTTGGCGCCTGACGAGTGGGTCTCGCCTGTCAGTGGCTCATGGAGAGGGGAAAACAGGGCAGCGGTGCGCGGCGAGTTTCTCACCGACGTCGGCGGTGAACGGCGGCTGGTGAGCGGTTGCGACCAAAAGGAAAAACATAGCAGAGGCCATGGCGAAGCTATCGGTGGTTCTTTCGCATGCTACCGTGGCCGAAACAGTCGTCGGTGACGGAGTGGGCGATGCCGTGGTTCGGGATGAACATGCATGTGCGATTCTAGCCACTGCCTTGCCGTGCATGTGTCGGAAATAGCTACTAGGGATACCGGGGGTGCTTACCGAGCAAACGCGGGGTGCTGGCGAGGTCAAGGTGATGGTGGCGCCGTGCAGGGTCTCAAGGCGGCGACAGTTCTCACTTCGAGTGAACGTTGACAGGGAGTCCCAGTGTGCGACTGTAAGGAGGGAGTGTGGGGCCTTGTTAAGGGGGTACTGGGGATGCTTGAATCGAGAAGAATCGTGCTAGAACTTTCCAGAGAGAGAAAAAGAGGAGTTCGACGGCGGCAGTCGGAGTTGGGGAAGAAAAGAGGGATTCCTTCCACAGAGCGTTTCCCGACGATTCCTTTGGTCTCAACCAATGTCAGACATCAAGTATTAAGGTAGTGAAGGGATTTCGGTAATGGCTTACCGTGGAGGGCTGGCGACGAGCGGGTGGTTTGGCGACGGTCGACGTAGAGCGCGCGGTTCACGGCCTCGGCTTGGTGGTGTTCCCACTAACCAGCTATGTCATTTGGAGTGAGTTTTGGTAGTTAGCGAAAACAAAGATTAGGGAGTTGGGGACGTGCATTGCGTAAGGTAGTAGCTCACCAGAGTTCAAATGTGGCCAGACCTTGCTCACCGGCGGAGAGGATTCTTTGGGGTGTTCTTGGCGTTCTCGGGGTGTTCGGTGTCGGCTTCTTCGTGGAATGTGACAAGAGTGAAAAGAGTTCTGCGGCGGTTGGCCGGTCGGGCTTTTATTCGGTCGTCGGTGGTGCGCGGGACAACGAGCTCGGTTCGACAGTGAGCGAAGCGTGCGTGACGCGTTCCTCGCGCGCGACGCGTGCTCCCTTGCATGGCGTGCGTGTGGGACAAGGTGGAGCGTGGTCGTCACTGGCAACATGGCCCCACCGGTCAGCATGGCTCGCCTGGCAGTGAGCAAGGGAGAAGAGATGAAAAGGCTCAAATCTTCCAAGTCCAGATGCAGTGTCGACTTTACAATTTTAGGCTCCGTCTAAAAATACTTCCAGGCCGATTCAGGAGCAGTGCCCTATGGCAAACTTGTAAAGGGTGACGCAGTCTACAATACCGCCAAGTTTCACTACCTGGGGCTCGCTGGATTAATTTTGGCAATAGTTTAAATTCAGCTCCAGAGTTCTGTCTCGAGCAGCTCAACACTTACAAAATTTTCCTAGGGTCATGTCTAGTTTCAAGTTAATTCCTATTTTCCACCATTGTAATGTGTTCCTAAATCTTGTGGTTGTTTTGCTGATGTCTCTTTTATGTTTTTGGGTATTTTTTCTTGAATTTTCTTTGGGCCTCTTTTGTTTAAATTCCAAGTGAAAATTATGCCCCTTTATACATATGCACTTTATTGTATATGAAACCCGAATATCCGCACCTGACGTTAATGAAGACTTTTGGCTCAAAATTTACAGTATACTTCCTCCCTCAATTTGTCTGTTACATGATTTGTCAGGATGTGACAGGTAGTCGAGAACGGTGCGAACGAACTTAAGCTTCTTTCACGGTTTTCTAACTGCGCTATCTCATTCTGCCTAAGAATTCAAAATATGACAACAAAAGGAGGTTTTTGGGCTTTAACCCTTCCTAATAAAATTTTGTCCATGGCAGGCTTATTTACAAAAGCGCATCAAAGATCTATTTCGCCAATTATCTTCTTGGTGGTCGACGCGACCTCGGCGTAGATGCCATCCACATCTTCTGGCTTCACGCTGGCGGGCCAGCCCTTGGCAATCTCTGCGACCTCTACCTGATGGTGGAGCCTGCTCACGACGCCGAGGGTGTGCGACACGACGAGCTTCGCCACGTCCCTCACGAGCATCTCGAGGCGTCGGGACCCATCCTGCAGGCATTCCAGGAATGTCGCATTGGATTCCTCGGTCGGCGGGAGCTTGTTGTCGGCCTTATCCAGGAGTGCACGGCCACCTTCTTAGATCCAAGTCAACCAAGCCTCAGCGGCCTCCAAGCGCTCCATGATATGCCCGATCTACCGGTGGGAGGTCGTCAGGCGCTCTATGCAAGTTAAGGAAGGGGAATTTGGTTAGCACAGGCAAGAAGACTGGAGGAGCGGAGGGAGCTGTCGGTGTAAACGCTTACCTTCCACAGAGTCCTTGGCAGCCTCGACCTCCTTCAGCTTCTTTGCCATGTTGGCCATCGACGCCTCGGTGGCCTGAAGCTCCTTCTCCATGGTGAGTCTGGCCGCCTCGGAGTCAGCCTGCCTATTCTCCGCCTCCGCCTTCGCCAACCACCCCTCCGCCTTGGCTCTCGCTGCCTCGGCAACCACCCCTCCGCCTTAGAAGCTCTCGTCCTGCTCTGACCGAAGCGCCTCAGCCAGCGCGTAGGCCTCTTCAGCGCCTGCAATGACAAAGTGGGTCAGCTGATGGCTTCCGAGAAGGAAAGAGGTGGAGAAGTGGCGAACTCATGACGGGACGCCTCGGTCAGTTTTCTCTCCAGCTCCTGCACAATCTCGACGGACTGGGTTGGGCGGGTGGCGTCCTGTACTTTTGAAGCATCAGAAAAGAACCTGATATGGGGGGGAGGGTATAAATCTTACCAGGAATGACTTGAAGATGCAGCGTTGGTGGCGCTCGAGCTCCAGCAAGCCTGCCAGTTCAGTGCCGAAGCCCTCCCGACTTCCAGCGCGCTGTGAAGGGCACGCGGGCTTGTGGCGCCAGCGAGGACGGACTCCTCGACCGTCAGGTCAGGCTGGTTCTCGACGTCCTCGATCGTCGGGGCAACATCGCCCAAGGCGAGAAGGTCCTCGGCTCCCGCCGTGGCCAGCTCGGTCCAAGTGTCTTTGCCGTCGCCCCAGTCGATGTGCGGGAGTAGGTCCCAGTTGATCCCAGCAGAGACCTCCTCCTCTGTCGCCGCCTGGACTGGCCGGACCTCCACGGCCGCCCTGCGAGTCGTCTAAGCCGCGTCGACGGTAGCCACCTCAACCCCTTGGACGGTCTTCACCGCCGTTTGCTCTCCCACTTGGTCGGCTGGTGGGGCACAACTTTCGAGACAGCGGCAGTCGAAACCACATCAGACTCTGCCGCATTGCTTTGGACGGCGTCATTGGCTGTCATCGCGGGTTCCACCCCACGGGTCCCAGCGTCCCTGGCAAACCAGTTTCCACCTAGTTGCCACGGGGCCCAGCGTCCCTGGCACGATGAGTCAACGTGCGAAAACAAAAAGGAAATCAGGACGGATTACCCAGATTCCACCTAGTTGAAGGATACCTTGGATGGTATCCCGAGGCGCTTGGCCATCTTCTTCGGGGGTGAGGGAGGCACCCGCCTCCGCACCTCTCCCGAGTCGGATGACTCCTATTCCGACTCCTTCTTAGAGGAGACCACTAGTTTTCGCTTTACGTTGGGAATTTTAAAGCTCCCCGGCGCCGCCTCGCTCGACCCCCGCTTTCGCCAGAGGAGCTCCGGCTCCTTACCCTTCTTCTTCCCCTCCGACCTCGGTAGGGGTATTCGTATCCTTAGCGGATCAGTCGCAGCCGCCTCGGTGATCGGGGCGAGGGACACGTATGCTTCCCTCCCCTGTCAGCACCAACCCCTGGCATGTGAGATATCGAGCAAAGGAAGAAGGCACAAGGGGAACAAAAATAGGAAACGGAAGGTCAAGCGTACCGCGGGTCGTGGGTTATGGAGGCTGAAACTGATCGACCCGCCTTCACTTACGTTTGCCAAACATTAAAAGAAGCCCGACAGCCGACTTCTCCTGAGCGGTGTTTCGGCCGCTCGAGTTCTCGTACGTGGGGTGGACCCTGTCCTTGCAGGGCTGGAGGCCACCGATGGCAAAGTTCAGCGCCACTCAACCGCCTGTCAGGCCCTGCCTTTTCAATTCTTCGACAAAGGCGACAAGTTCATTTACTTGGTCCTGGTCATTGGAGGAGCAGGCAGCCGTCCAGGTGGCTGCAGGGCTGGGCTTCCGCTGGGTGTCAGAGGAGAGCGGTGGCGCATGGTTCCTATCAACGGATGGTTCGGCAGTCCTCCAAGGGGGATCCCCGAGGAGGTGAAAGAGAGAGGGTGGTGGAGAAGCTGTCCTCCAATGGATCCGATGGTCGACTCAAATTTAACGATGAGCCAATAAACAAGACACAGAGAGTTATACTGGTTCAGCCCTCCGGAAGGATAATAGGGCTATGTCCAGTGTCCGGTGTTCTTCCTTGGGGTGGTGTTGATGAGAAATTTCTCTCACGCGCTGGCCTGGGAGATCTGCTTAGCTCCAGTGCAGGTCCTTCTCGGCTACCTGTGCTGTACAGGGCCTACCAGTTGGTTTGATATGTTAACAATGAATGAAAATAAAGATATATGCGTTTAGTATTAAGTTAGATCCTACTGGATCGGTTGTAAGAGTCAATTTACATATATATGCTATCTCGAAGTGTATTTAAACCAAGTGACTAGAATAGATCGGCTGCGCCGAGACATTATTAACCACTTGATCCAAATATACAATGGGATAATAAATATATGTTTTAACAACCTAGCCAATATTGTGAGACTATCTGTGAATCGGCTAGTACTCCGATACGTCTTATGAAAAGATATTGATCTAAGCTAAATACGCTAAACCTAGATCGCCGCTGTCACCGTAATCGATGATCGATTCTCGGCATAGGGCATTTAACTAAAGCAAGATCTTAATATAAGAGACGGTTTTAATAAGCCTGATAGTAAATATACCAAAGAGAATATTAAAACAGATAAGGCCGGCTGAAACCTTGGCACTGTCTCTAAACATATATATCTAGTCGAATAGATCATAAAAGCTCTAAAAACGACTTAATAGATCAATATTGATGCAACATTAAGTATAAAAAGAACAACCAGATCTACTATAGCTGATGTAAATCCCTCGAGACGGTGGATATCACATATAATCTAGGCCAACCCTTAGATCTAACTCTATCGGCTGCTAATTCTTGACAGGAACGAGCCAATGTCGAGATAGATCTAAACATTGTTCTAGATTATATGTGATATATGATAATTAGCGCAGCATAAATTATCGAATTTAGAGTATCATAGCGATGGAAACACTAAATTCGATGAGATACACCACTAATGACAAACATTTACATTAAATCAGGGATCGAAACGATGTAGCCCAAAGCCGGATCAATTGTTCGTCTAAAGAAAAAGGAGGCGATGCGCCGAAAGTTGTATTGAATATGTGTTTTTTTACCAGGATCTCGGGTCCTATTTATACCCAAGGATAACATTATCCGCGCAAACCACGGTCTCTACCTAATCTACTATTTAAAATACAGCAATATCCCGGGATATGGTGCCATGCCGCACTACAATAAACAACCTTAATAAATTCCTAATTTATAGATACAATTGTCGTTACTAGACTCTATCCGTAGATGGCAATATCTTTTAATGCACAACTTAAGAACCAAATCTTCTATTTATCTTTAAGCATTTTCATTGGAAACAGTCTTATCCTCTCCTCTAACTCAGCATCACCTATCGGCTACCCTTGCCCGACTCAACCCCAGCCGATTGACCTCGTAGCCGATCGCATCATCCAGCCGATTTGATCGTAGCCGATGCGGCCTCTGTTTCTCCGCAAATCATTCTCCCAATCCGACTCTACTTCAAATTCGACCTTGAACTTAGGGATTTGGTTATCAAATTTGGTCGTTAACACATGCCCCCTAAGTCCGTGATAAGATAATATCGCGGATTTGCTACCTTTCCAAATTCCCACTCTTTTCAACCTAAACCGTTTCGGCTACCAAAAAATATCTTCAAATGCTGCCCGTCCGGTGCCGAAACAAGCCACGTTGTCACTTTTTCGTACTCAAGCCCTAGCTAGCAAACCCTTCTTCTTCCTCGCTCTTCGGCGACTTCACAGCGACCTCGTCAGTACTGCTCCACATCCCGCCGGCGCACACCCCGCAGTGACATCCTCCCGGCAGCAATGGCTTCTTCAAGCGCTCCGTCTGACACAACCTCCGCCGAATACCCCTAGGTGAGTCCCCATCGACTTAAAACTGCTCTTTTATCGCAATCTGATTCTCTTTTCCCCTTTTCTAATCTCATCACTTCTTCTTTACAATTTTGTAGCACCTTACCCACCAAATCGCAATTCCCAGCCTCCTTCACCCCGACCAACTGCTGCTTGGGCCGATCGGCAACCCAGACCCCATTGAACTCATTAACGCTGAAACCAATCGGATCCCGTTTAGGCTTTCGACCCCAGATCTAGCTTATTGGATGGGAGCCTTTAAAACCTGGCCATCTACAGATAAATCCTGGCCATCTTGGTATGCTAGAATGGCTGGTAGCAAACAAGTATTCTGGGATGAGATAGGCATCGGCCAATGCATAGCACTAACCCTAGCCGATATGCCTCAGGACGAACCTCTTCTATCGGCTGCCAGCTATTTCTGGTCGGACACGATGAATGCTTTCCTCTTGAAGCAAGGGCCGATGACGCCGACTCTAATGGATGTAGCGATGCTAACTGGTGTGGATATAACCTCAACTGTCGATCCTTTCGATCTGAACATCAAATGCCAACATATCTTCAAGACTAAGAGCATAGGCGGCTGGAGCTGCTATATTTCGATGAACATGAGGGATGGCCCAGTCTCCAACAGGGAACACACAACTTTTCTGATGATGTGGCTGGAGAAGTTTCTGTTTTGCGGATAAAGTTGCGGGCCGACCACCAATTGGCAACACATAGCCAAGGCATTAGTTGAAAAAAAGCAAATCCCTTTAGGGAAATTTCTGTTCGGCTATTTGTAGCAGACACTTAGCAATGTACCAGCCAAGCTAGCTTTGAAGCAATCCATTGGCACTGGAGGCCCCTGGTGGCTGCTACAGATATGGCTCAACCTGTATACTCATAAGATCGCCAACCGGCCGAGTTTGCTTAACGGCGATTTCCCACGAGCTGAGCCGATTTATCACGATGATGAAGAAATAACTACTCGGCGATGCGCGTCATACGGGGAAGCTGCCTCCACCTTCCCAGGCTCCAAACCTTCAGCTGAACACTTCAAAGATTGGTTTAGCAACTTCTACAACGGATTCTCAGCCGATTCCAGGGTTTGGTTTGACTATGACAAGTTCAGCTACTTCGAGCAGCTAGACGACCTTTGGCTTGATGAGATCAACAATCCAAAATTTGAGAAGCCGAGGGAAATCTTCGTGACTGCTATATCCCCATGCATCCTGCCAGTCGGCATCCATCAAGGCCGAAATGTTTAGAAAACTTACGAATTTTACCATCCATCAGCCGCCGCAAGACAACTTGGATTGGGACAACTACCGATTGGGCTGTTCTTCTCAGACAAAATTCAAACCAAAGGCATCATTGACGGCAGAATAATGATGCATCGGCTGATGAGCCTTCTTGGTCCTCCTCTTGGCCAGATTAGAGTTATTGAACTGGCAATAACCAGAACGAGCGTCTTTAGCCAATGGTGGGCCGAATGGAAATCACATCTCTTCAGTCAATCGGCTCCCATGTTCCTGACAACCATCGATCCTGAAATGACCCCACCGATAAGATTCTTTTTCATGTCTCCTCCTCTCTTTATCAGCCCACTACATGCACATCCTGTTATTCATGCTTTTACCCTTGCAGACAAACAACTCCTCCCCTCCCCGGATCAGCCGATCAGGAGCGGCTGTTAACTACAGCCCAGGCATATTGCCGAACGGCTGAGGACTGGCGCCATCGATCATTGGCTATAATGCGCCGAAAGTGGGCACACTCCTTCATGGCCAAACTCGTGAGCTGCTCCGTCGGATTAAGTGAAGCAAACCATCGGCCACCACCGCACCGGCTGCACCGAAGAAAAAGCTGGCCAAGAAGCAAAAACCGAGCACAGCCGACGACCTGTCCCCAATCGACCCAGCAGTCGATGCGGTGCTCGATGAAGAGGTTGAGAACGAGGAAATTGAAGACGCAATCAATGAAGCCGCAGCCGAGTCGAGCTCCTCGAAAGATACGCACGAACCCCATCGGTCGACGAGGCGTATGTACAAAAAACTCCAAGCCCCCCAAGACGTCCCATTCGTCCGACGCCAGTAAGCAACTTTCAACACTTAATCTTCCAATGTCTTCATTCGTAATTTTCCCACTGTATATTCTCTCTTCTTACATTAGCAGAGGAAGAAGCTAGCAACAAGGAAGAAAATAGTTCCCCCTCGTTCGGTAAATTTCGACTCCATATTTTTTCCTTTAGTTAGCCGATTTTCGAACTAACCTTTTTTTTCAGCCTCCATGCGCTCCGACGCCTACCCCCAGGTGTCAAGTGAACACACTCTATCAGCTGTAGGTGGCAGCCATGCCGATGATGAAGTCACTTCATCTCCAGCGATCCCAGTAAGTTTTGTTCATTCTTCACAACCGGCTTGACGATCCCTGCTAACTTTCCACCTATTCCTTTTCTTGTAGAGCGTGGTCGATCTACTAGGCTTTGACTTGTCGGAGTTCATGGAGCCAGACGACGAAGCCAAGCAAGCTTTAGTGCTGCTGGACGAGGATCTGCGATCTACACTGGCCGATTCGGCAAACGGCTGGAAGCTTCTCTAGACACATTGGTGCCGATTGTGGTCCCATCCGAGCTTGATTTGAAGACATCCAAACTAGACTCCCTGATGACCTGGCCGATGCAATTATGCCAGCAACTTTTCTTGAGGCGCACCGGCTGAAATACGAGCGAGCCAAACAGTGCATCGCCGATCGCCGAGCAAACCAATCGCTGACGCCTGCCATTAGGTCCAATCAGGAGGAAATCAAGGCGAAGAAAGCCAAATTTGATGCCTTGAAGACAATGCCGGCTGCCAAACTTGAACGGCTTCACGCACGCAGGGATGAACTGATAACCGACCTCATCCAAATCACTACCGAAATCCATGTGCAAGAGGAATACATGGCCAGCCTGCCCAAGGAAATCGAAGATAAGAGATCAAGCATCAAAGTAGCCGTGTCCTATCTCACAGACCTAACAAAGGCGGTGAAGCCGGTGGCCGGGACTGATGCAGTCGATGCCAAGGCAATCGTAGAAGTTGATGAAATCCGGCGCAAGGCGTTGTCGGCCATAGCAGATTTCCTCAAGCAATGAGCCGATTGTAATAGTCTGCTAGGGCAAAATTGTAATCTTCTCTTGTAATTGGCTAACATTGTCTACCTTTTGTAATCGGTCGAAACCATCTCTACTCAACAATCGATCACTTTTGTAATCGGCCGAAACCATCTTTACTCAACAATCAACCGCTAGTGCCTGATTGCCGATCATGTTAGCTTCAAAAAACTTGAAAAATTTCTTGATATCTGTTTTTTCAATTGCCATGTATATATGCCCCCCTAATTTTGTAGATGTTGGTGATGTCTACAAAATTATAAAATCCGCAACTTGTGCCGCAGTCGTTGTCGTCGGCCAAACCTAGCCGATCTGTAGAAAAACTAGGGCAAAAAACTTGGTTTGAAGATGACCTAAAGGCGATGCCTGCAGGAGTCAAGACATCGGCTAACACGAATCGGCAAGAACAAACAGAGCCGAATCATGAGTTGATCCAAACGCTTGGGTAGTATTTTTTCAAATATTTTCCATTTAGAGCCCTTCCAAATACTTCTCCATCCAACCCTTCTAACATGTAGGCTCCTTTAGAGACACATTTGTGGATCTTGAAATGCCCTTCCCAATTTGGTGACCACTTGCCGAATTTATTGTCCCTTGTTCCAATCGGCAGTATCAATTTCCAAACGAGTTCACCCTCTTCGAAAGACTTAGGCACGACATTCTTATTATAATGACGGGCTACTCGTTCCTTATCTCTTGTTACCGTTTCCAAGGCCCTAATCCTTAATAAAACAAGGTCTTCTGATTCATCCACCATCAAGTGATAATAATCATTGGCTGTAAGTTGATCTTGCAGCTGAACCCATCTCGAGCCGATGATATTTTCCCATGGTAGTACTGCCTCATGTCCATAGACCAACTTGTACGGAGGGACCTGGATAGATCCATGGCATGCCATCCGATAAGCCCACAGTGATTCAGCTAATCGGCTGTGCCACTGCTTGGGGAATTCAGAAATCTTCCTCTTTATTAGTTTGATCAAACTTTTATTTGACGCCTCTGCTTGCCCGTTGGCCTGTGCATAGTACGGTGAACAATTAGTAATTTGATCCCCATGCCGTCGGCAAATTGAACAAACTCGTCCGATATGAAGATAGATCCCTGGTCTGTTGTTATTGTTTGTGGGACGCCAAATCGGTAAATAATGTGCTCTTCAACAAACTCGATTGCATCCCTAGAATCAACCTTTTTCAAAGGAATTGCCTCCACCCATTTTGTAAAATAATCTGTTGCCACCAAAGAATTTATGTCCTTTGCTTGAGGGTGGATTAATCTGGCTGATCATGTCGATGCCCCATCCTTTGCACGGCGCCAAATTTCTGACAATCCTGGCAGCCTTTATAATACTTGAAACAATCCTCCAGCATCGTCAGCCAAAAATATCTTGCTCTCCGAAGCAACCACTTCATCTTGCGAGCCGATTGATGCGTGCCGCATATCCCTTCATGTACTTCTCTGATAGCCACCTTAGCTTGATCGGCACTAAGACACTTGAGCAGCACACCAGCAATCGTCCGATAGTAGAGATCTTTGTCAAGCAAAACATATCTGAGAGCCTTGTATCGCAATTTCCTTGAAGCCGATTGAGAGGGGTTCTGTAAATAGATGTAGACCTCAAACCTCCAATCATCGACTATCATGGCAGCGACTTCTATCTCGACTTCTTTTATCATCGTCCTATAGCCTGATGCCCCTTGAGCTAAATCATTGGCTTCTGTATTTTGCTCTTTGGGGATGTGTTTCAGTGTGACCAGTCGAAAGCTATCCATCAATTCTCGGCATTGTTGGTAGTAGACCATCAACGCGTCGTTCCTGCATTCATACTCCCCTGACAATTGGCTGATGACCAATAGTGAATCCCCCATTATCTCTATGGCGTCGGCTTCGACTTCTTTGAGAAGATGCAATCCTTTGAGCACTACTTCGTATTCAGCTTGATTGTTTGTAGCATGGGGGTCGATAGAAAAAGCAAATTCAAAGCTTGCCCCCCTAGGCAAAATAAAGACCAAACCGATACCGCAGCCGTTGGTGCACATCGAGCCATCAAACGTCAATGTCCAAGGCATAATTTCGATCGAGCCGATTGAGTCATCTCTATGCTCCACGATAAAATCGGCTATAGCTTGTCCTTTAACTGCCTTGGGTGCTTGATACCTCAGATCAAATTCTGTCAAGGCAAAAATCCACTTTCCAATCTGCCCTTTTAAAACCGGAGCCGATAGCATGTACTTAATGACATCGGCTTTACATATTATTTTGCACTCATTGGATAGCAGATAATGCCTCAACTTTGTGCATGAAAAATATAGGCATTGGATAATGCCTCATTGGATAATGCCTCATTGGATAGAACTGAGCCGATTGACTTGTCATCGGCTGACAGGTACAGCTTGAACGGTATTCCCTTTCGTGGAGACATTAAAACTGTAGGTGAGCTTAAATAATTCTTGATATTATCCAAGGCCTTCTACTGCTTTGCCCCCCATGTAAATGTTTGATCGGTTTTAAGCCGAAGCAGTGGTGTGAATGGCTCCATTTTCTCTGACAGGTTGGCTATGAATCACCTGATGAAGTTGATTTTGCCCATCAATGATTGAAGCTGCATCTTGTCCTTTGGAGGCTGTATCATTTTGATAACATTGATGCTCCTTGGTGTAACCTCAATTCCTCTTTCATGAACAAGAAACCCTAGAAATTGCCCGGCTGATACGTCGAACGCGCACTTCAATGGATTCATCTTCAGGCCATATTTTCTTGTCGCTCCAAAACCTGCTTCAGATCGGCTATGTGGTTCTCTATCTCCCTGGACTTGACAACGACATCATCGATGTAGATCTCCACCAGAGAGCTGATCATGTCGTGGAAGATATAATTCATGGCCCATTGATATGTTGCCCCAACATTTTTTAGCCCAAACGTCATAACAACCCATTCATATAAGCCGATTGCCCCAGGACATTGAAAAGCAGTTTTGTGAATGTCCTCTTCAGCCATGAAGATCTGATTTTAGCCGGCATTGCCATCCATAAAACTGATGATTTTGTGGCCCGACGCAGCGTCTACGAGCAAATTGGCTATAGGCATCGGGTATTCATCTTTGAGGGTAGCCTTATTTAAGTCTCTGAAATCGATGCACACCCTAAGCTTGCCGTTCTTTTTCAATACTGGGACAATGTTTGATACCCACTCGGCATATCGACAAGGCTGAATGAATCCAGCATCATATAGCAGAGTTATTTCGGCTTTGATCGCATCATACATATTGGCTTTGAACCTCCTGGGAGGTTGTCTGAATGGCCAATAGCCTGCCTTGATCGGCAGTTGATGAACAACGATAGATTGGCTAAGACCAGGCATCTTGAAGTACTCCCAAGCAAAAAAATCTTTATATTCTTTTAACAAATTAATATGTTGGGATCTACAATGAGAGGACAACTTTTTGCTGATATACCTTGGCCTAGGCCTGTCTCCAGAGCCTATGTCTATTTCTTCTAATTTGTCGGCCGACGTAAAACCTTGCCGAAGCTTGCCATCGTCTTCGTCTGCGGTGTCCATGCCGTAGACGTTCGAGCCCTCCACGACGTCTTGTTCAAAGCAGCAGCTGCGGCTCGTCGTCTCCAATCGGCTGTATGGCAGAATCGGACACTTTTAGAAAATCGGCTTTCCAGATTTTCCCAGGCAAACAATCAATGCCATCGATTTCCCAGAGTGGCAAATCGGCATTGGCGATGCTAACTGACATGTCGGCTGGTACAATCTCTATCTTGTCACCGTTCCATTGAAGTAGACACCGGTGCATAGTGGAAGGGACGCAATGCAGGTTGGCATGTATCTAGCCTCTCCCGAGCAGCAGGCAGTAAGACCCCTTCCCGTCAATAACAAAAAAAGTTGTGGGCACGGTCTTGTTGCCGATGGTCAGTTCGACATTCAACATGCCCTTGGTCTCTGATGGGTTGCCGCCGAAGTCCGTTAATACCATGTTAGTCTTGATTAGGTCTTCAGCTCCTTTCCCCAATTTCCTGAATGTTGCATAGGGCATCAGGTTTACTGTGGCTCCCCCATCCACTAGCATTTTCGACATCGGCTTGCCGTTGACGAAACCTTTTACATATAGTGGCTTGAGATGCCGATTTTAGGTTCCCTCCGGCTTGTCGAAAATTGCTTAATTTGGGGACAGAGCTAGTTTGACCAAGGCGTCGTCGATATTGTCTGAATCGGCTTCAGGAGCATCGAATTCGGCTGGCAATATGAATACCATATTGATTGATGCAGAGACTTTGCCTTTCCCTTTGGCTGCCCTTCTGGCTTGATCAGCTGAACTCTCCCTGGCTTGTTCCTCGTTGGCTGTGGTGGTTTTGTTTTTAGGGATCCATCGCCTCTTGATTTTACCCAGCCGACGGCGTTGTTCTTTGATCATCTGCCGAACTTCTTCTTCCCTTCCTTCATGCTCCAGCCTCTGAATTCATCGTTTCTGCGTTTGGGTGAAGAGGTCAGAGGGGCACCATTGTGGGTTGGCCAATTCTTCATCATCGGCCTCTCCTTCGTCATAGTAGTCATCGTTCTCGTCTTCGTCGAAGAAGTCTTGATGGATCGGCCCTAGTCGATCGTGAATAGACTGCCGGTGCTGGTTGAGCTGTATGTCCCTCGGGACGAACTGAGTTGGACTGGTGATCGGCTGGCTTCTGTATTTGTCCTCGTGGTACTCGCTGCAGGCCGAGCAATTATCCAGTGTCGACAGTCTCATCCCGGTTTCCCAGCGGTGCCTGAAAAATTCACAATGCCAATGAGGATCGGCACCGCTGTGATTCCCGTCGTACCAGCGGCCTCGCGTTTCTGGCTCTTGCCGATAAAATCTTTCAAACCGACCCTCTTCCTGCCAAGATTGCTGTCGAGAGCGGCGTCGACTATTCGTGTTGATCGGCCGTCGGTCAGTTGATCGGGTAACGGGGCGCACCGTGTTGATTGGCGCGGCTTGGCTTCGAGTCGGCTTGTCCTATGCCCTGACCCCTTTTAATGTTTCGGCTAAGCTGTACGTCATTCTGTGTTGACGATCAGCTTGCCTGGGCCGGTTTGAACCATATTGATTAGGAAGGGGTCGCCATCTACCTTAATCGGCCGAGTGGAATCGGCAAACATGAGTTTCCCGGCCTCTATTGCCGACTGGATCTACTGCCTAAAGACTTTACAGTCGTTGGTGGCATGTGATGTAGAGTTGTGCCACTTGCAGTACTTTTTCTTCTTTAGTTCTTCAGCCGATGGGATCACATGGTTTTCGGGAAGTTGGGTCTGTTTCTCCTTGAGCAATAAGTCAAAGATCCTATCGGCCTTGGTGATGTCAAAGTCATATTTTTCCTCTTTGGCCGTCTTCAGCAGCCATTGACAGACGATGGCCTTTTTATTCTTGGCCCATTCGACTGACGCCACTTCTGCGTCATCTTTTTATTCAACGATGACTTGAGTTATGTTTTTGACGGCCTTCCTGGTGTCTTGAAACCTTTGCTCATGGGCCGTCACCTTCTGCGCCAGATGCACCAGGCTGTCGAAGTCTTGAGCGGAGAAGCGCTTGCAGATCGGCGTGATCAGGCCATGGAAGGCCAAATCGGCTAGCTGGGCATCTGACAGCACCAGGCTGTAGCATCGGTTCCTCATCTCTCTGAAGCGTTGAATGTAGTCTTGAACCAACTCATTGTGCCTCTGCCTGATACTAGTGAGGTCCGACAATTTCATTTCATGGTTGCCGGTGTAAAAATAGCTATGAAATTGTTTTTCAAGATCGACCTAGCTCTGAATTGAGTTGTAAGGCAATGAAGAGAACCAGGTGAAAGCCGGTCCCGAAAGAGACAAGGGGAACAATCGAACTCTCAAGGCATCTGTAGCTGATGCTTCGCCGCACTGCGCCAAGAATCGGCTGACATGCTCGTAGGTTGACACGTTGTCCTGCCCTGAGAATTTTGAGAAGTCTAGGACTTTGTACCAGTTGGGCAATGGAATTCGCTCAAAATGCTCCGGATAAGGATACCGATACATGTTTCCTGAGTCCTTTGGCTTGAGGCCGAATTGATCGCGCATGACGTCCGCAATCAAATCGGCCCACGTCCGGTTGTCCTGCTGTGCTAGCTCATATTGATCATATGGTGTGGGTGCCTGCCGATATAGTGCTGGTGGAATCTTAGGCCTGTAGTGATGATCTTGATGGCCTCCTTGATACTGGTACTGGACGGATGGCCAGCAGGAGGCGGCCGATTTGCCGATGGTGGCGTTGGTGGGCCCGGGAACAGTTGTCGGCCATCGGCATTGTATTGTCTATCCGGCCAATATGGGAAACCGGCCCTAATTGCCGATTGTCGTCGAACATGTTGGCGATCTGGTCTTGGGGAAGTGGTCGTTGCTGGTCCAGCATGGTGATCACTAGTCTCACAGCCGATCCGGACGGATTTGGCTGGTTGAGGACCCCTCCTGGCGGCCCTGGTTGTGCTGGTGGTGGAATCGGCCGATTTTGGGTGGCCAATATCCTGTAACCTGGAAACGACCGTCTGTGAAGTAAGTCGGCCCCCGTTGCAGTCGTTTGGCTATCTTGGCGTCAACCACAGTGGCAATCATATTGTTAAGAGTGTTGACAAGAATACCACTCTGGTTGACCAGCGCATGGTGCACGGCCGACTCAATTCGATCTTGCAAAGTATGAAAAGCCGAGTCATCTTGCTCTTGAATCGGCTCCTCCGCCTTCTGTTTGCCCTTTGATCCACTGGAGGAGGACGCCTTGAGTTCGTCCATGATGAATTTGTATTTTTGGTGCACGGCTCCATACCTTGTCTGGGTGAACGACTGTAGGTAGTTGGCTTGGAGCTCTTCTACCATCTTTTTGTAGTCGGCCTGTTGTTCAGCCGACAATTGTTCCATCTTCATAGGCACGACGTTGTCCTGAGAAACACTGGGGCTCTTGAGGTTGACCATCTTGTCAGCTGCGTCGATGCGTCCTAGTTGAGTTGACAGAGACAGTCCCACCAAGCATGCCAAGAAGCGTGTTGATGAGAAATTTCTATGACGCACTAGCCTAGGAGATCTGCTTACCTCCAGTGCTGGTCCTTCTCGGCTACCTGTGCTGTACAGGGCGTGCCAGTTGGTTTGATCTGTTAACCAACAAGGTAAATAAAGATATATGCATTAAGTATTAAGTTAGATCCTACTGGATCGGCTGTAAGAGTCAATTTACATATATATGCTATCTCGAAGTGTATTTAAACCAAGTGACTAGAATAGATCGGCTGCGCCGAGACATTATTAACCACTTGATCCAAATATACAATGGGATAATAAATATATGTTTTAACAACCTAGCCAATATTGTGAGACTATCTGTGAATCGGCTAGTACTCCGATACGTCTTATGAAAAGATATTGATCTAAGCTAAATACGCTAAACCTAGATCAGTCGGCTGTCAGCTGTAACTGACAGACTGATTCTGGCATAGGGCATTTAACTAAAGCAAGATCTTAATATAAGAGACGGTTTTAATAAGCCTGATAGTAAATATAGCAAAGAGAATATTAAAACAGATAAGGCCGGCTGAAACCTTGGCGCTGTCTCTAAGCATATATATCTAGTCGAATAGATCTTAAAAGCTCTAAAAATGACTTAATAGATCAATATTGATGCACCATTAAGTATAAAAATAACAACCAAATCTACTATAGCTGATGTAAATCCCTCGAGACGGTGGATATCGCAAATAATCTAGGCCAACCCTTAGATCTAACTCTATCGGCTACTAATTCTTGACAAGAACGAGCCGATGTCGAGACAGATCTAAACATTGTTCTAGATTATATGTGATATATGATAATTACGCAGCATAAATCATCGAATTTAGAGTATAATAGCGATGGAAGCACTAAATTCGATGAGATACACCACTAATGACAAACATTTACCTTAAACCGGGGATCAAAACGATGCAGCCCGAAGCCGGATCAATTGTTCGTCTGAAGAAAAAGGAGGCGATGCGCCGAAAGTTGTATTGAATGTGTGTTTTTTACAGGGATCTCGGGTCCTACTTATACCCAAGGATAACATCATCCGTGCAAACCACGGTCTCTACCTAATCTACTATTTAAAATATGATAATATCCCGGGATATGGTCCCATGCCGCGTCACAATAAACAATCTAAACAAATTCCTAATTTACAGATACAATTGCCGTTAAAAGACTCTATCCGTAGATGGCAATATCTTTTAACGTGCAACTTAAGAACAGAATCTTCTATTTATCTTTAAGCACTTTCATCGGAAACGGTCTTATCCTCTCCCCTGACTCAGCATCAGCTATCGGCTATCCTTGACCGACTCAACCCTAGCCGATTGACCTCGTAGCCGATCGCATCATCCAGCCGATTTGATCGTAGCCGATGCGGCCTCTGTTTCTCTGCAAATCATTCTCCCGATCCAACTCCGCTTCAAATTCGACCTTGAACTTAGGGATTTAGTTACCAAATTTGGTCGTTAACAGGTGGATGATGAACAAAGGTTCCAAGTATCAGAGAGTCTGGGAGTTGTGAAGTTGGATCTCTTGGATCGGGATCCTCCTTCCTCCTTTCTCCTTTCTTCTTCCTTGGGCCCTTTGCCCTGCCCTCCCTTTTATATCTCAAGGAGGGCAGGAACATATGAGCTTGGGGGCCAAGAAAGCTAAGACTAAGAGAGACAAACAGTGGGGTACAAAAAATATCTGATAAAGTACATGTTGGTTTGCTAGGTCTTTCACACCGTGGGTATCTTGTATTCCTGTCAGCGTGGGAGCCTGCTCCTGTGCCGCCAGGTGGTGTCAGATGCTGCCGGGCTTTCTCCTCCCTCTTCCTTTGTGCCTGCCAAGTTTTCTCCCGAGGATGCTCGAGGTCGGGCAACAAGTCGGGGTCGAGAGAAGGGGCTGAGGTCAGACTCGGGGAAGGCCGGAATGCCCGACCCCTAGGGGGGTCGGGCTCTCGGTTACATCTCGAGGACACTCAGTTTGACTTCTGTTGGGGTTCAATCCGGGTTTTGGAGGCACCCCGGGGTGACACCTCCCACAGCATCCACCAAGCCTAAGGAGGTATGAAGCATCCATGCTTAGGGTCAGAGTTCTTTTGGTGTGTTGTCTTCAATGGATCCTTAGAGCTTTGAGCCAAGGGTTTCCCAGGTCCAGGTGTCGCCCCCAAGCCTAAGGGCGAATCGAATATTTGGTCTTAGGGTCAAGCTTTCTTCCAAAGTGTCGATCCTTAGCAGTTTTTGTGAAACGAGATTTTGCAGGTGCACCGCCTAGGTGCACATGGCAGGTGTAGCCCCCGAGCCTAGGGTCGGATGGCACGTCCGAGCCTAGGGTCAAATCACCAAGAGCATTGTGCCAATCTCCCGATGATCGGAGCGATGCTCGAGGTCCATCAAAAGGGGTTAGCCGTGACGTACAGGTCTGCAGCCCGGAGGCATTTGGTAGTCCCTGCTTCGACAGAGGGGTAGGCAATTTGGCCTTCAGGCCCCGAGTCAGAGAGTTCACTGCCCAAGGGGAGTGAGGATGGGTGAGGTGTTCGGGTCTACAGGCCCTGGGATTCGAGGTAGCCCCAACCTCACTTGTGGACTAGCTCGAAAGCCCACATTCGAGTCATCGAGGTCATTGCCCTATGGCGGCGAAGAACATGGTTATGGTCGAGACTACTTCCCGAGGGCACATGGTAGTCCGAACCTCGACCAGGGGCTAGCTCGGAAGCCTGCCCCAAGTCGAGAAGGCCATCACCCGGAGGCGATGGGAATCGAGGTCATGGTCGAGACTACTGCCCGAGGGCATATGGTAGCCTCGACCTCACTTGTACACTAGTTCAAAAGCCCACTTTGAGTCGTCACGATCACTGCCCTTAGGCAATGGAAATCAAGGTTAAGGTCAAGACTACTGCCCGAGACCGCATGGTAGTCCTGACCTCGACCGGGAACTAGCTCGGAAGTCCACTCAGGGTCGAAGGAATCCATCACCTTTAAGTAATGGAGTCATGGTCGAGACCACTGCCCAAAGGCCATTCGTGGTCTCGATCTCGATTGAGGGCTAGCTTGGAAGCGCTTCTCTCGACGTGTCGGGGTCTCGACCCGGAGGTCAGCGATGGTTTTAGCGTAGTCAAAGGAGAAGTTACCTGAACCTTGTCGCCAGTCGGTTACTTAGTCGTGAGGTATTCTCCGTGAGCAGGGTCCCACCTGCATGAACAGGAGTCCTGCTATGTCTCGTCGGGAAACCGCAAAAACCAGGGTGATTCAACGGCTAGTCTTGTTCCCACTTCCCACTTTCCCAATTGTGTCAGACGTGGCTAACAGCTGGGGTGAGAAGAGGGAACGTCACTGGCGATTTCTTTGGGAGTCGCAACAGGCGCGCAAAAGACGTCGTTACTATCCTCAAGAGATGAACGGTCCAGATCGAATGATTGAGCGATGTGGACATCGGGAAGATGAGGGGTTGAGAGTGCCTCGGATGCTCCACACGCCTTTAACAGCGTTGCGCGTCTTCTGAGATTGGCGCTGTCAACCTTTCCATCATGTTCCCTTATAAACTCTGTCGCCGCCCGACTTCTCCTCTTCCTTATGCTTCCTAATTGCCTAGGAAGCCTAAACCTCTCAAGCACCCACAACCTTCCTCTGGCTCCACCTCGCTTCAAACCATAGCATCGCCATCTTCACTACCACTACGTAGTTTGCTATCACAACGGGTGGCTGCTGTTTTGGTTGAAGAGGATGGCATCAAAGAAGTTGTCGAAGAAGACGGGAAAGGCCCCGACGACGAGTGGAGATGAGGTCGAGACGAGCTCGCCCTTCGTTCCCTCACGCGCGGGGAAGGTGATGATCGAGCAATTAGTACGGCTCGACATTCTCCCCTTCCATGGCATCTCTTCATGGCGTGCCGCTCATGGAGAGGCATTCCTAACCCCGAACACCGCTGAGTTGGTTGTTTTTTCTGCCTTCCTCCTGCACGGCTTCGGGGTGCCGGCCCATCCCTTTTTTCGAGGTCTGCTAGAGCACTACGGGATAGAGCTCTTCAACCTCAACCCCAATTCCATCCTCCAAATCTCCGTCTTCATTCATATCTGCGAGGCCTACCTCGGGGTAGACCCGCACTTCGATCTCTTCCGCCACTACTTCTGCCGGCGGCGGTCGGGGAGCGGCGGCATCGTCGGCGGAGCCGGGATCCAGCTCCGCGGAGGGATGGGCGAAAGCTACATCCCCGTTGGTGTGACTTCCTCCAACAAGGGGTGGCACGCGGAGTGGTTCTATATTGCGAACCAACAGCAGGAGGAATCCGGCTCTGTGGTGCCGGGAGGCACCAAGCGGAAGCTGGTGCATGAGTCCTCCTCCGAGGAGGTGTACAATGACTTGTCCGACTCGGACGTGTAGAGGGCAAGGCCCACGCCGTCACCAAATAAGACGATGATGTTAGTGATATGCCCTAGAGGCTACATGGAGATGTTGGATATCATGGTCAATGTTTGTGTATTTATGAATAAAGTGTTATTCAATTTCATGAAATAGACATCTTGTATTGATTAATAAGTATGTGACTTATTTATGAGACTCTATATGTATGAATCTATTTCTAAATGATCCCTGATCGTATATCATATTATTGAAACTAATATGATTCTAAGATCAGCATGTTTATTGATTGATGATCCTGTCTCATAGATCATGGTATGGAGATACCAAATCAATATACATGGACATGTGTTAGAGAACACATTGTTGGATAGACCCACCATGAGACACTACAGGATTTAATGTGCCATTAGTTGGTCTCAAGTAGTGTTGGTACAAAGTCCTTAGACCTGAGATCATCATGGATTCCAACATGTGTAGTAGCCTACTTTAGGACTATCAAACGCTATTCCGTAATCGGGTAGTTATAAAAGTAGTCTTCGGGTTTGCTATGAAACATGGAGTGGGATGTGAGTGATCAAGATGGAATTTGCCCCTCCTTTGGAGAGATATCTCTCGGCCCTCGAGCTAATGGATTATGGAAGTGCATGGCCATGCCGAGTTGATTGAGGAGTCAATCAACGGACAAATAATCCAATACGGTTCGAGTGAATGGTTAAGCTATTGAAGGGATGGCACACATCTTGCCTATAGCTTAATTGGTATCACGAGGCAAAGGGATTTGTGTACACATTACAGGTTCAGAGCCGATATTATATTCTTGTATACTGTGGTGTCAATATGTGCTGTTAGGCACCGCTGTTGACAGATCGGCTGAGTTGGACTCGAGCCGATGGTCGGCTGAGTTGGACTCGAGCCGATGATCGGCTGAGTTCGACTCAGGCCGAAACCGAGTATACCAGAACCTACAGGGTCGCACGCTTAAGGGGATAAGAACAGGCATTCGAGTTGGACTCGAATACGGCTCGATCGGATAGGGATCCGATCGGATAGAGTCCTATGGGCTTACGAAGTCCGGCCAGCCAACTCTATGAGATTTGGATACGATCCTATTCAAAATAGAGTCCCAATGGGCCTCTAGGCCCAACCGGCAACTCTATATAAAGAGGTGAGGGGTGGAGAGTTGCGGCAGTAAATTGGAACCGAATCAATCTGATCACACGCGGCTTCAGAAGTCGACGAGATCAATCTCCACGGAAACCCTCTCCACTCCCGAGCCAAACCCTAGACTTGCATCTTGGGCTAGCACACGGGTGTTAGGTGTTCTGTTCCTGGACGTGTGGATACCAGTAGAGGCGCAGCTACGTTGCGGTGTTGTTCATCGGATACGAATCGGCTGTGGTGGAATCGGCGTGGAACCGCGGTCGGACGACTCGGCGAATCGGCTACTCGTTGAATCGGCTGATTGGTGAATCGATTGTTCCCAGGAATCGGCTCTCGGCTTGCGGGAATCGGCTGTCGGCAAATCGGCTGTCATCGGCCAGCACTGTTTTGGATCGGATAGCTCCTGATTGGCTAATCCGCTGCACTCTACTCCAATCGGTAACGATCTATCAACCCTTACTTGCAAGTGTTCCTGGTTTGCACGGTAGAAAAGTTTTGTTTTTAGGTATCGTAGCTTCCGCGTAACCCTTCAGTGGTATCAGAGCTAATCTTGCTTAGTTCGGGTTTTAGATTGGATCTGGAACAAGTTTTGCACACGGGTTGATTAGATTAATCAGTTTTATAGGATCTGTAGAGGAGAGTAGATGGTAATTGCGTTCCTTGATAGTGTATCAGAACGGCGTAATGTGATTACATCGAAGCAATGTCCATAGAACTCGGTTTGAGTCAGTTTCGGGATAACGTTCCTTGATAGTGTATCAAAACGGTATAATGTGATTATACCAAGCTGTCTCGTAGTCCGACCTTGTTTGCTGCCTCGTGCCTACGCAAACCATCTCTCTTGATAGTGTATCGGGATAGCATAGTATGATTATGCCGATATGGTTTCCGTAAACAATTTCATAGATTGGATCTATGGATCCGTATGCCGTGTGCATACCCCCTTATAGGTCGTCTCGATGCCGTATCTCTGTGATAGGTAGAAAATGTTCTACGCCTAACTTGTTTTTGCAGAGAATGCTTTGAGATGATATGGCCTTATTGTATGTATGAGATGCATGTGATGCCTGTAATATTCTTTCATATGTGCAATCCCTGTAATATTCTTTCATACGTGCAATGCTTGTAATATTATTTCACGACCTACGAGTTGATGTAATCTTCAATTAGAGCTTCTATAGTAGTAGCTTAGTTTGAAGAAATCAAGCATTCGGCACTTGGAAGAACGGTGATGAAGATGGAGATCCTCTACACCGGCATGGAGATGGAGATCACCATGTGAAGGGGGCCATACTATTTCATTATATGCTATTCTACCTGCTTTCATATATGTGATATGTTTGTTTGATAGGATAGCATCCCTCGCAAAATTAAGTAGTAATGATGCCCTTCCAAATGTTGCACCCGTCACCGTTATGCTCGTCAATGGTGGGTCTCAAAGCGAGTGCCATTCTCTATCATAACACGAGGGGTATATGTCGGACATATACAGCAGGAGCATTTGGTTTACTTAACAAGGCTATCAAAACAGTTTTGGGTCTTGGGGCATAGGTTGGCGCCGGGGCATGGAGATGCCACACCAACAACAAGAGTCACGTAGAGATGTGATTAGCAAGGAGTTGCTTACCGATGTTATTAATCTTCTAGCGGTGATGCCAAAGCTCACTATAAATTAATTAACATGTGGATCTTGACCCAATACGTAACCTAGAGGGAAGGTGTAAAATACGTAATGAGAGTCTTATGTTAAATTGTTTAACAATAGACATAGCATAAACATTGTGCTAAACTTTGCTTTTTCATTTGTATAATAAATGGCAGCTAATACTACACCCGTACCTTTAATTTGCGATCTATTCTCGAGAAAGAAAAATTGAACGGAACAAACTTTATGGATTGGTATCGCAACTTGAGAATTGCTCTCAAGCAAGAGTGCAAGGAGTACGTTCTTGAAGTACCCTATCCGGATGAGTTGCCTAAAATGCCACTCTCTTGCACGGAGGGCTTATGAGAAGCACACTGATTCCCTAGACATAAGCTATCTCATGCTAGCTACAATGTCCCCCGAGCTTCGAAGCAATATGAGAGCAACGATGCTCATACTATTATTCGGGCTGCGTGGCATGTTTGAGAACCAAGCTAGGGCCGAGAGGTTCAACACCTCAAAGGCCATGTTTGTGTGCGAGCTTGTTGAGGGGAGTCCCGTCGATCCGCATGTGATAAAAATGATTGGCTACATTGATAGTCCGGAAAACTAGGTTTTCCCTTTAGCCAAGAGTTGGCTACTGATGTGATTCTCCAGTCGCTCCCTCCGAGCTTCGAGCCATTCATATTGAATTATCACATGAACAGTATGTATAAGACCTTGGCTGAATTTCATGGGATGCTAAAGACGGCGAGGAGAGTATCCAGAAAAACGATCATCATGTGATGATGATGCGAAAGGCTAAGCGCAAACCACTGTCAAGAAACTTTGCACCAAGAGGAAATTAACTCCCGATGAGATCGCGAATGCCTCCAATGCAAAGAAGGGCAAGAAGGGGTCGGCGGCATCAGATGCCGTTTGCTTCTATTGCAAGGAGACAGATCACTGGAAAAGGAACTGCAAGAAGTACGTGGAGAATCTCAAAAGGAAGCAAAGTGTGAGTTCTGCTTCAGGTATTAATGTTATAGACATTAATCTTGCTACTTCACCTACTGACTCTTGGGTATTTGATAGGATCGGTAGCTCATATTTGCAAATCGTTGCAAGGAATGAGAAGAAGTAGAAGCTTGAGAAGGGGCGAGGTGAACTGCGCGTCGGCAATGGAGCAAGTGTTGTTGGCACAGATACCACTTCATCTACCTTCGGATTAGTTTTGGAATTAAATAATTGTTATTGTGTTCCAACTCTATGTCAAAACGTTATTTCCGCTTCATGTTTGCAAGCGGAAGGATATGATTTTAGATCAATGGAGAATGGTTGTTCAGTTTATCTCGGAGATATGATCTATTTTCATACTCCATTGGTGAATGGATTATACATTTTGAATCTTGAAGTATCTCCCATCTATAACATTAATACGAGAGAGGCAACTCCCAAATGATCCAAACCCCACGTTTATCGGCATTGTCGCTTAGGCCATATAAATCGAAACGCATGGAGAAGCTCCATAAGGATGGATTGCTTCACTCTTTTGATTTTGAATCATTTGAGACATGTGAGTCTTGTTTACTTGGTAAGATGACAAAGGCACCTTTCACGGGACATAGTGAGAGAGCAAGTGACTTGTTGGCACTCGTACATACGATGTATGTGGACCAATGAGCTCAATGGCCGAGGTGGTTATCGTACTTCATTACCTTTACCAATGACTTTAGTAGATATGGTTATATCTACTTAATGAGGCATAAGTCCGAATCCTTTGAAAAGTTCAAAGAATTTCAGAATGAAGTACGAATCATTTAGGGAAAACAATCAAGTTTCTACGATCGATCGTGGAGGGGAATACTTGAGCCAAGAGTTTGGTAATCATCTAAAAGATTGTGGAATTGTTCCACAGCTTGACTCCGCCAGAACTCCACAATGGAATGGAGTGTCGAATGGAGAAACCGCACCTTGTTGGATATGGTGCGATCCATGATGAGCCAAAGTGATCTTCCGTTATCCTTTTGGGGATATGCTCTTGGAGCACTGCGTTCACACTAAATAGAGTTCCATCTAAGTCGGTTGAAAGACACCATATGAGATATGGACGGGCGACCCCCTAGTTTGTCTTTCCTCAAAATTTGGGGATGTGAGGCTTATGTAAAACGTTTACAATCCGATAAGCTCACACCCAAATCGACAAGTGCTTATTTGTGGGATATCCTAAGGAAACCAAGGGATATTACTTTTATAATCGGGAACAAGGCAAAGTGTTTGTCTCCCCACATGGTGTATTCTTGGAGAAAGAGTTTCTTTCAAGAAGGGATAGTGGGAGCGGGGTGCATCTTGAAGAAGTTCAAGAAACACCGAAAAATGTTTCAGCTACCACGGAACCACAACAGGAGGAACAAGATGTTGTGCCACCGTTGTAGATACACCAGCCCACGGAGGTCGAAAGATTACGTCGTGCGCCCGATAGGTACAGTGCGGAACAACGTGATATATTGTTGTTAGACAACGATGAGCCTAAGACCTATGAGGAAGCGATGGTGGGACCCGATTCCAACAAGTGGTTTGGAGCCATGAAATCCGAAATAGAATCCATGTATGATAATCAAGTTTGGAACTTGGTTGATCCACCTATTGGTGTCAAAACCATTGAGTGCAAATGGGCTTTTTAGAAAAAGGCCGACATGGATGGAAATGTTCACATCTATAAGGCGCGATTGGTGGCGACAGGTTTTAAACATATTCAAGGTGTTGATTATGATGAAACCTTCTCGCCCGTCGCAATGCTTAAGTCTATTCGGATTATTCTAGCGATTGCAGCATATTTCGATTATGAGATATGGCAGATGGATGTCAAACCGGCTTTCCAAAATGGAAACCTAAGCGAGGATGTATACATGATACAACCTCAGGGTTTTGTCGATCCACAATCGCCTGGAAAGATATGCAAGCTACAGAAATCCATTTTGGAAACTGAGTGAAATTGCTCTTCCTCCTTTTGTCGATCAGGTCTGCCGGGAATGCTTGCTAAGGGCTCGGGGGTGGCAGCAGCGATGACCGACCTGGAGGAGGAGCACCCGCCGATAGAGACCGCCGGTGGGTCCGAGGAGGAGGTGGCCGACAATGCAGCCGCGCTGGCGGCCAAGACTACCATTGAGGTCGTGCGGGCGACTAGGGCGCCCGTCGAGGCTGAATGGCTAGCCAAGGCATCCGTTGACGCCGCGCTAGCCACTAGGTCGGCCGCTGCGCCTGTAGCCAGTCAGCTGGGGGCTGTGAGAACTCCTCCAGCATCAATTGGGGCCGGTTCGGCAACATCGTCAATGACAAGATCATCACTGAACTGCCCATCGAGGGTCCTGCTGCTCCGCCCATGATCGGGGTCGAGAGGACCGGCACCATCGACGTCTCTAACGTCGGGGCCACCGGGACGAGCTGGAAGTCGGTGAAGGCTCCGGGTCCCAAGCCGATGATTTGTCGGAGCTCGACCGCCATTTCGCTAGCATCCGGGGCTTGTTCATGGTAAGGCTCATATTTTTTGCCATCTTTGCATGACTCTTGTCTGACTTTCTATCGTTCCAAGGACGCACTCGTCCGTCCGGGCCATCGGAGGCCGAGGGGCGCAGAAGGAGAGGCTTGTGGAGGCTTTTTGCCGTAGATTCTCTTACCTTTGCCCCTCTTCTTCCTCCCATCCTGAAATGATTATGTAAATTATCGCAGGGGCTCGGGACGCCCTTGAGCAGGCCGAGGTCCTCTAAGCCGAGCGGAACAGTGCTCAGAAAGCCCTCAAGCTTTCCGAGGACGCCCGGAAGGCGGCCGAGCATGCCCAAGGCACCTTGGAGGTGCATCTCGGGAAGGCTCGGGCCGAGATGGAGGGATTGGCTCTAGCTAAGGCCGAGGCCGAGAAGGCCAGCGCCAAGGCCGAGTCTGCTACGGCCGAGGCTAAATTGGCTCGGTCCGTGGCCGAGTAGGCCAAAACCTCGGCCGAATCGGCCAAAGTTGAGGCAGAGGTTGCCAAGGCTAAGGTGGGGGAGGAGCTTTCCACCATACAGAGCGCAATGGCCAAGCTGGCCAAAGAGCTGAAGGATGCCAAGGCTTCCGCAGAAGGTAAGCGTTAATCCCTGCATTCATCCCCAACTCATGGTTTTCCTTTCTCACCTTGATTTTCACCTCTTGCCCTCGTCCCCGCACAGAGCGCGTGGAGATTTCCCGTCAGCAGATTGATCACCTTAAGGGGCTCCTGTAAGTGGCTGAAGCTTGGTTGGCCGAGGTTCAAGACGATGCTCTCGCTATTCTGAATCGGGCCGACAACAACCTTCCTCCTGCCCAGGAAACCCGCGATGAGTTCCTTAACTGCCTGCGGGATGGCCCTCTTCGCCTCGATGTCTTCGTAAAGGACGCTGCGAAGGCCGCGGTAGGAGTGGCCCTTGGCATCCTCAGCCGTCGGTTCCCGGAAGTGCCGGTTGCCTACATTGGCTTGGGGTGGCCGGAAAGACTCGAAGCCGGCGAGCCCAAGGCCATCGTCACCGAATTCAATGAGACTGTCGACCGGGTTGTTGACCTCATAGAATTTTGATTATTCCTTGCTGTCATAGCCCTGAGTAGGAAGGACAGAATATTTCTTATGTTAATATCAGGGTCTCATGCCCTATCCTTTTGCACTGCCGTGCCGAAGGGTGTTCGACTAAGGCATGCACAGGTTCAACTTCACCTACTCGTATTATTCTCGACGTTTAGGCCTTAGAAAATGATCTTTGCCTAGAATAGCCGAGAGGATTCTCTAATCGAACCTCGACAAGTTTTCAATTGGCCTTTAGCATAACTGTCATTCATTTTACGAGCTAGGCGAAGTGAAGGGTCTCGGAAGACCGAATTTCCCGAGTAGTTTGATCATACGTCAAGCCTTTCTCGCGTTTCAACTTCAACCCAAGTTCGACTCCAGGAGGGAAAATCCAACTTTGACCAGAGAGGGATGAGATTGAAGCAGACACGTTAAGCAAAGTCGTATTTCTCTAATACTTGGGAAAGAAGCTGTATTGGCAAGTAGTCACTGACTCGATCGATAACATTCTGTCCTGAGAGCCCGGAGCACATGGGTCGGGGCCGCGAAACTCAGAGCTGGTCATGAGCACTTGTGCAGAAGTTATCGAATCGTTTGGTTGTTACTTGTCAATTGAGAAGCATCGCTAAGCCCCGAGCGACAAAGTCAAGCTCGACAAGCAACCTACCGGAGAACCCCAACCAGGGCAGGTTGGGGCCGCGTAGCTCAGGGCTGGCCATAAGCGATGCGCGGGAGCTGTCGATGGCGTGTTGCTAGCTTGACGGCTGAGCAAAACTAAGAAAGAGAATGCAGGAACGTGCAAGGATTATGCTTTTCAAAAATTGAAAAAGAAGGGAAAGAAAACATATCTATTTGAAGACTTTGACGAAAAAGGTAGATCTCAATCGTATCGCTCCAGATGAAGAACAGCGCCCCCTACCTCGCCAACTGTTGATGGATGGGTCGACACTCCTCCGAGGGGGATCGCCGAGGAGGTGAAAGAGAGAGGGTGGTGGAGAAGCTGTCCTTCGATGGATCTGATGGTCGACTCAAATCTATCGATGAGCCAAGAAACAAGACACAGAGAGTTATACTAGTTTAGCCCTCCCGAAGGATAATAGGCCTACGTCCAGTGTGCGGTGTTCTTCCTTGGGGGGGGATGATGAACAAAGGTTACAAGTATCAGAGAGTCTGGGAGTTGTGAAGTTGCATCTCTCGGATTGGGATCCTCCTTCCTGCTTCCTCCTTTCTCCTTTCTCCTTTCTTGGCCCCTTCGCCCTGCCCTCCCTTTCATAACTCAATGGGGACAGGAACAGATGAGCTTGGGGTCCATGAAAGCCAAGACTAAGAGAGACAAACAGTGGGGTACAAAGAATATCTGATAAAGCACATGTTGGTCAGCTAGGTCTTGTACACCATGGGTATCTTGTACTTCTTTCGCCCTGGGACCCTGCTCCTGTCCCGCCAAGTGGTGTCAGATGTTGTCAGGCTGTCTCCTCCCTCTTCCTCCGTGCCTGCTAAGTTTCCTCCTAAGGATGCTCGAGGTCGGGCGATGAGTCGGGGTCGAGAGAAGGGGCCAAGGTCGGACTCGAGGAAAGGCCGGAATGCCCGACCCCCACGGGGGTCGGGCTCTCGGTCACATCCCAAGGACACTCGGTTTGACTTCTGTTGGGGTTTAATCTGGGTTTTTGAGGCACCCCGGGGTGACACCTCCCATAGTTCCTGATGTAGAACCATTCGTCATTTCAGCCTTTGTTTGAGGTCGTCAAATTGAGGAGGATGTAGCTCCACGACATCTTCTCCCGGAACTGGATTTTAGCCCCACCGACTACGCTGCCGCTCGTCCGTCGGAGGTAGAAGTAATGGCAAAAAAGATTAAAATGTGGGTCTATCCCAAGATAGGCCTCACAGAGATGGATGAAGATGGAAATCTGGAGGACGGAGTTAGGATTATGGTTGCAAAGGGTGATGTCGTAGTAATGGAGCAGGCCCCAAACAAAGGGGTGGGCCGGTAGTCAGAACCCATGAAGGAGGAAGGCGGCGAAGACGACCAACTCACCGGAGTCCGGGGTTGGGAACTGCTCCCCCCACGCTGGCCGCCACATCACGAGCTCCTGAGCGGGGAGGACGCGGAGCCGCTGCAATCCACCATCGTCTCCTTCCCGGCGAGTGAAGGCACAAAGGACGAGCTGGACTCGGCCTCATCTCCACCAGCCGACGAAGCCCTCGCCGCCTTCTTTGACAACTTCTTCAGCGCCATAGGTCTCGACCAGGAAAATGAGCGGCCCTTCCAAATGCGAGTGCTGCTCTGGAAGTGGAAGTGGCGACTGAGCACGTCGAAGAGACGAGAGCTTAAAGATGGAAGCATTTGGGAATTTCTTGGCAATAGAAAGGCGTGAAGAGGAAAGAGAGCGAAATGGCAGCACGGTTTAAGAAGGGGCAATGATGGGCCTGGCAGCGCCGACCTCGGAGAGCACGCGACACCGTCAACGGCACGTGAGGAGCATCCGAGGCGCCCCTGCCCATCCATATCCCTGGCTTGCCATGTCATCCTGATGTTTGAATTAGAGCTGTCGAACGTCTGGAAGCAATTAACAGTGTCCAAAGGGCCACCGTTGCGCATCCTGGAGAAGTCACCGCTGGGTGCACCACTTTCGCCATCTCAAACATCAGTTCCACCTGTCACTTCGGGAAAAGTGGAAACTAGAGGCACGACTAGCCGTTGCGCAGCGTCGGTTTTCATAGCCCTGACGGGACATGATTAACGTTTAGTTCAGATTGTCACGGGACTTTAATCGGGGAACACGCCCTAAAGTTAGGGACCCACCCGGTGATAAGTTGCGCAAAAAATTCCGTTGACTTCATTGACTGCAACAAGCCTCTGGGCTGTGGCTTTACCGCCTTGGGCAACGGCTTCCGGGCCACCTCCCGGTCAGAGTCGGGACTACTGTAGGCCTCTGAGGAGTTGTCCTGACCAACTTGTCGGTCACCACTAGCCTTCGGGCCATGGCTTTACCGACCCGGGTGACGGCTCCCGGGCCATTTCCCGGTCGGAGTCGGGTCTACCGTAGGCCTCCGGGCAATAGTCTTGACCAACGTTTCGACCATCACTAGCCTTCGGGCCATGGCTTTACCGACCCGGGCGACGGCTTCCGAGCCTTCTCCCGGTCAGAGTCAGGACTACCATAGGCCACCGGGTAGTAGTGCCGACCAGGTCGCCGACCACCATAGGCCTCCGGGTTGTGGCTTTACCGACTCGGGCGATGGCTTCCGGGCCACCTCCCGGTCGGAGTTGGGACTACCGTAGGCCTCCGGGCAGTAGTCCTGACCTACTTTTCGGCCGCTACTAGCCTCCGAGCTGTGGCTTTATCGACCTGGGCGATGCCTTCCGGGACGCCTCCCGGTTGGAGTTGGGACTACTGTTGGCCTCCAGGCAGTAGTCTTGACCAACTTGTCGACCACCACTAGCCTCCGGGCCATGGCTTTATCGACCCGGGCAACGATTTCTGGGCCATCTCCCAGTCAGAGTCGGGTCTACCGTAGGCCTCTGGGCAATAGCCCTGACCAACTTGCCGACTACCATTGCCCCCGGCTGTGGCTTTGCCAACTCGGGCGATGGCTTCCGGGCCACCCCCTGGTCAAGGTGGGAACTACTATAAGCCTCTGGGCGGTAGTTCTGACCAACTCGCTGACTGCCACTGGCTTTCAAGCTATGGCCTCCTCAACTCGGGCAACGTCTTGCAGACCACCCCCTGGTCGGGGTCAGGACTACCATAGGCCTCCGGGCGGTAGTTCAGACCAACCCGCCTACTGCCACCAGCCTTCGAGTTATGGCCTCCTCAACTCAGCTGGCAACCTTCGGGCAACAATAAGGGGCAACTTAGGGGCTACCATATGCCTTCGGGCAGCAGACGCATCGAACCTAATAATTGCCACAAGTCACTGGGCTACGGTCCGCTCGGAGGAGAAATAAAAAGCAATCCTACAGACTAGACCCTAGGCTTGGATGTACCATCCGACCCTAGGCTCGGGGGCTACACCTGGCAGGTGCACCAAGGCAGTGCACCTGCTAAAGCTCAAGCTACTAGATTTCGGGAACCAGCTAAGGCCTTGTTGCGATGCCTTGGGAATCCACTGGAGACGATGACAAGAAGGACCTTAGATCCTAAGGATGGATGACTCATTAATCCTTAGGCTCGGGGGCTGCTGTGGCGGGTGTCACCCCAGGGTAGCACTTGGACCAAAGTTGAAGTCAAGCTGAATCGGATTGCGAGTCCTCGGGACATGGTCGAGAGACCAACCTCCCCTCATGGTCGGCCATCCCCACCTCCCCGAAGGTCCGACCTCGGCACTCCCTTCTCGACTTTGACTCCTCGACCCGACTTCTGGCCTCCTCGGACAATACTTGGTTTGCAAGGAGGCGAGGAGGGGACAACCCGGCAAGGAATGGCATCACCCGACAACACAGTACATGTGGTATCTGCAAAGGAGGGATCCCAAGACAAGATAAGGCACAAGACACCCACAGCATGCCAGACCCGGAGGGCATCTCCGTGTACCTTTTTCAGATGTTGCTTGTACTTACTTTTTAGATCTTTAGTCTTAGCTTACTTGGCCCCCAAGTCCTTTGTCACTGCCCCCTTGGACTATAAAAGGGAGGGTAGGCGGGGACAGGAGGACACACGATCACATAGATAGACATCGCTCAGTTCATAGCTTGTTATTGGCTAGCTTGCTCTAAGCCCCAAGAAATCACCCTTGTAAACCTTGTTCATTATCCACCCCAACAAAGAACACTGGACGTATGCCTATTATCCTTCGGGAGGGTTGAACCAGTATAAATCACGTGTCTCTTATTTTCTTGGCTCGTCTTAGCGACTCGAGTCGACCATCAGATCCAGAGGAGAGGCGGCTTCCCGACCACTCACGTACCTCCTCGGGCACATCCCTTGGAGGACTACTGACCTACCTGTTGACAACTTCGAACACATGAAAGTCTAGGATTGCCTCAAGATTTTCATGAGTCACGGTCACCTTCTGCAAAATCCCATAACTTTCTAGGATACCTTCGTGAGGAGTTTTGAAAGTTTTATGGGTCGGGGTCAAAGGTTCATCACCCAGAAGTGCGAACGCTAAGGAATCAGAAATGATATATGCCCCAATGATGGGATTGTAGAGACCCTTAACCGGAGTTTCCCTTATGTTGCAATGAATGGTTGATGAAGGTGAACTAATCCGAATTGCTTCGGACAACAATTCACACTCTTTCAACCACTTATGGCTCATCATGGATGTTAACCCCTTCACGGTCTCTCTAAGGAATTTATCCTCGAGAGGTACAGGAGGAGGAACTAGAACTAGTGGTCTCTTTTTGCAGAAGAATTTCGAGGTGTTCCCATAATCTTCAAAAAGATCGTCCTCAAAATTAAAGGGAAACTCCGAAGACTGAATTACTTCGTCCTTCGGTGTTCCCGGTTTGGGTGAGATTTCTATAGCCGGATCTTCTGATATGCAAGGTAAAGCATTGGACTTAGCTGGAGAGTATCCTCATCGCTTTCCTTGACAATCGCCGGTAGTGATTCACGATAATCTTCGATGAAGGAGATGTTCTCTAGCAGATGACTTAGGATTTCTCTTCCTTCCATCGGAGTCTTATCTGAAAACAAACCACCGGATGCGATGTCAAGATATAGGGCAGACTCTTGGCCAAGACCTGACCAAAAGTGTTGCAGCAACACATGGTCGGGTAAGGACAAGTTGGGGCTGGATTGGATCAGAGTTAAGAACCTCGCCCAAGCTTCACCTATAGTGTCCTTCTCAGTCTAACAAAAGATGAGAACTTCTACGCGTAGAGATATGATACGGGCTAGCAGGAAGAAAGCGAGATAGAATCTGTCTCAGAGTTCTTCCCACTCACCGTTTGCTTTCTCTATGGTAAGAGCGTACCATTGATTCGCCCTTTCGGTAAGTGAAAAGGGAAACAACTTCCACTTCAAAGTTCTTTGTGTCATGCTTGGAATCATCAGGGATGAACACAATTGCTCGAACTCTCATAGATGATAGTGTGGGTTTTCATGATCGCTCCCAGAGAAGGATTGCTCCAGAACCATGGCTATAAAGCCAGGGCAGAGTTCAAAGCCAGATGAAAGAATTGACTCAGAAGAATATGGTGGCTTAAAGAACTCGCCCTTTGGAGCGGATAGGCTTTGGATAGGTTGCTCCATAATCTAAGGGAAAAGGAAAATAAAAAGATACGAGGATGACCTAGGCTCTAGGATAAATCAGCAACCGTTCCACGACAACGGTGCCAGAAATGCTTGTTGATATTTCTTACAACCACAGATAAAATCCGCAAGCGCACGGAATACCGTTGTTGCACTTCACCATGGGAGTATTCCAAGGGATATCGAATCCAAGGAACGGTGAGGATTATCAAAGATTTAGGTTCATCCAAGGACATCCAAGATTAGGTAGGCTAAAGTATAGAGAGGATTCTATGGTTCCGGCTCTAAGAAGCTGGTAAAATTATTTTACTTTCTTTACTTACTTCGAGCATTGGCTTACACTCGATCTGCTGAGTGACTCCGACCTATAGCTCTACGCCGTACCTGAACGTGGAGGAATACAAAGGACGGACAGGACTGTCACCACGTGTCCCCTACCTCTCACCCGTGGAGTACGAGGCAAATAAAGGTAAACTCTAGCCTAGACACCACGTCTAAACTATTGAATACTACTCTAGCCTTGCGCAAGAACACCCGTCTTCATCAGAGGTCTTAGTACTAGAGCACCCAAATAATGGACGATGATCCCGTATGTAAATGCGATAAAGTAAATCACTCAAAGTAAAAGTATAACAACCATAGTAAATCACAAACACTTACTTTATTGAAGAAAGTATTCGTCAAGGTACAAGACCGGAGGATGATATCGGGACTCCCAGCACTCCTTCCAACTACCCCTCGGAGATAACTCTGACATTAGGGGCACTCCTTTCGGAGCTTCCCCTCACTCTCTAACTTATTTCCTAAGTACTAGAGACCTAACACTAAGACTTTGGAGTGAAGCTTTATTCTTCTTGGAGCTGTGTCTTGAAATAAAGTGAAGACCTCCTTAAATAGCCCTCCAAGTCGGTTTTATGGCGCTTAGTAACCGCCATACCCACCTAACCATCATTGGGGACGAATAGGGAGTTGCCACGTGAAAGGTGGGGATGAACACCCGCCAAATTGGTTCGGCGGAACCAGGGTTCGGCCGAATCTTGGTCAGCACCGTTCTCCCCTGTTTTTTCTCTAGGCACTGACATGTGGGCCCCTAAGGCGGTTCCTGGGTGTTTGGCCCCACTTTAAGGCGGTTTCACTCGACTTGTGGGCCTCCGATCCGCGGGAAGCTGACGTGGTGATCACTGATTGATTGGAGTTATGTTTCGTCGCCACAAAAGCATACTTTCGCTTCATTTTGATATATTATTCACCTGCATACAATTAATCACCAACACTCGTGAAAAGAGTTAGTAAATAACCCTACCGCTAAGTTGATGTGCCTAGTTTGTTCCACTTATGCAGGAGTTGACGGTCAGATTTTGGGAGTTAATGACCATCAACACTTGGCTTCCTCATCTCCAGGTAAGGTATCAAAGCAAACTCGAACAAAATCAGGGCCATCGAGAGCATGAAGTCACCGACTAGGCTCAAAGAAGTCGATTTGCGGTCAGGATGGCAGAACAAGGACTACCTTTCTTCAGCCTTCTAGAGAAACAAGACAAGTTTGAGTGGACACCAGAGGCCAAAGAGGTGTTCTACGCACTCAAGTGATACCTCCCCAATCCACCTGTCCTCTTCACCCCACAACCACAGGAGGAACTCTTCCTCTACATTGCTGCAACGCCATACTATGTAAGCACCGTCATCATTGTCGAGTGCTGGAAAGTACATCTAGTCTACTACATTAGTGAAGTATTGCATGACGCCAAGGACAGATATCCCCAGATCCAGAAGCTTCTCTACGCTGTGGTCATGACATCCCGAAGCTGCGCCACTACTTCCAAGGCCACAAGGTCGTGGTCGTCTCCTCATATCCCCTTGGTGAAGTTCGCAACAAAGAAGTCGCAGGACGCATTGCGTAATGGGTCATTGAGCTCAGCTGATTCGATCTCCATTTCATCCCACGAAAGTCATCAAGTCCCAGGTACTCACAGAATTCGTCGCCGAATGGGTCGTCCCCGATGACGGCAAAGTTGATCGAATAGACAACGAGCGATGCTCATTGTCCTTCGATAGGGCTTTCAACAACCAGGGAGTAGGAGATGGATTCGTTCTAACTTCACTGACCGAAGATCAGTTTTGACATGCCGTGCAACTAAATTTCCAGGCATCTAACAATACTGCCGAGTACGAAGGACTTCTCGCCGGTCTGAGAGCCGTCGTAACACTTGGGGTCAAGTGATTAGTTGTGATAGGGGACTTAGGTATAGTTGCCAACCAAGTGCATAAGGATTACGAGTGCTCTAACCTCAAGTTGTCCAAGTATCTCACAGAAGTAAGAAAGCTAGAACGCAGGTTCAACGGATTTGAGGTACGTCATGTCTATCGCAAAGACAATGTTGATGCTGACAAGCTCGCCCGCCGAGCTTCCAAAAGAGAACCAATGGAACTCGGCACATTCCTTGAAGTGCTAACCAATCTCTTAGTCAAGATCTCACCGAATGACGACATCGATAACACCACCGTTGTTGGTTCGAGGGCTACTACTCAGAATGACAAGCTCATCGTGGACATCGAGACTGCTACAGATTGGCGCACACCGCTAATTGAATTCATCAAGACCGATAAGCTGTCGGATGATGCCACGACTCACAAGCAAAGAAACCTTCTTGACAAGCCAAGGCCTACTTTATGATTGGCAACGATCTATACAAGAAGGCCGCCAATAGGGTAATGCTGAAGTGCATCACATCCGACGATGGCAAGGAGTTACTGCTTGATATTCACGAAGGAATCTGTGGATCACACGTCGGAGCGAGAACACTGGTCAGCAAGGCCTTTCGCCAAGATTTTTACTGGCCATCGGCCCTTCAATATGCCTCCGATATGGTACAACGGTGCGATGCTTGCCAGTTCCACAGCAAACACACCAAGTTACCAGCCCAAGCCCTCCAAACCATCCCTTTGTCCTGGCCGTTCTCGTGTTGGGGTCTTGACATCCAAAAACCCTTTCCAAAAGGCTGAGGTGACTACAAGTTTTTGTTTGTGGCCATCAATAAATCCACTAAGTGGATCGAAGCGGAGCCAACTCGAGAAATCAGATCCGAACATGCAATCAAGTTCATTAAAGGGATATTTTGCTGATATGGGCTCCCGAACCAGATATTGACAGACAATGGCTCCCAGTTCACGAGCACCGACATCCAACATTACTAATCAAAATACGAACTCAAAATTTGCTTTGCGTTGGTGTCCCATCCTCAGAGCAATTGGCAAGTCAAGTGGGCAAACAAGATTGTACTACAGGAGATAAAACAGGTGTACACGATAGGCTTATGGCCTACAACTCATGATGGGTTGAGGAGCTCCCTTATGCTCTATGGGCCGTCCGTACCACTTTGACTACAGCAATTGAAGAGATTTCGTTCTTCCTTGTGTACCGATCTCAAGCTATGCTCCCTATCGAGCTACGCTATCCATCAACACGAGTTCGCGAGTTCTCGGATGAGGACAGGACGACAGGCGAGTAGATGATGTCCCTACCACGAGAAGTGCATTCGAGCCATAACTTGACATCGGCGATTACGTCCTCCGACAAGTACAAAACCAGGCAGGAGCAACAAGCTCTCACCTAAGTAGGAAGGACCATACACGGTGGTACAAGTGTTGTGGCCAGGTGCATAAAAAATCGCCACCGACAAGGGTCGTGAGTTATCCAATTCCTGGAACATTGATCAACTACGAAAATTCTATGTATAAAATCGATGTCCAGTTTCTAAGTTCTATACAAGTTCTCATGTATATATATATATATATTTGTCTTATATATTACAATACTTTCTCCAGCGAATCCCTTTTTCTTCATAATGCCGCAAATCGAAGTTATTTATTGTCAATCTATTATGCTAAGTCTGACTAGATACTAGGTCTTAGCACCTTGGCCAGGGACGCGTGGCACATATGGTCTAGTCGGACGCTACGGGTCAAACGCCCATGTCAGATTTGGTCATGTCAAAGCACCCACTATAACATATTAACTAGTCGTGTGCTCAGGAGTTTCTTCCAACTTCATGGCTGGGGGCTAGGAATTCGCTGCTTCAACCATGGTCTAGTATGAAAATTCAAGCTACTTTTGCGGAAACTTTATAATTTCCATAAAACTAGCTGGGGACTAGGAAGGGTACCCAACTTCACAATGCCAAGATTGGTTCAAGCAAAGAAGTACTTTTCTACTATTATAGTAAACATAACCATTCAATAGTATAAAACAAAATGTTAAGTTTCAGTCTCTACTAATGTCTTGTCTAGTATATTGCTTTATCGGGCAATACATTGGCTGAACCTACCAGGAGGGCAATTGCCACTACATCGAGGCGAACACGTCCTCGGCAAGTGGAGTGAGGGACTACGCCAGCTGGTCGATCTCGGCAGAAGTTCTCCAAGAAAGAGAAAACCCCTTTTGCCAGAAGCTTAGGTTCATCTAGGGACGTGACTCATGAATACAAACATGGATGTGCCCGCCTGCATGCCTATTGGCCCGACGACATTCTCTCTTCAGACTGTTGTCAATCCGTTTAGCGATACCGGTGAGTCCTTCACATGTACTCCGGAGCCACCCTAGGTAGCCCTATATGGACTTCTCGGGAGGGGGACAAACCACGCGCAACTCTTGACACAACTGATGTAGGGCAGAGCAGTTGTTCTCTAGATAGGAGGAGATCCGTATCTCCCTGCCCTTTGAGAATTCCATGCTTTGTTCCCTATTGATGTTGTCAGAGGCCCGTTCCAGTTCTTATTTCTTGTACATTGCCTTTCAGTACTCAGCCTGTCGTCCCGCCTCTTCGAGGGAACCTGCAAGGCCTAAAGAGGATAGCAGCAGCATTAGCACCCCTTGATCTGAGTGCAAGGGTAGTAAGCTATAATGTCACAGGATCCGTACTTTGACATTCCTCACAAAGAAGGGCAATCTAGTTTTCTTGAGAGGTCAACACGTCATCAGGAGTAACGGCAACCAGAGCACGTCCGTTGCCGCTTGGGGTGGATGAAGCCTGGGGTGTACTGGGTCCGACGATTAAGTCCAACGAGCATCCGCCTTGCTGGATGTCCTCATTCTTGACTTCAAGAAATGTACGATACAAGGTTTCGAGAAAACAAAAGCCCTGAGTAGGACGTAACGAAAGGGAAGTGTTCTCGAATATCAAACCCAACACTTGTCCTTACTTATTACAATAAAGGGAAAAACAGAATATTTACTCTTCAAAAAAGGGAATCACAGAGTCCCCAAGAGCCACCACTTCCAACATGGTGTCATTGTGGTGTTTGTCAGCTCTGTCCTTGAGGCACGTGAGTGATGTGGCATGCGTAGGACTTGAGTCTGGTTTGCACCCCATCTACCACCTGATCGGTGTGGTTGTCTGTGGCGGTCTCCAGCGGGGTGATGAGTGAGCCTGATGTTTCCCCCATCGTCGTCATCTCATTGAGGAATGCGGGGTGGTCAATGTTTCCCCCAGGCCCTTGGCCACCACGTCGAGACACCCATAGTTGTCGTGCAGGGCTTGACCGAGAGAAGCAAGGTTTCCTTTCGACTCCGTGAGCTCGCACTCGAGACCTCGACGTTGTCGTTCATTACCCGCCACCACCTCCTGCAACTTGGCGTTTTTCACATACCCATATTCTAGGGTCAAGTAAAATCCTGTCAAGACAAAGCTAGAAGTAAAGATCTCCAATTTTCTGGCCCAAAATTTTTCACTACTAACACAGGACATGAATTTCAACCTAACCTCTGTACATGCATATGCTTAAACATATGCTTTGGCACTTGAATCTTGAGCATCTGGATTTCCTTTATTTTCCTAAAAAAAAATTCATTTCATCATAAATACATTTTCTCAGATCACTAGTGATTTAAAGAGAGAACCCTATACCATACTAAGACACATACACCTAGAGGGGACACCTAAAACAAATGAAGATTACTCTAATTTTCTAAATTTATTCAAACTAGATAAAATAAAGGAAAAATTCATGTAGGTACTAAATGTTATGATCAACTCAAATATAATTTTTGAACAATTTTAATGATTAGGCTTGATGCCCAAGAAAATTAAACAAAAACAATAAAAAAAGGGCAAATTAATGGTCTTAATCGGCTAACATGACAACTCGCCTAAAAGACCTTTAAAATGCACATAAAGGAATATAGGAAATAATTTATTTCAAATACTAGGTTAAATACCATGAACAAATATAATTTTTTGGAAATTTTTCTCTATAGTTTAGCGCCCATGAAAATTTCAACAAAATTTAAAATACCCTAATTTGTTGAATTTCTGAGAGCAAACCACAAGTAATTTTTGAGTGAAACCAAGGAAAATGGACTCTATGTTTGCTCCCCTACTTCCAGGAAAATTTTCATTAAATTACCCAACTCACAAAATAAGTTATGAGGCTGCAAAGTGAGACATGGGAAATAATTCGAAAAATGCCTTCAAAATTCAACTACACACAGTTACCTATCCATACCACTCACCCTGACCTAGAATACCACGGTTGGACCCACATGGCAGTCCCTGCAAGCTAGCCTAATCGTTGTCTCTTTCACCCAACCGACCAAGCACGCCAGCGCACGGGCTGACCGTGCGTAGACCGCCGCCGACGCGTGGGCGCGACGTGCTGGCGTCCGAGGAACCTCCACTCAGCCTCAAACTCCTTTGACAGCGTCACCTAACTCCATTCAACCCCTCAAGACTGACCAACTCGATGAAGCTAGCCTCAGCTCGCTCTTTTCCTTTGCCTCGTCGCCGTTGGACACGAAGAAAACGACCGCTGTCGTAGCCAAGGAGCCTCGGTCCTTTCATTCTCTTTAATGTTCTGCACTCACCACACAATGCCGAGCATTTTCGCCTTTGACATCATCTCGTTTCCTCCATTGTAGCTGCAACAACGCCGTCATACCCCATCCCGGGCTGGAGCCTTCCCCAAGCATCGCCGCAGCATCGTTGACGCCGTTCCGGCCAATGTAGCCTAAGGCAAGCCAAGCCGCCGCGCCGTCAACATCGCCTCGGTCATCCTCTTCTTTCCCCTCAACAATCTTGAAGAATGGAGCTCTGACGAGGCAGATCGCCGTCACCGTCCCAAAGTTCCAGCCACCGTCGCCATAGCCGATTTCTTCACATTCGGTAAGCCATACCCAAATTTGTTGTACCAAGAGCATCCTCGGGAGGTACTCGAGCTATTGCATGCCTTGCCTCTGCCTCTGATGTACCAGATCGAGCCAGCACCATTGCCCTGCCACTTCCGCCACCGCCGTCGATCGGACCTCGCATTGCATGGCTCGCCCAAGCCTCGCCAGGTATCTTGCACCCTCGGATAAGCACTCCAGACACCTGAGAATACTTATGCATGCACTAATTCGGCACAAGACAAACCGTAGACTAGATTGACACATCGCTTGATCCCGGCCACCGCCCGTGCTCACCGCCGGCTCAACTCCGGTCACTGCAATACCCAAAACCACCGCCAATAGGTTCGCAATGAGACACTCTTTCTTGTCTCTTTTGGTCATCCCCTCTGAAACACCGCCGTTGGTCGCCGGCGAGGCCAAGAAGAACTACAGCCATCGGTGCCCTGCTTCTTTTCCTCTCCGTCTCACTGACAACCGGGCCCCACCCCTTCGGGCGCCAAAAATCCCTTACTCAAAACCGCTAGCCACTGACCCGTGGGCCCTGTGTACAGGAAAGTTAGAAAAAAGGGGAAAAGTGCAGTAGTTTATGTTTTGCTCACAGAGAACCAATCCCACTTATAAAATCCATATAAAATTCAACAGAACACATTTTTGAATGGAACATACTGCCATATGGGCTATACTGCGCGGTGGGGCTGCGGAGCCAGTGTCACAGCGTCCTCCACCCGGTCCCACGTGCCAGAACGCACGCCCCACGCACGGGAGCATGCGTCGGCTGCGTGGAACGCGCGGAGCACGCGTCGGCCGCCGCGACGCCGAGCCCTCTCCGACTCTTCCTCGCCAGCGACATCATATAAACTCGACCGCCGACAATCTTTCCCTTTTTCTCACTCTTGTCTCGGTCCACGAAGAAGCAGAGGCTGTCCACCTCGAGAGCGCCGAGGACACTCAAAGAAACCTCGCCACCGGCAAGCGAAGACTCAACCGCATTTAACGCATGGTGAGCTACTTCCTTGAGCAATGCGTGTTCCCACATCCTAGTTCCCTACTCTCTTAGATGACCCATTTTCATTCCAAATGGTGTAGCCAACGATCGGGAATGCCACCGTGCCGAAGCAAGGAAACGACGCGCTCTGTGTCGATCGCCGCCGTGAGCTCGCTCGTCGCCAGCCTTCCACGGTAAACCTCTGGCCAAATCCTCTCACCACCTTGTTACCCGATGCCTAACATTGGTTTAAATCGAAGGAATCGCCATGAATCGCTCTGTGGAGGGAATACCCATTTTCTTCCCCAACTCCAGCTGCCACCGTCAAACTACGACTCTTCTTTCTCTGGTAAGCCATAGCTTGATTCCCATTGTTTCAAGTATCACCAGCACCTCCTTAACAAGGGCCCACACCCCTTTTTCATAGCCAAGTATCGAGACGCTCTACCGATGTTCAACCGAAGTGAAGACCGCCGCAGCTTCAGGACGTTGCACGGTACCACCTCCATCCAGACCTTGCCAGAGCCAAGCCTTTGCTCGGTAAGCTTCCTAAGGACCCCTAGAAGCTACATCCCATGCATGCACGACAAAACAATAGCTCGAAACTTACATGCACGATCTTCCCAAACCACAGCACTGCCCGCTCCATCGCTGACGACTGTTCCGGCCATAGTAGTGTGCAAGAGAACCACCGATAGCTTCACGTAACCCCTACTACCTTTTCCTTTTTAGTCGCGACCGCTACCCGACCACCGTTCGCCGCCGGTGCCGGCAAGAAGCTCGCCGCGCACCTCTGCTCTACTTCTCTCCCTCACTAAGCCACTGACATACGGGACCCATCAGTCAGGCGCCAAATCAAGCGTTTAAAAATTAAACAGCCACTGACATGTAGGGCCCACATGGATTAAAAAAAGGAAAGAGATTAAATCTGAGAGGGAATTTTTCAACAGAGATAGAACCTAACTTTGAAAATTCATATAAAATTTAAAATAGCACATTTTAACTTGGAACAATTTTTATTAGATCCACAAATTGTTAACTTTAGTACTGTAGAATAAAAACAACTGCACACGGTAGGAGATTTATTTTTAAAAAAACTCTTTTTATGAACCTAGCAAAATAGGGTAGGTTTAACTTGTAAAAATCATAGGAAAATCATCCTAGCTCCGAATAAGGTGAACCAAAATTCTGTAAAATCAGATAAAGTTATACTTTATGTTAAAATTATGACAATAAGTACTTTCTGAAGTAAACAAATCACTTAGGGAACTATTAATAAAGGGGGTTATTCTTGTGCACACCAACTTCTAAAAATTATAGGGGACACATTAAAATTCCTAAAAATTCAAACTAAATTTTATTAGGACCACCTCCCTGTGTTTCATTTACTAAAAATAATTTACATACTAGCATCCCTATGGGTTAGCCTTGAACAAATTCAAGAAGAACCTAGCTATACACTTGACCTACAGATGACTACATAGGATCTTCCACTTTGGTAGAAAATAAAAAGATAAAAACTTTACTTAGGAAGTCAACCTGAAACTAAACACTTTCAGTCATATTGCATTCATCTTAGATCATGAAATTTTCATAAGTACTTGTAATCTAAACTGTCGTATGTATGCATTAGACGAACCGCTGACATTTTACGAGGATCCCTTGTATTTGAACGAGCAGGAGGAAGGAGAACTAGGCAAGTCCTCACCTTCCCCTTTGAACACTTTGATCCTAAATTTTTGGAGGTTATTTCAAAATGGTTGAGAACTTTGCATGATGTTTGTTATAATGACACTAAAACTTTGGAAAGAATGATTAGTACAACTACCTATGTTGCATGCCATCTCAAACTCCTCATGATTCCTTAGCCTAATTCCTAACCCTAGGAATGATCAAGATGTAATATGCGATTGACAATCTGAAACCCTGGATGATTTACCCTTATGCTTTGCATTGTTTGTAGTGTCATTTTCCCATCATTATTGGGCAAAGTTTCTATGCTTTGATTCAAAGATTCTTTTCTAAAAATTATGTTATGATAAAAATGCTATTTGTTAAAGCAAAAATATGGAAAATGTGAATTTCGAGTTAGGGCCGCAAGTGGTATACGTATGGTGACTAGTTGTATACCGATAGGGGGAGTGTGTGCCCAGACTACCCTAAGGACTTCACTCCACGTATGTTCATCTCGAAAACAGTACAGCCACATGAGCTAGTATGGGATAGCCCTAGCTTAGTATGCTATTTGTGGATTATCCTTGCATTATAGTAGGCGCGGTGAGTATGGATTCGAATAACCCGGAGGAACTTTGTATTTTACCAGCGATGTGATTGTTTAGGTGACTAAGTCTGTCCAATACAACGATATTGTGCCACGTGGGTGGGTTCCTGTCGTGTCTGCCCCCATGGCGTTAAGTTTAAGGCGTGGGCCTGCCACTTAACGGTTCTATGCCATACTTTCGAAATGGCGTAGGATGGAGGAAACACATATCGTGCTGGTGTAAGGCTAAACCATAAATTTTAGAAGGGCTTTGTGGTGAATAATAAATCGGATACTCAAGTATCACGTGCCATGCTTCGCATGATTATTATGTCACCCCATGTGGGTAAAGTGTACACACTCTGCGGAGTTAAAACTAATTGATTAGCGGTGCTCACGGTTACGAGCGTCGTGTGAATGAGTTGTGGGTATAGTTTTGTGTGTTCTCAACAAAGTTTTTCTGCAAGAACTGATTGAAAATATTCAAACATGATCACTGTCTTAATTATTGTCTTTGCTGCCCCGAAAATGCAAAGGACGGATGATGATTGCTAATGTTACTCCTTTGCTGCCCTGAAATGCAAATAGAGGATGATATATATGTATTACTATCTACTGAATGCCCAATTTAGCAAAGTACTTGCTTGCTGAAATTTATCTGTGCGAACCTGGAATTTACCATGGGATTTTCTCAAAATAAAATTTGCTTTGCGCTAAAAGAACCCAATATGAACTTCCTTTGATAAAACCAAACATGTAGCATGTAGGCTTGATGGGTGCTTGCCATTCGTTGTACTGACACTTGTGGTATATCTATTCTTGGTTGTTTGCATAGACGTGACTGCAGTAGAGTTTTCTCCTGAGGAGGATGAGTTCGTCGAGGATGCTTCATTCTATCTAGATGGTTCTTACTAGGGTATATTCCCCCAGTCAGCTGAACGAATGATCCTCTAGGCTGAAGAATACTCTGCGAAGATGATACATCTATATGTTCATATTTGGCCTGACAACCCTATGTAATTATGAAACTAGTATGTGGTACTTAGTAATGCTAGCAAGCTGAACCTTTGAATATTAGAGGTATCAAATGCTTGGACGAAAGTGGTTAGTATATTCCTTTTGCTAGGAATGTATTAATCACGAGTATGAGTTAAAGATAATTGAGACAATGTAGATCTTTAGCTAATTGATGTCAAGTCTTCTAGTTGTGTAACACATCTGGTCATCGCCATCGAGTGGTTTGACGGGCACAATTTAGGCTGAAGTTGACTGGCAGGCTAAAGACCTAGCAATGCTTAGTTATTTTTCTCTCAGAACGTTGGATATCTTACTATGCTTATGGGAAGCATTGATATGTTCTATTCGTCCCTTAAATATAGTAAGAGGTCCGGAGGCATCCCGACAGCAAGTGGTATCAGAGCCAATACTGACTGTAGGAACCCTTTTTATGAACTGGGCGATAGAATGGCTTCAAAAGGAAATATTTGGAGGATAACTTTCTCGTCAAATGTATTTTGAAAACTAATCTATTCTTATTCCTTATCTCTCTTTGGATAGATATCGTCCCTATATGTTCAATTGTTTGGTTTTGAAACCTCATCTTGCTTCTAAAGGACTGGGGAGAAATCTATGGGCTTAGAAGACATAGGTGCTAACTTGTACTAGGGGATGAAAGAAACAAAAATTTAAATTAGTAACATCCATGGGAAGGTTTAAAAATCCTCTGGTAATAAAAGGTTAACATCTACTCTCCTGGAAGTGAAATTCAAAATTTGAGTTTTATGATAAGCCCAGAACAGGGATAGAAACAGGATAGGGATGAAAATTGTGTGCCAAAAGCCCTAATTTATTTGGCATATAGAGGCCACCAGATGTTGTGAATATCTTGATATCATACCCACATTATGACCTGACCAGGACACGAACTTTTTTTCATACATGCATCATATTTTAAAATGACGAAAGTTTCGGGTCACGTAAATTCTAGAACCTGTAGCAGACGGCCTTCACAATTTTGTACAGACCTGAGTACTGCGCCTAAAATTCTGAAAATTTACCGAAGCAGCTGCGCAACTTGGTTATGACACTCCAGTATTTTTCCCAGAATTTTTGACCGACCAGAAATTAGGACAAAAATTCGATCAGAACAGCCTACCCTGTAATTTCAGAACTGCATTACTTCCAGCAAAATCCGGGTGTCCAAAATTTTGAAATCCAAGTCATAGGAGTGGGTTTACACCAGAGGTTTCTCAGGAATGAACCCGGGTGAGAGAAAAGCTTTCCATACGTCAAAATAGGACTCATCAGTACCCCTATGTTATCCAAAACAGATTTCGATTCGGTACGTGCAAAATTATTTCTAATCCTTTGTTGAGCCTTTAACAAAATTCTAATTAGTATAAACATATATTCCTAAATGTTGTAGGTGACTACCATGTGGCAGCCACTAGGTTATTCCGGAGGTTTTGAGGAAGGTTCGTTGCCTCACATCCTGTGGCTCATGCTGCAGCATCTTGGATTCACTTATCGGCCGGACTACCATTTCTTTGTTATGGAACGAAGTTCGTCACTCCGGGCGTATATGGCTGAGTTACGTATAGCGGGACCTTGGGCACATGAGTCCCCACTCTATTTTTTGGCTTATGGTTGGGATGCACCTTCTGCAATGAATGATGTCACATTTCAAGCAATCGTGTGTTATCGACATCATAGGCCAGGGATAGATGGGTTTTTTCATTATTTTCCAGCTCGCGCTTCTCAAGCCGCTGCTAATTACTATCTAGGATTATAGGGGCATGAAAGAGAAATTAACTCTCCAGAGCTTCTCTTAGCCGGCTTTGTTCGAGCTATGGATAGGTACCTTGCAAGCACTATGATGGAACTGCATAGATTGCAAACAAGGGTGGTAATGCTTGATAGGCGTATAGAACCACTTGGGCATCAGGGGTATTTTGATAATGCTACTATTTATGGAGATCAGAATCTTTGGCCACTTACCGAGACTTTGCCATCTCCAATGGGCATTTATCAAAACATAAACACTCGAGCCCGCATGAGAGTTGGTTTTCATCGCAATCGTCACACCATGCCAGACCCTGCACTTGTTGGAGATCCAGAACTGTTGGGACCATTCTATGTGTTCCAGCGGAATGGGAGGCAATACCGCTTTACTATGGCCGCCCCAACGACCACGGTGCCACAACCTCCCCTCGGATTGTCCCAGATTTCCTAGAGAGGAGTTTCAAGGAAAAATGTATCGGATGTGACTTTCATTTCTTATTTCTCATAAGATGTATGAGATGACATCCTAATATGTAATCCTTGTATGGTCAAATTTTTGTAACACCTAGTTGTGTACTTGGTGCTTTGTGACCATTATTCCATCTCTATGTATTGTAAACACTTGACTCCTTCTGAACCTATGTGCCGAAATGGAATGTATGCTCATTTTAAAGATGAGTTGCTTGCTGTCCAAAAATTTGTTTTATGCAGATATACAAAGGATAACTTGCATACTCAACTATTAGACAACATTCCTACCTACCTTGCGTACAAAGTGTATCTATATGTCATTTCTTTGTGCAAAAACTCATGTACTGTTGTACTCTAAATGTAGGATGACTCGTACATGTTCTGGCACCTATTCTACGGCTCGTGCCAGAACAACCAAAGCGTTGCTTCACCTGAGTAGCGTGACGATGATCCGACCCTCGCGTAGCTTTTAGCCCAACAGAATCGCATTTTTGAACGAATGGTGGAAAATTCTGAGACCATGGGGGCAGCGATGGCACACCAAGCTAATCAAGCACCCTCCAAATTGTCAGATGTCCAACGGACTCACCCACCGCACTTCTCTTCAGCAGCTGATCCTCTCGCTGCAGACGATTGGCTGCGGGGTATTGAAAATAAACTAAACATTTGCCAGTGTGAGAAGGCTACCTATGCTGCTTACTATCTACAAGGTGTTGCCGCCGCATGGTGGGAGACATATAAGACTCTTATTCCATCTGATGAACCCATTACATGGACTGTGTTCCGGGAGGGGTTTCGATCTGCTCATATTCCGGCTGGTCTCATGGAGATCAAGAAAAAGTAATTCCTCAACTTAAATCAAGGGAATATGCCTTTCATGGAATTCATGGAACATTTTAATTATCTTGGTAGATATGCTGCTGCCGACATAAATACCGAAGCTAAGAAGGTCGAATCATGCAGAGACAAACTGGCACCTGAACTGAAGCATGCTTTGGCTGCTCATTAAATCAATAGCATGAAAGCTTTAGTGGATAAGGCTCTTCGGGTCGAATCTAGTGAAAAAGAAGTGGTTGAGGACCGCAAACGTAAGTGGGCTGCGAAGAAATTCGCAGGGAACAGTAGCTCTACTCGTCCTCGACTGGCTTCACCACCAATGAGCTGACCCATGATCGCACAGCTGCGAAGGCCAATGTATGCATTACCACAGCCACAAGTCCATGTATACCGCCAAATTCCTCGCCCAATGCAAGCAGTTGGGGATGCCTCTCACACATCCAACATTACATGTTACAACTATGGCAAAAGGGGGCATTACTCACCAAGATGCCCATATCCGAAGTCAGGGATGTCCGGACCACTTCCTCAAGCTGCACCATCACAACCTCGGGCACCAAACCCTGCACAAGCTGGACAATGGGGATTCCTGCAAATCCGAAGCGAGCTCCGACATTTGGCAAAGGGCGACTGAATCATGTCACCGTTGAGGAAGCAACTGACGCGCCCGGCGTCATTCTTGGTACTATTCTTCTGCACTCCACCCCTATAACAATTTTATTTGACTCAGGTGCAACTCATTCTTTCATGTCAGCATCAAAAGCAAAACAACTTAAATTGAAACTGGAATTTCTTAGTAATGCTATGCTTATACAATCACCCGGGTCTACCTTGGCCACTAAATTATTGTGCAAAGGGGTAGAATTTCAAATGAATGGGGTGAAATTTTCAGCCAATCTTATATTACTAGATACCTTGGGGTTGGATGTTATACTCGGGATGGATTGGTTATCCAAGCACAAAGGGACCATCGATTGTGCACGGGGGATGGTGACGCTGTACAGTACCAATGGACCGATGGTTAGGTTTACATGTGAAAAATCTTCCGCCTCTAAACAACCTTCTACTCAATCTCTTGCTGTACCAGAATTGAAAATGGTACTTGTTGTCAATGAGTATCCTGATGTATTCCCAAAAGAGTTGACAGGGATGCCACCTGATCGAGACATTGAATTTGTGATCTGGTTCCTGGAACAACACCTATTGCTAAAAGACCTTACCGGATGACCACCAAAAATTTAAAAGAATTGAAGAAGCAAATCAATGAACAATTAGCTAAGGGTTTTATTCACCCAAGCTCATCTCCTTGGGGCTGTCCTATGCTATTCGCACCGAAGAAAGATGGAACCATGAGGATGTGCGTCGATTATCGACCCCTGAATGAGGTCATTATAAAAAATAAATATCCTCTCCCTAGGATTGATGACTTGTTTGATCAATTGACCAGGGCCCGTGTCTTCTCAAAAATTGATCTGAGATTGGGGTATTTCCAACTCAAAATCAGACCGGAAGACATTCCGAAGACGACATTCACTACCCGCTACGATTTGTTTGAATACACCTTAGTTTCTTTTGGCTTAACCAATGCACCAGCCACATTCATGAATATGATGAATAAAATCTTCATGGAATATCTTGATAAATTTGTGGTAGTGTTCATTGATGATATCCTTATTTATTCCAAAAATGAGGAAGAACATGCACAACATCTGCGCATGGTACTTGATAAGCTGCAGGAACACAAGCTCTATACCAAATTCTCGAAATGTGAGTTTTGGTTAAGAGAAGTTGGATTTCTCGGTCATGTCCTTTCGGAGGGTGGTATTGCTGTAAATCTGAGTAACGTACAAAATGTACTGAACTGGAGGCAACCATAGAATGTGTCCAAAGTTAGAAGTTTCCTCGGCTTGGCCGGATATTATTGTTGCTTTATCAAGAACTTTTCTAAAATATCTCGACCTTTGACTCTGCTTCTCAAAAAGGAGAATAAAATCATTTGGTCTGAGAATTGTGAAACAAGTTTTCTTGAGCTGAAAATAAGACTTACCACAGCCCCAGTGCTGGTAATGCCAGATATCCATAAGCCTTTCCGTGTCTACTATGATGCGTCACGTCAAGGACTGGGATGTGTGCTTATGCAAGAAGGAAAGGTAGTGGCTAATGCTGCACACCAACTATGGCCTCATGAGCTCAACTATCCAACTCATGACTTAGAGCTAGCTATCGTAGTGCATGCTCTAAAAATATGGCGGCACTACTTGATTGGAAACCGGTGCGAGATCTTCACGGATCACAAGAGTCTGAAATATTTCTTTACTCAACCAGATCTGAATTTGAGACAAAGGAGATGGTTAGAGCTTACTAAAGATTATGATCTCGGCATTCATTATCATCTTGGCAAGGCAAATGTTGTGGCAGATGCCTTAAGTCAAAACAACGTCACCCAGTTGATATTGGATCAATAATCCAACCATCCTTATCATCTTAGTTCCAAAAGTTGAATTTGGGTTTAGCGGAAGATGGCTATGTTGCTGCATTAGCATTACTACCCACACTCTATTCTCAAATAAAAGCTGCACAAATCTCAGACAAGGAAACCACTGAAATTATGAAGGAGACCAATACAAAACCCCAAACTTTGTACACCCTCAACTTGGATGGAGTAGTTATGCATGGGAAACAAATCTTTGTTCCTAATAGCCAAAATCTTAGAGAAACTATTCTTTCAGAAGCACATTGCACCCCTTAACTATCCATCCGGGATGTACAAAAATGTACCAGGACATATGAACTCAGTATTGGTGCCCTGGCCTGCGACGGGACATAGCAGCCTATGTTGCCGTATGCGACACCTGCCAACGAGTTAAAGCTGAGCACCAACGACCTGCTGGTCTACTCCAACCTTTACATATTCCTGAATGGAAATTTAACGAGGTCAGAATGGATTTCATCACTGGTCTACCCAAAACACCCAACGGGCATGATTCCATCTGGGTTATTATGGATCGATTAACTAAAGTGGCTCATTTCATACCAGTGCATGTAACCTATGGTGGGGCCAAGTTAGCCGAGTTATATTTAACCCATATTGTAAGGCTTCACAGCGTGCCGAAGGTTATAGTATCCGATCGTGGCACAAAGTTCACCTCCCAGTTTTGGGAAAATCTACATGAACTCCTAGGGACAACATTATTCTTCAGCACTGCTTTCCAACCACAAACCGGAGGTCAGGTGGAGAGGACTAACCAAATCTTTGAAGATATGCTCCGAGCCTGTGTACTTGAGCATAACACCAACTGGGAAAAATGTTTACCATTTAAGGAATTTTCCTACAACAACAGTTTTCAATCCAGTCTTCAAAAGTCACCGTTTATGTTTACCATTTGTGGAATTTTCCCACAACAACAGTTTTCAATCCAGTCTTCAGATGTCACTGTTTGAAGCCCTCTATGGAAGAAAGTGCAGGACCCCTCTCTACTGGTCTGAGGTAGGAGAGAGACAATTCTTCGGATCTGCGGTTATTAACAAGGCTGAAAAGAATGTCACTCTTATCAGAGACCGATTAAGAGAAGCACAAACCTGCCAAAAGAGTTACTCTGATCGCAGACGATGGGAGATAACTTTGATAAGCGATCATGTCTATCTAAAGGTCTCTCGTCTACGGGGTACTCAGCATTTTCAAATACATGGCAAACTTGCTCCACGTTACATTGGACCCTATCGGATCATTGCCAGACGCCGACAAGTGGCCTATCAATTGGAACTGCCCCCTCAGCTCTCAAACATACATGACGTATTTCATGTCTCACAACTCCGAAAATGCCTTCGGACTCCTATTGAGCACACTACTCTTAAAGATATAAATCTAAATCAAAATCTTTCATATCAAGAGCATCCAATCTGGATCCTTGAAGAGAGAGAACGGCGAACCCGAAGAAAAACCATCAAGATGCTTCGAGTGTCCTTGAAGAGAGAGAACGGCGAACCCGAAGAAAAACCATCAAGATGCTTCGAGTGCAGTGGAGTAATCACACAGCGGACGAGGCTATGTGGGAACGTGAAGACCGTCCCAAAACCGAATTCCCTAGCTTCTTTTAGAAGGAATGAATCTCAGGGTCGAGATTCTTTTGTAAGGGGGGTAGAGCTGTCACATCCCACTTAAAATTATATCTTTGATAGATCATGAAGAAAAGTGTAGTGTAAACATGAACCACAATTTTCCTAAGGTAGTTGTGACTAAGTTTTAGTTTTGTGCAAATAAGAAAAATTTGCATATGCATTCTAGGGACATATCTTTCATCCATCATTTAAACAAAAGGGGTCCAAAGAGAAATTTTTGTTTTAAAAAAACAAGAATATAAGAGAGACATTTATCAATCACTTGAAAGATTTAGAAACACATTATAAAGTTGAAAAGTATGTATTAGATCAAAACCTAGACTTAACCCTATGAAATTTTTCTAAGCGTCCAGTCTGACAAAACTGAACTCTGGAGCCATCTTTGAATTAGCACCCTAGTTAAACCAGGGAATTTCAGGCGGTGAAATTTTGCAGTACTATATATCGAGACATGCTTTACAACTTTGCCATTGGGCACCGCCCAAAATTCGGCCTGGAAGTGTATTTAAACGAAGCCTGAAACAGTAAGGTCGCCACTGTAATTTGGACTTCGAAAATTTCTGGGTTCCACTCTTCCTTCTCTTCCTCTCACTGCCTTGTGGGCCATACTGCACGGTGAGGCTGCGGAGCCAGTGTCACAACGTCCTCCACCCGGTCCCACGCGCCACGCACGGGAGCACGCGCCGGCTGCGTGGAACGCGCGGAGCATGCGTCGGCCGCCGCAACGCCGACGCCTCTCCGTCTCTTCCTCGCCGGCGACATCATATAAACCCGACTGGCCGACAATCTTTCCCTTTTTCTCACTCTTGTCTCGTTCCACGAAGAAGCAGAGGCTGTCCACCTCGAGAGCGCCGGGAACACTCAAAGAAACCTTGCCGCCGGCAAGCGAAGACCCAACTGCATTCAACACACGGTGAGCTACTTCCTTGAGCAATGCGTATTCCCACATCCTAGTTCCCTACTCTCTTTGATGACCCCTTTTCATTCCAAATGGTGTAGCCGACAACCAGGAATGCCACCATGCCGAAGCAATGAAACGACGCGCTTTGTGTCGACCGCCGTCGTGAGCTCGCTCGTCGCCAGCCTTCCATGGTAAACCTCTGGCCAAATCCTCTCGCCACCTTGTTACCCGATGTCTAACATTGGTTTAAATCGAAGGAATTGCCGTGAATCGCTCTGTGGAGGGAATACCCTTTTCTTCCCCAACTCCGGCCGCCACCGTCAAACTACGATTCTTCTTTCTCTGGTAAGCCATAGCTCGATTCCCGTTGTTTCAAGTATCACCAGCATCTCTCAAACCTTACATGCACGATCTTCCCGAACCACAGCAACGCCCGCTCCGTCGCCGATGACCGTTCCGGCCATAGTAGCGTGCAAGAGAACCACCGATAGCTTCGCCGTAACCCTACTACCTTTTCCTTTTTAGTCGCGATCGTTGCCCGGCCGCCGTTCGCCACCGGCGCCGGCGAGAAGCTCGCCGCGCACCTCTCGCTCTCGCTTCTCTCCCTCACCGAGCCACTAACGTACGGGACCCACCGGTCGGGGGCCAAATCAAGCGTTTAAAAATTAAATAGCCACTGACATGTAGGGCCCACATGGATTAAAAAGGGAAAAGATTAAATCTGAGAGGGAATTTTTCCACAGAGATAGAACCTAACTTTGAAAATTCATATAAAATTTAAAATAGCACATTTTAACTTGGGACAAATGTTGTTAGATCCACAATATTATGAACTTTAGTATTGTGGAATAAAAACAACTGCACACGGTAGGAGATTTATTTATAAAAGAACTCCTTTTATGAACCTAGCAAAATAGGGTAGGTTTGACTTGTAAAAATCATAGGAAAATCATCCTAGCTCCGAATAAGGTGAACCAAAATTATGTAGAATCATCAAAAGTACTTTATGTTAAAATTATGACAATAAGTACTTTCTGAAGTAAACAAATCACTTAGAGAACTATTAATAAAGGGGGTTATTCTTGTGCACTCCAACTTCTAAAAAATATAGGGGATACATTAAAATTCCTAAAAATTCAAACTAAATTTTCATAGGACCACCTCCCTGTGTTTTATTTACTAAAAATAATTTACATACCAGAAACCCTATGGGTTAGCCTTGAACAAATTAAAGAAGCACCTAGCTATACACTTGACCTACAAATGACTATATAGGATCTTCCACATTGGAAGAAAATAAAAAGATAAAAAATTTATTTAGGAAGTCAACCTGAAACTAAACACTTTCTGTCATATTGCATTCATCTTAGATCATGAAAATTTTCATAAGTACTTGTAATCTAAACTATCGTATGTTTGCATTAAACGAACCGCCGACGTTTTACGAGGATCCCTTGTATTTGAACGAGCAGGAGGAAGGAGAACCAGAAAAGTCATCACCTCCCCTTTTGAACACTTTGATTCTAAATTTTTGGAGGTTATTTCAAAATGGTTGGGAACTTTGCATGATGTTTGTTACAATGACACTAAAACTTTGGAAAGAATTATTAGTACAACTACCTATGTTGCATGCCATCTCAAACTCCTCATAATTCCTTAGCCTAATTCCTAACCCTAGGAATGATCAAGATGTAATATGCGATTGAAAATCTGAAACCCTGGATGATTTACCCTTATGCTTAGCATTGCTTGTAGTGTCATTTTCCCATGATTAGTGGGCAAAGTATCTATGCTTTGATTCAAAGATTCTTTTCTAAAAATTATGTTATGATAAAAATGCGATTTGTTAAAGCAAGAATATGGAAAATGTGAATTTCTAGTTTGGGCCTCAAGTGGTATACATATGGTGACTAGTTGTATACCGATAGGGGGAGTGTTTTCCCAGACTACCCTAAGGACTTCACTCCACGTGTGTTCATCTCAAAAATAGTACAGCCACAGAGGAACTTCCTATTTACTAGCGATGTGGTAGTTTAGGTGACTAAGTCTGTCCAATACAACGATATTGTGCCACGTGGGTGGGTTCCTGTCGTGTCTGCCCCCACGGCGTTATGTTTAAGGCGTGGGCCTGCCACTTAACGGTTCTATGCCATACTTTCGAAATGGAGTAGGATGGAGGAAACACATATCGTGCTGGTGTAAGGCTAAACCGTAAATTTTAGAAGGACTTTGTGGTGAATAATAAATCGGACAATCAAGTATCACGTGCCATGCTTTGTATGATTATTATGTCACCCCATGTGGGTAAAGTGTACACACTCTGCAGAGTTAAAACTAATCGATTAGCCGTGCTCACGGTTACGAGCGTCATGTGAATGAGTCGTGGGTATAGTTTTGTGTGTTCTCAAAGTTTTTCTGCAAGAACTGATTGAAAATATTCAAACATGATCACTGTCTTAATTATTGTCTTTGCTGCCCCGAAAATGCAAAGGACGGATGATGATTGCTAATGTTACTCCTTTGCTGCCCTGAAATGCAAAGAGAGGATGATATATATGTAGTACTATCTACTGAATGCCCAATTTAGCAAAGTACTTGCTTGCTGAAATTTATCTGTGCAAACCTGGAATTTACCATGGGATTTTCTCAAAATAAAATTTGCTTTGTGCTAAAAGAACCCAATATGAACTTCCTTTGATAAAACCAAACATGTAGCATGTAGGCTTGATGGGTGCTTGCCATTCGTTGTACTGACACTTGTGGTATATCTATTCTTGGTTGTTTGCATAGACGAAACTATAGGAGAGTTTCCTCCTGAGGAGGATGAGTTCACCGAGGATGCTTCATTCTATCTAGATGGTTCTTACTAGGGTATATTCCCCCAGTCAGCTGAACGAATGATCCTCTGGGCTGAAGAATACTCCGCGAAGATGATACTATCTATATTTTCATATTTGGCCTAACAACCTATGTAATTACGAAACTAGGTATGTGGTACTTACTAATGCTAGCAAGCTGAACCTTTGAATATTAGAGGTACCAAATGCTTGGACGAAAGTGGTTAGTATATTCCTTTTGCTAGGAATGTATTAATCATGAGTATGAGTTAAAGATAATTAAGACAATGTAGACCTTTATCCAATTGATGTCAAGTCTTCTAGTTGTGTAACACATCTGGTCGCCGCCGTCGAGTGGTTTGACGGGCACAATTTAGGCTGAAGTTGACTGGCAGGCTAAAGGCCCAGCAATGTTGTTGAATCAAATGAGTTTGGTTTATATTTTATGTGACGAAACATTGGATTTGTGCTTTGAATTGAATGTGTGATATTTTGTGTGGTGGTTAGACCGACCAGACAATGTCAGTCAGACCGGTGTATGTGCACGGTCTGACCGGAGGTGTGTGTGCGGTCTGACCGGGCGAGTCCGACTCACACTCGGTCAGACTAGCCTCGATTTGCGGTCGGACTCCGACTCTCAGTCGGTCAAACCGGCACGGTCTGACTGCCCGATTCTGATTTTGGTTTAATTTCTCGGTTTTGGATTGTTTCTTTGTGGATTTGATTTCTAGATGATTCCTATGAGTATGGTTACTGTTAACAAGCTAATGTGAGTCAAGTTTTGACAAACTTGTGCTCGGTATATTGTTTCTTTGTCGTATATGTGTAGGTATCGCTTGAGGCCTCGGATAGTATTGTCGGTGTCAGATCGGAGTTGACTTGGGAGAAGTAGACGTCCAGCACGCAGGATATTAAAAGGCTAGAGGATAATGCACATGGAAGATGGAGATTCAATATGGCATACGAGAGGGATCGTATGTGGAGTCAAATTTGGAAAGGAATCCTAATTCGGGAAGTTTGATTGAGATAGGGAAAGAGATGAGGTTATAGCTGGCAAGAGAGGGTTTCCTATGTGGATTAGGAGTCCTACTTGGTGAAGGATTCGTGGACCTTTTGCATGTATAAATAGAGAGGGAGGGTGTGCCTCTTAGATATCGATTTCAAGAGAGAAATTTGTGAGATTAGCTAGGGTTTCGAGTTAGGTCGAGATTTTGGTGAGGAGTGTTGTTGTTGCACTTTGTAAACACTTTGAGATGAAATAAAGTTGAAATAGTTTGATCTACTTCCTCGAGAGTTCATCTTTCAGTGTTTTCTAGATCCCGACAGTCTAACCGTAGGTGTGTGCGCGGTCTGAGTGGGAGGGTTGCGGTGGCGGTCCAATCGGAGGCTAGTCGGTGGTCTGACCGGTCAGGAGGGGCGGTCTGACCAGCGCAGGTAAGGCGATGTGACCGGTGGCGGCTTCAACAGCTTCTGTTCATTTTTGTTTTGTACATCAGTTTCATCCATAAGAGGTGAATCTTTTAATTATCCAAAAGATTTGGTTTTTGATTTTGCCTACCATTCACCCCCCTCTGGTAGGTTTGTTTGGTTTTGTTCGATCTTACAAGTGGTATCAGAGCCTCATTCTTTATTTGCTTTTCTGATCTTTTGCCATGGCTGAAAAGTTTTCAAACAAACCTCATGTTTTCAATGGAACCGATTTTGACTATTGGAAGAAAAAGATGGAATCTTACATAACATCTCAAGGCTATGACATTTGGCTAAAAGTTTCACAATCTTATGACATCCCTGATCGCATTGATACTCCTACTCTCAAATTAGACTTTGAAAATAACTGCAAAGCTCAGAATATTATTCTTAATGCAATTTCTCGCTCTGACTTTGATCATGTTTCACATCTTGCTACTGCTAATGAGATTTAGAAAGCTTTGAATGATTTTCATACTGGATCTTCAAACATTAAAGAGTTGCGAAAAGATGTTTTCAAAAAGGAGTACATCAAATTTGAGATGACACACCAGGAGTCATTGGATGACTATCTAGGCCGTTTTAACAAAATTTTGAGTAATCTTGGATCTGTTGATTCTTTTTATAATGATAATTATTCTCAATCTGAGGTTGCTCATCATTTTAGGAATGGTCTTGATATGAAGGTTTGGGAAGTTAAGGTTACCTCAATTCAGGAATCTGTTGATATGAACACCTTGACTTTGGATGTTCTTTATACTAAATTAAAAACCTATGAGATAAACATTCTTTCTAAAAGGACTGATTCGAAATCTTCTGCCTTGGTGTCTACCTCTGCATCTTTTGACTCTTCTTTCACAGTCGATGTTTGCTTCTTTCTCTGTCATATCTGATGATCAACTGGAAGAAATTAGTGACGATGACTTGGTATCGCTTGCTAATCGAATTTCTCGAGCTATGAATAATGTCAGGTCAAGGAGAAGAGGAGGACCAATCCCGTGTTTTGGCTGTGGTCAACCAGGACACATCTGCTCCCAATGTCCGAAGGCTGGAAAAGGTACACAGGAGGAAAAAGCTCAAGATGGATCGAAGGAAGCTAAGCAGAGCAAGAGGCAGGCCAAGAACATGAAGATGAGGAAGTACTACCAGAAGGCCTTGGATGAAGCTTTTGCAGCCGTGCAGGGATCCAGCGATGTTGAGTACTCAGAAGATGATGAGGAATACAAAGGGAAGAGCATCGCTGGAGTTTGTCTCATGGCAAAGAGTACTGAAGATTATGATGAAGAAAATGAGGTAATAAATGCTTCTAGTGTTGAATATCTTCAAGATGTGATTGCTAGACTTGGTTACAAGATTTCTAAATTTGAAAAGAAGATTAATCAACATGAAGCAGTTATTGATTCTCTTAAAACTGAAAATAATAGACTAAAATCTCTTGCTTCTGATGATGATTGCAAATCATGTGAAGTTTTACTTGCTGAGATTAATTCTGTTAGAGAAGTCAATTTAACTACTTTCAAAAAGCTTGATGTTGAATCTAAGAAATCTAGAAAGCTTGAATCTTGTCTTGCTCTTAGCTTTGCCATGAACACTAGATTGACTGATGAACTGTTTTTAACAAAAGGAGCTTTAAAGAAATGTCAAATTGCTTTGTTTGCTAGATCTATATTTAATGCAATTAGCACTAAAAAGTTGAAACAATCTAGTGCAAAACTTTGCTCATCTTGTCTTGCCTATGATCTGAGATTAAAAGATGCCTTAGGTCGTGTTAGGCATATGGAAAAAACTGTTAAGCAAGATGAAGTGTTTTCTTGTCAAACTTGTAGAAAACAGAAAGGTCTTTTGGATGCTTGTAAAAATTGTGCTACTTTGACTCAAGAGATCTCTTACTTAAAAAGTTATTTACAACATTTTTCGATGGTAAAAAGAATCTCAACATGATTTTGGATCAATCAAAGGTTAGCACGATAACCGTGGTTTAGGTTTTGATCCCTATATTCACTTTTCTAAGCATCCTCCTACTGTTTTGGGTATAACTGAGAGAGGTGAAATTTTGACTAAACCAGATCCTAAACCCATTGTTTTCAAATCTGCTGGCATTATGACTTCTTTGAATGCATCATGTTCTACCAAGCCTGTTGTTAGTACTAAACCTGTGTTTGTTGCTAAATCTGCTGTTAGTACTAAAAACACTGTTAATGCTAAGCCTGTTGTCTCAACTTGTTCTTCAACTCATCGTGACAAATATGTTTGTTCATTTTGTTGTAAACATGGACATCTTGTTGGTTTCTCTTTTAGACTTGCTAGAAAACAGAAAAAGGAACGGGAGGTAGCTTTTACAAAACTAAGATGGCAAAAATCGGCTTTTCTCTCGAGGTAGGCGATCAGATCGCAGATGGACCGTCAGTCAGACCGGTGCCACACCCGGTCAGACCGGAGCTATACCCGGTCAGACTAACGCTATACCTCTGGCCAGACCGGTGTGAAGCCTCCAGTTAGACCGTAGGTACAGCGGCAGTCAGACCGGCCTCGGGCTAACTTTTATAACGGGAAACATGTTGAATTTTCTACTGGTTATATTCCTGTTGGTTCTGGTTGTGTGTCTCCGTACTGGATTCCCAAATTCTTATTATATAACCCCAGTACTGAGGCTTCGAATCTGCTTGTGTGTAGGCCCTTTTGGCGAGGAGGGAGAACATGTGGATCATTGATTCCGGTTGTTCGCGACACATGACCGGTGATAAATGTTGGTTCTCCTCCCTCGTAAAGGCATCAAGGAAGGATTCACTCATCTTCGGCGATGCTTCTACTAGCATGATCACTGCGACTGGATCTGTCAAGGTAAGTGACAAGTTTACATTGAATAATATCGCTTTGGTTGAAAATTTGAAGTACAACATGCTTTTCGTTTCTCAAATTGTGGATGAAGACTTTTATGTGCTTTTTAAGAAAAGTGGAAGTAAAGTTTTTGATTCATCTGGTGATGTTGTGCTCAACGTTTCTCGATACGGAAGAGTTTTTAAAGCGGATTTTGAAAATAGCATTTCTTCTGAAGTTACATGTCCTGTTGCAAAATTTTCAAAAGATGTGATGTTTTGGCATCGTAGACTTGGACATGTTGGCTTTGATCATCTCACTAGGATTAGTGGTTCGGATCTTGTTCAGGGTTTGCCTAAGCTTAAGAAAGATCTTGAATTGGTTTGTTCGCCATGTCGTCATGCTAAGATGGTTGCTTCTTCGCATACTTCCATATTTTCTATGATGATGGATGCACCAGGACAGCTGTTACACATGGACACTATTGGCCCAGCTAGAGTGCAATCCGTTGGAGGAAAGTGGTATGTTTTGGTTATTGTTGATGATTTTTCTTGATATTCTTGGGTTTGTTTTATGGAAACTAACGATGAAGCTTTCAAACACTTTAAAAGTTTGTATCTTCGTTTGGCTCTTGAGTTTCCAAAATCGTTGAGTACTATTCGAAGTGATAATGGTGGTGAGTTTAAAAATGTTTCTTTTGAAAAGTTTTGTGTTGAAACGGGTCTTGAACATCAATTTTCGTCTCCTCGGGTTCCTCAACAAAACGGTGTTGTTGAAAGAAAAAATCGTTCTTTGGTTGAAATGGCTAGGACTATGTTTGATGAATACTCTACTCCTAGAAAATTTTGGGCTGAAGCTATTAACACTGCTTGTTATATTTCCAATCGTGTTTTCTTGAGATCTAAACTTGGAAAAACTTCTTATGAGCTTCACTTTGGACACTCACCAAAGATTTCTCACTTGCGTGTTTTTGGATGTAAATGTTTTGTGCTGAAATCTAGAAATTTGGATAAATTTGAATCTCGCTCTATTGATGGACTCAAGTTGGGACACTCTGCTCATTCACGAGGTTATCGCGTACTAGTTTTGGAAACTAATAAAATTGTTGAGACTTGCAAAGTCACTTTTGATGAGGCTAGTCCAGAGACTAGACCCAAAATTTCAGATACCCTATCATAGGTTCAGGGGGAGGATATTTTTGTGGAAAGCGATGATGAAGACAACGAGGACGCGTCGGCCGGTCAGACCGGGCATGGCACCGGTCAGACCGGAGGCACATCGGTAGTGAGACCGCAGGCGGAGGAGCGGTCAGACCGGCCGAGTGGTTCTTCAAAAGCTTCGGGTAATGATGCTAATAGACCTCCAGAAGCTCAACTTCGTCTGAACAAGCTACAGATGATGAACAAACTTCATATGTAAGTGCTCCACTTCATATTCAACGACGACATCCTCCGGAACACATAATAGGTAATTTGGGTGAACGTACTACAAGGTATAAGGTAACAAATCATGATTTTCATGCAAATTCTGCTTTTATCTCTAATTTTGAACCCAAAGATGTTACTCATGCACTAACTGATGAATCGTGGATTAACGCCATGCATGAAGAACTTGAGAATTTTGAAAGAAACAAAGTCTGGTTTTTAGTTGAACCTCCTGTTGGTCATAATATTATTGGAACTAAATGGGCTTTCAAGAATAAACAGAATGAGGATGGTTTAATTGTTAGAAACAAAGCTAGACTTGTTGCTCAGGGTTTTTCTCAAAGGAAGGGTTTGATTATGAAAAAACTTTTGCTCTTGTTTCTAGGATTGAAGCGATTAGACTTTTGTTGGCTTTTGCTGCTTCAAAAGGTTTTAAGTTATTTCAAATGGATGTTAAAAGTGCTTTTCTTAATGGTTACATACAGGAGGAAGTTTATGTAAAACAACCACCAGGTTTTGAAAATCCTGATTTTCCTAACCATGTTTTTCGTTTGTCAAAAGCTTTGTATGGTTTGAAACAAGCACCTAGAGCATGGTATGATAGACATAAAAACTTTTTACTTGCAAAGGGCTTTACAATGGGAAAAATTGATAAAACTCTCTTTGTTCTCAAGCATGGTGATGATCTACTGTTTGTTCAGATTTATGTGGATGATATCATCTTTGGTTGTTCATCTCATGCTTTGGTTGTGGAGTTTGCTAAGACAATGCGCAAGAAATTTGAGATGAGCGTGATGGGTGAATTGACTTACTTTTTAGGATTGCAAATTAAGCAAACACCTCAAGGTACATTTGTTCATCAAACAAAGTACACCAAGGATCTTCTACGACGGTTCAAAATAGACGACTGCAAGCTATTGATTACACCGATAGGGACAACTACTATTTTGGATCCCAATGAAGATGGTGAAGCTGTGAACCAAAAGGAATACATGAGCATGATTGGTTCGTTACTGTACCTCACTGCTTCGAGGCCAGACATACAATTTGTTGTGTGTTTGTGTGCCCGATTTCAAGCTTCTCCAAGGGACTCGCATCGTCAAGCTATGAAATGCATCATGAGGTATTTAAAGCATACTCTTGAATATGGAATTTGGTATTCTACTTCTTCTTCTATTTGCTTGAGTGGTTATTCTGATGCGGACTTTGGAGGTTGTAGAATTGGTAGAAAGAGTACAAGTGGTACATGTCTTTTTCTTGGTACTTCTTTGATTTCATGGTCTTCTCGAAAACAATCTGTTGACACTGAAATTTGGTAGTTGAATCCCTAAGTCTTTGCAAAGGCGGAGCAGAATCGGATCGGCTGGTTTAGTGAAGAGACAGAGGCCGCATCGGCTGAGAAGTGATCGGCTGCGAGGCCAATCGGCTAAGGTTGGATCGGACAAGGGCGGCCGATAGCCGATTCCAGGTCCGAAAGGAATAAAACCGTTTCTGGTGCAGTAGTTTGAGGATAAATAGAAGATTCGGTTATTAGTTGCGCGTTAAACGATATTGCCATCTATGGATAGAGTCTTGTAACGACAATTATATATGTAATTTAGGAGTTTGTTAAACTGTTAATTGTAATGCGGCGTGGGACCTTCCCGGGATAATGTCGTGTTTTAAACAGTAGTTTAGATAGAGTCCAGGGTATAAATAAGACCCGAGACCTCCTGTAATTAAAGACAATCACAATCAATCAAACTTTCGACGCATCGCCAACCCTTTTCTTCAGACGAGCAATTTGTTTGGCTACGGGCTGCATCGTTTTGATCCCCAAATCTAGGTGAATGCTTGTCATTAGTGGCATGATCTGTTGTTTCTAGTGCTTCCATCGTAATGACACATTAGATTCAGGAGTTTGTACCGTGCTATTTATCATATAGCGCATATAAATTAGATCAATGTTTAGATCTATCTTGCCATTGGCTAGTTCTGTCAAGAACTTGCAGCCAATAGGGCTAGATCTAAAGGTTGGCTGGTTTGTATGCGGTATCTACCGTCTCGAGAGATATAAATCGGCTACAAAAGATCAGATTTTTCTTTTTATACTTAATGCTACATCCGGTTCGAACTATTAAGTCGTTTTTAGAATTGCCAATGATCTGTTCGGCTTGATTTATATTGTTTAGAGACAGTGCCGGCGTTTTAGCCGGCTTTATCTGCCCTGATATGTTTCTTTTAATATATTTATTATTAGATTTATATTAGGACTGCCTCTTATATTAAGATCGCATTCTTGTCGGACGTTACCAGCCAAAATCAGCCCACCATCAGCAGCCGACGGCCGATTTCCAGGCTACGCACATCTGGTTCAAGAGTGATATCTTTTCATAAGATTCATCGGAGTACTAGCCGATTCATCGTTAGCTTTCGAGTATTGGCAAGGTTATTGATTCATATATTTATTATCCTTTACTGTGTTTAGGTTAAACGGCTCATGCTGTCTCGATATAGCCGATCCATTCCTGTCATTTGGCTTAAATATAGTTTAGGATAGCATATATATGTTCATGGATTCCCTTAGCCGATCCAGTGGGGATCTAACCTAACACTTAACGCATATTCCCTTGTTTTTCTTGTTGGTTAGCAGATCAAACCAACGGCACGCCCGCACAAGATAGGCAAGAGAAGGACTCGCGCTGAGTCAAGCAGATCTCCCAGGCCAGCGCGTGAGAGAAATTTCTCATCAACACGCTTCTTGGCACGCCCAGTGGGACTTTCTCTGTTGGCTCGACTCGGATGCATAGATTCAGCCGGCAAGATGGTTGACTCCAAGAGCCCCAACGTTTCCCGGGACAACATCGTGCCGTGAAGATGGAGCGATTATCGGGAACAATGAGCCGATTATAAGAAGATGGTGGAAGAGCTCCAGGCTAACTACTTGCAATCTTTCACCCAAACAAGATCTGGGGTCGTGCACCAAAAATATAAGTTCAGCATGGACGACCTTAAGGTATCCTCCTCTGGTAAGATAAAAGGCAAACAGAAGATGGAGGAGCCAACCCAGGAATAGGACGATTCGGCTGTATATTCTCTACAAGACTGGATCGACTCGGCCGTCCATCACGCGTTAGTCAACCAAAGTAGTATCCTGGTCAACACTCTCAATAACATGATCGCTACTATGGTCGACGCCAAGATAGCCGGCCAGCTGCAACGAGGGCCGACGTACTTCACAGACAGCTAATTTCCTGGTTACAGGACGTTGGTCACACAGAATCGGCCGATCCCACCACTAGCACAACAAGGGCCGCCACGAGGGGTCCTCGGTCAGCCAAATTCAGGTGAATCGGTTATAAGGTCAGCAATTACTATGCTGAACCGACAGCAGCCGCTAATATGTTCAACGACAATCGGCAGTCAGAGCCGATTGATCCAAACAGACGGTACAACGCCGGTGGCCGACAGCTGTTTCTAGGACCACCAACGCCACCACCGGCGCATCGGCCGCCTCCCGCTGATCATCACTACCAGTACCAAGGAGGCCGTCAATATCATCATTACAGGCCTCAAGCTGGGCCGATCTGATTGCAGATGTCATGCGCGATCAATTCGGCCTCAAGCCGAAGGACTCAGGGAACATGTAACGGTATCCCTATCCAGAGCACTTCGAGCGGATCCTGTTGCCCAACCGATACAAGATCCCAGACTTTCCGAAGTTCTAAGGGTAGGACAACGTTTCAACCTACGAAACATGTTAGCCGATTCCTGTCACAGTGCGGCGAAGCATCGCCTAGACACGCCTTGAGAGTCCGATTGTTCCCTCTTTCTCTTTCAGGATCGGCTTTTATTTGGTTCTCCTCATTGCCCTACAACTCAATTCACAGCTGGGCCGATCTTGAAAACAAATTCCACAGCTACTTTTACTCCGGCAACCACGAGATGAAGTTGTCGGACCTCACCAGCATCAGGCAAAAACACAACGAATCGGTCCAAGAATACATTCAACGCTTTAGAGAGATGAGGAACCGATGCTACAGCCTGGTGCTATCGGACGCCCAGCTGGCCGATTTGGCCTTTCATGGTTTGATCGCACCGATCCGAGAGCGATTCTCTGTGCAAGAGTTTGACAGCTTGGCACACTTGGCGCAAAAGGTGACGGCCCACGAGCAGCGATTCCAAGACACCAGGAAGGCCGTCAAAAATATAACTCAGGTCGTCATCAAATCAGACTACGAGTCCAACAACGATGATGCATAAGTGGCGGCAGCCGAATGGGCCAAGAACAAAAAGGTCATCGTCTGCCAATGGCTACTGAAGACGGCCAAGGAAGAACGATATGACTTCGACATCACCAAGATTTTTGACTTGCTGCTCAAGGAGAAGCAGATTCAGTTGCCTGAAAATCACGTGATCCCGTCGGCCGAAGAATTGAAGAAAAAGAAATATTCCAACTGGCACAACTCCACATCCCACGCCACCAACGACTGCAAAGTCTTTAGGCAGCAAATCCAGTCGGCAATTGAGGCCAGGAAGCTGAAGTTCACCGATTCAAATCGGCCGATGAAAGTAGACGGTAATCCTTTCCCGGTCAACACGGTCCAAGCCAGCCCCAGGCAAGCTGATCGATAGAACAGAATGGCGCACGACTTAGTCAATGCATCGATCGGGGCCAAGGCAGAGGACGAGCAGATTGGATGTCTCACTGCGCCAGTTAATATGGTGCGCCCAGTTATCAGATCGACTGACCGACAGCCGATCCATGAACATAGCTGATACCATCATCAGCACCGGTCTCGGCAGGAAGAAGCTTACAATGAAGCACCTCATCAGCGCGAGCCGAATACACAAAGCCGCCGATACGAGGTAAACGGAAACAGTGCCGATCCGCATTGGCATTGTGATTTTTTCGGGTACTGCTGGGAATCCGGCATGAGACTGCCAACACTGGATGATTAACAAGCATGCAACGATCGCCGCGACGACGAGCACAGGAGCTCATCGGCTGCAAGCCCAACCCAGTTCGTCCCCAGAGCCGTTCAGCTAAACCAAAGACGACGGTCTGTCCATGATCGGCTCGGCCCGATCCGCCAAGAGTTCTTCGTCGACGAAAACCGCGATGGCAACAACCGCGACGATGAAGAGGCCGACGATGAGGAATCGGCCAACCCCCAATGGTGCCCGTCCGATCTCTTCACAAAGACGCAGAAAAGAAGAGTTCAACGACTTAAGCGTGAAGGGAGAGAAGACGAAGTTCGGCAAATGATCCACGAACAGCGCCGACGGCTGGGTAAGATCAAAAGGCGATGGGTACCCAAAGAGAAAATTGCCGCAGCCGACGAAGAGCAAGCTGAGGAACGCCCAACCGATCAAGCCAGAAGGGCAGCCAAAGGGAAAGGCAAAGTTTCTGCATCGGCTAACATGGTGTTCGTGTTACTAGCCGAGTTCAGTGCTCCTGAAGCCGATACAGACACCATTGAGGACGACCTAGCGAAACTAGCAATCTCACCAGACCAGGCTATCTGTGACAAACCCGAGGGGACCGAGAATCGGCACCTGAAGCCATTGTACGTTAAAGGATTCATCAATGGCAAGCCGATTTCCAAGATGCTAGTTGACGGGGGAGCTGCAGTCAACCTCATGCCTTACGCAACATTCAGAAAACTAGGCAAGGGATCCGAAGACCTGATAAAGACCAACATGGTCCTCAAGGACTTCGGTGACTACCCATCGGAGACCAAAGGGGTCCTCAACGTCGAACTGACGATCAGCAATAAGACCATGCCCACAACATTCTTTGTCATCGACGGGAAGGGATCTTACAACCTGCTGCTCGGAAGGGACTGGATACACACTAACTGTTGCATTCCTTCCACAATGCATCAGAGCCTGATCCAATGGGACGGCGACAAGATCGAGATCATACCAGCCGACAGGTCAGTCAGCATCGTCAGTGCCGATTTGCCACTTTGGGAAATCAAAGGCATCGATTGTTTGTCTGGGAAAATCTGGCAAGCCGATTTTCTAAATGTATCCAATTCCACAATACAGCCAATTGGAGATGACGAGCCGCAACGGCTGCTTTGAACAAGACATGGTGGAGGGCTCAAGCGTCTTCGGCATGGACACCGCAGGCAAAGACGATGGCAAGCTTGGGCAAGGTTTCACGTTGGCCGACGAATTAGAGGAAATTGGCATCGGCTTTGGTGACAAGCCGAGGCCGACGTATATTAGCAAAAATCTGTCTCCTCATTGTAGATCCCAGCTTATTGAGTTGTTAAAAGAATATAAAGATTGTTTTGCTTGGGAGTACTTCGAGATGCCCGGCCTCAGCCGATCAATAGTGGTCCATTAGCTGCCGATTAAGGCAGGCTATCGGCCGTTCAAACAGCCTCCTAGGAGGTTTAAGGCCGATATGTACGATGCAATTAAAGCCGAAACCACTCGGCTATACGATGCAGGGTTCATTCGGCCTTGCCGATACGCCAAGTGGGTCTCAAACATTGTCCCAGTACTGAAGAAAAACAGTAAACTTAGGGTGTGCATCGATTTCAGAGATCTAAACAAGGCCACCCCTAAAGACGAATACCCAATGCCGATAGCCGACCTTCTCGTAGATGCTATTTCAGGCCACAAAATTATCAGTTTCATGGACGGCAATCCAGGGTATAATCAAATATTTATGGCCGATGAGGACATCCACAAGACCGCTTTTCGGTGTCCCGATGCAATCGGCTTGTACGAGTGGGTAGTAATGACATTCGGCTTGAAGAATGCTGGGGCAACATATCAACGGGCCATGAACTACATTTTTCACGACATGATCGGCTCGCTAGTAGAGATATACATTGATGACGTGGTTGTCAAGTCAAGGGATAGAAGGCCACATAGCCGATCTGAGACAAGTGTTAGAACGGACGAGGAAGTATGGCCTGAAGATGAATCCGCTTAAGTGCGCATTCGGCGTATCGGCGTATCCGATGGGCAATTCTTGGGATTTCTTGTCCATGAAAGAGGAATTGAAGTTACACCAAGAAGCACAAATGCTATCAAGACAATTCAACCTCCGAAGGACAAAAAACAACTCCAATCATTGATCGGCAAGATAAACTTCATCAGACGGTTCATAGCCAATCTCTCAGAAAAGATGGAGCCATTCACACCACTGCTTCGGCTGAAAGCCGATCAAATATTCACATGGGGGGCAGAGCAGCAAAAGGCGTTAGACAACATAAAAGATTATCTGAGTTTCCCTCCAGTTTTAATGCCTCCACAAAAGGGAATACCGTTCAAGTTGTACCTATCAGCCGACGACAAATCAATCGACTCTGTCCTAATCCAAGAGGTCGACAGCAAAGAAAAGGCCATCATCTATCTCAACCGACGGTTGCTGGACGCAGAGACAAGGTATTCACCTATGGAGAAGCTATGCTTATGCTTCAATTTTTCATGTACAAAGTTAAGGCACTATCTGCTATCCAACGAGTGCACAGTAATGTGCAAAGCCGATGTAGTTAAGTACATGCTATCGGCTCCAGTGCTCAAAGGAAGAATTGGGAAGTGGATTTATTCGCTAACAGAATTCAATCTGAGGTATCAGGCACCAAGGGCAGTCAAGGGGCAAGCCATAGCCGATTTCATTGTGGAGCACAGAAATGACTCAATCGGCTCAGTGGAGATTATGCCTTGGACTTTGATGTTCGACGGCTCGGTTTGCACCAACGGCTGTGGCATCGGCTTGGTCATTATTTCACCCAGGGGGGCAAGCTTCGAGTTTGCTTTTGCTATCAACCCCCATGCTACAAACAACCAAGCCGAATACGAAGCCGTCCTTAAAGGACTACATCTACTCAAGTAAGTTGAAGCCGATGCCGTCGAAATAATGGGAGATTCATTGTTGGTCATTAGCCAATTATCACGAGAATACGAATGCAAAAACGATGTACTGATGGTCTATTATCGACAATGCCGGGAATAAATGGACGGTTTTCGGCTAGTTACTTTGAAACATATCCCCAGAGAGCAGAACACAAAGGCCACTGACTTGGCTCAGGGGGCATCTGGCTATCGGCCGACGCTGAAAGAAATCGACATAGACGTTGCCACCATTACAGCCGATGATTGGAGGTTTGAAGTTTACAACTATCTCAAAAACCCCTCTCAATCGGCTACAAGGAAGCTACGGTACAAGGCGTTACGATATGTTTTGCTCGATGAAGATCTATACTATCGGACGATTGATGGTGTGCTACTCAAGTGTTTGGGAGCCGATCAGGCTACTGTGGCCATTGGAGAAGTGCATGAAGGAATCTGTGGCACACATCAATCGGCCCACAAAATGAAGTGGCTGCTTCGCCGAGCAGGGTATTTTTGGACGACGAGGCTGGAGGATTGTTTCAAGTATTACAAGGGCTGCTAGGACTGTCAGAAGTTTGGCGCCATACAACGAGCATCAGCATCGGCCATGAACCCAATTATTGAGCCATGGCCGTTCAAAGGATGGGGCATTGATATGATCGGCCAGATCAATCCACCCTCAAGCAAAGGACATAAATTTATCCTGGTGGTGATAGATTACTTCACAAAGTGGGTGGAGGCGATTTCCTTCAGGAAAGTGGATTCTAAGGATGCAATCGAGTTTGTCAAAGAACATATCGTCTACCGATTTGGTGTTCCACAAACAATAACAACAGACCAGGGATCTATCTTTGTATCAGACGAGTTTGTTCAGTTTGCCGATGGCATGGGGATCAAGCTGCTTAATTCTTCGCCATACTACACACAAGCCAATGGACAAGCCGAGGCCTCAAACAAGAGTTTGATCAAATTGATTAAAAGAAAGATCTCTGAGTACCCTAAATAGTGGCACAACCGATTAGCCGAATCACTGTGGGCGTATCGGATGGCATGCCACGGGTCAATTCAAGTCCCTCCATACAAGCTGGTCTACGGACATGAGGCAGTGCTGCCATGGGAGAGCGTGTCGGCTCAAGGCGCATTCAGCTACAGGATCAGCTCACAACCGATGATTATTATCACCTGATGGTGGACGAATCGGAAGATTTAGTTTTATCCCGGATGAGGGCCTTGGAAAAAGTCACAAAGGATAAAGAACGAGTAGCCAGACATTATAATAAAAAAGTGGTGCCCAAATCCTTCGAGGAAGGCGAACTCATTTGGAAATTGATACTGCCGATTGGTTCTAGAGATATCAAATTCGGCAAGTGGTCACCAAATTGGGAAGGGCCTTTCAAGATCCACAAATGCGTCTCTAAAGGAGCTTACATGCTAGAAGGGCTGGACGGAGAAGTATTTGGAAGGGCTCTTAATGGAAAATACCTAAAGAAATATTACCCAAGCGTATGGATCAACTCATGACTCGGCTCTGGTTGCTTAGCCAATTTACGACAGCCGATGCCTTGCTTTAACAAGGCATCACCTTTAGGCATTTTTATGCAACATTTTTTACTAAGTTTTCTACGATCGGCTAATGATTGGCCGACAGGGGTGGCAACGATGCACGAACGGCTCGAACTCACAATTTTATCGACACTGAAGCTATCAACAAAACTTGGGGGCATATACGTACACGAGCCAATTGCAAAATTGGGCGTCAGGATTCTTTTTTAAGCTTCGTAATCGGCAGTCCAAATAAAAGCGTTGGAAGTGATTTGGATCGACGACCGTAATTCAACTGTTGACACTGACGGTTGTGGTGTGGTCTCAGAATCGACAACGTGACGCGATATGGACCGCTGGGGCCGATTTCAGCATGAGCAATTCAAGACACTACACGCGGCCAGAGCCGATCTCATCCGCAAGCACAGCTGCAAAAGGTAAGTTGAAGCCGATTACAAATGCGAGCGAATTGAGTAAAGTCCAATCCCAGTACAAAAGTCTGACAAGCATAGTACAGGAGGCAGTAGCCGATTTCAGAATGTTAACATGTTACAAACTCATTGTTTTAAGAAATCGTCGATGGCTGACAACGCCATTCACCTGATCTGGTCTATCTCTTCAATAGCCCTGACGTCGTCGGCCTCGGACCCTGCCACCGGCCGGATGCCCTTCACCAGGTCTCGTAAATCTGCCACAGCCGCCTTGATACCTTGGCGTTGAGCTTCGGTCTCGGCTGGCAAGCCAGCCATGTACTTCATATGGACATTGATCTCATTCGTGACTTGAACGAGATCGGCCATCAGCTAATCTTAGCGTGCGAGGAGTTGCTCAAGCTTGGCCACCGGCTCAGTCTTTAGGCGGTCGAAGGCGGCTTTCCGGCTCTCGATGGCGTCCTTGGTTGACTGGAGGGTGGCCGACCGCGCCTGGTTCTCGCGGCGATCGGCTAGCCACTGCCATGCCCGTTCATACTTGAGTTGGTGGGCTTCCATGAAGGTGGCCGGCACAATAGCGTCGTCTAGGGCTTCCGGCAGCTGGCCTTGGATCTCCCTGAAGCGCGCACGTATTGAACTGCTGTCGACCACCAGCGCATCCAGTGAGGCCTCCAGCCGGTTTCCGATGTCGTCTAGGGTGGCCCTCAGGTCTTCGGCCGGCGTCACCAGCGCCTCCTCGCCGATTTCTCGGACTCCCCGAACTCCAACAAGTCAAAGTTGAGGAAGTCGGCTATGTTCTGCAAAGAGGGAGATGATCAGAAGATATTGGGTTGAAAGAGTGATCGTCGAGATTTAGTCGGCTTACCGTTGTACTAGGGGTCGGAGCGGTCGGCTCGGCTGCTTCCGCCGCTGCGGCCGTCGGGGCCTCTTCGTCGGCGTCGTCACCGCCGCCCGCGGCAGGCACAACATGCTCGCTGGATGCCTGGGGGGCAGTCGACGGAGATCGTGGGGGCTGCAAAAGAAGGGTTAGTAGACGAGTCAGCTAATTTCTACAGATCAAGTGGCAAGAGACGATTACCGATGGCACGGGACGTGAAGTGCGGCCAGCCAATTTCTTGACCTAAAAAGAATCGTTCGGTTAGATGCAAGTGATATCATTGTGATGCCGAACTTGGTGAAATAAGGGCTTACCGGCCGATTTTTCGCTGGGGGACTTGGGACCGGCGGGACGTTGGCTGGGGCATTGATGGACTCATGGCTCAAGCTCCCGGGTTCGGCCACCGCTCCATCAGCCGCTGACACTTCCTCGCTGGCGACGGCGTCGAGGAACTGTGTGACGGCCGGGTCTAAGGGAGGAAGGCTATCGGCTGGCGCTGCCGGCTTCTTCTCTTTCAGTTTTTTGGGGGCAGGCGCGGCCGATGGCTGTAGGAGTGGTGCAGCCCTTTTCTTCTGGGCAATCGGCTCGCGCACCTGCCCTCGCAACAACAATGCCAGCTTCGGCATTCCCCAGCCGATGGCCGATGGAGCGAGGCCGCCCCATCCAGAACACCTAGACGATACTCGATGGGGCGCCCGGAGTCGCTCACCATCGGCCGCTCCGTCTCCGTCTCCAGCAAAACAGAGGGCGAATGTTAATTGGCTATATTAGCCGATGATAAAAGGAGGAAAGTTGTTGAGTTTGAAGCTTACCGAAGGGATTTCTTCCGGCAGGAGCAGATCAACGTAGTGTGATGACAGCTGGTGAAAGATGTGGCGTTTGATTTCGGCCCACCATTGGTTGTAGGCCGCGCTCTTCTTGAGCGACAGGATCATCACGCCTATCTCACCGAGGAGAGGGCCGGCTATATTCAGCAGCCGATGCATTACCAAATCTTGGGTTACCACTCCCCTCGTTTTGATCTTATCGGCATAATAAAAGCCGATGGGTAGCTGCCCAAGACCGAACTGCCTCGCTGCCAATACCGGGTAATAAAACTTGTAGCTCTTGGCTACTGATCGGCCCTGATGGATTTTGGTCGGCAAGATGCAGGGGGACAGAGCGGCGATGATCAACTCCCTGCACCTTGGGTTGTTGGCCGAGTTGATGTCTTCCCAGTTAAAATCGGCCAGCAACTCAAACAGTCCCCGGTCCCGGTAGAAGTACCAGGCGCGGTTCTCGTGAGACAACCCGTCATAGAGGGCGATGAACCATTCGGCCAGCAGTTCGGCCGATTGCCTTGAGCCCACGTGAGCAGCTGCAGCTTCTCCGTAGCTCATGCACCTGGTGGTGGTGATCTGGTTGCCGTCTTCGTCTTCGATCGGCTCCAGCCTTGGAAATGCGATGTCGGTCAGAGGGAGTCGACCGGCTATTCTTTGGGTCGCCAGCACCAGCCAGATCTGCAAGAACCACCAGGGGCCGCCGGTGTTGATTGGGCCGTTGGCTGCTATTTTCGCGGCGGCCTGATGCAGCATTTGATACAAATAGCCGAGGTACTTCCCCAGTGCGAGGTTGCCATCTCGGCCAGAATTTCGGCTACGACCTGCCAGTTGCCGGTCAGTCCACAGCTCGATCCGCAGAACACAAATTTTTCAAGCCACATCATCAGGAATGCAGCGTGCTCCCGTGGCCGACGGGTCCATCTTTCATGTTCGGGCGATGAAGCCGCTCCACCCGCCGATGGCCTTGGTTTTGAACCGATGCGCCCCTTTCGGCTCAGGTTGCTTGGGTTGGCCGACGACTCCATGTCCAGCCCGGTTGTCATGTACACGTCGGCCAGTGTGACTGTCATCGGCCCTTGTCGGAAGATGAAAGCATTGAAACTGTCATTCCAGAAATATGTTGCGGCCGACAGAAGCGGCTCGTCCTTCTCCATGCTGGCAACGGACAGAGCCAAGCATTGGGCTATTCCGGCCTCCTCCCATTGAGTGTATTTAGCCGATTGCATCGTCTTGTACCATTCGCCCCAGGCGGCGTCAGTTGTCGGCCACGATTTAAATGTCCCGTTCCAATGGGCGAGAGATGGCTTCGCGGTGTTGAAGGGGATCCTGTTGATCTCGGCCATAATCACATCGGCTGGATCGGTTTTGCCGATGGGGCCGAGAAAAAACCTCTGTGCTTGTGTCAAATTTGAGATAAACATTTGATGCGATAGGTGCTACAGTTTAGAAAATGGAAAAGGCGCTAATCAAGAATGGTTGCATACTACGGTTTGAAGAAGGAAAAAGTGCTAATCAAAAATAAAATGGTTGAGTGCAAGATGGAAGCAACATGGCTAGAGAAGTAAATCCGAATGAAGAAAGAGTTCTGGGTTAAGTGGGAGTACCTCAGGGAACTCGGCAATGGCGGCGGCCGAAGCGGCAGCGATGGTTGAGGCGGCGGCTACAGCTAGTGCGGCGGCAGTGGCCGGCGCGACGGAGGCGCTTGACGCAGCGGCAGTGGAGGCCATCGAGGTTGGGTGAAGATGGTTTCTAATCCGTGGAGCGCGCCGAGGTCTGGCAGAGAGTGCAGGTGAATCGCCGGTGAACCACTGGAGAGGAGAGAGAAAGCAGAGGCTTGTGTGCGAAGAGATTGAGTGCGCTTTGAAGGCGTAGGTGTTTCTGCCGAGGAAAGTGGATATTTAAAGGGCACTTGGGGGAAGCCGAAGTGGTTTAGGTCAAGAAAAGAGCGGGAGTTTGAACAGGCAAGCAAATCCGTAACACTTCGTATCATGGACTTGGGGGGCATGTGTTGACACTGAAATTTGGTAGTTGAATCCCTAAGTCTTTGCAAAGGCAGAGCAGAATCGGATCGGCTGGTTTAGTGAAGAGACAGAGGCCGCATCGGCTGAGAAGTGATCGACTGCGAGGCCAATCGGCTAAGGTTGGATCGGACAAGGGCGGCCGATAGCCGATTCCAGGTCCGGAAGGGATAAAACCGTTTCTGGTGCAGGAGTTTGAGGATAAATAGAAGATTCGGTTATTAGTTGCGTGTTAAACGATATTGCCATCTATGGATAGAGTCTTGTAACGATAATTATATCTGTAATTTAGGAGTTTGTTTAAACTGTTAATTGTAATGCGGCGTGGGTCCTTCCCAGGATAATGTCGTATTTTAAACAGTAGTTTACATAGAGTCCAGGGTTTGTACAGGTAATTGTATCTTGGGTATAAATAGGACCCGAGACCTCCTGTAATTAAAGACAATTACAATCAATCAAACTTTCAGCGCATCGCCAACCCTTTTCTTCAGACGAGCAATTTGTTTGGCTACGGGCTGCATCGTTTCGATCCCCAAATCCAGGTGAATGCTTGTCATTAGTGGCATGATCTGCTGTTTCTAGTGCTTCCATCGTAATCTCACATTAGATTCAGGAGTTTGTACCGCACTATTTATCATATAGCGCATATAAATTAGATCAATGTTTAGATATATCCTGCCATTGGCTAGTTCTGTCAAGAACATGCAGCCAATAGGGCTAGATATAAAGGTTGGCTGGTTAGTATGAAGTATCTACCGTCTCGAGGGATATAAATCGGCTACAACAGATCAGGTTTTTCTTTTTATACTTAATGTTGCATCGGGTTCAAACTATTAAGTCGTTTTTAAAATTGCCAATGATCTGTTCGGCTAGATTTATATTGTTTAGAGACAGTGCCGGGGTTTCAGCTGGATTTATTTGCCTTGATATGTTTCTTTTAATATATTTATTATTATATTTATATTAGGACTGCCTCTTATATTAAGATCGCATTCTTGTCGGATGTTACCAACCGAAATTGGCCCGCCATCAGCAGCCAACGGTCGATTTCCAGGCTACGCACATCTGGTTCAAGAGTGATATCTTTTCATAAGATTCATCGGAGTACTAGCCGATTCATCGTTAGCTTTCGAGTATCAGCTCGGTTATCGATTCATATATTTATTATCCTTTACTGTGTTTAGGTTAAACGGCTGATGCTGTCTCGGTATAGCCGATCCATTCCAGTCATTTGGCTTAAATATAGTTTAGGATAGCATATATATGTTCATGGATTCCCTTAGCCGATCCAGTGGGGAACTAACCTAACACTTAACGCATATTCCCTTGTTTTTCTTGTTGGTTAGCAGATCAAACCAACTGGCATGCCCTGCACAGCACAGGCAGCCGAGAAGGACCTGCACTGGAGTCAAGCAGATCTCCCAGGCCAGCGTGTGAGAGAAATTTCTCATCAACACAATCAAATGTTGCTCAATCAACTGCTGAGTCTGAATATGTTGCTGCTACTAGTTGTTGTTCTCAGATTCTTTGGATTATTTCAACCTGGAGAGATTATAGTCTTACTTTTGATAATGTTCCTCTCTTTTATGATAATACTAGTGCTATAATTATTGCTAAGAATCCTATACAACACTCACGCACCAAGCACATTGACATTCGCTTTCATTTTCTGAGGGATCATGTTGAAAAGGGGGACATTGAATTGAAATTTGTGGATACAAAATTGCAACTCGCAGATTTTTCACCAAACCTTTGGATTTTTCTTGCTTTGCTTTTCTTAGGGGAGAATTAGGTGTTATTCATCCTTGTGGCATCAATTGAGGGGGAGAGTTGTTGTATGCATCTTTTCCTTCTTTTTTGCATTCATGTTTTTAATTCATGCATGGTGTGATAAAAAACAAAAAAGGGAGAAAGAGGAAAAGAAAATAAAAGGTGGATGAGCTATAGGTGTATTGCAATTCGTAAAGTTCTAGAGAATAAAAATCTGAGAATCAGTAGACCGCAGGTCGTTAAATTTGTACAGACAGAACCATAGGTGATATTTTCGTAATGTAGTTCACAAACTTATTTACCTATCACCATGATTGTTGCCTAAATTTTGTACCTTTGGGATCTAGCCCAAGGAGACCGATAGAGACAGAAAACCCACATTTTCCAACACGACGGCAGTTGGCCAAAACATTTTCTTTAGGCAACACAACCATCCAAAAAATATCACAAAAGCTTTTTCCAGCCAAAGGAAACATTGTTAAGGTGCCAAGAATGAAGGTCAAATGATATTGCAGCCTCTCCTGATTGACCGCTAAGCTCAATTCTTACCAGGACTACAAATAACCCTAACTAGAACCGCTAGGCAGGTTTAACCTCCATTTCGCAAGTTTCCCTAGCCAAAAGCTCTTAAAAATTTTAAGGGGGATAGTACGACCTGATTAAAGAACCTAAGAGTATGACCAGACCCACCACATTTTACATGATGGGACAGTGACCTAAAGTCTTCAATTTAAAAATTTGTATGGGATAAGGAAAATCTAAGTCCGGCCAAAACTCCGATGACAATGAATGGAATACTACCTAGAGTTTCCTAATAATGTTCTTGCTTATTTCTTGTAGATGCCTACCATGTATACTCCATTCTACTACAGCCGCGGTTATGCCCGAAACTCTACCCAGCATATGCTCTGGATTATGCTGCAACGTGCTTGATTCACCTATCCACCAGAGTACCACATCCTCAACAAGACTATTGGAACTTCTCAAACTGTTGTAATGGCTCATGTAAACATTAAGGGTAGAACCCCATATGAGAGAGATCGCCAGTGTGCCGGTTATGGCTGGGATAGTAACTCTGCCATGCAAAACTGCGTCTATGTTGCCATTACTCGTCTACGTAGTGAACTACCCGAATGGGAGGAATTCTACTATTATATTCCATCTTTAGTTGAGGAAGCCGAAAACACTACCTACCCAGGGCTGTCTGAGCTAGAGATAGGCCTGCACACTCCATATCTCCAACTAGCAGGATTTGTCCGCTCTCTCGACATGCTTTATCGCTCAACTTTTGCTGAGCTACTAAACGCCCGCACACGAGTAGCCACCCTAGAAAGGAGTATCCTGCCTAGGTTTCATTAGGGACACTGTACACCAGAGTTCATGTATGGAGAAGATGCCATGTATGCCCCTGCCGAAGACATACCGCCGCCATCCAGGAACTACATCGAGCAGACTCCGCCACCTTGCGTCAATGTCAGACGTGCCTATCCTCCACTGGGAACCACAGGGTTATACAGGCCTCCAGAATATGTTCAATTGTATGGACGCATCTTCAGGTTGAAGATGGAAGACTAAGAAAGTAGTTACTGGGAAAGTCAGTAGGTAATTAAGTATGTAAGCCTCAAAATGTATAAGTGGCTCGACTTAGGGGGAAACCGAGCTGTGTAATAAATGTAATATATGTATCATGTAGTGTTCCATGTGAAAGGACCAAGGGGTTGTATGTAATAATAATCCGGCAACTGTTTGGCTTTAACTTAGGAGTTAAAACACTTGCTGTCCGAATAAATCTAAGCGGGTGGACGAAAGCACCACTAGATTATAGCTTGACTCCAGGTTGCCACTACTAAAGTCATGGTAGACTGATGAACCAACCGCCAATTAAACCTCTAGTCAACTTTGTTTTGCGAGGAACCTCTAGTTCAATTGGTACGAACACATGCAGCAGATTTCAGCTAGCTAGTCAAAGAATTTCTGCACAAAAAATAAGCTCTTTGTGGAAAAAAAGAAGTTGCTGCCAGGAAGAAAAATGTTACTATTTGGTCCTAAAATATAATGATTTTTATGATTAAACACATGCATCTATTAAGTGGGTGCAATTAAATAAATAAAGGAATGTTGTAATTAGTTGAGAAAATAAAATAGGTGAAGACATTAAATGGAGAAATTTTATGATTAGTTAAGAAAAGAATATAAGTAGATAAATTGCTATAGATTCGGACCAATTTTGAATGTTATATATTTTGTTATGGAGGGCAGTTAAAAAGAGCTAAGGCTGTCTTCAACAGCTTATCCATATAGCGACCCATACCCAAAATGCATCGCAAAGAGTTAAAAAATGGTCTCCAACAGAATAGGCATACTGAGAACCTATTTTGGGTACCAGGAGAGGGTAGTCAAATATAGGTCCTTCATTCGTCTTCTCTCTCTTCAACCCAAATATGATTTGTGCTTTTGGATAGGCTGTTGGAGTGAGAAAGTTGTGTGTCCGTGACCTATTTACTGTGCGTGACCTAAATAAGAAAATAGGTCTTATGTAACTGTTGTAGATAGTCTAAGCCTGGTTTAAATATAGGGCCTACTATATTATATCATCCCGTTCGGACGGACAATAATAGATATGTATTACATCTAATACCTTATGAGTAGCTATCATGTAATACCATAGTATTAGGTGATACATGTATGGTAACCACCTAGTACCATGCAGATATTGAGGAATCCTCATCTTGTCGCCGCAGTCACCGAGCGCCTCCACCTTGCCTCCCTCACCGCAGTGGCTGAGCTCCTTCCCTCGCCTCTCCTTGTCATTGTTTGGGCAGCAGCGGTGCCCGACGACAAAGGATGAAGAGGACCTTCCTATCCACGGCATGCTAGTGTGCTTTCCTATATAGTGTGAGGTTTTCAATATGCGTGCATGCATAGAATACCACCGTGATGGTGACAATATCGATACGCATGCCCCTGTCAGCATCCACCATGATGAAGAGGAGCAGCACAGCTCAATGCACATGCTAGAAAGAGTGACGAGCTTGAGGGAGGTCACAGGATCTAGAAACGGAAGGGACATTGTCGAAACTTGGTTTCAGCAATATGATTTCTGGGGTCGCAGTCGAGATCGCCAAACACAATGGGTTAGAAGAAGAAGAAGATTTAGACAGGTTCAGGCCCTCTCGTGAGGTAATACCCTACTCCTGTTTCGGTGGATTCGATCCGCCGAGTGTCTTTATTGATCTCGTGTGTCTAAAGCTCTTGCTTACTAGATCGAATATCTCAGATCTAGTCTTCGATATCCCTCAAGGGACGCCCCTTACCCCCCTTATATAGTCTTGGGGGGAGGGTTTACAGATCAGAAACCCTATCTTATTCTAAGTTGGTTTCCTCAATCTTACCAAACCGTGACTATAGGCCGATTACCTTATCTCTATTGGCAATCGTAATACCCAAGTCAGGTTCGGCTTACAGATATAGCAGGCGCAATCTATCCCTACCTTCAGTCGGATAAGCTTGCCATATAGATACCCGATTGCCACAATCTCCACAGACATCATCACGGTCACCGCCACCATCTTCCTCATCCTTCCTTGCAATCCACTGCTGACTCCACTCCTTCCGTTGTCAAACCACTGGTCTAGATTCACCGACAACGAGACACTATCTAGACACCAAATCCAATGACCTTAACCCTGCAGGCATCAGATCTATCGTGTGACACGAGGACAAGAGGCTAAGGAGAGTCACAGGTCCAATAGGACAAAACGGACGTCGAGACCAATGATGGAAGAAGTGCAGCTCTAACATCAAAGTGATGTGCCTCAGTATTGGTGGAAGAAGGAGAGGAGGTGGGCGCGAGGAGGCAAAGAGGTGTGACACACAGAGCGAGTAACACATGGGGACGGGGAGAATCCCATCCCCTAGCATTCCCATTAATATAACTGTGCCACTTTACAAACAATCTCCTCTGCTATCTGTCCGATGGAGATCTAATGTCCAAGACCAATGGTGATCATGCTAACCATTTTTCTAGGTACGATGAATCGAAGAAAATTACAACACTAATACCCTTCTATCTAAAAAATAAATCTAATATAGAATGTGACACATTTTAGTATTACGAATCTGAACAATCTTTGTCCAGATTCATATGAAAGAAGTATGTAGTACTACTCCTAATGATCTTCTTTAATTCATCTTAGATGAGCAAAGTACCATGAGTTGTTGTTGTGATAGAATATGATAGGATAGGAATAGGATATGATCATAAGAGGAGAAAGGCAAACAGTACTATCGTTGGTCCCCTGCTTCTTCTTGCAACAAGGAACCGAAGGATGACGTCACTGGTTGTAGCCTTGTCGATGGCCGCTGGTGACAGACAGGTGGGACCCACACAAAGCTGATACTGGATCAATGTACAAGGAGAGGAGACGGGTGTGGAGAACTATTTGGGAGGTGGAGTTAGGAACTTTAAAAAATGGTGTTGTTAATTAGCACATGATTAATAGAAAAATTTAAAAACAAATTAATATGATTTTTTAAAATAAATTTTCTAAAAAAACTTAATAAACACAACGTTGGAAAGTGCGCATGCGAAAAATAAAACAGTAGAAGTTAAAAAAGTGAGAAAATGAACACATCCATAAAACAGAGATGGGGTATTGTTGATGAGAAATTTCTCTCACGTGCTGGCTGGGAGATCTCGCTTAGCTCCAGTGCGGAGTCCTTCTCGCCTGTGCGATACGGGCGTGCGCTTGGTTTGATCTGTTAACCAACAAGAAAAATGAAGACATATGCGTTAAGGGTTAAGTTAGATCCTTTCGGATCGGCTGTGAGAGTCAATTTACATATATATGTTATCTCGAAGTGCATTTAAACCAAGTGACTAGAATAGATCGGCTGTGCCGAGACAGTATTAGTCACTTAATCCAAATATACAATGGGATAATAAATATATGCCTTGACAGCCTAGCCGATACCATAAGACTAACTCTGAATCGGCTAGTACTCCGATACGTCTTATGAAAAGATATTGATCTAAGCTAAATACGCTAAACCTAGATCAGTCGGCTGTCGGCTGTGGCTGACAGACTGATTCTGGCTTAGGGCATTTAACTAGAGCAAGATCTTAATATAAGAGGCGACTTTAATAAACCTCATAGTAAATATACCAAAAGGACATTAAAACAAATAAGGCCGGCTGAAAACCCGGCACTGTCTCTACGCATATACATCTAGCAGAATAGATCATAAAAGCTCTAAAAATGACTTAATAGGTCAGATTGATGCAACATTAAGTACAGAAAGAACAATCAGATCTACTATACCTGATGTAAAACCCCTCGAGACGGTGGATATCGCATATAATCTAGGCCAACCCTTAGATCTAGCTCTATCGGCTACTGACTCCTGATAGAAACAGGCCGATATCAAGACAGATACAAAACATTGTTCTGGATTATATGTGATATATGATAACTAGCGCAGCATAAATCATTGAATTTAGAGTATCATAGCGATGGAAGCACTAAATTCGACGAGATACACCACTAATGACAAACATTGATCTTAATCGGGGATCGAAACGATGCAACTCGAAGCCGGATCAAGTGTTCGTCTGAAGAAAATAGGAGGCGATGCACCGAAAGTTGTATTGATTGTGTGTTAATCTACAGGGGTCTCGGGTCCTATTTATACCCAAGAATAACATTACCCGTGCGAACCACGGTCTCTATCTAATCTACTATTTAAAATACGACAATATCCCGGGATAAGGTCCCATGCCGCATTACAATAGAAAATCTAAACGAACTCCTAATTTACAGATACACTTGCCGTACAGGACCCTATCCATGGATGGCAATATCTTTTAACGCACAATTTGGGAACCGAAACTTCTACTTATCTTTAAGCACCTTCATTGGAAACGGTCCCATCTTCTCCTCTGACTCAGCATCGGCTGTCGGCTATCCTCATCCGTCTCAACCTCAGCCGATTAGCCTCGTAGCGATTGTATCGCAGCCGACTTGACCCCTGTTCTTCCGATCCGATTCCGTTTCTATCTTGGCAGGGACTTAGGGATTTGGTTACCAAATTTAACCGTTAACACATGCCCCCCAAGTCCGTGATAAGATAATATCGCGGATTTGCCGCTTTTCCAAATTCCCGCTCTTTTCGACCTAAACCGTTTCGGCTGCCAAAAAACTCTTCAAATACTGCCCGTCCGGCGCCGAAACAAGCCACGCTGTCACTTTTCCGCACTCAAGCCTTAGCTACCAAACCCTTCTTCTTCCTCGCTCTCTGGCAACTTCACAGCGACCTCGTCAAAACTGCTCCACATCCCGCCGACGCACACCCCAAAGTGACATCCTCCCGGCAGCAATGGCCTCTTCAAGTGCTCCGTCCGACACGATCTCTGCCGAGTACCCCGAGGTGAGTTCCCATCGGCTTAAACCTGCTCTTTTATCACAAACGGGTTCTCTTTTCCTCTTTTCTGATTTCATTATTTCTTCTTTACAATCTATAGCACCTTACTCACCAAATCGCAATTCCCAGCCTCCTTCACCCCGACCAACTGCTGCTAGGGCCAATCGGCAACCCAGACCCCATTGAATTCATTAACACCGAAACCAATCGGATTCCGTTTAGGTTTTTGACCCCAGATCTAGCTTATTGGATGGGAGCCTTTAAATCCTGGCCATCCACGGATAAATCCTGGCCATCTTGGTATGCTAGGATGGCTGCTAGCAAACAAGCATTCTGGGATGAGATAGGAATCGGCCAATGCGTAGCACTAACCCTAGCTGATATGCCTAAGGACGAACCCCTTCTATCGGTTGCCAGCTATTTCTGGTCGGACACGATGAATGCTTTCCTCTTCAAGCACGGGCCGATGACGCTGACTCTGATGGATATAGTGATGCTAACTGGTTTGGATATAACCTCAGCTGCTGATCCTTCCGATCTGAACATCAAATGCCAACATATCTTCAAGACTAAGAGCATAGGTGGCTGGGGCGGCTATATTTCGATGAACATGAGGGACGGCTCAGTCTCAGACAGGGAACACACAGCTTTTCTGATGATGTGGCTGGAGAAATTTCTGTTTTTGCGGATCAAGTTGCTTGCCGACCACCAACTGGCAACACGTAGCCGAGGCGTTAGTGGAAAAAAAGCAAATCCCTTTAGGGAAATTTCTTCTCAGCTATTTGTATCAGACACTTAGCAATGTACCGGCCAAGCTAGCTTTGAAGCAATCCATCGGCACTGGAAGCCCCTGGTGGCTGCTGCAGATATGGCTCAACCTATATACTCACAAGGTCGCCAATCGGCCGAGTTTGCTTGACGTCGATTTCCCACGAGCTGAGCCGATTAATCATGATGATGAAGAAATAACTACTCGACAATGCGCATCATATCAATTTCCAAACGAGTTCGCCCTCTTCAAAAGACTTAGGCACAACTTTCTTGTTATAATGACTGGACTACTTGTTCCTTATCCCTTGTTACTTTTTCCAAGGCCCTCATCCTTGACAAAACTAGGTCTTCTGATTCATCTACCATCAAGTTGTAATAGTCATCGGCTGTGAGCTGGTCTTGTAATTGAATCTGTCTTGAGCCCATGACTTTTCCCATGGCAGGACTGCTTCATGCCCATAGACCAATTTGTATGGAGGGACTTGGATAGATCCATGGCATGCCATTCGATAGCCCACAGTGATTTGGCTAATCAGCTGTGTCATTGCTTGGGGTAGTCAGAAATCTTCCTCTTTATTAGTTTGATCAAACTTTTATTTGATGCCTCTGCTTGCCCGTTGGCCTGTGCATAGTACGGTGAAGAATTAAGTAATTTGATCCTCATGCCGTCGGCAAATTGAACAAACTCGTCCGATATGAAGATAGATCCCTGGTCTGTTGTTATTGTTTGTGGGATGCCAAATCGGTAGATAATATGCTCTTTAACAAATTCGATCGCGTCCCTAGAATCAACCTTTTTCAAAGGAATTGCTTCCACCCATTTTGTAAAATAATCTGTTGCCACCAGAATGAATTTATGTCCTTTGCTTGAAGGTGGATTAATCTGGCCGATCATGTCGATGCCTCATCCTCGGAACGGCCAAGGCTTTATGATTGGGTTCATAGCCAATGCAGGTGCTCTTTGTATGGCTCCAAATTTCTGACAATCCTGGCATCCTTTGTAATATTTGAAACAGTCCTCCAGCATCGTTGGCCAAAAATACGCTGCTCTCCGGAGCAGCCACTTCATCTTGTGAGCTGATTGATGCGTGTCGCAAATCCCTTCATGTACCTCTCCAATAGCCACCTTGGCTTGATCGGCACTAAGACACTTGAGCAGCCCACCATCAATCGTCCGATAGTAGAGATCTTCGTCGAGCAAAACATATCTTAAAGCCTTGTATCGCAATTTCCTTGAAGCCGATTGAGAGGGGTTCTGTAAATAGCTGTAGACCTCAAACCTCCAATCATTGGTTGTTATGGCAGCGACTTCTATCTCAACTTCTTTTATCATTGGCCTGTAGCCTGATGCCCCTTGAGATAAATCATTGGCTTCTGTATTATGCTCTCTGGGGATGTGTTCTAGTGTAACTAGCCGAAAGCTATCCATCAATTCTCGGCATTGTTGGTAGTAGACCATCAGCGCGTTGTTCCTGCATTCATACTCCCCTGACAACTGGCTGATGACCAATAGTGAATCCCCCATTATCTCTATGGCGTCGACCTCGACTTCTTTGAGAAGATGCAATCCCTGATCACTGCTTCGTATTCGGCTTGATTGTTTGTAGCATGGGGGTCGATAGAAAAAGCAAATTAAAAACTTGCCCCTTAGGCGAAATAATGACCAATCCGATACTGCAGTTGTTGGTGCACACCAAGCCATCAAACGTCAATGTCCAAGGCATAATTTCGATCGAGCCGATTGAGTCATCTCTGTGCTCCACGATAAAATCGGCTATAGCTTGTCCTTTAACTGCCATGGGTGCTTGATACCTCAGATCAAATTCTGTCAAGGCAAAAATACACTTTCCAATCCGCCCTTTTAAAACCGGAGCCGATAGCATGTATTTGACGACATCGGCTTTACATATTATTGTGCACTCATTGGATAGCAGATAATGCCTTAACTTCGTACATGAAAAATATAGGCACATGCATAGCTTCTCCACTGGTAAATATCTTGTTTCTGCGTCCAACAGCCGTCAGCTGAGATAGAAGATAGCTTTTTCTTTGCCCTCAATCTCTTAGATTAGGACTGAGCCGATTGACTTGTTATCGGCTGACAAGTAGAGCTTGAACGGTATTCCTTTTCGTGGAGACAGTAAAACTGGAGGCGAGCTTAAATAATTCTTGATATTATCCAAGGCCTTATGCTGCTCTGCCCACCATGTAAATGTTTGATCGGCTTTAAGCCGAAGCAATGGTGTGAACAGCTCCATCTTCTCTGAAAGATTGGCTTTGAACCGCCTGATGATGTTGATTTTGCCGATCAATGATTGAAGCCGCTTCTTGTCCTTCAGAGGTTATATCGTCTTGATAGCGTTGAGGCTCCTTGACGTGATCTCCTCTTTCATGAACGAGAAACCCCAGAAATTGCCCAGCCGACACGCCAAATGCACAGTTCAGCGGATTCATTTTCAGGCTGTACTTTCTCGTTCGCTCCAAGACCTGCTTGAGATCGGCTATGTGGTTCTCAATCTCCCTGGATTTGACAACAACATCATAAATATAGATCTCTACCAGGGAACCGATCATGTCGTGGAAGATATAATTCATGGCCCGTTGATATGTTGCCCAAGCATTTTTCAGCCCAAACGTCATAACGACCCATTCATATAAGCCAATTGCCCCAGGACATCGAAAAGCAGTTTTGTGAATGTCCTCTTCGGCCATGAAGATTTGATTGTAACCTGCATTGCCATCCATAAAACTGATGATTTTGTGGCATGATGCAGCGTCTACGAGCAAATCGGCTATAGGCATCGGGTATTCATCTTTGGGAATAGCCTTATTTAAGTCTCTGAAATCGATGCACACCCTAAGTTTGCCATTCTTTTTCAATATTGGGACGATGTTTGAGACCCACTCGGTGTATCGGCAAGGCCGAATGAATCCAGCATCATATAGCCAAGTTATTTCGGCTTTGATCGCATCATACATATCGGCTTTGAACCTATTGGGAGGTTGTTTGAACGGCCGATAGCCTGCCTTGATTGGCAGTTGCTGAACAACGATAGATTGGCTAAGACCAGGCATCTCGAAGTACTCCCAAGCAAAATAATCTTTATATTCTTTTAACAAATTAATAAGCTAGGATCTACAATGAGAGGACAACTTTTTGCTGATATACGTCGGCCTAGGCCTGTCTCCAGAGCCTATGTCTATCTCTTCTAATTCGTCGGCCGACGTAAAACCTTGTCCAAGCTTGCCATCGTCTTCGTCCGTGGTGTCCATGCGGTAGACGTTCGAGCCCTCCACGACGTCTTGCTCAAAGCAGCAGCTACGGTTCGTCGTCTTCAATCGGCTGTATGGCAGAATCGGACACTTTTAGAAAATCGGTTTGCTAGATTTTCCTGGACAAACAATCAATGCCATCGATTTCCCAGAGTGGCAAGTCGGCATTGGCGACGCTCACGACCTGTCGGCTGGTACAATCTCTATCTTGTCGCCGTCCCATTGAAGTAGACACTGGTGCATAGTGGAAGAAACACAACAGTTGGCAATCCAGTCCCTCCCAAGCAGCAGGCTGTAAGACCCCTTCCCGTCGATGACAAAAAAGGTTGTGGGCACGGTCTGGTTGCCGACGGTCAGCTCGACATTCAACACGCCCTTGGTCTCTGATGGTTGCCGCTGAAGTCCTTTAGTACCATGTTAGTCTTGATCAGGTCTTCAGCTCCCTTTCGCAATTTCCTGAACGTTGCATAGGGCATCAGGTTTACTGCGGCTCCCCCATCCACTATCATTTTTGACATCGGCTTGCCGTTGACGAAACCTTTTACATATAGCGGCTTGAGATGCCGATTTTTGGTCCCCCCTGGATTGTCAAAAATTGCTTGATCCGAGGACAGTGCTAGTTTGACCAAGGCGTCCTCGATATTGTCTGCATCGGCCTCAAGAGCACCGAATTCGGCTGGCAATATGAATACCATATTGACCGATGCAGAGACTTTGCCTTTCCTTTTGGCTGCCCTTCTGCCTCGATCGGCTGAACTCTCTCTTGTCTGTTCCTCGTTGGCCATGGCGATTTTCTTTTTGGGGACCCATCGCCTTTTGATTTTACCCTGCCGACGGTGTTGTTCTTCGATCATCTGCCGAACTTCATCTTTCCTTCCTTCACGCTTTAGCCTTTGAATTCTTCGTTTCTGCGTTTTGGTGAAGAGGTCAGAGGGGCACCATTGGGGGTTGGCCGATTTTTCATCATCGGCTTCTCCTTCGTCGTAGTAGTCGTCGTTCTCGTCTTCGTCAAAGAAGTCTTGATGGATCGGCCCTAGCCGATCGTGAACGGACTGCTGGTGCCGGTTGAGTTGTATGGCCCTCGGGACGAACTGAGTCGGGCTGGTGATTGGCTGGCTTCTATGTTCATCCTCTCGGTACTCGCTGCAGGCCAGGCAATTATCTAGCATCGGCAGCCTCATCCCGGTTTTCCAGCAGTGCCTGAAAAATTCATTATAACAATGAGGATTGGCACCGCTGTGATTCCCGTCGTACCGGTGGCCTCGCGTCTCTGGCTCTTGCTAATGAAACCTTTCAAACCGAGCCTCTTCCCGCCAAGATTGCTATTAGGAGCGGCGTCGGCTGTTCGTGTTGATCGGCCGTCGATCAGCAGATCGGGCAACGGGGCGCACCATGTTGATTGGCGTGGCTTGACTTCCAGTTGGCTTGTCCTCTGCCTTGACCCCTTTTAATGTCTCGGCTAAGCTATACGTCATTCCGTGCTACCGATCAGCTTGCCTGGGGCCAGCTTGAACCATATTGACTGGGAAGGGGTTGCTTTCTACCTTCATCGGCCGAGTGGAATTGGCAAACTTGAGTTTTCCGGCCTCTATTGCCGACTGGATTTGCTGCCTGAACACTTTACAGTCGTTAGTGGCATGGGATGTATAGTTATGCCACTTGCAGTACTTTTTCTTCTTTAGTTCATCAGCCGATGGGATCACATGGTTCTCGGGAAGCTGGATCTGCTTCTCCTTGAGCAATAAATCAAAGATCCTATCGGCCTTGGTGATGTCGAAATCATATTTCTCCTCTTTGGCCGTCTTCAGCAGCCATTGACACACTATGGCCTTTTTATTCTTGGCCCATTCGGCTGCCGCCACCTCTGCGTCATCGTCACTAGAATCGGAGTCTGATTCAACGATGACTTGAGTTATGTTCTTGACGGCCTTCTTGGTGTCTTGAAACCTCTGCTCATGGGCCATCACCTTCTGCGCCAGATGCGCCAGGCTGTCGAAGTCTTGAGCGGACAAGCGCTCGCGGATCGGCGCGATCAGGCCATGGAAGGCCAAGTCGGCCAGCTGGGTGTCCAACAGCACCAGACTGTAGCATCGGTTCCTCATCTCTTTGAAGCGTTGGATATAGTCCTGAACTGATTCGTTGTGCTTCTGCCTGATACTAGTGAGGTCCGACAACTTCATTTCATAGTTGCCAGTGTAGAAGTAGCTATGGAATTGTTTTTCGAGATCGGCCCAGCTCTTGATTGAGTTGTAAAGAAATGAAGAGAATCATGTGAAGGCCGATCCCGAAAGAAACAAGGGGAACAATCGAAGTCTCAAGGCATCCGTAGCCGATGCTTCGCCGCACTGCGCCAAGAATCGGCTGACATGCTCGAAGGTTGACACGCTGTCCTGCCCCGAGAATTTCGAAAAGTTTGGAACTTTGTATCGGTTGGGCAATGGAATCCGCTCGAAATGCTCCGAATAAGGGTACCGATACACGTTTCCCGAGTCCTTTGGCTTGAGACCGAATTGATCGCGCATGACGTCCGCAATCAAATCGGCCCATGTCCGGTTGTCCTGTTGTATCGGCTCATATTGGTCATACGGTGTGGGTGCTTGCCGATACAGTGGTGACGGTGTCTGGGGCCTGTAGTGATGATCTTGGTGGCCTCCTTGATACTGGTACTAGAACAGATGATCAGCGGGAGGCGGCCGATTTGCCGGTGGCAACGTTGGCGGACCTAGGAACAGCTGTCGGCAGCCGGCGTTCTATTGTCCTTCCAGGCCGATCTGGGTAGCTGTAACATCCTGAAAATCGGAGAACCGAAATCGGAACGTAAAAATCGGAACTTTCAAAAACCGTGGCTTATTGCTTCTTCTCGGGTTTGTTGCTTCTTATTTGCCAGCTCAGTTGCATAATTTAGTCGTGGTCAATTCCTTTTCGGTGTATTTGGAGGTTTCGGAGTTGTCAAAACGGTGGTGCGAAAGCCGCATCAGGGTTTTAAAAAGGAATTTGAGGGAAAGTGCGGATTTGCGAAAGCGCGTTTGGGAAGTATAAAATAAAATTTTGGTTGGGAGAAGATAAATTAAGACACAAAATAAATAATAAAATTCTCGGGAAGGCGTACTTGAAATTTGGGAAATTTATCTTTTTATTAAAAATGGGTAAATTATGAAAATTAGGAAAAAGAATTTAAATAAGTATGAAAAATAATTATGGAAAAATGAAAGTCAAGAAAAAGTTTAAAATATAAAGTTAAAAATTATTTTTGGAATATTAGGATTTATTTTGGAATTTTTAGAAGGAAAGAAAATAGAAAATGGGAAAAGAAAATAGAAAATCGGGAAATAAACTAGGTGCACTGTTCATTGGTCACAAACTGCTCGACGCCGTCCGGCCCCCTCGCGCCCGCGCGCGCGCGCGCCGTCGCGCTGCACCGCGTGCGCCACGCGTCGCGTGAGCGCGCACGCGCCAACGCCCGCCCCGGACAAGCCCCGCACGCGCGCCGCCCCGCCGCGCCGAGCGCCGTTGCCGCCACGCGCCCGCCCGTCGTACCGGCCCGCGCCCGCGCCGCCATCCGTCGCCGCCACACCCCAGCCCCGCGCCCGTGCTCGCCATCCGTCGCCGCCACACCCCGGCCCCGTCCTCGCTTCGCCACGTGCCGCCGCCGCCCGCGCTCGCCCGCGCGCCCGCACTCCGCGCGCCGGCCCGGACACTCACGCGCCGCGTGCGTTTCGCCGCGCCGCGCGCGCCGGTCCCCCACCCCGTTCTCTTTGTCTCGCTCGGTTGCGCCAATAAAGAGGGGGCAAACCCCCATCTATCCCCACAATCGCCGACCCTAGCGCCCCTCTCCCTCTCCGGTCCCCTTCTCTCTTCCGAGCGCCGCCGCCGTCGCCCTAACCCCGGCGCTTGTCGCCGCGCCGCCGCGCGCCGCCGACGCCCGAGCCCCGCCGCCCTAACCGTCGTGAGCCGCCGTCGCCGTAAGCTCACGCCGCCACCCCTTTTCCTCTCATGCTAGCGCCGGCCGCCGCCTCTGTTTCTCCTCGCACCGGTCGAACACCTCGCGGGCATTGAACAGGCGCAGAGAAAAGGAAAAAGAAAAAAAAAAAAGAAAAAGAAAAAAAAAAAAGAGAAAAAGAAAAATAGGGAAAAATTAGGAAAAATTTTGGAAAATTTGGAAAAATATTTTGGGATGACTTGAGTAAAATTTTGGGCAAAAATAAATTATTTTCTCGCATATTTTCTCGTGCAAAGTTTGAAAAATCGGAATCGGACGTTTTCCAATTTCATTTCGCATCGTTTTTCAATCCGGATTCCGTTTAATTCTTTCCCGCCATCGAAATAGGTTTCGCTTTTGTGCTCAAACCCTCAAATTTCGAGCACGAATTTTCTTCGCTGATATTTTCAAACGTAAATTCCAAATTTAATTGCGATCGCCGACTTTGCGAAAACCCTAGGTCATCGCTCGATTCCAAAAACCCGGATTTTCCTCGCAACCCTTGTCCTAACTCGAGTAGAATTTTCGGCAAAACTTTTGGAGTTGTTTTCATGGCTTTTGTGGTTCTTTTCGAACTCTCGGTGGTTCTTTTCGATCGCACGTACGGGTAGCGCCTGAAGAAACCGGCATCGACACCGCTGAAGATCCCACCCCTCCAAGTGTGCGAGCAAGGCAAGTCATCACACTCTTTGAACATATTGATCCCAATTGCGAAATGATGTTATTTTAAACTCTAAACATGCATGCTATACGAGTTACCTATACTTGTTATGCCATACCTTGTCATTGATTACCTTTAGAATTATTCCTTGTAACCCTCGATGTGATCAAATGACCAGAGAATAGCTTCGGCAAACTACTTAGTCCTGCTAAACTTAGATTATGCATACTCATGACTTTATGAAAAAGCTTTGTGCTTGGGCAACTACCTTAGGGAAGGTAGTTGAGATTCGGCATGTGGAGACATGAGCGCCACATGGCCATGATGAACTAAGTTTGGTGGAAATTGAAAGTACTATACAAATGTTTTAGACTGGGGCGGCCGGATGATTTGGGTGGATTCCGGAAAAGGCAAGTGCCGACCCTGGTCAATTAAGGACCGAGCCATGAGATAGCCGGAAACGAGCCGGTACAACCGTACTTCTCGAATGGGTATAGACCTAGCTGATTAGATAGCCGAGCGGAGGCGGTATCCTTGCATAGATGGTTCTCTATGAGGTGGTTATGGGATGAGAATGAGGCTGCGGCCTTTGTTATGAATGGTGGGATTAAACTGATGTTAATTAAACTTAAAGATTTGGAAAGACTTCCCTTACCCCGGGTGCGCCAGAACTCCTCTCACTGCTAGAAAAGGACGGCTAGAGTGCATGAGGGCTTAAGTTCATGGAGCGGGTACGCCAAAGCAAGGTTATCGAAAGGCTTTGCCGTGACCGTCTCATGTGTTGAGGCGTAGGCTCATTTGTTGGGTGTCGCGGAGTACGGGTAAAGTGTACATCCACCGCGGTGTGAGTGAATCAATCTATTCGAATAGCCGTGCTCGCGGATATTGAGCATCGTGACAAGACTTTCGCTTGGCTAGATTTTTAAACTTAAAACTGCCGGGATGGGTATGCATGATGGTTTCATTCGCGGTGGATCAACTTCTCGAGAATGCGAGAAGGGGTGGACTCCCCAGAAAATCATGACGAACCGGAGACGGGAAGCCATCCTTGGAATCACGATGGATGGTAGACAGAACCGTCGCCGGGTTAATGAACTATGAAATTAAAACTTGATTTGGCTAGTCGGTAGGCTTGTGAAAAGAATTGTGAAAACGGCTTTACGCAAAAATAACTCTAGCCATGTTCTTTGAATAACCCTATCATATGCATCAATTCTGTGTTGGCTTGCTGAGTACGGTTGGTACTCACCCTTGCTATACGCACAAACCTCCAGCTGATGGAAATGAAGAGCCAGAAGACCCCTACGCGTACTACCCGGAGGGCGAAGGAACTGACGGCGCATACTAGACCTTAGCCCCGGTCGTTGCCTGTGGCAATTGACGAGCCGCCTCTTTCCGCTGCCTTATCTAAATTCTGTTTTTATGTTGTATTCGGACCATAAGGTCCTGTGGGATGAACAATGCCTTCGGGCCTATTAATGTAATAATGGTATTGTAAGACTATTCGTGCATGTGCACTTGATTATCCAGTACTGTATTCGTGGGTACCAACTACTCGATCCAGGGAAATGGTACTATGAACACGAAAGATTCCCGTCTCAAAAACGGGGGTCCACGAGCCGGTATCGAGAGCCATGCGACCGTAGGCTAAGACCAAATGGCGCCCTACCCCTAACTAGATGGTTAAAGGGAAATATCCCTACGGTAGGATCGAGTTTTAAACTATTATTTCCGAAAATGCAAATATATATTTTCTACATCCGTATTTCTTTTTACCAAATGATTATGATGGCTCCCTCCCGCTAACCCTAAGTTGCTCGTAAGCGATGTCAAACCACGACGGAACCCGGGAAGTCACTATTCCGCGAGACGAGGGGTTCGTGGTCCAACTCCGGTCCCTACTATGGTGTTTGAGGTACCCGGAACCACCCACCTATCACACCAAAAGGCATGGCTCCGAAGTGTATCCAGCCTGGGAGGCACTGTATCCATAGAAGCCCGCATGGGGAGTGAGACATCCTACGCTTCCACACTCGCTACCACCGGGATCTAGCGAAGCGGCTATTCAGGATGCGGCTCGCGAGGCCTTCCTTCGCCTTAATGCGGAACACCGTGTCGAACTCACAATGACAGAGTTCGTGCATCATCCTTACCGCGAAGAGGGCAACCCGGTCTGCACCGTGGAGGCTACCCCTGCTGCTACAACCCGATGGTCACGCGTTTATCGCGTTGGGCGGAGACAGCAGACGACCGCTACGAGGAGGCCCCGCTCGAGATCAACGATCGCGTCACGCCTCAATGATCTCGGTCAACAGCCACCAAGGCCGTGGAGACCAGATAAGCATGCGCAGACTCGCGCGTGCCAATTGTGCCCAGTACGAGCAACTCTCGGACCGCTACATGGCCCGGGGAAGCTCGGTAGAGCTGGAAGAGCAGCTCAGGGAAGAGCAAGCGGCAAATCAACCACTGGAGGAGCAAATGCACACTCATCCCGTCTACGCCGCAGTACTTCCACCGAGCATGTGCCATCACCTCCCCCCCGTGCCCGACCATTATTACCTTATGACTCCAGCATGCTTGGATACCTTTCAAGCCATGATGGAGCAAGCTTTATGTTGAGCACAGAGCCCGCACCGTCTGGTGGACACCACTGCCGCCGCGTCCATGGGACCCACCCGAGCTCCGTACCAGTACCCTCCGAGCCGGGATCAGGAGAGGGTAACCCCATCCAGATCTACACCGACACGGAGTCTGAGGCAGAGCCCATGGAGATCAAATGGGAGTCTAGCGACACCGACCCAATGGAGGAGGAAGCTCCCCCTCGTCGCCGACTCACACGGGAGGCCCCTCACCCGCCGGACCGCTCGCAAGAGTACGCGGCCACCGAGTCGGAAGATTCGGCGTGACTCCGAGGCCACCACCTCCGAGCCGTGGGAACTTCGGTTTGCTTCGGCGGGACCACCCACTTCCGGCTGGCTCTTGCGGATGGTTGGATGACTAGGCGGGAAGACCTTCCCGGCTCGGCGGCACGAACCACTCCCTAATCCCCCTTAATTAGTTGATGTAGTTGGACGATATAACTATTGTTGCTATCCTGGCATGAAGGACTGTGTGTGTACAGTCCGTGTACCCCCTTATGTAATATGATGAACCCGAGCATCGCCTTGCGATGTCTTAATTCGTATGCTTATTATTATTTCACCTTGACTCGCTGATTGAAGATCATTCGAAAGAACTTGAAGAAAAATTCCCCGTGAACTATAACCTAAACTAGTCCGATCTCTTGATTCATCTCACTTCTTCGGATGGCACATCGTCGCGAGCCGCGCGACCAACGAGAACCCGCGAACCTAACCCTCCACCTGGCGGAGGTCATGGCTTTGCGACCCGGCTACTCCAAGCGATTGCTAATAATCAAGGAGGTCGAGGAGGATCGAGTCTGGGAGAGTTCATGAGAGCTAAGCCACCCACTTTTTCCACGGCCGAAGAACCTATGGACGCTGAAGATTGGCTAAGAGTGATAGAGAAGAAGCTAACCCTCGTCGAGTCCGAGAGGCCGATAGAGTTGTCTTCGCTACTAAGCACCGGAAGGTCCCGCAAGTGACCGGTGGGATACCTACAAGGAAACACGAGCCGAAGACGCCGGCGAACCAACATGGGAGGAATTCACGGCTGCGTTCCGTGAGAATTTCGTGCCCAATGCAGCTATGAGGATGAAGAAGAACGAGTTCCGCAGATGCGTCAAGGGAACACCTCGGTACAAGAATATCTGAACAAGTTCACTCAGCTTGCCCGTTACGCCACCAGTGACTGGCCGACGAGGAAGAAAAGATAGACAAATTCATTGAGGGACTAAATGACGAACCGGGGACCAATGATCGGGCGGATCACACCAGTTTCCAAAGCCTCATCAACAAGGTCGTCCGGCTTGAGCATGACCAAAAGGTGGTAGACAATAACCGCAAGAGGAGGCTCGCTATGGCTCGCCCATTTCGGGGAACGCCACAACGCCCCAAGGGAGCCACCCCGTCGGATGGAAGCCAAACGTCCGGCAACCGGACGTTCTCCCGCTTCCGACCATATCAACAGTCAGCTACACCTCGCCTTCGTACACCCACACCAACCCTAGCCGCTCCAGGAAGAAGGAATGTGAGCCGCTTCAATTGCGAAGAATTCGGGCACTACTCCAATAGCTGCCCAAAACCACGCAACACCCCGTGCGCACGGCGCCAATGCAACGCCCGTCCGAGGAACCCCACCCCTGCGGCGGGACGAGGTCTGTTCGAGACCCCGCTACCCAACGAGGCGCCACCGGGTTTCGACGTGGCCGAGTGAATCATGTGCGGGCTGAAGAAGCTCGGGAGGACCGAGCGTATTGATGGGTATGTTCTCTATCAACTCTACACCGTTAAAGTTTTATTCGATTCGGAGCCTCGCATTCATTCATATCTTCCCAAGTAAGCAAACAACACCACCTACACCAAGTAGCACTTAAGAGGCCTATGTTGGTACACTCCACAGGAGACATAACCGTACCCCATGCACGCATTAATGTGCCCATACGGATTAGAGACGTGGTGTTTCTCTCAAACCTTATGGTGCTATCACCACAAACCATAGATGTCATACTCGGAATGGATTGGTTGACCAAGAATAATGGAATTATAGACTGCGTCGGAGGGAAGTCACGGTATCCACCCCGTGGGGATCACCAATGAGCATAACTATGGATCAAAACCCAAAGCTATGTGAACAAGCTGCGGGAGTGTTCACCATGCTACCTCTAGGCGGAATGCCGTAGTACAAGAATACCGGACGTGTTTCCCGAGGAATTGCCCAATGCCCCGGATCGCGACATAGAGTTTATCATCGATCTAATGCACGGTACGCCCCCATATCCAAGAGGCCTTATCAAATGCCGGTCAACGAGTTGGAGGAACTCAAGAAGCAAATAAGAGAACTACAAGAGAAGGGATTCGTACGCCCCAACTCTTCTCCCTGGGGAGCCCCAGTACTCTTCGTCAAAAAGAAGGATGGGAGTATGAGAATGTGTGTGGACTACCGATCGCTGAATGAAGTAACTATCAAGAACAAGTACCCGCTGCCCCGGATCGATGACCTATTCGATCAACTTAAGGGTGCACGGTGTTCTCAAAGATTGATCTACGGTCGGGATACCATCGCTGAAGATTAGAGCCGAGATATTCCTAAGACGGCGTTCTCTACACGTTACGGCTTATACGAGTTCACGTGATGTCCTTTGGATTGACCAATGCCCCGGCATATTTTATGAACCTGATGAACAAGGTATTCATGGAGTACCTGGACAAATTCGTAGTGGTATTCATCGACGATATACTTATCTACTCCAAGAACGATGAGGAGCACGCAGAGCATCTACGACTAGTCTTGGAAAAGCTACGAGAGCACCGGTTGTATGCAAAGTTCAGCAAATGCGAGTTCGGCTCAAGGAAGTCGCTTTTCTTGGCCACGTGGTTTCAGCCGGAGGAGTAGCGGTAGAGCCCGCCAAGGTCGAAGCCGTTATGGAATGGAAGGCACCCAAGTCGTGACGGAAGTTCGGAGTTTCTTGGGCTTGGCCGGATATTACCAACGGTTTATCGAAGGGTTTTCCACCGTAGCCCGACCTATGACTCAACTTCGAAGAAGGAAAAGAAGTTTGAATGGAATGAGAAGTGCCAAAAGCCTTCGACCAATTAAAAGAAAAGTTAACCACCGCCCCAATCTTGACCTTACCGACAACCGAAAGGACTTCGTGATGTCTTGTGATGCATCCCGCAAGGATTGGGAGGAGTGTTAATGCGAGATGGGAAGGTCGTAGCGTATGCCTCTCGGCGATTACGACCCCACGAAGAGAATTATCCCACACACGACTGGAATTAGCCGCGGTTGTACACGCATTGAAGATCCGGAGACACTATCTGATCGGGAACCACCGTGATGTGTATACCGATCACAAGAGCTTAAAATATTTCTTTACTCAGCCTGATCTCAATCTACGACGAGGCGATGGCTGGAGTTGATCAAGGATTACGATCTAGGAATCCACTATCATCCCAAGGCAAGGCAAATGTAGTGGCCGATGCGCCGAGCCGCAAAGCCCAATGCAACCACCGGGATTGGGAGGTATGGCCAACGAACTCCAAGAAGAAATGGCTAGACTCAATGCACCGATTCCTCACGGAGAAGTGAACTCACTGGAAATTCAACCCCTACGAGAACTCAAATAGAGGAAGCCCAAAAAGGGAATGAGGAAACCCGGGGAATCAAGGAACGCATGGCTGGACGCGCTAAGGAGTTTTCGGTAGATGACAAGGGAATCCTGTGGTACAAGAAAAGAATCGTGTGCCCGAACGAGGCGGTTTGAGAGGATTGATCTTAAAGGAAGCCCACGAATCGGCATATTCGTTACACCGGAAGCACGAAAATGTACCAGGATTTGAAAGGAGAATACCGGTGGCCTAATATGAAGAGGGATGTAGCCGAATACGTAGCCGTGTGCGATGTGTGCCAAAGGGTGAAAGCCGAACATCAACGCCCGGGCTTGCTGCAGCCACTCAAGATTCCCGAATGGAAATGGGACGAGATAGGTATGGATTTCATAGTAGGACTACCTAAGACCGCGACGGTTACGATTCCATTTGGGTAATAGTAGATCGGCTCACCAAGACTCCGATTTATTCCCGTGAAAACTAACTACAACGGTGCCAAGCTAGCGGAACTATACATGAGTAGGATTGTGTGTCTCCACGGTGTACCAAAGAGGATTATATCGGATCGTGGTACCCAATTCACATCTCATTTTTGGAGCAAGGTCCACGAGGCACTCGGCAGTCACCTCGCCTTTAGTACCGCTTACCACCCGCAGACTGACGGACAGACTGAGAGGACGAATCAAGTGCTAGAAGACATGCTGAGAGCCTGTGCGTTGGATTTCACCAAGGATTGGGAGAAATGTTTGCCGTACGCCGAGTTCTCTTACAACAATAGCTATCAAGCCAGTCTGAAGATGTCGCCAAACGAAGCTTTATTTGGTCGCCGATGTCGAACCCCATTAATGTGGTCAGAAACCGGTGAACGAACCGTATTCGGGCCTGACATAATCAAGGAGGCTGAGGAAAAGGTTCGCCTGATCCGGGACCGACTACAAGCTGCTCAATCACGACAAAAGAGCTACGCGGACACTCGACGAAGAGAATTGGAATTTAAAGAAGGTGACTACGTGTATCTAAAGGTCTCACCACTACGGGGAACTCGGAGATTCAAAGTCAAAGGAAACTCGCACCACGATACGTGGGCCCATTCTTGATAAGCGCTAGGAGAGGAGAAGTGGCTTACCAATTGAACCGCCCGAGAACCTCTCGATGTCCACCCAGTGTTCCACGTGTCACAATTGAAGAAATGTTTGCGAGTACCGAAGAGCAAGCTCCTTTAGAAGCCATCCATGTCCACAGTGATCTTACTTACCGGAGCATCCAATCAAGATACTAGACGAGACGAAAAAGAAGACACGGACCAAATCATGGCGCATGTACAAGGTACAATGGAGCAATCACACGGAAGAAGAGGCTACCTAGGAGAGCGAAGAGTTCCCGAGGACGAATACCCACACCTACTCGCAGCCGGTAAGAAATCTCGGGGACGAGATTTATTGTTAGGGGGTAGGTCGTAACATCCGAAAATCGGAGAACCGAAATCGGAACGTAAAATCGGAACTTTCAAAAACCGTGGCTTATTGCTTCTTCTCGGGTTTGTTGCTTCTTATTTGCACGCTCGGTTGCATAAATTTAGTCGTGGTCAATTCCTTTTCGGTGTATTTGGAGGTTTCGGAGTTGTCAAAACGGTGGTGCGAAAGCCGCATCGGGTTTTAAAAAGGAATTTGAGGGAAAGTGCGGATTTGCGAAAGCGCGTTTGGAGTATAAAATAAAATTTTGGTTGGGAGAAGATAAATTAAGACACAAAATAAATAATAAAATTCTCGGGAAGGCGTACTCGAAATTTGGGAAATTTATCTTTTTATTAAAAATGGGTAAATTATGAAAATTAGGAAAAAGAATTTAAATAAGTATGAAAAATATTTATGGAAAAATGAAAGTCAAGAAAAAGTTTAAAATATAAAGTTAAAAAATATTTTTGGAATATTAGGATTTATTTTGGAATTTTTAGAAGGAAAGAAAATAGAAAATGGGAAAAGAAAATAGAAAATCGGGAAATAAACTAGGTGCACTTGTTCATTGGTCACAAACTGTTCGACGCCGTCCGGCCCGCCTCGCGCCGCCGCGCGTCGCGCGCCGCACCGCGCTGCACCCGCGTGCGCCACGCGTCGCGTGAGCGCGCACGCGCCCACGCCCGCCCCGGACAAGCCCGCGCGCTGCGCCCGCCCCGCCCGCGCCGAGCGCCGTGCCGCCACGCGCCCGCCCGTCGTCTCCGGCCGCGCCGCGCCGCCATCCGTCGCCGCCACACCCGGCCCCGCGCCCGTGCTCGCCATCCGTCGTCGCCGCCACACCCCGGCCCCGTCCTCGCTTCGCCACGTGCCGCCGCCCCGCGCTCGGCCCGCGCGCGCCGCACTCCGCGCGCCCGGCCCGGACACTCGCGCGCCGCGTGCGTTCGCCGCCGCCGTCGCCGCGCCGTCCCCACCCCGTTCCCTCTTTGCCTCGCTCGGTTGCGCCTATAAAGAGGGGCAAACCCCATCTATCCCCACAATCGCCGCCCCTAGCGCCCTCTCCCTCTCCGGTCCCCTTCTCTCTTCCAGCGCCGCCGCCGTCGCCCTAACCCCGAAGCCGTTGTCGCCGTTCTGCCGCGCGCCGCCGACGCCCGAGCCCCGCCGCCCTAACCGTCGTGAGCCGCCGTCGCCGGTAAGCTCACGCCGCCACCCCTTTTTCCTCTCATGCTAGCGCCGCCGCCGCCTCGTTTCTCCTCGGCACCGGTCGAACACCTCGCGGGCATTGAACAGTCGCGAGAAAAGGAAAAAGAAAAAGAAAAAAAGAAAAAGAAAAAGAAAAAAAGAGAAAAAGAAAAATAGGGAAAAATTAGGAAAAATTTTGGAAAATTTGGAAAAATATTTTGGGATGACTTGAGTAAAATTTTGGGCAAAAATAAATTATTTTCTCGCATATTTTCTCGGTGCAAAGTTTGAAAAATCGAATCGGACGTTTTCCGAATTTCATTTCGCATCGTTTTTCAATCCGGATTCCGTTTAATTCTTTCCCGCCATCGAAATAGGTTTCGCTTTTGTGCTCAAACCCTCAAATTTCGAGCACGAATTTTCTTCGCTGATATTTTCAAACGTAAATTCCAAATTTAATTGCGATCGTCGACTTTGCGAAAACCCTAGGTCATCGCTCGATTCCAAAAAACCCGGATTTTCCTCGCAACCCTTGTCCTAACTCGAGTAGAATTTTCGGCAAAACTTTTAGAGTTGTTTTCATGGCTTTTGTGGTTCTTTTCGATCTCTCGGTGTTTTGTTGAATTCTAACTGAATTCAATTGATCTTTCGCACGTACGGGTAGCGCTGAAGAAACCGGCATCGACACCGCTGAAGATCCCACCCCTCAAGTGTGCGAGCAAGGCAAGTCATCACACTCTTTGAACATATTGATCCCAATTGCGAAATGATGTTATTTTAAACTCTAAACATGCATGCTATACGAGTTACCTATACTTGTTATGCCATACCTTGTCATTGATTACCTTTAGAATTATTCCTTGTAACCCTCGATGTGATCAAATGACCGAGAGAATAGCTTCGGCAAACTGCTTAGTCCCGCTAAACTTAGATTATGCATACTCATGACTTTATGAAAAAGCTTTGTGCTTGGGCAACTACCTTAGGGAAGGTAGTTGAGATTCGGCATGTGGAGACATGAGCGCCACATGGCCATGATGAACTAAGTTGGTGGAAATTGAAAGTACTATACAAATGTTTTAGACTGGGGCGGCGGATGATTTGGGTGGATTCCGGAAAAGGCAAGTGCCGACCCTGGTCAATTAAGGACCGAGCCATGAGATAGCCGGAAACGAGCGCACAACCGTACTTCTCGAATGGGTATAGACCTAGCTGATTAGATAGCCGAGCGGAGGCGGTATCCTTGCATAGATGGTTCTCTATGAGGTGGTTATGGGATGAGAATGAGGCTGCGGCCTTTGTTATGAATAGTGGGATTAAACGATGTTAATTAAACTTAAAAATTTGGAAAGACTTCCCTTACCCCGGTGCGCGAACTACTCTCACCGCTAGAAAAGGACAGCTAGAGTGCATGAGGGCTTAAGTTCATGGAGCGGGTACGCCAAAACAAGGTTATCGAAAGGCTTTGCCGTGACCGTCTCATGTGTTGAGGCGTAGGCTCATTTGTTGGGCTGTCGCGGAGTACGGTAAAGTGTACATCCACGCAGGTGTGAGTGAATCAATCTATTCGAATAGCCGTGCTCGCGGATATTGAGCATCGTGACAAGACTTTCGCTTGGCTAGATTTTTAAACTTAAACTGCTGGGATGGGTATGCATGATGGTTTCATTCGCGGTGGATCAACTTCTCGAGAATGCGAGAAGGGGTGGACTCCCGAAAATCATGACGAACCGGAGACGGAAGCCATCCTTGGAATCACGATGGATGGTAGACGAGACCGTCGCCGGGTTAATGAACTATGAAATTAAAACTTGATTTGGCTAGTCGGTAGGCTTGTGAAAAGAATTGTGAAAACGGCTTTACGCAAAATAACTCTAGCCGTGTTCTTTGAATAACCCTATCATATGCATTAATTCTGTGTTGGCTTGCTGAGTACGGTTGGTACTCACCCTTGCTATACGCACAAACCTCCAGCTGATGGAAATGAAGAGCCAGAAGACCCCTACGCGTACTACCCGGAGGGCGAAGGAACTGCAGCACATACTAGACCTTAGCCCCGGTCGTTGCCTGTGGCAATTGACGAGCCGCCGCCTCTCTCCGCGCCTTATCTAAATTCTATTTTTATGTTGTTTTCGGACCATAAGGTCCTGTGGATGAACAATGCCTTCGGGCCTATTAATGTAATAATGGTATTGTAAGACTATTCGTGCATGTGCACTTGATTATCCAGCGCTGTATTCGTGGGTACCAACTACTCGATCCAGGGAAATGGTACTATGAACACGAAAGATTCCCGTCTCAAAAACGGGGGTCCACAGTAGCCGGCTCTAATTGTCGACTGTTGTTGAACATGTTGGCGATCTGGTCCTAGGACAGTGGTTGTTGTCGGTTCAGCATGGTGACCATCGGTCTCGCAGCCGATCCGGATGGATTCGACTGGTTGAGGGCCCCTCCTGGCGGCCCTGGTTGTGCTGGTGGTGGAATCGGCCGATTCTGGGTGGCCAACGTCCTGTAACCAGGAAACTGGCCGTCTGTGAAGTAAGTCGGCCCCCGCTGTAGTTGGTCGGCTATCTTGCCGTCGACCACAGTGGCAATCATATTGTTAAGAGTGTTGACAAGAATGTCACTCTGGTTGACCAGCGCATGGTGCACGGCCGAATCAATTCGGTCTTGCAAAGTATGCAAACCCGAGTCATCTTGCTCTTGAGTCGGCTCCTCCGCCTTCTGTATCCTTTGGTCCGCTGGAGGAGGTTGCCTTGAGTCCATCCATGCTGAATTTTTACTTTTGGTGCATAGCCCCAGACCTTGTCTGGGTGAACGACTGTAGGTAGTTGGCCTGGAGCTCTTCTACCATCCTTTTGTAGTCGGCTTGTTGTTCAGGCGATAGTTGTTCCATCTTCACAGGCACAATGTTGTCCTGAGAGACGCTAGGGCTCTTGATGTCGACCATCTTGTCAGCTGCGTTGATGCGTCCTAGCCGAGTTGACAGAGATAGTCCCATCGGGCGTGCCAAGATGCGTGTTGATGAGAAATTTCTCTCACGCGATGGCCTGGGAGATCTGCTTAGCTCCAGTGCAGGTCCTTCTCGGCTGCCTGTGCAGTACAGGGCGTGCCAGTTGGTTTGATCTGTTAACCAACAAGAAAAATAAAGACATATGTGTTAAGGGTTAAGTTAGATCCTACCGGATCGGCTGTGAGAGTCAATTTACATATATATGCTATCCCAAAGTGCATTTAAACCAAGTGACTAGAATAGATCGGCTCTGCCGAGACAGTATTAATCACTTAATCCAAATATATAATGGGATAATAAATATATGCCTTGACAGCCTAGCCGATACCGTAAGACTAACTATGAATCGGCTAGTAGTCCGATACGTCTTATGAAAAGATATTGATCTAAGCTAAATGCGCTAAACCTAGATCAGTCGGCTGTCGGCTGTGGCTGACAGACTGATTCTGGCTTAGGACATTTAACTAGAGCAAGATCTTAATATAAGAGGCGACATTAATAAACCTAATAGTAAATATACCAAAAGGAGATTAAAACAGATAAGGCCGGCTGAAACCCCGACGCTGTCTCTAAGCATATACATCTAGCCGAATAGATCATAAAAGCTCTAAAAACAACTTAATAGGTCAGATTGATGCAGCATTAAGTATAAAAAGACACTACCAAATTTTGACCCTTATGCCACGTTTTTTGTCGCAACAAAAATAAATGGTTGCAACAAAGGGTGTTATCGCAACCATTTGAAATTTTGGTTGCGGTAGATGGTGTTTTTTCCACGCAAATTGTTTCGTGGCCAAAAGTATGGATACCATTGCGAAAAGCAAGTGATATCACAACCAATTGTACAATGGTTGCAATAAGTGGACATTGTTGCCATGAATTGACTTGCGTTGCGGTTAGTTTTATTGGAGTTGCAATACTAAGATGATATTGCAACTCTTTAATTGATGGTTGTGATAGCTTGTCTATATTGCAACGAATATATTTCGTTGTTTGTAATAGTCGCTTGCGTTGCAAAAAAAAATAGTACACATAGCAACTAAAATTTGCATCGTTGCAATACTGAAGGTTCTCAGCAAAAGAAAATGAAAAAAAGTTACAAGGTTTAAAAAAAGAGGAAAATGTTGCAAGGTTTAAAAAAACGAGGAAATAACAGAAAAAATGGGGAAAAAGGAGAAAAAATGTTACAAGGTTTAAAAAATGAGGAAAAAAGAAGCCAATGTGGTTCAACCTTGAGACCTCCAAGTTTCAAGCGCTAGTTACTTACCAGTAGACCGCAAATATGTTTTGTGTGATCGTGTGACCTTTGGTATATGACCGTAGCCCAGCCGGTTGCCTCACCTATTTTAGTCGTTGCGCTGCACCTATTATAGAATACCCTGGCCATACAAGGTAAAACAAATGTGACTTGTTGGCTCAATGGCAAGTGTGGCCATACAAGTTAAAACAAATGTGACTTGTTGGTTCAATTCCAGTGTGAAGCACCAATTTTTTTTCATTTTGTACCCGTTTTTGTTCCATAAATTTTTGCTAATTCACATTTATAAACTTCATAAATTTATTTCTTAATTTATATTTCATTGTAATGATTTTCCATGTTTTTTCATAATTTTTTCTCCAATCTTTTTTTACTTGTTTTGATAAAGCTTGTAGCGTTCTGAAGTAACGACGGAAAATATGAGCTTAATTTATTTTGTACCCATTTTTGTTTCATAAATGTTTGCTAATTCACGTTTATAAAGTTCATAAATGTATTTTCTTAATTTATATTTCATTGTAATGATTTTTCCAAGTTTTTTCATAAATTTTTTCCAATCACATTTTTACTTATTTGTTTTGGTAAACCTTGTACCGTTCTTAAAACCTTGTAGCGTTTTGAAGTAACGACGAAAAATTTAAGATCAATTTATTTTGTACCCTTTTTATTCCATAAATTTTTGCTAATTCACATTTATAAAGTTCATAAATATATTTTATTAATATATTTATTATTGTAATGATTTTTCCAATTTTCTCATAAATTTTTATCGAATCAAATTTTCTCATTTGTTTTGATAAACCTTGTAGCGTTTTGAAGTAAACGACGAAAATACGAGCTCAATTTATTTTGTACCCATTTTTGTTCCATAAAGTTTTGCTAATTCATGTTTATAAACTTAATATATATATATATATTCTTAATTTATATTTTATTGCAATGATTTTCCAATTTTTTTCATAAATTTTTCTTGAATCATATTTTTCTCATTTGTTTTGATAAACCTTGTAGCGTTTTGAAGTAACGAAGGAAAATGCGAGGTCAATTTATTGTACCCATTTTTGTTCCATAAATTTTTTCTAATTCATGTATATAAACTTAATATATATTTTTTTCTTAATTTATGTTTCATTGTAATGATTTTTTCCAAGTTTTTTCATAATTTTTTTCTCGAATCACATTTTTTCTCATTTGTTTTGATAAACCTTGTAGCCTTTCGAAGTAAGGACGGAAAATACAAGCTCAATTTATTTTGTACCCATTTTTGTTCCATAAATTTTTGCTAATTCAAGTTTCTATACGAGCTCATATTTTTCGTCTTTACTTCAAAACTTTACAAGGTTTATCAAAATGTAATGATCGACGCTCGGCAAAATGAGGCAGAAAATTTCTTTATGGAGTAACATGAACCATTTTTAATAGTCTAAGGGTGTAAAATGAGGCAGCAAATAGTCTGTGGGTTGGGTTAAAGGTTAAGGTTAAATGATCAGTTAAATTAATTTGAGAGAGTTAAATGGACTTTTTTGACAAAAAAAGACCCAAAGAGCGATTAATCCAAAGAATCGATCGAGCGGCGAGACTATAATACCCTGAATTTAGTTTTGGTTTCAGGATAATTTATAATAAAATAACAGCATTTAATTAAATAAATATTACTTTTAAAAGTGGGCCAAGACAACTTGAGCCAAGGCCCAAGAAGCGCCCACATCCTCCCCATCCGTAACCCTAGAAGAGAAGGGACCGGCTCCCCTCCCCTCGTGTTCCTGCACGCGCCTTCCTCTCCTCTCCATGAAAACTTGCTCTCCCTAAGTCTCCACCACGGCATCTTGGATCAAGAGGAAAACTAGAAAAACGGATTGAGGAGGAGAAGAGGAACATGAAGGTGTGCTGAATTGGTGCTTTTTCCGTCATTTTTTCTTGAGGGTTCTCCAAGAAAAACCATAGGTAAGCCTTGATCCTCTGTTTAGCAGACCATTAGGGGTGTTTTTGATGCCCTAAGTCGTGGTAAATAGGGATTAGAAGAGGGATTTGGGCGTAGGTTGTTAGATTGGTTGTGCAGGGTGAAGGCAGATTTTAGGGTTTCTGTATTTCGAAGATTAGACAATCAAAACAATTTTTTATGCGAAGTTGACTAACTAAAAAGTCGTAGATATCTTTGTTACCTATCATATGGTAAATTTTGATAATTTTTGGATAGCTATAACTTCAAATATCACCGTATTACTCTTTACTATTTGAGTTTGTGGGCAGATTTTCAGAGCTTCTGTATTTTGACAATTAGATGGTCAAAAAGATATTTTTCTGCAAAAGTGCCTTACTATAAAGTTGTAGATATCTATGTTACCTACCTTTTGGTAAACTTTGATAATTTTTGGATAGCTATAACTCCAGATATCGCTATATTACTCTCTACTGTTCAAGTTTCTGGGCAGATTTTTAGAGCTTTTGTATTTCGATGATTAGATAGCAAAACGATTTTTGATGCAAAAGTTCCAAACTTGAAAGTTGTATATATCTCTGTTACTTATATTATGGTAAAATTGGATAATTTTTGGATAGGTATAACTCCTGATATAGCCATATTACTCTTTATTGTTTGAGTATCTTGGCAGATTTTCAGAGCTTCTGTATTTCAACGATTAGACGGCCAAAACGATTTGTGCTGCAAAAGTTCCTAACTAAAAAGTTGTAGATGTATTTGTTACCTATTGGCTGGTAAAATTTTATAATTTTTGGATAGTTATAACTCCAAATATCACTGTATTACTCTTTGATCTAGTGTCTTTACAATTCATGTTCATTACTTTGCCGCCGCCATCCAGTATGCTGCCAACGCCGCCTCCGTCAAGGATGCCACCAACGTTGCCTCCAGCCAGTACATCAATTCCTACTCAAGGCTTCAGCGCCTGCAATGATGCCATCGTCTTGGGCACACATCGATATGTTGAAACCACCCTTGAAGTAGAAGAAAAACGTGGGTTCTCTCGTCCATATAGTAGCAGGTAAACGTAGGTTCGTCTAATTTTATGAACTTTTCATATTGTTAAAGAATGTAGAGAAAGATGTCGAGAATTTTATACAAATAACTAGAAAGAAATTTTTAGTTCTACTTTGCTTAATTAAATTGACAGCACACCCTACATAGTTTTCATTAATCCTATTATTGCTTAATTACAACCATGTTCTATATAAATGTATTTACGTTTTGTGCATGAGGAAGTAAACCTAATATTTTTTTCTAATATTCCAATCTTATTCTTTTGGTAATTAGGTGGACAAGGTTTGAGTGGGAGGCTCATCATCAAACTGAGGAAATAGCCGAGGTGATGATGTGTTGATGCTAGAAAAACCTTAAGGTGCTGCATTGATGCTAGGAAGTCTTGTAGTGCTTCAAGTTCTAAACAGTTATGAAATTATGATTGAACTGTATACTCATTTATGATTATTTCAATGCTTTGTTAACTTATTGAATCATTGGTTATAATTCATATATGTGAGTGCAACCGCTTTTGTTATGTCTCTTGTTTTTTGTAATGATGATTTATTAAACCACATATCAAATGGTACTAACGTTGTGATACCAACTATGGCAATGAGTTACTATTCCTAGCAATATGATGTACGGCAATGAACTCACTTGCGTGGCAATACGATGTGTGGCAATGGATGAAATTGCGTGGCAAATGGTACTATTGCAACAACATGGTTGCCATGGCAATAACATATAGTATCTTGCAAGGACTAAACTTGCATGGCAAAAAAGAATATTGCCATGGTACAACGATGGTGGCAATAACTTATGATCTCTCACAACAAACTAAATTGTGTGGCAAATTGTCTCTATTGCAACGCTATCAATCGTTGCATGTACCATCTTTTGCTACGAAGACAGGCATGGCAAGTGCTTTTGTTGCCATGACCATGAGCGTTGCATCAATATCCTATTGCCAAGCTTGGCAACAATTACCTATGGTTGCAAGAAACCCGAACGCTTGCAACACCAAACTAGCAAAGGTTGCAATACCTTATTGCAACGTGACTTTTTGCAATCATTGGCAATGAACGCGTTTTGGTTGCACATCTACCTTTTGCAACCAAATTGGACCTATTGCAACATTTTTTCGATGTTGCGCAAGGGTTAGAAGTTAGTAGTGAGAACAATCAGATCTACTATAGCTGATGTAAAACCCCTCGAGACGGTGGATATCGCATATAATCTAGGCCAACCCTTAGATCTAGCTCTATCGGCTACTGACTCCTGATAGAAACAGGTCGATATCAAGACAGATCTAAACATTGTTCTGGATTATATGTGATATATGATAACTAGCGCAGCATAAATCATTGAATTTAGAGTATCATAGCGATGGAAGCACTAAATTTGACGAGATACACCACTAATGACAAACATTTACCTTAATCGGGGATCGAAACGATGCAGCCCGAAGCCTGATCAAGTGTTCGTCTAAAGAAAATAGGAGGCGATGTGCCAAAAGTTGTATTGATTGTGTGTTAATCTACAAGGGTCTCAGGTCCTATTTATACCCAAGAATAACATTATCTGTGCGAACCATAGTCTATATCTAATCTACTATTTAAAATACGACAATATCCCGGGATAAGGTCCCATGCCGCATTACAATAGAAAATCTAAACAAACTCCTAATTTACAGATACAACTGCCATTACAGGACCCTATCCATAGATGGCAATATCTTTTAACGCACAATTTGAGAACCAAAACTTTTACTTATCTTTAAGCACCTTCATTGGAAATGGTCCCATCTTCTTCTCTGACACAGCATCGGCTATCGGCTATCCTCATCCGTCTCAACCTCAGCCGATTAGCCTCGTAGCCGATTGTATCGTAGCCGACTTGGCCCCTGTTCTTCCGATCCGATTCCGTTTCTATCTTGGCAGGGACTTAGGGATTTGGTTACCAAATTTAACCGTTAACAGGTATATTCCTCTCATGGCTACTGTTGTGAAGTTATTAGGCCGTCATCTTTTGGTGCTTAGCTTGTAATGCCACTCACTCGAACGGAGCTATTGTAGCACTTCCGTTTAAAATTTTATGCAAATATGAAAATATAAGCCATAATTAGAATATCTTTGATTGAACAAAGCAACTTAAAATGGAGGCAAATCAGTTAACACTCAATTGACATTTATATCTCAGCCCCTGATTATTTGTGATTTAGCCCTTGTCATATTAGCACCAAATCAGTTAAAAATTTCACATTTTGGACCCTTGAAAAAAAGCCTACACAAATAACATTAACCTTTGCCGATCTCACGTATCAAACTATCTCCCATCCTATTTTTCCCTCACCTTATCTCTCTCCACCATATTCTTTTCCTCTATGTTGCTTCTCCCCTCCCCCATCTTTCAAACATCGGCGAGATGATGAGCTCTTTGCCACCACTTCTCTTTCTTCTCTTGCACCGCTGCTCTCTACCTTTCCTGCAACCTCTCTTCTTAAGCAGTGAGCTCTACGGCAGCGACGAGTCTCTCCCCTCCTCTATCCCTAACGAATCTAGCGGTGACTGGGTGATGGGCAGTACATTGAGAATGAGCTCGATGACAAGGGCGGCAAGAAGGCAATGATGGGCTTGGCGTGGATCTGCCAACAACGACGAGCGGTAGATCTTGGAATGACGACAATGACGGGACTACTCGGAGCGGCTCATGGGGCACTGTAGTGATGCGCTACAACGGTAGTATCCTCTTCTCCTTCACGCCATGCTTGCTCTCTGGCCATCGGAGCTTGGGAAGATGACGTGGTGTGGATGTGGCTGTTACGAGGGTAGGAGGAGGCGGGGGCACGACCTTCCCAATGTGGCTTTGACTATTGCCCTGCGCGTCACATGTCTTCGCCTTGACACAACATGACAAGGCTCATGTGTCTTCGTGGGGGACGAGGAGCTTCATGGGACACGATCAACTCGCACGTTGACAGGAATCTCCTCCTAACAGCTCAAGGCTGAATGCCATATTGACATACTGTCAATAGCCTGCTTTAGGGTGTATTTCTGAGAGGAGGTTGAGAGCTTCACTCCCACGCACATAAAACAAAGTAGCTCATTACTTAAATATTAGCTAAAAATTAAAAAAATAAATAATGTGATTTTTTAAAGCAGATTCCTACATATTTTTTATAAAAAAAACTAAGTTTAGCAGTGTGGAGATTATGGCAATCGGGTATCTACATGGCAAGCTTATCCGACTGGATGTAGGGATAGATTGCGCCTGCCATATCTGTAAACCGAACATGACTTGGGTGTTACAATTGCCGATAGAGATAAGGCAATCAGCCTATAGTCACGATTTGGTATGATTGAGGAAACCAACTTAGAGTAAGATAGGGTTTCCGATTTGTAAGCCCTCCTCCCGAGACTATATAAGGGGGGTAAGGGGCGTCCCTTGAGGGATATCAGACATCATATGCTTTTACGAGCCTTTAGCTTTCAACCTTAGAGCACGAGATCAATAAAGACACTCGACGGATCGAATCCACCGAAACAGGAGTAGGGTATTACCTCACGAGAGGGCCTGAACCTGTCTAAATCGTCTTCTTCTTCTAACCCATTGTGCTTGGCGATCATGACTGCGACCCCAGAAATCATATTGCCAAAACCAAGTTTCGACAGTTGGCGCGCCAGGTAGGGGACCGCGCGTCGAGACTTCTTCAACAATCTCGCCGACAAGTGTGATGGGATCTCCTTCAAGATTCGACGACTTCGCCACCAACTTCATCGACAACTCCTCCTTCGACTCGGATTTGGACCAGTCGGAAGGAGAAATCCACTCGACGCCGTTCGGACTCCCGAACAGCGCCAAAATCTACAACGACGTCTTGAAGACCAAGATGCAATCTACTCTCTCCAACGAAGGACTTCGCTCGGCACCATTCGGATTACCGAACATCGCCGAAATCTGCGCCAATCTTCTCGCCTCCCCGACGGAGGCGATCTACTCGGACGAAGACCTCTCGGTGCCGTTTGGGCTACCAAACGCCGCCGAGATCTACAGAAAACTTCTCTCCCCCGAGTCGGCGGCGACCCACTCGGAGGAGCCCGCATCCCCAAGCTCTGACTCGGACTGGAACGATCTAGACCCGGGCTACCCAGGATCAAGGGAGGTCGCCGTCATCCTCCTGTCATTCGGCTCCTGCTCATCTTCGGAGCTCAATGGATACCTCAGCTCCGCCGGCTTCGACGACCTCTATGGTATCCCCTCTGACAAAGCCGACAACTCCGACTGCCGCATGGACTATGAGCCGAAGTGCTTTGATGTCCTCATGGCCGAGCCGGACGAGTCCGACTAAGCCATGGCCAGGAGGCTTGCTGAAGAAGAGCGAGCCAAGATTGAGCACGAGCGCAAGACGGCCGAAGAGGAGAAGCAACGCAAGGACGAGGCTGACAAGAGGAAGCAGGATCTAAGTGCAGCCGGACGATCTGCCCAGGAGGCCATCCTCCAAACACGGGTTCGCAACACCAACATTTTCCAGACGCCACAGCAGAACGCTGTTTCCGCGCTCACGCTCTTGGACACCGTCATGGAGACGGCACCCGCCAATGTGACTCCGATACTCGACAAGATAAAGACCATCGTCGCCGCCACAGCTAACGGCCACCCCACCACCTCGGCACGAAGGCCAACTGAATCTGTGGCCGAAACGCCAGACAAGAGCCGGCTTTCGCCTCTAAGGTCAGGAGACTATAAGAGGCCCGAGCCAGATCGGTCAACGACCAGGCCAAGAGGCCCACCCCGCGAGTCCACGTAGAAGTACCAGGAGCAAACGGCCGATTTCCCACGACAAACGACATGGACGTCCACCCGTCCACCATCGCGTCCGCCGCAACAACAGCTCCAGCTATCCAACCAGCCAACCAAAGACCCCGCCAAGTGATCTGCGGGAAGTCCTCGATCGCCGCTACCTGGAGCGGGACCTACGCACTCGGGAAGATCGGAGGGGATCACCCGATAGCGGCGACGACGGAGTTCCGGCCTTCACTCGGGAGCTTCGCCGAGTACATTGGCCGAGTGGTTTTAAGCCCACAGGAATTGAAGGTACGACGGCAAGACCGACCCCGAGTCATGGCTTACCGTCTACACTCTCGCCATCCGCGCTGCAGGTGGCGACAATAAAGCTATGGCCAATTATCTTCCAGTGGCCCTCGCTAACTCAGCCAGGAACTGGCTCACGAGCCTGCCAAGAGGCTCAATCGGCTCGTGGAGCGAGCTGAGGGACCACTTCATCTCCAACTTCCAGGGGACCTTCGAGAGGCCCGGCACACACTTCGATCTATACAACGTCATCCAAAAGCCGGACGAGCCTCCGAAGGATTACATCCGTCGTTTCTCCGAGAAGCGTAACAAGATCCCCAACATCACCGATGACATCATCATCGCCGCCTTCCAGAAGGGACTCTGTGATGAACTGTTAATCGGGAAGTTTGGGCGCAAGCCACCGAAGACGGTGAAACAGATGTTCGAGACGGCGAACTCCTACGCAAAGTCCAACGACGCCATCAAGGCTGCTCGTCAAGACCGGCTCGACAAGAGGGAAGACAAGCAAGCGGGAGGGAGCCGCAATCCTAAGAAGGATGGCGGCAATAGCAGCAACCAGAGCCAAAAAGATCGCAAGCGCCGATCTAAGGACGTAGTCGCCGCAACCTCCAACACTCAACATCGTCCCTGAGTCGCCGCCTATGACGCCATCATGAAGGCCCAGTGCACTCACCATCCCAATCATAAGCACGCGGCGAAGGACTGCTTCATCTACAAACAGTTCGCCGAGCACGCGACGCAGCTCACCAAGAAGCCGACTGATGAGGCTGGTCCGTCGGGCGCCAAGAAAAACAACGCGGCTGAGAACGCCGAACCTTTCCAAGACCCTGTGGGAGAGCTCAACCACATCTTCGGGGGGCCGCTAGCCTATGAATCCAAGAAGAAACAAAAGCTAACCGACCGAGAGGTCAATGTGGCTCAACCCAAAGTCCCTCAGTACCTGCGATGGTCGGAGGTGGCCATCACTTTCGACCGCTCGGATCACCCTGACCGAGTGGTTCACCCGGGGCGCTATCCGCTCGTCCTGGATCCCGTGGTCCACAACATCGGCTTAAGCGCGTCCTCATCGATGGGGGCAGCGCCTCAACATCCTGTTTGCCAAGACCATGAATGAGATGCGATCCCGAGGGCCGAACTAAAGGCAAGCTCAGCCCCCTTCCACGAGTCATCCCGGGCTATCGTCTACACCACTCGGGCACATCTCCCTCCCGAGTCACCTTCGGGGCCCGAGAGAACTTCCGAACGGAGAACGTCACTTTTGAGGTGGCCGACTTCAAACAAAGATACCACGCCATCATTGGAAGACCTGCGCTTGCCAAGTTCATGGCGATCCCGCACTACACCTACCTCTGCATGAAGATGCCGGGTCCCAACGGCGTCATCGCTCTTCACAGCGATGTGAAGCAAGCCTTCACCTGCGATAAGGAGAGCTGCGACATGGCCCAATCTCGCGAGAGATTGCGTGGCCAACAAGAAGTTCGATTGGCTGCATCAACTTCGGCGAGGGCGAAGTCCCGCGAAGAAGATAGCCGAATCGGGATCGCGACGCCAAGACCAAGAAGATCTCCCTTGATCCATCGGATCCCTCAAAAACTGCTGTAATCGGCGCTGAACTAGATCCCAAATAGGAAAGCGTGCTCGTCACCTTCCTCCAAAATAATAAAGATGTTTTTGCTTGGAAACCATCTGATATACCTGGAATTCCTAGGGAGGTGATCGAGCACTCTTTGCACGTCAAAGATGATGCCAAACCGATAAAACAACGATTACACAGATTCGCACAGGACCGAAAAGACGCTATCAAGGAAGAGCTCGCAAAACTCTTGGCTGCCGGCTTCATTAAGAAAGTCCTTCATCCCGACTGGTTAGCCAACCCAGTCCTGGTCCGCAAGAAGACGGGACAATGGCACATGTGCGTTGACTATACCGACCTCAACAAAGCCTGTCCCAAAGATCCGTTCGGGCTGCCTCGCATCGACCAAGTCGTTGACTCAACGACCGACTGCCAACTCCTGAGTTTCTTGGATTGTTACTCGAGCTATCACCAGATCAGCTTGAAAGAGTTCGACTGCCTGAAGACATCATTCATCACGCCGTTTGGAGCCTACTGCTACATCACCATGCCTTTCGGCCTGAAGAACGCCGGCGCCACATACCAACGCATGATACAAAGATGCTTCCAGACGCAGATCGGCAAGAACGTAGAAGCTTATGTCGACGACGTTGTCATCAAGACCAAACAGAAAGAAGACCTGATCGCCGATCTAGAAGAAACCTTTGCAAACATCCGGGCCTTCAGAATGAAGTTAAACCCGGAGAAGTGCACTTTCGGCGTTCCATCAGGCAAACTGCTCGGCTTCATGGTGTCACATCGCGGCATTGAAGCCAATCCAGAGAAGATCAACGCCATCCTGAGCATGAAGCCCCCGAGTAACCAGAAGGACGTCCAGAAGCTCACCGGCTGCATGGCGGTGTTAAGCCGCTTCATCTCTCGACTCAGCGAACGAGGCATGCCCTTCTTCAGATTGCTAAAGAAAGCTGACGACTTCCAGTGGACTGCGAAAGCCAACAAGGCCTTTGAAGATTTCAAAGAGTTCCTTACAACGCCACCCGTCCTGGCCTCGCCTCAACCCCAGGAACCTCTGCTGCTGTACGTTTCAGCCACTCACCAAGTGGTTAGTACGGTCCTCGTGGTTGAGCGCGAAGAAGGACGGGCTCAGAAGATTCAGAGGCCAATCTACTTTGTTCGCGAAGTGTTGGCAGGAGCCAAAATTCGCTACCCTCAGGTACAAAAATTACTCTATGGTGTCCTAATAACCGCGAGGAAATTGGCACACTATTTTTAGGGTCACTCGGTCACCGTCGTCACTTCCTTTCCACTCGGCGATGTCATCCACAACCGGGAGGCGACTGGGCGCATCGCCAAGTGGGCTCTAGAGCTGATGCCATTGGACTTGACTTTTAAGGCGAGGACGTCCATAAAGTCACAAGCCTTGGCGGATTTCCTGGCCGAGTGGACTGAGCAACAAGAGAACGTACCTCGGGAAGACCTCCAACACTGGACCATGCACTTCGACGGATCCAAGAGGATCACCGGCTTAGGAGCAGGAGTTGTGCTGATCTCCCCGACCGGGGAAAGGCTAAGATATGTCCTTCACCTCCACTTCTCCGCCTCTCACAACGTTGCCGAGTATGAAGCTCTCCTACATGGACTGTGTCTCGCAGTTTCACCCGGAATACGTCGGCTCATCGTGAAAGGCGACTCCCAGCTGGTCATCAATCAAGTAATGAAAGACTGGTCCTGTCTAAATGACACCATGGAGGCCTACCGGCAAGAGGTCCGCAAACTTGAAGATAAGTTTGACGGGCTTGAACTCTCACACGTCTTGAGGCATAACAACCAAGCAGCCGATGAGTTGGCACAATTCGGGTCCAAGCGCGAAGCTGCCCCAACAGACGTCTTTGTCGAGCACCTCTATGAACCAACCATCATGGCAAAGACAACCTCCAATGAGCAAGCTGCGAACGAAGTCGCCATGACTGACGCCGACTGGAGGACGCCACTCATCAAATTCTTAACCCAGCAAGAGCTGCCGGAAGACCGGGATGAAGCAGAACGCGTCCGGCGACGTTGCCAAGCATATGTCATGGTCGACTCCGACTTATACAAGAGAAGCCCCTCCGGAATCCTAATGAGATGCATCACACCAGAGGAAGGGAAGCAGCTACTTCAAGACATCCACTCGGGCATATGAGGAAGCCACGCAGCAGCACGCACCCTGGTCGGCAATGCCTACAGGCAAGGTTTCTTTTGGCTTACCGCGGTCTCCGACGTGGACAAAGTCATGCGAACCTGTGAAGGCTGCCAATTTTTCGCCCGACAGAGCCATGTCCCGGCCCAGGAGCTACAAACAATCCCACTATCCTGGCTGTTCGCGGTATGGGGCTTGGACATGGTCGGCCCCTTCAAGAAAGCTCCGGGAGGATTCACACACCTCTTCGTCGCAATCGACAAGTTCTCCAAGTGGATTGAAGCCAAGCCGGTCACCACAATTACTGCTGACAAGGCACGGGACTTTTTCCTCAACATCGTGCACCGCTTCGGCGTCCCAAACAGAATCATAACTGACAACGGGACTCAATTCACGGGAGGCATCTTCAAAGAATTCTGCGAAGACTTCGGAATCAAGATTTGCTACGCATCGGTTGCCCATCCCAAAAGCAACGGACAAGTCGAACGAGCCAACGGCATGGTCCTCCAAGGCATCAAGGCCCGCGTTTTCGATCGCCTAAACCCTTACGCGGGCAAGTGGGTCCAAGAACTTCCCTCGGTCTTATAGTCGCTGCGGACCACACCCGGTCGGGCTACCGGCCAAACTCCCTTCTTTTGGTCTACGGCGCAGAAGCCATGTTACCAAACGAGATGAAGTATGAATCCCTCCGAGTCCGCAGCTTCAACGATGAACGCTACAACCCCGACCGAGTGGATGACCTCACTCGATTGGAAGAGGCCCGTGAGGCAGCCTTCATCCAGTCGGCCAAATACCTTCAAAGGTTCAGAAGATACCACAGTCGCAACGTTTGAGCACGAGCTTTCATCGTTGGCGACCTGGTCCTACGCAAGATCCAGACCACCAAGGACCGTCACAAGTTATCCCCCTTATGGGAAGGACCGTACATAATCGCTGAGGTGACTCGGCCCGGTGCATACCGGCTAAAGCGTGAAGACGGATCTATGGTGGAGAATTCCTGGAACATCGAGCATCTTCGACGATTTTATGCCTAATTTGACTAAGGCTTCATGTTTTCCTTGACTGCCAACCCCAAGCAAGATGACTTCTTGAGTTAGCAGTCGGGGGTCGTACATATGTCAATAAAGCTTAAGTTTTCCTCATCAACCTCTGTGCATGATTTGGTTTATCATTGTTCAATGTTCTTCGATTCGAGTTCAGTGTCTAAGGACTGAGAGTTTTCTAACGACCTAATCGAGCCTAGGCTTGGTGACAGTCAGACGAAAACTACTTAAGAAATTTCACACAAAAACTCGGATCAAGGCATTAACATAAATAAACTAAATATATCACAAGTTCTACATCAGAGCATCATGATCACACGACATTTACAAGACAATGTTCGAAAGATAAATCAAATCCGGAAATTGTTCACTACATCGACGGAGATCTTCTTTGCTGACTCCTGCGCTTCACTCAGCATATCCAAGGCTTGCTCATCCGTAGTCCCGTCAGCAAAGCCCTCCCCGACCGAGTGGATATCCACTCAGGTGTTAGTGATATGCCCTAGAGGCAACATGGAGATGTTGGATATCACGTCAATGTTTATGTATAAATGAATAAAGTGTTATTCAGGTTCCATGAAATAGACATCTTGTATTGATCAATAAGTACGTGACTTATTTATGAGACTCTTTATGTATGAATCTATTTCTAAACGATCCTCGATCATATATCATATTGTTGGAACAAATATGATTCTAAGATCGGCATGTTTATTGATTGATGATCATGTCTCATAGATCATGGGTATGGAGATACCAAATCAATAAACATGGACACATGTGTTGGAGAACACATTGTTGGATAGACCCATCATGAGACACTACAGAATTAATGTGCCATTAGTTGGTCTCGTAGTGTTGGTACAAAGTCCTTAGACCTGAGATCACCATGGATTCCAACATGTGTAGTAGCCTACTTTGGGACTACCAAACGCTATTCCAAATACTGGGTAGTTATAAAGGTAGTTTTCGGGTTTGCTATGATAGTTATAAAGGTAGTTTTCGGGTTTGCTATGAAACATGGAGTGGGATGTGAGTGATCAAGATGGAATTTGCCCCTCCTTTGGAGAGATATCTCTGGGCCCTCGAGGTAATGGATTATGGAAATGCATGGCCATGCTAAGTTGATTGAGGAGTCAATCAACGGACGATAATCCAATACGGTTCGAGTGAATGGTTAAGCTATTGAAGGGATGGCACACATCTTGCCTATAGCTTAACCGGTATCGTGAGGCAAAGGGATTTGTGTACACATTACAGGTTCGAGCCGATATTATATTCTTGTATACTATGGTGTCAATATGTGCTGCTAGGCGCCGCTATTGACATGTGTGAGTTGGACTCGAGCGACGATCGGCTAAGTTAGACTATAGCCGAAACCGAGTATACCTGAACCTACAGGGTCGCACGCTTAAGGGGATAGAATAGATATTCGAGTTGGACTCGGATACGGCTCGATCGGATAGGGATCCGATCGGATAGAGTCCTATGGGCTTACGACGTATGGGCGGCCAACTCTATGAGATACGGATGAGATCCGATTCAAAATAGAGTCCTAATCGGCCACTAGTCCCGTCGGCCAACTCTATATAAAGGAGGGAGGGGTGGAGAGCTGCCACGTGTCAATTGCATCGCATGCAACGAAGTCGCCGAGATCAATCTCCACGGAAACCCTCCCCACCTTCGAGCCAAACCCTAGCCTTGCATCGCGTGCTAGCACACGGGTGTACGGCGTTCGTCCCCGGACGTGTGGATACCGGTAGAGGCGCTGCTACGTTGCGCGCTGTTGATCGGCTTCGGATCGGCGCAATCGGAGCGATCGGCTGTGGTGGAATCGGCTGCGGTCGGGCGCATCGGAGCGAGGCGTGAGAACGCGGCCGGACGACTCGAATCGGGCGATTGACGTACCGGCGTCTCCGGGAATCGGCTACACGTTCCGGATCGGATTGCCCCGATTGGCTATTCCGCTGCACTCTACTCCAATCGGTAACGATCTATCGGCCCTTACTTGCAAGTGTTCCGGTTTGCGCGGTAAAAAGTTTTGTTTTCGGCTAGCGTAGCCTCCGCGTAACCCTTCAAGGGGTATCGAGCTAATCTTGCTTAGTTTGGGTTTTAGATTGATCTGGAACAAGTTTTGCGCACGGGTTGATTAGATCAATCGGTTGTACGGGATCTGTTGAGGAGAGTTAATGGTAATTGCGTTCCTTGATAGTGTATTGGAACGACGTAATGTGATTACGTCGAAGCAATTTCCAAATAACTCGGTTTGAGTTGGGTTCGAGATAGCGTTCCTTGATAGTGTATCGGAACGGTATAATGTGATTATACCGAAGCTATCTCGTAGTCCGACTTTGTTGCTGCCTCGCGCCTACGCAAACCATCTCCCTTGATAGTGTATCGGGACGGCATAATATGATTATGCCGATATGGTTTCCATAAGCGATTTCATAGATTGGATCTATGAATTTCGTGTGGTGTTTCGGCGCTGCCCGGAAGCCCGCGAGGGGCGGCTTCCCCTCGACCCCCGCCCGCTAACCGGCTAGCGGGACCGCCGTGTGCGTACCCCTTATAGGACGTCTCGATGCCGTAGCTCGCGATACGTAGAAAACGTTTTTACGCCTAACTTGTTTTTGCAGAGAATGCTTTGAGATGGTATGGCCCTATTGTATGTATGAGATGCATGTGATGCATGTAATATTCTTTCATATGTGCAATCCCGTAATATTCTTTCATACGTGCAATGCTTGTAATATTCTTTCATGACTGCGAGTCGATGTAATCTTCAATTAGAGCTTCTATAGTAGTAGCTTAGTTTGAAGATATCAAGCATTCGACACTTGGAAGATGGTGCCGAAGATGGAGATCTCACGCGACATGGAGATGGAGATCACCATGTGAAGGGGGCCATACTATTTCATTATATGCTATTCTTCTTGCTTTCATATGTGATATGTTTGTTTGATAGGATAGCATCCCTCTCAAAATTAAGTAGTAATGATGCCCTTCCAAATGTTGCACCGTCACCGTTATGCTCGTCAATGGTGGGTCCGCCAAAGCAGAGTGCCATTTTCTATCATAACACGAGGGGTATATGTCGAACATATACATGCAGGAGCACTTGGTTTACTTAACAAGGCTATCAAAACAGCTTTTGGGCCTTAGGGCATAGGTTGGCGCCGGGGCATGGAGATGCCACACCAACAACAAGAGTCACATAGAGATGTGATTAGCAAGGTGTTGCTTACCGATGTTACTAATTTTCTAGCAAGTGATGCCAAAGCTCACTAGAAAATTAATTAACATGTGGATCTTGACCCAATACGTAACCTAGAGGGAAGGTGGAAAATACGTAATGGGAGTCTTATGTTAAATTGTTTAACAAAAGACATAGCATAAACATTGTGCTAAACTTTGCTTTTTCTCGTTGTAGAATAAATGGCGGCTAATACTACACCCGAGTACCTTTAATTTGCGATCTATTCTCGAAAAGGAAAAATTAAATGGAACAAACTTTATGGATTGGTATCGCAACTTGAGAATTGTTCTCAAGCAAGAGCGTAAGGAGTACGTTCTTGAAGTACCTTATCCGGAGGATTTGCCTAATAACGCCACGCAACCGCACGGAGGGCTTATGAGAAGCACATTAATGATGCCCTAGATATAAGCTGTCTCATGCTTGCTACAATGTCCCCGAGCTTCGAAGCAATATGAGAGCAGCGATGCTCACACTATTATTCGGGGACTGCGTGGCATGTTTGAGAACCAAGCTCGGGCGAGAGGTTCAACACCTCAAAGTCCTTGTTTGCGTGCGAGCTTGTTGAGGGAATCCCGTCGTCCGCATGTGATAAAGATGATTGGCTATATCGAGAGTCCGGAAAACTAGGTTTTCCCCTTAGCCAAGAGTTGGCTGCGATGTGATTCTCCGGTCGCTCCCTCCGAGCTTCGAGCCATTCATATTGAATTATCACATGAACAATATGGATAGAACCTTGGCTGAATTGCATGGGATGCTAAAGACAGTGAGGAGAGTATCCGAGAAAAATGGTCATCATGTGATGATGATGCGAAGGCAAAGCACAAACCACTGTCAAGAAACTTTGCACCAAGAGGAAGTTAACTCCCGATGAGATCGCGAGTGCCTCCAATGCAAAGAAGGGCAAGAAGGGGTCGGCGGCATCGATGCCATTTGCTTCTATTGCAAGGAGACAGGCCATTGGAAGAGGAACGCAAGAAGTACATGGAGGATCTCAAAAAGAAGCAAAGTACGACTTCGCTTCAGTATTAATGTTATAGACATTAATCTTGCTACTTCACCTACGACTCTTGGGTATTTGATACCGGATCGTAGCTCATATTTGCAAATCGTTGCGGGAATGAGAAGAAGTAGAGGATTGAGAAGGGGCGAGGTGAACCCGCGCGTCGGCAATGGAGCAAGCGTTGCTACGCTCTGTCGGCACAGATACCACTTCATCTACCTTCGGATTAGTTTTGGAATTGAATAATTGTTATTGTGTTCCAACACTATGTCAAAACGTTATTTCCGCTTCATGTTTGCAAGCGGAAGGATATGATTTTAGATCAATGGACAATGGTTGTTCAATATATCTTAGAGATATGTTCTATTTTCATGCTCCATTGGTGAATGGATTGTACGTTTTGAATCTTGAAGCGTCTCCCATCTATAACATTAATACGAAAGGCAACTCTCTAATGATATAAACCCCACGTTTATCCGGCATTGTCGCTTAGGCCATATAAATAAGAAACGCATGGAGAAGCTCCATAAGGATGGATTGCTTCACTCTTTTGATTTTGAATCATTTGAGACATGTGAGTCTTGTTTACTCGGTAAGATGACAAAGGCACCTTTCACGGGACACAGTGAAAGAGCAAGTGACTTGTTGGCACTCATACATACCGATGTATGTGGACCAATGAGCTCAACGGCCGAGGTGGTTATCGGTACTTCATTACCTTTACCGATGACTTTAGTAGATATGGTTATATCTACTTAATGAGGCATAAGTCCGAATCCTTTGAAAAGTTCAAAGAATTCCAGAATGAAGTACAAAATCATTTAGGGAAAACAATCAAGTTTCTACGATCGGATCGTGGAGGGGAATACTTGAGCCAAGAGTTTGGTAATCATCGAAAAATTGTGGAATTGTTCCACGCTGACTCCGCCAGGAACTCCACAATGGAATGGGGTGTCCGAACGGAGAAATCACACCTTGTTGGACATGGTGCGGTCGATGATGAGCCAAAGTGATCTTCCGTTATCCTTCGGGGATATGCTCTTGAAACATTGCGCTCACACTAAATAGAGTTCCATCTAAGTCGGTTGAAAAGACACCATATGAGATATGGACAGGGCAACCCCTGGTTTGTCTTTTCTCAAAATTTGGGGATGTGAGGCTTATGTAAAACGTTTACAATCGACAAGCTCACACCCAAATCGACAGTGCTTCTTTGTGGGATATCCTAAGGAAACTAAGGGATATTACTTTTATAATCGGGAACAAGACAAAGTGTTTGTCGCCCGACATGGTGTCTTCTTGGAGAAAGAGTTTCTTTCAAGAAGGGTTAGTGGGAGCAGGGTGCATCTTGAAGAAGTTCAAGAAACACCGAAAAACGTTTCACGACCACGAACCACAACAGGAGGAACAAAGTGTTGCGCCACCGGTTGTAGATACACCAGCCCACGGAGTCGAAAGATCACGTCGTGCGCCCGCAGTACACAGTGCGGAACAACGTGATATATTGTTGTTGGACAACGATGAACCTAAGACCTATGAGGAAGCGATGGTGGGACCCGATTCCAACAAGTGGCTTGGAGCCATGAAATCCGAAATAGAATCCATGTACGACAATCAAGTTTGGAACTTGGTTGATCCACCGATGGTGTCAAAACCATTGAGTGTAAATGGGTTTTTAAGAAAAGGCCGATATAGATGGAAATGTTCACATCTATAAGGCGCGATTGGTGGCGAAAGGTTTTAAACAGATTCAAGGAGTTGATTATGATGAAACCTTCTCGCCCATCGCAATGCTTAAATCTATTCGGATTATCCTAGCGATTGCTGCATATTTTGATTATGAGATATGGCAAATGGATGTCAAAACGGCTTTCTGAATGGAAACCTAAGCGAGGATGTATACATGATACAACCTCGGGGTTTTGTCGATCCAGAATCGCTGGAAAGATATGCAAGCTACGAAATCCATTTATGGATTGAAGCAAGCATCTCGGAGTTGGAATATTCGTTTTGATGAAGTAATCAAAGGGTTTGGTTTCATCAAAAACGAAGAAGAGGCATGTGTTTACAAAAGGGTCGGTGGGAGCGCAATTGTATTTCTAATCTTATATGTGGATGACATATTGCGATTGGAAATGATATCCCTATGCTAGAATCCGTCAAGTCTTCATTGAAAAATAGCTTTTCTATGAAAGACTTAGGGGAGGCAGCATACATATTGGGCATTCGGATCTATAGAGATAGATCCAAGAGGCTAATTGGATTAAGCCAAAGTACATACATTGACAAGGTGTTGAAAAGGTTCAACATGCATGATTCCAAGAAAGGTTTCTTGCCCATGTCACATGGCATTAATCTTAGCAAGAATCGGTGTCCTCGGACACATGATGAGCGGAATAAGATGGGTATGGTTCCATATGCTTCGGCAATTGGATCCATCATGTATGCCATGCTTTGTACACGCCCGGATGTCTCGTACGCTTTGAGTGCTACGAGCAGATACCGTCGGATCCGGTAAAGGTCACTGGATGCCGTAAAGAATATCCTTAAGTACTTGAGAAGAACTAAGGATATGTTCCTAGTCTATGGAGGTGAAGAAGAGCTCGTTGTAAGTGGTTACACCGATGCTAGCTTCCAAACAGACAAGGATGATTATAGATCGCAATGCGGTTCGTGTTCTGCCTGAACGGAGGCGCGATCACTGGAAGAGTTCCAAGCGGGATACGTTGCTGATTCTACAACGGAGGCCGAGTACATTGCTGCTTCGGAAGCTGCAAAGGAGGCTGTTTGGATCAAGAAATTCGTTTCGAGCTTGGTGTGATGACTAGTACGACGGTCCAATATCTCTCTATTGTGATAATAGTGGAGCCATTGCGCAAGCCAAGGAGCCGAGGTCACATCGAAGTCCAAACACATACTTCGGCGATATCATCTCATCCGCGAGATAGTGGACGAGAGGTGATGTCAAGATATGCAAAGTTCACACGGATCTCAACATAGCCGATCCGACAAAACCTCTCCCTCACCAGAAACATGAGGCACACACAAGAGCAATGGGTATTAGATACTTACATGATTGACTCTAGTGCAAGTGGGAGATTGTTAGTGATATGCCCTAGAGGCAATATGGAGATGTTGGATATCACGTCAATGTTTATGTATAAATGAATAAAGTGTTATTCGGTTCCATGAAATAGACATCTTGTATTGATCAATAAGTACGTGACTTATTTATGAGACTCTTTATGTATGAATCTATTCCTAAACGATCCTCGATCATATATCATATTGTTGGAACAAATATGATTCTAAGATCGGCATGTTTATTGATTGATGATCATGTCTCATAGATCATGGGTATGGAGATACCAAATCAATAAACATGGACACATGTGTTGGAGAACACATTGTTGGATAGACCCATCATGAGACACTACAGGAATTAATGTGCCATTAGTTGGTCTCGGGTAGTGTTGGTACAAAGTCCTTAGACCTGAGATCACCATGGATTCCAACATGTGTAGTAGCCTACTTTGGGACTACCAAACGCTATTCCGTAATCGGGTAGTTATAAAGGTAGTTTTCGGGTTTGCTATGAAACATGGAGTGGGATGTGAGTGATCAAGATGGAATTTGCCCCTCCTTTGGAGAGATATCTACGGGCCCCTCGAGGTAATGGATTATGGAAATGCATGGCCATGCTAAGTTGATTGAGGAGTCAATCAACGGACGGATAATCCAATACGGTTCGAGTGAATGGTTAAGCTATTGAAGGGATGGCACACATCTTGCCTATAGCTTAACGGTATCGTGAGCAAAGGGATTTGTGTACACATTACAGGTTCGAGCCGATATTATATTCTTGTATACTATGGTGTCAATATGTCTTGCTAGGCGCCGCTATTGACAATCGGCTGAGTTGGACTCGAGCCGACGATCGGCTAAGTTAGACTATAGCCGAAACCGAGTATACCTGAACCTACGTGGTCGCACGCTTAAGGGGATAGAATAGATATTCGAGTTGGACTCGGATACGGCTCGATCGGATAGGGATCCGATCGGATAGAGTCCTATGGGCTTACGACGTATGGGCGGCCAACTCTATGAGATACGGATGAGATCCGATTCAAAATAGAGTCCTAATTGGCCACTAGTCCCGTCGGCCAACTCTATATAAAGGAGGGAGGGGTGGAGAGCTGCCACGAGTCAATTGCATCGCATGCAACGAAGTCGTCGAGATCAATCTCCACGGAAACCCTCCCCACCTTCGAGCCAAACCCTAGCCTTGCATCGCGTGCTAGCACACGGGTGTACGGCGTTCGTCCCCGGACGTGTGGATACCGGTAGAGGCTGCTACGTTGTGCGCGTTGATCGGCTTGGATCGGCGCAATCGGAGCGATCGGCGTGGTGGAATCGGCTGCGGTCGGGCGCATCGGAGCGAGGCGTGAGAACGCGGCGGACGACTCGAATCGGCTGATTGACGTCCGGCTGTCTCCGGGAATCGGCTGCTTGTTCCGGATCGGATTGCCACGATTGGCTATTCCGCACTCTACTCCAATCGGTAACGATCTATCGGCCCTTACTTGTAAGTGTTCTGGTTTGCGCGGTAAAAAGTTTTGTTTTCGGCTAGCGTAGCCTCCGCGTAACCCTTCATCGGGGTAAAGGGACTTGGTCGTGCAAGAGCGGACCAGCCCCATGTTGGCGGCTTCGGTGATGTTGGCTAGATGCGGTCGGGAGCCCTCCGGCTTGTCAAAGACTTCAATTGGGTCCAATGAGCTGGTCCCGACTCCATGGTGAAACAAAGATAGCAAGATTGGCGCAGCAGCATTGGCGACCTCTTCCCGGATCTCTCCGGTTTGTTTGACCCGCTCAAGCAGGACGTCATATTGAGCTCGGGTCTTAACCTTGTAAGCTGCCAAAAGCATCTGATCATACAAAGCACTCGGAAATAAAGCAGCGCAAGGAATGTTACTTCAAAGAGGTTTACCTTCAAACTCGGCCTCCATTTCGGCCTTGTTGAGGCTAACTGCCTCCAGCTGAACTTGGAGCGAATGGACCTCCGAAGAATTTTCTACAAGAAAAGAAGATCATCAGTAACCAGGGTCAACATGAGAATCTTAAAGAAACTCGGAGAGATGAGCTTACTCCCGATTGATCCTCGGAGGTCGAGGTTCGCCTCCCGAAGCTCCGTGATCTCTCTCCTTAAAGCCGCCTCCCTCGACGCGGCCTCCTCTGAGTGGTTTTCGGCTTTGCTGAATGTCCTCTAAGGAGCTCGGGTGAGGAACCGGCTTCTCCGGCACCTCGGACTTTGCCATGGAGCGGCGGTACTCCTTCGCGCGTGAAATCCGAAGAGTGACCGACTTGAAAAGGATGATAACACAATAAAAGAAAAAGACTAAGGCTTACGTTGAGCAGCCGAGTCGTTCGTTCAAGCTTTCGACAAGGGCATCCCTTTCTTCTCTCTCGGCTTGCTGTCCCGGGATGATGCCCGCCTTTGACCTTCCGAGTCCCGCCACTCGATCTTGATTGGGGAACCCGGTTTCGAAGAGTAACTGGAGATTTCCTCCAACGTGGTGCGGATAGGAAGAACAAATGAAGATATGAAAGATTCAAACTAAAAGAACAAAGGGAAGATTTTGATACAAGACTCATCGGCTTCAGTGGCTGCGCGCTTAGGTGGGACAGCCCGGCTGGTCTCCTTCCTCTGGCTCTCCGCCGAGTGACCCTCGGTCGGGTGGCCGAGCGTGGCGGAGGTTTCCCGCCGATTGGCTTCCAGCGGGACGTCCATTGCGGTCGGGCTCCTTCCTTGGGGCACCTTTCTTCGGAGATGAAGGTTTTTCGCCCGAGCGCTCTCGCTCGGATGCGGGCTCAGGGTTTCGGTTACTGCGAGCTTCGGCACCTCGGGAGCGCGGCGGGGTCGGCCCTTCACCCTTCCCGGCAGGATCTATGTCCTGGAGCCTCCTGCGATAACGAATGCAGCCAGGGTGAAGACAAAGGAAGTTTTAAATGAAAAAGTTTGGACTTCAGTCATAAAGCATACCTGGACGATCGGTGGATCTTCGGCGCCGTCCTCGGCGATCGCCTTGGAGGGGGAGTCTCGACTGGAGGAGCCGGGACGTCATCGTCTGAATCCTCGATGAAGAGCCTCCTTTTGCTCGCCCGCTTGTTTGTGTCCTCACTCGGAGCCGCCCGCTTTCCGACTGGATCACTTTGGATCTTGATCCCGCCAGCCGGCTTCTTGGCTGGGCGACGCGGCGCGTCATTGTGAGGCACCATGTACGGCTTTGAGGTAACAGAAGCATTTTCCTGCAAGAGAAGTTCGCACAATACTAAGAGACAAGATATCAAGATTGCAAGACATTATGAAGCAGCCGGTCGGCTTCTGGGAGGAGGAGGCCGGTGGATGCTTGAAAGGGAGAACCGGCGAGAATGAGGGCACGCTCAAGCGCAATTCCAGTCGAGAAGATCTTGTACATCCGGATCTTCAAGATCTCGTAGCGAGTGGATCTGGATCTTCCCGATTGGGGTCCTTCCCGCCTTCGTATTCGAAGGCGGCTTTGACCTCTCCTTGATTGGAGCCAGTCGGCACCGGATGAAGTGCCGAGTGATCTGCTCGCCGCGAAGACCCTTCTGTTTCATTGACAGGATCTTTGCAAGAAGTTTGTTGGCCTCGTCCCAATCTTGGGCCACGGAACGGTGCTCCAAGTTAACTGGGGACAGGGGAAGGCCGAGAAAGGCGCGGGGGTTCGAGGTTGCTAATATAGAACCGGCCCGCGTGCCATCCCCTATTGGAAGATTTTAAGGGAAGAGAGAAGTACTCCTTGCGGAGAGATCCGCGGAGGTTGAAACCTGCCCCGCCAACAACGCATGGGTGGTCTTTATTCGGATGTGGTTTAAGATAAAATATGCGGCAGAACAGTTGGAAGTGGGGAAGGATGCCGAGGAATGCTTCGCATACATGAATGAAGAGAGCAATGTGAAGCATAGAGTTGGGGTTCAGATGATAGAGCTGGAGACCATAGTAATCTAAAAGCCCCCGAAAGAACTCGGAGGTGGGAAGGCTAAACCCGCAGTAGAAGAAAGAGGTGAATACGACGAGCTCACCGGTGTTCGGGGTTGGGAAGTCCTCAGCCGTCGCCGGGCGCCAACCCACGATCTCCTTTGGGGGAAGCACGCCATGCTTCACCATCTCCTTGAGGGTAGATTCCCTCACATCTGATGTGGCCCATTGGTCAAATGGGATCCTCTTTTCCTCCGCCATGAGCGTGGTGAGGATGGGAAGTGGATCTGGTCGGAAAGGATGGTGATTTGAGCAAGAGATCTTGGAAGATCGGCTGCGGAAGCTGTTTGTAGCAAGAAGCGAGCACTTGGATGGATGGATTTGGGAGCGCGCGAGTCTAGGGTTCTTCGCAAGAACGGTGAGCAGTCTTTGCGAAAAGAGGAATCTTTTGGAAGATGAAGAGGCGAGGACAACCTCGAGCCTTTATAGAAAGATTTGAGGGTTGCGCTAGGTTTTCTTGTGATTGGGCCGAGCCCATGAGAGAATCTGCGGCCCGGTTAAGGTGTGGCCCGACGCGTGTCCTTAGGGACTTAAGCGGATGAGCTTAAGCAGATTTGCCCTGGCAATATGCACGTGTCCGAATGCCCTGTACCTTTGAAAATCCTTTCATATCGCGGTTTGCTTGACTTCATGAGAAGCAGGCACAATGCAACTTGGAAGGTGACCAACAGCTAAGCTTTTTATAGTTGCCTTGATGACAAGGGCTGTTTGGTTTTTTAGCATTTGATCAAACGATCATATCAATGCTATTTTTCCACCTTGGTGAAGATCTTTATAGATTAAGACCAGTATTATGGCAAAAGCTATTTAATAACTTGGTCATATTTTTCATATGATTGAAAGAACTCATTTTTCCATGAGGAACGATTAAAATATTTGTTCCGGGATGACTCGGGCAGATCCACTCGGATAAGCTTGAGCTTACCGAGTGCTTTTTACCCATGAGGGTTGATTGAGTTATTTGTTCTGAGATGACTCGGGCAAATTCACTCGGATAAGCATAAGCTTGCCGAGTAATAAAGTTGCTTTAGTCTGAGCTAAACATCTACATGAGAATGATTTTTTATAGTTCTTGACTATATGCTTAGTCTGTTTTTGACTAATCACATAGTCGGGGGGGCTACACCTAATTAGGTGCATCAGGAGATGCACCTAGATATTTATTTGAGAATTTTTTAGATATTTTCAGCCCTTCACAGTCTTTGGAGCCACTCGGGAAGATTCAGACAGAGATGATGGAATCACTCAGTGCCAAAAGCACTCGGTCAAAGAGATTTTTGGCTATGTGCTGTTTTGGTTTGAAATTAAGTTGTCTCGTCGATTGAAAAGGACTCGGGGGCTACTGTGAAGATTATGGCAATCGGGTATCTACATGGCAAGCTTATCCGACTGGAGGTAGGGATAGATTGCGCCTGCCATATCTATAAACCGAACATGACTTGGGTGTTACGATTGCCGATAGAGATAAGGCAATCGGCCTATAGTCACGGTTTGGTAAGATTGAGGAAACCAACTTAGAGAAGATATGGTTTCCGATTTGTAAGCCCTCCTCCCGAGACTATATAAGGGGGGTAAGGGGTGTCCCTTGAGGGATATCAGACATCATATGCTTTTACGAGCCAAGTTTCGACAAGCAGTTTGTGAAGGTGCGCAAGATACGAGTGGAAACACTGACCATGGAACTGGACAAACAAAGCAGAAGAACACAAGGGAACAAGGGGAGTCCTTTCTCCTTTTGTCCTCACCACGCTAGAGAGGCAACCCTCGCAACCGCACATGACTGGTCTCACTGTCAAACTGGCCCCACACGACCAGTTGCTCTGCCGTCCGTGCACACAGCACACCGAATACAATGGCAGCTACTACACACCAGGGTTTTCAATTCAGTCGGCTTATCTCGTGCCGCCCCTCGGCGGCACGACGAATTTCGCACGAAATTCACGAAAGCCGTCAGCAAGGAACAACAACCAAATTTGAATTTAATGAATTTCGTTCATACCGTGGATTTCGTGGATTTCGCGTGAAAACCGTGATGATTAGTACGGAAAATGGCCAAACTGTCACGAAAAATGTGTAAATATTGTTAAAAAATTAGAAAAAATACTAAAATTAGTGAATACATAAATATGATATTTACACTAATATATTTGTGTGAAAAATTTATATTAATATGTATAACATTGATATAAGTATGGTTGTATGAATTACGGGGGAATACTTAATGTAATGTTTAAAATGTAGTAAAAAACAAAAAATAGTGATAACTATGTATATTATTTAAATTAATATAATTGATTGATAATTGATGGGCTTGGATGGGCTTCATGAACAGTACACGTGCACCGTGCGGTTTTTCCTTTTCTTTTTTCCGAAAGTATAAACGATTTTTTAAGCACACATAATTTGTGTATTTTCATGCATAAAAATTATTATAATTCTTGTTCTACAACCAGAATTTTTTCAATGAATTTTCCCAAAATTTTTGAATCTTTCCGAAATTTTTCAAATCCTACCATGCCCCTACCGCTTTGTTACCTCGCGGAACGGACGAAAACGCGGCTTTCGTGGCGGTTTTCGTGGAATTGAAAACCCTGCTACACAAGAAAGAACCTCATTGCCATAGTGGCGGCAGGTTCAGCTTAGGGCAGTGATACTAGTACTAGCAGAACTGCTCCTTTCCTTTTCTCTCCTCCCCCGCCCCGCCCCGCGGCCCCACCCCCGGAATCCTCTCACATGCCGTCTTCCTCCCATTGCCCACAAGAGTAGGCACGAAATTTGGGGTTCCTGCTCTCCTGGAGAGGGCAGAGAGGGAGAGAGTATGGAGATAGCGCCAACTCCATTGCCGCTTCTGTGTTTCTCCGTCTTGTTCTTGGTGCTATCTTCGTGCTCGTTGGCCAATGGGAGGGATGCGCCCTCTTCTTCTTCTTCTTCTCCGGCGACGTCGCTTGTGGCCACGGGCATTCCTGCCGCAGCCGCCGCCGCCAATGTGACGGCCGCCTTGTCTTCAACGGTTCCGGCGCCTCCGCCTGTTGGTACGCTGCTGGTGCTGAAATTCAAAATTTTGGTGTGTGTTCTTGCTGTTTTGTCGGTTTCGAGTTTGGGACTGCTGCTCTCTCACAAAGGAAAAACTGTTCTTCTTGATGGCAAAAGAAATATTTTTGGGGGTCGACATTGTGTTGCCTGCCAATTCAAACCAACAACTCTGCTTTATTTCCAGCTGAACAAAAGAAGATGATCTTTGAGTACTGAAAAGATGAATACGTTTTTGGGTCTTACGTTTCGTTCAAATTTGAGGAGAAAAAAAGGTGGCATCAACGTTATCGCGGAAACCTCGCTACGAGTTTAATGGAATCGTAACTGTTCTTCCGTTAGAGTTTACTACTTTACTTCCATCAAATCTTTCCAGGTTTATGGCCGTTTCAAAGATTTGCTGTAAACCAAAAAGATGGCGCATGTGTTCATCGTCTCGAATTAATTACTCCTACTTAGTGGGTCTCAAGCTGCTGCCTGCTGGCTTGCAGTAATCATAGTGCACCACCATTTCCACCGCGAGCTGGTCGTCGCCGCCGTCCTCGCCTGCATCGCCACCGTCACGATCATCCTCTCCACGCTCTACGCGTGGACACTGTGGCGCCGATCTCGCCGGAACACTGTCGGCAAGGGCGCCAGGAGCTCAGGTCGATCTTGCTTACACTCCTTCAATCCTCACCCAATTTGGTTCTTGAGCTAGCTGACAATGCAATTCTGGCTTAACCAATTTACCTACCTGCATGGTTTAGACACGGCGAAGGGGATCAAGTTGGTGCCGATCTTGAGCAGGTTCAACTCGGTGAAGACGAGCAGGAAGAGGCTGGTGGGGATGTTCGAGTACCCGTCGCTGGAGGCAGCGACGGAGAAGTTCAGTGAAAGCAACGTGCTCGGTGTCGGCGGGTTCGGCCGCGTCTACAAGGCGGCGTTCGACGCCGGAGTTGCTGCAGCGGTCAAGCGGCTCGACCGCGGCGGGCCGGACTGCGAGAAGGAATTCGAGGTGATTCTGTTGCTGTCATTGTAAATTGTTCGTGAGAACTTTTACCGTACAATTTACTATTAGTATTTAGTATATACTGTCAGTCTAAACAAACGCACTTATATTGGCATGTACTACCGGTAAATTGTACCCTAAAAGTTCATTGTTCTTGAGCTGAATGCTTTGGGGGTTGTGGTTGTTGGCAGAATGAGCTGGATTTGCTTGGCAGGATCAGGCACCCAAACATTGTCTCCCTCTTGGGCTTCTGCATCCATGAGAGGAATCACTACATTGTTTATGAGCTGATGGAGAAGGGATCACTGGAAACACAGCTTCATGGTAGTAGTATTTATTGTCGGTTGGTTGTATGATTGGGCTCTGTCTTGTCAGTTGTCACTCACAGCCACAGCTAGCTGCAGCTTAGCTCTTCCATGAGATGAGATCTTCCTTCCAGATTGGGAGCCTTAATTTGATGTGTGGGTCTTGTGGTTGTCTTCAGGGCCTTCACATGGATCAACTCTGAGCTGGCACATCCGGATGAAGATCGCCCTTGACACGGCCAGGTTCTTATAATCTTATCCTTGCACTTTCCTTCACGCTGCATGATGCTCTTTTTTAAGAGAAAAATGATTTGGTGAATGATTAGCTGGTTGTAATATGCACTGGTAAATTAACATTTGTCAGGGGATTAGAGTACCTTCATGAGCACTGCAGTCCACCAGTCATCCATAGGGATCTGAAATCGTCTAACATACTTTTGGATTCAGACTTCAATGCTAAGGTACACTCTTTTCTTTTTCTCAAAGGCCAAACTATTTTGTTCATACTGACAGCAGGTCTTAGTGCTGGAATTAAGAAAGTTAAAAATTGTGAAGCTTAAGTCATTCATTGTACTTTGCTGAAATGTGCAGATCGCAGATTTTGGTCTCGCTGTGTCTAGTGGGAGTGTCAACAAAGGGAGTGTGAAACTCTCCGGGACCTTGGGTTATGTAGCTCCCGAGTACTTATTGGATGGTACTACGTCTTCCTCTTGCCAATTCCTACAATCTTACTTCTATATGTTGTCAAAACTATATTGTCGACACTGAAATTCTACTTTCATTATGTGACATTTAGCGGCCATGTCGATTTCAGGGAAGCTGACTGAAAAGAGCGATGTATACGCATTCGGTGTGGTGCTTCTAGAGCTCCTGATGGGGAGGAAGCCTGTTGAGAAGATGTCACCATCTCGGTGCCATTCAATTGTGAAATGGGTACAGTGCAATGTTTAAAATCACCTATCCCAAAAAAATTTAAATTCAGATCACGCCGTTTTGTCGGTCAATTAACATGATTTTGAATTATTTCTTTTTCTTGCAATGCACATAGCATGCTTTGAATTTATCACAAGAAAGACGTTGACTTCAATAGAATGTTCAAGCAGGCAAATTTCATCTCCTTTGAGAAACATTTAACTTGTTTTAACCAAACAGGCAATGCCACAGTTGACCGACAGATCGAAGCTCCCCAGCATAGTTGACCCAGTGATCAAGGACACGATGGATCCGAAACACCTGTACCAAGTACACATCATGAACACTTACTTGCTAACAATTATCTCAGGCACATTTATCTTCAGGTTAAAAATATACATGTCCCATACCATGTGCAGGTTGCAGCAGTGGCTGTTCTATGCGTGCAGCCTGAACCAAGCTACAGGCCACTGATCACAGATGTGCTCCACTCTCTTGTTCCTCTAGTGCCGACGGAGCTCGGAGGAACACTAAGGGCTGCAGAGCCACCTTCCTCAAACCTGAGGAATTCGAATTCTCCATGTTGACATCTCTTATTCAACACAAGTTTGTCAAAGCAAAAGGCAAAATATTTATACACTTTAATATAGATTCATATGTATAACTTATCTTACGGGTACTTGTTGCTTCTCCGAGGATGAGAGTTAGTCCAACCTATTGCTTGCTGGTTGGATTGAGAGAGAAGTCTCACTGTCATATGGGTTTTCTAATACAAAGCAGTGAGAGAACGCATTTTGGATCTGATATCCTCTGTACATATGAAAACTTTGTCCAAAATACTGTAGCTCAATAGCATTTGAGAAAGCTATGTTTTGGGCTCTGCTTTTGGTTAAGATATACTTTCCAGTTATTGTGTTCAGAGTATTTATAACTAGAACAAGCATTATATGTATCATATCTTGTTTGACATTTTGACTGAACTCCAAGGTTTTGTTTATGCTTTGCTCTGAAAAAACTAAGTTTGTTAATGCAAAAGTTTTTTTCTCCTAGTGTTTATGCTGTATGTGGGCAGCAACTAATTATAGTATGCCCACAACGGAACAAGAATCTTGTAGGTGAGAAGATCCTGATCATTGTACATTTGCACCCAGATAACTGCAACTTGGCAGCAACTGCCAACTGCAGATGTGCATATTAGGTAGGAAAGAATCATTCTGCATTATGTAAACCGTGATCAGAGATGTTTACATGCACAAAATGGTGAAAGTTACTGTATTGAATTCTGCTGGGAATCACGATGAAGTTAGTGCTTAAACTTATTTACTGACCTTGTCCTTTTCACCTTTTGTGAACTGTGCTGATAACTTCTTCTCAACTAGAAACACCATTGAAACACCATTGTTGCCTTTGTGCAGTTGTGCTAAAAGGTAGCACATCATGCGCGTGGTGGTTAGTACTTAGTAACATAAAATGAAGCCTTTTTCGGGGCTGTTTGGTTGAGGGACTAAAAGCATTAGTCCCTCCATTTTAGTCCCTTTTAGTCCCTAAACTCCCAAACAGGAGGGACTAAAAGGGACTAAAATACCATTAGTCCATTAGTCTCTCTTGGAGGTACTAATTGGGACTAAAACTTTATTTTCCCATGAATGCCCTTCTCTCTCTCCCGCAGCGTGAATGAGGTGCAAATGAATAGGGGTAATATAGTCTTTGTACAGTATAATTAATGAGCTTTAGTCCCTTTTAGTCCCTGCAACCAAACAGGATAGGACTAAAATTTTTAGTCCAGAGACTAATCTTTAGTCCCTGGACTAAAATGCCAAACAGCACCGAATCCTTGGATAGGTGTGGTGGTCAGTAATTAGTAACATAAAATGAAGCGTTTTTCCTTAGATAGGGGGTGTTCTTGTATGATGTAGAAGATTAAGTGTTTCACGCAAAACGAGGTGATTATGATTAATTGAGTTTTAATTACTACAAAGTTGGAAGATGAATTTATTTGACATCTTAGAGTAACTTCTATATAGAAAATTTCACACGAAACGCTTCATTTAACAATTTGAAAAATATGTCACAAAGAAAAAAATTTATCCATACCATTTAGCAGAAACGAACAGGACCATAGTATCTTTCTACCTCATGCTGGCGCAAATGATTGGCAGCCATCAAATATCCCTAGTGATACTCTATCCCAAAATTTGGGTGTTTTTCCCAAAAACCAACCTCCAAAAAATCATGTTTTAGATACCCTAAAATAGTCTCACCCTAAATCTCTCTCTCCCATCACCCAAACTCAGGGTACCGAATCCATGGAAGCGGGAAGGAATCGCGGGCTGTTTTTCGTCGCGCGCGAGTGAAAAAAAATTGGCGCATTCCTCTTCTTCGTCGCTCCTATTGCGTGCGCCGCCCCTACAGAATCCACAGACGTGTCGCATCCCTAGCCGCGAGGCCTTCCCAGACACGCCGCGCCGCCTACTCGGCCGTGCCGCATCCCCGGCCATGCCGCACGGTCTCCTCGGCCGCGCCGCGCCGTCCGTCCTCTTCCTAGCCGCCACTTCCCCGCCATGGCTACAGAAGCAGCAAAAAATAATGCAGATGATGGCTCATCCATGTATGGCCATTGTACCAGCACAAAGTATGGATCATCTCATTGTCTGCTTCAGATTTTTGATGCTTGTGTTAGTTTTTCAAGTATTATCTAACATACAAGTATCTTGTGAACGATGCATGCAGGTCGTACCGGGTAAGAGCGAGCTGCCAAATGCATTCACTTCTTTTCACCTCGCTCTGAATTAGTACAGCAGGCTCATAACACAGATGTGAAGCAAAGATGCATACTTCTACCATATATTACGAAATGATACTTTGTGTGATTATATTATTTTATGACGGTGTTTTATATATACTATATTTTGGCATTTGCTAAGCATACGTTGTGTGATCCTGTTTATAATAATTGAGAATCAGAACTTGGACTATATCCTGATTTCAATTTTGAGTTATAGGAAGGGTGATCTGCTGTACACAAAATAAATAGAGATACTCTATTAGATTGGGTGATCTTCTATAACCTCAATTTAGGGGATAAGATTAGGAATATTTGTTGGAGATGCTCTTAAGCAATGAAGCTTCATACTTTACAAAATTTCTTGACATGTCATCTTAAACATGCAGTAGTTTCGATGGCACTGATGACATATGCTACTTACCATGCTGGATCTGGTCAATTATTCAGAAACATTGATGAGGGAAGAAGTGCTTGTACATGCATGAGATGTCAGCCAATCCCACTGGAAAAATCAGCAATTCAAGATACTAACTTCTGGATGCATCTCATTCAATAAGCCTTGGCTAGAAAGGAGAGGGACTGGATACTGCAGGATGCCTTTGTTTGACAGGGAGATGGCATCTGCTTCATACATATCGAACAATAACTGCACGAGCCTGCATTTGCCAGCCCGAGCACAGTTACTGCATTTTTTTTAAAGAAAAGATAACATAAGATTGTGCCTTTTTTATTAAAAAAAGAGAATAAAAACAACCCCTAAGAACAGGGAAAGCCCCACAACCAAAGAAAAGTCAACTATACAATATAAGAAAAAAAGCTTGCGAAGTTGTTTAGCGTCCACAAGTATCCACAGCCTTAATTTTAGCTAACAAAAAAAATCATGAAACCTTTGAGCTCAAAGATATGTTGGTTTCTCTCCTTCCAGACTTTTCAGACAATTATAAAGATTAGAGTGTACAGCCTTAATTTTAGCTAACAAAAAAAACATCATGAAACCTTTGAGCTCAAAGATATGTTGAAGATATGTTGGTTCCTCTCCTTTCAGACTTTTCAGACAATTATAAAGATTAGAGTGTACAGGCCGTCAGTCTTTTCCATCATTCGTGGACCGATTGGGCTGTCTCCCAGGATTCAGGATTAACACAGTTACTGCATTTAACAGTTGCATGTTCATCTTCAGATTAATGCACGCAGATTAGTATATGAGGATGATTAGTTCTCTGTTGATCCACTTGCACTTGAAACTGGGAAGTTTCAGTTAGCCATTTGCGTGACATGCTTTTTGCGTTGCCTGTACCTGGCCCCTCCTTAATTGAGCTTTATTTTTGCATATGTGGGTGATTTGTCACATTCATTTTTTTTACAATCCTTCAAGAGCCGTCTGTGCCTCTGTACCCTCTAATTCAAGTATATCTATGATCTGTCTAGTGGATACTGAGATGTTTGCATGATGAATTAGTTGAGGCAAGTTAAATGTAAGCGTCTTTTTGAGTATCCCATTATTTTCGTATTATTGGCCATGGATAGTTTGCCGATTATTCATGTCACGCTTCCAATAGTAAGATTTATCCAAAAACTTTGTACATCAGCATTGCTTGGACCACTTGTTTCAAACTATTTGTTAGATTTATAATATATATTATTTAACTCATCTCTATAAATAAATCCATTACTCATCAGCCTTTATTTGCATTTCATCCCAAAAAAGGGCCAGCTGGACACACACAACGCAACACTATCTGACCGTCAATTTTTTTTCAACTTGTTAAATTTTTAATTTTAAAAATAGACCTTTTCAAAAGTTATTTTTAAGATCTAAATTTTTTTGTCATGTCAGTCGTACTGACGTGGTAAAACAACACTATCACGTCGATCTCGCTACGGTGACAACGTTATTTGGTCACGTCAGTCTAGCTGACGTGATAACGTTATTTGGCCACGTCATCCTTGGTAGGACAAAACTGTCACGCTCGCTATGTGCGACGTGTCAATGTTGTTTTGTTATGCTAGACGGACTAGCATGGTCAAAAGATTCAGATTCTAAAAATAATTTTCTAAACAGTTTATTTTTAAAATAAAATTAATAAAAAAATTCAAAAATAAAAAATTCTTGACTATCATATACACGTTTATGTCCTCTAGACAAGCTTGGAAATTGCTGGTGACACCTAAGGTGAAGAGCAAAAAGCAACCATCTGAAATATTGAACTGAAAAATTAATAGCACCATTGTCGGTACTAGTAACAGTAAGCCATTGTAATAACCACACTGGTGATGATGAGCAGTACATACAAAGTACTATGGGGAAGAAGTTTCTCTGACGTGAACTCTTCAAGAATGTGGCCAACGGAATCTATATTTCAGGGATCCCGTCTATCTGACGTTATGTCAGATGATCTCATTTCCAGCTATGGTGTCTAAAGGAAGGTTTTGTCTACCGGCCATTGACTACTAATCATGATCTTTTTCCCCTTCTGGATAAGATCCTGGAAATAATGAATTAACACTGCAGCAGAGAGACGTGCCAATAGTGTGGACTGGAGCCAATGAGCCATGACGAAGTTATGGCTTATGGTGCAGCTACCCACTTGAATGATCATCCTTTTTTTATCTTGTACTTAAAAAAGACTTATTTGCTTCTTAGTCTATTTTTTAGAGATTCTTATTTTACTTCTTGTCAGGTCTCATTTTTATAACGGTAATTTTATATTAATTTATTTTGTAACGACAGTTGAAACAAAGCACGTCAACTTTTTCAGAGTTGAAAAAATTGATGAAGAAGATGTTTCCTACCCATTTATTTTCTTTACCCAATCGTGGAGTGTTTTGCTGAAGCAGGAGGATCAGGAATTCAGGACAGAGTGGATGCACTTATTATGATGATCAAGAGTGTTATATTTGGCTCTTGTAAAATCTTGTATGATCCTTTTGGCACATAATGTTTCAAACTAATTATCCCAATTTGTCTCAACGTAAATGCTCGTCGAAGAAAGAATAACATCCAAAGATTGCGTAAGGAAAATGGTTGGGCCTTTACGCATGATGAAAAGAAGGAAGTTGTCCTCAACCATTTTCAGCGAATCATGGGGGGCAGGAACAAGACCAAACGACCTAAATTGGGATGCGCTTGACATCGCTCCGGCAGATCTTTCCGTGCTAGCAGAGTCATTCACTGAGCACGAGATCCACAAAGCTATTAAGGAAATGCCATCTGATAAAGCCCCGGGATCAGATGGCTACACCGGAGTTTTCTTTAAGGCGTGCTGGAAATCATGAAGGCAGATATCTCCTTAGTCTTCGACTCATTCTATAACCTGAGATGTGCAACCTTGGGCCTCATTAACTCGGCAAACATAGTCTTGATCCCCAAGAAAGAAGGGGCAGAGGGAGTCTCTGATTTCAAGTCAATCAGCCTAATTCACAGCATAGCGAAGATTCTCTCCAAGATGTTGGCCTTACACTTCAGACCATTTATGAGCTCCCTGATCTCTGTGAATCAGCGTGCCTTTATTAAAGGCAGAAGCATCCATGACAACTTTATTTATGTCAGAAACATGGTCAAGAGGCTCCACCACTCAAGAAGGACAATGCTCCTTTTCAAGCTCGATATAACAAAAGCATTCGACTCGGTACGTTGGGATTACCTGATGTCGCTCCTACAACGAAGGGGATTCCCTCCAAAGTGGACTGAGTGTCTTTCGGCCCTCCTCTCCACCTCCACCTCCCAAGTCCTACTAAACAACATCCCTGGGCAGATAATACAACATGGCAGAAGACTACGACAAGGAGACCCCCTCTCTTCACTCCTCTTCATTCTGGTGATAAACCCTATCCAGCGGATCCTCGCTAAGGCAACATAATCAGGGGCACTCTCGAAGCTACAAAGGAGAACGAAACGCCTTCATATCTCAATGTACGCGGATGATGCGGTCATCTTTCTTAATCCTCTGCGGAGGGACATACGAGCTTTCACAGAAATCATCGAGCGGTTTGGTACAACCACTGGCCTAGTTACCAATTTCCACAAATCCCAAGTTGCTCCCATCAGATGCGAATATACTTACCTTGAGGAGGTTCTAGAAGGGGTCCTGGCGGTACGTGCGTAGTTCCTGTTAAGATACCTAGGCCTCCCCCTTGTCCTAGGAAGGCTACGCATGACAGACTTGCAACCAGTTTTTGATAAAATTTTCAGGCGAGTGGCAGGCTGGAGGGCAAAGAATATGGGAATCGATGGGAGAACGACACTCGTCAAGTCTGTAATCTCGACACAGCCTATCTACCTCTTGATTGCGCTTAAAGTCACAAAGGGAGCCTTGGAGCAATTGGATAAGCGACGATGACGCTTTCTCTGGGCTGGCACGGGGAACATCACGGGTGGGAAGTGCAAGGTAAACTGGTCAAGAACATGCATGCTAACCAGGCATGGAGGCCTTGGTGTGCTAAACTTGAAAAAATTTACAAGAGCCTTATGCCTGCAATGGCTATGGTATGAATGGAAGGAGCCAACCAAACCTTGGGTGGGTCTAGGCACACCTTGCGATGAAACGGATAAGACCATTTTCACAGCGGCAACAAAAATCCTGGTTGGTAATAGAAGCACACCCCTTTTTTGGGACTCGCCTTGGGATGAAGGGCATAGGCCAAAGGACACCATGCCGCTTGTCTACGCAATGGATATGAACAAAGGGAAGACATTGCGCCAAGGAAAAGAGAACAATGCTTGGGTCGAAGACTTGAACCTGCAAGCGAACACCCTGCTATCGCTTGAGCTAGTCCACCAACTCGTGGCGCTGTGGACGGTGGTGCGCAATGTACAACTTATCGATGAGAAGCCTGACCAGATTACTTGGAATCTCACCAGTCATGGCCAATGCTCGGCTTCCTCCGCTTACCAAGCACAATGCTTAGGGCTCTCGCATCGACCTTCGATTCACTCATCTGGAAGGTTTAGACGTCCGAAAAATGCAAGTTTCATGCGTGGCTCATTATTCTAAATAGAGTTTAGACATCTGACAGGCTTGTGTCCAGGGGGTGGCAAAAACAATGGACTCTGTCCTCTATGCAAAAGAGTTAATGAGATGGCCCTGCACCTTGTTGCGTAACGTTGATACTCCAGTACAATTTGGACCGCTACAGCCGGCTGGGTAGGCAACAAGCATCTCCAACCCGTGCAATGGGAGGACGCCCAGTCGGTCCAGGAATGGTGAGAATAATTGGCTAGCACAGTAGGAGTCCTCAGAAAGGGCTTGCACACCCTCATTCTCCTGGTTGTTTGGGAAATTTGAAAGGAAAGGAATCGCCGGATCTTTGAGCACAAGGAATCCGCTACGGCAGCTCTGACAACTCGAATCAAGGAAGAAGCTAAATTGTGGATACTAGCTGGTGCTATGCGCTTGCGCGAACTGTTAATGCCGGCTATATAGCTCTATAGTTGTATAGTGCTCCTTCTCTGCCTCGTCTTTTTTCCTTTTCACCCTTAGGGGTTGTATGTTTTCCTTTATATTTAATAAAAAAACATAATCTCATGCTGTTTTCCCTAAAAAAATTATCCTAGTTTGTCTTTCCTCTGCATCTAACTTTATATGCCTTCAATATAAAGCGGGGAGAAAAATCGACGGATCATGACATCGGGCGATAGACAGCACAATTTGATTTCTTAACTGGTGATATGAACTAACCACTAACCAATGATATTTTTCCTTGATACATTTGTTGTTTTGCCTGTCAAAAGGAAAACGCCAAAACGGTCGCATATTAGTAGCTTTTTTGGGGGGGCTTTTGTTTACTTTATTCTTATGGTCCAAGTGAAATCTTTTAGGCCCAGAACTATTCCTTGTACATGTTTAATGGGCCAAACTAATGATTGTTCGTGATGCTAACAGGCCACCAAAATGTTCTTATGGGCTGAATAATTACGATTTTCTGTTCGTCACTAGTTTTGATGGTCCTCCCAAATCCCAAAAGTATATGCCCCCAGGCCTAGATATGGCAACGGCCCGTAAACCAAGACCCGATCCCGATGGGTTTTTCTTTATTAGAAATCACATACGGGTTTATCACTGGACAAAAATTATTACCCTTTAGGTTGAAGGGTTTGTTTTATAGCCACCCATACCCACGTACCTATGGAAAAAAAACCCATGTGTCTAGCACGATGTTTATTTAGTTTTGAAAAATTAATGTATAGTTTAAGTGTAGTATAATTTGTTTACTTATTATATATGGTCTAATTCTTGCATGATGTGAGGACTAAAATAGTATCTTCTATATATAAGTGCTAGTTTAGAATCAAACTAGACACATAGACATAAAGATTAGACACATAGACATAAAGATAATATCACAGTCAGCATCACAAAGGAAACCTTATATTATTAATAAATGAATGTGATAAGTCTTATGGCTAAACTTTACATTTATTATGTCTCGATGGGCCTAAGGAAGAAATAAAGTAGCAACGAAAAAAAGTAAACAACATGCAGAAACTCCATTCAACTTGTCACAAGCAGTTGACTGAGACACATGATCTATTCCTTATCTTCAGCATCAAACTCCTCAAGAAATAGTGAAAACCTTTCTTCTAGAATTAGGGGAATCGCAAGATGAGTACATGAAATACTTTGCAAGCATACGAAATTATGCATATGCACAGCTGACAAAGAAGGCAATGACTATTTTGCATAACACAACAATTTCCAGTTATAAATTATTCATAAACAAATATTTAAATGATAATTATAAATAACAGGTGTTACCAACCATTCATCCACACAAGATTTGTCCACAATAACCATTTAGCTATATTCATTTACCTACACATAACTTGTTTCCAGTTTTCACAAACTATCCCTCACGAGAAATCATCGAGCATGTCTTTGATCGTGGACGCGGCTATTCGAATAGATTAGTTTAACGCTCTGGAGAGGTTATACGGCTTGATCCACAAGATACATCATCCTTTTAACGGCCATGCGCAAGTGTCACACTTTAGGTTGTGCGCGGCCACGGAGTCTACAAATTACAATAAGGCTTTTTAGAAACTCCGCCCCAACACTGCCTTTCCCCTAAGACATCTTTCTCTCACACATACAAAAAAGTATCCATGACTAACCTTAACACCTATCATCTAGCCACCTAGACCTGCAGTGCCAAGACTCGAAATCCTATTGGGCCAAGTTCTTTTCATGAGAACATGTGGTTGTACGGTAGGCTCAAATCAATAGCTTATGAAATGAAGTCTTTAATTGACCAGAGCAACTTGTCAAAACTACAATAGCACATAGCATAGGGTAGCAGTTTAAGGACACGTAGATGACCCTTTGAGCAACTAATTATCACACAGTTTGACAGGAGGCTCACACAGAGACCATACACAATAACGATCACACATATGCATTATCACCTAATCAGGTTCATATAGAACCACCCATCATCCCGGTCCAGAATTTTTTATCCGCCCATTTGCAACACATGCTACCGGAAAGATAGCACACAACCATACAGTTCATATAAAAGCAATTATAAGTACATGATTAAACAAAATTATATTTTGCTTGAAAAACAACCTTGAGCAGAGCTAAGCATAACTATTTTCCCTTGAGTTGAGTTCAATGGTCAGCTCACAGAGACTAGGGTGATAAGGTATCATAGATAATCAATAATAATCAAAGGCATGATATAATAACAAATAGGTCACGCTAGCAATTGATAATTTATAAATAAAATATTGCATGTATTCAAAACAAAACATTTTATAATTTGGGTCTAATATATTCAAAGAGTGTACTTGCCTTGCTCCAAGTACTGTCCTTGCACTGCGTTTTCTATAGCGAATTGCTCCTCTGCTCCACATCTACACGATCATACATGAGAAATAAATAAAAAAAGCTAAATAAAAAAGCTAACTAAATAACATCAAATAAAATAACAAACTGAACCAGGAGGTAGATCTCAATTTTAAAAGAATTTAGAAAAAAGAACGTGTCGAATCGAAGTTCGAACGAAAAAGTTATGACGTTTAAAAGTTCAGATTCATGGAAAATCTAAGGATAAAAAGAAAGGAATATTCCTGAAATATTCTCTGGACATCCAATTTTGAGAATTGAATTATTTTTGTTAAGGAAAAAATATGTGTGGCTCAACTGTCGGTGGGCTCTGATTGGGTGGACTCAGTCTATGATGGATCGACTGACGTGGATTAACACGCTGCGACATATGGCAGTGAGGTGGTGCTGACTGGGTTAGATCTAGGCTAACGTGGTATGCGTTAGAGTTATGTAGATCCAACGATGGATATTGAATGTAGGGAATCCAATAGTGGGGATTTTTGGACGTGAGACCCACACATCGGTGGCAGAGAGGGGGAGGAGGCACTCCACCGTGCCGTGGGCGCGCTCCAGCGCGGCGACATCGTCGGCAACGCGGTGGTGTTCCGCAGCATCGTCGAGCGGCGACGTTGGCAAGAAGAGTTGGAGGAGATCTCGGTGGCATTGCATCGGGCTCCGGGGCAACGTGTGGATGGCACTCGGCGAGAGGCGGCAGACGTCAGAGGTGAGGAGGAGAAAGGGAAGCGGCGTGGGGATGGCGAGGTTTTGGCCTCAGTGCTCACTGGCGACGACGACGTGGGAAGGAGGTGGCAACGACGACAGCGGCAATTGAGAAACGGCGGCAGCTACTCGCGGTGGAGACGACGGTAGAGGCGACTTTGAAAAAGAGGGGAAAGGAGCGGCGCCCGACGACATTTATAGAGGAGGGAGGAGGCAAGGGTTTGGGCGATGCATGACACGGATTTGGGGAGGCGGCGCTGGGTTTCGTGCGAGAGGTCGGCGATGGCACGACGCAGCGCTTGCGGCGCGGCTTGTGGTGCGGCGGCGTTGGCCGGATCGGGTCGGCGGCGGTGTTGCCCTATGTTGCACCGATACGGCGCTCCACCGCCGTGTCCCCGTACGGGATACGGCGGTACGGGGATACGCCGGGATACGTCGGGGATACACGTATCCCGGACGTATCCTATTTTTCCACCGAAAATATTCAAAAAAATAGAGAGATACGGGATAAATACGTACGGGATACATATAAGTAACTCGAAGTTGCGCTGATTCGCACTCGAACCTCGCCCTCGAATCGATCTACTCGCCGCCGCCATCGCCAATTCGTCGCCGCCATCGCGGACAACGTCGCCATCGCGCTCCACGCTCCAGGCTCCACCACCTCCACGCCGCACGGCCGTGCCGTCACACCCGCGCTCCACCGCCGATCCACCGCACGGCCACGCCGTCGCCGTCGCCGCTCGCCGCCGGGGCCGTTTCGCCCGCCGAATCGCCACCGAATAGCAGTGGAAGGTAGGCAGGCGTTGTGGCTCGAAGACCATACGGTCTGGATAAGGCCGACAACATTAAATAGCTGTTCTGAACTGAACTGTTCACCTTTCACTTTTTTATCTGTAATAGCGAGGTTCGAAGGCTGTTCTGAACTGTTTATTGCTTTAAATTTTTAGCTGTTTATTGCTTTAATTTTTTACTATGTATGTAGACACCGTACTCTCTCATAAAATCAATTTATTGTTACTTGGCACATACTCTATATATATGCATATGTACAGACTGTACTGTCTCAAAAAATCAATATATACATACACTGTACTGATAATTACATTTTTAGCTTAACGTATCCTACGTATCCTCGTACTGCTTTTTTTTAAATTCCGTATCGTCGTATCCCCGTATCCGTATCCCCGTACTGTGCAACATAGGTGTTGTCGAGGACGGCAAGGACGGCATGGAAGAGAGAAACGGCCGAGCCGAGGACGACACGGGCTCGGGCTCTCCTGGGTTGGCTGCTCGAAGGAGGAGGCATCGGCTTCCTGACCGAAGGAAGAAGGAGGAGAAAAAAGAAAAAGGAAGAAGAAAGAGAGGACAAAGTGGAAAAAAGGAAGAAAAATGAAAAGATAGGATAGGGAAAAAGGAAAAGGATAGGGACTTTTCTGGAAAATTTTGAATGTGAAATATTTGGAATTTTTAGGAGATTTAGGAATTAAGGAATTGAATAGGAATATATTGGATTTGGGCGGAATTTAATTAGGAATTTGAGCTTTACTTTTGAAGTACAAATTAAATCCAATTAACTCCAATTAAGAGCAATAAAACCAAAGATGTAATTAGTTAATTTATCACATTAAACCCTTTTGATTGACGAAATTTTCATTAAGCTATTTAAGACGAACAAACCAAAGGTGAATTTTCGCAAATAGGCGAAAAGAACATAAAACAAAAAATCAAGTTGTGACACATGGTTTGTTTACTTGCTTTTGAATGTTAACGTTAAAACCAATGTTACCTATATGATGTTGATGGTTGTCATCGTAATTGTGTGATTATTGTGCAAAATTACAAGTGCTCTAAGTTAGTGCAATGGGTATGGGTACTCGATTGGCACTCATTACCTGCACGGGTGTGGGTATAGGGAGAATCTAAATATGGGTGTTGAAGCGAAAATTTTTACTTATCACGGGTGTGGGTATGGGCGTAAGAAAACCTGATGGGTGTAACCCATTGTCATCTCTACCCAGGCCACAGCTGTTTACTCGATCTCGATATGAGTACAGTACGCCTTACTCCTCATCCAATCGCTGGACGCTGGCATTTGTATACTCCAAGGCCAGAATTTTCATACAACATTAAATACTGAGCATGACAACTAGATATTTTTTCTTTTATATTTGAATCTTATATGAAGAGTAAATTGCACAAGCGGTCCATAAACATGTCATGAGGTTTCACCTAGGTCCACGAACTTGCAAAGCACTCATTGAGTTCCCTAAACTTGGTTTATTGTATCATCCCAGTCCAAAGCCTCGTTCTTGCCTACGAGGCATGTTATGTGGATGATGACATGTCATTTTTTTCTTTCCCTCTTCTCTTTCTTTTTCCTCTTCTTCTTTTATCTTCTAACTCCGCTGGAGCCACGTCGAGCTCCTCTACCCCGACCAGCGCCATCGCTGAGCGTCACCTTTGCCAAAGCCGCACCGGCCGTAGCCATTGTCGTCTGTCGACTATGCTGTTCGTCCGACTTCCATTGGATGATGAGCTTGAGCTCGCTCGTGTTGACCCAACCTTCGCCGCTATGGCCACTTCGGGCTGTAGCCCCTCTAGGCTACCACCACCATGCCGAGCCTTCGGTTCAACCTCTGCTCAAACCATTCTTGAGCTCAAGGTCAGCCACCATCGTTGTTGCTCTGAGCTGAAGCCAACACGCCCGAACCACCTATTCAACCTCCGCTCGCACCGTCTCGAGCTCGATCTCAGTCGTCACTGTCGTTGTGGCTCGACCTCTGCATGCGTTGTCCCAAGCTCAACGTCGCCTAAATTCTATGGAGCCCGCCACGGTGTCGGCAGAGTCGACAATCGGAGGGGGAGGAGCCAACACCATGGGGAACGAATGGGGTGGCAACATGGCTATGACAGCTTAAGGCCCACAACGAACTCTGTTCCTCTTGCACGGACAGACGACAGCGTGGTGGATGCAGGCGTGGGCAACGGTGAACAGATGACAGCGACCTTGGGTGAGCAGAAGATGCAAAGCAACTTATGCTCGTGGACGGAGTGGCACCATGGTGGGAGGAAAGTGCCACACCCGGAAATTCACTAGTAATTTCCGAACTAATTTGTGCACACAATCCTTGTCCAGGAATCAGCCGAGGTACACAAATCAATAATTTAATATACAGATTCATCAAATAAACTAATAAAATAAATATTTACAAAAGAGGTACTTAGTCCTCACCACGAAGAAAACTGCAGCGGAAAAGAAAATCTAGCGAAGCTTCAACTCCACTCCCACATTCAGCTCAACTGGGATCAAAGCCAAAAGGTCTTTTCCTTCAAAAGCCTTCTTCAACTGAGGTTGATTGGTTATTGCAAGAATGAGTACATGGAATACTCAACAAACCATAAAGCAAGTATGCAAGTGCACAAGGATACAAAGGATAGTCATAATAGGGTTTCATTTGCAAAGGCAGCATTTATCAAGAATTTAAGAATTCGTAAAGCAGTAGAATAATTATTCATCAATATTAATCAACACTGAACAACATCCCAATGCTGCACAGGCCCAACCAACTCTGAACAACTAATCCCAGTTGTACAGATCTAAACTCCATTACAGGAACTAACAAGTTATCATCACCAAATTATCATCATTAATGAGTATTGTGGGACTAATCACGATGAATCTGGTTGATCGCCCATAACCCCGGGCACGTCTATTCGAATAGTTTTACTCTGATCAGAGGTGCGCAACTTTACCCACAAGACACACTTCCACACATGTTACCATGCCCCAAAGTACCACCATGATACTGCAAAGGGGTAAATCATGACAAAACCTTTCGCATAATCCCTTCTAACCAATCGTACCACACCAAGGTTTCGCCCCACTCCCATCAGGGTAATGGCAGCCCCCCCGCGTGCCACGGTGAATCCTGAAGCCGATCAACCCTTAAAATCGGGGCCGACCCAACTCCATTACGCCCACCCTCACTAGGATACGTCAGCTAGAGACAGCTATACTATAGATCCAACCATTACCCATGCTGGCTTGTGGTATGCATGGTAAGTCTTCCAGGGTTTCCTATGAACCGGTCCTTAATTGTCATGAGCACCCTAACAATATCATCAAACCATGTGCTCACGACCCACCATTAATAAAATTTTAGTTTACCATTAATTCATTAATTAATCATGATCATCTGTCATGAGCTATCATTATTATCCATTAAAAGGAAATAAGTGAATCATTAATTATCCCACATGAAATGACACTAAAGTTTCTAAGCATGGCTAAGCAATTATTCCTAATATCTAGTTAAACCATTATACAAAGTTTAACTAGTCAAATTATAGACCCATGTAACAAGGTATAGGGTATTCAATGCAAATTGGCCATAACAAAGGAATAGATTCATACCCCCCAATGTCATTAAAAAATAAATGCACAGTTGAAATAAATCAAGAATTTAAAAATAGGATCAACATGCTCAAAGGAATTGTGTTTAGGATCCGTGTGGCTTGCCTTGCATAATTAGTCTTCAATTCGTCTTCAGGCACTTCTCTGACGAACGATCCTGCGAAACTACCGAAAACTAAGCCTAGAACATAAAACAAGGAAACAACACTAATAAAAACCAAATAAACAGTACAATTAAAGTTCATAAAATAATAAATCTTAATTTTAGATGAATTTTGGGACTTGAACGACCTCATTCCGAGTTCGTATGAATTACTTATGAATTTTACAAGATTTAATCCAATTAAGCCTATTGAAAAGGATTAAATAGATTTATGACATAATTTATATTTATTTTTATGTTGATAAAGAAGATTATTGATGTCAGCGACTCGGAAAAGAAGATCGAGCCACTGACGGGTGGGTCCCAAAGGTCAGTCCTACGGTCCACAGTAGATCGAGTCCATTGAGACGATCTACGAGATTGATTTTAGACGGTTCAGATTAATTTGACCAGGGTTTGACCTAGATTCGATGGCTCAAAACTATCCGATCAAGGGTTTTAGATAGTGGCCACCTGACGACAGCTAGCAGGCACGGAGGACGGGTGCTGACAAGGCAACAATGAAGCATCCACATGGGATCACCGGTTGGCCGGAATTGGACGGCGACGATGACAGCGAACGACGGCGCAAAGACGGAAACAGAGGACACTAATGGAGAGAGAACGACAAGGCGACATTTACCAACACTTACACAACAACGAGCAGCGACGAGAGACGGCCAGAGACGAGCTTCAAATGACAAAGGTCCTCGGGTCGATGACGACGTCCAAACTCCGGTGATCTTCAGTGGAAGAGGTGGGGTGGACTGGCTTCGGCTTGCTGCTACGATGCCGACGGTGGCTTCGGCGAGCTCTGGCAGTGACGAGATCGGCGGCTAGGTACGGCTGGAGATGCGGCAGAGGAATACAACTCCTGGTGCACGGTGACGAGGTCCTTCCATTGGTCTTTGGCGCAAGGGAACCGGTGGCCGGGGAACTCCTCTTCCTTGCGGAGTCGTAGGAGGCAATAGCGCATAGCGGCGAAGACCATAGCGATGGCTAGGAACTTGTGGGGAAGGCGGCTAGGGCATAGGACAACTCAGGAAAAAGGTGGAAACGGAGGAGGAGACTAAGGCAGTCCTATTTAAAGGCTTGGGAGGGAGAGATTGATTCGGGTACGGGGTTTAATAGAAAAAAACTAGGTTCAGGATAAAAAGAGAACCGAGTTGCAAACTCAAAAGTTGGATTGATTTCTTCGCGGATTTGGTTGATTCTTGGGGGAATGGAAAGAGGAGATAAAGAGAAATATTATCCCTCAACTAATTTTTGATTTGAGCAAAGGATTGGGCCGGATTTGGAAGGAGAAACGAAGAACACGGTTTCGGGTGAACAGTAAACACGGGCCGGAGGAAGAAGATGCTACTGTAGCATAAGGGAGATAAAAGTAGAATTTTTTGTCCTAAATTCTTTGAATTTTTATAAATACTTTCAATGCTCTAATAATTGTAAGAAAAATCCTGAAAATACTTGGACACTCAAAGTATTTAATAAAAATATCACCAGATCATTTAATGATTAATTAATTTATTTAAATAATCACTAAAATGCTATTGGTATTATTAAACTTAATAATCGAGCTCTGCAAAATCCGAGAAAATTTCAGAGAGTATATTTAATCATGGAGAATTTAATAAAAATTAAATTCACCCATGTTCCAATTAATAAATTTTTGCTCCCACATTGAATTTACCTACAAATTAATAAAATTTATTATAAATAATTTTGATGCTCAGTTTGATGTTCAAATTTTCATAGATTTTATTCAAACACTTTCTTTACTTATTAAATAATTTCTACAAATTCCTTTTTCACAACGATTTATATTTATGCAATTTTTAGGGTGTGACAGAAAGGAGCAGCACCATGGTTGCAGCAGCTTGAGGCCCCCAACAACCTTCTGCTCCTTTCACGCGGACAAACCACGACACGACTGACCTAGGCACTAGGCGGTGAACGGACGATGGCGGCGGTGCTAGGTAGATGGAGGACGCGACACAACTGATGTTGGCATGGGAGCGAGTCAACCATTGTTGTTAGTGCCACCGCTTGCTAGTGAGAGGAAGAAAAAGGCAGGAAAAAAAGGAGGAAGAAGGGAGAAAAAAGAAAATAGAATAGTGCCATGTCATCGTCTATGTAGCATGCTATGTAGGCAGGACCATGGTCAAATGAGATTTTGAACTGGGATGATATAATAAACCAAGTTTAGAGACCTCGTGTTGACGAAAAATTCATGCATGGCCGATGGTGCCAAATCTGTGTTGACACGAACTATGTTGACAAACACAATGGCTTAGGAGATCTGCTTAACTCTAGTGTAGGTCCTAAATTTTGATGAGATGCAGCGTGTCAGTCAGTTTGATCTTGCAACCAACAAGATAGATAATTGATGATCAAAGAGTCGATCAGCCAATAAGCTGACAGAACGATACTAGCTGATGTCGATAGGGTCTTGAACAATCGGTTATATGTCCGATGTAGATTCTGATAATTAGATAAAAAATAATATAAAGATGATAGAAGGACTTGAACAATCAATCCAATCAGCCAATGATAATATGATGTAGTAGATATCCAATGAACCATTCGGTCGATATTGATATAGAATATTAAATGTAGACTCGATGATTAAAGCATACATCGGCTGGAAATCCAATGTTATCTAAATGATTAAGTAATCAATGAAATCTTTGCTGCAATCGACTAAAAGCAATCTTGTATATAATCCTTATAAGCCAATGCAACACTTAAATAATTTTCAGATAACCCATCGACTGAAATCCCGATGAAACAATGATTGATGTCTACTGACTTAAATAAATCTAACTTACAACCACAAACCTCATAGGTCGGACCTAACCAATGTAGTATAATGTTGATAATTGCCTGATAGATTTAAACTAGCTGATATGACACCAATCAAAGTGGTCATGTATTAAATTTAATCAAGACAGTAAAACCATCAAAGAGAAATTTAACACATCAGATAAGATTGGCTAACCCTCTGATGAAACATTAGCATAAACCTATCGGCTTAAGAAGACTTAGGTTATCAATAACAATCTAGTAGGTCGGACCTAACCAATTCAACACGAGATTGTATATGATAATCTAATACTCAATAAGCCGATAAATTTGTCTAATATGATGGATATAACAAATCTATCTGAAGCAACATTATGTTTAAAGAAACATCAACTTAATAAGAATATCAGACCTAATCGAGGAAGTTCTAACTAAGCTGATGTGACTATAAACAGTAACGGAACTAAAGATAGAGATGATATATCAGATAGGCAACACTTGCATCATCCGATTAGAATATTGGACTCAACCAAGGAAGTCCTAGCCACGCTAGCGTAAGCGAAGATGACGGAACTCACTTCTTGCTAGAAGTCAAACTCAATCAATGCAGCCAATGCGTGAAAACAAGAACTCATCAAAATAAAACCTTATGAGAGGGTGGCGATACATTGAAAGTAGATGCATTGATCTGTGAGATGATTTACAAATATCTCGGGTGTACATATTTATACCCATGGATAGATACTAGTCCTTATTGGACATGACACAAACTTTCCTAAAGATAAAGTAAAAGATACAAGTCCTGATCGGACTCTAAAAAATCTTTCCTAAAAATAAAAAGGAAACTAACTGATTTTGTCTAATTAATAGATAAATTGTCATGCCGCATCCTTCTTGAACTTAGCCTCTTCTCGATAAAATTTTTAATTGATTAACCGAATCTACTAAGAATCTGACTATTGACAACTGATAATTTTCATCGGCCAATTATATGACTCTAAAGCCAATACTGACTTTAGGCCAATGGCGACTTCGGAGCTTACCAAATTTTGGCATTAACACCTCGATGCACACTTTACAAATTCATGGACCTAAGTGAAACCTCCTTAAAAAGGACCGCTAGTGTAATTTACTCCTATTCCATGGGATCTACAGAAACCATATATAAGGATGTTGCAGCTAATTCTTAGTGATATGAACTTAGGCTGATCATGAATTTTGCTTAGGCAGAATTCAATGGTGTACCGACCGGCTGAAAATGAAGTCATAGATACCGTCTTAGTCATGTCGGTGTCCGCCCGAACCGTCCTCGAGCTTGAGCTCAGCCACCATAATTATTGCTCTGAGCTGCAGCCAACACGCCAGAGCCACTGATTCAACCTCCGCCTGCACCGTCTGGAGGTCGAGCTCAGCCGCTGCTGCCGTTGCCGCTCGGCCTCCGCCTGCGCTGTCCCGAGCTCAACCTTGCCTAAATTCTATGGAGCCCTCCACGGCGCCGATGGAGTCGACAGCCAAAGGGGGAGGAGCAACACAATGGGGAACAAAGGGGGTGGCCATGACTATGGAAGCTTGAGGCCCTCAATGACCTCTGCTCCTCTTGCACGGACTAACGATAGTGCAGCAAATGCAGGCGTGGGTGACGGTGAACGGATGTCAGTGACCATGGGTGAACAGACGACCCAGAGCGACTTACTCTCACGGACAGAGTGGCACCATGGTGGGAGGAAGGGGGCAGCACCATGGCTGTAGCAGCTTGAGGCCCCCAACAACCCTACGCCCCTCTCTCGCGGACAAACTAAGGTGCAGCTGACGAGGGCATAGGCGATGAACTGACGATGGCGACGGTGCTGGGCAGACGGAGGACATGACGCAACTGATGTTGGCACGGGAGGGAGTCGGCCATTGTCGCCAGTGCCACCGCTTGCCAAAGAGAGAAAGAAGGCAGGAAAAAAAGTAGGAAGAAGGGAGAAAAAAGAAAATAAAAAGTGCCATGTTATCGTATATGTAGCATGCAACGTAGGCAGGACCACGGTCAAATGAAGCTTTTGGACTGGGATGATATAATAAATCAAGTTTAGAGACCTCGATGCACGCTTTACAAATTTAAGGACCGCTAGTGCAATTCTATTCCATGGGATCTAGAGAAACCATATATAAGGATGTTAGAGTTATTTTTAGTGATGTGAACTTAGGCAATGCATGATCACCAATTTTGCTTAGGAAGAATTCAATGGTGTACTGACTGTTGGCAACTTTTTTGGAAAGAAGATGAACATGATCAACACACCTAAATGCCTTGCGGTGATATGGAGTCGCCAACCACCTCGATCTAGCAAAAACTAAACCAAGATGGGTTTTGTAGATTAAACCGGCTAGCAAAGCTGATTTGAGTAGAACGATGGATAATACCCATCTCGTGGGCAAACGGAAGGTTTTCAGGACAAACCTACAAACAGGTGTCGCACTCTCGCAGCGGCGGTAGACGATTTACAATGCAAACCGACAAAGATGGATGAACTAATGTGAAGAAAAGTAAAAGAACGATTCAATTGGCTAAAAACTAGAAACTAGATTGGATCTTATGTATTGTGTATGTCTATTGCCAATTGAACCGACCTTAGCCCTTAAATAGAGGTTGGTTTTGCCTTCTACAGGCCCTCCTTCAGGTCCAATTCAGGATAAACACCTTAGAAAACCCGAAATGTACCTTATGGAGCAAGAAAACCCGTGTACCGATAAAATCAACTCGGTTTTGGACTCTACCGGTCAGACCGGCCACATGCCGCCGGTCTGACCGGACCTTAGGCCCGGTTTGACCGGCACATACATGGCGGTTAGACCGACCCTCTGGAGGAAACCGGGAGATTTTCCAAATATTGGCGATTTTCCCTATTTCAATCCTAGGTGCCAATTTTGGGTGTAAAAACATGCCCCCTGCCTTTTATGATGAACATCATGAATCTAAAAGCATAGAACATGTTTGACTCAGGGCGATAATCTAATTACCGGCCATAAAACTTTCTAAGCATTTTGCCAAACACTCGGGAAGTATTTCTTCAGGTATTTACCATTGATAGCTCGCTGAAAACGTACTCCTTGAAGTGTCTCCAGAAAATACGCATTCCCTCGAACGATTCCGCATATCCGATAAGGCCCTTTCCAACTTGGTGACCACTTACCGAATTCTTTAGATCGAGAACCCAAAGGCAAAATTGTTTTCCATACCAAATCTCCTACTTGGAACGTCTTTGCGTTCACCCTTTTGTTATATGCTTTAGCCACTCTCTTCTTCTCTTTCTCTATTTTTTCCAAAGCCTTCAAACGCTTGTCGATCACCTCATCAAGATTATCTCCCATCAAGGTCTTGTAGTCTTCAACCGACAAATCGTCTTTCTTTATATATCGAAGGGAGCCAAGATTCACCTCAACTGGTAAAACATCTTCTTGTCCATAGACCAACTCAAAAGGGGTTACCTTGGTAGCAACATATTTAGATATTCTATGCGCCCACAATGCCTCAGAAAGCACCTCATTCTACCTTTTTGGATGTTCTTTGATATTCTTTTTGACTAGTTTTAACAAAGTTTTATTACTCGACTCGGCTTGTCCATTAGCCTTAGCGTAGTAAGGAGAAGAACTCAACAATTTGATACCATAAGATTCGGACAAAACTTTTCACCTCTTGGACATAAAGGAAGCTGCTTGATCCGTAGTCAACGTTTGAGGAATATCGAATCTATGTATAATATGCTTCAAGATAAAGTCAATTACCTCCGTATGAGTCATATTCTTGAGCGAAACGGCTTCGACCTACTTGGTAAAGTAATCTGTCGCAACTAGCACGAACCGATGCCCTTTCGATGACGAAGGATAAATTTGACCAATGAAATCCAAAGCCCAAACTTGGAACGGCCATGGTTTAATAATAGGATTCAACACCGCAGCCGGTGCCAATTGAACATTGTCGAACGGTGGACAAGCTTCGCATCCTCTATAATATTCGAAACAATCATTAATCATCTTCGGCCAATAGAATCCCACTCTCCTAAGCAACCAATTTATTTTATGGGCCGATTGATGAGTTTCACAAATACCCTCATGCACTTCTCCCATAGCAACTTTAGATTGGTTATTATCTAAGCACATTAATAGCACCCCATCTATATTTTGGTGATATAAATCTCCATCAAGCAAAGTACATTTGAACGCTTGCCACCGAATTTTTTGATCAACCTTAAGACTAGGATCTTTCAAATATGAAATCAAAGGAATTCTCCAATCTTTTGCTATTTCTAGGGCACAAACGTCCGAATTTAAAATTAATTCGGCCTCTGTATCAGATGAATTGTGCCCCCCAGCACCTTCTGTGAACCCGGTCTGACCGGCCAAGCAACGCCGGTCAGACCGCTGACAACCCATGGTCAGACCGGAAGTAATGCGCCGGTCAGACCGCCTGCCACCCACGGTCAGACCGGCGGCGATGCACCGGTCAGACCGCCTGCGATCTGTGTCTTCGCCAATTTCGCCCAAAAAGTTATAATCAAGCACCGATTTTTCTAATATAAGAAATATCCCTCTCTTGACACTATAACCAGATGCTACTGAGCCAAATCATTTGCTCTAAAATTTTCACTCCTAGCAATATGTTTAATAGCAAAATCATCGAAATTGGTGATAATATCTAAACATTGATCAAGATACCTGTTTAGCGACCCATCAAGGCATTTGTAAACTCCGGCAACTTGTTGCACCACCAATTTTGAGTCACCAAACGCTTCCACGTGTTTTGCTCCAATGATCTTCATCACTTGTAAACCAAATAATAAAGCATTGTATTCGGCTTGATTATTTATACAAAAATATTCTAGACGAACTGATGCTTCAAAACATTGACCATTGCGCGAAATTAAAACTACACATATACCTTGACCATCTTTGCATGAAGAACCATAAAAAATCTTGCAAGGTGTAACACTAAGCAAGCAAACCTCATCTTCATAAGCAATATCCACATGATGGTCTACTATAAAATCTACTACAATTTGGCCTTTCATCGATTTCAAGGGTTCATAAGCAAAATCATATTCAATCAACGTATATGCCTATTTACCAATTCTCCCACTCAGAATTAGCCTTTGCAACATATGTTTAATAACATCGGTCTGACAAGCAACTATGCAAGTACTAGATAACAAGTAATGGCGCAACTTGGTACAAGCATAGTACAAGCAAAGACAAAGTCTTTTCACAAAAACATACCTTGTTTCGGCATCTAAAAGACGTTGACTCAAATATGTAATTATATATTCCTTGCCATCTTCCTCTTGTGTCAAAACGGCTCCAATGACTTTGTCTTCAGCAGCAATATATAACCAAAACAGAATTCCGGCTTTAGGCGCTCGCACCACAGGTGGAGTAGATAAATACTTCTTCAATATCTCAAATGCCTCTTGTTGTGCTGCCCCCAAATAAAATCAACATATTCTTTAAGCAGCTCGATTATTTTAACCTTATAATCGGCTTTCATGTTTTTGTTTACAAAAGTCGGCCTTGGAATACTTCCATCTCCTATATCCACTTCTTCTAATGGATCGGTCGATGTAAACCCTTGACCAAGTTTCTCTACTTCGTCAAAATCTTCAATAGTTTCTCCAATATCGTTCTTTGTAGACCGATATTCTTGCACCCTCCTTTGCAACCACTCTAAATTGGCTTCTTTACTCATTATACAAAGTAATACCATCTAGCCGTGCTAAACTAGCTGGCTTTACAGAGATAGGTACAAAGTCATCTTTGCAAACACTAATAAAATCAAAGCTAGAGAGATCTAACCCTGATAAGCATTGCATATTCCCATGTTGCCACCCCATCGAAACATCGGCCATTGCAAGGTCGGCCGATGCATCTGCTTGAACAACTTCAACATCATCACCGTTCCATTGAATCAACCATTGGTGCAAAGTAGAAGAAACACAACAGTTGGCATGAATCCAACAACGCCCCAAAATAACGCTATAATTACCTTGCACCTCGACGACGAAGAAAGCGGTAGGCAACGTCTTGTTTCCCACTGTAAGCTCTACGGACAAGATTCCCCTAGCCTCCGTCGATTCACCACTAAAGCCGTTGAGTATCATATTGGTTTTCTTCAATTCTGCTTCTTCACGACCCAACTTCTTGAACATCGAATATGACATTAGGTTCACGGCAACACCTCCATCTACCAGCATACTCGAGACCGGCTTCCCGTCAATATGGCCTTTGAGATAAAGAGGCTTCATATGACGGTTAGACTCATCGGGCTTCTCGAAAACCACATCTCTTGGACCTAGTGAAAGTTGAGCAACCTCAGTCTCCTCTAAGGCACAGAACTCCATGGGCAACATGCACACCATGTTAATATCCATGTTCTCACTTGGTGATGACACTTCAGCCGGTTGTTTATTTTCTTTCCTTTCCTCTTCCTCTCGAACAACCACCGGTTCTTCAATCTTCAATGGTTTGGACCTCTCTTCCCTCATGGGCAGCGACCGCAACTCATCAAATCTTTTATCTCTCCATTCTTCGGCCTCCTTGTCTTTCAACTCATAGGCCCGAAGATGTTGCAACCTTCTTCTTTGTGTAGCCGTCAAATCTAAATCCTTAGGAATCCACCTTGGCTTTGGCTGCGTACCAGGAGGTATGTAATGCCCGCAATTGTTCCTTCGCAAAGAAGAGGCAAAACCCGAACCACTTCAAGAAGAATGGCGGTCAAACCGGTGCTGGCAACCGGTCGGACCGGCCTTGTGCCTACGGTTAGACCGGTCAGTGGACCCGGTCAGACCGGCTGTAGACCTTCGTTCGGACAGGCCAGCGGGCCGGTCGGGCCGGGTAGATCTTTGGTCGAGACCGGTCGGCGGGCTGGTCGACTATTTTCTGCGCGAACTGTGCGGCTTCGGTTCGATCACCAAAAACCATCTTAGCTTTCTCCTCAGATGGTATCGGCACATCATGAGACCCTATATTGACAGTGACCACCTCCGAAGTCCTTTCTTTCGCCTTAATGCACCTCTGCACCCTCTTTTCTTCTTCGAACCGATTCCTCGATGGAAACCAGCTTCCATTTGACGAAGATATGCTCTCATGTACTGATCTCCTCTCCCTTCCCCATCCTTGATAAAATTTCATTGGAGGCATATGATTATACATTGGTGAAATTGCCACCCATGGCATAAAATAAGGGAAAGGATATCCTGGCGGCGGCATTGGTCAAGGCCCCCATGGCATGACTTGAGGATAATGCGGGAACGGTCGCTCCAACGCCCTTGGCGAATGACCAAATTGCTCCCTAGGAGGTGATCTTGGTCTCTTGCCCTTGTTACACTCTTTTCTCCATGCTTCTCTTCTCATATTTGTTTAAGAGCATATCAAAAGAGACCTTCGGCTTTCAGGGGTTTCTTGAAGTTGAAGCTTTACCTTTATTCTTCTTCCAAACGCCAACCTCTGGATCCTTGGGCACGAGCATCTTGGGTCTAGACTCCCCAATCATAACCCCTTTCCCCTTAGCAGATCCGGCTTGTTTCAACCAAATCAATACTTTTTTTTCATTGAAGTCAATGACATTAACAGGAAAAAGATCGCTATCAATCTTCATCTTGGAGCCCTCAGTAAACTTCAATCGTCCTTCCTCTATGACCGATTGAACCTGTCGACGAAACACGTTACACTCATTAGTAGAATGAGAATAAGAATCATGCATTTGCAATAAGACCAATGCTTCAATTCTTCTAATGAGGGTATGACATGGCCTTTAGGTAGTTTAATCTGCTTCTCTTGCAAGAGATAATCAAAGATTTTATCACATTTGGCCACATCAAAACTATACTTAATCTCACTTTGCCGATCCTTACGAGGAGTCGGCGTCAAGCTAGAGCAAACAAAAGGCTTATTTTTATTAGTCCAGGACCACTCAGCAACGTACATGTCATGATCGCCCTCATCATTATCAGAATCACTACCGTTGGAGCAATCAACCATACTAACACGAGGCCCTTTGTTATTAGCTAACAAATTTCTTACTATCCCTGACCCTGCTTTCCTGAGCCAGAGCTTTCTGCATGACTTGACTAACATCAAGAAATTGTTGGCCATCTAACCTTTCTTTAATAGAAACAAGTAAACCACTAAAAGCAAGATCGGTCAAATCTCTTTCAGTTATATTCAAACTAAAACACCGGTTTCTAGCATCTCTAAATCTCTTAATATAATCAGTGACAGGTTCATTATACTTTTGCTTAACCGATGTCAAATCACATAGCCTAAGCTCAGTTTCACCAGTATAGAAATAATCATGAAATTTCTGCTCTAGTTGAGCCCAAGTATGAATAGAATTTGCCGGTAAAGAAGTAAACCTTGTAAAAGCAGTACCGAACAAAGATAAAGAAAACAAGCATAATTTAAAGGCATCACAAGTACTAGCTTCTCCACATTGCACTAAGAATTGACCTATGTGCTCCCATGTAGTCCTATTATCCTCACCACTAAACTTAGTGAACTCAGAAACTCTATAACCATGAGGATATGGGATGTTATCAAAATAATCGTGATACGGCTTTTGGTAAACCTTAGCACGATTCCTCGGCTCAATTCCAAATGACTCTCTAATAATATTCCTAATATGTTCCTCCATATTTTCAAGCCTCGGCGGATTGGGTACGTTTGGCAGCCTAAAAAGTGGTTGTTGCGGCGCAATATTACCATATTGGTCAATTACCTAGTGTCGTGCGGATAACCTCTATTAGGATCATTGTATTGATTAGACACATGTGGAGGAATTTATGCATGAACAGTAGTTACAGGGGAGTCGTGCACAGGAACGTGGTACAAAACCGAGTTACCCGTGATTGGATCTATATCCTGTACCGGCACCAGCGCACCGGTCTGACCGGCCCAGGGCCCGGTCTGACCGCCAAGGTATGGTGCGGTCTGACCGGCCATATAGCCGCCAGTAAGACCGGTGAAAGGGACGGTCGGACCGGCCTGTTGGCCGGTCTGACCGATGTAGGGTGTGCCGGTCAGACCGGTCGTAGGCCCGGTCTAACCGATGTAGGGTGCGCCGGTCAGACCGGCCGTAGGCCCGGTCGGACCGACAGGAGCGACAGAACTCTCCCTCCCAGGTTGTTGCTCGATCGCCCCATCGATTTTGCTAAATATTTGATGAACATGGGCCTGGCTAGTGCTCGCAATAGAGGTAGATGGTAAATCAGCCATGAGAAAACCGAATTTAGCACTCATATAAGTATCAATCATCCTATTAAAGCAAGACTCTATAGTATATTCAAGTTTGTTATTGACGGCGACAGTCACGGATTCATCTACTGAGCTTGCCACAAGCTTTTGAATAGGAAGAGAAATTCTTTCGGTGCTTACCTCGTCATGGACGACTTTGAGCGGACTTCCGGACTTGAGGACCACGCCTTGACGAGTTTTAGTGCACGATTTGTTCAAAATCTCATGCATGAGCACTTTGGTCCGCTCCTCCATGATCTTGCGTGCTTCTCCTCAAGATCATCCAATGAAACATGCATGACTTTGGACGGATCCACCTCCTGTGCGACTTGCTTCGACATTGCGGCGTCGAAATTGAGATGGCTGTGAACGGACGTCCCCAGCAGAGTCGCCAAAAATCGTGTTGGCAACTTTTTTGGCAAGAAGACGAACACGATCAACACACCTAAACGCCTCAAGAAGACGAACACAATCGACACACCTAAATGTCTTGCGCTGATCTGGAGTCGCGAACCACCTCGATCTAGCAAAAACTAAACCAAGATGAGTTTTGTAGATTAAACCGGCTAGCGAAGACGATTCAAGTAGAACGATGGATAAATACCCGTCTCATGGGCAAATGGAAGGTTTTCAGGACAAACCTACAAAGAGGTGTCGTACTCTCGTAGCGGTGACAGACGATTTACAGCGTAAATCGACAAAGATGGACAAACTAATATGAAAAAAAAGTAAAAGAATGATTCAATTGGCTAATTGTGAAGAAAAGTAAAAGAACGATTCAATTGACTAAAAACTAGAAACTAAATTGGATCTTGTGTATTGTGTATGTCTATTGCCAATTGAACAGGCCTTAGCCCTTAAACAGGGGTTGGTCTTGCCTTCTAGAGGCCCTCCTCTACGTCCAATCGGGATAAACACCTTAGGAAACCCGAAACATGTCTTATAGAGCAAGAAAACCCGAGTACCAATAAAATCAACTCGGTTTCGGACTCTGCCGGTTAGACCGGCCATATACCGCCAGTCTGACTGGCCCTTAGGCCCGGTCTGACCGGCACATACATGACGGTCAGATCGACCCTCTAGAGAAAACCGACAGATTATCGAAATACTGATAATTTTTCTTATTTTAATCTTAGATGCCAATTTTGGATCTAAGCACTGACCCGTTGAAAATGAAATCATTACCGTTTTAGTCATGTCGGTGTCCACTGGTGGACATCACGGTAGTAATTAAGGCACCGGTGATGGAGATCACCATGCAGCGGCGGCAATGGGAATGCCAATATGGAGTTCGCCTTTTGGTCCCCTTTTCAGCACGCCTTTAGGATCGATAGTCGTGGGTTTAGGCTAGCTAGTGCACAAGTCGATCGTCACCAACAAAATAGATAGCTTTTTGTTTATATATGTAGGTGTGCTCAGGGATAGGGGCGAGTCCCATGCGTGGGTGCGTTCGATCATCGTGATAAGGAGAGGAGTGTGCGAAAGAGTCAGCGAGACTCATTCCTCTACGTTAGGAAGCGCCTGAGCGTGGGTGGGCCGATATCATCACTAAACTTTATGGTTGGGTGGCTAGAGATCAACTAACATAATTGTACATGCAAAAACTTAGTTTGAAAGATTAAGAAAAGGACGATGGATTCAACATATGCACAAACAAAGTACTAAATTAGCCCTCATTTTATTCTGGTCTTCGACCAATTAAACATACCCACAACCTACAACCTCTCCAAAGTAAAACCATTAAATCAACAAAGCTACATACCCCCGTTATTCATCTGACCAAATTAAGTCAAGTCTCCTGACTCCGTTAATTAAGCTGACAAAAAAGTGAAAAAAAAGAGAGAATATCCTGTCTCACTGAAGCTAACGAGCAGCATCGATCATGTATTCATGTGTGTGATCGATGGTGCTAGACGGTGTAGTGGTTCTGGATGGTGTCAATGTCGAGGCCCTTGAGTTTGACCACCGAGTCGACATGGCCCTTGAGCGTGTGCAGCTCCCGTAGCCTTGCGATCTCGGCGCGGCGCTTCGCCTGCTCGGCGATCTCCGACAGCTCCAGGTAGTCCTTGTTGTCGTCGAAGAGCGCCGTCGACGTCTCCGCCTGCTGCAGCCCGTGCAGCGACCTCTGCGCGATCGCCCACTGCGCCTCCCTCTTGCTCTTCCCGTAGTCCAGCTCGTTCGCGAACGCCGTCTGCTCAGTGCTCGCACGCAACCAGCCAATTAATTCATATAATTGTTTGTTCATGGTGATCGATCGAGTCGAGTCGAGTTGAGTTGAGCTGTTACCTTGTTGTCGAAGGCGTTGTTCCAGGCTTTGCCGCTGAGGAAGTAGCGGATGGCGAACTTGAAGATGTCGAGGGGGAAGAAGGTGACGATGCTGAAGAGCCAGATGACAAGGCCCCATGACCATCCGATGCCCTTCATCTTCGCGAACGGCCAGTTCGCGTACACTGCGATCAGCGTCGCCATCTGCGTGCGTGCCATCGCCGTTGCCATTAGTCGCCGGAGTTACTGTGCGGCGGCGGCTAACTGACTTCTTACCAGCTGGGCGATGAGGAACGCGCCGACGAGCAGGAACCCCGGGCGCTCGACGAAGAACCAGCTCCTCGCGCGGGTCACGAAGATGAGCGCCTGGCTGATGATGCTCACCTGAAGGTACACCGCCGCCATCAGCTCCTCCGTGCTGCCGCCGATCGGGTGCACCCCGAACGTCCTCTGCGACAAACATAAGCATGTAGTTCATGTAGTTCGTACGTGTCAGAGCGGCGGCGGCGAGGCATGCGAGGTGGGGGATGAGTGGTTACCGTGAAGAAGTCGGTGTCGCGGACGGCCCAGAAGAAGAGGACGGTGGCGAGGGCGAGGTAGGTGCCGAGGACGATGCCGGTGGCGAAGATCTCCTGGAGGCGCCACGCGTCGGGCATTGGGGACGGCTTGACGCGATCCTTGGAGATGGTCATGATGGTGCCATCGTTGAGGATGGCGATGATGAGCACCATGAACGGAGCGAAGTCGAACTTCCAGATGAGCGCCAGGAGGAGGAAGCCGAGCACGACGCGGATGGTGATCGACACCGCGTAGATGGTGTAGTTCTTCATCCGCTGGAAGATGGCGCGGCTCGTCAGCACGGCGCTGATGATCACGCTCAGCCCTGGCTCCGTCAGCACGATGTCCGACGCCCCCCTCGCCGCGTCCGTCGCGTCCGCCACTGCGATCCCGATGTCCGCCTTCTTCAGCGCCGGCGCATCGTTCACGCCGTCACCCGTCATCCCGCAGATGTGCTTCCTCTCCTGCAGCCGCCGCACGATCTCGTACTTGTGCTCTGCATCGTCATCAGTCCATCACACGCGCGCCGCCATGGCTTAGCATTTCCATCTCGTACTTGTGCTCACGTACCGGGGAAGACGCCGGCGAAGCCGTCGGCCTTCTCGATGAGCTCATCGACGGGGAGGCCGCCGGTGTCGCCGTCCTTGAGGAGGGAGCTGGAGGGGTACATGTTGGTGCCCATGCCGAGGCGGCGCCCTGTCTCCTTGCCGATGGCCAGCTGGTCGCCGGTGATCATCTTGACGTTGACGCCGAGGTTGAGCGCGCGGCGGATGGTCTCGGAGCTGTCGTGGCGCGGCGGGTCGAAAAGCGGGAGCACGGCCAGGAACTGCCACGGCGAGCCCGGCGCGTCCTTGTTCCCCTCCGGTACCCTCTGCCTCGCCACCGCCAGCGACCGCAGCCCGCGGTCGGCGAACTTGTCGATGATGGCGTGCACCCGCCGGCTCACGTCCTCCCGTAGACGGCACAGCTCGATGATCTAAGCCACACACACCAACAAATTAAACACACTGATGCATGCAATGGTACAGAATTCATGGCCGAGACGGTGGCGGGCCGGCTGACCTGCTCCGGCGCGCCTTTGCTGACGCGGTGCCACGAACCATCTTTGGTGTCGATGTAGGTGATGGCCGTGCGCTTGTCGACGGGGTTGAACGGCATGAAGTGAACCTCTTGGATGCCGGCACGGGCCTGCCACGTAGCAGACAAGTCGTATCGTACGTCGTGAGATTTTATTTACAGAAGAAGAAATTGGGGAGCTTGTGTGATGTGACCTCGCTTGGGTCGGCGAGCATGCCGACGATGGAGGCATCAATGGCGTCCTGGTTCTCGGTTCGCGACGCCCTGGCCGCGTACAGGACGATCGCGTCCTTGTCGAGATCCTTCACGAACGGCTGAGATCCAAAGGTGTGGTTTAATTTGATGATATCTCGATCGATAGGGAAAAAATTAACGGCAAATCTTAAAAATTAATGGTGTGTGCCTCGATCATGTTCTTGTCGACGGTGAGCTTGTTGAGGGTGAGCGTGCCGGTCTTGTCGCTGCAGAGCACGTCCATGCCGGCCATCTCCTCGATGGCCGTCATCCGCTTGGTGATGGCGCCCTGCTGCGACAGCCGGTGCGAGCCGATGGCCATGGTCACCGACAGCACGGTGGGCATGGCGATGGGTATCCCGCCGATGAGCAGCACGAGGAGGTTGTCGATGCCGTCGCGGTACTGCCGGTGCTGTATCGGGTACATCACGATGATCTCGATCAGCATCCCGGCCGCTATGGAGCAGATGCAGAAGTTGCCGATCGCCGTCAGCACCTGACCGCCACGGCGCCATTGATGAGCAAACAAGCAATCAAATCAAGCAGTTGGCACCTCCGACGAGAAGTGGCGAATGTATAATACCTTCTGGAAGTGGCCGACGTTGTTGGTGCTGTCGACGAGGTGGGCGGCCTTGCCGAAGAAGGTGTGGACGCCGGTGGCGATGACGACGGCTTCGATCTCGCCCTGCTTGCAGGTGGAACCCGAGTAGATGCTGTCGCCGGGCATCTTGTTGACGGGGAGGGACTCGCCGGTGAGCGCCGACTGGTCGATCTTGAGCGGGTCGCCCTCCAGCAGCCGCGCGTCCGCCGGGATGATGTCGCCGAGCTTGATGCTGATGATGTCCCCCGGCACCAGGATCGCCGCGTCCTGCTCCGACCACTTCCCGTCCCTCAGCAACTGCACCGACCATCGATCAGTTAATCAATCAATCAATCCGTCGCGCACAGATCAGTGTTCGTCCATGGCGTTGCGCACTGGGCACGCGGTCACGCGCGACGTGCCTTGGTCTGCGGGGCGAGGCTGGCCATGAGTGCGGCGGCGGCGTTGCCGGCGTTGTTCTCCTCGATGAAGCTGATGGTGGAGTTGATGAAGAGCAGCGTCACGATCCCGACGAAGTCCTGCCAGTCCGGCGGCCGCCCCTGCACGCACACATGCACACGTCAGATCGACGCCGGCCAAAACACACAGAACTGAAGCGATGTGAAGGCGACGGGTACCCCTCCGTTGGCGAGGGCGATGGCCATGATCGCGGCGGCCTCCATGACCCAGGAGAGCGGGTTCCACATGAACCCCAAGAACTTGAGCAGCTTACTCTCCTGCACGCGAATTCCACATATTTTTCCACCCGTGAGTACGTACGCGAAACCCAAAACTCAGCGCGTTCTTGATCGCACACAATTCTAAATTCTGACCTTCTTCTCCTCGAGCTTGTTGCGGCCGAAGATCTCGAGCCGGCCATTGCCATCGGCGGAGGTGAGCCCCTGCGGCGAGCTCTTGAGCACGGCGAACACCTCCTGGATCGGGATACTCTCCTGCAACCAACAATATCCAACCAACAACGGCACATTACACACAGATCACACACACACACACACACACACACACGGATCAACGCAATGGCGGAATGAAGAAACACTGACGAGGTCGACGTTCTCCTTCTTGAGATCCTCCAGTGATACCGACATGGTTGCCCCCTGCAAGGTCCCTAGCTAGGCCAGATCGATCTGGAGCAGGGTGTGTGCTAGCTAGCTAGTCAGTTAGGCTCATTGGTCTCCAACTCTCAAGACTTTTTCTTTGGCGTTTGTTGGATCTCTGCTTGGTTTTCTCGATCCAGTGGAGCTAAAGAGTGGTGGTGGGACGAGGAGACGGCAAGAAACAAGGAGGTTGCAGCACAGTGGCAGCTGCAGCGCTGAACCCGTTCCAACACTTCCACTCATTTCGGGAGAGGGGATTCCTATATAACTTTCCTACCGAATTGCATGCGGACTAGTATTTCGGGAGGCGATGCGCGCAGTCTCCTGGTGAGCTTATCAACCAGCGACACACCCTTTTTACCGCAAATAGTAAACACACGTCTCCTCTTTGCTAAAAATAACAGCGTGACATCCCTGTATATATTGCGCATTCCCAGTTTCGCATGGCCATATATTGCACCGTTGCACGGCTTCACACATCCAACGGCAATACGAATCTACATTCTAGAGTTCCTTGCCATTGGCAAAATTAAATAATCATCAAAACGCATAGGAAAAGAAAATCATCCCTTGGACAATAACAATCAAAACAAAGAGGAGAAATTAGCGACTAGATACAAAGAAAAAAATTATGAATGAGTAGACATCTTCATACAAAACTGATACCCCATGCGGAACATATGAATAAATATATATCAAATTTTCATCTTCACATGTTAGTAATTTGCTGGTTGGCCTTTTAATCTACCTAAAGATGCAGAAAAACTAGAGCTGGAAATTGGATTAATCTAATTCTATTTTAAAGAACATCCAAACATACAAAGCAAGAACTAAAATAACTCCAATAAAAATATTTAAATATTGATTTAGAAGCCAATTGCATCAATCCAATTAAATTTTTGGTAGCCATGAGATATAGAATAACTATTAAGGCCCCCTTTAAAAACAAAGAATTTGTGGAGGAAAAATTTAAATCCTATAGCAATATTTCCTATTTCACCCATTGAAACAAAGGATTGGAGCTTTCCAAATCCTACTAAATTGCAAATGCATGTAGATTATGAAGAGAAGTTAGCAAGAGCTTCAACCTCTTGGGAAATTTTCTTTCAGTTTCTCTCCCTTATTAGATTCTTATGTTTTTCCTATCGTACCATTATTTTTTTAGTCCTTTGTTTTACATTTATATAGAAGAATTTAAATATTATTATGCTATAACTATAAGGGATCATTTCTGATACAAATTATTCTCCCGACTAAGAAGCCACTACAGTGCATGGCAGAAATGGTGGATAACCATTAAATTCTTCCAACAATTTCTGCATTTTCAAATCTTACCCAAATAGTTGTCCTTAAGATAATTTGTATATACAACACATATTGCAACATATATCATGACAGACTCAATTCACCTGGTTCATATTAATAGTATGACGCTTTGATCCTCGCCATCCCAGATACAAGGAATGACATGGATCGAGGTGCCATGTCATACCTGTGGTACTAGTACCAGTCCCAAGATACACTAGCTGATACACATAGAATAATAGTAGATCAAAGTATATAACTTTATTATATCGCTGAGATAATTCTTACATGAGTTGTCATTATGGACATAACCCATATGAACAACTCTGCAATACAAAAGATGGCATAATATCACAGTAGAAGCTAACAACAGAAAGCAACCGAGCTACTAAATGCTAAGCTAAACAACTAAGCAACTAACTTATTCCACAGGCATGGCTTGAAAACTAGGCCCGAAACCATAAAAGTCTTCATAGTGTGCTTGCTCCTGAAGGTACTCCTCAATGATTGGGTCGTCGTCTTCATCTTCAAATCCTAATATATTTATATAGAGATCAAGGGTGAGTATTTTCATACTCAGCAACCCAACAGAAAGGTGTTCGTGCAAGGGTCAACAAAGGAGATAGGAGTTTATTTGCAAAAGCAGCCTTTGCATAAATGTTTTTGTTTTGTAAAACTCTAGTATGCCATGTTTTAGTTTCCGGGAAGAGGCTCACGTCTCAACCCATTCCAGAAGTTGCATTCGCAACAACTTGTCACAAACATTAATGAGTTCTAAGGTTTTCCACTTTCCTTTTTCCCATCTTTTTCTCTATTAGTTTCTTAATGGCTTCAACCCATTCTTAAATCATTACCACCTTCCAACTACAATTGGTTCTTAGTTGACCATTTCTGATCTTAACCAATTGTTATGTTCTTTTCCGCCTTCTGGTCCCCCCAACCAGAAGATTGTTCTCAAATTATTAATCAAACACTTATCCCAATTATAGTGCTTTAACACACCAGGTCACACAGTCCCATTTCAGGCCACATGGACTTTCCCGTTTGCCACATAGGCTAACGCTGTCAAGGTTTTCCCATTCCCATAAGTCAAGTTCACAAAGCATCGGGAAATAAATCTATGCGTAGAGAATCACCTTACATTCGTCCTTGACAATGAGCATGATTGTTCGAACAATTTAGCTAAACTCTGCAAAGGTTGCATGCTTTACCCACATGACATGAGCTAACTTTGAATACCCAACACGTGGTGATCAAACACCGCTGGTAAAGGGAGGTTCATGACAAGGCCTTTCGAAAGCTAACCTAGGGTTGTCTGATGCCTATAAAAGGGTCCACGAAGAACTGATGTTCAAGGTAGGCTTCCATCATTGTTTACGCTAAAACTCACGAGCGGCAACTCAGATGAGTCCACTCCTATTGGCACTAAACTTCCCTAAGCCAACTAATTACTTAGCTAGGGATACCCCATAGTACCTGTATGGTCGCACTATGGGATGTTCAGGTGGAATTCCCAAAGAAAATGGTCCTTAACGACAATACATAGGATGTTCGGGTGGATTTCACAAACTAGTTTTATTTCACAATCATACTGATACATGGAGTATCCAGTTTTCAAATAATTGAGTGAAGGTCCATGTCTCCCATATGATGGTACAATTGCAGCAGAGCTAAGCCAATCTACCTCGGTAATCATATCTAGAAGATAAGAGTCGACACATCATGTGTGGGGTTATCATTGGTAGGGAGTGAAGGCTCATAGATGTCGCCTAGAGGGGGGGTGAATAGGCGATCCTGAAATTTTCTTGAAAATGCAGCGGTTAAAACACACAGTCACCGAAACTTCCGGTACTTGAACCCTGGAACTTCCGGTCAGCACAAGCTGTCCGGAACTTTCAATGTTACAGTCCAAAACTTCTGGTGTTCTGTGACTTAAAAGGATCTGAACTCAAATTTAAGTAATTTCTACATAAGTTTATTGCTAGCAACAGGAAGATACACACAGGCAATATAGACAAGTAGCAGGAGGTAAAGGGATAACGCACGAGACACAAAGATTTTTACCCGGAGTTTGGATTCAAAGAATCCTACTCTCTGTTGAGGAACTCCGTAGAGTTGGGTCTCAATTAACCCCTTGCCTCACCAAGCATATCCCTGGGAAGAAGTCTACGGCCTTCAATTCCAACGTTTCTAGGTTCTTACCTAGAGATCAAATTGACCACAAAGATCCAAATTCAATCCTCTAGCGTGAACCACAAACGTGAATTGCTCTACCTAGACAACCTCTTAAAGATCAGCTTGGTTTATTACTATCCATACCTTGTTTCCTTGCGGAGGAGAGGTGATCCTTCACAAACATTCCCAGGCCAATCCACAATTCTCCGGAAGCTCGCGGGAGACACCTAACCGTCTAGGAGATTGCTCTCCAAGAGTAATAGGTACCACTTCAAAGCCCTGCAAGAATCACCAAGTGCTCAAGTCTCCTAGCTCTCTCACTCTCACAATCACTCTAATCACTCAATCTTCTCACAAATTTGGTTATGTGGCTCACGAATTGAGTTGGAATGAGCTAGAACACCATGGGACAGGCTAGGGGACTGAAAAACGAAAGTTGAATGGCCAAAAGTGAGCTGGGGACAAGGTGGGATATATATAGGAACACGCTTGCGTCACCTAGCCGTTACTCACAAACTCAGCTGGAATATTGTCCGGAAGTTCCGGTCTGGGATTACCGGAAGTTCCGGTCAACACTTTGTTCTCAGGGTTTGGCTGCGAGGTGAAGGTGTCCGGAAGTTCTGGCTTGGAACCCCGGAATTTCCGATCGGCTTTCACTGCCGTGGAAAGGGGAAATTTTACAAATAACTCCAAAAATTCTCACTCAAGAATATTTTGACTACGAGCACTTAGATCATCTCATGGCATGAGTTTCATCCCTCTTACTAGTATGGTTTTTCCTAAAACTCATGATTCTAGAAAAAATACTACTATAAACCGTCGTTGAATCTTTTCTCCTTTTTGCATTTGATGTTTGAGGGTTCTCCTTTCTCAAAACCTACACAACTAAGAATCTAGGGACTAATTCTCCTGCACACATCTCAATTAAATGCATTAGTCCCTTAACCAAATTGTTATTAACCACCAAAACCCACACTAGGGGGCTAGATGCACTTTTAATCTCCCCCTTTTTGGTGGTTGATGACAACTTGGTTAAATCTTACAAAAGATTGGAGTAAATAAAGTTTTGAGTAAAAAAAGGTTAGCTAGAGCTCCCCCTAAATGTATGCATAGTGTGAAATAAGAGTGAATTTCATATGCATTTTTGATAGAGGAGTTTAGGGAATTTCTAACCAACTTACCTTACTTAGTGGGGTGCAACAAAGGTGAGATGAAATAATTTAAGAGCATATGACATGGCAAGCACACAAAGAAATTGAAACCAACATTTCACCACTCACAAATTACACAAGCGATCATGCAAAAAGCCTAATTAATATCAAGAGGTCAAGCAATCATTACATCCCAGCACACATAGAGTTCACAAGTCCAAATGATAGCGAAAGGATAAACAACCTAGAGGATAGCTGCACGGCCGGAAGTTTCGGTAGAAAGGTTCAGAACTTCCAGTCGGTTGACAGGAACAAGCCGACAAGGAAGCACAAAAGCGAGAATTGACCCCCCCTCTTTCTCAATCTTCTCCCCCTTTGGCATCAAGACACCAAAAAGAGATAAGAGAGAAGGGAAGGCACTCAGAGTCATCGGAGTTGGCGATTATCTCAGTATCTCCACTCTAAATGTCGTCGTCACCACCACCGGGAGATGGGGAGGCCTCAACAACGTCGGTGGCACTACCGGAGGCAGCTGGTGAAGCCATAGCAAGAGTGTCGTCCTCCTCCTCGTCCCCCTTTGAGTGCGAAGACACCTCAGCGAAGGCGTGAGGGACAGACGCAGAAGTTCCCTCACCGGCAGCAACATTGCGAGCGGTCTCGTAGGCTGCGAAGGGGTCCTCATAGACCTCATTCTTGGAGTCGTCGGAGACTGTCTGACCAGCCTCACTCAGAAGCATCTTCTGACGCCGCTCTATCTTCTTGACCTTGGAGGCGGTCTTGGCGTAGAGACGAAAGATCAAGCGCAACACCTTCTTGATGGGCAAGATGGAGCTGGAGCCCGAAGGGCGTGAAGGAGCTGAGGAAGGACCGACACCTGATGCTGAGCCAGAAGGACCGGAAGGAGGAATCCTGGGTGCAATTGGGACATGAGGGCGAAACGGCTTGTGAGTGGAGTCACAGGTGTAGAAGAAGCCGGTCACATTGTTGATCACCTTCATGATGAAGGGAACATACACACACCCTTGCTTGGGATCGCAGGCGGTGTGGTAAATCTCGAACCAGATGAGCTTGGAGACGCTGAAGGGCGGCTGATTATACCGCATGCGACTCAGGAGATGCGCATGACGCGCAGGAAGTGTTGTCGCATCCCCGGCCTTTGGCAGCAGGGTCCACCTAAGGAAGGAGTCAAATATTAGAAACTTGATACAGGGAATCAAAAACAGGAGAGGAATGGAAACTAGGAAAATCCAGACCTGAAGATAGAGTAAAGAAGCTTGTACTGAGGTAGAAGCCCCTTTGTGGTCTCGAGAGAGTCACGAGGAGCATCTGGTGCGTAGAGAAACCTGGTGCGCACCATGGGGATGGAATCCTCAGTGTGGATGTTGGGGCGGTTCAGATCAACCGGATCAAACCCCAAAATCTCCGTGAACTGAGGCAGAGATACTTTGTAAGGGTGTCCCTCTATCCTTCACTTCAATAAGGGAACCCCATTCTTGGTGGAACCGAAGAAAACAGTGGCATATAACTGCCCAATCGCCTCGGTGTTCCAGGAGTAGTCGAGGCAGAGGATATTCTTGAGGTTCTTAGCTTTGCACACCTGCATCAAGTCATTGAAGTATGCGTAGTTCTTCGACTGAAGATAGCCCCAGTCTAACCAATTCATCTCCACAACCCAATTGGTCTGGGGGAGAAAGACTGAATTGTACTAGTCGAGCTGAAAGAATGTCCTGAATCGGGGATCAAGGGACTCCTAAGGAATGATGTCAGGATCCACCAGGAGATCGCGACCACACCGAGCTATCTGCTTGAGATAGTTAATCCTCTAGCACCCAGTGTGGTGAGCAGGGTCAACGTCATAACCCTGACCCGTGTATAGAGGGATGGGATTTCCCCAGGAACCTGGTTCCCCTGGCTGAGGATGGTCGGCATTGGAACGCCGAGTAGGATGAGGTGGGGGATTAGCGGCTCGAGAACCTCCAGCTGCTTTGGTTCCGGCACCTTGAATGGTCAAGGGTCAGTTCCGAGCAGCACGGGATGGCCTGGGAGGAGTCCGATCCCTACGCATGTCCTCTTGCGGCACCTTTGCTTTGCCGAGACGTCCCCGAGGGGCTCGAATGTTGGACTGTTGTCATCGTCATCCCCTGAGATGTCCTGGCTAGCCTTCTGACGCTTTTCACGTGCCATGGTATCACTGCAATACGGAACAAGCAAAGATAAGGGAGATGCAGTGACAAAACGGAGTGAATGAGAGAAGGTTGCGGCAGACTGCACAGGGACCGAAAGTTACGGCCCAAGAACACCGGAACTTCCGGTGTGCCTTGCAACCGCGCGACCCCTGACTGAAGAATCAAGCGCATTGCCTCAAAATGCATAGATCGACCACCTACAAGGTACTAATTTGAATTTTAACTGAAAGGAATTCTCCCTAGGTCCAAGAATTAAGATATCGGGGCAAAACAAGGTGAAAACTAGGGAGAGGGATCGAACGAAGTACCTCGGGCAAACAAAAGTTGAAAACAAGCACGGGGCGTCGATTTTCGACCAAAAACAACCGAAAAACGATCAGGAGTAAACAGATTGCACGGTGAAATCAACAGATCGTCAAGAGAGGGGTGAGAGAGGGGAGAGATAGGGATAAAGGGTTTGCCATCGGCCACCCCTGGGATTTGAACACCCCGACTACCGGAACTTCCGGTCAACCCAAAATTTAGACAGAGAGAAATTATCAGAAGTGCTGGGCTGGGGTCTGTAACTTTCGACAAGAAGCTAAAAGGAGGACTCTAAAGATGGATGGACATGTAAACAAATGCGATGCACGTGACCAGCACACAATCAGTACATAACAATGGTCACAATGCATCACAAAAGGAATAAAATTCAAGTTTTCGTAGTCAACACAAGCACACAATAATTTTCGCAAACATTTTGGAAATGGTTTTTGGGCAAGATGGAAATGTTTGAACCTTATTTTCATATCACAACCAGCTTCTACGCAAGAAACGATCTCAAGATACAAAGGTTCAATTTCAATTTACACTCAATTTGATTCATGTTTAACTATTGATTAGCCAACCAGTCCTCAACAAATATTGCGAGAATCCAAGATATTGAGCTCACTCCTAAGCTCACAAAACCTCTTCTCATCCAAGGGCTTGGTGAAAATGTCGGCTAGTTGATTCTTGGTTCTCACATGGGATAGGACAATGCACCCTTTGCCTTATGGTCTCTCAAGAAATGGTGGCGAATGTCTATGTTCTTGGTTCTTGAGTGTTGGACGGGATTGTTGGCTAGTTTTATGGCGCTCTAATTGTCACATAGGAGAGGAATCTTGAAAAAATTGTAGCCAAAGTCTTGTAGGGTTTGTTTCATCCAAAGGAGTTGAGCACAACAAGATCTGGCAGCTATATATTCGGCTTCGGCGGTGGATAGGGCAATGGAGTTTTGCTTCTTGGAAGACCAAGAAACAAGTGAACGTCCAAGGAATTGGCACATGCCGGTAGTGCTCTTGCGATCAACCTTACACCTGGTATAATCCGAATCGGAATAGCCAACAAGCTCAAAGGCACAACCCTTAGGATACCACAAGCCAAGGTTGAGAGTGTGCACCAAATATTGAAGGATTCTCTTAACGGCAATCAAATGACATTCTTTGGGTGCCACTTGAAAGCGAGCATACATGCACACACTAAGCATGATATCGGGCCTAGATGCACAAAGATAAAGCAAGGATCCAATCATGGAGCGATATACCTTTTGATCCACGCTTTTGTCGTTTTCGTCGAGATCCAAATGGTCATTGGTAGGCATTGGCATCTTGATGGGCTTGGCATCCTCTATCCCAAACTTCTTGAGTACATATTTCAAATACTTTGTTCGGGAGATGAAGGTCCCTTCCTTGAGTTGCTTGACTTGAAGCCCGAGGAAGAATGTGAGCTCACCCATCATCGACATCTCGAATCTCTTGGTCATTATCCTACTAAACTCTTCACTAAATGAGACATTAGTTGAGCCAAACATTATGTCATCGACATAAATTTGGCATACAAACAAATTATTTTTGAATTTCTTAGTGAAGAGAGTAGTGTCGGTTTTGCCTATCTCAAAGCCATTTTTGAGGAGAAAATTCCGAAGGCATTCATACCATGCTCTAGGGGCTTGCTTGAGCACGTAGAGTGCCTTGTGAAGCTTGAACATTTGGATATTTGGGATCTTCAAAGCCGGGTGGTTGATCAACAAACACCAATTTGGAGATTGGTCCATTCAAGAAAGCACTCTTGACGTCCATTTGATACAATCTGAAATCATGGTTAGCGGCATAGGCTAAAAGAATGCGAATGGACTCAAGACGAGCAACCGACGCAAAGGTTTCACCAAAGTTGAGGCCCTCGACTTGAGTAAACCCTTGTGCCACTAACTGGGCTTTGTTGCGAGTGACTACTCCATTCTCATCTAGTTTGTTGCAGAAGATCCACTCTGTGCCGATGACATTTTGATTAGGTCTATCCACCAATGACCACACTTAATTGCGAGTGAAGTTGTTCAACTCTTCTTGCATGACCATCACCCAATCAGGATCACCAAGCACATCCTCCACCTTAACTAGTTCCAAAGAAGAGACAAACGAGCAATTCTCACAAAAACTTACAACACGAGATCGAGTATTTACCCCCTTTTGAATGTCTCCAAGAATGTTGTCGACGGGGTGACCTCGTTGAATGGTATGGTGTATCCTTGGATGGTGCACCGAGGGGACTACAGCCTGATCAGGTAGCTCTTGAGTGCACTCAGCGTCGAGCCCATCCACTTGTTCCGGAGGCACACCTTCATGTCTAGTATCCCAGAGGTTCCGGCCTGTTGGGCCCAGAACTTACAGTCGACCTAATGCCCGGATGTTCTGACCCCTAGGGCTCGAAGCATCTGGCCGGAGGTTCTGGGCTGTGTGCAGCGGAACTTCTGGTACCTCGTCTTCTTGACTTGATGAAGAGCTATTGGCTGTCGACAACGGAGGTTGATCACCATTCACTTAATCATCCTACGTCTCGACTGGTCGTATGTCGCCGATGGCCTTTGTTGCAATTGCCTTGTTTGGATCCACATCATCTACAACATGCACCACAATTTGCTCTCCTTAGGAGCCATTAGATTCATCAAATGTCACATTCCTAGTGCTCTCAACAATATCGAAGGTTTTGTTGAAAACCCGATAGGCATGGACATTTGATTCATAACCGAGTAAGAAGCCCTCATCCACCTTAGATGCAAACTTAGACGAACGAGGTCTCTTACTCAAAATAAAGCACTTGCTCCCAAAGATACAAAAATAAAAAACATTAGGCTTTTTACCACTCAAGAGTTCATAGGATGTCTTCTTCAAAAGCTTGTGGAGGTAGAGACGGTTGATGGCATGGCATGCGGTGCTCACGGCTTCTGCCCAAAAGACATTGGAGATCTTGTACTCATCGAGCATCGTCTTTGCCGTTTCAATGAGTGTGCGGTTCTTCCTCTCGACGATGCCATTTTGAGGTGAATCATATGGGGCGGAGAACTCGTTTTGATGCCTTCCTCATCAAGAAATTTCTCCACTTGTGTATTCTTGAATTCTCCTCCATTGTCACTTGGCACTCGTTTGATGGAGTGATCATATTGATTTTGGGCTTGCCTAGTGAAGTGCTTGAAGACTTCTTGAACTTCACTTTTGTCATGGAGAAAGAATACCCAAGTGAAACGGGAATAATCATCAACAATCACAAAATCATACATGTTACCTCCTATGCTTAGATGAGCCATGGGGCCAAATAAGTACATGTAAAGAAGCTCAAGTGGTCTTGAGATAGTCATGATATTCTTGATAGGATGTGGATTTCCAACTTGCTTTCCGGCTTGACAAGCACTACACACATGATCTTTCTCAAAGGTTACATTAGTAAGACCGAGAATGTGTTCCTCTTTTAAGAGAGTTGACAAATTCCTCATTCCTACATGGGCTAGTCTTCGATGCCATAGCCAACCCATGGAGGATTTTGCCTTTAAACAAGCTTCGAGGTTTACTTTATCTATGTCAAAGTCAACAAGATAGAGATCACCTTTAACTTTCCTTTAAAGGCAATGGATGAGTCATCTCTCCTAAAAACGGTCACATCCACGTCGGTGAACAAGCAATTGTAACCCATTTTGCATAATTGTGAAACGCAAAGAAGATTATAGCTCAATGAATTGACAAGGAGAACATTGGAGATGGATTGATCATTTTAGATAGCAATTTTACCTAACCCAATTACCTTTCCTATGCCGTCATCTCCAAAGATGATATTTTCGTGATTTCCTCTCTCCTCATCAAGACTTGTAAACACACTCTTCTTTCCTGTCATATGGTTGGTGCATCTGCTGTCCACCACCCAACTTGATCCACCGGAGGAGTATGCCTACAAAATAAAGTCACGCTAGGGTTTTAGGTACCCAAACTTGTCGAAGTTTGGGTCCTCGAATGTTAGTCACAAGCGCCTTGGACACCAACACACAAGCACAATACTCATCATTGTGACCTCCATTGAAGTGATCAATCACCTTTCCATTGTGGTTCTTGCTGATCACAAATGAATCATAGTATATACCCTCGGCGGAACTTTCGGCCCCGTGCCGAACTTCCCGCGTTCCCTTGACTGCGCAGGATTGGAAATTTTGGCCGAATTGAGTACGTTTGGTATTTTCTCTCTGTCCGAGAGATCTCTTTCTTCGAAACTTCCGATCAACTGGTCCAGAACTTCTGGAGCTCTGACTAGCCAAGGGACAGCCCACCTTGCTTGCTTGTGGGTTGCCTCCTTCCTTGACAAACTTTAGGCAAAGCTTCCCGTTCACAATTACCCTTCTGGATGGCTTGCTATCTTAAGAGAAACCAAGACCATGCTTATATTTGTTGACATTGGTGGCTATGGTCTTGTAGAGGGCGTCTTTTGGGTGATAATTCTTCAAACACCCATATTTTACCAAAGTGCCCAACCTCTCATTTTCTTTCTTGAGTGCCGCTATAGTTTCAAGGTTAGTAGCATAGAAATCCAAATCATAGCTATAGCATCTAGCACAACCGTTGCTAGCGGAGGCATTGGACGACTTAGTGGCTTCATCGGGAGGAGAGGTGCTACTCCAAAGGGTATCAAATTGCACTTTAAGTGCTTTGTGACTTTGGTCCAATGTCATAAGCTTCTCTTGAAGTGAGTCATTGATATCCTTTAGACTAGCCATTGATCAATGACCGAGGAAAGCTCATTGGTCAATTTCTCAATCCTCTCCCACTCCTTAGCCAAATCCTCCTCTAGGGCAAGGTTTCTCTTCTTCTCAAGAATGAGCAAGTCCTCTTGCCTTTCAAGGAATTTCTCCTTGTAGTCCAATGTCTTCATTAGCTTAGCCACATGTTGCATTGCTGGTTTGCTAAAGCTTTTAATCACATCGCTCAAATCATCTCACTTCCCTCATCGCTCTCAAGATCATGATCAATAGAGGGCTTGGATAAGGGTATTACCTTGCGCCCATGGGCCATGAAGCAAGAAGGGTTGGTGTAGCCCTCATCGTCTTCACTCAAGTTGGAGAAGAGGCGCTCCTCGGTGGGTGATGAAGACTTGATGACAATCGTGACAACACCTCCATCACCTTCATCCTTCTCCTCAGGATCCGCCTCATAACCGGAATACCACCCCTCTCCAATATGAGCTCGCCCAACCTTCTTCTTGACCATCTTTGGCTTAACTTCATTGTTCTTTGGACACTCGGCGATGAAGTGATCATATTCACCACATTGAAAGCAAGATCTCTTGGATTGGCGAGCTCTTCCCTTGTCTTCATTTCTCTTGCTCTTACCAAATCCTCCTCGGCGAAGATATTGCTTGAACTTTCTCACCGTAAGAGCCATTTCTTCATCATCACTCTCATCTTCACATGAAGTTTGCTCACTTGAGGCCTTCAAAGCAACTTCTTTGTTCTTGATCTTTGCCATATTCTTGGCCATTTGCTTGACCTCCTTTGCTTCTTCTTCTAGCATCTCGTGAGCAACAATTCTTCCAAGAATGTCACTCGGTGTAAGCCTCTTGAAATCCTTCCTCTCACAGATGAGAGTGACCAAGGTAGGGTTCCTTGGTCCAAAGGCTCAAAGAAGTCTCTTGACAACGACGTGATCCGTCAAGTCTTCACTTTAAAGCCCTAGGATCTTGTTGACCAGAGCATCATGTGGTCATACATCTCTTGAGGAGTCTCATTGTCTTCCATCACGAATCTTCTGAGCTTTCCTTTCAAGAGCTCAATCTTCAATTCTCTCATTCCAGGGGTGCCTTCATGAGCCACTTGTAATGTGTCCCAAATATCCTTGGCCTCCTCAAGCCCATCAACCTTGTTGAATTTCTCCGAGTTTAAGGCAGAGAGAATAGCATTGGCGGCTTGAGCGTTGCGGTGGATGCTTAGCTCTTGCTTCGGAGTGAGGTTCATATCCTCCGTAGGCACATCGATACCTGTGCAAACAATCCTCCAAATGCTAGGATGCAAAAAGATTAGATGCAACATCATCTTGTGCTTCCAAGCGGCATAGTGTGTACTATCAAAGTGAGGTGCACGCCCGGAAGGCACGGAGATGAAGTTGTTAGAGGGATTATTGAGCTTGTTGTAATCAAAAGGTATAGAAGCTCCCCCTGTCTCCTTGATTGGAGATTTTCCTTCACTTGCATCGTCTTCATGTTGATTATCCACTCCTGACATCTTGGATCGACTCTAGGCGGTGAAGCCTATTAAGAGCTTAGGCTCTGATACCAATTGAAGGCCTGTAGATGTCGCGTAGAGGGGGGGTGAATAGGTGATTCTGAAATTTTCTTGAAAATACAGCGATTAAAACACATAGTCACCGGAACTTCCGGTACTTGAACCCCAGAACTTCCGGTCAGCACAAGCTGTCCGGAACTTCCGATATTACAGTCTAAAACTTCCAGTGTTCTGTGATTTATGTACTTTCTACACAAGTTTATTGCTAGCAACAGGAAGATACACACAGACAATATAGACAAGTAGCAGGAGGTAAAGGGATAACGCACGAGACATAAGGATTTTTACCCGAGGTTCGGATTCAAAGAATCCTACTCTCTGTTGAGGAACTCCGTAGAGTTGGGTCTCAATTAACCCCTTGCCTCACCAAGCAAATCCTTGGGAAGAAGTCTACGACCTTCAATTCCGACATTTCTAGGTTCTTACCTAGAGATCAAATTGACCACAAAGATCTAAATTCGATCCTCTAGCGTGAACTACAAATGTGAATTGCTCTACCTAGACAATCTCCTAAAGATCAGCTTGGTTTGTCACTATCCATACCTCGTTTCCTTGCGGAGGAGAGGTTATCCTTCACAAACTTTCCTGGGCCAATCTACAATTCTCCGGAAGCTCGCGGGAGATACCTAACCATCTAGGAGATTGCTCTCCAAGAGTAATAGGCACCACTTCAAAGCCCTGCAAGAATCACCAAGTGCTCAAGTCTCCTAGCTCTCTCACTCTCACAATCACTCCAATCACTCCAATCACTTAATCTTCTCACAAATTTGCTTATGTGGCTCAAGAATTGAGTTGGAAGGAGCTAGAACACCATGGGAGAGGCTAGGGGAGAGAAAAACAAAAGTTGGATAGCCAAAAGTGAGCTGGGGACAAGGTGAGATATATATAGAAACATGCTTGGGTCACCTAGCCGTTACTCACAAACTCAGCTGGAATACTGTCTGAAAGTTCTGGTCTAGGATTACAAGATGTTTCGGTCAACACTTAGTTCTCAGGGTTTGGCTGCGATGTGAAGGTGTCTGGAAGTTCCGGCTTGGAACCCCGGAACTTCCGATCGGCTTTCACTGCAATGGAAAGGGGTAATTTTTAAAAATAACTCCAAAAATTCTCACTCAAGAATATTTTGACTACGAGCACTTAGATCATCTCATGGCATGAGTTTCACCCCTCTTAATAGTATGGTTTTTCCTAAAACTCAAGATTCAAGAAAAAATACTACTATAAACTTTCATCGAATCTTTTCTCATTTTTATATTTGATGTTTGAGGGTTCTCCTTTCTCAAAACCTGCACAACTAAGCATCTTGGGACTAATTCTCCTGCACACATCTCAATTAAATGTATTAGTCCCTTAACCAAATTGTTATTAACCACCAAAACCCACTTAGGGGGCTAGATGCACTTTCAGGTAGAATCAAAATCCTATGGGAAAGTAAGTGCTCCTACTAGGTAGGTTCGTCGGTTGCGCTCGCAATCGGAGGCCAAATAGTTTAAAGTGTAACCTAAGCATGCATATTCACAAACAACATAATTTTGCACATATAGGAAGCAACATGATCAAAGATGGCTTGCCTTGTTCCTCGGGTGGTTCTTCTCCCTCGTACGCGGCGTCTGGATCGTCCTCAGACTCGAGAACTATGAGCGTAAAGGATCAAATCAACACGAAGGCAAATTATAAACCAAACATATCATAAATAATAGTGCCATTAAGTAGATCCCACTTTTAGAAAAATTCTAGAAGTTGAACATAGTCAAATGGAGTTACAGTTTGTGAGATAGAATTTTTGAAGTTAAAATGTACTTCTAGAAAGGGAGAAATGATTTATCAAAAATTAAGGAGAATATTTTGAGGGAATATTCCCCTCGGGCTTCTTGGGCTCAGCCGATGAGGAAATGCTGGCACATGGGCTGACCGGGGTGGCCCAAGAGCTGGCGGGCCAAATGCAAGTGGCCCGCCCGAGAAGGGCATTTGGGCTAGTGGGTCCTACATGTCAATGACTCATAAACTAAAAAGTGTTTTAATTAGATATAATCTTCAATGGGACTCGTGTGTAGGTGAGAGAGGGAGGGGGATTAGGAGGGTTATTAGGAGGTGGGGTCGAGTGGGGCCCACCTATCGGTCTCACTCCACTTCCTTACCTTCTTCCTCTCTTCTCCTCTTCCTCCTTCGTCTTCTTCCTCACGCTGAGCAGTGCGAGGTGATGGTGACACGACGCCGGCAACCGCTCGAGGGTGGTCGGGGGGTGATGGCGGTGAGCTTGCTTCGACATAGGGAGGCTAGGGATGGGGCTCCCCAGTGGCAAGGCGGCTTGGGGCGAGTTGGCCTCGGGCGAATAGAGGGGAAAGGGAGAGACGGCGGTGGTGGATGTGCTATGGCAGTGCGCGGGAGCGACATGCTGGGGCGTGGCTCAGGGCGGTGGAGACGAGGTTGGCAGCAATCAAGAAGGAAGTGGCACGCCAACGAAGGAAACCGAAGGGCGGAGGTGGCGGTTGTGAGGGGCGTGGTCGGAAAAGGTGAAGACGATGAGATGGTGGAGAAGGGTGGCGCCTCAGCTTTTATAGGCGCGGCTGGAGTGAGGCAGGGATGGCGTTGGAACAAGGGGTCGACGGGGGTGTCGAGGTCGTGCTAGGGAGGTATGGGTGAGCGGTCCAAAGACGGCCACGGCGGGCGTTGGTCTGGTGGTCATCGAGGGGTGGCGACGTGCGGCCGAAATCGGGGACGGTGTGCGTCCGGGAATCGTGGCGACGTGTCGTCCTTTGGCTAGGACGTGCACAACACGAGTGCACGTGGGCGAGGACGCGGATGTGACGAGCGGAGTGGCACGGTGAGGCAGAGCAAGGACGATGGCCAACGTCATTGGCATGGGAGATGGTGTGGACTTCGAGAAGCACAGTTAGGGTGGCAAGGACGACGGCATGGACTTCGTACGGTGTGGACTTTGTGGCGGCATGGTGAGGGTGGCATGACGGACCACCTCTCAAACCAGCGTGCCCCTCGGTCTGGCGGCGCAATGCTGGCTCGTCCTTTCGTCGAGCACATGGGGTGCACGTGCAGCTGGCCTAAGAAGGATGAAGGGATAAAAATGGACTTTTGGCGAAAATGGACTGAGGAGAGAGAGGGAAATGGGCCGGCTAGGGAAAAAAAGAGTAGGATGGCCCAAATGAATAGTTAACCTTCATAATTTCCAGGAAATTTCAGAGATTTAGGTTTAGAGAGGTTTGAGATGAACTTTTGAATTCAAATTTGGATTGGATGGTTTTTCATTTTTGAGGGGGAAATGGCATGAAGAACTTGAGATCTTTATGGCATTTTCAAATGAACTGCAATTAAAATCCCAATTTGAAATTATGTTGTATTTAAAATAGGTGTTTAAACGGAGCAAAAACCACGGTATTTACAAATTGTTTGGAGGGCTTCACCCTGGGTAAAAATGATCACATAATTTCATGTTTTCCTTCACCTAATTTTGGTGGCCCTCGCAATTTTATATAGTATATTTTCTTTCCAGATACAAAATATAAGTAACAAGCCAGCTTGTCTTCTTTGAGCTTTGAACTCGTTATCTTAACAAGCCAACTCGACTTGGCTTGTTAACATGTTGTATCTCATTTTATCATATATTAACATAGTAATGCATTCTAACTAATAAAGAACTCACTACAAATACAAATAGTTTCTACGTAACTACAAGACTAACAACTAGTTAAAAAACACTAAGTATATAAAAATATGGTGATATTTTGTATTAGCGAGTAAAATGAAAAAGCCACGGGCTTTCTTTCACCCCTATATGGTGGGCATAAAAGTTATATAAAACGAGGAATAACTCGTTTACTTTATTCATATGCATTAAATCTTAGCAAATGCAATACCTTACATTTGTCTTACAATACCCATTACCAAATTATGTAAAACATAGGGCAGAACATACTCTGTTTTGTTGCAGAATCTTTTATCCCACGTGCCCTCCAGTCGTTCGAATAAATTTGACATATATGATCATGATTCAATATAGATATATAAGATAAACCGGCGTAGTCGTTAAATTTCCATATCCAGCACGAGCGAGGTGTCGCCCTTGTCCACGGTGAACGTCTTGAGCATCTTCCCCGTCGCCGTCGTCACCTGCAGGATGTACGTGCCATGGTAGCCCCTGAACCTGAAATGGCCGTCGCCGTCGATGGTCCCGCGCGCGTCGGACGTCCACTCCCTCCGGAGATTGACCAGCCTCTGGCCGGCCTCGTTGACGGTGCCGTCGGCGTCGACGAGGGACGCGTCCTGGCGCCACATGCGTCCCTGCATGAAACCCCAGAACACGACGCCGGCGACGGCCGGGTGCGCGTACGCCTCCCGGAGCACCACCTCCAGGTCGTCGGCGCGGAGGGACACGTCGGGCTCGCTCACGTCCAGCTCGGTCATCCAGATGGGCAGGCCCGTCGTGGCGAGCTTGTCGAGGGCGTCGCAGATGACCTCGCCGGACGGGTTGGAGACGTGCCCCTGGATGCCGATGCCGCCCACCGCTGCGCCGCCTCGCCGGAGCGCGTCGATCTGCTCGATGTACTTCTCGGGCGTCGCGTTGGGGTCATTGGCGCACTCGACGTTGTAGTCGTTGACGAAGAGCTGCGCGCCCGGGTCCAGTCGGGCGGCCTCGCGGAACATGAGCGCTGCGGCGTCGTCGCCGAGCCGGTCACGGTAGAAGCGGCCGTGCAGCATCTCATTGTTGACGTCGTAGTGCGGGAACCGGCCGGCGTAGCGGGACAGGAGGCCGTTGAGGCGGCCGCGCACCGCCGACGTTAGATCGTCGCGGCCGAGGTCCTTGATCCACTGCTGCACAGAGCCGTCGACTGCCCAGAAGATGCAGTGGCCGCGCGCCGGCTTGCCGTGGCGGTCGCAGAAGTCGAGCAGCGCGTCGGCGTCGCGGTAGTTGAGCTGGCCGCGCTGCGCCTCCGTCCAGTACCACTTGAGCTCGTTCTCGAAGACGGCCCAGTCGAAATTGTTGGTGAAGAAATCGACGAAGTTAGGATCCTGGATGACTGAACCGTTGATGCAGGTGCCGAGCGGGAAGACGTTGTCCATCTGCACCACGCGGACGGACGCGCCGGCGATGCTCGCCGCCAGTCCGTCTCCGCAGTCGAACTTGAGGACGACGTCACGCTTGCGAACCTGAAATGGTCAAATGGGCTGTCAATGACATGGTCGCGATCTACATGCATGGTACCATATTGTTAAATAATGTGCAAAAGTGAGAGATGTTATCTTACCTTGTCGGTCTTCTCCTTGAGCTGCCTGAACCGCGCCTTGCGGTCCTCGGCGAACACACGGAGGTCCATGACCTTCACGCCGACGCCCGCTTGCGCGCCGTTGACGTGCACCGCCGTCGTGCCACGCGGGGTCTCCTTAAGGCGGAACGCACCCTTGATCTCCACCCAGCCGCCGGCCACTCCGGCGCACACCGCGCCGCAGTCGAGAACGCGACACTCGCCGTCGCCGCCATTGTCCACGTGGAGGCTGACACGCATCAAGTGGCTTTCCTCGCTGGAGCTTTCACCGCCGCCGTCCTGCACGGCGACCCACCCGGCGACACGGTACGTCACCCGGGGCACGAGCGCGCCGGCCGGGACCGCGTGCCGCAGCCCGTCCTCCTCGCTGTCACGGCGCGCCGCGAGGACGTACCGGCCGCTCGGCGTGTGCTCGCGCTCGCCGTTCATGGCCGGCCGTGGGTCCTGCTCGAACTGAGCGGACAAGGTGGTGCGCGAGCCAAGCGGCGCCCAGCCGGAGAGGCTGGCCTCGTCCGCCGGTGCGGCGCCGTTGCCGATCAGGTTCACGCCGAAAGCAACTTCCTGAGTGCAAGCCATAGTAGCAACGCAAATGGCGAGTGATCGATGAGCTAGCTAGCTAGCAAGAGTGCAAGAAGTGAGCTCGCTCGCTGTCTTGAAGTGGTGTGGTGAGTGCACTGGATCACTGCAATGGCTGCCTATTTATAGGGCAAAACCTGCATAGCTGCGGCGGCGCCGTCAAATCATGAAGGGGTTGTGTGCTAGCTTGTGGGTGAAGCGTACGTATCTGAAAGGGCGAGAAAATGTTGTGTATCAACTTGCCTAAAGCAAACCATAGTGAATCTAAGCTTGAGTAGCAGTAAAGATTTGGCAAATCAGGAGATCAGGTTAATTTTGATTGGTACGAGCTCCTACATGCCCTTAAGATAGTTCTGTCGACGATCGATTAGATAATAAATCATAGTTTTCAGTATACCAATGGTCGCTTGTAGACTTGTAGGGAGTAGTCCTATGGAGCCACTACGGGAGATCCCCTGTTTGTCAAGTGCCTAGGACACTCGACGAAGGCTATAAAACACTCGACGAAGACTTCGTCGAGTGTTGCACTCGGCATAGCTCACACGGTGAACTTTGGGTCGGCAAAGAGCTCTTTTGCCGAGAGTTTTCCATCGGGCACTCGGCGAAATCTTCGCCGAGTGTCCCTTCGACACTCGGCAAAAAAAGGTACACGTTAGGTTAGGTGGACGGTGATGGAAAATTTCGCCGAGAGTCTAAAAACTCGGCGAACTATTCACTTTTGCCGAGTGCTAACAAAAAAACCCTCGACGAAATTACCATCTTTGCCGAGTGCAAAAATAAAAACACGACGAAATTATAAACTTCGCCGAGTGTTTTTGCAAAAACACTCGGCGAAGAAGGGAATTTCGCCAAGCGCTTTTGTCAATGCACTCGCGAAGTTTGGGCACTCGGCAAATATGGTTCCCAGAACCCCCGGTTTGCCCTCTTTGCCGAGTGTTTTGGCCATTGCACTCGGCAAAGGCTCCCTTTGCCGAGTGTTACACTCAGCAAAGTGACAATTTTAACCCTATTTCATTTGTTCAGTGGCATATTTCACAAATTTTCAAAATATACATCACATTCACAACCCCAATCATTACACAACCCCATAAGCATCATTCCACATCCCCAATCACAACCCCAATCAGCACAACCACATCGACAACCACAATCAAAACAACCTTAGCCATAATTCACAATCCACAAGACATAAATATAATCCACAATCGTAGTCACAGTCACAATCCACAAAATATAAACATAGTAGTTCACAGTAGGTAGTCCACAATTCGTAATCGAAATTCGAAGAAAACATAGTAGTTCACAGTAGGTAGTCCACAATTACAATTGTTCAAAGAAAATTACCGAGGTGGAAACGGCGCCCAACCTCCGTGGTCATTACTGGGGTTATTTGATGCCGCCGACTGAGGCTGCACAAAAGGAAAAGAGAATAGTATAGGTTGTCAAGATAGTAACATTCGCAAATAAAAAAATTAAATGCGAGGTTAAGTGACTCACCGGAGTGCCTACAACAGGATGTGGAGGAGTGAATACCATAGGCTGTGGTGGTGGTACAACAGGAATACCCATGTTCTGACTGATTGTTTGCACGTAGCTGTACATATTAGTCATCCTCATCTCAATCTCCCACCGTTTCCTTCTCTCATCTTCCAACTCATCCTACAATATTCCATTCCAATGTTACAAAGTGAAGCGAACAATCAGTAAATATTAATGAATTGAGAAAAAAAAGAAATTTCTAACCCGTCGTTTCCTTCTCTCTTTTTCCAACTCGTCCTACAATATTCCATCCCAATGTTACAAAACAAAGAAAACAATCAGTAAATATATATGAATTGAGCAAAAAACCGAAAATTTATCACCCGGAGTTGCTGCACTTCGGTCTGTGAAGCGGTCGGCCGTGTGCATATGGCCGGGCTTTCGCTCGTGCTCCTTGCTCGAAGCTGGGACAGAGTGGGTGTACTGGCTGTGTCAAGGAGGTTGTCGCCAATCCAGTACCACCCATGCTTCTTGCCTCCTCCCACCCTCATGACGACTTCTCCATCAATATCCTGGGTAGTAAGATCGAAATCCTCCCCATGGAGCTCCCTTGCCATCGTGGTGTACTGACTGAGGCGGCTGTGGACGGTCGCTTTGGTGTACACCGACGGCCCGTCCTCTGGGTTGTAGTCAACGTCGGACGTTGCCTTGCCCTTGTGGGTCAAAGCCCATGCCTTGAACTGGGAGATACGTTGCCCATCATGCGATGCCGACTGCGAATAAAACAATAGTATGGTTAAGAACTATTGAGCCTTGATCGTTGAAATGAAAAATAGAATTCATGTACCCATCTAGCTGCATACTGGTTGAGACTAAGGCTGCCTTGGTGGTGTGGTGCACCTAGCATCATCAAACGCCGCTCCCGGCAAGCGGAGTGCGTCTCCTGCCACTCGGCAGCGCACCACCTGTCCACCATGCGCTCCCAGCAATCGAGAAGCTGGCCACACCACCAAACAGGCACCTACACGTCATCAAGTATAAGAGATATACCTAGATCAAATCAAATGTACTTAATCATTCAAAAATCCGATGTTATATTTACCTGCATGTATTTTTTCTTTGTCAGAGTCATGGTTCTTGCTTTGGTTTTGGTGACCTTCAGGTTGTTGTATGCAGCGTTATATGCAATGATGGCCTAGGTGCGCGCCTCGTAATGCATGTCAGTCACGAGTTTGCGACAGGATTTGTCAGCCACCGCAGCCGCTCTGGCCTCGTATCCTGTCTGGCATCTAAAAAAATCCTGCATAAACACATGATGTATTGAGCCATTGTTTCATAATGTGCAATGAATGTGATGTATTGAGGGACGTGGTTTGACGAAGACTTACCCACAACTCGGCCTTCACCCACTCCGCCCTGTTGTTGAAGATCCTTCCATCTCGATCAGGAAAATCGGAGACGGCGACATAGTGGTCAAACGTGTAGGCAGGCTCCGACCTTCCGGCATACTGAACAAGGCCAGGAAAGTGTACTCTGCACAGAAGACCTAGGATGCCGTTGACATGGCGTTTGTGATCTCCTCCTCTGATCATAGTACAACACCTGCCAAGTGAAAATGCAATGAATTATTAGTTTTAATTGTGATTTTTAACAAATCAAATGAAAAAGTATTGACAACATCCAAGGTTACTTACCGAGTCCCTTCAGGCTGAATCAGCTGGCGTCTCTCGAAAGATATCGGTCGCCGTGGGAGGGTCGAGGAACTCGCAACCAAACGGTCGGCAAACCCCCGGCGGAGCCGGACCCCCGAGCGCGAGAACCCCCGGCCCGGCGGACCCCCGACCTCCTGCTCCTCCTACTCCTCACTAGAGGTAGTAGAACCCCCAGCCTCCTGCTCCACCTGCTCCTCCTCCATCCGCTCCTCCTGCTCCTCGTCACTAGAGGACGCTACAGGGGAGGGTATCCTCCCTCGACCCCTACCAGCACAAACCTTGCGTCGACCCCTGCCGCGACTCCTACAGACCCCTCAGTTGCATCGGACCCTCAAATGGCATCGGCGGCCTCTTCTGAACACCGACGCGCACTTCCTCAAACCACCCACCATCTTTGTTCAATCACCTGCACCTAGAAAGAGTAAACCAATTAGCACAGATATACAAAAATATGAAGAGAGAGATGCAAAATAAATAGAACATAGATGCAAAATAAATAGAACATAGTTAAAGCAGTGCATACATGTATTAGAAATAGTTATCATGATCGGGATTAGCTGGATCATAATTGTTATCATCACTATCAGCCATGTCGATATAATCATTAGGTTCCTCCTCAGAAGGAAGAATGTTGTCGTCCCTCTCATTTCCTAAATGTAACCGCTGAAGTAATTCTAAGTCCTTCACATTATGAACCTCATCTCCAGCGTCCTCGTCAACAACCATTTCATTGCCTACATTCATCCCCATCGCTTTGGTTAAGTCTATCTCAAAACTTCCTTGTAGCCCATCTTCTTGAAAGAACTCTCCGTCATATGTGTTTGGGTCCATGTTGTAGTCTTCATTGTTTGGTACAGGTAGTTTACCGTGTGGCGATACCTTGTACACAACATCCCAACCCTGAAGACGGTCGTCTGTTTGGCATGGATATGACAGATAATAAACTTGTGTCGCCTGTTGAGCAACGATATACACATCGTCTCCTGCTAGGACGGTTGATTGTCGAATTTCGACTAGGCCAAGATTAGGAGTCTGTCTCACTTGAGCATGATCAATCCAATGACATTTGAATATGACAGGATTAAGAGGTCTACAACCATGAAACTTGAGTTCATATATTTCTTCTATTCTTCCATAGTAATCAACCCCATCGAGCCCTGGAGTAAAAACTCCAATATTTGTGGTTCTTCGATTGGGTCAACTCTGCTCATGGCTTGTTGTGTGAAAGCGATATCCATTCACATCATAGCCGGAAAATGACTTAACCCTATAGGAACAACCACCAGAAACTTGTCTCAACTCGGCACTCGTAGACACATCGTTTTGGCCCTGCAAGTTAAAGCAGGTTGTAGAGTCAAACTTCTAAATTTCAAGCAAAAAGATTAAGCATAAGTTTCGACAGTACCTTATTTTTGAACCAAGAAATGAAATCGGGCATTCCATTTCCCGCACCCTGCCTTAGAAGGTTTTCGGCTTCTTGCGGGGTAGGTTCCCTTGGTTGACGCTAGAATTGATGTTGAAATTCCCTGTACGAACGAGAACATGGGGGTTGAACAATGAGAATAGTGACTAATTGGTAACAAATTTGTTGAGAACTTACCACATGTACGGCTCCACTTCATCGAGGTTGGTCAACACGTATAGCATGATGTTGCGCCACTCATGATGATTCAATTTCTTGTTGGTCGCCTCACTCACACTTCCAAGTTGCCATCGGAAAAGACTGAGGTTCAATTCATCTTCGCCAGCATTGTAACGAGGGGGTGGATTATGCACGCTAGGAAGGTTGTCAGTATAGTATTTTGATGTGAAATTTGAAACCTCCTCCAGAATGTATGCCTCTGCAATGGAAGATTCAATCTTGCATTTATTTTTACATTTTGTTCTAATAACCTTCAGACATCTCTCAATTACATAGCACCAACGGCACTGCACAGGCCCCCCACTCGTGCAGGAGATGCAGAATCAAATGCTGCATCGGATTGAAGAAGCTGGGAGGAAAGATCTTCTCTAACTTACATAGCAACACAGACACCATTCTTTCCATTTCGTCAATCACAGTCAGAGATAACTCCTTAGCACACAGCTGGCGGAAGAAATTGCTCAACTCTGCAAGGACTAGCCAGACATGCTCAGGGACATAGCCACGAACCATCACCGGGAGAAGCCGCTCAATCCATATATGGTAGTCATGACTCTTGAGCCCGTTGATTCGCATGGTAGATAAGTTCACTCCCCTCTTTAAATTGGCTGCATACCCATCAGGAAACATCAACGTTTGGAACCATTCGAGTACTTCCCTCCTTTGGGCCCTCGTCAGAATAAAATCGGCCTTAGGCTTTCTCCATGACTTGCCGCCTCTGGGAGGCGCCATGTCTAGCTTTGGTCTATTGCATAACATAGTTTGATCCATTCGAGCCTTTACGTTGTCTTTTGTCTTATCAGGAATGTCCATGATTGTACAAAAAAGTGTCTCGGCGACATTCTTTTCGGTGTGCATCACATCAATGTTATGTGGAAGAAGGAGATCTTGAAAATAGGGAAGCCTCCACAAGGCAGATTTTTGAGTCCAGACATGTTGCTCACCATATCCCAGAAAACAACCGTCTTCTTCATTGATCTCAAGAGCTTCTAACTGAGCACGAACCTCGGCACCTGTCATCATCTGTGGTGCAGCCTCGGTAACTATTACGTCTTTTATAAAGTTCTTGATGTCCTGCCTGAATGGATGGTCAAGAGGGACGAATTGTCGATGTTTGTCAAAAGAAGAATATTTACCACCCTTCACCAACCAGATGAACTTCAGAGCTGCCTTGCATACCGGACATGGAAACTTCCCGTGAACACACCATCCACAGAATATCCCATATGCCGGCAAGTCATGCAGGGAGTTATGGTACCAAATATGCATTTTGAAGTTTGTCTTTGTAGCTCGGTCATATGTCCATACCCCTTCCTCCCAAGTAAGGACCAAATCATCAATCAAATGCTCCATGTAAAGACTCATATTTTTTCGCGGATGTCTAGGAATTATCAACGATAAGAATATATTCGATCATTGGAAGATGACGTCGGAGGGGGGGGGGATTGAGGGGGATAACGAACATGGGCCAACATGTGTATGGGACAGCCACCATTTCACAAGGATTGAACCCATCCGTTGCCAACACAACCCGTACATTACGAGCCTCTAGAGCTTTGCTAGGATGAATCACATCAAACCTTCCCATGCTTCACCATCGGATGGATGTACAAGCTTCTCAGGATTGTATCGACGTCCAAGCTTGTGCCATGTCATCTGTTTCGTGGATTCCTCGGTCATGTAAAGCCGTTGGATCCTCGGTATGAACAGAAGGTACCGTAAGATCTTCATGGGGATAGCGAGCTGCCTCTTATGCCCATCACCAGAGTCTACCTCTATGAACCTAGAGGATCCACACTTTGCACAGTACTTTGCTTCCGCATGCTCTTTCCTAAATATGATACATCCGTTCGAACAAGCATGTATCTGCTCATATGACATCTTAAGTGCACGAAGGAGTTTTTGTGCCTCATACATGCTCTTTGGAAGAATGTGACCATTCGGAAGCAGGCTACCAACAACTGTCAGCATAACATCAAATGCCTCTCTACTCCAGCTAAACTGGGACTTTACGGCCATTAGCCGTGCAATGGCATCCAGTTGAGAAACCTTTGTATGCCCATGAAGGGGTTGCTGTGCCGTAGACAACATGTTGTAATACGCCTTTGTGGTAGGCTCCGGCTCCGGCTCCTCCTCCCTACATCCTTCATCGAAGTGTGCTTCATCATAGTCATTTAACATGTCTCCTACCCTGGCATCAGAATCAAACTCCTCGATGCTTTGTCGAACGACCTCGTCTCTCCCATGGTAGGCTTCACCATGGAATATCCACCGGGTATAATCAGCTGTAAAACCATTCTTGCAAAGGTGTTTGCCCATGATCTCTTTTGCTTGTCGCTTCATGTTACCACATTTGCTACAGGGACACCATGTGGTACGCGCTCCTTTAACCTTGGCAAATGCAAGTTCCAAGAAAGCATTGGTCTTCTTGATCCATTCATCGATCAACGAACCGTGACTTGAGCGGCCCGTATACATCCACTCACGGTCATCCATCCTCTATCATATCGAAGAATCATATAAATATTATTTGCATCTACCGAGTGCCTATACTATCTAATAGGTAAAGATAGGTCCTAATCCCACCCGAGGATGTGTAAATAAGTTTAGTTCCCATGCTCTAATACGTCGCTCCGAGACATAATTTCGGCAACACCTCCCCGCTGTTCTCCAAATACACGTCCCAAAAGGGAGATTGTGTATCCAGAGAACAACTGGGAGATACTGTCGAAATTCTGAGTCAGATCGGAATACTAGATCGTGGAAAATAAACTCATATACACATCCTCGGGCTATCCAAAAACGTGGACAATTCGAAATAGATACGTTTAAAGATATGCAAGAAGACACATATTTTCATCCGTATCTCTTTCGAACGGGAGACGCCTAAGGTTACATTATACACAGACAAACGACGATGAAGGCAGCGGCACCTGCAAAATAGGAAAGCACGACTCGATGGCCAGCACACAAGCGATGGCATGGCTGCATGATGCAACTCCATTCATACGTGCATACATAAACTTCAAACTATATACGTCCATACAATAAATACCATTCTTTTTACCATTGATTTGTTTGTAATAAATACCTAAATTTGTTTCTTTTTGCCATCAATTTGTTTCTAATGTTGCACATGATATTATATCGATTAATGTTTCTAATGTGAACAACAAACTCATGTTTCCAATCTATTAACAAAATCTCACAAAAAGTTTCTAATGTATGAAACATATGACAAAGAGATTACCTAGGCCGGAGTGGGGAGCCGTCGCGAGGGGGCGCCGGGGGGGCCCGGCGGAGGGTGGTTGGCCGGGACCTAGGCTGGAGGAGGGGAACCGTCGGACGGAGGGGACGCGGCCGGAGGGGTCGCCGGGAGAGGGCGTTGACGTAGGGGCGGTGGCGGGAAGCGTCGGCGGCGGCATCGGCCGGGGTGGCTACGTCGGTCGGGGTGGGGCCACGTTGGCCGGGGTGGCATTGGCGGCCGGGGCGGGCGTCGGGCGGGCGGCATCGGCGGGCGCGGCGGCGCGGCTGGGCTGGAGGGCGAGGCGGCGGGACGGCGCGCGATGAGGCGCAGGGAGGCGGTGGCGGCGAGATGGGAGTTCGCTAAGTCCCAAAATGAATGGCGTCGAGAGGAGGCGGGCATATAAAAATAATATGCCGTGTGCTGAAACTTTGCCAAGTGCGCCGATCTGGGCACTCGGCAAAAACAAGCTTTGCCGAGTGCCGGATCGCGGGCTCTTGGCAAAAACAAATTTCGCCGAGCGCACGGGGAATGCACTTGGCAAAGATGCACTTTGCTGAGTGCCAACCTCTAGGGCACTCGCCAAAGTTTGTGCGCGGGCTCTTTTTGCAAGATTTTGCCGTGTGTCACATTTTTGCCGAGAGCTACACTCGGCAAATTTTTTTTTAGTTTTTTTGCTTCTAATAATTTAAAAATTATCAAACGGATTAAAAAATTTACCTAATTTTTGCATAAACCAATATATGCTATTTATTGCCTAGGGAAAAGATTTGAAATCAAACAACAATTCGGCCGTCACTCTCTCTCTAAATCTAACCAATCCTTCTCAACACTTATAATCTACTCCGGGGAATCTTCGGTTTTGTGAGCGTCGTACCTGATAAAATATTCGAAACCTTCTCGATTTTTTACCGTGGTCTCAATGTATGATATCATGACATCCTGACAATTTTTATGATTTTCCAACTTTGTTTGCTATTTTTATAATTTTAAAATCATTCGCTCAATAGGTTCCTAACCATGTTTCGTGAAGAAAAATTTTGAAATTTCCGTTCATTAACCGCATAATGACTCAAAAGGGTCTAAATAACATGTATATAATTTTTTCACTAATTTTATTTCTTTTTTTAACCACTTGCAGTTCTAATTTGAGACTTTCCAAAAAATTCACGAAAATACAATAAATCAAAGAAATATAGCAAAACCAATTGAAAAATTACCAAATTTTATAATTAGGGATTACATGTTGTATTTACATAATAGAGAAAGTTTGGAGGGTAGATGAGGAAAAATTTTCTCAAGTTTGCCGAGTGCCGACTAAGAACACTCGGTAAAATTGCACTTCGCCGAGTGCCTTTGTGAGACACTCGGCAAAGGTCTCATTTTGCGAGTGCCTTGCCTTGGCTCTCGGCAAAGGAGATGTTTTGCCGAGTATCTTGACCTGGCACTCGGCAAAGATGTTGACAAACGGCATTGCGATGATTCGGGCGACGGCCGTTGCAATTTTGCCGAGTGCCCCTTATTGGCACTCGGCAAAAATATCCCGTCTGCCGAGTGTTTTTATTCGTCGAGAGTTTACGCTCGGCGAAGTGTTGATTTTGCCGAGTGTTCTTTTTGCTAAGAGCCCACTCGGCAAATAGGTTATTCGCCGAGTGTCCGATAGAAAGCCCTCGGCAAACATTTTTATACTCGGCAACCCTTGGCTTTCCCGTAGTGAGCTCCTGCTTGTGATTTTTTTATTTTTTTAAAGATTTTAAAAATAACTTTCTGATTTTTTACAAAAACATACTCTCCCGTCCTTCCGCAGGACGAAGCATATAAATCACTCTAAGGAAGGACGGAAAATTTGACGTGGCAGCAGAGAAAAAGGGTGGGCCACGGTTTTTTTGCAGGCGGTCCCTTCTCACCCTACCCTAGGGCGATTTGTCATCAGGAGGGGGCCACCTACAAAAGATGCACGGCCCATCCCTATCCTAACTTGTCACGTCTTGCTCACCCCTAGCACGGTTTATTCCCTATAATTGTTTTTTATTAAAATGTTTGAATAAATGGGATATGAATCAAATATTGTTAGGATTTTTTTATTTTTATTGGCATTGTCGGTTTCATGTCTTAGGGCGATTTATTTGCCTTTGTAAGGCAACACCGATTAACGTCGCTACAAGTCTAAATGCTAGTTGGAGGAAAAGAACAAACGGATGGCAGAGAAAGAAGGCAAGGAGAAGAAACACATTGCAGCGGGAGTATAAACCAACTTTATTGATGGAAAAGAAACTGAAATAGTTTTCGATTCGTGACGCATGGACTAACAGAACCCATTTTCGTGACGCATACACCAATATAAGAGAGTGAATAAGTCACATAGATGAGCTATACGAAATTGTTGGTCCCAACGAATCAAGCTTGAGCTTGTCTACGGACCACTTCTACGTCGTTCAACACGTATTGCAATTTCGTGCTCCTTCATTCACATGTACTCTGTTTGCGTTTTAGCTTTAGTTACTCTTCCACCATCATGCGTCGGATTGACCACATCGATCCACAAAGTGAATCCACACCTCCTTGAATTGGCCTAAGGAATAAATCTAGTTAGTCAATGAGGAAAGGTATATTATAGAAACGAGAGCGAAAATATAAATAAGTAAGGATATGACATACAACAAAGTTGTTGTCTATGCTGGGACAGACGAAATATCTCCTTGCAAATGTCTCTTGTGCAAAGGATGTATCCACCTGGCAGCGATCTCTGCAACCGTAGTTTAGACGCTCAAACCATTCAGGTAGACCTAATGGATCGTTTCTCTAGTCTAAGCTAGAAGACTGCACCCGGTGCTCGTACTCCATCCACGCTTGAATGAATTATGTGGTCGTTTAAGGGTGCATTATCCTTGCACTGATGGAAGTTACTCTAACCGTATTAATCCACTTTACGAAGCCACACTTCCTTACATCTTACTGTTTTCACAAATTCATTATGACCGATGATACAGGTAAGTATATGAAAGTAGTGATCGGTGGGTATGAGAACTTAATGGTACTTACGACAAAATCGTCGTCGACAATGTTAGGACACACGAAGCATCTTTGTGCTATAGTTCATTGTCTTACGGGCCTTATCACCTGGCAACGGTCTCCAAAACCGCACTCTGGACGCTCCCGCCATGTGGGGAGTCCCAAGGGGTTTAGCTACCATTCTAAGGCTTCTGCAGCAATTCGTCATTCGTGCTCATCCTTCTTCCTTAGGTAGTCCGATATTGTTTCACTACATGCATACATACATATTCCCTCATGTTGTGGATTCTCCGTATCTACCCACTCAATGAAGTCGCACAACCTATGGTAAGTCTACAAAAAATGGTATGATTGTGCACAAACAATTAGCGATGTATGTATTCAATATAGGTAATTGAAGTAGATACAAATGATTCTTACCTGAAAAGTATTTGGGCATTGGAAGAACCTCCTACCAACGATTTCTGAAGTAAGGGTTGTCATGAGTATACATTGATCATCGACGCGCACAACGGATAGTCACACCGTGGTGAAAATAGACATGCAAAAGGATGCCTTCACCGGTCAAGATGCTCACAAAATGGAGATTTCATTCTCTCAAGATCGATGTGAATATGAAAGGAAAATTTAGGACCAAAAGAACTTGCAGAAGTGTTTTACCAAGGTCCGTCTATATATAGTGGCGTAACAACTGGAGGAACTGTAGGCATCGAAAGTAGATTGTAACCATGATAGGGTAATATATGAATAGACATGATGAGCATGAGCAACCACTCTTTACTCTACTTGTCCATGTTGTGCCGAAAGGTGATCACGACTAGTCGAGCTCACACAATGTCCGTGTCATAACTCGTCCCATGCTAAAGTTGATCGTGACAAATGAGCACTGACTTTGTTTGTGTGTTTGTGTGTCAGCTCCTCGGACAATGAAATGACATAGGCGCCGAAAGTAGATTGTAACCATGCTATGCTAACATGTGAAAAGACATGACTAGCACGATCGACCACTATTAACTTTACCTAGCAATTCTACACTGAAATTTGATAGTGACTACTCAATCTCACACAGTGTCCATGTGATAACTTGTCCCACGCTAAAGTTGATCGTGACAAATGAGCATTGCATTCTGTCCGTATGCCAGATATTCGGACAACAAAGTGATAGATGCCCAGTGCATATTGACAATACGAAAGTCATTGAAAAAGTAGTAGTGGTGCATAGAAATATCAAGCAAAATAGTAGTATCACAAACAGTAGCAAACAAGTCCGTATTACATGAGGGGGGAACACTACTGTCCACCAAAGCCATAACCACGTGCCTCTTAGGCCTAGGCTGCCCCTCCTACCCTAGGCCCTGACCTAATGCTCTGAGTAAGTAAACCTATCGGGCGGCACATCACGTCCGGCTCTAGACTGCTATGTAGGCGTAGCAACAGGCGGGTTTTATGTCCTCCTCGGTGGAGCACCTGCTAGCTAGGACGAGCCAAGGATGTTTGGCTGACCGTAGGCATCATCATCACAATCATAGTCAGCGAAGTCGAAGTCCTAGCCAAGACGAAGGGTATCACACCCCGAAATTTCCCCTTTTGCCTTAAATTATTTAATAAATTGTCCGAAAAAATTGTCAAAAATTTAACCTAGAGCAAAACTCTAACTAGTAAATCCGTTTAATAAGTGGAATTGACTTGGTGGGATTTTTATTGAGTTCCCCATGCTAAAATATATTAACAGGATTTTTGTGAAATTTTCAAAGCAAATGAAATAATTTTAATAATTAAAATACAATTATCGGAATTAAATTAAATCCAAATCCCCTTTTCTTTTTATTTTCCTTTTTCTTTTTTCCCCAGCCGTGGGTCGTTTTGGCCTACTCCTGCGCACGCGCCCGCCTCCCGGCCAGGGGCTGCTGCGACTGCAGCCCGGCCTAGCCGCTCGTCCCTCCTCTCTCTCCTAGGCGCCGACGAGTGGGTTCCACCTGTCGGGCCCGTCTTCAACCTCGGGCCGGAGAAGGCGAGGCCGACGTCAGCCACACCGCTACCCTCCTAGCACCCCTCGAGCCCGCTTTGCGTCCCTCGGAATGTCGAGGCCCCTCTCCCCCGCTCCTCCCGTGCGCGACGCGCCCGAATCGACACATATTCGAGTTTCGAATCTTCGCCTCTCTCTCTCTTCCCCCCATGTCGCCCGCGAATTTGCCCCATGCTAGCGACATCCAAGTCTATCCCCGAGCTATAAATGTCGTCCCTGGGCTCCTCTCTCTCCTTTTCCACAACCCCGCCGCCATTCGTGCTCTCTCTCCCCGCGTCACAAAGCTCCATGCTGCCGCTCGTTGCTAATCTCCGACCGCCTCTAGCCGCCGCTGGGTCACCGTCGGGTAGCGATGTTGCTGACGTAGGCTTCACGAGGCCGTGAAGCACGCCGGCCACCACTTGGATGCCATTCTCCGTCGCCAGAACCTCTTTCCCGTTGCTCGCCGGTGAGTTCCTTCCCTTTCCCGCCCTTCGACGGACAATGCCCACTGCAAGGTCTCCCTTTTCCCCTCTAACTTCCCTCTTCTCCTTTCCTAGGTGTCGTTGGTGCTCGTTCGTCCCTCAGTTCACCGCATCGTCGTTGCTGTCGTCCACTCCGCCTCGGCCGCCGTCCATCATGAAGGGTTACGCGGAGGCTACGATAGCTAATAACAAAAAAATCTACCGCGCAAACTAGGAACCTTGCAAGTAAGGGTCGATAGATCGTTACCGATTGGAGTAGAGTGCGGCGGATATAGCCAATCAGGAGCTATCCGATCCGAAATAGTGCCAGCCGATCACGGCCGATTCCTAAGTACAGCCGATTCTCCGACTCGACAGCCGATTCGCTACAGCCAATGTGTCGATTCCACATCCGATCCGCCGAACAACACCGCAATGTAGCAGTGCCTCTACTGGTATCGACACGTCCAGAGATAGAACGCCTAACACCCGTGTGCTAGCACGCGATGCAAGGCTAGGGTTTGGCTCAGGAGTGGGGAGGGTTTCCGTGGAGATCTCAAACTCGCCGACTTCTAAAGCTGTGCGATTAGATTGATTTGGTTCAAGTGCAATGCAACAGCTCTCTACCCCTCGGCCCTTTATATAGAGTTGCCGACTGGGCCTATAGGCCCAACAGGACTCTATCCGATCGGATCCCTATCCGATCGAGCCGTATCCAAGTCCAACTCGAATGCATGTTCTTATCCCCTTAAGCGTGTGACCCTGTAGGTTCAGGTATACTCGGTTTAGACTCAAGTCCAACTCAGCCGACGGTCAATAGCGGCGCTTAGCAGCACATATTGACACGATAGTATACAAGAATATAATATCGGCTCTAAACCTGTAATGTGTGCACAAATCTCTTTGCCTCACGATACCAATTAAGCTATAGGCAATATGTGTGTGCCATCCCTTCAATAGCATAACCATTTACTCGAACCGTATTGGATTATCTGTCTGTTGATTGACTCCTCAATCAACTCGGCATGGCCATGCACTTCCATAATCCATTACCTCGAGGGGCCCAGAGATATCGCTCCAAAGGAGGGGCAAATTCTATCTTAATCACTCACATCCCACTCCATTTTTCATAGCAAACCCGAAGACTACTTTTATAACTACCCAGTTACGGAATAGCGTTTGGTAGTCCCAAAGTAGGCTACTACACATGTCAGAATCCATGATGATCTCAGGTCTAAGGACTTTGCACCAACACTACTTGAGACCAACTAATGACACATTAGTTCCTGTATTGTCTCATGGTGGATCTATCTAACAATGTGTTCTCTAACACATGTCCACGTATATTGATTTGGTATCTCCATACCATGATCTATGAGACATGATCATCAATCAATAAACATGCTGATCTTAGAATCATATTTGTTCCAACAATATGACATGTGATCAGGGATCGTTTAGAAATAGATTCATACATAAAGATTCTCATAAATAAGTCACATACTGATTGATCAATACAAGATGTCTATTTCATGGAACTGAATAACACTTTATTCATTTATACATAAACATTGACCATGATATCCAACATCTTCATGTTGCCTCTAGGGCATATTACTAACAGTCTCCCACTTGCTATAGAGTCAATCATGATAGTATCTAATACCCATTGCTCTTGTGTGCGCCTCATGTTTTGGCTAAGGGAGAGGTTTTGTCAACGGATCGGCTACGTTGAGATCCGTGTGCACTTTGCATATCTTGACATCACCTTTGTCCACAATCTCGCGGATGAGATGATATCGACGAAGTATGTGTTTGGACTTCTGATGTGACCTCAGCTCCTTGGCTTGCGCAATGGCTCCACTATTATCACAATAGAGAGGCATTAGACCAGTTGCACTGGTCATCGCACCCAGCTCAGAAACAAATTTCTTGATCCAAACAACCTCCTTTGTAGCTTCTGAAGTAGCGATATACTCGGCCTCTGTTGTAGATCCTGCTTGGAACTCTTCTAGCTGACTGCGCCTCCGTTCAGGCAGAACACGAACCTAGATTGCGATCTATAATCATCCTTGTCCGTTTGAAAGCTAGCATCATTGTAACCACTTACAACGAGCTCTTTTCACCTCCATAGACTAGGAACATATCCTTAGTTCTTCTCAAGTACTTAAGGATATGCTTTACGGCAGTCCAGTGACCTTCACCTGGATCTGACTGGTATCTGCTCGTAGCACTCAAAGCGTACGAGACATCTGGATATGTACAAAGCATGACATACATGATGGATCCAATTGCCAAGCATAGTGAACCATACCCATCTTATTCCGCTCATCATGTGTCTGAGGACACTGATTCTTGCTAAGATTAATTCCATGTGACATGGGCAAAAAACCTTTCTTGGAATCGTGTATGTTGAACCTTTTCAACACCTTGTCAATATATGTACTTTAGCTTAATCCAATTAGCCTCTTGGATATATCTCTATAGATTCGAATGCCCAATATGTATGCTGCCTCTCCTAAGTCTTTCATGGAAAAACTATTTTTCAATGAAGATTTGACGGACTCTAGCATAGGGATATCATTTCCAATCAGTAATATGTCATCCACATAAAAGATTAGAAATACAATTGCGCTCTCACTAACCTTTTTGTAAACACAGGCCTCCTCTTCATTTTTGATGAAACCAAACCCTTTGATTAGTTCATCAAAACGAATATTCCAACTCCGAGATGCTTGCTTCAATCCACAAATAGATTTCTGTAGCTTGCATATCTTTCCAGGCGATTGTGGATCGACAAAACCCTCAGGTTGTATCATGGATACATCCTTGCTTAGGTTTCCATTTAGGAAAGCCGTTTTGACATCCATATGCCATATCTCATAATCGAAATATGCAGCAATCCCTAGAATAATCCAAATAGACTTAAGCATTGCAACGGGCGAGAAGGTTTCATCATAATCAACATCTTGAATCTGTTTAAAACCTTTTGCCACCAATCGCTCCTTATAGATGTGAACATTTCCATCCATGTCGGACTTTTTCTTAAAAACCCATTTGCACTCAATGGTTTTTACACCATCAGTGGATCAACCAAGTTCCAAACTTGATTATCATACATGGATTCTATTTTGGATTTCATGGCTCCAAGCCACTTGTGGGAATCGGGTCCCACAATCGCTTCCTCATAGGTTAGGGCTCATCGTTGTCTAACAACAATATATCATGTTGTTCTGCACCTGTGTACCTGTTAGGTGCATGACGTGATCTTTCAGACCTCTGTGGGGCTGGTGTATCTACAACAGGTGGCGCAACATCTTGTTCCTCCTGTTGTGGTTCCGTGGTAGCTGAAACATTTTCTGGTGTTTCTTGAACTTCTCCAAGATGCACCCTACTCCCACTAACCCTTCTTGAAAGAAACTCTTTCTCCAAGAAAACATCGTGTCGGGCGACAAACACTTTGCCTTGTTCTCGGTTATAAAAGTAATATCCCTTAGTTTCCTTAAGATATCCCACAAAGAAGCACTTGTCGATTTGGGTGTGAGTTTGTCGGACGTAAACGTTTTACATAAGCCTCACATCCCCAAATTTTGAGAAAAGACAAAGTAGGGGGTTGCCCTGTCCATATCTCATATGGTGTCTTTTCAACTGACTTAGATGAAACTCTATTTAGTGTGAAAGCAACAGTTTCAAGAGCATGTCCCCAAAAGGATAATGAAAGATCACTATGGCTCATCATGGACCGCACCATGTCCAACAAGGTGCGATTTCTCCATTCGGACATCCCTTTCCATTGTGGAGTTCTGGCGGAGTCAATCGTGGAACAATTCCATAATCTTTCGGATGATTACCAAACTCTTGGCTCAAGTATTCCCTCCACGATCGATCGTAGAAACTTCATTGATTTTCCTAAATGATTATATACTTCATTCTGAAATTCTTTGAACCTTTCAGAGGATTCGGACTTATGCCTCATTAAGTAGATATAACCATATCTACTAAAGTCATCGGTGAAAGTAATGAAGTGCGATATCCCCTCTCGGCCGTTGATCGATTGGTCCACATACATCGGTATGTACGAGTGCCAACAAATCATTTTCTCTCTCCGTGTCCCGTGAAAGGTGCCTTTGTCATCTTACCAAGTAAACAAGCCTCACATGTCTCAAATGATTCAAAATCAAAAGAGTGAAGCAATCCATCCTTATGGAGCTTCTCCATGCATTTCTGGTTTATATGGCTTAAGCGACAATGCCGGATAAACGTGGGGTTTGTATCATTTGGGAGTTGCCTCTCGTATTAATGTTATAGATGGAGACGCTTCAAGATTCAAAACGTATAATCCATTCACCATGGTGTATGAAAATAGAACATATCTCGAGATAAACCGAACAACCATTGTCCATTGATCTAAAATCATATCCTTCCGCTTGCAAACATGAGGTGGAAATAACGTTTTGACATAGAGTTGGAACACAATAACAATTATTTAATTCCAAAACTAATCCTAAAGGTAAATGAAGTGATGTAGTCTCGACGGCAATTGTAGCAACACTTGCTTCATTGCCGACGCGCGAGTTCACCTAGCCCTTCTCAAGCTTCTACTTCTTCTCATTCCCTGCAATGATTTGCAAATATGAGCTACTGATCTGGTATCAAATACCCAAGAGTCGGTAGGTGAAGTAGCAAGATTAAAGCGAAGTCGCACTTTGCTTCTTTTTGAGATCCTTCATGTACTTCTTGTAGTTTCTTTTCCAGTGACTGTCTCCTTGCAATAGAAGCAAATGACATCGATGCCGCTGACCCATTCTTGCCCTTGTTTGCGTTGGAGGCACTCGCGATCTCATCGGGAGTAAGTTTCCTCTTGGTGCAAAGTTTCTTGACAGTGGTTTGCGCTTAGCTTTTCGCATCATCATCACATGATGACCTTTTTCTGGATACTCTCCTCATTTGTCTTTAGCATCCCATGCAATTCAGCAAAGGTTTTATCCATACTTGTTCATGTGATAATTTAATATGAATGGCTCAAAGCTCGGAGGGTGCGACTAGAAAATCACATTAGTAGCCAACTCTTGGCTAAGGGGAAAACCTAGTTTTTCCAGACTCTCAATGTAGCCAATCATTTTTATCACATGCGGACTGACGGGACTCCCCTCAACAAGCCTGCACGCAAACAAGGACTTCGAGGTGTTGAACCTCTCGGCCCTAGCTTGGTTCTCAAACATGTCACGCAGTCCCTGAATAATAGTATGAGCATCGCTGCTCTCATACTGCTTCTGAAGCTCAAAGGACATTGTAGCAAGCATGAGACAACTTATGTCTAGGGAATCATTAGTGTGCTTCTCATAAGCCCTTCATGCAGTAGCAGTAGCATTGTTAGGCAAATCATCAGGATAGGGTACTTCAAGAATGTACTCCTTGCACTCTTGCTTGAGAACAATCTCAAGTTGCGATACCAATCCATAAAGTTTGTTCCGTTTAATTTTTCTTTCTCGAGAATAGATCGCAAATTAAAGGTACTGGGTGTAGTATTAGCTGCCATTATTCTACAACAGAAAAAGCAAAGTTTAGCACAATGTTTATGCTATGTCTATTGTTAAACAATTTAACATAAGACTCCCATTACGTATTTTACACATTTTCTCTAGGTTACGTATTGGGTCAAGATCCACATGTTAGTTAATTTCTAGTGAGCTTTGGCATCACCGCTAGAATATTAGTAACATGGGTAAGCAACACCTTGCTAATCACATCGTATGTGACTCTTGTTGTTGGTGTGGCATCTTCATGCCCGGCGCCAACCTATGCCCCAAGGCCCAAAACTGTTTTGATAGCCTTGTTAAGTAAACAAAATGCTCCTGTTGTATATGTCCGACATATACCCCCTCGTGTTATGATAGAGAATGGCACTCTGCTTTGGCAGACGCACCATTGACGAGCATAACGGTGACAGATGCAACATTTGGAAGGGCATCATTACTACTTAATTTTGTGAGGGATACTATCCTATCAAACAAACATATCACATATATGAAAGCAGGTAGAATAGCAATTAATGAAATAGTATGACCCCCTTCACATGGTGATCTCCATCTCCATGCCAGTGTAGAGGATCTCCATCTTAATCACCGTTCTTCCAAGTGCCGAATGCTTGATTTCTTCAAACTAAGCTACTACTATAGAAGCTATAATTGAAGATTACATCGACTCGTAGGTCGTGAAAGAATATTACAAGCATTGCACGTAAGAAAGAATATTACAGGGATTGCTCATATGAAAGAATATTACATGCATCACATGCATCTCATACATACAATAGGGCCATACCATCTCAAAGCATTCTCTGCAAAAACAAGTTAGGCATAGAACGTTTTCTACCTATCGCAGAGATATGGTATCGAGACGACATGCAAGGGGGTACGCACACGGCAGTCCCGCTATGAAATTCATAGATCCAATCTATGAAATCGCTTACGGAAACCATATCGGCATAGTCACATTATGCCGTCCTGATACACTATCAAGGTAGATGGTTTGCGTAGGCGCGAGGCGACAATCAAGGTTGGACTAGTAGACAGCTTCGGCATAATCATATTATACCGTTCCGATACACTATCAAGGAACGCCATCTCGAATCCGACTCAAACCGAGTTCTATGGATATTGCTTCGACGTAATCACATTACGTCGTTTTGATACACTATAAAGGAACGCAATTACCATATATTCTCCTCAACAGATCTCATAAAACCAATTGATCTAATCAACCCGTGTGCAAAACTTGTTCCAGATCCTATATAAAACAAGAACTAAGCAAGTTTAGCTCTGATACCACTGAAGGGTTACGCGAAGGCTACGATAGCTAATAACAAAAAAAATCTACCGCGCAAACTAGGAACCTTGTAAGTAAGGGTCGATAGATCGTTACCGATTAGAGTGGAGTGCAGCGGATATAGCCAATCAGGAGCTATCCGATCTGGAACAATGCCAACCGATCATAGCTGATTCCTTAGTACAGCCGATTCGTCGACTCGATAGCCGATTTGCTACAACCGATGCACCAATTCCACAGCCGATCCTCCGAACCACCGAACCACACCGCAATGTAGTAGTGCCTCTACCGGTATCCACATGTTCAGAGATAGAACGCCTAACACCCGTGTGCTAGCACGCGATGCAAGGCTAGGGTTTGGCTCGGGAGTGGGGAGGGTTTCCGTGGATATCTCAAACTCGCCAACTTCTGAAGCCGTGCGATTAGATTGATTTAGTTCAAGTGCAATGCAGTAGCTCTCCACCCCTCGCCCTTTATATAGAGTTGCTGACTGGGCCTATAGGCCCATCGGGACTCTATCCGATAGGATCCCTATCCGATCGAGCTGTATCCGAGTCCAACCCGAATGTCTGTTCTTATCCCCTTAAGCATGTGACCCTGTAGGTTTAGGTATACTAGGTTTCGACTCAAGTCCAACTCAGCTGACCGTCAATAGCGGCGCTTAGTAGCACATATTGACACCATAGTATACAAGAATATAATATCGGCTCTGAACCAGTAATGTGTACACAAATCCCTTTGCCTCACGATACCAATTAAGCTATAGGCAAGATGTGTGTGCCATCCCTTCAATAGCTTAACCATTCACTCGAACCGTATTGGATTATCTGTCTATTGATTGACTCCTCAATCAACTCGGCATGGCCATATACTTCCATAATCTATTACCTCGAGGGGTCCAGAGATATCTCTCCAAAGGAGGGACAAATCACATATATGAAAGCAGGTAGAATCATATTTGTTCCAACAATATGCCATGTGATCAGGGATCGTTTAGAAATAGATTCATACATAAAGAGTCCCATAAATAAGTCACGTACTTATTGATCAATACAAGATGTCTATTTCATGGAACTGAATAACACTTTATTCATTTATAGATAAACATTGACCATGATATCCAACATCTCCATGTTGCCTCTAGGGCATATCACTAACACATCATAGATGAGGAATCCCTCCCTTTCTCTCCTCATACCCTATGTGTCCCCACTCCAGTGTGCGTCGCCACCTTCCATGCCGCTGCCGAGGGTGGCCGTGTGTCGCCAGCGGCCGTGCGTCGTCGTCCGCCATGCCGGTCGAGCACGGTCGTGTCGCACCGTGTCCCGGCCACGCGCCGCCCCGTGGCCGCCGATTGGCTTGGGCCGATCCGGGCCGTCGGTTCTCGTGGACCGGTGGTGGACCACCTCAGTGGTCCCAGTCCACGGTGGACCGACAGCCTTGTGTCACCGACGTGTGTGGCCCGCTTGCCGGTGCCGACCTCTCCCCTTGCTGATGTCAGCCCTTGGGCTTTAATGCGCAATAAATAATTAAGGACTTTTTTGTTTATAGTAAAAACACAATGAATCTTCTAAAATTCATAGAAAATTCATTCGAGATCTGCTTAATCCCATTCAAATTGCAGTAAATTCATAAAAATGCCTGGAATCCATTAAAATTGTTTTGTTTCCTGTTTCACTAGACTTATAGCATGTTTGCTTGTGTGCATTGTTTTTCACGTAGATTTTGGTAGTTCCAACGCTTTGATTTATTTTGAAGTCATTGCGGAGGTCCCAGCAACACTAGAGCAAGGCAAGTCATGCAATTCTCATTAAACGTATTGTATCTAGTTGCAAATATCTCATTTTCTATTAAATTTGCATCATTTTTATAATGTCATGTCGGACGGTTCCTATTGTACTCAGCCTAGCTTGTTTACCCTATATCATTGATAACTTGGGGATTAATATGACTAGATGTTGGCTTAGAAAATGCTTAGCCATGCTTTGATCAACTAGCTCACTATGGAAAATATCACTACTACCCTATATATTGGATTAATGAGGATAATTATGGACTAGGTCCCCCACTGTGTTGATTCAACTAAAATATCCCTAATAGTGGGCTGTGGGTGCATGGTTTTGATGGACGTGCCCATGGCATTTAAGGACCGGTTCTGTGTGTACCACAAGCTAGCGTGTGCAATGGCTACGCTTGTAGTGTAGATTTTCCCTGTCCGACGTACCCAGAAAAGGGTGGGCGTGATGGAGTTTGGATGGGCCCTACACGGTATATGCGTCTTCCAGATTCACCTAGGCACAAGGGGGGCTGCCTACCTTGGTTTGAAAGATAGGGGCGAAACCTAAAGTGTGGTGTGCTTGGTTAGGGAGAGTTATGTGAAGGGTCCTATCACTTCCTTTCCAGTATGTCGTGGTGGCATGTCAACGCACGGAAACGTGTCGTGAGGCTATGTCTTATGGGTACACTTGTACACCTCTGATCAGAAAACTATTTTAATAGTTGTGCCCGTGGTTATGGGCGATCAACCAGATTCACCATGATTAGTCACATCATTAATAACCTGACTTAATGAAACTGGCATAGATCAGGTCATGGTTGGGCATGTCGCAATGTGGTGTAATGTTGGACAGAGATGTTTAATACTACTTAATTGAATTCAATAGTTTTACTGCTTTCAACTACTGCTCTTAAATGTCCGCTTTATGCAAAAGAACCCCTAGCCTTCTTTGGAATTACTTGCATCATACCTCCTCCTTGTATGACTTGCTGAGTACAATGGATAGTTCTCAGTCTTTCTCTATCTTCCCTACCTCAGAGCTGGAGTACTACTTGGATGAAGGTTACTCAGAGGAGTAGGCTTCGTCACTACCATCGATGATGCCCGTGGAGTGGAGTCGCCACGCTGGGAGTGTCAAGTTGTTTAGACTAGCTCGTTTTTACTTTCCGCTACATCTGTAAGACTTTTATTATGCTTGGTAAGACGTGGATCTGTATGTCAATTTGTCGTCTGTGTACCCTGACCAGTGCTGGACAGGGATTTAATGCACATTTAGCCTGGAATTTTGATTCGTGAATTTATGGGCGTGACAAAGGGCCATGATATGAGGACGAGGCCCCAGCATCCCCAAACACTTTGTTGCAGTAGTACTGTGCAACCCTACTGATAGGAATTCAAATATTAAGATTTCAAAACTATGATGTGTTGACTCGCAGTCACAATGAGTTAGTGAAGTACAATGTTTGTACGTTTATCTGTTGGATGAGCTACAGTGTCACTGAAGGATGTAGGTCCTGTTCCACGCCCAATGGTGGGACCACATGAGGTAGAGGGCCCAACGTCTCCAAACAGTGCCACTCCAGTACTAATGTGCAACCCTGTTCAAATGAATTTAAAAATTAAGAAGGTTGTGCACATAATCTGTTGATTTGCGATGAACACAAGTTCATACATCCACCTGTTGGACGCGGCTGCCCAACATGGTGCTGAGAAGAGAAATGTGTCCGCCTCCATGTCAACCTGATGTAAGAGGTCAACCTGAAAGTTGTAAAATGATAAACATTATAATTGTGATCTCATAATGTGGCAATACATTGGAAGTAGAGTGTAATTCATAGCCCCGGCAAAATCTCGATCGTGGTGTAGTGGGTACGTGTCCGTCACAGCGGCAACGTGAGGCTAGGGGTTCTGATCGGCGAAAATCACACGAGTCCACGTTCAAGGGACGTACCAACTCAGGTAGGCAGTGAAAGCAGTGTCGGTGTGCTCGCGAAACTCATCGACAACTTCTTCAGTGACGAGCTCCCAGCTGTCGACGTACTGCAGGATGCGAGGAGCACACCTGGTACCTGCCGCCTATCCTTATACGAACACCTGATTGCAATGGAGGCTAGTTAGTTATCGAGTTTCCAAGTAGGCAGTTACATATGCTCATAGAGAACTCCCATACCTTCAATCTCGAGCATCAATAGGGTTCTCCAACTGATCGAGGGGCCACGATTGTCGGAGATCGAACTGCCTCAACACTCAGTACAGGTAGTGCAGTTCATCGAAGATGTCGTAGACCAACGCCATGATCATCATCCAATATGCGGCATATCGAGTGCACATAGAGGACAACCCCTGTGGTGCCCTGTTTTGGATAGTCGTGTCACTATACAGCTATCAGATGACGTCCTCTGGTCGTAGGCAGTTGAGCTCCTACACTATCTGGTGATACGCCTTGTGCACAGTGACGTTCGTCCACGTATGCTGCAAATGTGAGATTGATAAGAACATTGACGAGACAAACATTAAGATCGAGTTTGTACAAGGAGTACACATACTTACCGCCGAACCCACAACGTACCCATTGTTGGTCGGTCCTCAAGAGTATCTCGGTACAGAGCGGGCTCGTATTCCGCCTGTGACACAACTGGTCTGGCTATGACGATCTGCTTGCACGCTCAAAGCTGTAGGAAAAGAGGGCATCCGCCAATCACCGAACCTGAGTCCGTCCTCGAGCAAACATCTGACAGTGCGGTACGTGGCGGCAAGGACGACAAACCCCCAGCTGTACTGTGGGGTAGAACCTTGCTCAGTGTCGGCAATAGAACGTGCATACAGGATCCACTCCTTGTCCACCAAGTTGTCGTAGGTGTTGCAGAACAACACCTGATCGAAGAGCCATAGCAAGTAAGCATCTAAGAACCTATCAACAGTGGTCTCGTCTGCATCGACATGCAGTCTTAGTCTGTTGAACAAAAAATATATTGTTAGAGCACAACAATATGATATAGATGGTTGTAGATTGTACTGGACTTACAGTAAACTGGAGGAGCCACTTCTTGGTGGGCCCATGGGTCTTGTAGCCCGGCATGGCAGAAATCGCCCTGAGACCCGGGACCCTCATCACGCTTGCGAACCGCTGCATGATGTCGGCCTTCCACCCCTACAGCCCATCTATAGGGCACACTAGCACTCCAGCTAAAGTAAGGCTAAGCAGGTACGAGATGTCTTGCAGTGTGGGTGCCATCTCCTCACAAGGAAGGTGAAAGGTCCGTGTCTTAGGCCTCCATCGGTCGGCAAGCACAGCCAACAAAGAACAATCTAAGTCAAATCGCCTAGTTGGGTCCCTCTGACTAGCTGTGTCCTCTTCCATCCAACACATCGGAATGGGGCCGACCTCCCTTAACTTGCAAAATCAATGGAACTGACCACATGTTACAATGACGGTGCATAACGTAGTGTAATGTTACAAGATTGTTAAGCAGAACTATTTAGACGTAGTACCTGGAGGTATAGACGAAGAAGCTGCCGCAAAGTACATGGCCTCAACATCGAAAGAGAAGTTCCCTATACAGCCAACCGGTATGATCGATCCATGGCATCTATCATAGGGTCCAGTAGCTCCGGCGTAGTACGGTGCGCCATATCTGCAACAATGTAATAGAGTTCATGAACTAAATATTGTAAATATGAACATGGAAAATAAATGATACGAATAAATATTGTAAAGATACACATGAAAAATAAATTATACGAATAAATAATGTGAAATAAAAATATTGAAGATATTCACTAAATTGGAAAATTAGAAACTAATATTTCAGACAAACACCACAATACGTAGATAAAAAAACAATAGTTCATAATGATTACAACAGAAGTTCATAACAATACATAGCATGATCGTTCATCATCGCTCACATCTAATTAATTATTACAACAAACTTGGATACAACACGGTAGTTCATCATCGGTCATATCTAATTAACCATTACAACAACTTTTGACACAGCACGATAGCTCAACGTCCAACACATAAAATTAATTATTACAACAGACCACGAATGCATCACACTTAGACAACATCGCCATATTCTCAGGGACACCTAGCATGACGATGCCTAGTAGTGGTTCCTTTACTCGACGGTCGACTACCATCAGCACTGTCACCGGATTGTCTAGCTTCTACAACACATGATCCAGTAGCCGTTTTAGGACACATCTTGTATGCGTGACCATATTCATCGCACTTGCTACACTTCTTCACCCTTCCGCCTACTTCGGACTCATCCATGTCATTCTTGATACGCCTTGTCTTGCATCGACCTGCTTTTACCCTAAGTGAGCCTCGAGCTAGGACATACAAGATCTATGGCTGCACAGTTGTGAATGTCTCAATAATTCTGCAACAATATATCTCATGGTTCCATGTGTGGTACACGGCTTCTTTCATGAAGTATGATGAAACATAACACTATGGATGAATCTTGCACTCGCTGCAAGCTGCGAGTATGTGTGTGCATGGCTTAAGAAGTAAAGGGGGCTTTCGGCATGAGCACGAACATGTTCCATTAGCTTTTAGGACACACTCTTGCACCTCTATTGACGATCATTAAGTACCAATTTTGACCACCAACTATCATAATAAACAAAAGAGAACTAGTATTTTTTACATGTATATCAATAATGAATAATGTAGTTCCACTATACTTTAAGAACTAACATGGATGCAGATAATAAACACCATAGTGAAGGAGAAATAAGGCCGACATGCAAGGAAACATACTTCCAACGAATCACGTGCGAGCACACGGATTGGGAGGCCCACAAGTCAGATCAAACGTACATAAAGTAGGGCCAAACCATTGGGAACTATCATAAGGGCCCACCTATCATCTACTGGTGAAACATGGTGGAGAAAGGCAGTGCCGAGGGTCCGGCCAAACCGCCTCTGCCTCCTGTCATCCTGACATTCCACTTGTAGCTTGTTGGTTGGCTCCCAATGACGGTTGTGAGCGTTACCGACCTCCCCAACCATCATAAGTCACCTATTTAAGGAGCTCATTCCCTCGTTTGCAACACACATCTCAAGGGGCAATTCTCTCCCTCTCTATATTGTATTTCTATAGTATTAGTGGAAATAGGCTTAGAGTATCTTCAGTCCTATAGTCTTCTTGAAGATTTTGGTATGTATTTAGTACTTTACTCTTCTTGTAAGACTATAGTTGAATTAATAGAATTATCTTCTTTATATTCTTGTGTTCATAATTCATATATTGCTTTAGTAATTATATGCTTTACGAATAGGATGTACTTCATCTATGTGCTTCACTTGATTAGGCTAGTCAATCTATGCTATGGTAATGGTCCAATGACCTTAATGGGTTACTCTAGCTCTAACTCATCCATCCGAAGGGAGTTAGTGATATTATTTACTAGCATAAGAATGGTGCTTAGGTTAGATAAATGCCGTTGGATGTGGGTGTGCCCCACGGAAAGTGAGGTAGGCGGCAGGTGGTGACAGCCATGTCTGTCCTTTGTATTCCTTCATGTTCAAGTATGACGTAAGAGTGCGTAAATGCCATAACTACGCTGGCAGACCACCAGGAAATGGTCTCTCAGTAGCACTTGGGTGCCCAGAACTAAGTCCTAGCCTTGTAAGCATGGATGTGTTAAGTATATACAAAACATGAGTAATATAGAAGTACAGTAGTATCATAGTTCTCTTATGTCCTTTTCCACTATACTAATTAATTAGAGATGAATCTTCTGTGTGTGTCACACTACCCCTTAATCATATTTATTCTACCCCCTGTTTAGACTATGGTGAATTAATTAATTGATTACCAATGTATAAACTATGTCTTTACATTACCGCCTTCCCTATGAAAATATAAGTATGATACCCTATGGAATACTCATGGGTGAAATGCTACAGCGTTATCCGTGTGTTTGCGGATTTATCTATGAACGTAAGAAATACCAACAAGCATTTCTGGCACTGTTGCCGAGGAAGCACTGGTTAAAGATAACATTGTATACATCTATAATCATACTATGATTAATGAAACCTTGGTTTAAGCAGGTTAACCTTGATTTGGTTTCTCTTTTATGTGAAAACAGGTTGTCACGCCCAGAAATTTAGCCAAATTTCCAGACTATTTTGTGTAGTAAATTCCTGTCCAGGAATCAACCATGGTACACAAAATGACAAATCAATAAACAGATCCAAACTTAAATTAAAGCGTAAAATACTTACGGCAGAGGCGCTTAGTCCTCACACCCAAAAGGAAACAGTAGCAGAAAGAAGGCGATCCTAGCGGGGCTTCAGCTCCACTCCACGAGCAAACTCAACTGGGGTCTGAGCCTTGGTTCTCTAACACCGTCTTTGACTCAGAAGCACTACACTTCTGGAAAAGGGGGAAATAAAAGGTTGAGTACAACCACCGTACTGAACAAGTCACGTCGAGGATGTAGACGTGCAAGGGGAGAGAAAGAGGGGCTTGGGACTAGTTGCATAAAAGCGGTTCCAAACATTTATATTTTAATAACAGTAAAACAGTTGTTTAATTAAGGCAAGATTAATCCTCCACTGAATAACGCTAAACCACGTTGAACAGACCCAACCATTCCACCTGAACTACATCATTTTATTAACTCAAATTATTAAGGATGAGACTAATCACGGTGAATATGGTCGATCATCCATAACCATGGGCACGACTATTCGAATAGTTCTACTCCAATAAGAGGACTACAACTATACCCACAAGACATAATCCACCATATTTCATCGTGTCTGGTCGGACACGTTACCATATGAGTGATTGTGACAAGACCACATTGCAGGTTTCGCCCCTACCCCTAAATCCAGGGTAGGCAGCTTCCCCTTGTGCTGCGGTGAATCCAGAAGCCGATCAACCGGATGGCCCGGCTGACCCAACTCCATCACACCCACCCTTGGCTGGGTACGTCAGCCAGAGAAAAGCTACACTACAAGTCCAGCAGTTGCCCATTGTTGCTTGTGGTAAGTATGGTAAGTCTTCAAGGGTTTCCCGCGAACCGGTCCTTAATTGTCATGGGTGTGACAAGCAAAACCATGCACCCACAACCCACCATTTCAGTCATAATTTAGTGGGATAATTATGACCAATAAGCATGGCCAGGTGTCTCGAGCTCACGACTCAACAAGGTAATGAATGTAATTAATGTAATTCCCATTAGGTGAGCTAGTTATAATTAAGCATGGCTAAGCATATGTAATTCTAGCAAATTCAACATAAGTGACTTAAGCTAGTAAAAATTATCAGCCAAGTTTGACAAAGGAATGTGTATAAATAAAACATGGCACAAGCAAGAAGATAGGTAAATCCATAATCTCATGTAATTAGCAAAACATGCAATTTTATTTGCAAATGGTAAAACTTTAATAAAGTGGGATCAATATGCTTCAAGGAGGAATGTGACTTACCTTGCTTCTTCAAACGATCTTCCAAATTCTTTTCCTCGTGAGTGCGAAATTCCGAAAGAGCGGAGTCTACATGCTGCCAAGCAAACGAGGGAAAAACCTAATAAAAACCAAGTAAACAGTACATGAAAAGTAAACAAACATGTATAGAGCTCAATTTTAGATGAATTTTGCAATTTGAATGGCCCAATTTTGAGTTCGTACGAATTAGATATGAATTTTAGAAGTTTTGAGCCATTTAAATGTATTCTAGAAATTAAATTGATTCATTGCACAATGATTAGTTATTTTATAAAGGAAAAGTTAGGGCTGATGTCAGCGAGGAAGGGGGCTGACGTCAGTGGCTCAAGGGGCGCTGGTCCACGGTGGACCAAGTCCATGGGACCGGGGAGGTGCGGTGCACCTCGGGGGCCACGTGGGCAGCTGAGTTGGGCGGCCCCGATCCGCCTCTCGACGGATCAGACGGTTGCGGATGTGCATGGGCACGGACGGCCCCGATCTATCGAGGGCAGATCAGACGGCTGGGGAGCGATGCATGCATGGTGCAACCGCGGCTAAGGCCAGCGTGGCCCGGGCATGGCGCGTGCGGCGACCGATGACCGGCTGGCGGTGCAAAGCGACGGCGCACGACGCGAAGTGGCGGGGTCCATGCGGGCGGAGACGCGCTCATGGGAGGGCCGCGGCGCGCACAGGAGAGCGAGAGAGAGAGAGAGAGAAAGAGAGAGGGAGGGCTCATCGGAGCGCGACCGGAGCCGAGAATGATGATGGCGGTTGGCGGCTTCGAGCAGCAAATGGTGAGGGAGAGAGGCGGACGAGGATGGCCTCAGCCTCGCGATCTTGACGATGAAGACGACACGGCTTGAAGCGGCAAGGAACGGCGGCCGGGATGGGCGCACGGCAGCGGCGAGGCACGGGATGGCGCAAAGAGGCTAGGGCGCACGGGAGCAAGTGGCGGAAAGGAGAAAATGGAGAGGGGGACGCCGGAGACATTTATAGAGGAATGGGGGCTCGAAAACGGCTCGGGGGAGGGCGTATTTTTCACCGGAGTTAAGAGAGAGAAAGAGTAATGCCGACGATTTCGGATTTGAAATCCGGTCATTTCACGGTGCGAGTTATGCGGGACGTTGCAGGGAAGGTGGGCGGCGTGATGGCGGTGTTAAAGCGCGTGCGGGAGCGGCGAGGAAGCACGGGATTCATGGTGGCGAGGTGGTGTGGGGTCGACGGTGGCGCGGCCGGAGGTAGGGGATGGGCCCGACAGGTCGGTGACCCTGAGAGTGAGGGAGTGTAGGGGGTGTCACCACGGGGTACCCTATGGACAGGAATTTATGTCCCACTGAAGTGAAAACCGAGAGTCCTCGGGGACATGGTCGATGGCCCGATTCCCTCCTGCAGGGTCGGATGTCACGACCTTACCCCGAGTCTGACCTCGGTTTTCCTCTCTCGAACCCGTCAACCACGGCCCAACCTCGACTATCCTCAGGACAAGACTTGGCACGCAAGAAGAAAGAGGGAGGAGACAGCCCCGGCAGAGACTGACGTCACTCGATAGCATAGTACATACATCTCAGGTGGAGGAGAGATCCCAAGGCGAGAGAGAGAAAGCACAAGATGCCCACGGTGTATAGGTGTTGATGATTTTTCCCACGTGCTTGCGTAGGAGGTCAGTTTAACTCCAGTGCAGGTCCAAAATTGGTCGCCTTTGGTGATTGCGCGGGCGTGCCAGTTGGTTTGATCCTGCAACGAACAAGAAACAAAGAATAGGCGATTAAATTAAAATTAGATCCTACTCGATCGGCTAAAGATATTCATAATATATAGTTACCATTCCCAAAGTGCATTTAGACTAAGTGATTGGGATAGATTGGTAGTATACCGAGACAGTATAAACCACTTATATCTAAAAACACAACAGAATACTAATTACATATATTTATAGCTTAGTCGATGTCGTAGATCTAATTTAAATCGGCTAATACTCCGATATGTTTTACATGAAGATATTAATCTGAACTAAATACACTAAACCAAGATCAATCGGATGTTAATGTGTCTTAACAGATTGATACCGGGCTTAGTATATTTAAATAGATTAAGATCTTAATATAAAAGACAATTTCAATACATCTAGTAGCAATAATACATAAAAGATGATTAAAACAGGTAAGACCGGCTGAAACCCCAGTGCTATCTCTAATAATAATCATTGAGCCGAATAGATCTATATGATTCTAAGAGCGACTTAATAGGTCGATTTGATGTAGCATTAAGTACAAAAAGAAGCACAAGATCTGTTTAGACTAATGAGAACTCCTCGAGATGGTAGATACGCCATATAACCTAAATCAACCTATAGATCTAGCTCTGTTGCCTGCTATCTTGAGGGAGATATTAGCCGATTGGGAGATAGATCTAGACATTGATCTAGATTATATGTCGCATATGATAGATTAAACAGTTTATAACATCAGGATCAGAGTATCATGATGATGAAAGCACTAAACCCGATAACACAAACCGCTTGTAACAAGAAGTTACCTTGTCTGGAGATCGAAACTCGATGCAGCCCAAGAACGAGGCAAAAACACGTCGAGAAAGTAAAAACGGAAAGAGTGGCGATGCACCGAAGTTGTATTGATGTGTGTTGTCATTTTTACAAGGTCTCGGGTCATATTTATACCCGGATACACAATGAGTCCGTAACAGACACGATTCCTATTACAGATTAAATCTTAATTATCTCTAAAAAAACTGACATTATCTATAAAGGAAACTCTACAAAATATCCTAACTTAAAGATACAATTGCTGTTGTAGGACCTTATCCGTAGATGGCAACATCTTTGAAGCACTTTGGAAACCGAATCCAATAGTTATCTCCTAAGCTTTCCTTCCGGAATTGGTTCCTCCTTCTGCTCCCAATCAGAATCGGCTATCAGCTATACTGGTCCAATTCAGACTCAGCCGATTGACTCCGTAGCCAACTCGGACTTTGCCAATGTAGCCTCTGTTTCCAAGGATCGCACGTTTCCTCCGATTCCGCTCCATTCTCTGCTTCAAACTCGGGGATTTGCTTACTAAATTTGGTCGTTAACACATGCCCCCCAAGTCCGCAATATTGGTAATGTTGCGGATTTGTACAATCTTATCCTCGGAAAAACCCTAAGTCGAGTCTGTTTCGGCCGTTACTAAAACTCTTCAAATATCACCTCGGTCGCGCCGAACAAACTCACGTCGTCATCTTTCCGATCCACAAAACCAGCAAATGTTCTTGAGCTCTCCGGCGACCTCCTCGGCTTCCTCGAGCTCACCGCAGCGATCCCCTCTCTCCGACGACAAGAACTGAGGCGATGGCAGCCCTCGCTACTCCATCTGGCTCCGCTCCCGCCGAGTTCCCTGAGGTACGACCCATCGGCTAAACCCTTTTTGTTTTCGCCTTGAGCCACAAATCTGAATTCTAGGTTTTTCAAGTCTTAATTTTGCCCCCTTTTTCCGATTGTAGCATCTTGCGCATCAGATAATGATTCCCAGCTTAATCAATGACCAAAGATACTTCCTAGGGCCTATTAGCAATAAAGGACCCCGCTGAGTTTATCATAGCCGAAACCGATAGGGTGCCCTATAGGATGAAGAACCCCAACTTAGGCCATTGGAACAACACTTTCAAATCCTGGCCCTCGACTGACAAATCCTGGGCCACATGGTACAAAAGGATGCATCCTAGCAAGCAGAGCCATTGGGAGAAAATTGGGATAGCACAGTGCCTAGCCCTTTCAGTAGCCGACATGCCCAAGAACGAACCATTAGTGTCGGTTGCCACTTATTTCTGGAACAACACCCTTAACACCTTCCTTTTCCAGCAAGGTCCAATGACCCCAACCTTAGCTGATGTCTTCATGATAATAGGACTGGATATTATGTCATCGGCTAATCCTAACCGACTAGACAGCAAGGGCCAATTCTCTTTTAAGACTAAGGCGATTGGCGGCTGGAATGGGTATGCCACAATGAATATGGGGACTAGGCCCATCAATGCCAGAGAGCATGCCACATTCCTCATGATGTGGTTAGAAAAGTTCATGTTCTGCGGCTCTAGTTGCGGCCCAACCGCAAACTGGCAAGTAGTAGCCGAAGCCCTAGTGAACAAGACAAAACTCCCTTTGGGCAAATTTCTCCTCGGCTACCTCTATCAACCATTGAGCCAGGCAGCGGCCAAGATAATAGTCGATACCTCGATCGGCACTGGAGGCCCTTGGTGGCTCCTACAACTGTGGCTTGTGCTATTAACTCAGAAAGTTTTCGGTCGGCCAAAACTAGCCGATGCCCGCTTCCCTCTCTTGGAGCTGACAGAGGATAATGAGGGGAACGAAATGACCACCAGGAGATGTCTGTCCTTTGGGGAAGCCGTGGCTACTCACACCGGATCAAAGCAATCAAGTGAGTTGCTGGCCGAATGGTTCATTTCCTTTTATGACGGCCTGGCAAAGAACAATCGGACTTGGTTTTTTTATGAAGACCGAGCAGCGTTTGAGTTGCCGATTGAGTTAAACTTGGACGAAATCAACTCAGACGAATACCCCAAGTGCGGAGGGATCTTCACCATGGCACTAACTCCATGCATACTACCGACTGGAATACACCAAGGCCAAAATGTGCTGAAGAATTAAGAGTTTTACTACCCTGCATCGGCTGGCAGACAATTGGGTCTTGGGTAGTTGCCCATCGGCTGTTACTATGCCGATAAGATTGAAACCCGAGGGTTGATTGATTCGAAGCTTATGATGAACAAACTAATGGAAATAGACATCCCACCCCTCGACAGCCTTGGGGTCATGGAGCTAGCCCACAAAAGGAGCGTGGCATACGACAAGTGGTGGGTGGAGATCAAGCAACACATCTTCCATCAACGCGCCTCCATTTACCTCACCACGCTTCTGCCGGACGAAATCCCCTCTGTAAGTATTTGTATCCTTAAACATTTTTCCTTTGTAGACGACAGACTCGGATCCTTCCTAAGTGAGCATCTCGGGTGTTGCCATCGAGTATCGGCTGCGCATAATCCCGAACGGGGGTGGCTACACTCCATCAGCCGTCGGCTTCAACGCGCCGAATGTGAAGACGCTGCTCTATGGCCAAACCCGTGAGGCCATATCAAGGAAGAAGAGAGCCGCTTCATCGGTTGCTGATCCATCGGCTGCACCTGCAAAGAGACAGAAGAAGCCGAAGCCCACTGTACCAATCGACAACCTACCTTCTCTCGACCCGAGCATCGAGGAAGCACTCAACGAAGAGGTCAGGGACGAAGAGATCTCCCACTCCGTTCAAGAGGCGGCGGCATCAAGCAAATCAGATCAAAGCACAACCACGTCGCCAGCCGACGAACATGTTCAGAAGACCCCCTCACCTCCAAAGCGATTGGTATGTGTTTTTTCTTTTTCAATTCGATCTTCAAATTCTAATCATTCGATCCCTGACCAAGTTCTTTCTTGTAGTTCAAAAGACTAGCCAATCGGCCTCCTCGTCCAGCTTCTTCGGTAATCTTTAATTCTACATCTTCCTTACTTGCTTTCACCTGGCTGATCTGTATTAACACTTGCTCTTTTTTGTAGCCTGCTCGGTCTTCGTCGGCTGCCCCCCGTGCGTCAAGTGAGAGAACCCCATCGGCTACGGGCAGTCACCATGCTGAAGAAGTACCTGCGTCAGTGTTAGTGATATGCCCTAGAGACAACATGGAGATGTTGGATATCACGTCAATGTTTATGTATTTATGAATAAAGTGTTATTCAGTTCCATGAAATAGACATCTTGTATTGATCAATAAGTACGTGACTTATTTATGAGACTCGATATGTATCAATCTATTTCTAAATGATCCACGATCATATATCATATTATGGGAACTAGTATGATTCTAAGATCGACATGTCTATTGATTGATGATCATGTCTCATAGATCATGGGTATGGAGATACCAAATCAATAAACATGGACATATGTGTTAGAGAACACATTGTTGGATAGACCCACCATGAGACACTACAGGGAATTAATGTGCCATTAGTTGGTCTCGGGTAGTGTTGGTACAAAGTCCTTAGACCCGAGATCACCATGGATTCCAACATGTGTAGTAGCCTACTTTGGGACTACCAAACGCTATTCCGTAATCGGGTAGTTATAAAGGTAGTTTTCGGGTTTGCTATGAAACATGAAGTGGGATGTGAGTGATCAAGATGGAATTTGCCCCTCCTTTGGAGAGATATCTGGGCCCCTCGAGGTAATGGATTATGAAAATGCATGGCCATGCTAAGTTGATTGAGGAGTCAATCAACGGAGATAATCCAATACGGTTCGAGTGAATGGTTAAGCTATTGAAGGGATGGCACACATCTTGCCTATAGCTTAACCGGTATCGTGAGGCAAAGGGATTTGTGTACACATTACAGTTCGAGCCGATATTATATTCTTGTATACTATGGTGTCAATATGTGCCGTTAGGCGCCGTTGGGAGTGTCGCTGAGTTGGACTCGAGCCGACGAGTCGGCTAAGTTAGATTATAGCCGAAACCGAGTATACCCGAACCTGCGGGTCGCACGCTTAAGGGGATAAGAACATGCATTCGAGTTGGACTCGAATACGTCTCGATCGGATAGAGATCCGATCGGATAGAGTCCCGTGGGCTTACGACGTACGGGCAGCCAACTCTATGAGATTCGGATAGGATCCGATTTGAAATAGAGTCCTGATCGGCCACGAGTCCCAGTCGGCCAACTCTATATAAAGGAGGGAGGGGTAGAGAGCTGCAACACGTCAATTGATCGCATTGAACCAAATCCGCAATAGAAGTCGCCGAGATCAATCTCCACGGAAACCCTCCCCACTTTCGAGCCAAACCCTAGCCTTGCATCGCGTGCTAGCACACGGGTGTTCGGCGTTCTGTCCCCAGACGTGTGGATACCGGTAGAGGCGCTGCTACGTTGCGCGCTGTTGATCGGCTACGAATCGGCTGTGGAGGAATCGGCTGCGGTCGAGCGCGTCGGAGCGAGGCGCGAGAACGCGGTCAGACGACTCGACAAATCGGCTACATCCGCGAATTGGCTGATTGGTGAATCGGCTGTCCCCGGGAATCGGTTGTCGGCTTGCGGAAATCGGCTACACTGTTTCGGATCGGATATTCATGATTGGCTATTCCGCTGCACTCTACTCCAATCGGTAACGATCTATCGGCCCTTACTTGCAAGTGTTCCTGGTTTGCGTGGTTAAAAGTTTTTGTTTTTGGCTAGCGTAGCCTCCGTGTAACCCTTCAGTGGTTTCAGTGCTAATCTTGCTTAGTTCGGGTTTTAGATTGGATCTGGAACAAGTTTTGCGCACGGGTTGATTAGATCAATCGGTTTTACGAGATTTGTTGAGGAGAGTTCATGGTAATTGCGTTCCTTGATAGTGTATCAGAACGACGTAATGTGATTACGTCGAAGCAATATCCATAAAACTCGGTTTGAGTCGGCTTCGAGATAGCGTTCCTTGATAGTGTATCGGAACGGTATAATGTGATTATGCCGAAGCTATCGCGTAGTCCGATCTTATTTGCTACCTCGCGCCTACGCAAACCATCTCCCTTGATAGTGTATCGGGACGACATAATATGATTATGCCGACATGGTTTTCGTAAGTGATTTCATAGATTGGATCTATGAATTTCGTGTGTGTGTTCGGGCGCTGCCCTGAAGCCCGCGAGGCGGCTTTCCCCTCGACCTCCCGCCGTGTGCGTACCCCTCATAGGTCGTCTCGATGCCGTTTCTCGCGATAGGTAGAAAACATTTCTACGCCTAACTTGTTTTTCCGAGAATGCTTTGAGATGGTATGGCCCTATTGTATGTATGAGATGCATGTGATGCATGTAATATTCTTTCATATGTGCAATCCTGTAATATTCTTTCATACGTGCAATGCTTGTAATATTCTTTCACGACTGCGAGTCGATGTAATCTTCAATTAGAGCTTCTATAGTAGTAGCTTAGTTTGAAGAAATCAAGCATCATGCACATTGGAAGATGGTGCCGAAGATGGAGATCCTCGGCGCATGGAGATGGAGATCACCATGTGAAGGGGGCCATACTATTTCATAATATGTTATTCTACTTGCTTTCATATATGTGATATGTTTGTTTGATAGGATAGCATCCCTCACAAAATTAAGTAGTAATGATGCCCTTCCAAATGTTGCACCCGTCACCGTTATGCTCGTCAATGGTGGGTCCGCAAAGCGAGTGCCATTCTCTATCATAACACGAGGGGGTATATGTCGGACATATACACAGAGCATTTGATTTACTTAACAAGGCTATCAAAACAGTTTTGGGCCTTGGGGCATAGGTTGGCGCCGGGGCATGGAGATGCCACACCAACAACAAGAGTCACATAGAGATGTGATTAGCACGGTGTTGCTTACCGATGTTACTAATTTTCTAGCAGTGATGCCAAAGCTCACTAGAAAATTAATTAACATGTGGATCTTGACCCAATACGTAACCTAGAGGGAAGGTGGAAAATACGTTATGGGAGTCTTATGTTAAATTGTTTAACAATAGACATAGCATAAACATTGTGCTAAACTTTGCTTTTTCATTGTAGAATAAATGGCGGCTAATACTACACCCAAGTATCTTTAATTTGCGATCTATTCTCGAAAAGGAAAAATTAAATGGAACAAACTTTATGGATTGATATCGCAACTTGAGAATTGTTCTCAAGCAAGAGCGTAAGGAGTACGTTCTTGAAGTACCCTATCCCGAGGATTTGCCTAATAATGCCACCGCAACGCACGGAGGGCTTACGAGAAGCACACTAATGATGCCCTAGATATAAGTTGTCTCATGCTTGCTACAATGTCCCCCGAGCTTCGAAGCAATATGAGAGCAGCGATGCTCACACTATTATTCGGGGACTGCGTGGTATGTTTGAGAACCAAGCTCGGGCCGAGAGGTTCAACACCTCAAAGTCCTTGTTTGCGTGCGAGCTTGTTGAGGGAATCCCGTCATCCGCATGTGATAAAAATGATTGGCTACATTGGGAGTCCGGAAAACTAGGTTTTCCCCTTAGCCAAGAGTTGGCTACGATGTGATTCTCCGCCGCTCCCTCCGAGCTTCGAGCCATTCATATTAAATTATCACATGAACAATATGGATAGAACCTTGGCTGAATTACATGGGATGCTAAAGACAGGAGGAGAGTATCCAGAAAAATGGTCATCATATGATGATGATGCGAAGGCTAAGCGCAAACCACTGTCAAGAAACTTTGCACCAAGAGGAAGTTAACTCCCAATGAGATCGCGAGTGCCTCCAATGCAAAGAAGGGCAAGAAGGGGTCGGCGGCATCGATGCCGTTTGCTTCTACTACAAGGAGACAGGCCACCTGAAAAGAAACTGCAAGAAATACATGGAGGATCTCAAAAAGAAGCAAAGTACGACTTCGCCGGTATTAATGTTATAGACATTAATCTTGCTACTTCACCTACGACTCTTGGGTATTTGATACCGGATCGGTAGCTCATATTTGCAAATCGTTGCAGGGAAAGAGAAGAAGTAGAGGCTTAAGAAGGGCGAGGTGAACCGCGCGTCGGCAATGGAGCAAGCGTTGCTACGGTTGCTTGTCGGCACGATACCACTTCATCTACCTTCGGATTAGTTTTGGAATTGAATAATTGTTATTGTGTTCCAACACTATGTCAAAACCTTATTTCCGCTTCATGTTTGCAAGCGGAAGGATATGATTTTAGATCAATGAACAATGGTTGTTCAATATATCTCGAGATATGTTCTATTTTCATGCTCCATTGGTGAATGGATTATACGTTTTGAATCTTGAAGCGTCTCCCATCTATAACATTAATACGAAAGGCAACTCTCTAATGATACAAACCCCACGTTTATCTAGCATTGTCGCTTAGGCCATATAAATAAGAAACGCATGGAGAAGCTCCATAAGGATGGATTGCTTCACTCTTTTGATTTTGAATCATTTGAGACATGTGAGTCTTGTTTACTTGGTAAGATGACAAAAGCACCTTTCACGGGACATAGTGAGAGAGCAAGTGACTTGTTGGCACTCGTACATACGCGATGTATGTGGACCAATGAGCTCAACGACCGAGAGGTGGTTATCGTACTTCATTACCTTTACGATGACTTTAGTAGATATGGTTATATCTACTTAATGAGGCACAAGTCTGAATCCTTTGAAAAGTTCAAAGAATTCCAGAATGAAGTACAGAATCATTTAGGAAAAAATCAAGTTTCTACGATCGGATCATGGAGGGGAATACTTGAGCCAAGAGTTTGGAAATCATCCGAAAGATTGTGGAATTGTTCCACGCTAACTCTGCGAGGAACTCCACAATGGAACGAAGTGTCCGAACGGAGAAATCGCACCTTGTTGGACATGGTGCGGTCGATGATGAGCCAAAGTGATCTTTCGTTATCCTTCGGGGATATGCTCTTGAAACACTGCGCTCACACTAAATAGAATTCCATCTAAGTCGGTTGAAAAGACACCATATGAGATATGGACAGGGCAACCCCTAGTTTGTCTTTTCTCAAAATTTGGGGATGTGAGGCTTATGTAAAACGTTTACGGTCGACAAGCTCACACCCAAATCGACAAGTGCTTCTTTGTGGGATACCCTAAGGAAACTAAGGGATATTACTTTTATAATCGGGAACAAGGCAAAGTGTTTGTCGCCGACGTGGTGTCTTCTTGGAGAAAGAGTTTCTTTCAAGAAGGGTTAGTGGGAGCAGGGTGCATCTTGAAGAAGTTCAAGAAACACCGGAAAATGTTTCAGCGACCACGGAACCACAAACAGAGGAGCAAAGTGTTGCGCCACCGGTTGTAGATACACCAGCCCCACGAAGCTCGAAAGATCACGTCGTGCGCCAGTACTCGGGTGCGGAACAACGTGATATATTGTTGTTGGACAACGATGAGCCTAAGACCTATGAGGAAGCGATGGTGGGACCCGATTCCAACAAGTGGCTTGGAGCCATGAAATCCAAAATAGAATCCATGTACAACAATCAAGTTTGGAACTTGGTTGATCCACCGATGGTGTCAAAACCATTGAGTGTAAATGGGTTTTTAAGAAAAAGCCGATATGGATGGAAATGTTCACATCTATAAGGCGCGATTGGTGGCGAAAGGTTTTAAACAGATTCAAGGAGTTGATTATGATGAAACCTTCTCGCTCATCGCAATGCTTAAATCTATTCGATTATCCTAGCGATTGCTGCATATTTCGATTATGAGATATGACGGATGGATGTCAAAATGGCTTTCCTAAATGGAAACCTAAGCGAGGATGTATACATGATACAACCTCGGGGATTTGTCGATCCAAAATCGCTCGGAAAGATATGCAAGCTACGAAATCCATTTGTGGATTGAATCAAGCATCTCGGAGTTGGAATATTCGTTTTGATGAAGTAATCAAAGGGTTTGGTTTCATCAAAAACGAAGAGGAGGCCTGTGTTTACAAAAGGTCGGTGGGAGCGCAATTGTATTTCTAATCTTATATGTGGATGACATATTGTTGATTGAAAATGATATCCCTATGCTAGAATCATGTCAAGTCTTCATTGAAAAATAGTTTTTCCGTGAAAGACTTAGGGAGGCAGCATACATATTAGCATTCGGATCTATAGAGATAGATCCAAGAGGCTAATTGAATTAAGCCAAAGTACATACATCGACAAGGTGTTGAAAAGGTTCAACATGCATGATTCCAAGAAAGGTTTTTGCCCATGTCACGGTATTAATCTTAGCAAGAATCGGTGTCCTCGGACACATGATGAGCGGAATAAGATGGGTATGGTTCCATATGCTTCGGCAATTGGATCCATCATGTATGCCATGCTTTGTACACGTCCGGATGTCTCGTACGCTTTGAGTGCTACGAGCGAGATACATCGAGATCCGGGTGAAGGTCACTGGATCGCAGTAAAGAATATCCTTAAGTACTTGAGAAGAACTAAGGATATGTTCCTAGTCTATGGAGGTGAAGAAGAGCTCGTTGTAAGTGGTTACACCGATGCTAGCTTCCAAACGGACAAGGATGATTATAGATCGCAATGCGGGTTCGTGTTCGCCCGAACGGAGGCGCAGTCATGGAAGAGTTTCAAGCGGGATACTTGCTGATTCTATAACGGAGGCCGAGTATATTGTTGCTTGAAGCTGCAAAGGAGGCTGTTTGGATCAAGAAATTCGTTTCGAGCTTGGTGTGATGACCAGTAGCGGTCCAATGTCTCTCTATTGTGATAATAGTGGAGCCATTGCGCAAGCCAAGGAGCCGAGGTCACATCGAAGTCCAAACACATACTTCGGCGATATCATCTCATCCGCGAGATAGTGGACAGAGGTGATGTCAAGATATGCAAAGTGCACACGGATCTCAACATAGCCGATCCGCCGACAAAACCTCTCCCTCGGCCAAGCATGAGGCGCACACAAGAGCAATGGGTACTAGATACTTACATGATTGACTCTAGTGCAAGTGGAAGATTGTTAGTGATATGCCCTAGAGGCAACATGGAGATGTTGGATATCACGTCAATGTTTATGTATTTATGAATAAAGTGTTATTCGGTTCCATGAAATAGACATCTTGTATTGATCAATAAGTACGTGACTTATTTATGAGACTCGATTTGTATGAATCTATTTCTAAATGATCCTCGATCATATATCATATTATGGGAACTAATATGATTCTAAGATCGGCATGTCTATTGATTGATGATCATGTCTCATAGATCATGGGTATGGAGATACCAAATTAATAAACATGGACATATGTGTTAGAGAACACAATGTTGGATAGACCCACCATGAGACACTATAGGAATTAATGTGCCATTAGTTGGTCTCGGGTAGTGTTGGTACAAAGTCCTTAGACCCGAGATCACCATGGATTCCAACATGTGTAGTAGCCTACTTTGGGACTACCAAACGCTATTTCGAATCGGGTAGTTATAAAGGTAGTTTTCGGGTTTGCTATGAAACATGAAGTGGGATGTGAGTGATCAAGATGGAATTTGCCCCTCCTTTGGAGAGATATCTCGGCCCGTCGAGGTAATGGATTATGGAAATGCATGGCCATGCTAAGAGTATTGAGGAGTCAATCAACGGAGATAATCCAATACGGTTCGAGTGAATGGTTAAGCTATTTAAGGGATGGCACACATCTTGCCTATAGCTTAACCGGTATCGTGAGGCAAAGGGATTTGTGTACACATTACGGGTTCGAGCCGATATTATATTCTTGTATACTATGGTGTCAATATGTGCTTGCTAGGCGCCGTCGTGGATGTGCGGCTGAGTTGGACTCGAGCCGAAGGTCGGCTAAGTTAGACTATAGCGGAAACCGAGTATACGGAACCTAGGGTCACACGCTTAAGGGGATAAGAACAGGCATTCGAGTTGGACTCGGATACGGCTTGATCGGATAGAGATCCGACCGGATAGAGTCCGTGGGCTTACGACGTACGGGCAACCAACTCTATGAGATTCGGATAGGATCCGATTTGAAATAGAGTCCTGATCGGCCACGAGTCCCGCGCCAACTCTATATAAAGGAGGGAGGGGTGGAGAGCTGCAACACGTCAATTGATCGCATTGAACCGAATCCGCAATAGAAGTCGCCGAGATCAATCTCCACGGAAACCCTCCCCACTTTCGAGCCAAACCCTAGCCTTGCATCGCGTGCTAGCACACGGGTGTTCGGCGTTCGTCCCCGGACGTGTGGATACCGGTAGATGTGCCGCTACGTTGCGCGCCGTTGATCGGCTACGAATCGGCCGTGGAGGAATCGGCCGCGGTCGAGCGCGTCGAGCGAGGCGCGAGAACGCGGTCGACGACTCGGCGAATCGGCTACATCCGTGAATCGGCTGATTGGTGAATCGGCTGTCCCCGGGAATCGGCCGTCGGCTTGCGGGAATCGGCTACACTTGTTCCGGATCGGATAGTCCGATTGGCTATTCCGCCGCACTCTACTCCAATCGGTAACATATATCGGCCCTTACTTGCAAGTGTTCCCTGGTTTGCGCGGTTAAAAGTTTTTGTTTTTGGCTAGCGTAGCCTCCGCGTAACCCTTCAGTCAGCTCCTGTCGTCCGAGTAAGCATACTTTTCTTCTTTCAAGAGCTTATATCGGGTACCCATGTCTCATCCTTATGACTCTGAATCCTTCCTGCAGACTTTAGCCGATCTAGTCCCATTTGATATCATCGGCAAAGAAGAAGAAGTAACTAGCCTCGGCGAAGAAGAAGAAGTAACTATCCAGGATCGGCCGCTATAGCCGACGACCTTAAGGAAAAGCTTCAAGATATCCATCGTCGGCTAGATATCAATATGGACTAATTGGTCGTGGAGTGCGGGCCGATCCGAGCATGCTTCAACGACATTCAAAATCAGCTTCCTGAAAACTTGGCCGAATAGATCTCCCAAGCCGCATTCATCGACCTTCACCGGTTCAAGCTGGAGCGGGCCATGCAAAGAATGATCGATAGACGAGCCCAAACCGACTTGGCGGCTATAATTGATGCCACGGTGAAGAACCTTGTGACTGAGAAGGCCAAGTTGGACGAGCTGGCGGCCGGGCCATCGGCTACACAGCAAAAAATCAGCCAACTTGAAGCAGAGGAAGCCGATTTGCTGGCGAAGCTAGAGCGGTGCAGGACCAAAGATCGCTGAAGAGAAGCATGTACTAGCCGATCTCTCCAAGGCCACTGAAGAGCAAAGAGCCAAAGTGACTTCCGCCATCAAGTTCTTGGGAGATCTCAACAAATCGGTTAAGGCGATCCTAGGCACCGAGGAGGAAGACCTCGCAGCAATCGATCAGATCAAAGCGATCAAGGACAACGCGATGTCGACTATTCAAAAATTCCTCAGAATGTAATAGGGCTAGGCTCTGAAACCTTTGGCGACAACTTGTACACATAACTTTTGTAATCGGCCCAGTATGCTTTAAATATCAATCATATATGCTCTGCCGATTTACTCAGTCTTCATATCTCGAATGGTTCAAACGTTTTCAAAATCCGAAAAATTTTGAAGTCCTCATTCTGATCTCTGATTTTGTATGACATATATGCCCCCCTAATTTTCTCAATGTTGCCTTCAGCATTGATAAAATTATAAGGAGAAACTATCTAACACCTATTGGCTAAACTCAGCCGATTTGAAAAATCAAAGGGGAAAAACTTGAGTAAAAATGTCCTAAAGGCGATGTGCGTATATTCTCACAACACATCGGTAGCATGGATGGGCAAGAACTTAGCTGAATCATGAATTGATCCAAATACTGGGGTAATATTTTTTCAAGTACTTGCCGTTAAGAGCCCTTCCAAACACTTCTCCGTCTAATCCTTCTAGCATATAGGCTCCCTTAGAGACGCATTTGTGGATCACCCTTCCCAGTTAGGTGACCACTTGCCGAATTTGCTATCTCTTGAACCGATCGATAATATCAGCTTTTAAACGAGCTCGCATTTCTCAAAAGACTTAGGCACAACCTTTTTGTTATAATGACGAGCCATCCGTTCTTTATCTCTAGTCACCTTCTCCAAGGCACACATCCTTGACACAACCAAGTCTTCAGATTCATCCACCATCAGATTATAATAGTCATCGGCTGTCAACTCGTCTTGTAACTGAATCCTTCTTGAGCCGATGATATTCTCCCATGGCAAAACTGCTTCATGTCCGTAGACCAGCTTGTATGGAGGCACCTGGATTGATCCGTGACAGGCCATCCAATAAGCCCATAGTGATTCGGCCAATCGGCTATGCCATTGTTTTGGGTACTCAACGATCTTCCTCTTCATCAGCTTGATCAAACTTTTATTCAAAGCCTCAGCTTGTCCATTATGTTAGTGATATGCCCTAGAGGCAACATGGAGATGTTGGATATCACGTCAATGTTTATGTATAAATGAATAAAGTGTTATTCAGTTCCATGAAATAGACATCTTGTATTGATCAATAAGTACGTGACTTATTTATGAGACTCTATATGTATGAATCTATTTCTAAACGATCCCTGATCATATGTCATATTGTTGGAACAAATATGATTCTAAGATCGGCATGTTTATTGATTGATGATCATGTCTCATAGATCATGGGTATGGAGATACCAAATCAATAAACATGGACATATGTGTTGGAGAACACATTGTTGGATAGACCCACCATGAGACACTACAGAATTAATGTGCCATTAGTTGGTCTCGGGTAGTGTTGGTACAAAGTCCTTAGACCTGAGATCACCATGGATTCCAACATGTGTAGTAGCCTACTTTGGGACTACCAAACGCTATTCCGTAATCTGGGTAGTTATAAAGGTAGTTTTCGGGTTTGCTATGAAACATGGAGTGGGATGTGAGTGATCAAGATGGAATTTGCCCCTCCTTTGGAGAGATATCTCAGGCCCCTCGAGGTAATGGATTATGGAAATGCATGGCCATGCTAAGTTGATTGAGGAGTCAATCAACGCACGATAATCCAATACGGTTCGAGTGAATGGTTAAGCTATTGAAGGGATGGCACACATCTTGCCTATAGCTTAACCGGTATCGTGAGGCAAAGGGATTTGTGTACACATTACAGGTTCGAGCCGATATTATATTCTTATATACTATGGTGTCAATATGTGCTTGCTAGGCGCCGCTGTGGTCGGCTGAGTTGGACTCGAGCCGACGGCCGGCTAAGTTAGACTATAGCCGAAACCGAGTATACCCGAACCTACGGGGTTGCACGCTTAAGGGGATAGAATAGATATTCGAGTTGGACTCGGATACGGCTCGATCGGATAGGGATCCGATCGGATAGAGTCTTATGGGCTTACGACGTATGGGCGGCCAACTCTATGAGATACGGATGAGATCCGATTCAAAATAGAGTCCTAATCGGCCACTAGTCCCGGTCGGCCAACTCTATATAAAGGAGGGAGGGGTGGAGAGCTACCACAGTCAATTGCATCGCGTGCAACGAAGTCGCCGAGATCAATCTCCACGGAAACCCTCCCCACTTTCGAGCCAAACCCTAGCCTTGCATCGCGTGCTAGCACACGGGTGTACGGCGTTCGTCCCCGGACGTGTGGATACCGGTAGAGGCGCTGCTACGTTGCGCGCGTTGATCGGCTACAATCGGAGCGATCGGCGTGGTGGAATCGGCCGCGGTCGGGCGCATCGGAGCGAGGCGTGAGAACGTGGCGGACGACTCGAATCGGCGATTGGCGAATCGGTGTCTTCGAGAATCGGCTACACTGCTCCGGATCGGATTGCCCCGATTGGCTATTCCGCTGCACTCTACTCCAATCGGTAACGATCTATCGGCCCTTACTTGCAAGTGTTCCTGGTTTGCGCGGTAAAAAGTTTTGTTTTCGGCTAGCGTAGCCTCCGCATAACCCTTCGGTGGTATCGAGCTAATCTTGCTTAGTTCGGGTTTTAGATTAGATCTGGAACAAGTTTTGCGCATGGGTTGATTAGATCATTCGGTTTTACGGGATTCGTTGAGGAGAGTTAATGGTAATTGCGTTCCTTGATAGTGTATCGGAACGACGTAATGTGATTACGTCGAAGCAATTTCCATATAACTCGGTTTGAGTCGGCTTCGAGATAGCGTTCCTTGATAGTGTATCGAATGGTATAATGTGATTATGCCGAAGCTATCTCGTAGTCCGATCTTGTTAGCTGCCTCGCGCCTACGCAAACCATCTCCCTTGATAGTGTATCGGGACGGCATAATATGATTATGCCGACATGGTTTCTTAAGCGAATTCATAGATTGGATCTATGAATTTCGTGTGGTGTTCCGGCGTGTGCGTACCCCCTTATAGGTCGTCTCGGTGCCATAGCTCTGCGATAAGTAGAAAACGTTTCTACGCCTAACTTGTTTTTGCAGAGAATTCTTTGAGATGGTATGGCCCTATTGTATGTATGAGATGTATGAGATGCATGTGATGCATGTAATATTCTTTCATATGTGCAATCCTCGTAATATTCTTTCATACGTGCAATGCTTGTAATATTCTTTCACGACTGCGAGTCGATGTAATCTTCAATTAGAGCTTCTATAGTAGTAGCTTAGTTTGAAGAAATCAAGCATTTGGCACTCGAAAGAACGGTGATGAAGATGGAGATCCTGTACAACACGGCATGGAGATGGAGATCACCATGTGAAGGGGGCCATACTATTTCATTATATGCTATTCTATCTGCTTTCATATATGTGATATGTTTGTTTGATAGGATAGCATCCTCGCAAAATTAAGTAGTAATGATGTCCTTCCAAATGTTGCACCCGTCACCGTTATGCTCGCCAATGGTGGGTCCGCCAAAGCGAGTGCCATTCTCTATCATAACACGAGGGGTATATGTCGGACATATACAGCAGAGCATTTGGTTTACTTAACAAGGCTATCAAAACAGCTTTTGGGCCTTGGGGCATAGGTTGGGGCCGTGGCATGGAGATGCCACACCAACAACAAGAGTCACATAGAGATGTGATTAGCAAGGAGTTGCTTACCGATGTTATTAATCTTCTAGCAGTGATGCCAAAGCTCACTAGAAAATTAATTAACATGTGGATCTTGACCCAATACGTAACCTAGAGGGAAGGTGGAAAATATGTAATGGGAGTCTAATGTTAAATTGTTTAACAATAGACATAGCATAAACATTGTGCTAAACTTTGCTTTTTCGTTGTAGAATAAATGGCGGCTAATACTACACCCAGCTTCTTTTAATGTGCGATCTATTCTCGAAAAGGAAAAATTAAATGGAACAAACTTTATGGATTGGTATCGCAATTTGAGAATTGTTCTCAAGCAAGAGCGTAAGGAGTACGTTCTTGAAGTACCCTATCCCGAGGATTTGCCAAATAATGCCACCGCAACGCACGGAGGGCTTATGAGAAGCACACTAATGATGCCCTAGATATAAGCGGTCTCATGCTTGCTACAATGTCCCCCGAGCTTCGAAGCAATATGAGAGCAACGATGCTCACACTATTATTCGGGACTGTGTGGCATGTTTGAGAACCAAGCTCGGGCCGAGAGGTTCAACACCTCAAAGTCCTTGTTTGCGTGCGAGCTTGTTGAGAGGAATCCCGTCATCCGCATGTGATAAAGATGATTGGCTATATCGAGAGTCCGGAAAAACTAGGTTTTCCCCTTAGCCAAGAGTTGGCTACGATGTGATTCTCCGCCGCTCCCTCCGAGCTTCGAGCCATTCATATTAAACTATCACATGAACAATATGGATAGAACCTTGGCTAAATTGCATGGGATGCTAAAGACAGTGAGGAGAGTATCCAGAAAAACGGTCATCATGTGATGATGATGCGAAGGCAAAGCGCAAACCACTGTCAAGAAACTTTGCACCAAGAGGAAGTTAACTCCCGATGAGATCGCGAGTGCCTCTAATGCAAAGAAGGGCAAGAAGGGTCGGCGGCATCGAGATGCCGTTTGCTTCTATTGCAAGGAGACAGGCACCCTTGGAAGAGGAACTGCAAGAAGTACATGGAGGATCTCAAAAGAAGCAAAGTACGACTTACGCTTCAGTATTAATGTTATAGACATTAATCTTGCTACTTCACCTACCGACTCTTGGGTATTTGATACCGGATCGGTAGCTCATATTTGCAAATCGTTGCGGGGAATGAGAAGAAGTAGAGGCTTGAGAAGGGGAGAGTGAACTGCGCGTCGGCAATGGAGCAAGCGTTGCTCGCGTTCTTGTCGGCACCGTACCACTTCATCTACCTTCAGGATTAGTTTTGGAATTAAATAATTGTTATTGTGTTCCAACACTATGTCAAAACGTTATTTCCGCTTTATGTTTGCAAGCGGAAGGATATGATTTTAGATCAATGAACAATGGTTGTTCAATATATCTCGAGATATGTTCTATTTTCGTGCTCCATTGGTGAATGGATTATACGTTTTGAATCTTGAAGCGTCTCCCATCTATAACATTAATACTGAAAAAACAACTCTCTAATGATATAAACCCCACGTTTATCGGCATTGTCGCTTAGGCCATATAAATAAGAAACGCATGGAGAAGCTCCATAAGGATGGACCGCTTCACTCTTTTGATTTTGAATCATTTGAGACATGTGAGTCTTGTTTACTTGGTAAGATGACAAAGGCACCTTTCACGGGACACAGTGAAAGAGCAAGTGACTTGTTGGCACTCATACATACCGATGTATGTGGACCAATGAGCTCAACGGCCGAGGTGGTTATCGGTACTTCATTACCTTTACCGATGACTTTAGTAGATATGGTTATATCTACTTAATGAGGCATAAGTCCGAATCCTTTGAAAAGTTCAAAGAATTCCGAATGAAGTACAGAATCATTTAGGGAAAACAATCAAGTTTCTACGATCGATCGTGGAGGGGAATACTTGAGCCAAGAGTTTGGTAATCATCCGAAAGATTGTGGAATTGTTCCACGCTTGACTCCGCCAGAACTCCACAATGGAACGGAGTGTCCGAACGGAGAAATCGCACCTTGTTAGACATGGTGCGGTCGATGATGAGCCAAAGTGATCTTCCGTTATCCTTCGGGATATGCTCTTGAAACAATACGCTCACACTAAATAGAGTTCCATCTAAGTCGGTTGAAAAGACACCATATGAGTTATGGACGGGCAACCCCCTAGTTTGTCTTTTCTCAAAATTTGGGGATGTGAGGCTTATGTAAAACGTTTACGGTCGACAAGCTCACACCCAAATCGACAAGTGCTTCTTTGTGGGATATCCTAAGGAAACTAAGGGATATTAGTTTTATAATCGGGAACAAGGCAAAGTGTTTGTCGCCCGACATGGTGTCTTCTTGGAGAAAGAGTTTCTTTCAAGAAGGGTTAGTGGGAGCAGGGTGCATCTTGAAGAAGTTCAAGAAACACCAAAAAATGTTTCAGCGACCACGTAACCACAACAGAGGTGCAAAGTGTTGCGCCACCGGTTGTAGATACACCACCCACGGAGAAAAAGATCACGTCGTGCGCCCGACAGTACACAAAGTGCGAAACAACGTGATATATTGTTGTTGGACAACGATGAACCTAAGACCTATGAGGAAGCGATGGTGGGACCCGATTCCAACAAGTGGCTTGGAGCCATGAAATCCGAAATAGAATCCATGTACGACAATCAAGTTTGGAACTTGGTTGATCCACGATGGTGTCAAAACCATTGAGTGTAAATGGGTTTTTAAGAAAAGGCCGATATGGATGGAAATGTTCACATCTACAAGGCGCGATTGGTGGCGAAAGGTTTTAAACAGATTCAAGGAGTTGATTATGATGAAACCTTCTCGCCCGTCGCAATGCTTAAATCTATTCGGATTATCCTAGCGATTCTGCATATTTCGATTATGAGATATGGCGGATGGATGTCAAAACGGCTTTCCGAATGGAAACCTAAGCGAGGATGTATACATGATACAACCTCGGGTTTTGTCGATCCAGAATCGCTGGAAAGATATGCAAGCTACGAAGTCCATTTATGGATTGAAGCAAGCATCTCGGAGTTGGAATATTCGTTTTGATGAAGTAATCAAAGGGTTTGGTTTCATCAAAAATGAAGAAGAGGCCTGTGTTTACAAAAAGGTCAGTGGGAGCGCAATTGTATTTCTAATCTTATATGTGGATGACATATTACTGATTGGAAATGATATCCCTATGCTAGAATCCGTCAAGTCTTCATTGAAAAATAGTTTTTCCATGAAAGACTTAGGGAGGCAGCATACATATTAGGCATTCGGATCTATAGAGATAGATCCAAGAGGCTAATTGGATTAAGCCAAATTACATACATTGACAAGGTGTTGAAAAGGTTAAACATGCATGATTCCAAGAAAGGTTTCTTGCCCATGTCACATGGCATTAATCTTAGCAAGAATCGGTGTCCTCGGACACATGATGAGCGGAATAAGATGGGTATGGTTCCATATGCTTCGGCAATTGGATCCATCATGTATGCCATGCTTTGTACACGCCGGATGTCTCGTACGCTTTGAGTGCTACGAGCAGATACAAGTCGATCCGAGTGAAGGTCACTGGATCGCGTAAAGAATATCCTTAAGTACTTGAGAAGAACTAAGGATATGTTCCTAGTCTATGGAGGTGAAGAAGAGCTCGTTGTAAGTGGTTACACCGATGCTAGCTTCCAAACAGACAAGGATGATTATAGATCGCAATGCGGGTTCGTGTTCGCCCGAACGGAGGCACGTTAGCGGAAGAGTTCCAAGCGGGATACTGTTGCTGATTCTACAACGGAGGCCGAGTACATTGCTGCTTCGGAAGCTGCAAAGGAGGCTGTTTGGATCAAGAAATTCGTTTCGAGCTTGGTGTGATGACTAGTACGACGGTCCAATGTCTCTCTATTGTGACAATAGTGGAGCCATTGCGCAAGCCAAGGAGCCGAGGTCACATCGAAGTCCAAACACATACTTCGGCGATATCATCTCATCCATGAGATAGTGGACAGAGGTGATGTCAAGATATGCAAAGTGCACACGGATCTCAACATAGCCGATCCGCGACAAAACCTCTCCCTCGGCCGAAGCATGAGGCGCACACAAGAGCAATGGGTATTAGATACTTACATGATTGACTCTAGTGCAAGTGGGAGATTGTTAGTGATATGCCCTAGAGGCAACATGGAGATGTTGAATATCACGTCAATGTTTATGAATAAATGAATAAAGTGTTATTCGGTTCCATGAAATAGACATCTTGTATTGATCAATAAGTACGTGACTTATTTATGAGACTCTATATGTATGAATCTATTTCTAAACGATCCTCGATCATATGTCATATTGTTGGAACAAATATGATTCTAAGATCGGCATGTTTATTGATTGATTATCATGTCTCATAGATCATGGGTATGGAGATACCAAATCAATAAACATGGACATATGTGTTGGAGAACACATTGTTGGATAGACCCACCATGAGACACTACGGAATTAATGTGCCATTAGTTGGTCTCGGGTATTGTTGGTACAAAGTCCTTAGACCTGAGATCACCATGGATTCCAACATGTGTAGTAGCCTACTGGGACTACCAAACGCTATTCCATAACTGGGTAGTTATAAAGGTAGTTTTCGGGTTTGCTATGAAACATGGAGTGGGATGTGAGTGATCAAGATGGAATTTGCCCCTCCTTTGGAGAGATATCTCTGGGCCCCTCGAGGTAATGGATTATGGAAATGCATGGCCATGCTAAGTTGATTGAGGAGTCAATCAACGGACGGATAATCCAATACGGTTCGAGTGAATGGTTAAGCTATTGAAGGGATGGCACACATCTTGCCTATAGCTTAACCGGTATCGTGAGGCAAAGGAATTTGTGTACACATTACAGGTTCGAGCCGATATTATATTCTTGTATACTATGGTGTCAATATGTGCTTGCTAGGCGCCGTTGACATGTCGGCGAGTTGGACTCGAGCCGACGGTCGGCTAAGTTAGACTATAGCCGAAACCGAGTATACCTGAACCTACTGGGTCGCACGCTTAAGGGGATAGAATAGATATTTGAGTTGGACTCGGATACGGCTCGATCGGATAGGGATCCGATCGGATAGAGTCTTATGGGCTTACGACGTATGGGCGGCCAACTCTATGAGATACGGATGAGATCCGATTCAAAATAGAGTCCTAATCGGCCACTAGTCCCAGTCGGCCAACTCTATATAAAGGAGGGAGGGGTGGAGAGCTACCACAGGTCAATTGCATCGCGTGCAACGAAGTCGCCGAGATCAATCTCCACGGAAACCCTCCCCACTTTCGAGCCAAACCCTAGCCTTGCATCGCGTGCTAGCACACGGGTGTACGGCGTTCGTCCCCGGACGTGTGGATACCGGTAGAGGCGCCGCTACATTGCGCGCCGTTGATCGGCTACAATCTGGAGCGATCGGCCGTGGTGGAATCGGCTGCGCAGGCGCATCGGAGCGAGGCGTGAGAACTGGCCGACGACTCGAATCGGCCGATTGGCGAATCGGCCGTCTCGGGAATCGGCTACACTGTTCCGGATCGGATTGCCCGATTGGCTGTTCCGCCGCACTCTACTCCAATCGATAACGATCTATCGGCCCTTACTTGCAAGTGTTCCTGGTTTGCGCGGTAAAAAGTTTTGTTTTCGGCTAGCGTAGCCTCCACGTAACCCTTCACATTAGCCTGAGCATAATACGGTGAAGAATTTAACATCTTAATCCCCATGCTGTCGGCAAAGTAAACAAACTCGTCGGAGACAAAGATAGATCCCTGGTCCATTATGATAGTCTGAGGGACGCCAAATCTGTATATGATATGTTCCTTAACAAACTCTATCGCATCCCCGGAGTTGACCTTTTTCAAAGGAATTGCTTCCACCCACTTGGTAAAATAATCGGTTACCACCAATATAAACGTGTGCCCTTTACTCGAGGGTGGATTGATCTGGCCAATCATGTCGATTCCCCAACCTCTGAACGGCCAAGGCTTGATGATAGGGTTCATAGCCGATGCTGGTGCCCTTTGGATGGCTGGAAATTTCTGACAATCCTGATAGCCTTTATAGTACTTGAAGCAATCTTCCAGCATAGTCGGCCAAAAGTAGCCCAGCCCGCTCTCCGAAGTAACCACTTCATCTTGTGCGCCGATTGATGAGTGCCACAAATTCCTTCGTGCACCTCTCCTATGGCAACTTTAGCTTGATTATTACTTAGGCACTTGAGCACCACGTCATCAATCGTTCGATAGTATAAGTCATCGTCAAGCAAAACATATCGTAAGGCTTTGTAGCACAATTTCCTTGAAGCCGACTGAGAAGGGTTCTATAGATAATTGTAGACGTCATACCTCCAGTCGTCGGCTGAAATGGCTGCAATCTCCACTTCAACTTCTTTTGTCATCGGCTTGTAGCCCGATGCCCCTTGAGCCAGATCACGTGCTTTAAGGTTACTAGCTGAAAACTGTCCATCAAATCTTGGCATTTTTGATAGTAGACCATCAGCGCGTCATTCTTGCATTCATATTCTCCTGATAACTGGCTGATGACCAACAGTGAATCGCCCATTATTTCGACGGCGTCGGCTTCAACTTCCTTCAGCAGATGTAAACCTTTGAGAACAGCTTCGTATTCGGCTTGATTGTTTGTGGCGTGAGGCATAATGGAAAAAGCAAACTTGAAGCTTGCCCCCTAGGAGAAATTATCACCAGGCTGATGCCGCATCCATTTGTGCAAACCGATCCATCAAAAGTTAACGTCCAAGGCATGATATCAACTAAGTCGATTGAGTCATCTCTGTGTTCCACGATAAAATCGGCTATGGCTTGCCCTTTCACTGCCTTGGGTGCTTGATACCTCAAATCAAACTCTGTTAAGGAAAATATCCACTTCCCAACTCGTTCTTTCAGAACTAGTGCCGATAACATATATTTTACTACGTTGGATAGCAAGTAATGCCTTTACTTTGAGCATGAAAAATATAGGCACAAACACAACTTCTCCACAGGAGAGTACCTTGTTTCTACATCCAGAAGTCTTCTGCTAAGGTAGAAAATTGCCTTCTCCTTCCCTTCGACCTCTTGAATCAAAATTGAGTCGATAGACTTCTCATCGACTGATAGATATAGCTTCAACGACACTCCCTTTTATGGAGGAATCAATACTGGAGGAGAGCTCAGATAATCCTTGATGTTGTCCAAAGCCCTTTGCTGCTCTGCCCCCAAGTGAACGCTTGATCGGCTTTTAGCCGTAGTAGAGGCGTAAATGGCTCCATCTTCTCGGATAAATTGGCTATGAAGCGCCTGATGAAGTTGATTTTGCCGATCAAAGATTGCAACTGCTTCTTGTCCTGCGGAGGCTGAATAGTCTTGATAGCATTGATGCTTCTTTGCGTCACCTCGATCCCCCTAGAACTGGCCAGCCGATACGCCAAACGCACACTTTGTGGGATTCATCTTCAGGCCATATTTCCTCGTTCTTTCCAACACCTTCCTTAAATCGGCTATGTGGTCTTCCAATTCTTTGGACTTGGCAACAACGTCATCAATATAGATCTCCACCAGGAAGCCTATTAGGTCGTGAAAAATGTAATTCATGGCCCTCTGATATGTAGCTCCAGCGTTCTTCAACCCAAAAGTCATGACAACCCATCCGTATGAGCCGATTGCTCCTAGGCACCTAAAAGTTGTCTTATGGATGTCCTCCTCGGCCATAAATATCTGATTGTAACCAGCATTGCCATCCATAAAACTTAGGATTTTGTGGGCGGAGGCTGCATCTACCAGCAAGTCGGCTATAGGCATAGGGTACTCATCCTTTGGGGTGGCCTTATTTAAATCTCTGAAATCAATACACACCCTAAGTTTGTCGTTTTTCTTTATCACTGGAACTATATTTGAAACATATTCTGCATACCGGTAGGGCCGAATGAAACTGGCATCATACAGCCGAGTGATTTTGGCCTTAATCGCATCATACATATCAGCTTTAAACCTCCTGGGTGGCTATTTGGATTGCCGATATCCAGGCTTAATGGGAGCCGATGTTCAACAATCGATCGGCTAAGACCAGACATCTCAAAATACTCCCAAGCAAAATAATCTTTATATTCCTTTAATAAATCATAAGCTTGGTCATAAAATCAGAAGTCAAATTCTTGGTAATATATGTCGGCCTAGGCCTATCTCCTGTACCTATGTCAATTTCCTCGAGTTCGTCGGCCGACATAAAACCTTGCCCAAGTTTTCCATTGATGTCGTCCACGGTGTCCTTGGCATAGACGTTTGAGCCCTCCACGACGCCCTCAAAGTTGTTAGTGATATGCCCTAGAGGCAACATGGAGATGTTGGATATCATGGTCAATGTTTATGTATTTATGAATAAAGTGTTATTCAGTTCCATGAAATAGACATCTTGTATTGTTCAATAAATACGTGAATTATTTATGAGACTCTATATGTATGAATCTATTTCTAAATGATCCCTGATCATATATCATATTATTGGAACTAATATGATTCTAAGATCGGCATGTTTATTGATTGATGATCATGTCTCATAGATCATGGGTATGGAGATACCAAATCAATAAACATGGACATATGTGTTAGAGAATACATTGTTGGATACACCCACCATGAGACACTACAGGAACTAATGTGCCATTAGTTGGTCTCAGGTAGTGTTGGTACAAAGTCCTTAGACCTGAGATCACCATGGATTCCAACATGTGTAGTAGCCTACTCTGGGACTACCAAACGCTATTTCGTAACTGGGTAGTTATAAAGGTAGTTTTCGGGTTTGCTATGAAACATGAAGTGGGATGTGAGTGATCAAGATGGAATTTGCCCCTCCTTTGGAGAGATATCTCTGGGCCCCTCGAGGTAATGGATTATGGAAATGCATGGCCATGCTAAGTTGATTGAGGAGTCAATCAACAGACAGATAATCCAATACGGTTCGAGTGAATGGTTAAGCTATTGAAGGGATGGAACACTTCTTGCCTATAGCTTAATTGGTATCGTGAGGCAAAGGGATTTGTGTACACATTACATGGTCAGAGCCGATATTATATTCTTGTATACTATGGTGTCAATATGTGCTGCTAGGCGTCGCTATTGACGGGTCGGCTAAGTTGGACTCGAGCCGACGATCGGCTAAGTTAGACTATAGCCGAAACCAAGTATACCTGAACCTACAGGGTCGCACGCTTAAGGGGATAAGAACAAGCATTCAAGTTGGACTCGAATACGGCTAGATCGGATAGGGATCCGATTGGATAGAGTCCTATGGTCTTACGACGTATGAGTGGCCAACTCTATGAGATTCGGATGAGATCCGATTCAAAATAGAGTCCTGATCGGCCACTAGTCCCAGTAGGCCAACTCTATATAAAGGGGCGAGGGGTGGAGAGCTGCGACATATCAGTTGAATTGAATTGCGCCGAGATCAATCCCCACGGAAACCCTCCCCACCTTTGAGCCAAACCCTAGCCTTGCATCGCGTGCTAGCACATGGGTGTTCTGGCGTTCGTTCCTGACGTGTGGATACCGGTAGAGGTGCCGCTACGTTGCATGCCGTTGATCGGCTACGACCTCTGGGTCATGATGAGCAAGGCGATGCGGTAGATCGGCAACGAGAACGCGGTCGGCGACTCGGATCGGCTGCGGCATCGGCGAATCGGCTGATTGGTGAATCGGCTGCCCTGCGAATCAGGCCGGCTTGCGGGAATCGGCTACACTATTCCGGATCGGATAGTCCCGATTGGCTATTTCCGCATGCATACTCCAATCGGTTACGATCTATCGGCCCTTACTTGCAAGTGTTCCGGTTTGCGCGGTAGAAAAGTTTTTGTTTTCGGCTAGCGTAGCTTCCGCGTAACCCTTCAGTGGTATCGAGCTAATCTTGCTTAGTTCGGGTTTTAGATTGGATCTGGAACAAGTTTAGCACACGGGTTGATTAGATCAATCGGTTTTACGGGATCTCGTTGAGGAGAGTAGTGTCACATCCCGGGTTTTTCCTAATTCATTTAAATAATTTACCCCGAAATAATCGGAATTTCAAATTAACTCGAGTCAACCTATAATTTTAAAATGCAATTAATAAATGGAAATGACATGGTAGGATTTTTATTGAATTCTTCATGTCAAAATTCGCTAACAGATTTTTACTTGGAATTTTTAGAGCACTCTAAGTATTTTTAATCAATTAAATAAGAAAACAGAATTTAATTAAGTCCCTAAATCCCTTTTTCTTTTTTCTTTTTCCTTTTTTCCTTTTCCGCACGCCCGTACGGTTTTTCCCGCCCGTCGCCGTAGCGGGCCGTCGCCGCCCCCCCGCGCGCTCCTCCTCGGCCGTGGGCCGAGGCCACGGTGCCGGCCGCATCGCGCAGTCCGCGGCCCCTCCCTTGCGCCGCGGGCCACCGGCGTGGGCCCCACTGTCGGAGCCGCCTCCTCGCGCCCGGCCGCCCAACCGCCGCCGCCATAGCCGCGCCGCCCGCCGCTTTCTCATGCCGCTTCGCGCACCTCGCGCCGCGGGGCCCCACGCCGGCTCCGCCCGCCGCCGCACCCGTGCCCGCTTTCCCGCACGCCGAAACGGCCCGTCGTCGCCCGAAACGACCGCCGGATATCTCTCCTCCTCTCCGAGTCCGAAAACGCCGGCGACCTTATCCCCGCCCTATCCGTGCCCGTTTCTGGCCTCTTCTTCCCCCTTTTAAACCCCTCGAGCTCCGCCGCGTTTCCCTTTGTTCGCCGTGATTCTAGCCCCGGTCGCCGTCGTTTCCGTCGCTTCACCGTCGGTGAGCTCGCCGCCGTCCCCCGGTCTCTTTCGCTTCGCTTGTCTCCTTTTCTTTTCCGTGCGCGCGCCGCCGCTCGTCGGTCATCGCCGCCGCTCCACCGCGCTCGCCGGTCGCCGCCGCCGCCCCGCCGCCGCTCGCTGGCCGCCGCCGCTCGCCGCCGCCGCCGCCGCCACCACCGTGAAACCCTAACCCTAACCCTATCGCCGCCCGTGCCGTCCGATCTTGCGGATCGGACGGATCCGCGCCGTCCGATCGCGACGGATCCGCGCCGTCCGATCGCCGCCGTCCGCCGCTCCGAATCGCGCCACGTGGCGGCAATCCGACCGCTCGGATCGCGCCACGTGGCGGCAATCCGCCGGCGCCCGTCTCCCGCGCGCGCGGCCGTGCGCGACGTCCGTCACCGGGGACTTAATTACGCAATAAATAATTTAATCTTTTCGTTTAGTTTAAAAATCGCAATTAAACTTCTAAAATTCATATCTTTTGAATCCAAGCTCCGTTTTAGCCCATTCAAATTTCATTAAATCCAGAAAAATGTCAAGAATCCATTAAAAATACTTTTCGGTGTTGTTTCAGTAGACTTTTTAGGGTGTTTGTTAAGTGCTTTGTTTGTCGTGTAGATTCCGAGTTTTCCGGCGAGCCCGTTCTCTTCGAAGTAGTCGCCGAGGTTCCTCAGTCTCCAGAGCAAGGAAAGTCATACCTTACATTGACCATATTGTACCTATTTTATGTAAATACCTCTTTTTCGTTCAAATACTGCATATGTTTTAGAATGGCATTTCATGGGATGTTTTATGCCTATTGTAATCAACCATAGGATTGTTTACCTTATATCACTGATAACCTGGGATCCAATGTGACTAGATGATAGTTTAAGGTTGCTTAGCCATGCTTAGCGCAACTAGCTCACTTAAGGGAATCACACTAATCAAGTTTATTACTAAAGTTGACCTTCCGATGATATTAAGATATGACCTTGTTTTTAATAATATTGAATTATGAAAAGGTGGATCGTGAGCACATGGTTGGACTTTGGTTAGCGTGCTCATGACGAATAAGGACCGGTTCTCGGGAAACCCCAGGAGAAATGTCGTGCATACCACAAGCCGCATGGGTAATGGTGGGCCCTGTAGCGTAGCCGTCTCTAGTTAACGTATCCCGAGAGGGTGAGCGTGATGGAGTTGGGTCGGCCCGGTTTTAAGGGTTGATCAGCTTCCGGATTCACCGCGGCACTAGAGGGGCTGCCCATTGCCCGATGGGAATGGGGGCGAAACCTTGGTGTGGTACGATTGATTAGAGGGGGTTATGTGAAGGGTCCTGTCACAATTCCTTTCCGAGGCACCGTGGTGGTGCACCGGCGCACGGTAACGTGTTGTGGGATTGTGTCTTGTGGGTACGATTGTACACCTCGATCGAGTAAAAACTATTCGAATAGCCGTGCCCACGTTACGGGCGATCGACCGAGATTCACCTTGATTAGTCTCATTTTCTTTATTCGAATGAAATGTTGGAATATGACTAGTGCAGGTGGATGGATGGGCCTGTTGCAACGTGGTTTGAGCGTTGGGCAGCGTTTATTTAATACTTGCTTAAATATTACTACTGTTTCTTGTCTTCTAATATTATTATTATATACTGCAAATGCTGTTTATGCAAATTGAGCCCCTTGACCCTTCCTTGTTATTTATCTCGCATCATGTACCTTTTTCCGGTGTGACTTGTTGAGTACGGTGGCTGTACTCGGTCTTGCTTCTTTTTCCCCTTCGGTGCCGAGGTTGAGAGCGAGGTCTCCGAGGAGGTGTAGGCTTGTTCTCGTCAAGGTTTAGCCGTGGAGTTGGTGTTCCGCTTCGCTCGCGTCAAGTTTAGCTTAAGTCGGTTTTATTTTCCTTTCCGCTGCATTTATGTAACTCTTTTATATTGTTTCTAAGACGAGGATTCTGTATTATCAATAACGTCGATTTGTGTACCTCGGCTGATTCCTGGACGAGGATGTAATGCACAAATTAGCTGCGGAAATTCGGATGTGAATTTCTGGGCGTGACAAGTTGGTATCAGAGCCTTCCTGTGACTGTAGGACAAGCCAACCGGAAACCTTAAGAGCCCTCTAATTCTTTTCATGTGCATATGTTTTGAAAAAAAAGGGGTGTTTTGAAAAGTGGAGTCGCTAGGGTTTAGGAATTGCGAAAATGGGATGTTGGTCGTGGGTTTTGAGCATGTTTTGATTTTCCCACTCCTTTGTTTCTATAGATGGCACGTTCCCCAGCGACGCACTGCGGAAAAGGGATGACAGGCTTCATGGCAGAGCTGGCGCGTATGGCCCTTGCAATTGGATATCCCGAAGCACCAGAGTATACAACAGTTGCGCCTCTCAGTGGCGAGTTGCCATACCGTGTTCGGTTGGAGGTTCACGGGTTTGTGGGGACGTGTCTTCCCAACATGGAGGTCACAACTTCCGGAGGCACGTCAGATCACGCTTGTCAAGAAGCCGCCTACCCGATGTTGGCCAGATGAGGGAGCCGCATGATGCCGACCTTCGCACCTCCTCCTACCGCTACCACCCCCGTCGAGGTAGTTCCTCCGAGGTCGTGCATTCAAGTCTACGGCAGAGGAGAATGACTCTACCTTCGGTCACATGTGCACTGTGCTCAAAGGACTGGATCAGATGCACTCTGACCTACACAAGGCGACCAAAGAGCTGAACGACAAGAAGATGCTGAGGATCGCGCGACTGCAGGACGAAGTGGTTCGTCTGAAGAAGGAGGTAGCTGAGTTGAAGGGACTCCCGCCACCAGTTGGGGTTAGACTCCGCACTACGCCTCGGAAGACCACCACCGCGCCTGTCCGTATCCAGCTGGCACCTCGGATTCCACCGCCTTCTCCGGCTCCACCCGCTCCGGTTCCGGGCCGGTTCCGGTTCCTCTGCTGCCGAGGTTACGCCTCACCTTTGCTCCGGCTTCGGCGAATCAAGGCGGAGGTGGCGTAATGGTTGGATCTCCGTCTCCGGTGACTCGAGCTCGGAGGAATTCGGCTGAAGACATGGACTCCGAAGAGACTCGAGATTCCTCGGAGGGAAGAGGCAGGATCGGTTGGGCTACGGCAACCGATTCAGAAGAGTCCAAGTCTGAGGTGACGCCCGAGGACTCCAGGAGCCGTTCGGAAGAATGGGGATCTTCTGAAGGAAGCAGTTTCGACTCCTCGTCTCGTGGATCGTTCTAGTTGCCCTCTTTAGTTTTACCGTTTAAATTAGCTGGTTGACAAGGTCATTCGACAGGAAGATCAGCGCAACAAGATGATCAAGAAGAGAAAAGTATTCCAGACACGACCTCCTCAACAGCAGGGAAATCAGCAGAGGCCGCGTTTCATGCTCGGAAGTCGAGTGGACCTACCACCATGATTGTTCGTCAAGCATCGACCTTATCACCCGTGGAATTTCCAACGGCGTAGTGGCGGTGGTCGCAACAGCGTACTCCGCCCCGCGCCCTCCAACGCGCGCATCCCGAATACATCACACCACCACCTCCAAGGAAGGACTCGGGAGGAAAGCCAGGAGTCTGTTTCAACTGTGGTGACCCAGGGCATTTTGCAGACAAGTGTCCGAAGCCAAGACGCGCTGGGCCAAGGTTCATCCAGGCTCGAGTCAACCATGCGTCCGCCGAGGAAGCACAGACCGCTCCTGAAGTTATACTGGGTATGTTTCCTGTAAACTATACTCCTGCCACAGTATTATTTGATTCTGGCGCTACACATTCTTTTATCTCAAAGCAATTTGTTGGGGCACATGGGTTGTCGTAGTGGGACTTAAGATACCTATGCGGGTTCAAACCCCGGAAACCACTTGGAGACCACTCGATTGTCCTTCAGTGACCATAGAAATCCAAGGATCTATGTTTCTAGCCAACCTTATCCTCCTTCAGTCCAAAGGCATAGATGTCATTCTTGGGATGGATTGGTTGTCCAGACATAAGGGAGTAATTGACTGCGCTAGTCGCACCATTACTTTAATTAATACGAAAGGAGAAAGAGTTGTTTTTCGCTCTCCCATGCAAGTCAAGACTATAGTAAGTTTGAATCATGTTTCCACGGGAATCGTCCGAAATGGCGGCCAAGACCCCGTGTGAAGTTAGAGGATATCCCCATCGTCGAGAATACCCTAAGTTTTCCCGAGGATTTAACTCGATGCCGCCAAAAGGGAAATCGAATTCGGATTGACCTAGTACCGGACCGCCCCAATACACAAAGAGGCCATATAGGATGGGAGCCAACGAATTGGCCGAAGTAAAGAAGCAAGTGGATGAACAGTTGCAAAAAGGGTATATTCGCCCAGCACGTCGCCTTGGGGTGCTCCGGTGATTTTTGTGGAAAAGAAAGACAAGACCAAGAGAATGTGCGTGGATTATCGAGCCCTCAATGAGGTTACTATCAAGAACAAGTATCCCCTACCCCGGATTGATGACTTATTCGATCAACTCAAAGGGGCCAAGGTATTTTCCAAGATAGATCTGCGATCGGGCTATCATCGCTTGAGGATTCGGGAAGAGGACATTCCCAAGACCGCCTTCACCACTGTGTATGGGTATGCAGTGTACGGTCATGTCTTTTGGTTTAACCAATGCACCGGCTTTCTTTATGAATCGATGAACAAGGTGTTTATGGAGTTCTTGGATAAATTTGTGGTGATGTTCATTGACGACATTTTGGTCTACTCTAAGTCAGAGGAGGATCATGAGCAACATCTTCGGACAAGTGCTCGAAAAGTTGAGAGACCATCAACTCTACGCCAAGTTTAGCAAGTGTGCTTTCGGTTAAAGGAGGTACAGTTCTCTCGGCCACATTGTGAATGCCCAAGGAGTAGCCGTGGATCCAGCAAATGTGGAATCGTTACCAAGTGGACCCCGCCTAAAACGGTTACGCAGATCCGAAGTTTCCTTGGACTTGCGGGTTACTACCGCCGCTTCATTGAGAACTTCTCCAAAATCGCCAAGCCAATGACTCAACTGTTGAAGAAAGATGAGAAGTTTAAGTGGTCGACAGAATGCAATAGGAGTTTTGAAGAGCTCAAGAGGAAGTTGGTGTCTGCACCGGTGTTGATACCGCCCACCCAAAAAAGGACTTCCAAGTTTATTGTGATGCATCTCGCCAAGGGTTGGGATGTGTGTTGATGCAAGAAGGCAAAGTGGTCGCATATGCATCTCGTCAATTGCGCCCACATGAAAACAACTACCCCACTCATGATCCGGAGTTATCCGCAAGTGGTTCATGCATTGAAGATCCGGCGACACTACCTAATTGGTAATCGTTGTGAAGTGTATACGGATCACAAAAGTCTTAAGTACATTTTCACCCAACCGGATTTAAACCTCCGACGAGAGGAGATGGTTGGAACTGATCAAAGATTATGATTTAGGGATACATTACCATCCCGGCAAAGCTAATGTGGTTGCGGATGCACTAAGCCGAAAGAATTACTGCACCACTCTCGGTGTCGAAAGAATGTGCGACCGTTGCAGGGAATTCAAGAATCTAAATCTACAAGTGGTGGATTTTGGTTTTGTGGCTGCTCCGGAAGCCCAACCCACTCTCATTGATCAAATTCGGGCTGCTCAGGCGTCGGATCCCGAAATGGCCGAACTCAAGAACATGAGAATCGGAAAAGCTCGTGGTTTTACGGAAGACGAACATGGCACAACTGGATGGGAAAGAGATTGTGTGTGCCGGAAGACAAGGATTTGAAAAGGCGATCCTTACGGAAGTTCACCAAACCCAATACTCAATTCACCCGGCAGACAAAGATGTATCAAGACCTTAGAGAAAAGTTTTGGTGGGTCGGCATGAGGAGGGAGATAGCCGAGTTTGTTGCACTTTGTGATGTTTGTCGGCGAGTGAAGGCAGAACATCAACGGCCCGCCGGATGTTGCAACCCCTTCGATTCCGAGTGGAAATGGGAAGAAATTGGAATGGATTTCATCACGGGTTTACCCCGCACAACGTCGGATATGACTCGATTTGGGTCGTGGTGGACCGACTCACCAAGGTGGCCCATTTCATACCAACATACTACCTACTCGGGGAAGAAGTTGGCGAGCTTTATCTCGCAAGGATCATGTGTTTGCATGGCGTGCCTAAGAAGATCGTGTCCGATAGGGAAGTCGGTTACTTCCAAATTCGGAAGAAGTTGCAAGAAGAACTCGGTACCGTTTGAATTTTAGCATGGCCTATCATCCGCAAACAGACGGCCAAACCGAGAGAGTGAATCAGATTTTGGAAGACATGCCGAGAGCATGCGCGCTCGATTTTGGAAAAGCATGGGACAAAAAGCTTGCCCTATGCACTTCTCTTACAACAACAAGTTACAGCCGCATTCAAATGGCACCGTATGAAGCACGTATGGACGGAAATGCCGCACACCCCTATTCAGGATCGACGGGTGAGCGCCAATTGTTTGGCACGGAAGTAATAAGCGAAGCGAGAGGAAAGGTCCGAGTGATTCGGGAAAGGTTGAAGATTGCGCATCCCGACGAAGAGTTATGCGATAATCGTCGAAGAGATCTCGCTTTTGAAGCGGGGATTTTGTGTATCTTCGCGTTACACCACTCCGGGAGTACACCGTTTCCAAACCAAAGGTAAGTTGGCACCACGTTTCGTGGGACCATACGAGGATTCGGGAACGTCGAGGAGAAGTGGCCTATCACCGGAGCTTCCTCCAACATGACGGTATTCACGACGTGTTTCATGTGTCCCAGTTAAAGAAGTGTTTAAGGGTACCAAGAGCAAGTGGCGAGTCCGGACCTGATTGAAATCCAAGAGGACTTAACCTATGTAGAGAGACCAAGCACGTATTCTTGAGGTCGGTGAGAGAAGGACTCGGAACAAGGTTATCGGGTTTTGCAAGGTTCAATGGACTCATCACTCCGAGGAAGAAGCTACTTGGGAACGAGAAGATGAGCTAAAAGCCGCGCACCCGCACCTCTTCGCGGTACCTCCGAATCTCGGGGTCGAGATTCCGTTTAAGGGGGTAGGTTGTCACATCCCGGGTTTTTCCCTAATTCATTTAAATAATTTACCCGAAATAATCGGAATTTCGAAATTAACTGAGTCATCCTATAATTTTAAAATGCAATTAATAAATGGAAATGACATGGTAGGATTTTTCTTGAATTCTTCATGTCAAAATACGCTAACAAATTTTTACTTGGAATTTTTAGAGCACTCTAAGTATTTTTAATCAATTAAATAAGAAAACAGGAATTTAATTAAGTCCCTAAATCCCTTTTCTTTTTCCTTTTTTCCTTTTCCGTACGCCTGTACGGTTTTCCCGCCCGTCGCCGTAGCGGGCCGTCGGCCCAGCCCGCGCGCGCGCGCTCGCTCCTCGGCCGTGGGCCGAGGCCCACGGTGCCGCCGCATCGCGCGAGTCCGCGCCTCCTTGCGCCGCGGCCACCGGCAGTGGGGCCCCACTGTCGGAGCCGCCTCCGCGCCGGCCGCCCGCAACCGCCGCCGCCCATAGCCGCGCCGCCCGCCGCTTTCTCATGCCGTTTCCGCGCACCTCGCGCCGCGTGGCCCCACGCGGCTCCGCCCGCGCCGCCGCACCCGTGCCCGCTTTCCCGCACGCCGAAACGGCCGTCGCCGCCCGAAACGACCGCCGGATATCTCTCTCCTCTCCGAGTCCGAAAACGCCGGCGACCTTATCCCCGTCCTATCCGTGCCCGTTTCGGTCTCTTCTTCCCCTTTTAAACCCCTCGAGCTCCGCCGTTTTCCCCTTTGTTCGCCGTTGATTCTAGCCCCGGTTCGCCTTCGTTTCCGTCGCTTCACCGTCGGTGAGCTCGCCGCCGTTCCCCGGTCTCTTTCGTTTCGTTTGTCTCCTTTTCTTTTCCGTGCGCGCGTCGCCGCTCGTCGGTCATCGCCGCCGCCCGCCGCCGCTCGTCGGGTCGTCGCCGCCGTCCCCGCCGCTGCCACCGGTCGTCGCCGCCGCCGCCGCCGCCGCCGCCACCACCCGTGAAACCCTAACCCTAACCCTAGCGCCGCCCCGTGCCGTCGATCTTGCGGATCGGACGGATCCACGCCGTCCGATCGCGACGCGATCCGCGCCGTCCCATCGCCACCGCCCGCCGCCGGATCGCGCCACGTGGCGGCAATCCGGCCGCCGCGCCCCGTCTCCCGCGCGCTAGCCGTGCGGCCGACGCCCCTAGGGCGACGCCGCGCGCCGACGCCATGCGACGCCGCCCGAGCCGCGCGAGGATGACGTCACCAGGGACTTAATTGCGCAATAAATAATTTAATCTTTTCTGTTTAGTTTAAAAATCGCAATTAAACTTCTAAAATTCATATCTTTTGAATCCAAGCTCCGTTTTAGCCCATTCAAATTTTATTAAATCCAGAAAAATGTCAAGAATCCATTAAAAATACTTTTCGGTGTTGTTTCAGTAGACTTTTAGGGTGTTTGTTGAGTGCTTTGTTTGTCGTGTAGATTCCGAGTTTTCCGGCGAGCCCGTTCTCTTCAAGTAGTCGCCGAGGTTCCTCAGTCTCCACAGCAAGGCAAGTCATACCTTACATTGACCATATTGTACCTATTTTATGTAAATACCTCTTTTTCGTTCAAATACTATGTTTTAGAATGGCATTTCATGGGATGTTTTATGCCTATTGTAATCAACCATAGGATTGTTTACCTTATATCACTGATAACCTGGGATCCAATGTGACTAGATGATAGTTTAAGGTTGCTTAGCCATGCTTAGCGCAACTAGCTCACTTAAGGGAATCACACTAATCAAGTTTATTACTAAAGTTGACCTTCCGATGATATTAAGATATGACCTTGTTTTTAATAATATTGAATTATGAAAAAGGTGGGTCATGAGCACATGGTTGGACTTTGGTTAGCGTGCTCATGACGAATAAGGACCGGTTCTCGGGAAACCCTAGGAGAAATGCCGTGCATACTACAAGCCAGCATGGGTAATGGCTGGGCCTGTAGCGTAGCCGTCTCTAGTTAACGTATCCCGAGAGAGGGTGAGCGTGATGGAGTTGGGTCGGCCCCGGTTTTAAGGGTTGATCACTTCCGGATTCACCGCGGCACTAGAGGGGCTGCCCATTGCCCGATGGGAATGGGGGCGAAACCTTGGTGTGGTACGATTGATTAGAGGGGGTTATGTGAAGGGTCCTGTCACAATTCCTTTCCGGGGCACCGTGGTGGTGCACCGGCGCACGGTAACGTGTTGTGGGATTGTGTCTTGTGGGTACAGTTGTACACCTCTGATCAGAGTAAAAACTATTCGAATAGCCGTGCCCACGGTTACGGGCGATCGACCAGATTCACCTTGATTAGTCTCATTTACTTTATTCGAATGAAATGTTGGAATATGACTAGTGCAGGTGGATGGATGGGCCTGTTGCAACGTGGTTTGAGCGTTGGACAGCGTTTATTTAATACTGCTTAAATATTACTACTGTTTTACTGTCTTCAAATATTATTATTATATACTGCAAATGCTGTTTATGCAAATTGAGCCCTTGACCCTTCCTTGTTATTTATCTCGCATCATGTACCCTTTTCCGGTGTGACTTGTTGAGTACGGTGGTTGTACTCAGTCTTGCTTCTTTTTCCCCCTTCAGTGCCAGAGGTTGAGAGCGAGGTCTCCGAGGAGGTGTAGGCTTGTTCTCGTCAAGGTTTAGCTGTGGAGTTGGTGTTCCGCTTCGCTCGCGTCAAGTTTAGCTTAAGTCAGTTTTATTTTCCTTTCCGCTGCATTTGTGTAACTCTTTTATATTGTTTCTAAGACGAGGATTATGTATTATCAATAACGTCGATTTGTGTACCTCGGCTGATTCCTGGACGAGGATGTAATGCACAAATTAGCTGCGGAAATTCGGGTGTGAATTTCTGGGCGTGACAAGTAGATGGTAATTGCGTTCCTTGATAGTGTATCGGAATGACGTAATGTGATTACGTCGAAGCAATATCCATAGAACTTGGTTTGAGTCGGGTTCGAGATAGCGTTCCTTGATAGTGTATCGGAACGGTATAATGTGATTATACCGAAGCTATCTCGTAGTCCGATCTTGTTTGCTGCAAACCATCTCCCTTGATAGTGTATCGGGATGCCGATATGGTTTCCGTAATCGATTTCATAGATTGGATCTATGAAATTCATGTGTGTCCCCCTTATAGGTCGTCTCGGTTCTGTTTCTCTGCGATAGGAAGAAAACGTTCTACGCCTAACTTGTTTTTGCAGAGAATGCTTTGAGATGGTATGGCCCTATTGTATGTATGAGATGCATGTGATGCATGTAATATTCTTTCATATGTGCAATCCCTGTAGTATTCTTTCATACGTGCAATGCTTGTAATATTCTTTCACGACCTGGGAGTCGATGTAATCTTCAATTAGAGCTTCGTAGTAGTAGCTTAGTTTGAAGAAATCAAGCATCATGCACATTGGAAGATGGTGCCGAAGATGGAGATCCTCAGCGTCGACATGGAGATGGAGATCACCATGTGAAGGGGGTCATACTATTTCATTATATGCTATCCTACCTGCTTTATATATGTGATATTTTGTTTGATAGGATAGCATCCCTCCCAAAATTAAGTAGTAATGATGCCCTTCCAAATGTTGCACCCGTCACCGTTATGCTCGTTGTCGAAACTCGGTATCGGCAATAGAAATTTGGGGGTGCAGTCAAGATCGTCAAGCACAATGGGTTGGATGGAAAACACGGATTTAGACAGGTTCAGGCCCTCTCGTGAGGTAATACCCTACTCCTGTTTCGGGGATTTGATCCGCCGAGTGTTTATTGATCTCAAGATCTAAGGCTGAAAGCTAATAGCACATAAAGCATATGTCTGATCTAAAGCCGATATCCCTCAAGGGACACCCCTTACCCCCCTTATATAGTCTTGGGAGGTGGGCTTACAAGTCGGAAACCCTATGCTACTCTAAGTCAGTTTCCTTAATCTTACCAAACCGTGACTATGAGCCGTTGCCTTATCTCAATCGGCAACGTAACACCCAAGTCATATTTGGTTTACATATTTGGCAGGTGCAACCTATCCCTATTTCCAGTCGGATAAGCTTGCCATGTGGATATCCGATTGCCACAATCTCCACAGTAGCCCCCGAGTCCTTCGCAGTCGACGAGATAACTTTGCCTCAAACCAAGATAACTCACAGCCAAACAACTCTTTGGCCGAGTGCTTCTGGCGCCGAGTGGTTCCGTCATCTCTGCTTGAAACTCCCGAGTGACTCCAAAGACTGTGAAGGGCTGGAAAACATCCAAAAAATTCTCAAAAATAAATATCTAGGTGCATCTCCTGATGCACCTAATTAGGTGTAGCCCCGACTATGTGGTTAGTCAAAATCGGACTAAACATATAGTCAAGAACTTAAAAAATCATTCTCATATAAATTCTTAGCTCAAGCTAAAGCAATCATAAAAATCACATCACTCGGCAAGCTCGTGCTTATCTGAGTAGATTTGCCCAAGTCGTCTCGGAACAAATAATTTATTTAGCCCTCATGGGTAAGAAATCAATTCACTCGGCAAGCTCATGCTTATCCGAGTTGATTTGCCCGAGTCATCTCGGAACAAATAGCTCAATCGACCCTCGTGGGTAAAAAACACTTGGCAAGCTCTTGCTCATCCGAGTTAACTTTCCCGAGTCATCTCGGAACAAATAATTTAATTGACCCTCGTGGGTAAAAAGCACTCAGTAAGCTCATGCTTATCCGAATTAACGTGCCCGAGTCATCTCGGAACAAATAATTCTATCGACCCTCATGGGTAAGAAAATCAATTCACTCGGCAAGCTCATGCTTATCCGAGCTAATCTACCCGAGTCATCCCGGAATAAATAATTTAATCACTCCTCAGGGTAAACAAATTTTTCAGTAATATGAAAAATACGACCAAAATATTAAATAGCTCCTGCCATAATATTGGTCTTAATCTAAAAAGATCTCCACCAAGGTGGAAAAATAGCATTGATATAATTATTTAATCAAATGCTTAGAAACCAAATAGTCCCTGTTATCAAGACAACCATGAAAGGCATAACTGTTTATCACCTTTCAAATTGCATCGTGCCAACTTCTCATGAAGTTACGCAAACCGCGGTATGAAAGGATTTTAAAGGTATTGGGCTATGTGACATGTGCATATTGCCAAGGCAAATCTGCTTAAGTCCATCCACTTAAGTCCCTAAGGACACGTGTCAAGCCACACCTTAGCTAGGCCGTAAGTCTCTCATGGGCTCGGCCCAATCGCGAGATAACTTGGCAAAAAACCCTCAAGTCTTTTTACAAAGCCTCGACGTCATCCCCGCCACTTCGTCTTCCCAAAAATTTCCTCTTTAGCACTACTGTTCACCAGCTCTCTGCCTTTGTCCCGATTGCTCCCATCTTTCTCTTTGCAGGAGGCCTCAGAACATAGACCCCACTGGGTAGAGTGAAGGCCCAAAATCATCTGCAGCGGCCGAAGCGACAAGGCCTTCAGAACAAGAATCCCGGGGCCCTCTCCCGAGTGAGAGTGCTCCGAGTGAGAAGCCCCCACCTCCCAGCGAGGATGTCCTAGCGAAAGAGCCCCCGACTGCCAGCCAAGAGACCCCCGCGGGAAACCAGTCGGCTGAAGAAGATCTCCCGACTTCCACCCAAGATGCCCTGACTAAGAGCCAGTCGGGCATAAACCAAGAAGAAAGAGGCAGCCGGGAAGTATCAGTGTGGACCCCCGTTTTTGAGGACGGGAATCATTCGTGTTCATAGTACCTTATCCCTAGATCGAGTAGTTCGGTACCCACGAATACAGTTCTGAATTACCAGGTGCAAAGTGCACGAATAGTCTTACATCGAAATTATTGCAATAATAGGCCCGAAGGCAATATCCAATACATATAGGACCTACCGGTCCGGATACAACCGAAAACAGAAATTAGATAAGATAGCAGACGGAAGGCAGCAGCATGCCGATTGCCACAGGCAATGACTGGGGACTAAGACTTCTTGCGCTCCATTGTCTTCATTCCTCCTGGTAGTAAGCACAGGGGTCCTCCAGTTCTTCGTTTCCTTCATCTGAAGTTTGTGTGTATAGCAAGGGTGAGTACCCAACGTACTCCAAAAGCCAACACGGGATGATGCACATGATAGGGTTATTCAAAGGATGGCTATGGTTCATTTGCACAAAGCCAATTTTCACAAATCATTTCGTAAACCTAGCATCTAGCCAGGTCAAGTTTTAGGTTCATAGTATATTAAGTCGGCGACGGTTCTGTCCACCATCCATTGTGATCCCAAGGATAGCTTCCCGCCTCCGATTCGTCATGGTCTTCTGGGGGTGTCTTTCCCCTTCTCCCAGATAGAGAAGTTGGTTTCCCCAACACATAAAGTCATTATGCAATCCCACCCATCATTTTAAAATTTATGAGTCTAGCCACGGAAGAAACTTGTCACGTCGCTCATTAACCGCGAGCACGGCTATCCGAATAGATTGATTGACTCACACTGCAGTGGATGTACACTTTACCCGTACTCCGCAACTACTCATTGAATGAGCTTACATCCCTCTATATGGGACGGTCACGGCAAAGCCTTTCGATAACCTCACTTTGGCAGTACCCGCTCCATGAACTTAAGCCCTCATGCACTCTAGCCATCATTTCCTAGCAGTGAGAGGAGTTCTGGCGTTCCCGGGGTAAGAGAAGGAATTGCTCTATCCTTGAACTTTCCATCTTCATGTCCTTTTCTTCATGTCTTCATTTCTTCATGTTGATCGCATGCCCGATCTCTGCCCAGGTACCAACCAGCGGTACACCCCCTGCCGGAAGGCCCTTAACTATCGTCCAGGCACCCACCAGTGGTGCACCCCCACCGGCAAGCCCTTACCTCAACGCCAACACCTGAACCTACTATGCAAGGATACTGCCTCCGCTCGGATATTTAATCAGCTAGGTCTATACCCATTCGAGAAGCACGGTTGTACTGGCTTGTTCTAAGTTGTAGTCTCATGGCTCGGTCCTTAACTGACCAGGGACGGTACTATCCTTTCCCGGAACCCACCCAAATCCATCCATCCGCCCCGGTCTAAAAACGTTGGTTTCATATTTTTGTTTTTCCATCAAAACCATTTTCATCATGTTCAGAGCAATGTGGCGCTCATGTCTCCACATGCCGTAGCTCAACTACCTTCCCTAAGGTAGTTGCCCAAGCATAAAGCTCTTTATAAAATCATGAGTATGCATGAATCTAAGAATAGCATGGCTAAGCATTTTACCGAAGATATTCTCTGGTCGTATGTATCACATCGAGGGTTATAGGGAATAATTCTAAAGGTAATCAATAACAAGGCATGGCATAACAAGTATAGGTAATTCTTTGTGTATAGCATGCATGTTTAAAGTTTAAAACAACATCATTTCGCAATTAGGATCAATATGTTCAAAGAGTGTGATGACTTGCCTTGCTTGCACGCTTGTTGAACGGGGTCTTCCGCGTAGTCAGCGTTTGCTTCTTCGGATGCTAACCATACGTGCGAAAAGAAAGGATTGAATTTGTTTAGAATTCAATAAAATCCAATTTAAAAGCCAAATAAATTGCAAAAGCGGCTCCTAAGACGAATCTATGGTGTTAAATGAATTTAGGTTTGAGTTTGGCTAGAATCCGAGTTAGAATGAGCGAGTTGTAATAGTTTGAAGTTTTACGATTTTAATGATTTAATTTATTATGTGGTGACAAGATTCCAATTTAATTTACTTTAAACTTTCGAAATATTTTGATCGATGATTCAAGAATAATAGGCGAAAAGAAATGGTTAACTCCATTGTATTTCCAAATTTTGTTGGACCGATAATCTCTAGAATTTAATAATCGGATCCGCGAATAATTAATCCTAAAGTTCGACACTATTTAAATAATTCAAAGTTTGAATTTTTGAAAGAAATTCATATAATATAATTTTATTAACATTTAGACTATAATAAATTTCTACTTCAATTCATGCGATAATTACTCTCTTTAAGATATTGAATTTTTAGCCTTTAATTAACCCAAATTTTATTTTAGAAAAGTATATTATTGCTTCAAGGTTTCCTGAATAATTCCCCAAAATATTTTTTCCTATTTTATTTTATTTTCTTTTCTTTTTTTTCTTTTTTTCTTCCCTTGCTCTGTTTCTTCACCTCCTTCGGCTCAAGTGAGCCGACGCAGGCGCAGAGGCATGGGAGAGGTCGGCCATCGGGGAAAGGGGAGAAGAGGAGATGGGGGCTCACCGGCGGCAAGGTTGGCGCAAGGCGGTGACGCGGGAGCGGCGACGACGAGGGGAACGGCGGCGCGCTTCGGGTGGCACAGCGACAATGGCGCGGCGGGCGGCTGCACGGCAAGGGGGGCGCGACGGGGAGCAAAGAGGAGGAGCGGGGAAAAGACGTGGTGGGGGAGAGAAGGAGCTCGGGCCCTCATTTTATAGAGCACGGCGCGGCGAGAGCAAACGGGGTCGGGCGGCGCGTGCGACGCGCGGCGTGGCGCGGCGCAAGCTCGGGGGCTGGTGCGGCACGCCGGCGGCGTGGGCGGCGCGGGCGGCGCGGCATGCGGTCGGGGCACGGGGCACGAGGCGCGGTTGCGGCGCGAGGGCGGCGCGGCGGCGGCGGCGCAAGCGGGAGGGCCGGGCGGCACGCGCACGTGAGGGGAGGGCTGGGCAGCGCGCGGCGCGGGCGTAGGTCGGGTCGACGCACGGCGCGGCGCTGTTCGGCTCGGGCGACGCATGCAGGGGCCGGGCGGCGCATGGTGCGAGCACGCGCGAGAGGGGGCATGGGCGCGGGCGCGAGGGCGGTGGTGGCGGCGCGCGGCACGGCGGCTGCGGCGGCGTGGTGCGTGAGCGACCCGCGCGCGGGCGGCTGGCCGGCGCGGCGTGCGTGCGGGCGGGCCGGGCGTGGCGCGGCGCGCGAATGCGACGCGCGTCGCTCACGGCTGGGGGTCCGGGTCGAACACGTGGCCGACAATGAACAAGTGCTCTTTTCTATTTTCCCGAATTACTTTCCTATTTTCCCAATTCTTTTTCCTTTCCTTCTAAAAATTCAAAATAAGTTCTAATATTCCCAAAATTAATTTAAAAATACATTTTCAAATTTTTCTCCCACTTTTCAATGTTCAAAATATACTTTCATCCCTAATTTATTCCTTTCTTTTAAATTTAAAAGTTAGGATTTTTGATTAAAATTACTTTCTCAACTTCATATTTTCTTTTCTAAATATTTTTATTATTCATATTTGGATATTAAATACTTTTCAATCACTATTTTAGGGTTTAGACCAAAATTATATACTTTTAAGATAATTTTTATAGATTCCCAAGTCTTACATATTATTCCCTCAAATCTATATTTTAATTTTTCCAAAATATGATTTTTGATTCAAAATCAACCCTAGACTTCCCTATATATATTTTTATAATTAATTAATTTGGTTTTGTTTATTTTGGTTCTTTATTTTTTTAAATTTCCTTTCTTTTTGGATTTCAAACTCCCTCGGCTTTTCATTCTTTAAATAAATTTTTATTTTATCTATATCACGCGACAAAACTTATAGATAAGAGGCGATAAACATGACGAGATGCAATAATACCAAAAGTTTTTTGTAAGTCCCAAATTTTAGATTTTGATTTTTAAATGTCCGATTTTTAGGGTGTTACAACCAGCCAAGGGTTCGACCATTGATGTTGGTAAGCTTTGAAGTGGTCTTCTGACTTTAATCTTCAATCTGTCTTTTCTTTGTCTTCATTTATCTTCTTTAAATCGATCAACAAAAGAGGAGGAGATCCCCAAGCTACAATCTTTAGAGGCCTGGATCTCAATGACTTTGTGAATGTTGCTTGTAAACTCTGATGTGAACTTGTAAATATCTAGCTTATTTATGTTAATGCCTTGACCCGAGTTATCCTAGAAAATTTCTTAAGTAATTTTTGTCCGACTGTCATCAAGCCTAAACTTGATTAGGTCATCAAAAAATTCTCAGTCCTTATCTATTGAACTCGAATCAAGGAACATTAAACAATGATAAACCAAATATGCAGGTTGCCGAAGAAAACCATGCTTTGTTGACACGTATGCAGCCCTCGACTGCTAACTCAAGAAGTCGTCTTGCTTGAGGTTGGCAGTCAAGAATAACATGAAACTTGAGGCAATTTAAGCGTAGTATCGTCGAAGATGTTCGATGTTCTAAGAGTTCTCCACCATGGATCCATCTTCACGCTTTAGTCGATATGCTCCTGGCCGAGTCACCTTAGCGATTATATATGGCCCTTCCCATAGTGGAGATAATTTGTGACGGTCCTTGGTGGTTTGAATCTTGCGTAGAACCAAATCGCTGACAATGAAAGCTCGCGCCCGAACATTGCGACTATAGTATCGTCTTAGTCCTTGAAGATATCTTGCCGACTGGGTCAGGGCTGCCTCTCGGGCTTCTTCCAGTCGGGTTAGATCGTCCACTCGGTCTTGATCGTAGCGCTCGTCGTTGAAGCTGCGAACTCGTAGGGATTCTTACTCCATTTCGTTTGGCAACATGGCTTCTGCCCATGGACCAGAAAGAAAGGAGTTTGGCCGGTAGTCCGACCGAGCATAGTCCGTAGAGACCACAGAACTGAGGGGAGCTCTTGGACCCATTTGCCGGCATAAGGATTTAGCTGGTCAAACACTTGGGCCTTGATGCCTTGAAGGACCGTGCGGTTGGCACACTCAACTTGCGCATTGCTTTTGGGATGTGCGACCGATGCATAGCAGATCTTGATCCCAAAGTCTTCGCATAATTCTTTTAAGATGCCTCCAGTGAATTGAGTCCCATTGTCGGTTATAATTCTGTTTGGGACACCGAACCGGTGTACTATGTTGAGGATGAAATCCCGTGCCTTGTCAGCAGTGATTGTAGCAGCCGGCTTAGCTTCGATCCACTTGGAGAACTTGTCGATTGCGACAAATAGGTGTGTAAATCCTCCTGGAGCCTTCTTGAAAGGGCCGACCATGTCTAAGCCCCATACCGCGAACGGCCAGGATAATGGAATTGTTTGTAGCTCTTGGGCTGGGACATGGCTCTGTCGGGCGAAGAATTGGCAACCTTCACAAGTTCGTACCACTTTGTCAGCGTCGGAGACCGCGGTGAGCCAGAAGAAACCTTGTCTATAGGCTTTGCCCACCAAGGTGCGTGCTGCCGCGTGGCTTCCGCATATGCCCGAGTGAATGTCTTGGAGTTGCTGTCGTCCTTCCTCAGGTGTGATGCATCTCATCAGGACTCCAGAGGGACTTCTCTTGTATAAATCGGAGTCAACCATGACGTAAGCTTGACAATGATGTCGGACATGTTCTGCCTCATCCCGGTCTTCCGGCAGCTCTTGCTAAGTTACGAATTTGATGAGTGGTGTCCTCTAGTCGGCGTCGATCATGGCGGCTTCGTTTGCAGTTTGCTCATTGGGAGTTGGTTTGGCTGCGACGGTTGGTTCCTAGAGGTGCTCTACAAAAACGTCTGTTGGAGCGGCTTCACGCTTGGATCCAAACTGCACCAACTCGTCAGCTGCCTCGTTGTTATGTCTCAAGACATGGGATAGCTCCAATCCGTCAAACTTGTCTTCAAGTTTGCGAACTTCTTGTCGATAGGCTTCCATGGTGCCGTTCAAATAGGACCAGTCTTTTATCACTTGATTGACAACCAGTTGGGAATCTCCTTTCATAACCAACCGTCGTATCCCAAGTGAAACAGCAAGTCGCAGGACATGCAGCAGGGCTTCGTACTCGGCGACGTTGTGTGAGGCGGAGAAATGAATGTGAAGAACATATCATAGCCTTTCCTCAGTCGGGGAGATCAGCACAACTCCTGCTCCCAAGCCAGTGATCCTCTTAGATCCGTCAAAGTGCATGGTCCAGTATTGTAGGTCTTCTCGAGGTACATCTTCTTGTTGTTCGGTCCACTCGGCCAGGAAATCCGCCAAGGCTTATGACTTTACAGACGTCCTCGCCTTGAAAGTTAAGTCCAGCGGCATCAGTTCCAGGGCCTACTTCACGATGCGCCCAGTCGCCTCCCGGTTGTGGATGACATCGCCGAGTGGAAAAGAGGTGACGACGGTGACCGAGTGACCCTGAAAGTAGTGCACCAATTTCCTCGCGATTATCAGAACACCATATAGAAATTTTTGTACCTGGAGGTAGCGAATTTTGGCTCCTGCCAGCACTTCGCTAACAGTCGGCTTCATCAGTCGGCTTCTTGTTTAGTTGTGCCGCATATTTTTCGACGAATTGCTTGTAGATGAAGCAATCTTTGGCTGCATGCTTGTGGTTTGGATGATGCGTGCACTGAGCGTTCATGATTGCGTTGTAGGCTGCAACTCGGGGGTGGCGTTGGGAGTTGGACGTTGTGGCAACTAGGTCTTCAGGTCGGCGCTTGCAGTCCTTCTGGGCCTGGTTGTTATTGCCATTATCCTTCTTAGGATGCCGGCTTCCTCCCTATTGCTTGTCGTCCTTCCTATCGGGCCTGTCTTGGCGTGCTGCTTTGATCGCGTCGTTGGATTTGGCGTACGAGTTCGCCATCTCAAACATCTGCTTCACCGTCTTCGATGGCTTGCACCCAAATTTCCCGATCAACAGCTCATCACGGACTCCCTTCTGGAATGCGGCGATGATGATGTCGTCGGTGATATTGGGGATCTTGTTGCGCTTTTCGAAGAAGCGTCAGATGTAGTCCTTCAAAGGTTCGTCTGGCTTCTGGATGACGTTGTAGAGATCGAAATGGGTTCCAGGCCTCTCGAAGGTGCCCTGGAAGTTGGCGATGAAGTGGTCCCTTAGCTCACTCCACGAGCCGATCGAGCATCTTGGAAAGCTCGTGAGCCAGTTCCTGGCTGAGTTGGCGAGGGCTAGCCGCAGGTAATTGGCCATGGCCTTATTGTCGCCTCCTGCTGCCCGGATGGCAAGGGTGTACACGGTCAGCCACCACTCGGGATCGGTCTTGCCGTCGTACTTCTTGATTCCAGTCGGCTTGAAACCGTTCGGCCAATGCACTCGGCGAAGCTCCCGAGTAAAAGCTGGTACTCCGTCATCATTACTGTCGGGCGATCCCCTTCGATCCTCCCGGGTGCGTTGATCCCGTTCTTGGTAGCGACGATCGAGGACTTCCCGCAGATCCCTCGGCGGGGTCTTCGCAGGCTTCATGTCGAAGCCGTTATTGTGGCGGACCCGGTGGTAGACGGGTGGTTGTCCATGTTGCTTCTCACGGGAGTCGGCCGTTTGCTCTTGATGCTTGTGCGTGGTGTCGTGGCATGGGCCTTTTGACCTAGTCGCCGATCGGTCTGGCTCGGGCCTCTTGTAATCCCTTGACCTCAGTGGCGGGAGTCGGCTTCTGTTGGGCGTTTCTGCCACGGACTCAGTCGGTCTACGGGCTGAGGTGGAGGGGTGACCGTTGGCCGTAGACGCAACGATGGTCTTGATCTTGTCCAAGATTGGGGTTACGTCGGTGGGCGCCGTCTCGATAACGGTGTCTAGGAGTGTGAGGGCAGCGACAGCGTTCTGCTATGGCATCTGAAAGATGTTGGTGTTACGGACCCGCGTTTGAAGTATAGCCTCGTGAGCGGATCGTCCGGCTACCCTTAGATCCTGCTTCCTTCTGTCGGCTTCCTCTTTGCGCTTCTTCTCCTCTTCCGCCAGCTTGCGCTCTTGCTCAAGTCTGGCTCGTTCTTCTTCCGCAAGACTGCGAGCCATGGCTGAGTCGGTCTCGGCCACCTCAGCCATGAGGACGTCAAAGCACTTCGGCTCATAGTCCTTGTCGCAGTCGGAGTCGTTGGCTTCGTCCGAGGGGATGCCATAAAGATCATCAAAACAAGAAGAGCTGAGGTACTCGTTGAGCTCCGAGGATGAGCATGAGCCGAATGGCTGGAGGATGACGACGATCTCCCTTGAGCCCAGGTGGTTTGGATCTGGATCGTTCCAGTCCGAGTCGGAGCTTGATGACGTGGATCCCTCCGAGTGGATCAGTCTTGACTCGGGGGAGAGGAGCTTGCAGTAGATCTCAGCGTCGTTTGGTAATTCAAACGGCGCCGAGAGCTTGTTGAAGTCGTTGGCGGTGAAGTCGCCGAAGCTTGAAGAAGATCCCATCGCGCTTGCCGGCGAGATTGTCGAAGAAGTCTTGACGCGCGGGCCCCTACCTGGCGCGCCAACTGTCGAAACTCGGTTTCGGCAATAGAAATTTGGGGGTGCAGTCAAGATCGCCAAGCACAATGGGTTGGATGGAAAACACAGATTTAGATAGGTTCAGTGTGGAGATTATGGCAATCGGGTATCTACATGGCAAGCTTATCCGACTGGAGTTAGGGATAGATTGCACCTGCCATATCTGTAAACCAAATATGACTTGGGTGTTACGTTGCCGATTGAGATAAGGCAACGGCCCATAGTCATGGTTTGGTAAGATTGAGGAAACCGACTTAGAGTAAGATAGAGTTTTCGATCTGTAAGCCCTCCTCCCAAGACTATATAAGGGGGGTAAGGAGCGTCCTTTGAGGGATATCAGAAGAAAAATCAGCTTTTAGCTTTCAGCCTTAGATCACGAGATCAATAAAGACACTCGGCGGATTGAATCCTCCGAAACAGGAGTAGGGAATTACCTCATGAGAGGGCCTGAACCTGTCTAAATCCCGTTCTCCAATCTAACCCATTGTGCTTGGCGATCTTGACTGCACCCCCAAATTTCTATTGCCGAAACCAAGTTTCCACAGTTGGCGCGCCAGGTAGGGGATCCGCGCGTCAAGATTCCTTCGACAATCTCGCCGACAAGCGTGATGGGATCTTCTTCAGGACTCGGCGACTCCACCGCCAACAACCTCGGCAAGTTCTCCTCTTTCGACTCGGATTCGAACCAGTCGGAAGGAGAGACCCTCTCGGCGTCGTTCGGCCTCCCGAATAGCACCAAAATCTTCGACGACATCTTGAAGTCCAAGATGCGGTCCGTCTTCTCCAACGAAGGAATTCACTCGGCACCGTTCGGACTACCGAACGCCGCCGGAATCTACACCGATCTCCTCGTCCCCCCGACAGAGACGATCCACACGGACGAAGACCTCTCGGCACCGTTTGGGTTACTAAACACCGCTGAGATCTACGGCAAGCTCGTCTCCCCCGAGTCGAGGTCGATCCACTCGGAGGAGTCCGCGTCCTCAAGCTCTGACTCGGACTGGAACGATCCAGATCTGAGCTACCAAGGATCGAGGGAGGTTGCCGTCATCCTCCAGTCGTTCGGCTCATGCTCATCTTCGAAGCTCAACGAATATCTCAGCTCCACCGGCTTTGACGACCTCTACGGCATCCCCTCGGACGAAGCTGACGACTCCGACTGCAACAAGGACTACGAGCCGAAGTGCTTCGATGTCCTCATGGCTGAGGTGGCCGAGTCCGACTCAGCCATGGCCCGCAGGCTCGCAGAGGAAGAGCAAGCAAGGATCGAGCAAGAGCGCAAGCTCGCAGAAGAGGAGAAGAAACGCAAGGAAGAGGCCGACAAGAGAAAACAAGATCTGCGGGCAGCCGGACGGTCCGCTCAGGAGGCTATTCTTCAAACGCGGGTCCGCAACACCAATATCTTCTAGACGCCACAGCAGAACGCTGTTGCTGCCCTCACACTCTTGGACACTGTCATCGAGACGGCACCCCCCGACATGACCCCAATACTAGACAAGATCAAGACCATCGTCCACAGCCACAGCCAATGGTCATCCCTCCACCTCGGCACGAAGGCCGACTGAGTCTATGGCTGAAACGCCCGACAAAAGCTAGCTCCCGCCCCTAAGATCAGGAGACTACAAGAGGCCCGAGCCAGACCGATCGACCACCAGGCCAAGAGGCCCACGCCGCGAGTCCACGCAGAAGCATCAAGAGCAAACGGCTGACTCCCGTGACAAACGACATGGACGTCCTCCCGTCCACCATCGCGTCCGCCGCAACAATAGCTCCAGCTACCCAACCAGCCAACCGAAGACCCCGCTGAGTGATCTGCGGGAAGTCCTCGATCGCCGCTACCAGGAGCGAGACCAACGCACTCAGGAAGATCGGAGGGGATCACTCGATAGCAACGACGACGGAGTGCCAGCTTTCACTCGGGAGCTTCGCCGAGTGCACTGGCCGAGTGGATTCAAGCCAACAGGAATAGAGAAGTATGACGGCAAGACCGACCCATAGTCGTGGCTTACCGTGTACACTCTCGCCATCCGTGCAGTAGGCAACGACAACAAGGCTATGGCCAATTACTTGCTCGTGGCCCTCGCCAACTCAGCCAGGAACTGGCTCACGAGCCTGCCGAGAGGCTCAATAGGCTCATGGAGTGAGCTGAGGGACCACTTCATCGCCAACTTCCAAGGCACCTTCGAGAGGCCCAGCACCCACTTTGACTTGTACAACGTCATCCAGAAGCCGGACGAGCCTCTGAAGGATTACATCCGGCGCTTCTCCGAAGAGCGCAACAAGATCCCCAACATCACCGATGACATCATCATCGCCGCCTTCCAGAAGGGAGTCCGTGATGAGCTGTTAATCGGGAAGTTTGGGCGCAAGCCACCGAAGACGGTGAAACAGATGTTCAAGACGGCGAACTCCTACTCCAAATCCAATGATGCCATCAAGGCAGCGCGCCAGGACCGGGCTGACCAGAGGGAAGATAAGCAGGCGGGAGGAAACCGAAATCCTAAGAAGGATAACGGCAGCAACAACCAGGGCTAGAAAGACCGCAAGCGCCGATCCGAGGATCTGGTTGCCGCAACCTCCAATTCTTAACGCCGCCCCCGAGTCGCCGCCTACGACGCCATCATGAACGCTCAATGCACTCATCATCCCAATCACAAGCACGCGGCTATGGACTGCTTTATTTACAAACAGTTCGCCGAGCAGTATGTGGCGCAACTCAACAAAAAGCCGACTGATCAAGCTGGTCCATCGGGCGCCAAGAAAAACAACGCGGCTGATAATGCCGAGCCTTTCCAAGACCCCATGGGCGAACTCAACCACATCTTCGGGGGGCTGTTAGCCTATGAATCCAAGAGGAAACAGAAGCTAACCGACCGAGAGGTCAACGCGACGCAACCCGAAGTCCCTCGCACTGCGACGGTCGGAGGTGGCCATCACTTTTGACTCGCTCGGATCACCCCGACCGAGTGGTTCAGCCGGGCGATATCCACTCATCCTGGATCCAGTGGTCCGCAACATCGCTTAAGCGCGTCCTCATCGATGGGGGCAGCGCCCTCAACATTTTGTTCACCAAAACCATGGACGAGATGCAGATCCCGAGGGCCGAATTGAAGGCAAGCTCAGCCCCCTTCCATGGAGTCATCCCGGGGCTATCATCTGCACCACTCGGGCACATCGCCCTCCCGGTCACCTTCGCAGCTCGAGAGAACTTCCGAACGGAGAACGTCACTTTCAAGGTGGCCGACTTCGAAACGGCCTACCACGCCATCATCGGAAGACCAGCGCTCGCCAAATTTATGGCGATCCCACATTACACCTACCTCTGCATGAAGATGCCGGGTCCCAACGGCGTCATCACTCTTCGCAGTGACGTGAAGCAAGCCTTCACCGTGACAAGGAGAGCTGCGACTTGGCCCAATCTCGTGAGAGATTGCGTGGCCAGCAAGAAATCCAATTGGCCGTGTCAACTTCGAGGGTGAAATCCCCGCAAGAAGATAGCCAAATCAGGATCCAAACGCCAAGACCTAGAAGATTTCCCTTGATCCATCGGATCCCTCGAAAACTGCTGTAATCGGCACCGAACTAGATCCCAAATAGGAAAGCGCGCTCGTCACCTTCCTCCAAAATAATAAAGATGTTTTTGCTTGAAAACCATCTGATATGCCTGGAATTCCTAGGGAGGTGATCGAGCACTCTTTGCACGTCAAAGATGGCGCCAAACCGATAAAACAACGATTACGCAGATTCACGTAGGATCGAAAAGACGCCATCAAGGAAGAGCTCACAAAGCTCTTGGCTACCGGCTTTATCAAAGAAGTCCTACATCCCGACTGGTTAGCCAACCCAGTTCTGGTCCGCAAGAAGACGGGGCAATGGCGCATGTGCGTTGACTATACCGACCTCAACAAAGCCTGCCCCAAAGATCCATTTGGGCTGCCTCGTATCGACCAAGTCGTAGATTCAACAGCCGGCTGCCAACTCCTGAGCTTCTTGGATTGTTACTCGGGCTATCACCAGATCAGTTTGAAAGAATTCGACTGCCTGAAGACATTGTTTATCACACCGTTTGGGGCTTACTGCTACATCACCATGCTTTTCGGCCTGAAGAACGCCGGCGCCACATACCAACGCATGATCCAGAGATGTTTCCAGACGCAGATCGGCAAGAACGTAGAAGCCTATGTCGACGATGTCGTCATCAAGACCAAGCAAAAAGAAGACCTGATCGCTGACTTAGAAGAAACTTTCGCAAACATCCGGGCCTTCAGAATAAAGTTGAACCCGGAGAAATGCACTTTCGGTGTCCCATCAGGCAAACTGCTCGGATTCATGGTGTCACATCGCGGCATTGAAGCCAATCTGGAGATGATCAACACTATCTTGAGCTTGAAGCCCCCGAGTAACCAGAAGGATGTCCAGAAGCTCACTGGCTGCATGGCGGCGCTAAGCCGTTTCATCTCTTGACTCGGCGAACGAGGCATGCCCTTCTTCAGATTGCTAAAGAAAACAGACGACTTCCAATGGACCACGAAAGCCCACAAGGCCTTTGAAGATTTTAAGGAATTCCTTACAACGTCGCCCGTCCTGGCCTCGCCTCAGCCCCAAGAGCCCCTGCTGCTGTACGTTTCAGCCACTCACCAAGTGGTTAGTACGGTCCTCGTGGTCGAGCGCGAAGAAGAGAAGGACGGGCCCAGAAGATCCAGAGGCCGATCTACTTTGTTAGCGAAGTATTGGCAAGAGCCAAAATTCGCTACCCTCAGGTACAAAAATTGCTTTATGGTGTCTTGATAACCGCCAGGAAATTGGCGCACTATTTTCAGGGTCACTCGGTCAGCATCGTCACCTCCTTTTCACTCGGCGACGTCATCCACAACCGGGAGGCAACTGGGCGCATTGCTAAGTGGGCTCTGGAGCTGATGCCACTAGATTTTACTTTTAAGGCGAGAACGTCCATAAAGTCACAAGCCCTGGCGGATTTCTTGGCCGAGTGGACTGAGCAACAAGAGAATGTACCTCGGAAAGACCTCCAACACTGGACCATGCACTTCGACGGATCCAAGAGGATCACCGGCTTGGGAGCAGGAATTGTGCTGATCTCCCCGACTGGGGAAAGGCTAAGATACGTCCTCCACCTCCACTTCTCCACCTCACATAACGCCGCCGAGTACGAAGCCCTGCTACATGGACTGCGGCTCGCAGTTTCACTCGGGATACGTCGGCTCATCGTAAAAGGGGATTCCCAGCTGGTTGTCAACCAAGTAATGAAGGAATGGTCCTGTCTAAACGACACCATGGAGGCCTACCGACAAGAGGTCCGCAAACTTGAAGACAAGTTTGACGGACTCGAACTATCACATGTCTTGAGACACAACAACGAAGCAGCTGACGAGTTGGCGTAGTTCGGGTCCAAGCGTGAAGCCGCCCCAACAGACGTTTTTGTCGAGCACCTCTATGAGCCAACTATCGCGGCAAAGACAACTTCCAAAGCTGCAATCGAAGTCGCCATGACTGACGCTGACTGGAGGACACCTCTCATCAAATTTTTAACACAGCAAGAGCTGCCGAAAGACCAGGATGAGGCAGAATGTGTTCGACATCGTTGCCAAGCTTATGTCATGGTTGACTCCGATTTATACAAGAGAAGCCCCTCTGGAATCCTAATGAGATGCATCACACCCGAGGAAGGGAGACAGCTGCTCCAAGACATCCACTCGGGCATATGCGGAAGCCACGCAGCAGCACGCACCTTGGTGGGCAAAGCCTACAGACAGGGTTTTTTCTGGCTCACCGCGGTCTCCGACGTGGACAAAGTGGTACGAACCTGTGAAGGCTGCCAATTTTTCGCCCGACAGAGCCATGTCCCAGCCCAAGAGCTACAAACAATCCCACTATCCTGGCCGTTTGCGGTATGGGGCTTAAACATGGTCGGCCCTTTCAAGAAGGGTCCAGGAGGCTTTACGCACTTATTCGTCGCAATCAACAAGTTCTCCAAGTGGATTGAAGCCAAGCCGGTGGCCACAATTACTGCTGACAAGGCACGAGATTTCTTCCTCAACATCGTGCATCGCTTCGGCGTCCCAAACAGGATCATAACCGACAACGAGACTCAATTCACAAGAGGCATCTTCAAGGAATTCTGCGAAGACTTTGGAATCAAGATCTGTTACTCGTCAGTTGCACATCCCAAAAGCAACGGACAAGTCAAACGGGCCAACGGCATGGTCCTTCAAGGCATCAAGGCCCGCGTGTTCGACCGTCTAAGTCCCTATGCAGGCAAGTGGGTTCAAGAGCTTCCCTCGGTTCTATGGTCTCTGCGGACCACACCCAGTCGGGCTACCGGCCAAACTCCTTTCTTTTTGGTCTACGGCGCAGAAGCCATGTTGCCAAATGAGATGGAGTATGAATCCCTTTGAGTCCATAGCTTCAACGATGAACGCTATAACCCCGACCGAGTGGACGACCTCACCCGACTGGAGGAGGCCCGAGAGGCAGCCCTCATCCAGTCGGTGAAATATCTTCAAGGGCTCAGACGATACCACAGTCGCAACATTCGAGCACGAGCTTTCATCGTTGACGACTTGGTTCTATGCAAGATTCAAGCCACCAAGGACCGTCACAAGCTATCCCCCCTATGGGAAGGGCCATACATAATTGCTGAGGTGACTCGGCCAGGCGCATATCGACTGAAGCGTGAAGACGAATCTATGGTGGAGAACTCCTGGAACATCGAGCATCTTCGATGATTTTATGCTTAAATTGGATAAAGTTTTATGTTTTTCTTGACTGCCAACCTCAAGTAAGATGACTTCTCGAGTTAGCAGTCGGGGGTTGTACATATGTCAATAAAGCATAGTTTTCCTCATCAACCTTTGTGCATGATTCGGTTTATCATTGTTTAATGCTCCTTGATTCGAGTTCAGTGTTTAAGGACTGAGAGATTTCTGATGACCTAATCAGGCTTAGGCTCGGTGACAGTCGGATGAAAATTACTTAAGAAATTCCATACAAAAACTCTAATCAGGGCATTAACATAAAAAAACTGAATATTCATAAGTCTACATCACAGCATCATAATCATCCAATGTTTACAAGACAAAGGTTACACAACAACTACGGACGGAAATTATTCACTACATCAACGGCAATCCGTTTAGCCGAACCCTGCGCCTCACTAATCAGGTCCAGGGCTTGCTCATCCGAGGTGCCGTCGGCAAAGCCTTCCCCGACCGAGTTGACATCCACTCGGGGGTAGAGAGATTTGGTCTGCACAAGAGCCAGACCAGCCCCCATGGCGGCAGCCTCGGTGATATTCGCCAAATATTGGTCGGGGGCCCTCCGTAGCTTGTCAAAGATTTCCAATGGCTCCAGCGAGCTAGCCCCGACTCCGTGATGAAACAAAGATAGCAGGATTGGTGTTGCTGCGTTGGCAACTTCTTCCCGGACCTCTCTGGCTCGTTTGACCCTCTCAAGAAGCACGTCGTATTGAGCTCGGGTCTTGACTTTGTAAGCTGCCAAAAGAACCTGATCACGCAAAGTACTCGGAGATAAAGCAGCGCAAAGAATGTTACTTCGAAGAAGCTTACCTTCGAACTCGGCCTCCAACTCGGTCTTGCCGAGGCTGACTGCCTCCAGCCGGACCTGGAGCGAGTGGACCTCCGACGAATTTTCTACAAACACAGAAGGTTATCAGCAACCGAAGCTGACACAGAAGCCATATAAAGGTTGAGAGGACTGGACTCACTCCCGACTGAACCGCGGAGGTCGAGGTTCTCCTCCCGGAGTTCAGCTATCTCCTTCCTCAGGGCCGCCTCCCTCGACGCGGCCTCCTCCCGAGTGGTCTTTAATTTCCGCTGGATGTCCTCCAGGGTTCAGATGAGGGACCAACTTCTCCAACACCTCGCACTTGGCCATGGATCGACAGTACTCCTTCTGCACGCAACATCCGAAGTTGACCGACTGGAAAGAAATGATGATGCAACAATAGAGAAAGATCAAGGCTTACGTTGAGTAGCCGAGTCGCCTCGTTCAGGCTGTTGACAAGGGCATCCCTTTCATCGCTTTCGGCTTGCTTGTCCAGGACGATGCCTTGCCTTTGGCCTTCCGAGTCTCGCCACTCGATCTTAATCGGGGGAACCCAGGTTTCAGAAGACTGTAACCTGGGGATCTCCTCTACTATGGCTAGCATATCAGGAAGAATAGATGAAGACATGAAATATTTGAGCTGAAGACTAAAGATAAGATTCGAATTCAAGACTTACCGGCTTCGGCGGCTAAAATCTTAACTGGAATAGCACGGCTGGACTTTTCCTTCTGGCTTTTCACCGACTGATCTTCGGTCGGGACACTCGAGCCACAGCACTGGGCTTCTCCGCACCAGCGGTTCCCAGGACGTCCGGTGGCGGTTGGGGCTCCTTCCTCGGGATGTCCTTCTTTGGAGGCGGGGGCTTTCTGCCCAGAGCGCTCTCGCTCGGGAGAGGGCTCCGGGGTCTTAGCTCCGTAGGCTTGGATGCCTCGGAAGCAGCAGCTGGAGTAGGCCCTTCACTCCTCCCGGCAGGATCTATATCCTGGGGCCTCCTGCCAAACCAACGATGCACTTAGTCGGAACGAAGACAAAGAAATTTTCAACAATGAAGCAGTCATAAGATGTACCTAGACGACCGGCGAATCTTCGGCGCCGCCTTCAGCGATGGCCTTGGAGGAGGTGTCTCGACTGGAGGAGCCGGGACGTCATCGTCCGAGTCGTCGATGACGAGCGTCCTTTTGCTCGCCCGTTTGTTGGTGTCCTCACTCGGTGCCAGCCATTTCCCGACTGGATCACTTGGAATTTTTACTCCGCCAGTCGGCCTCTTGGCAGGGTAAAGTGGCACGTCATCGTGAGGCACCTTGTACGGTTTTGAAACGATGGAAGCATTTTCCTACAAGAGAAATTCCCGCAATACTAAGAGGTATGACATCAAGATTGCAAGACAGTACAAAGAAGTCAGTCGGCTTACCGGAGGAGGAGGCCGATGGATACTGAAGGGAAGAACCGGCAGCACGAGGGCGCGCTAGACTGTGATTCCAGTCGAGAAGATCTTATACATCTGGATCTTCAGGACCTCGAAGCTAAGGGGTCTTGATCTTCCCGATTGGGGTCCTTCCCGCCTTCGTAGTCGAAGGCTGGCTTCAACCGCTCTTTGATTGGTGCCGGTCGGCACTGATGAAGTGCCGAGTGATCTGCTTCATCGCCAGGATCTTCGCTAGCAGTTTGTTGGCCTCGTCCCAATCTTGCGCTACCGGCACAGTACTCCAAGTATGTTTTGTCACAGGGGGAAGGCCGACAAAGGCTGGTAGGCTGGGTTCAAGATTGTTGATGTAGAACCAGCCTGCATGCCATCCCTTGTTGGAGGATTTCAAGGGAAGAGAGAAGTACTCCTTGGGGAGAGATCCGCGGAGTTGAAAACCCGCTCCACCAACAACGCATGGGTGGTCCTTATTCGGATGCGGTTTGAGGTAAAACATGCGGCGAAAGTGTTGGAAGTGGGGGAGGATGCCAAGGAAAGCCTCACATACATGAATAAAAAGAGCGATATGAAGCATAGAGTTGGGGTTCAAATGATAGAGTTGAAGACCATAATAAGCCAGAAGCCCCCTAAAGAACTCGGAAGTGGGGAGGCTGAATCCGCAGTAAAAGAAAGAAGTGAACACAACAAGCTTATCGGTGTTCGGGGTGGGGAAATCTTCACCTGCCGCCGGACGCCAACCCACGATCTCCTTGGGGGGGAGCACGCCGTGCTTCACCATCTTCTTGAGGGTGGATTCTTTCACATCCGATGTGGCCCATTGGTCAAAGGGGATTTTCTTTTCATCCGCCATGAGTGTGGTTTGGGTGGGAAGTGGATCTGGTCGGAAAGGATGGGGATTTGAGCAAGGGATCTTGGGAGCTGGATGCGGAGGCTAGTTTGTGGCAAAGAGCGGGCTCCTGGGTTGATGGATTCGGGCGCGCGCGAGTCTAGGGTTCTCCGCAGGGAGCTGGTGAACAGCGCTGCGAAAAGAGAAAATTTTTTGGGAAGACGAAGTGGCGGGGATGACCTCGAGGCTTTGTAGAAAGATTTGAGGGTTTCGCTAGGTTTTCTCGTGATTGGGCTGAGCCCATGAGAGACCTACGGCCCAGCTAAGGTGCGGCTCGACGCGTGTCCTTAGGGACTTAAGCGGATGAGCTTAAGCAGATTTGCCTTGGCGATATGCACATGTCCGATGTAGGGTTACGCGGAAGCTACGCTAGACGAAAACAAAAATTTTCTACCACGCAAACCAGGAACACTTGCAAGTAAGGGCCGATAGATCGTTACCGATTGGAGTGTGCAGCGGAAACAGCCAATCAGGGCTATCCGATCCGGAACAGTGTAGCCGATTCTCGCAAGCCGACAGCCGATACCCGGGGAGAGCCGATTCGCCAATCAGCCGATTCGTAGATGCCGTAGCCGATCCGAGTCGTCCAACCGTGTTCTCGCGCCTCGCTCCGATGCGCCCGACCGCAGCCGATCCGAAGCCGATCAACAGCGCGCAACGTAGCAGCGCCTCTCCCGGTATCCACACGTCCGGGGACAAAACGCCGTACACCCGTGTGCTAGCACGCGATACAAGGCTAGGGTTTGGCTCGAAAGTGGGGAGGGTTTCCGTGGAGATTGATCTCGGCGACTTCTGTTGCACGCGATGCAATTGACGTGCTGCAGCTCTCCACCCCTCCCTCCTTTATATAGAGTTGGCCGACTGGGACTAGTGGCCGATCGGGACACTATTTTGAATCGGATCCTATCCGAATCTCACAGAGTTGGCTGCCCATACGTCGTAAGCCCATAGGACTCTATCCGATTGGATCCCTATCCGATCGAGCCGTATCCGAGTCCAACTCGAATGCCCGTTCTTATCCCCTTAAGCGTGCGACCAAGGTTCAGGTATACTTGGTTTCGGCTATAGTCTAACTTAGCCGACCGTCGGCTCGAGTCCAACTCAGCCGACTGCAACCGCGGCGCCTAGCAGCACATATTGACACCATAGTATACAAGAATATAATATCGGCTTTGAACCTGTAATGTGTACACAAATCCCTTTGCCTCACAATACCGGTTAAGCTATAGGCAAGATGTGTGCCATCCCTTCAATAGCTAACCATTCACTCGAACCGTATTGGATTATCCGTGTTGATTGACTCCTCAATCAACTTAGCATGGCCATGCATTTCCATAATCCATTACCTCGAGGGGCAGAGATATCTCTCCAAAGGAGGGGCAAATTCCATCTTGATCACTCACATCCCACTCCATGTTTCATAGCAAACCCGAAAACTACCTTTATAACTACCCGATTACGGAATAGCGTTTGGTAGTCCCAAAGTAGGCTACTACACATGTTGGAATCCATGGTGATCTCGGTCTAAGGACTTTGTACCAACACTACCGAGACCAACTAATGGCACATTAATTCTGTAGTGTCTCATGGTGGGTCTATCCAACAATGTGTTCTCCAACACATATGTCCATGTTTATTGATTTGGTATCTTCATACCCATGATCTATGAGACATGATCATCAATCAATAAACATGCCGATCTTAGAATCATATTTGTTCCAACAATATGACATATGATCGAGGATCGTTTAGAAATAGATTCGTACATAAAGAGGCTCATAAATAAGTCACGTACTTATTGATCAATACAAGATGTCTATTTCATGGAACTGAATAGCACTTTATTCATAAATACATAAACATTGACGTGATATCCAACATCTCCATGTTGCCTCTAGGGCATATCACTAACAATCTCCCACTTGCACTAGAGTCAATCATGTAAGTATGTAATACCCATTGCTCTTGTGTGCGCCTCATGCTTCGGCCGAGGGAGAGGTTTTGTCGGCGGATCGGCTATGTTGAGATCCGTGTGCACTTTGCATATCTTGACATCACCTCTGTCCACAATCTCGCGGATGAGATGATATCGCCGAAGTATGTGTTTGGACTTCGATGTGACCTCGGCTCCTTGGCTTGCGCAATGGCTCCACTATTGTCACAATAGAGAGACATTGGACCGTCGTACTAGTCATCACACATAGCTTAGAAACGAATTTCTTGATCCAAACAGCCTCCTTTGCAGCTTCTGAAGCAGCAATGTACTCGGCCTCCGTTGTAGAGTCAGCAACAGTATCCTGCTTGGAACTCTTCCAGTGACTGCGCCTCCGTTCGGGCGAACACAAACCCAGTTGTGATCTATAATCATCCTTGTCTGTTTGGAAGCTAGCATCGGTGTAACCACTTACAACGAGCTCTTCTTCACCTCCATAGACTAGGAACATATCCTTAGTTCTTCTCAAGTACTTAAGGATATTCTTTACGGCAGTCCAATGACCTTCACCTGGATCTGACTAGTATCTGCTCGTAGCACTCAAAGCGTACGAGACATCCGAACGTGTACAAAGCATGGCATACATGATGGATCCAATTGCCGAAGCATATGGAACCATACCCATCTTATTCCGCTCATCATGTGTCCGAGGACACCGATTCTTGCTAAGATTAATGCCATGTGACATGGGCAAGAAACCTTTCTTGGAATCATGCATGTTGAACCTTTTCAACACCTTGTCAATGTATGTACTTTGGCTTAATCCAATTAGCCTCTTGGATCTATCTCTATAGATCCGAATGCCAATATATATGCTGCCTCCCTAAGTCTTTCATGGAAAAACTATTTTTCAATGAAGACTTGACGGATTCAAGCATAGAGATATCATTTCCAATCGTAATATGTCATCCACATATAAGATTAGAAATACAATTGTGCTCCCACCGACCTTTTTGTAAACACAGGCCTCTTCTTCATTTTTTATGAAACCAAACCCTTTGATTACTTCATCAAAACGAATATTCCAACTCCGAGATGCTTGCTTCAATCCATAAATGGATTTCGTAGCTTGCATATCTTTCGAGCGATTCTGGATCGACAAAACCCCGAGGTTGTATCATGTATACATCCTCGCTTAGGTTTCCATTTAGGAAAGCCGTTTTGACATCCATCTGCCATATCTCATAATCGAAATATGCAGCAATCGCTAGGATAATCCGAATAGATTTAAGCATTGCGACGGGCGAGAAGGTTTCATCATAATCAACTCCTTGAATCTGTTTAAAACCTTTCGCCACCAATCGCGCCTTATAGATGTGAACATTTCCATCCATATCGGCCTTTTCTTAAAAACCCATTTACACTCAATGGTTTTGACACCATCGAGTGGATCAACCAAGTTCCAAACTTGATTGTCGTACATGGATTCTATTTCGGATTTCATGGCTCCAAGCCACTTGTTGGAATCGGGTCCCACCATCGCTTCCTCATAGGTCTTAGGTTCATCGTTGTCCAACAACAATATATCACGTTGTTCCGCACTGTACTGTCGGGCGCACGACGTGATCTTTCGACCTCCGTGGGGCTGGTGTATCTACAACGGTGGTGCAACACTTTGTTCCTCCTGTTGTGGTTCGTGGTCGCGAAACGTTTTCGGTGTTTCTTGAACTTCTTCAAGATGCACCTGCTCCCACTAACCCTTCTTGAAAGAAACTCTTTCTCCAAGAAGACACCGTGTCGGGCGACAAACACTTTGCCTTGTTCCCGATTATAAAAGTAATATCCCTTAGTTTCCTTAGGATATCCCACAAAGAAGCACTTGTCGATTTGGGTGTGAGCTTGTCGACGTAAACGTTTTACATAAGCCTCACATCCCCAAATTTTGAGAAAAGACAAACTAGGGGTTGCCCTGTCCATATCTCATATGGTGTCTTTTCAACCGACTTAGATGGAGCTCTATTTAGTGTGAGCGCAGTGTTTCAAGAGCATATCCCCGAAGGATAACGGAAGATCACTTTGGCTATCGACCGCACCATGTCCAACAAGGTGCGATTTCTCCGTCGGACACCCCATTCATTGTGGAGTTCGGCGGAGTCAACTGTGGAACAATTCCACAATCTTTCGATGATTACCAAACTCTTGGCTCAAGTATTCCCCTCCACGATCCGATCATAGAAACTTGATTGTTTTCCCTAAATGATTCTGTATTCATTCTGGAATTCTTTGAACTTTTCAAAGGATTCGGACTTATGCCTCATTAAGTAGATATAACCATATCTACTAAAGTCATCGTAAAGGTAATGAAGTGCGATAACCACCTCGGCCGTTGAGCTCATTGGTCCACATACATCGGTATGTACGAGTGCCAAGAAGTCACTTGCTCTCTCACTATATCCCGTGAAAGGTGCCTTTGTCATCTTACCAAGTAAACAAGACTCACATGTCTCAAATGATTCAAAATCAAAAGAGTGAAGCAGTCCATCCTTATGGAGCTTCTCCATGCGTTTCTTATTTATATGGCCTAAGCGACAATGCCGGATAAACGTGGGGTTTATATCATTAGAGAGTTGCCTTTCGTATTAATGTTATAGATGGGAGATGCTTCAAGATTCAAAACGTATAATCCATTCACCAATGGAGCATGAAAATAGAACATATCTCGAGATATATTGAACAACCATTGTTCATTGATCTAAAATCATATCCTTCCACTTGCAAACATGAAGCGAAAATAACGTTTTGACATAGTGTTGGAACACAATAACAATTATTTAATTCCAAAACTAATCCTGAAGGTAGATGAAGTGATACGGTGCCGACAAGAATCGTAGCAACGCTTGCTCCATTGCCGACGCGCAGTTCACCTCTCCTCTTCTCAAGCCTCTACTTCTTCTTATTTCCCGCAACGATTTGCAAATATGATCTACGATCCGGTATCAAATACCCAAGAGTCGTAGGTGAAGTAGCAAGATTAATGTCTATAACATTAATACCGAAGCGAAGTCGTACTTTGCTTCTTTTTGAGATCCTCCATGTACTTCTTGCAGTTCCTCTTCAGTGGCTCGTCTCCTTGCAATAGAAGCAAACGGCATCCGATGCCGCCGACCCTTCTTGTCCTTCTTTGCAGTGGAGGCACTCGCGATCTCATCGGGAGTTAACTTCCTCTTGGTGCAAAGCTTCTTGAGAGGTGGTTTGCGCTTAGCCTTCGCATCATCATCACATGATGACCGTTTTTCTGGATACTCTCCTCACTGTCTTTAGCATCCCATGCAATTCAGCCAAGGTCCTATCCATATTGTTCATGTGATAATTTAATATGAATGGCTCGAAGCTCGGAGGGAGCGACGGAGAATCACATCGAGCCAACTCTTGGTTAAGGGGAAAACCAGTTTTCCGGACTCTCAATGTAGCCAATCATCTTTATCACATGCGGATCGACGGGATTCCCTCAACAAGCTCGCACGCAGACAAGGACTTTGAGGTGTTGAACCTCTCGGCCCGAGCTTGGTTCTCAAACATGCCACGCAGCCCCTGAATAATAGTGTGAGCATCGCTGCTCTCATATTGCTTCAAGCTCATGGGACATTGTAGCAAGCATGAGATAGCTTATATCTAGGGCATCATTAGTGTGCTTCTCATAAGCCCTCCGTGCGTTGCAGTGGCATTATTTGGCAAATCCTCGGGATAGGGTACTTCAAGAACATACTCCTTACGCTCTTGCTTGAGAACAATTCTCAAGTTGCGATACCAATCCATAAAGTTTGTTCCATTTAATTTTTCCTTTTCGAGAATAGATCGCAAATTAAAGGTGCGGGTGTAGTATTAGCCGCCATTTATTCTACAACGAAAAAGCAAAGTTTAGCACAATGTTTATGCTATGTCTATTGTTAAACAATTTAATATTAGACTCCCATTACGTATTTTCCACCTTCCCTCTAGGTTACAAATTGGGTCAAGATCCACATGTTAATTAATTTTCTAGTGAGCTTTGGCATCACTGCTAGAAAATTAGTAACATCGGTAAGCAACACCTTGCTAATCACATTTCTATGTGACTCTTGTTGTTGGTGTGGCATCTCCATGCCCCGGCGCCAACCTATGCCCCAAGGCCCAAAACTGTTTTGATAGCCTTGTTAAGTAAACCAAATGCTCCTGCATGTATATGTCGACATATACCCCTCGTGTTATGATAGAGAATGGCACTCGCTTGGCGGACCCACCATTGACGAGCATAACGGTGATGGGTGCAACATTTGGAAGGGCATCATTACTACTTAATTTTGCGAGGATGCTATCCTATCAAACAAACATATCACATATGAAAGCAAGAAGAATAGCATATAAGGAAATAGTATGGCCCCCTTCACATGGTGATCTCCATCTCCATGCCGGTGTACTGAGATCTCCATCTTCATCACCGTTCTTTCGAGTGCCGAATGCTTGATTTCTTCAAACTAAGCTACTACTATAGAAGCTCTAATTGAAGATTACATCGACTCGCAGAGTCGTGAAAGAATATTACAAGCATTGCACGTATGAAAGAATATTACAGGGATTGCACATATGAAAGAATATTACATGCATCACATGCATCTCATACATCTCATACATACAATAGGGCCATACCATCTCAAAGCATTCTCTCAAAAACAAGTTAGGCGTAGAAACGTTTTCTACTTATCGCGAGCTACGGCATCGAGACGACCTATAAGGGGGTACGCACACTATCAAGGGAGATGGTTTGCGTAGGCGCGAGGCAGCTAACAAGATCGGACTACGAGATAGCTTCGGCATAATCACATTATACCGTTCCGATACACTATCAAGGAACGCTATCTCGAACCCAACTCAAACCGAGTTATATGGAAATTGCTTCGACGTAATCACATTACGCCGTTCCGATACACTATCAAGGAACGCAATTACCATTAACTCTCCTCAACAAATCCCGTAAAACCGATTGATCTAATCAACCCGTGCGCAAAACTTGTTCCAGATCCAATCTAAAACCCTAACTAAGCAAGATTAGCTCTGATACCACTGAAGGGTTACGCGGAAGCTACGCTAGCCGAAAACAAAAATTTTCTACCGCGCAAACCAGGAACACTTGCAAGTAAGGGCCGATAGATCGTTACCGATTGGAGTGTGCAGCGGAAACAGCCAATCAGGGCTATCCGATCCGGAACAGTGTAGCCGATTCTCGCAAGCCGACAGCCGATACCCGGGGACAGCCGATTCGCCAATCAGCCAATTCGTAGATGCCGTAGCCGATCCGAGTCGTCCGACCGTGTTCTCACGCCTCGCTCTGATGCGCCCGACCGCAGCCGATCCGAAGCCGATCAACAGCGTGCAACGTAGCAGCGCCTCTACCGGTATCCACACGTCCGGGGACAAACGCCATACACCCGTGTGCTAGCACGCGATGCAAGGCTAGGGTTTGGCTCGAAAGTGGGGAGGGTTTCCGTGGAGATTGATCTCGGCGACTTCTGTTGCACGCGATGCAATTGACGTGCCGCAGCTCTCCACCCCTCCCTCCTTTATATAGAGTTGGCCGACTGGGACTAGTGGCCGATCAGGACTCTATTTTGAATCGGATCCTATCCGAATCTCACGAGTTGGCTTCCCATACGTCGTAAGCCCATAGGACTCTATCCGATCGGATCCCTATCCGATCGAGCCGTATCCGAGTCCAACTCGAATGCCTGTTCTTATCCCCTTAAGCGTGCGACCCTGTAGGTTCAGGTATACTTGGTTTCGGCTATAGTCTAACTTAGCCGACCGTCGGCGCCTAGCAGCACATATTGACACCATAGTATACAAGAATATAATATCGGCTCGAACCTGTAATGTGTACACAAATCCCTTTGCCTCACGATACCGTTAAGCTATAGGCAAGATGTGTGCCATCCCTTCAATAGCTTAACCATTCACTCGAACCGTATTGGATTATCGTCTGATTGACTGACCTCAATCAACTTAGCATGGCCATGCATTTCCATAATCCATTACCTCGAGGGACCCAAAGATATCTCTCCAAAGGAGGGGCAAATTCCATCTTGATCACTCACATCCCACTCCATGTTTCATAGCAAACCCGAAAACTACCTTTATAACTACCCGATTCGAAATAGCGTTTGGTAGTCCCAAAGTAGGCTACTACACATGTTGGAATCCATGGTGATCTCGGGTCTAAGGACTTTGTACCAACACTACCTGAGACCAACTAATGGCACATTAATTCCCGTAGTGTCTCATGGTGGGTCTATCCAACAATGTGTTCTCCAACACATATGTCTATGTTTATTGATTTGGTATCTTCATACCCATGATCTATGAGACATGATCATCAATAAATAAACATGCCGATCTTAGAATCATATTTGTTCCAACAATATGACATATGATCGAGGATCGTTTAGAAATAGATTCATACATAAAGAGTCTCATAAATAAGTCACATACTTATTGATCAATACAAGATGTCTATTTCATGGAACTAAATAACACTTTATTCATAAATACATAAACATTGACGTGATATCCAACATCTCCATGTTGCCTCTAGGGCATATCACTAACATCCGAATGCCCTATACCTTTGGAAATCATTTCATGCTACAGTTTGCTTGAATTCATGAGAAGCTAGCACGATGCAATTTGAAAGGTGACAAACAGCTAAGCTTTTTATAGCTGCCTTGATGACATGGGCTGTTTGGTTTTTTAGCATTTGATTAAGTGATTATATCAATGCTATTTTCCACCTTGGTGAAGATCTTTATAGATTGAGACCAGTATTATGGCAAGAGCTATTTAATAACTTGGTCATATTTTTCATACGATTGAAAAACTTGTTTGCCCATGAGGGACGATTAAAATATTTGTTCCGAAATAACTCGGGCAGATCCACTCGGATAAGCATGAGCTTACCGAGTGCTTTCCACCTATGAGGGTTGATTGAGTTATTTGTTCTGAGATGACTCAGGCAAATTCACTCGGATGATTATGAACTTGCCGGGTAATGAAATTGTTATGATTGCTTTAGCATGAGCTAAGTATTTATATGAGAATAATTTTTTTATAGTTTTTGACTATATGTTTAGTCTGATTTTGACTAACCATATAGTCGGGGGCTGCACCTAGATATTTATTTTTGAGAATTTTTTAGATATTTTCCAGCCCTTCACAGTCTTTGGAGCCACTCGGGAAGATTCAGGCAGAGATGATGGAATCACTCGATGCCAGAAGCACTCGGCCGTTTTTGGCTGTATGCTGTTTTGGTTTGAAGCTGAGTTGTCTCGTCGACTGAAAAGGACTCGGGGGCTACTGTGGAGATTATGGCAATCGGGTATCTACATGGCAAGCTTATCCGACTGGAGATAGGGATAGATTGCACCTGCCATATCTATAAACCAAATATGACTTGGGTGTTACGTTGCCGATTGAGATAAGGCAACGGCCCATAGTCATGGTTTGGTAAGATTGAGGAAACCGACTTAGAGTAAGATAGAGTTTCCGATCTGTAAGCCCTCCTCCCAAGACTATATAAGGGGGGTAAGGGGCGTCCTTTGAGGGATATCAGAAGAAAAATCAGCTTTTAGCTTTCAGCCTTAGATCACGAGATCAATAAAGACACTCGGCGGATTGAATCCTCCGAAACAGGAGTAGGGTATTACCTCACGAGAGGGCCTGAACCTGTCTAAATCCCGTTCTCCAATCTAACCCATTGTGCTTGGCGATCTTGACTGCACCCCCAAATTTCTATTGCCGAAACCAAGTTTCGACATTCAGGCCCTCTCGTGAGGTAATACCCTACTCCTGTTTCGGGGATTCGATCCGCCGAGTGTTTATTGATCTCAAGATCTAAGGCTGAAAGCTAATAGCACATAAAGCATATGTCTAATCTAAAGCCGATATCCCTCAAGGGACACCCCTTACCCCCCTTATATAGTCTTGGGAGGTGGGCTTACAAGTCGAAAACCCTATCCTACTCTAAGTCGGTTTCCTCAATCTTACCAAACCGTGACTATGAGTCGTTGCCTTATCTCAATCGGCAACGTAACACCCAAGTCATATTTGGTTTACATATTTGGCAGGCGCAACCTATCCCTATTTCCAGTCGAATAAGCTCGCCATGTAGATATCCGATTGCCACAATCTCCACACTCGTCAATGGTGGGTCTGCCAAAGCAGAGTGCCATTCTCTATCATAACACGAGGGGGTATATATCGGACATATACAGCAGGAGCATTTGGTTTACTTAACAAGGCTATCAAAACAGTTTTGGGCCTTGGGGCATAGGTTGGGGCCGGGGCATGAAGATGCCACACCAACAACAAGAGTCACATAGAGATGTGATTAGCAAGGAGTTGCTTACCGAGCAGTGATGCCAAAGCTCACTAAAAATCAACTAACATGTGGATCTTGACCCAATACGTAACCTAAAGGGAAGGTGTAAAATACGTAATGGAGTCTAATGTTAAATTGTTTAACAATAGACATAGCATAAACATTGTGCTAAACTTTGCTTTTTCTGTTGTAGAATAAATGTCGGCTAATACTACACCCAGTGCTTTTAATTTGCAATCTATTCTTGAAAAGGAAAAATTAAATGGAACAAACTTTATGGATTGGTATCGCAACTTGAGAATTGTTCTCAAGCAAGAGCGTAAGGAGTACGTTCTTGAAGTACCTTATCCGGATTATTTGCCAAACAATGCTACTGCAACTGCACGGAGGGCTTACGAGAAGCACACTAATGATGCCCTAGATATAAGTTGTCTCATGCTTGCTACAATGTCCCCTGAGCTTCAGAAGCAATATGAGAGCAGCGATGCTCACACTATTATTCAGGGACTGCGTGGTATGTTTGAGAACCAAGCTCGGGCCGAGAGGTTCAACACCTCAAAGTCCTTGTTTGCGTGCAGGCTTGTTGAGGGGAATCCCGTCAGTCCGCACGTGATAAAAATGATTGGCTACATCGAGAGTCTGGAAAAACTAGGTTTTCCCCTTAGCCTCTATAAGGCGCGATTGGTGGCGGAAGGTTTTAAATAGATTCAAGGAGTTGATTATGATGAAACCATCTGGCCCGTCGCAATGCTTAAATCTATTCGGATTATCCTAGCGATTGCTGCATATTTCGATTATGAGATATGGCAGATGGATGTCAAAACGGCTTTCCTGAATGGAAACCTAAGCGAGGATGTATACATGATACAACCTCAGGGTTTTGTCGATCCACAATCGCCTGGAAAGATATGCAAGCTACAGAAATCCATTTATGGATTGAAGCAAGCATCTCGGAGTTGAAATATTCGTTTTGATGAAGTAATCAAAGGGTTTGGTTTCATCAAAAACGAAGAAGAGTTCAAAGGGATACGTTGCTGATTCTACAACAGAGGCCGAGTACATTGCTTGCTTCGGAAGCGCAAAGGAGGCTTTTGGATCAAGAAATTCGTTTCGAGCTTGGTGTGATGACTAGTACGACTGGTCCAATGTCTCTCTATTGTGATAATAGTGGAGCCATTGCGCAAGCCAAGGAGCCGAGGCCACATCAGAAGTCCAAACACATACTTCGGCGATATCATCTCATCCGCGAGATAGTGGACAGAGGTGATGTCAAGATATGCAAAGTGCACACGGATCTCAACATAGCCGATCCGCTGACAAAACCTCTCCCTCACCCAAAGCATGAGGCGCACACAAGAGCAATGGGTATTAGATACTTACATGATTGACTCTAGTGCAAGTGGGAGATTGTTAGTGATATGCCCTAGAGGCAACATGGAGATGTTGGATATCACGTCAATGTTTATGTATTTATGAATGAAGTGTTATTCAGTTCCATGAAATAGACATCTTGTATTGATCAATAAGTATGTGACTTATTTATGAGACTCTATATGTATGAATCTATTTCTAAATGATCCTTGATCATATGTCATATTGTTGGAACAAATATGATTCTAAGATCGGCATGTTTATTGATTGATGATCATGTCTCATAGATCATGGGTATGGAGATACCAAATCAATAAACATGGACATATGTGTTAGAGAACACATTGTTGGATAGACCCACCATGAGACACTACAGGAATCAATGTGCCATTAGTTGGTCTCAGGTAGTGTTGGTACAAAGTCTTAGACCTGAGATCACCATAGATTCCAACATGTGTAGTAGCCTACTTTGGGACTACCAAACGCTATTCCGTAACTAGGTAGTTATAAAGGTAGTTTTCGGGTTTGCTATGAAACATGGAGTGGGATGTGAGTGATCAAGATGGAATTTGCCCCTCCTTTGGAGAGATATCTCTGGGCCCTTTGAGCTAATGGATTATGAAAATGCATGGCCATGCTAAGTTGATTGAGGAATCAATCAACAGATAGATAATCCAATATGGTTCGAGTGAATGGTTAAGCTATTGAAGGGATGGCACACATCTTGCCTATAGCTTAACTGGTATCGTGAGGCAAAGGGATTTGTGTACACATTACAGGTTCAGAGCCGATATTATATTCTTGTATACTATGGTGTCAATATGTGCTGCTAGGCGCCACTGTTGACAGGTCGGTTGAGTTGGACTCGAGCCGACGGTCGGCTAAGTTAGACTATAGCCGAAACCAAGTATACCTGAACCTACAGGGTCGCACGCTTAAGGGGATAAGAACAGGCATTCGAGTTGGACTCGGATACGGCTCGATCGGATAGGGATCCGATCGGATAGAGTCCTATGGGCTTACGACGTATGGGCAGCCAACTCTGTGAGATTCGGATAGGATCCGATTCAAAATAGAGTCCTGATCGGCCACTAGTCCCAGTCGGCCAACTCTATATAAAGGAGGGAGGGGTGGAGAGCTGCGGGACATCAATTGCATCGCGTGCAACGAAGTCGCCGAGATCAATCTCCACGGAAACCCTCCCCACTTTCGAGCCAAACCCTAGCCTTGCATCGCGTGCTAGCACACGGGTGTACGGCGTTCTGTCCCCGGACGTGTGGATACCGGTAGAGGCGCTGCTACGTTGCACGCTGTTGATCGGCTTCGGATCTGCTGCGGTCGGGCGCATCGGAGCAACGCGCAAGAACGTGACCGGACGACTCCGCGAATCGGCTGTCCCGGGAATCGGCTGTCGGCTTGCGGGAATCGGCTACACTTGTCCGGATCGGATAGCCACTGATTGGCATTTTCCGCGCACACTCCAATCGGTAACGATCTATCGGCCCTTACTTGCAAGTGTTCCTGGTTTGCGCGGTTAAAAGTTTTTGTTTTCGGCTAGCGTAGCCTCCGCGTAGCCCTTCATGCGTGAGCGTGCCAGTTGGTTTGATCCTGCAACCAACAAGAAAAAAAGAATAGGTGATTAAATTAAAATTAGATCCTACTCGATTGGCTAAAGATATTCAAAATAGATAATTACTATTCCAAAGTGCATTTAGACTAAGTGATTGGGATAGATCGGTAGTATACCGAGACAGTATAAATCAGTTATATCTAAAAACACATCAGAATACTAATTACATATATTTATAGCTTAGTCGATGTCGTAGATCTAATTTAAATCGGCTAATACTTCGATATGTTTTATATGAAGATATTAATCTGAACTAAATACACTAAACCAAGATCAATCGGCTGTTAATGTGGCTTAATAGATTGATACCGGGCTTAGTATATTTAAATAGATTAAGATCTTAATATAAAAGGCAGTTTTAATACATCTAGCAGCAGTAATACATAAAAGATGATTAAAACAAGTAAGACCGGCTAAAATCCCGGTGCTATCTCTAATTATAATCATTGAGCCGAATAGATCTATATGATTCTAAGAGCGACTTAATAGGTCGATTTGATGCAACTTAAGTAAAAAAGAAGCACAATATATGTTTAGACTAATGAGAACTCCTCGAGATGGTAGATACGCCATATAACCTAAATCAACCTATAGATCTAGCTCTGTCGGCTGCTATATTGAGGGAGATATTCGCTGATCGGGAGATAGATCTAGACATTGATCTAGATTATATGTCACATATGATAGATTAAACAGTTTATGACATCAGGATCAGAGTATCATGATGATGGAAGCACTAACCCCGATAACACAAACCGCTTGTAACAAGAAGTTACCTTGTCTGGAGATCGAAACTCGATGCAGCCCGAGAACAAGGCAAAAACTCGTCGAGAAAGTAAAAACGAAAAGAGTGGCGATGCACCAAAGTTGTATTGATGTGTGTTGTTGTTTTTACAAGGTCTGGGGTCATATTTATACCCGGATACACAATGAGTCCGTAACGGACACGATTCCTATTACAGATTAAATCTTAAATATCTCTAAACAAACCGACATTATCTATAAAGAATACTATACAAAATATCCTAACTTAGAGATACAATTGCCATTGTAGGACCTTATCCGTAGATGGAAACATCTTTGAAGCACTTTGGAAACCGAATCCAATAGTTATCTCTTATGCTTTCTTTCCGAAATTGGTTCCTCCTTCTACTCCCAATCGGAATCTGCTATCGGTTATCCTGGTCCGATTCGGACTCAGCCGATTGACTCCGTAGTCGACTCGGACTTATCCGATGCATCCTCTGTTTCCAAGGATCGCACATTTCCTCCGATTCCGCTCCAATCTCTGCTTCAAGCTCGGGGATTTGCTTACCAAATTTGGTCGTTACAATTAGACCTAGCAGACTGTTTTGTACCTTTTCAGACATTGTTTGTACTCACCTTTCAGCACATTAGACATATCTTTCTTGGCCCCCAAGTTCTCCTGTAACTGCCCCTCCCTTGAGTTATAAAAGGGAGGGTAGGGCATGGTGGCCAAGAGAGTGAACTCCAACACTTCTCATTCCCTGTTCTTGGTCTGCTTGCTTCAAGCTCCAAGAACACCTCCTTGTAACTCTTGATCATCATACGCCCCAACAATGAACACTGGACGTAGGCTTATTATCCTTCGGGAGGACTGAACCAGTATAACTCCCTGTGTCTTACTCTTTGGCTCATCTCCGGACTCGAGTTGACTATCGGATCCATCGGGGAACATCTTTTCTACCGTTCTCTTTCACCTCTTTGGGCACCCCTCTTTGAGGACTGCCGACCCACTCATCGACAGGGAGGAATCCCGGACTTCTGGGCCAGCGCGCGGGAGAGGGAGTAGGCTGGGCCGCCGAGGGAGGAGAGAGAGAAGGGCGGCCTAAGGGACGCATAGTAGACTTTTGAGGGAACTGGGTCGCTTTTGCCCAGGGACTAGGAAACATAATTTTATTTTTTTCTTTTTATTTAATTGCATAAATGAACTTTGTAGTATTAAAATTATTTCTAGAGCTCCAAAATTTCACAAACAATTTAGAGAATACTTCCATCCATGATTTTTAAAGGAAAATTTAATTTCCTTATTAATTTCACTTGATAAATTTACTTTTACTTTTATTTAATTTCCAAAAAATGATTTTTTAATTATTTTTAATCCCGAACGAAAATCGGGGCGTGACACAGGTAGTGTATGACCGGTTTTGAGTTGCCATCAAACTTCATTGATAATCCGAGAGAATTTGTGAGAAGTGTCCAACTCGCGTCATTCCTCCGCAAATTGGGCTCTTGGCACCTGTTGACGAGAAATCTCTCTCACGGACTGGCTTGGGAGATCGCTGACTCCGGTGCGAGGTCCTTCTTGGCCGCCTACAACGTGTAGGGTGTGCCGATGATTTGATCTGCTAATCAACAAGAAAAAACAAGATAGTGTATGTTAAGCGTTAGGTTAGATCCCCACGGGATCGGCTAAGGAAATCCATGGATGTATATATGCTATTCTAGGCCATATTTGGGCCAAGTGACTGGAATGGATCGGCCATACCGAGACAACATCAGCCGCTTGATCCAAATATAATGAAAAATAATAAATATACAGATCAATAATCTAACCGATACTGGAAAGCTAACAGAGAATCGGCTAGTACTCCGATGAATCTTATGTGAAGATAATATTCCTGGATCAAACGTATAATTCAGAAATCGACCATCGGCTGCCCGGGAAGAACCGATTTCACTAAGCAACATCCGACAGGAACACGATCTTAACATAAGAGGTAATCCTAATATAAATCTAGTAACAATCAAGTTAAAAGAAACATATTAGGGCAAATAAGGCCGGCTGAAACCCCGACGCTATCTCTAGATAATATAAATCCCAGAAGAACAGATCACTAACAGTTCTAAAGACGACTCAATAGTTCGTACTCGATGCAACATTAAGTATCAAAAGAAATATCCAATCTGTTACAACCGACTTACACTCCTTGAGATGGTAGATACCACATATGAACCAGCCAACCCTTAGATCTAGCCCTGTTGACCACATGTTCTTGACGAAATGAGCCAACAACGAGATAGATCTAAACGATCTAATTCATATGCATTATATGATATATGACGCAGTGAAATCACTAATTCTAATGTATCATTGCGATGGAAGCATTAGAAACAGATAATCATACCACTAATGACAAACATTTACCTAAACTTGGGGATCGAGACGATGCAGCCCAAAGCCAAACAGAGTGTTCGTCTAAAGAAAAGGTTGGCGATGCGCCGAAGATTAGATTGATTGAAATCGTTCTTTTACAGAGGGCCTCGGGTCCTATTTATACCCGAAAAACTTGTAACAACCCTGGACTCTATCTAAACTATTATTTAAAACACCATATTATCCCTAGCGGGACCTATGTCGTGTTACAACTAACAATCTAACAAATCTCTAGATTACAGATACAATTGCCGTTATAGGACTCTATCCAAAAGTGGCAATATCTTTTAACGTGCAACTAGCAGCCGAATCTTTCATTTATCCCCAAGTTTCTGTTCTAAACATGGCTTCATCTCTTCCGGACTCAGAATCGGCTGTCGTCTGCTCCCATTCGATCCATCCTCAGCCGACTAACCTTGCAGCCGATCCCTTTTTAGCCGATACGATTCCTGTCTTCAGCCGATCCGATTTCACTTTGCCTTTACGAACTTAGGAACTCAATTACCAAATCTCAGTGTTAACACATGCCCCCCAAGTCCGTAATACGAACTGTTGCGGATTTGCTTGCCTATTCAAACTCTCGCTTCCTTCTTGACCTAAACCGCCTCAGCTTCTCCCCAAGTGCCCTTTAAATATCCACTTCTCTCGGCTGAACCGCCTACGCCTCCAACGCGTACTTGGCCTTCTTCACGAACAAGCCTCCTGCCCTTTCTCTCTCTCCTCCGGCGACTCCATCGGTGCTCGACAACCTTCCCCACGTTCTTCAAACTCATCTTCGCCCCCGAGCTTCCGATGGCCTCCGCCGCTGCATCAAGCACCTCCATCTCGCCGGCTACCACTGTCATGCCGTCCGCGACCACTGCGCCGCCTGTTGCCGCCGCCGCAACCGCTTCAGCCGCTACTACAACCGAGTTCCCCGAGGTAGTTTCTTCCGATCCACAATTTTACTCTCAAATCTGCTTTTTCGAACATTCTCACATCAACGCTTCGTCCGGTGATTTTTCAGTAGCATTTTACTCCATACTCTTATTGATTAGTACTTTTCCCGTTCCCGAACCGTAAAACACAATCATTCTTGACTGGTACTTTTCTCCCTTTTTTCGGACTGTAGCACCTGTCTCATCAAGTACTTATCCCTAATTCAACACAAGCGGAGAAGTATTTCCTCGGACCTATCGGCAACACAGACCCAACTGATGTAATCATAGCCGAAACCAACCGCATCCCTTTTAACACCGCCAAACCATCTCTCCCCCATTGGAACGGAACATTCAAAGCTTGGCCATCCACCGATGCAACTTGGACTGAATGGTATAAAAGGATACAGTCGGCCAAGTATGCCCAGTGGGAAGAGAAAAAACTTGCCCAATGCTTGGAATTGTCCATCGCTGGCATGGAGAAAGACGAGCCGCTTCTATCGGCTGCGACCTACTTCTGGAACGATAGTTTTAACGCCTTCATCTTTCGGCAAGGGCCGATGACCATCGCACTAGCCGATGTATATATGACAACTGGACTGGACATTGAATCATCGGCTAACCCCAGCGTCTTGAACCGAAAAGGCCAACATCAGTTCAAAACCAAAGCTATCGACAGATGGAGCGGCTTCATCGCCCAAAACATGAAGGACGGGATAGTCGGCCACCGGAATACACCGCCTTCCTGATGATGTGGCTGGAAAAGTTTGTATTTTGCGGATCGAGCTGTGGGCCGACCGCTAATTGGCAAATCATGGCCGAAATCCTGGCCGACGAGAAAGAATTTGCACTGGGAAAATACCTCCTCGGCTACTCATATCAAATGCTACACCAAGTTGCCGCGAAAATAGCCGCCAACGCCCCAGTCAACACTAGTGGCCCTTGGTGGTTCCTGCAAATCTGGTTGGTGTTAGCCACCTAGAATGTAGCTGGTCGGCCCCGTCTGACAGACGCCGGATTCCCGCGGCTAGAGCCGATTGAAGACGAAGAAGGTAACCAGATTGACACCAGGCGATGCACGAACTACGGAGAAGCAGCCGCTGCCCATGAAGGCTCAAAGCAATCGGCCGAGCTATTGGCCGAATGGTTCACAGCCTTTTACGATGGGCTGTCCCGCGACAACCGCACTTGGTACTTCTATCCAGACCGGGGATCGTTTGAGTTGTCGATTGATTTCAATTGGGATGACCTCAACTCAACCGATAACCCAAGGTGAAGAGAATTGTTCGCCGCCTCTTTGTCTCCCTGCATGTTGCCGACTGGGGTTCACCAAGGTCGATCAGTGAACCAGAGCTATGAATTCTATTACCCGGTATCGGCGGCGAGGCAGTTTGGTCTTGGGCAACTGCCCGTCGGCTTTTTCTATGCCGATAAGATTGAAACCAGAGAGGTGGTCAGCCAAGACTTGATGATGAATCGGTTGCTGAACATAGTCGGTCCTCCCCTCGGCAACGCCAGCGTGATCACGCTGTCGACGACGAGAAGCGTCGCTTACGACCGACGGTGGTCTGAACTCAAACGCCACATTTTCCACCAACGACCGTCTTGCTACATCGACCTGCTTCTACCCGATGAGATCCCCTCGGTATATTTCTGTTTCAGGCTAACAATTTTCTTCTTACAATCCATTCATCGGCTGGATTAGCCGATTAACATTCATGTTTCGATTTTGCAGGAGACGGAAACAGAGCGACCGACAGTGACTCCGGACGCCACATCGAATATAACCCAGGCATTCTGGATGTAGGCAGCCTTGCTCCGTCGGCCATCGGCTGGGGGGCGCCCAAACTAACATCACTGTTGCGAGGGCAGGTGCGTCAGCCAATCGCACCGAAAAGAAAGGTGGCGCCACCACCGCGTTTGTCAGCCGCGCCTGCCCCCAAGAGGGTGAAAAAGATAAAATCGGCCACGTCGGCCGACAGCCTCCCCCCTTGGATCCGGCCATCGAGCAATTCCTCGACGCTACTGTCAATGAGGAAGCGCCAACGGCTGCCCGGGTGGCGGCCGAACCCGGGGCCTCGAGTCCTGAGTCGGTAAATGCCCCGACTGACGTTCCGCTAGCCCCAAGCCTACCGACAAGACGTCCACCGGTAAGCTTTTACTTCATTGGGCTTGGTTTCGTGATGATCGCTTGCACTTGATCAGTCTGTTGCTCGCAGGTCAAGAGATTGGCCGGTCTCTCTCCTCGCCCCGTGCCGCCGGTAATCATCTTCCATCACTTTGTCTGTGGTAATCGACCAGTTCATCCATTAATCCTTTCTTCTGCAGCTCCCGTGGTCTCCATCGGCTGCCTCCCAGGCATCGGGCGAATGTACTGCACCTATTGGGGACAGTGGCGATAACGCCGGCAAAGAGGGTCGGACGGCCATGGGCGACAATTCAGCCGAGCCAACAGACCTGACAACGGCGCCGACGGTAAGCCAACTGATTTTGACTATCGGCTTTGTCATGCCCCTGATCCTTTCTCCTTCCACTGTAGAACGTGGCCGACCTTCTCAACTTTGATTTGTCGGAGTTCGAGGATCCCGGTGATACCGGCGAGGAAGCGCTTGCAGCGGCGGCTGAGGGCCTGAGGACCACTTTAGCCGATATCGGCAATCGGCTGGAAGCTTCATTGGACGCACTGGTGGTCTACAGCGGCTCAATACGCGCGCGATTCAGAGACATCCAAGACCAGCTGCCGGACGCCATAGCCGAAGCCATCGTGCCGGCGACTTTCATGGAAGCCTATCAGTTCAAGTATGAACGAGCCCGGCAGCGAATAATTGATCGCCGTGAGAGTCAAGCGCGGTCGGCTGCCATCCAGTCGACAAAAGAAGCCATTGAGAACCGAAAGGCCACCTTTGACCGCCTGAAGACAGAACCGGTGGCCAAGCTTGAGCAACTTCGCACCCGTCGGGATCAATTGGTGGCAGATCTCGTTTGAGTCACGAACGAAATCGATGTCCATGAGGAGTGCATAGCTGGTCTGCCGGCCAAGGTTGAAGCCGAGCGCCAAGGCATCAGGGCGGCTGTGGCGCATTTGCGCGACTTGGTGCGGAGCACCCGATCGGTGGCCGGGTCCGAGGCCGATGACCTTACGGCAATTGGCGAAATCGACCAGATTAGGCGGACGGTGTTGTTGGCCATAGCCGATTTCCTAAAAAAATGAGACTGTAAGCTGTCCGACCTTGTGAGGTCAGCTCGCATTTTTGTACCATACTTGTGTTCCTGTAATGCGATTGGATAACCCATATCTCTCGCGCTTAATACCTGGCTTCGACTTGCGCGGAACGATTCATCGACCTTATGCCGTCGCGCTCGTTGATATAATCGGCTGTACTCGTAGGCAAGTCTGTCCCTCGGCTGTGTGCAGACCCTCGACTTGTTTGATTTGAAATCGGCCCCAACCCTGAGGCAATGCCGCGACCTTTAGTGTTATCCTTCGTCCACCCGCGTCGCTGACTATCGGCCAGTGATACCCGAGTGTGCTGCCAATCTGGCCTCGCAGTCCGACTCACCCGAACTTGTACCTCAGGAACCCGTGAGTCCTGGACGATAGGTTCCCGGTCTTGCGCAGTCGCTAGCCATTCAACGATTCCCGACACCTTTAATGATGATCTCTTCGACTCTTGCTTCGACTCTCGGGTCGGCAGCGACCTTTCACATCTAAAAACCATATCTTTTCTTTCTATAAATGGGCTCCTCCGGCCCTTCCTGAATAACTCACGGCCGAAGAAGACAACCTCCAGGAGTACAACGCCCAGTCTTCCAAGTCTTCGGCAAGGCTTCCCATGGCTTCTTCGAGCTTGTCAGTGAACGAGGTGATTCCCAACTCATCTATTCTTGCCATTTTCTCCCTTCGAGTACTCAGGAACGGATTTCCTCGCAGCCGCCTCATCCACTTCGGGTGATCCTGGAGATCATGGAGACACCGTACAAACTGTCAGTCAGCCAAGACCGACGAGGGCCAACCTGAAATGCTTCAGGGAGTTGGAGGCTCGTCACCCGGCGGCCAGGCCTCCCGGCTGCTGCCCCCATGGCGTCTTCGGCGCTCGCGCGCCTTGATCGGCTGGAAGGTAGGCAAGCCCAACTTGCCAACGAGCTACTGACCACGACCACCGACATAAGGGTCATTCGGCTGGAGTACCTGATCCTAGATGCTCTAGAGATGGAGACTGCGGAGCCCATTGAATGAGCCCTGGCAGCCATTAGGGACTACCTAGCGAACATGTAATCAAAGACGGCTTCGCGCCGATTCTAAATAAAGCTCGTTTTAATGTTCCTGATTTTGCCTGATTTTTGCGTCGGAATCGGCCTGGTTTTTCAACTTCTAGCCTGATTTTTGTATTGCAATCGGCCTGCTTTTTTGGTTGACTTGCGCATGTGTATGCCCCCCAGGTTTTGTTGATAGCTTTGATGTCGACAAAATTTGTGAGTTCGAGTCGTTCATACATTGTGGTCTTCCCTGTCGGGCAATCATGAGCCGATCGTGGAGCGCTTGAGGTGGTGCATGCGAATGCCTAAAGGCGATGCCTTGTAAGACATCGGCTGTCGTGGGTCGGCCGCTGTGACCATAGCCGACTCACGAATTGATCCATACGCTCGGGTAATATTTCTTTAGATATTTTCCATTAAGGGCCCTTCCGAATATCTCTTCATCCAATCCTTTTAGCATGTAAGCTCCTTTAGACGCATTTGTGGATCTTGAAAGGCCCCTCCCAATTTGGTGACCATTTGCCGAATTTGTTGTCTCTAGACCCGATCGGCAGTATAAGTTTCCAAACGAGTTCTCCTTCCTCAAAAGATTTAGGTACAACCTTTTTATTATAATGTCTGGCTACTCGTTCTTTATCTTTTGTTACTTTTTCTAAAGCTTTCATCCTGGACAAAACGAGATCCTCTGACTCGTCTACCATGAGATGATAATAATCATCGGCTGTGAGTTGGTCCTGTAGCTGAATGCGCCTTGAGCCGATGACACTTTCCCATGGCAGCACTGCTTCGTGTCCATAGACCAGTTTGTACGGGGGGACTTGGATTGACCCGTGGCATGCCATCCGATACGCCCACAATGATTCGGCCAATCGGGTGTGCCATTGCTTAGGATGCTCAGAGATCTTTCTTTTAATCAGCTTGATCAAGCTTTTGCTTGATGCTTCGGCCTGCCCATTGGCTTGCGCGTAATACGGCGAAGAGTTAAGTAGCTTGATCCCCATGCCGTCCGCAAACTGGACAAACTCGTGTGACACAAAGATAGACCCCTGGTCGGTCGTTATTGTTTGCGGAACGCCAAATCGGTAGATGATGTGTTCTTTGACGAACTCGATTGCGTACTTAGAATCCACTTTTCTGAGAGGGATCGCCTCCACCCATTTTGTGAAATAGTCTGTGGCCACTAGGATGAATTTGTGCCCTTTGCTTGAAGGTGGATTGATCTGGCCGATCATATCAATGCCCCATCCTCTGAAGGGCCACGGCTTGATGATTGGGTTCATGGCCGACGCCGGTGCTCGTTGTATCGTGCCGAACTTTTGACAGTCCTGGCACCCTTTGTAGTATTTGAAACAATCCTCCAGCATTGTCGGCCAGAAGTACCCGGCTTGGCAAAGTAGCCATTTCATTTTGTGGGCCGATTGATGTGTGCCACAGATTCCTTCGTGTACTTCCTCGATGGCCACTGTAGCTTGATCGGCCCCCAAACACTTGAGTAGTACGCCGTCAATCGTCCGATAGTATAGGTCTTCATTGAGTAACACGTACCGTAGCGCCTTGTATTGTAGTTTCCTTGTGGCCGATTGAGAGGGGTTTTTGAGATAATTGTAGACGTCAAACCTCCAATCATCGGCTGTGATGGTGGCCACACCTACGTCTATGTCTCTCAGCATCGGCCGATAGCCTGATGCCCCTTGAGCCAAATCATTGGCCTCCGTATTCTGCTCCCTGGGGATATGCTTCAAAGTGACTAGCCAGAAACCATCCATTAACTCCCGGCGTTGTCGATAATAGACCATCAGCGCGTCGTTTTTGCACTCATATTCTCCTGATAATTGGCTGATGACGAGCAACGAATCTCCCATTATCTCGACTGCGTCAGCTTCCACCTCCTTGAGCAGAGTTAACCCTTTGAGAACGGCTCCATACTCGGCTTGGTTATTCGTAGCGTGGGGGTCAATGGCGAAAGCAAACTCGAAGCTTGCCCCTCTGGGCGAGATAAGGACTAAGCCGATGCCGTAGCCGTTGGTGCATACCGAGCCATCGAAAGTCAAAGTCCAAGGCATAATTTCCACTGAGCCGATCGAATCATTTCTATGTTCCACGATGAAATCGGCTATGGCTTGTCCCTTTACTGCCCTTGGTGCCTGATACCTTAGATCGAACTCTCTTAGCGCGAAGATCTACTTTTCGATCCTTCCTTTGAGCACTGGAGCCGACAGCATGTACTTGACTACATCGGCTTTGCAAGTTACCGTGCACTCATTGAACAGCAGATAGTGCCTTAACTTTGTACATGAGAAATAGAGGCATAGGCATAACTTCTCGACAGGTGAATACCTTGTCTCTGTCTCTAGCAGCCGCCGGCTGAGATAGAAAATGGCTTTCCCTTTGCCGTCGACCTCTTGGATTAGGACAGAGCCGATTGACTTGTCGTCGGCTGACAAGTACAGCTTGAACGGTATTCCCTTTTGTGGAGGCATCAGAACTGGGGGAGAGCTTAGATAATCTTTTATGTTGTCCTTTCTGTTGCTCTACCCCCCACATGAAGGTCTGATCGGCTTTAAGCCGAAGCAATGGTGTGAACGGCTCCATTTTTTGAGAGATTAGCTATGAACCGTCGATGAAGTTTATCTTTCCGATCAATGATGAAGCTGCTTTTTATCCTTTGGGGGTTGAATTATCTTAATAGCATTAATGCTCCTTGGTGTGACTTCAATCCCTCTTTCATGGACGAGGAACCCCAAGAATTGCCCGGCCGACACGCCGAACGCACATTTAAGCGGATTCATCTTCAAACCATACTTCCTCGTCTGTTCCAGCACTTGTCTTAGATCGGCAATGTGGCCTTCTATCTCTCTTGACTTGACAATGACGTCGTCAATGTATATCTCTACTAGTGACCGATCATATCGTGAAAGATGTAATTCATTGCTCTTTGATATGTTGCCCCAGTGTTCTTTAAGCCGAACGTCATTACCCCCCACTCATAGAGGCCGATTGCACCAGGGCATCGAAAAGCTGTCTTGTGGATATCCTCTTCAGCCATGAATGTCTGATTATATCCTGTGTTGCCGTCCATGAAACTGATGATTTTATGTCCTAAGGCAGCGTCGGCAAGTAGATCGGCTATTGGCATTGGATATTCGTCCTTTGGGGTCGCCTTGTTTAGATCTCTGAAATCGATGAACACCCAAAGTTTGCCATTTTTCTTCAATACCGGGACGATATTCGAGACCCATTCGGCGTATCGGCAAGGCTGAATAAAGTCCTGCGTCGTATAGTCGAGTGATTTCGGTTTTAATTGCGTCGTACATATCGGCCTTAAACCTCCTGGGAGGCTGTTTGAACGGCCGATATCCTGCCTTGATCGGCAGCTGATGGACTACTATCGATCGGCTAAGACCGGGCATCTCGAAGTATTCCCAAGCAAAATAATCTTTATATTCTTTTAGTAATTCAATAAGTTGGGATCTACAATGAGGAGATAAATTTTTGCTAATGTATGTCGGCCTCGGCTTATCACCGAGCCGATGTCGATTTCTTCTAACTCGTCGGCCGACGTGAAGCCTTGTCCTAACTTGCCATCGTCTTCGTCCACGGTGGCTACGCCGAGAACGCTTGAGCCCTCCACCATGTCTTGTTCAAAGCAGCAGCTGCGGCACGTCGTTTCCGATGGGCTGTATTATTGAATTGGACACATTTAGAAAAATGGCTTGCCAGATTTTCCCAGATAAACAATCGATGCCTTCGATTTTCCAAAGTGGCAAATCGGCGCTGACGACACTAACTGACCTGTCGGCTGGCACGATCTCGATCTTGTCGCCGTCCCATTGGATCAGGCTCTGGTGCATTGTAGAAGGGATGGAGAAGTTAGCGTGGATCCAGTCCCTTCCGAGCAGCAGGCTGTAAGATCCCTTCCCGTCGATGACAAAGAACGTTGTGGGCACAATTTTGTTGCCGATAGTCAGTTCAACGTTGAGAACGCCTTTGGTCTCCGATGGGTTGCCGCCGAAGTCCTTGAGTACCATGTTGGTTTTTATCAGGTCTTCGGCCCCTTTTCTGAGTTTTCTGAAAATTGCGTAGGGCATGAGGTTGACTGCAGCTCCCCCATCGACTAGCATTTTGGAGATTGGCTTGTCGTTAAGGAATCCTTTAACGTATAACGGTTTCAAGTGCCAACTTTCGGTTCCTTCAGGCTTGTCGAAGCTGGCCTGGTCCAGCGAGATTGCCAGCTTTGTCGGGTCATCTTCGATAGTATCCGCGTCGGCTTCGGGGGCGCCGAACTCGGCCGGCAACACGAAGACCATGTTAACCGATGCAGAAACTTTACCCTTCCCTTTGGCTGCCCTTCTGGCTTGATCGGCTGGACTCTCTTCGGCTTGTTCTTCGTCGGTCACAGCGGCCTTCCGCTTGGGTACCCACCGCCTCTTGATTTTGCCCAGCCGACGGCGCTGCTCGTAGATCATTTTTTGCACCTCGTCTTCTCTTCCTTACGCTTGAGCCGTTGAACTCTCATCTTCTGGGTCTTTGTAAAGAGATCAGACGGGCACCATTGGGGGTTGGCCGATTCCTCATCGTCAGCCTCTTCGTCATCGCGGTTGTCTCCATCTCGGTTTTCGTCGATGAAAAAGTCCTGATGGATCGAACCGAGCTGATCTTGGACAGGTCACCGTCTTCGGTTTAGCTGGATGGCTCTGGGAATGAGCCGAACTGGACTTGCAGATGACAAGCTTCCGCGTTCGTCATCGTCGCAGCGATTGTTACATGCTGGGCAATCTTCCAATGTTGGTAGCCTAATGCCGGACTCCCAGCAGTACCTAAAAAAATCGCAATGCCAATGTGGATCGGCATTGTCACGGTTCACCCTGTATCGTCGGCTCTGAGTACTCGGTTCGTGCCGACGAGGTACTTCGTCGTAAATTTCTTATGCTGAGACCGGTATTGATGATGGTGTCGGCTTCGTTCATGGACCGGCTGTCGGCCAGCCGATCTGATGACTGGGCGCACCATATTAATTTGCACGGCGTGGCATCCAGTCTGGTCATCTTCTGCTTTGGCCCCGATCGATGTATTGGCTAAGCCGTGCGCCATTCTGTTCTATCGATCAGCTCGCCCGGGGCCGGCATGGACTGTGTTGACCGGGAAGGGATTGCGGTCTACTTTCATGGACCGATTTGAGTCACCGAACTTTAACTTCCCGGCCTCGATGGCCGACTGGATTTGCTGTCTGAAGACTTTGCAATCATTTGTGGCGTGAGATGTGGAGTTGTGCCATTTGCAGTACTTCTTCTTTTTCAACTCTTCGACCGACGGGATCACATGATTTTTGGGTAATTGAATCTGTTTTTCCTTGAGCAGTAAATCAAAGATCTTGTCGGCTTTAGTGATGTCAAAATCGTATTTTTCTTCCTTAGCCGTCTTCAGTAGCCATTGGCAGACGATGGCCTTTTTGTTCTTGGCCCATTTGGCTGCCGCCACTTCTGTTTTGTCATCGTCGGACCCGTAATCTAAATCTACGATGACCTGGGTTATGCTCTTGACGGCCTTCATCGTGTCTTGGAAACGCTGTTCGTGGGCCGTCACTTTCTGCGCCAAGTGGGCTAGGCTATCGAAGTCCTGCGCAGAGAATCGTTCCCTAATCGGCGCGATCAAACCATGGAAGGCTAAATTGGCCAGCTGAGCGTCTGATAGCACCAGGCTGTAACATCGGTTTCTCATCTCTCTGAAGCGTTGAATGTAGTCTTGGACCGATTCATTGTGTTTCTGCCTGACGCTGGTAAGGTCCGACAACTTCATTTCATGGTTGCTAGAATAAAAATAGCTGTGGAACTGTTTCTCAAGATCGGCCCAACTCTGGATTGAGTTGTAAGGCAACGAGGAGAACCAAGTGAAAGCCGATCCTGAAAGAAAAAGGGGGAATAACCAAACTCTCAAGGGGTCCGTAGCCGATGCTTCACCGCATTGTGCCAAGAATCGGCTGACGTGCTCATAGGTAGAAACATTGTCTTGCCCTGAGAATTTCGAGAAGTCTGGGATCTTGTATCGGTTGGGTAGCGGGATCCTTTCGAAATGCTCTGGATAGGGATACCGATACATATCCCCCGAATCTTTTGGTTTGAGGCCGAACTGATCGCGCATGACGTCTGCGATTAGGTCGGCCCAAGCTCGGTTGTCTTGCTATATCGGTTCGTATGGGTCATACGGCATGGGCGCTTGCCGATACAGCCGTGGTGGTGTCTGAGGCCCGTAATGGTGGTCTTGACGGCCCCCTTGGTATTGGTAGCGATGATCAGCGGGAGGCGGCCGAGGCGCCTGTTATGGCGTTGATGGGTCTGGGAACAACTGTCGGCCACCGGCATTGTGCCGCCTGCCTAGATCAATCGGCTCTGGCTGCCGATTGTTATTGAATATGCTGTCGAGTTGACCTTGAGGCAACGACTGTTGTCGGTTTAGTATAGTGACCGCTGGTCTTATAGCTGTTTCGCCTGGACTCATGTGGCCGACTCCTCCTGGCGGGTTTGGTTGTGCTATCAGTGGAAGTGGCCGACCCTGGGTGACTAGCGTCCTGTAACCAGGAAATTGGCCATCTGCAAAATACGTTGGCCCCCGTTGCAGCTGCTCGGCTACCTTGGCGTCGACCACATGAGAGATCATATTATTGAGGGTATTGACCAAGATACTACTTTGGTTGACCAGTGCGTGGTGAACAGCCGAGTCGATCCGATCTTGTAAAGAGTATACGGCCGAATCATCTTGCACTTGGGCCGGCTCTTCCACCTTTTGTTTGCCTTTTGCATCGCTTGATGAGGATGCCCTGGTATCGTTCAGGCTGAACTTGTACTTTTGGTGCATAGTTCCAGACCTTGTTTGGGTGAAGGATTGGAGGTAATTATTCTGGAGTTCTTCCACCATCTTCTTATATTCGGCTTGCTGTTTAGCCGATAGTTGTTCCATCTTTACAGGTACGACATTGTCCTGCGTGATGCCAGGGATCTTGGAATCGACCATCTTGCCGGCAGAGTCTATTCGTCCGAGTCGAGCCGACAAAGATAGTCCCACCGGGCGTGCCAAGAAGCGTGTTGACGAGAAATCTCTCTCACGCGCTAGCCTGGGAGATCTGCTTGACTCCAATGCAGGTCCTTCTTGGCTGCCTACAACGTGTAGGGCGTGCCAGTTGATTTGATCTACTAATCAACAAGAAAAAAACAAGACAGTGTACATTAAGCGTTAGGTTAGATCCCCACGGGATCGGCTAAGGAAATCCATGGATGTATATATGCTATTCTAGGCCATATTTGGGCCAAGTGACTCGAATGGATCGGCCATACCGAGACAACATCAGCCGCTTGATCCAAATATAATGAAGAATAATAAATATACAGATCAATAACCTAGCCGATACTGGAAAGCTAACAGAGAGTCGGCTAGTACTCCGATAAATCTTTTGTGAAGATAATATTCCTGGATCAAACGTATAATTCAGAAATCAACCATCGGCTGCCCGAGAAGAACTGATTTCACTAAGCAACGTCCGACAGGAACACGATCTTAACATAAGAGGCAATCCTAATATAAATCTAGTAACAATCATGTTAAAAGAAACATATTAGGGCAAATAAGGCCGGCTGAAACCCCGACGCTATCTCTAGATAATATAAATCCTAGAAGAACAGATCACTAACAGTTCTAAAGACGACTCAATAGTTCGAACTCGACGCAGCATTAAGTATCAAAAGAAATATCCAATCTGTTACAACCGACTTACACTCCTTGAGATGGTAGATACCACATATGAACCAGCCAACCCTTAGATCTAGCCCTGTTGACCACATGTTCTTAACGAAATGAGCCAACAACGAGATAGATCTAAACATTGATCTAATTCATATGCATTATATGACAGTAAAATCACTAATTCTAATGTATGATTGCGATGGAAGCATTAGAAAAAGATAATCATACCACTAATGACAAACATTTACCTGAACTTGGGGATCGAGATAATGCAGCCCAAAGCCAAACAGAGTGTTCGTCTAAAGAAAAGGTTGGCGATGCGCCGAAGATTAGATTGATTGAAATCGTTCTTTTCCAGAGGGCCTCGGGTCCTATTTATACCCGAAATACAAATACTTGTAACAACCCTGGACTCTATCTAAACTATTGTTTAAAACACCATATTATCCCTAGCGGGACCTATGTCGTGTTACAACTAACAATCTAACAAATCTCTAGATTACAGATACAATTGCCGTTATAGGACTCTATCCATAAGTGGCAATATCTTTTAATGTGCAACTAGCAGCCGAATCTTTCATTTATCCCCAAGTTTATGTACTAAACACGGCTTTATCTCTTCCGGACTCAGAATCGGCTGTCGTCTGCTCCCATTCGATCCATCCTCAGCCGACTAACCCTGTAGCCGACCCCTTTTTAGCCGATACGATTCCTGTCTTCAGCCGATCCGATTTCGCTTTGCCTTTACGAACTTAGGAACTCAATTACCAAATTTCAGTGTTAACAGCACCCGAACCAGTCATCTTTGCACCATCACGCTGTCAGCCAATGGCTTAGAAGACCCTTCATGAATACTCAGCTTCCTCTTCTTTCAATGTGCCTGTTGGGCCAACTATCAACACTGGGGATGCCAATTTTGATATCAAGATGGGTCTGATCACTATGGTACAGGCCACCCCATTCTGTGGGAAGGCCAATGAAAAAACCTTGGAAAACATCCATACCGAGATGGAGGATCTTTCCTTAGCCATTAAAACCAGCTGAGCTTTAACAATATGCTAGAGACTCAATTAGCTCAGCTGGTTGTTGTTATTCCCTCTTCCAAGACAGGGAAGATCCCAGGGCAACTCGAGCCATCCTGGAAAATGTCAACACGATCACCACGAGGAGATGCAAATCAACTCGTGATCCGTCGTACCCAACTGAGGCAGCCAAGGGGAAGGAGACCTAAGAGGAGGAACCCACACCTGATACCTCCAACATGACACACGACGGGAGGATGGCTTCACAGGAGTTTGCTGATACAAACATTATGTCGTTGCCTCGCTGCAAGAGGTAGCCTACCGTGGATGAGCAATTCAGCCAGTTTATTGAGGTAATCCAAAAGATATATATAAATATTCCATTATTGGATGTGATGCAGGTGCCTACCCTAGCTCCCTAAAAAGAAAAAATATTCGGGGTGTCCCATGATTAACTGCATGATCGGGACACAACACTTCGACCATGCTTTGTGTGACCTTGAAGCTAGTGTAAACATGCCCAAGGTAGTTTTTGCTCAATTGAACTTCACTACTCTCTTGCCTACACCCATGATGCTACAGCTGGCTGACTACACAGTCTGCTACCTAGCGAGAATCGCTGAAGACATTCTGGTGAGAATCCGGGGTTGCTTCATTCCCATCGATTTCGTGGCGTTGGACATGGACACCCACAAGGATACAACACTTATCCTTGGGCATCCATTCTTGAGCATCGCAGACACACACATCGATGTGGGAGCCAAAAAAATCTGACTCCACATTAATGGCAAGGAGGAGAAGTTCGATTTGCAGCCCAGGAAGGAGGAATGCTCCATGATCAAGATCAAGTATGGGCCAAACAAGCAGAATATCCGTAAAGTCGAAGTGACACCCTCGAAGAAGGAATACCTCGTGGCATTAATGGAGGAGGTGTTGAAGAGGGAAATCCCCCTCCAATACCGAAATGTAAAGATGTCAAAGAGGCAAGGGGCGCAGTCAAGGCCGTAGCCCCGAAGTCCGCAGAGTCGTCCACACCGGCGAAGTCCAAGAAAACCAAAAAGTTTTGGCGAGTCAAGAAAACACAGTCATCCATCTCTTCATATCCAGAACCAGATGTCACGACAAGTTAAATTCAATGGAGAAGTCCCGCTCGTTGGACATACAATAATGAGTCCTTCGTCGAAAGGTAAAATCAGTAGTTATCCCATATTTGATTCTTTCAATTTCATATCTGATTTTTCAACTTGCATTTCCATATTTGCTTTTTCCAATCATATTTGAATTTCCAACCCTTTGCATTTTCAAAATTCTTTTGCTAAAAACCAAATTTGAGATATGAAAAAGTTAGTGGGTTGATCTTTCTCTTGAAATGAAGACCCACTAATTTAAAACTCTGGAGGCATGTGAGGTGGTCCCCTAATCTTTTCTTATTGAAAATCAAATGGGACCACTTCGAGATTTAAAGAGGTCTGAATTGGCCTTTTTCTAGGAACCAATCTTTCACTTTTATTTAGTGGAGAGTGTCATTATCGTTGCGTTGAAAGGGGAGCAACATGGGGAGCCAACATGGGTTGGCCAACCCCCTAGTTCGGTCGAACCAGAGGTGGCTCTCCCCTATAAAAGCCACCCCATGGTTCTTGTTCTTCTTGCCCCAACCCAAGTTGCAATTGCTTGTCCTTGGATTCTCTTTTCCTCCTATAGTTTCTCTCATGTCCTTGTCTCAAGTTTGAGAACAAAACTTTGTTTCTCGCTTTCTCTTGCATTTCAAGTTCACCTTAAGCGCTGAACTACAAGAATGTGTTGTGGTGGTGCCACTACCCCACAAGAACGATTATTGTGGTGTGTTCTCGTCTACTACCCACAAGGATGATTTTTTTATGGCAACCAAGCTCCACAAGAACGACTAACTCTTGGATGATTAACCTGCTTTTGCTAACATAACCCATTCTTTCAGTGTTATTATATGTTCTTTGCTCATGTGTGCAGGATGAAGAAGAGCGCAAGACGTTTCCTCAGCGCGATGAAGCGGGCAACAAGTTCGAGCTCACATCACCATTCCTAAAGCTCAAGTGTGTGCCCGTCCAATGAGTACATGCCGAGTGAAGAGCAAGCAGAGTCCTATGGCCAAGCGCCCATGGACAAGAATCAAGGCAAGATGAACTTTCATCATGACACTGAGCTGGACTTGAAAACTGATCGGCAGAGACAAGCCTACGCCGTACTCAAGGATCGGGTGTTTGTTCACACACGAGCATACGACCCAGATCTTCTCGCCAAAACAGGTATGGATATGGATTTTGCTAATGTATGGTGAGCTAGGATGGGAAGGCCTCGTGCCTGTATATGATCATGGTTCATGTTTCCTTACCATACAATTTCTCGATACTTTGCGAGTCATGGAAGATGGTATTATGTTTCAATTTTTTGGGACAGAATACTATCTCACATGGAAGGATCTCAGTAATCATCTAGGATTAAACAGAAAGTGTTTTGTTGACTTGCAGTCTGCGACTTCAGATTTCAACAGAAATGAATTTTGGCATCGCATTGCCGGAGAAATTGTTTATGGGAAACCGCGAACTAATGACATCCATAATCTGACCTTACGCTTGATTCACAAATGGTTGGCCTTTACTCTCTTCCCTTGGGAAGATGTTAGGCCAATTCGTAACGATGGTTCCAAAACATCAAGAATTATGAAACCGGAGAGACCGGAGAAAGTACATGTTACTCGCTCTATCCCATAAGGCATGGTTAAATCAAGCACGGTTTTCAAAACTAACCTTTGATTTATAATTTCTTATATACTCTAAGATTTATAGCACAAAATTATAACCATATGAAAGAAAATTCAAATGTCAATTTAATGATATTATTTTTAATAAATAAAACTCAATTCATATTATACTAATTGTTAATCAAATGTTTTGAAAGATGAATCTTAAAACGTGTGCGCGTTATTATGGGATGGAGGGAGTAATATCTAGCTATCTAATAATAAATTATTTAAAAGAAAATGTATCCAATAATCATGTCCATTGTTCACATCATTATGTGGCTAAAATTTTAATTTCAAAATTTTAAAATATTAGTGATACTTGCAATTTGTTGCTCATTTTGGCTATACTTATTTTCTCTACTTATTTGTCTATTTATCTAGACTTTTAGGTTGGATGATTTTTACGACTTCTTATGATTTAGCTGCTCAATACTCATAAGACTAAATTGAAATGGATAATTAATATATAAGTTACACTATCATGTATTATCATTTTTTTATGTTGATATGATATACTACCTATGATAACTCTTAAATTTTGTGTATATTTTTTTGCTATTTTCTTTGTTGTAAGCATTTTTCAATTTGCCCCCTCCTCATATTTAGATGACAAAAATTTGCTATACGACATTAAAAATGTATGGTCTTTGTTGGCACACACCGTTAAAACGAGATTTTGCTATTGGACATCATAAAAACTTGGTAATTTGTTGTTGGACACTTCGGGCAATAAAATAATACATGCACCTAGCTAGGGAGAGAGAAGCCATGAAATGTCATCTTTGCCCTTCTCTTATTTCACCATGTTCTTCTTTGTCCCCCTTTTCTCCCTCCACTGTGCACTTACTACTCCCATCCTCCAACTGCACTGATGTCAGCTCGTCCACCCGTGCACACTTGCTCCATCCATCTACCCTTGCTCAGTAGCGGAGCCTAGTGCTTCTTGGCGTGCAACACCATGTTGACATGGAGGTCGTGCACGCTGACATCATGACACTTGACACACTGACAGCTGCGCCGAGGTCGTGTCCTCGTAGAGGGCATCCTGGGAAGCGAGGTTGTGGCGAGGCGCGGGAGCCACTTTCTGCGAGCCAGGCAGAGCGACTCTAGCAACTGAAAACTTGCAGCACAAACGAACAAGAGAGCAATTTGGCACACACCGCTTGAGTGAAGAGAAGCACAATACTGACACCCAAATCTCCTGGAGAAGCTTTGGAACAGAGAGGAACAACGATGATCTTGACACATTAGTGGCTAGATTGGTGATTCAGGGTGAACCTTAATGCCGGAGGCCACCCATCAGCATAGATCTTGCCGGTGGCGACAGCTATAGAACTCTATTGCTACTAGGTAATGATGAACGAGACATGAAGCTGTTGGTCGACCTAGAGATGGGGATTAGCGAGATGGATGCATTCACATGTCATTGACCATGTTGACCGATTTTGAGTGAAAATTGGGGTCTGAGAGTGCATCATGAACAGAGCGTGGGAGAGGCGACATGGGCACAGCGTGGAGGGTGAAGTGATCCACGGGTTGTGCGATGCCAGCCTTGCCTCGTGTGCGCATCGAGTGCACATTAGTGACCGGCGGGATGGCGATCAGTCGAGTGTCAGTTGTGCGGCCGGTGCCGCTGGCAATAGCCTAGGCGCGAGCACCAGGGGCAGCAGAACTGGCAGTACTCATGGGCGTCGTGGGGATGGTGCTGCTGGCAGCGGCCTGTGCAGGGTGCACAGGGGCAGCAGCACCAGTCGACACGGACGGCGGTGTGGAGGTGGCTCCATGGGCAGTGGTGCTGGACCCAGGGGACCGTGGTCCTGTGCCAGGACTGGGCAGCACAGGAGCAGCCTCGGGCACGGGGTGTGGTGCTGCGGTACCTGCACGCACAAAACGAGCTCCAGGAACTAAAGCGGTACGATCATGATCATCAACGAGAAAATCCAGGGCGGAGGGAGCCATGGGTGTGGTAGACATGTCGGAAAAAGGAAAAAAAAGATTCATCAAAGACGACATGTCTAGAAATGAGAATGTGATTCGACTGAAGCTCGAGACACCTATAGCCTTTGTGTTTCGAGGAGTAGCCGAGGAAAATGCATAAGGAGGAGCGGGGAGCAAGTTTGTGGGGCGTGGTGGAGGACATGTTAGGATAGCAAGCACTGTAGGGAGTAGAGGAGGTGAGAGTTGTAATGGGGAGGCGGTTCGCAAGATATGTGGCAGTGTGAAGGACCTCAACCCAGTAAGCTGGAAGGAGACTCGCCTGAAAAAAAAGGGAACACAGAGTGTTATTGATGGTGCGAAGGGTACGCTCGGCTTTACCATTTTGTTGGGAGGTGTATGGACACGATATACGGAGGGTAACACCGTGGGAGAGGAAGAACGTGCGGGCCTGGGAATTGTCCAATTCACGGCCATTGTCGCACTGAACGCTCTTGATGGTGGTGCCAAACTGCGTGTGAACATACGCGAATAAGTTAGAAAGAGTGGAAAATGTCTCGGATTTGAGGAGAAGCGGGAAGGCCCAAATGTAGTGAGAACAGTCATCAAGAATAACAATATAATATTTGTATCCCGACGCACTAACAAGGGGAGATGTCCATAAATCACAGTGTATTAAATCAAAATTATGAGTAGCTCGAGAGCTAGATGAACCGAAGGGTAAACGGACATAAAAGCCAAGTTGGCATGTATGACAGATATGATCGATATCATCTTTATGACAAGAAATAACACTGGAGCTAATAAGTTTGGACAAAGCTTCACAACCAAGGTGACCGAGACGGCGATGCCAAAGGGAGGTGGGTGCAGCGATAAGTGCGGAGGTGCTGGTGGAAGGTGCATAGAACGGGTAGAGGTCACGAGAGCTGTTGTACCTGGCGATCATGTTCCTGGTTTGCAAATCCTTCACAGAAAGACCAAATGGATCAAACTCAATGCAACAATTATTGTCAGTGGCAAAACGATGAATGGAAATGAGGTTCTTAAAAATGTTGGGTGACACCAGGACATTATTAAGAGCAAGGTTATGCTGTGGTACAGAAAAAACATGGGATCCAGTGGCTGTGACAGGAAGCAAAGCACCATTTCCCACAATGATAGACGAAGGAGTAAAAGAAGAGAGCGGGGAAATGGTGGAGAGTATACCAGCATCCGAGGTCATGTGCGAGCCGACACCTGAATCAGCATACCACCCAGAAGTTGAGGCCGGCGGTGTTAGTGATATGCCCTAGAGGCAACATGCAGATGTTGGATATCACGTCAATATTTATGTATTAATGAATAAAGTGTTATTCAGTTCCATGAAATAGACATTTTGTATTGATCAATAAGTACATGACTTATTTATGAGACTCGATATGTATGAATCTATTTCTAAACGATCCCTGATCATATGTCATATTGTTGGAACAAATATGATTCTAAGATCGGCATGTTTATTGATTGATGATCATGTCTCATAGATCATGGGTATGGAGATACCAAATCAATAAACATGGACACATGTGTTGGAGAACACATTGTTGGATAGACCCACCATGAGACACTACAGGAATTAATGTGCCATTAGTTGGTCTCAGGTAGTGTTGGTACAAAGTCCTTAGACCTGAGATCACCATGGATTCCAACATGTGTAGTAGCCTACTTTGAGACTACCAAACGCTATTCCGTAACTGGGTAGTTATAAATGTAGTTTCGGGTTTGCTATGAAACATGAAGTGGGATGTGAGTGATCAAGATGGAATTTGCCCCTCCTTTGGAGAGATATCTCTGGGTCCCTCGAGGTAATGGATTATGGAAATGCATGGCCATGCTAAGTTGATTGAGGAGTCAATCAACAGACAGATAATCCAATACGATTCGAGTGAATGGTTAAGCTATTGAAGGGATGGCACACATCTTGCCTATAGCTTAATTGGTATCGTGAGGCAAAGGGATTTGTATACACATTACAGGTTCAGAGCCGATATTATATTCTTGCATACTATGGTGTCAATATGTGCTGCTAGGCTCCGCTGTTGACAGGTCGGCTGAGTTGGACTCGAGCCGACGATCGGCTAAGTCAGACTATAGCCGAAACCAAGTATACCTGAACCTAAAGGGTCGCACGCTTAAGGGGATAGAATAGATATTCGAGTTGGACTCGGATACGGCTCCATCGGATAGGGATCCGATCGGATAGAGTCCTATGGGCTTACGACGTATGGGCAGTCGACTCTATGAGATTCGGATAGGATCCGATTTAAAATAGAGTCCTGATCGGCCACTAGTCCTAGTCGACCAACTCTATATAAAGGGGCGAGGGGTGGAGAGTTGCGGTATCGCATTGAACCGAATCCGCAACAGAAGTCGCCGAGATCAATCTCCACGGAAACCCTCCCCACTTTCGAGCCAAACCCTAGTCTTGCATCGCGTGCTAGCACACGGGTGTTCAGCGTTCTGTCCCCGGACGTGTGGATACCGGTAGAGGTGCTGCTACTTTACGCGTTGTTCATCAGCTGTGGTACTTCGGAGCAAGGCGGCTACGGTGGAATCGGCTGCGGTCGAGCGCATCAGAGCGAGGCGCGAGAACATGGTCAGACGACTCGGCGAATCAACTACATCGGCGAATCGGCTGATTGGTGAATCGGCTGTCCCCAGGAATCGGCTGTCAGCTTGCGGGAATCGGCTGTCATCGACCAGCACAGTTCCAGATCGGGTAGCCCTGATTGGCTATTTCCGCTTCTTACTCCAATCGGTAACGATCTATCGGCCCTTACTTGCAAGTGTTCTTGGTTTGCGCAGTAAAAAGTTTTGTTTTTCGGCTAGCGTAGCCTCCGCGTAACCCTTCAGTGGTATCAGAGCTAATCTTGCTTAGTTCGGGTTTTAGATATGATCTGGAACAAGTTTAGCACACGGGTTGATTAGATCAATCGGTTTTACGGGATCTGTTGAGGAGAGTTGATGGTAATTGTGTTCCTTGATAGTGTATCGGAACGGCGTAATGTGATTACGTCGAAGCAATATCCAAAGAACTCGGTTTGAGTCGGCTTCGAGATAGCGTTCCTTGATTGTGTATCAGAACGATATAATGTGATTATGCTGAAGCTATCTCGTAGTCCAATCTTGTTAGCTGCATCGCGCCTACGCAAACCATCTCCCTTGATAGTGTATCGGGACAGCATAATATGATTACGCCGACATGGTTTCCGCAAGCGATTTCATGGATCTATGAATTTCGTGTGGTGTTCCGGGCGCTGCCCGGAAGGGCGGCTTTCCCCTCGACCCCCCGCCGTGTGCGTACCCCTTATAGGTCGTCTCGATGTTGTTTCTCTGCGATAGGTAGAAAACATTTCTACGCCTAACTTGTTTTTGCGGAGAATGCTTTGAGATGGTATGGTCCTATTGTATGTATGAGATGCATGTGATGCATGTAATATTCTTTCATATGTGCAATCCCTGTAATATTCTTTCATACGTGCAATGCTTGTAATATTCTTTCACGACCTGCGAGTCGATGTAATCTTCAATTAGAGCTTCTATAGTAGTAGCTTAGTTTGAAGAAATCAAGCATCATGCACATTGGAAGATGGTGCCGAAGATGGAGATCCTCAGCGCCGGCATGGAGATGGAGATCACCATGTGAAGGGGGCCATACTATTTCATAATATGCTATTCTACTTGCTTTCATATATGTGATATGTTTGTTTGATAGGATAGCGTCCCTCACAAAATTAAGTAGTAATGATGCCCTTCCAAATGTTGCACCCATCACCGTTATGCTCGTCAATGGTGGGTCTGCCAAAGCAGAGTGTCATTCTCTATCATAACACGAGGGGGTATATGTTGGACATATACAGCAGGAGCATTTGGTTTACTTAACAAGGCTATCAAAACAGTTTTGGGCCTTGGGGCATAGGTTGGCGCCGGGGCATGGAGATGCCACACCAACAACAAGAGTCACACAGAGATGTGATTAGCAAGGTGTTGCTTACCGATGTTACTAATTTTCTAGCAAAATATTTTCCCAAATATTTTCTAAATACTTTTCCTAATTTTCCAAAAATTTTCCCTATTTTTTTCTTTTACCTTTGAAGGGTGATCTTTTCCCAGATGAAGGCATATGGCTGTGGAAAGTGGAGGTTCCTTCTCTGAGTGCCATTAGATCTTTGAGTACTGGTATGGTCCTAGGTTGTCAAGTTGAAAAACATATGAACTGGTATCTTCACCCTGAGCATGTAGCCATACTACTCGTTAGATTGATGCCGCAACTTGATCGACTTGCATGTGTCATTGACAATTTTGCTACTTCGGTATGTTGTGGCTTTCAATATCTGTTGTGTTTCTCACTCAGTATCAAACAACTTTCAACCTTAGTAAATACTTACTGTAACAGGCCCTTACGGTGATACAAGATATGCTTCGTATCTTCATTGTCCGAATTGCCTCTGAAAAGATTGAATGTGCTGTTGTTCTTCTTCGTCCGATCTTTATTTGGTTAAACAACAAAGTTGATGGAACTTCACTGTCGGAGAGAGATCTTCAAGGTAATGTGGACTGATTATGGCTTTCTGTTATGACAATGCATGCATGATTCATAATCTTGCCGGCAATCAAAATTAAGATTCATATAAGTTCATATCTGAGGGTGTTACTGACAAGTATTCAAGACGATGTTACATTCTAGATAGTCTGCAGGGGTGCACCTAGGGACCTCCCAGGAAAGAGCATGAAAACAAAAATGCCTTGCTCATATCACCGTTATTGGTCTGGGGCATGACGCAGATGGCTGGCAGCTTATAGGGGCGGGTGTTCGGTCTAGACTGAAAATTTGGTCCGGTTCGGTCTTCAAAAACTTCGGTCTTTGAAAATTGAAAACCGAACTTGTGAGGAGAAATACACTGACCGACAAATTGGAAACCGATATTTCGGTTTGGTCTTCGGTCTGAACTGAGCTGACCGAAGACACCCTCCTGATGCAGACAGCGCCAGGAGGTAAGGGGGCACCAGGTGGCTGCATGCAGTGGCACAACAGCAACAGGCGGTGGAAGAAGACGAGCCCCTTCTTGGTGTTGACGACAAGGATGAGGAAGACAGAGTGAATCGACGAAGGTGGAGAGGTTGATGGCTGTAGGTCGCCGCTGTCAGCAACACCACCGCACGCACGCTGACCCCGGCAGCGATGGGAGGCCATGCCGCTACGGCGCCTCGACAGGATCCCCAAGCGACGATGGCGTCCTGAATCTGCCTGTGTGCGGAGACAAGGCATTGCAAGTTGGGGATAAGCATCTGTGTTTTTTCTTTTCTTGGTTACTCTTGTGGTGGATACTCATGGTGGGCCTACACAGCGGAGACGAAGGGCTACAAGGCAGTGCAGATGGGGTAGGGCGCAAATGGGTTAGGCAGCAGCATAGAAGTTGGTCTACTTTTGGTCCTTGGTTACTTCGGTCATCAGGCCATGACAACCGAACTCAGTTCGGTCTCTCAGATTCTAAGGCTGAGGTTTCATTTTTTTCAGGTTTGGTTTTTGGTCTTTTCGGGTCCAGTCCTTGGTTTCTATGCTCACCTCTAGCAGTGATGGGGCAGTGATTAATTTTTTTTTTTTTGGGAATGTGGTGGTTGTGACAATACATACGTATACACTGCATTTCTAGTGAGGTTGGCAGCCACATCCCCTGATCCTTTTCTAATTCCATAGAAGCAAGATTGTATCCTACATTCCAAGATTGTATCCTACATTCCAAGATTGTATCCTACATTCTCTATCGTTAGTACCATTCGGGTGCAAGTCAGTGTTGATCCCAACAGGTTCTGTTGCATGCTTTGCTTGGTTTATTCTGGAAGACTGGCTTGTTTCCTTCCATTCTTTTTCTTTATTCTGTTTTCTTGAACTTCATTTTTCTCCAACATATTAATTAAGCAGTTTCATCTATGCTAGCTATGTGCAAACTGATGTGCTTCTGGAAACCTTTTTGGTTTGTTTCTGGGATTCGAACCCTGGATGGGATGATTGGTTGTTGTTCACGTGCAATTTCTCTCTCTGTTGATTATTTACATCAATATCATTGGTGAATTTTCATGCTAAGATTTTTCTAGCAGTGAAACAGGAGATTGAAATGTTCCATGACTTTACTGCAATGTCACTTTTGACAATGAAACATAAAAAATATACTACCAAAATGCAGTTATTGAATTTCTATGCATTTCTATTTCTATGATGAGTTGAATTGGGTATTTGGTATTCAACTAGTAGAAAATTTTGATTCTCGGATCCAAACATAACCTTGTAGGGCTTGTGATCTTTATTGACTGACTGGAAGTAATCATTGCAGTACAAAATTTCAGAACAATACTATTTGCATGATGTTTGTGATAACCGATGCACACAACATTCAATTTTCCACCCAATTTAGTCTTCTCTTCATTTTATGCCGGCACTCAGCATCACTAATCAGTTGTTTAATGTGTTGTTTCAGGTTCATCAGTTGCTTCAATTTATTGCAAAACTGTCAGAACATCCAAATGGCAAGGTGAGAGGTTCTCTGCTATTCGTGGACCATTACATTTTTTTCTCCTACTCATCTCATTTTCTTGTTATTCAGGCGTTGCTCTGTAAAATGGGAGTCGGAAGGATTCTTAGAAAGTTATTACAAGTGTGTAGCACTATGTGTTATATGGAGGACAACATGATTTCCGAGAAAGGGGTCTACTCAAATGATCTCCTTATGCTAAGTTGGAAGATTCCTTTGTTGAGATCTATTGCATCCCTCTTTAGTACCCAGCCATCTAGTAAAGAGCCGACTACTGTTGAAGAGTAAGCAATATATTGCGGCATTGTTTATTTTTAGATGTATTTCACACCTTGCATGTTAAAACTAATTATTTTCATTGAAACTAGGCTTTGGAATGAGAATGCCTGTGTTGAAGAGTGCTCTTCTATCATGTATCACCTCTTGATGTTAAGCCAGGTACAGTTTCTTTTATTTCTTTCTGGAATAAGTTTTTGCTTGTGCAAATATAGTTTTAAATGTTTATTGAAACACTAATTTACTTTCCACTACTTTCTTTGATTTCCAAGCTAACCTGTACATTTGAAGCCAGGATGTGTAGCTCAATGTTTCATTGTGATTTCTTTAGTTATCTGTCTGAAATGATTTCAAAGAGCTCTTGCTCGCATTGAAAAAAAATTCCATGTACCTCCAGAAGTTATCAATGAATTGCCATGCTCAGTTTATTAGTCACGTAAAAAGGACTATTTTATTTCTGTTCCTTGACCATTTCCAGAGTCTAATTTTGTCCCTCAACCCATTGAAGTTTTCTTTGCATCCAATATATTCATGGGTAGCTTGGTGCCATGTGGTCGCCACGTGACCTATTTGTGCCATCTTGTTTTCTACACCATGAAATGATTCCACTTTGTTAGCTCCTTGCTTAGGCAGGGTTATTACATTCTTGCTTATATGTTTTTAAGTTTATGATCTCACAGCTACATCATGTCATGACCCAAGGCCATGACGGGATAACCACCACTGGGAGGATAGCCGCACGGCGTCGGCTACTAGAGAAGGGATGTAGATTTCCCTAGTCTAAATCTACATCCCTTCTCCAGTAGCCGAAGCCGCCCGGCTATCCTTCCGCCGGTGGTTATCCTGTAATGCACTCGGGTCATGACACATCATTTGAAACCACAAATGGAAAGATTTGGAAGCACAGGTTTTGATAGTACTGGGATGTAAAATGGACAATTTTGGAGTTGTGGGTGACAATGAGACGGGATTTAAAATGGACACTTTTTTGGGAAAAAACGTAGTCACTGACATTTTGGTCTGACATATCAGCGACTGCAACTTTTCAATTGCATTTATGATGCACTCAGTGGTGTTAGAATTTATAAGAAACACTTGTGGTTCTGGATTTTTGTATGCATCATTCAGTAGAGGTGAAAGTGAGACCCTGAAGGATTAGCTTATAGAAGTTGAGGGTGTCAACATAATAAGGCAGGGCGGGCAAGATTTTCCAGTTCCCCCCTTTTTGGCCAGGGTTGTGGTGTTGCTTTTTGGTATGGAAATTCTGATCCCCTCCTCCCCTCCTGGATTTCTCCAAGGTCATGTGAAAACATGTTAAAATCCTTAGGTACCACAGGAATCCTATCATAAGATGCATTTAATGCAAAAATATGACACTTATACTGTGGTGCCTACTCTTAAAGTTATACTTTTAATCCAAAAAAATTATATATGTACTAATTATTATGGCACTTATCATGCTCTAATATTCCATGCCAGGTTTTGCCAGTTGGACGGGATATGTTTGCATGTTCTCTGGCATTCAAGGAGGTTGCTTCTTCCTATTCCTGTAGAGGCACAGTGACTTCAATATTTTCACAAATCCGAACTTCTAACAAAGATGAGTCCCAAAAAGTGAGAGTGATACCTGTCATGGCACGTCAAAGGCGGATAATTGGTGTGGCTTTTCCCCTTTGTTGAAGTGCTGGAAGAGTCTCCTACAATATATTTGTGCTAATCGTCCAACAGATTATTTGGTAGAAATAGTTTATGCCTTGGCACTAGGTGCTATTGCCCTCAGCCAGTCTGGTGAAAAGTAAGCATCGTTTTTCTTTCTTTTGAACATCTTAGTAATACGTTTTAAACATGTAATATCAATTGGGTTTGCATTCTGATATGCAAGCATGCCAAGCATATCTTTGCAGTCAGCGCTACACTAGCCTGCATGCTGATTCTCCAGAACTAACGAATTCACATATTAAAAAATAATTTTGTTTATAAATGCTGGGGAGCAAACTTTGGACCTAATGAATTCATGCTCACATGGGATGCTCTGCTAACAAGGTCAACATCTACATGTGATATTTTTAGAGAGAAGATTTCTATTCGACCTGTATATTATTAAATATGGGCTTAAATTTAATCCAAAATCTATTAAAATATATGTTTTGAACCAGCCGGCTAACTGGTTAAACTGCGGTTGAACCAGCAAACTAAGAACCAATGGACTGACCAGTTTACCAACTGTTCTGGTGACATCCGGCCCATAGATGGCAATGACTCAGATGGTGTGTGTCCACCCTTCTTGCTTCCAGTATTGGTGGCTTGGCTGCTTCATCGTCTTGCAGCGTGCAATGCTTTAGTGATACCGAGGATCAATGATTACTAGGACAGGATACAGGGAAACTTATGAACAGCAGCTAGAGAGATGGTGGAGGAGCACGGTATAGAGGAAGAGGCCATGGTTGGGCAAGGGGTGGGGGTTGGCTCTGTGAGTATTCATGGTTTGAGGGGAATAGTGGCATTGTGGGCAGTTTGGGTTCTTCGAATGTGACAATGCCAGAAAGGAAGGGGTAGAGTGTTCAGTGTGTGCGAGAGCCAGGGTCTGCACACAGCGACAGGAGAACAGAACAAACTCCCTTTTTATATAGTTCATGACTTTAGATTCATATAATCGCTAGAATTTTAAGTACATTTTATATTATTGATGCTTATGTTTTGACAACAGTTCTTTTATGGATACACATGCACATAAATACTCACATCGTTTCTGTTACTCATAGTCTTGAAGGTACCATCATATTGAGGTGTCTATTTGGGCACCCCTCTGATCCTAGTCCATCAGAGGCCTCGGATGAGGTTACTGTTTTATTGAAGACTTTTGAAGAGAAGATAAGCCAGGGGTTTGACAATTGGTCGCCTTACGTTGGGAAACATCTTTTACATCAGGTATTTTGTTTTTTCTTCAATATTTCAGTTTTCTGGCCTGTTTCTCACATTGATCATAATTCACAGGTACGGAATTCTGTCAGATTGCTATGCTCTATTATTGAGAATTCTGGACCATTCACAGATTCGGCACGGATGATTCTTGAAGAAAGCACAATACCAGTTGGGGTGTTTCACAATATTGTCATGACGTCTCATCTAGTGCCTTCCGTAGACTTTGTGTCAGTAAATGATGAGCCTGCTCTTTTATTTACCAATGCTTGGAAGGCTTTTGGTGATTTTGCAGAACCTTTTGGATGCCAAGAGTTTGACTTTGGAAAGAGGATGGTGTGGGAGTTGCCTGATTGTTCTATTGATAAACAGCTAATCCCGAGCCAATCTGCCAGGAGAAAACTGGCACTAGGAGATAGCGCGAGTAGACGTGTAAGGGACAATCAAGCACATGAACCTACTGGACAGTTCTCTCGAGGTTTAAATACACTTAGTGCCTCTATAGGTCATACGCGTAGAGACACTTTCCGCCAGCGGAAACCGAACACAAGTAGACCACCTTCAATGCATGTTGATGACTATGTCGCAAGAGAGAGAAACATAGATGGGGCAAGTAGTGCATCAAATATTGTAAGTTCTACTCCACGTGGAACACTTAGTGGAAGGCCTCCATCCATTCATGTAGATGAATTTATGGCAAGACAGAGGGAACGTCAAAATCCTGTTCCAGCGCCATCTGGGGATGCAACTCAGGTAAGCAAGGCAACTTTGGATGAAAATGTCTCTACCAAGCCGGAGAAACCGACGCAACCAAAGGCTGATCTTGATGATGATCAAGAAATCAAAATAATCTTCGATGAGGAGTCAGGATCAGATGATAAACTTCCTTTTCCTCAACCAGACGACATGCAATCACCACCTGTCATTATTGGGGAAAACTCTCCAGGTCCTGTTGTTGATGAGACAGAAAATCAGCAGAACGGAAGAAATCTGTTTTCTGGTACAGTTGTATCTGAGAGTGATGAAGCTTGTGGAACTGGCATATCTTCACAGACAGCAATTCGTCAAGAATCTAACATCCCTTCTGAGCGAAAATTTTCAGTTTCTAGCCCAGAGAAGATCATGTTCCACGATCATGTGGATGAATCTCCATTTATATCTTCTATTACTGGATCAAAGGTTATACCTGGTCATAGCGCACATGCTGCACAAGCAACCCTGCGACAATTACCTCCTAATATGCATCGGAAAAGAAGCCCACATAAGCTGGCTGAGAGTTCTGTGTCATCTGGGTCTCATGGTCATGATCGTACCCTTCACAACAACCAGCCACCTTTGCCACTGATGCCCCCACCAGTTTCTTCTACGTCTGTACAAAATCCTGATTCAATCCAAAGGCAGCCATCATCTTACATTGCTAGAGATGGGCCACCACCTTTTCCTCCTAGTTATCTAATGCAGTCTTTTGACGCTAGTATGCCTTCATTTGTGGGGCATCAGGTAATAAATACGTGTCTTAAAGTTTTAGTTTTTATGTTCCTGCTGCCATTTTGACCTGCTATTGCGATTTAAATTCTACAAGATGAATTCCCTTTTTCAGGTTCAAACTGAAAATGTCCTACCAAGCACCGGTGATTCATCATCAAACACATTGCCTAGTATTGATGCCAAGTTGTTGTGGAACACACTTCCAGTAAATAGGATCCCTATGGAGCACCTCAGCTCTTCATCTACTCGGCCAGTGTCATCCATTCCTCTACGGCCAGTTCTGGCAACCCAACATGCTGCAATGAACTCTGGTCCTCCAGGATCACTGTACAATCAAGGAGGGTCTGGTGTTCTCCAGCCTTCTCCACCTGCATCCCTTATTAGTGATGCAACTTTAGGGACAAATCCTGCATCTGGTGGTGCACTTGCTTCAAATTCCTTACCATCACTTGCATCACAATTTCTAATTGGTAGGCCTTCAACTCCTACTTCATTTTTGGCACCCCTCTTCAAATCCAACTCTCATCTGGCCTTGCGCAGAGTGTTTCTAATCCCCAGCCTTCTCTTTCCTCAATGCAACCACGACCACCACCACCACCACCACCTCAGCAGCCACATCCATCTCAAACATTCCAACAGCTTGGTTCTCTTCAACTACCACAAGAGCAGCCAATGCCATATCCACTAAATACTATTCAGCCTCAGGTGCCATTGCAGTTTCCGAACCAGCTTCATGTTCCACAACTGCAATTTTACCATCAGACTCAGCAGGAGCCTGTCTTGCAACCGATTGGGCAGAGTGCACAACAGCAGACGGAATCTGGGATGAATTTAAATCAATTTTTTTCATCTCCAGAAGCTATTCAGGTTTATTTGATTTTTCTCTTCTTGGAATTACATGCTAGAGATCCTCGATGCCAAGGGTTAGACTGATTTTGACGTCTTCTACTCTACTTGCAGAGTCTGTTGAGTGATCGTGACAAGCTTTGTCAACTTTTGGAGCAGAACCCCAAACTCATGCAGATGCTTCAGGTAGATGGATGGATTTTCGTGTTCTTTAGTGTGGTATACAAGTGCTTGGTCTCAGTAGGGGCACCACGTTTTTGGGTCGAGTACAAGGTTTGCTGGATTTGTTACTATCATACCTTAACTGCCTACTGAATATCTGCTTTTCATTTGACAAACAGGATCGTATTGGCCAGCTATAACTGAGATAGGAGGCGCCGGTACGATGTGACTCGTAATGCCGGCTCGATTTTTTCACCATGTTGCCAGTGACAAATTTTCTCTTTTTCTTTCTTTGTTCATATATAAGCTAGCTGCAAATATGATGAGGTCAACATTTATCGTTGCGAACCTTGGCAATGCGTGCCTATAGTGTTGCTGTCAATTCTTGACCGATATTACATTGGATGATGAGCTCATCCTACATGGGCTGTGTTGAGAATGGATGCTGCTAACAATCCTTTAAAATCACGAGAGATGTCATCGGACATTTGGATAGCTAAAGGCCGCACGGTGTGAATTGTTTTGTGATCACATAAAATTGTGTAGAATCCAAGAATATGAACTTAGATAAAAAAAAAGGTGCCACCTAGTACAAATGTACAACACTAGAGCTTTTTTATTTTTTTGAACTTTTTATTTTCAATTTTAAAAATAAATCCTTTCAAATATATGAACTGAACTTTTTGGCCATGCCAAGCCGGTTTGGCTGGCGTACGATCGCTATGTGTGGTGCATCAGTATTGATTTGTCATGTCAGATGAGATGGTGTGGTTGGTTCAGATTTTAAAAATAAATTTTGAAATTTCGAGACGCTGGCAATCCATGGCTGCCACTGATACTGCTCAGAGCGAGAGCGTTCACTCTGCTTCAATACAAAGTAATCTTTACGTTCACTATTCAGAGTTTCAGACCAATCCCGCAGGGAGCAATCAAAAACTTTCTTCTGAACGGAAAAAATCTGAGTGCTGTACGGAAAGACTTGCAGACTTTCAATCTTAAACAAGCTCATGGCCATTTTGGATTGAAGACCACCACCAATTGATAGTGCTCATGTTTTATCTGGCTAAATTCTATTAAGTTTTTTACTAAAATATTAAATTTTGGCTTTATATTATCCTAATATAAACATAAGCTAGATAACTTTACTTCACACTTTACCAATACATTGATAGCGTAAAGATTTATCAGGGTTTTGACACTACCAATTTTATTGGTAGGGTAAAGATCTAAACATGCCCTTGTCCCACATAAGTACAACTGTAACAGGAGGGCTGGTTGTCCATCTAAATTCCCAGCGTCACATTCAGAGAAGAGGCCGGGAGAGAGAGGATAGGAATCAGAAAATAATCGGTTCGCTGGACCAAGCTTGCCGCCTGTCTGGAATAGACGCGATTCGGGACAAGCGATGCGATCGGACGAAAGCCTGGATGAAACGACTGAGAAATTTCTTAAGCACGTAAAGACCAGAGTGTCATAATTTAAACAAAATTTGAACTCTATATCATGCCTTCATTATCTAGAAACAGACGAGAAAAACACAGCATTAAAATATCATGATCCGTTGAATTCTACCTTAGACAAAAGTGTATTAAAACTTTCGAAGGAATTGTGAATATGAGGATGGACCTCTTGATACAAATCCTCCAAAATATGAAGGAAATTTTCCTATCATATGAAATTCATTGAAGTGATGGAAACCACATGCTATGTGGAATATGTGGAAACTTGGAAACTTTTTTTATAGAAGTTACTAAAAATTCTAAAACAAAATCACATATGTGGGGTAATATAACAAACAACCCTATAGAAAGTTTCATGAACAAACTCAACTTCGTTAATAAGATATAAAATTCACAAATAATATAATTCCTATTTTTTGTCTTATTCTTCTATGTTTCTCTTAGTTTTATATTTTATTTAGAAGTTGAGTTTATCTTTGAAACTTTGAATGGTTGTTTAATATTGCCTTACCTTTTTGTGAGTTTTTTTTCAAATTTCTCAAGAAAGCTAAGGTAATATTAAACAACCATGCAAAGTTTCAAGGATAAACTTAAGAAACAGAATAAGACAAAAAATAAAAAAGGAATAATATTATTTGTTAATTATATATCTTAACTTAGTTGAGTTTGTTCATGAAACTTCGTAAGGTTGTTTGTATATTTTATATTTTTATTTCTCTATATTTCATATAAAATTCATTCAATCCAAAGAAGCCCTATAAGTTATATAAGTTATTATATTAGGATGAAGGAGTACTATGTTTGGGACAGAGGCACTATGAGGATGTGTTGGAGAGATGGTAGCATTTTCGTAGTGTTTGATCCGTGAGTGAGAGATGGATGGGACGACCACGCTGTAATCATTCTCCAAAGACGTTGGAGAGTGGATCCAGCAAAACTGGCCACATGAACTCATCCACCTTCACTAACAAGGATCATTACTAACTATTAGTTATAATTAGTATGTTTTGTTGTTAATTAGTGATTATAATATCATTTCCTCTGTGACGGTCCATCACATACCTGAGATTTATGGGTCATCATAACGAAGTCATCTCAAATTGGCCTAAAAAACCAATAAAGATATACTTTCAAAGACATCTTAGATGTGCATAAAATTTGATCCCGTCACAGCTGATATCTATCAGTGACGGGCTCAATTCAAGACTCGACAAAGATAACATGTTATGTTAACATGTTATCTTTGTCGGGCTTCAATAGAACCCCGTCACGGGCTCGAGCTGATGGCCCGATTGAGATAACAATGAGGTCTGTCACAGATGAGTGCCATCGGTGACGGGCTGTTACTTAGGCCCGACAAAGATAACTAAAATATTTATCATAGTTGCTAGTTCGTTGGATGTTATAGATATTTATTGCAGGCTATAAATACCCTTATCACCTATTGTATTGGTTATCCCAATGTTTAGTATTTTGGTGGGAGAAGGAGGGGCGATTTTTGTCTTTTTTCCAATAAAATCAGAAACTGGAAAAGCAATTGAAAAATAGTTGGCAATTATCATAAACTTAGTAAATACTTATCTACAAAATATTTATCTAATATTTATCTATTTTTTTAGCTCAGGGATGGATCGAAGTTGGATGTATGAGAAAACTGTGCGACGTTATAGTGAAGAGTATCGAAATGACATGTTAAATTTTATAAACGCCGCGGAGGAGGATAGGAAAAGAGAAAGAGCGATTACATATGTTGTACAAGTGTAGATTGCAAAAATAAGAATAAGTTTGATAGCAGAGTGGACGTACACGCTCATATGATACAACGAGGATTCATGGAGGGCTACACATGTTGGCTAAAACATGGAGAGCAAGAATCAGGCAGTGGTGCAGCTGCAGATAGAAGTGATGCACAAAATCAGAAAGATGAAGATGAATATGAAAAGTTTGTACCTTCTCCATTGGACGGTGAAATGGTTGATGTGGATCATGATCTGTTGCAAGACATGTTATGTGACGTTGAGGACCCAGCCTACAACGAGAGAGATTCCATGAAGTTCAGCAGGTTTGTCAGTGACTCGGAGAAGCCTCTATACGCCGGATGCAAGGCAAAACACATCAAATTATCAGCTGCCTTGGAGCTAATGAAACTGAAGGCAAGTAGTGGATGGAGAGACAAGAGTTTCACAAAGTTTTTGGGAATTTTGAAAGCCATGCTTCCTGATGAGAATACATTGCCCGAGATAACATATGAAACAAAGCAGATTTTGTGTCCCCTGGGGTTAGAGATCCGTAGAATTCACGCTTGTCCAAACGACTGCATATTGTACCACAAGCAATATACAGACTTAGATGTTTGTCCTGTCTGCAAGGCTTCTCGATACAAGAGAACGAAAAGTACTGACGAAGAAAAGAAGTTAAAGCGGGGTGATCCGGTGAAGGTTGTGTGGTATCTACCTATCATTGATCGTTTCAAAAGAATCTTTGCCAATCCCAAGGAAGTAGAGTTAGTACGTTGGCATGCCACAGAGAGAAGGAACAATGGTATGCTAAGACACCCTGTAGATTCGATTCAATGGAGGAATATCGATCGAAGACACCCAGAATTCGAAGCCAACCCTAAAAACATGAGAATATGTTTGTGTACGGATGGCCTGAATTCTTTCAGAGACATGAGCAGTTCTCATAGCACTTGACCAGTTTTGATTGCAAACTATAACCTACCGCCATGGTTATGCTTCAAAAGAAAATACATTATATTGTGCTTGTTAATCCAAGGACCGAAACAACCCGACAATGTTATTGATGTGTTCTTGGAGCCTGTTATCAATGATCTTAAGATTCTCTGAAAAGAAGGTATGGAAACTTGGGGTACGTATGGTCAGAAGATGCACATCGTTAGGAAAGACAAGCGCCGAATTGTCGGGGTTGACAACGTCGTCGACGAAGAAGACTACAACCATAATCTTCATGTAAGACTTCACATCGACCTTGACGATGATTCCCAAGAGGATGTAGCATATGCTCGTTCAGGTCATACAGAGGCATAACCTTGTGACTAATGCCTTTGTACTTATTTGTTTTGCTATTTTTTGTAATGAATGAGGTATTTTGTATTAACAAGCCTTTTGTGTAAATTATTTAGTGAATTATATGGAAATAGTAAGTAATATAGTGAATTTAGTTAATTTGGAGAATTATTTAGTGACTTAAATAAAGTATTGAACTTTCTTGAATTATTTAGTGAATTATATAAAAATAGCAATTCAAATAGTAATTTACTTGAACTAAAATAGTTTATATGAAAATAGTAATTTTGAACTAAAATAGTAATTTAAATAGGAACTTACTAAACTAAAATAGTAATTTATGAAAATAGTTTATATAATTCACTAAAATAGTAATTTATATAGTTTATTTAATTCACTAAAATAATTTATATGAAAATAGTCATTTAGTGAAATTTACTTGAATTATTTAGTGATTTATTGTATTGTACTAAAAATTAATTTGTCTATATTTAAAAATGAAAAAATTATATCGGTGATGGGCTTCAAGTCAAGCCCGATAAAGACGAATTCATCTCAATCGGGCCATAATTATAGCCCGTTAGAGATGTTGGATCATCGGTGATGGGCCTTAATTAATCCCGATAGAGATGATGACAGTATCAATCGGGCTTAAGCTCTAAGCCCGTCACCGATGATCTCATCCGTGACGGGCTTCGGATTAAGCCTGATTGAGATGATGCCATCTCTATCGGGCTTAAGCTTAACCCCATCACGGATATAATTTTTTGACTGTCCTTTAAATTTTTCCTAGGGCGCCGATTTAGATATCATCTGTGACGGGCTTTAGATTAAGCTTGATTGAGATGATTAATCTCAATTGGGCTTTAATTTAAGCCTGTCACGGATGTGCTTCGAAATCAGATTCAAATCTATACATTAGCGTGAAAAATTTCCAAGTCCTCACTTAGAACCCTAGCGCCGCCGCCGTCTCTCGGAGCCCATCGCCGTCCCTCGCGCCCTCCCGAGCCTGGCACCGCCGTCCCCGAGCCCGTCGCCGTCCCTCGCGCCCGAGCCTGAGCACGGTCGTCCTCGTGCGCCATCGTCTCCGAGCCCGAGTGCCGCCGTTCCCGAGCTCGAGCGCCGCCTTCCTCGAGCCCGGCCACCACGCATCGTTGTTCTCCAGGTAAGTCCCTCTTATGTGCTCCCTCATGAATGCTGATCTATTGAGTCTGAGATGAATGCCATGCCTATTACTTTTGTATATTGGTTGTATATTGTATATTGGTTGTATGCCTATGAGTCACTTTTGTTAATGGGACTGTTAATGGGATTTTTATTTTCATGATGTTGCGCTGTTGCAGTGTATAATGGGGTGTATAATGGGACTGTTTTTATTTTTTGAATGCCGAACTGTTATATTTATTTTGAGATACTGTATAATGGAAATATTTGGAAATGAGAAATACTGTATAATGGAACATTGCACTGTTGCATTTTGTATACTGTCAAACGATGGTATACTGTCACACAAATAGGGCGTATTGTTATATTGGAAATATTCATACTGCTATACTGTTTTTGTTGCATTCTGTTTGAAACTCTCACAGTAGAACTAATTTTGTGATGCCTCACAGTATATGTTGATTTGTGTATAAAAAGGCTTGTATTTATATGTATAAAAAGCTTGTGTGTTATATGCGTTGTGTGAGACTGTATGGCAAAATAAATTCAAAGATTTAAAGATAAATTCAAAGATTCAAAGATAAATTCAAAGATTTATTCTCCTTCCTTTCAAAAATAAATTCAACGATTCATTCTCCCTCCTCTTCTTGATTTAAATTTTTTTATTTTATGATTATGTAAGCTTTTCAGACGATGCCTCAGCATGACGAACCAATGTCGACGACAACTAGTGGGTCCACAAGGACACGGGTCCGTAGGAGAGGAAATAAAATCCCAAAGGAACGGTATACCATAACGGAGGTGGACCTCCTAGGAGTGTCGTCCGCTTCCAAGAATGTGTGCAAGAACTTCAGGTCGATCTGCGGGATAATAGAGCCACAAACCTTCAGCACTTTGAATGATCACATCAAGGACATGCCGGCCATCGAGAAGGAAACTGCTTGGCGGAAGTGCAAGGAGAGCTTCGAATATCCTGTAGCCGACGAGGAGAGACTAAGCAGATGACTTTCAAGATGATGGGACATGCTTGGAAGAAATTCAAGTCTAAGCTGGTCGCGAGTATGTCTTCAACCCAAGCACTCCGGAGCCATTTGTTCTACGAGAAGAAATCAACCCCCGAATCCCGAGCCAGAAGCGAGGCTTATCGGGCACTCTAGGCTCGGAACTTGCACCCGCACCGGGTGGGCACCGAAGGATATGCCGGGAAGCAGGAGCAATGGCGGAAAGAGGATGAAGCGACAGAGGCATCGAACGCGTCGCCGCCATTTGCTAATATCCTGCACCCACGGGCAAGGAGCTGGGCGATCAAATAGTGTACGAAAATATTGTAAGTGTATCATCTTACTATGTTTATTTTTTTACATCTATTGTTCTCTCGATTTATACCGAACTCACTTGTAAAGAGTTGGTTGCCGTGAGGCAGTCCTCCCAAGAGGCCTGCTCTTCTAGACATGAGGATGACATCTTCACTTAAGCGTTGGGGATCGACGAACATTATGGACGGACTAGGGGCGCTGGCTCTACCGTCCCGTAGAAATATGGATTTCCAGAATACATGAGGCAGTACAAGAAGCAGAGCCTCACGAAGGCAGAGAAAGATGCACGCGTGGCTGAGAGGATCTGAGAGTAGGTCAGAGCCGAACTGAGCTCTGAATTTGACGAGAAGCTGGGTTAGGTGGAAGCATGGATTAGGGAATAGATTCGAGCCGAGGAGCAAACTACCGAGCCCACCGCCGCTCCGTACCAAGAAAGTCCAATGCAAAGGCGGAGCAGTTGCCCATCAACTGAGGCGGGAGAAAATCCACCACCAGTCCTAGCCGCTGTCGACCATATAACGATAAAACTCTCGGCCACAATGCGTAACAGTCTTAACAAATCCTTATATTATATGATATTCTAAAAATATGGATGAATCTATTGCACAAACTGACTAACTGCGTGCTAATAGTTAGGATGATGCCAACCTTCACGGTTTTGGCAGCCGAGGGACCTGTCTTTAAGCCGACCCCAGATACAAGAGTGCATGGGGCGCAACTGATGGCCAGCCATGTGAAAGTGCAAGTTGACACGATGAAGAACGAATGGGCCAATTTGCCATTGCAGTATCCACCAAACGACGAGATCCTAACCCTAGGAGCTGCACGTGAAAGTTTTATCCAATGGCCCAAAGAGCTCATTGAAATCAAGTTGACTCTGAGGTGAGCCACTCCACCGAGCACTCAGCAGCCGCTTAAACCGACACCTGCTCCTTCAGCCCCTCTAGCTCCCGCTCATGTTCCACAAGTTGACATGGAGGCCGACAGCAGAGCGATCATTAATCACCCACCGCTAAAGAAATCCAGGAAGACGCGTTCCTCTCATCCGTAGATGACTATCGAAAAACCTGCGGCAAGGGGGAGAGGAAGATTAAAAGACAAGGTGTAGACCTCGCATCTAGCTCCGAAGAAGCTAGAGATGGCAAGAGCATTGCTCCAGTGTCGTTCCAACTAAGCATGTCGTTGGTTGGAGACGATGCCATAGGAAGATGGGCGACGCTTGCAAGGAGCTCCACCGCTACTACATGGAGAAATCAAACGCCAGGAGGATGAACAGGGAGAGTGACATCACAGGCCATCATGATCGACAACCATTTATTGGGCCAAAAAATTATATTATCGTAGACTTTAAGGATCTGTTTGACCTCTTCAGGCTACGAGCGGTGGACACAAGTCTACTTAAGTGCTACTCCTTGTAAGTATTCTTGCGTTTCTCAATTTTGGTAACAACAATCCTTATAACACGCTTATAAGACCGTTTCTTTTGTGTGTAGGTAGAGTTGAAAGTGGTGTCAGAGAAATGCACCGAAAGTGGCCTTCCTGGATCCACAAATAGTCACGATCGCCAATGTTCAAACTGACTGCAAGGCCATGATAGACTATATTTTTGACACCTTGTGGGCCCACCAAGACAAGGAGTATATTATGTGCGCCTATAATCAATAGTAAGTGTGTACCCTAAATATATGCAATTGCATGACATATATTGCTTTAGTATTTAACTTTCACTATATTAATGACGCAGTGCCCATTGGATCCTTCTGGTCATTATGCCAAAGTGGAGTATATATCACTACATGAACTCCAAAGACAGTAAGGCCTATGACTAGACCCTGATCCAAGAAGCAACCAATGAAGCATGGCGGCCATATGTGGAGAAAGGAGGCCTGCATAATAAAGGGAAAAAAAGCCTCATCCACAAAATTGACTTTCCGGTTAAACAACAAATTAGCGACCAATGCGGATTTCATGTGTGCCACAACATGTGAATTTTGTACAATAAAAAGTTCAAGATTTTGGTCGAATTTGAGGTTTGTGATCTCAATTGTGATATATACTAACTAGATCAATATATATATACTAACTAGATAAAAAAATATATATCGATCGACTAATTTCGAAGTATGTACATGTAGGAAAATATATCAAAGTCTGCGCCTACCCACTTTGAGGGGATTAGAGAGGAGGTGGTGGACTTTATTGTTTGTGACATAGTTCACCCCAAAGGAATGTTTAGAATATGGGGTTAAAGTCCACGACATGATGAACATTTTTGACATTTCAAATTAATGTCAAAGACATATAAATATGTAACACTTATGATAATATTAAATTATAATTTTGTCAAATTTGTTTATGTATATACTTGTAATGCTAAATAAAATTTTGTTCCAATTTATAACTCGATTTTACAGGTTTTGATGCTTAGCACTTGAAGATGTTAATGTGAAATATATGAATAATGGGTGTGTATGTGAATAGATGTATATGAATGTATGTGAATGTGAGATGTATGTGAAAGGAAATATATTGTTTCTCTCCTTTTTGCAACGGGCATGGCTAGCAAAGGTCTAAGGCTAGCCAAAAAATAGAATAATTTTTTTGAAAAAAACTCACTTATGACAAGCTTTAGCCCGATGGAGATATTAGTCATCTGTAACGGGCTTAAATTAAAACCTGGTTGAGATATTAATCATGTGTGACAGGCATTAATTAGGACATGTTTGATGTTATTTCATCGGTGAGAGGCCTTTGTTTGACTGGGCTTATGAGTCAAACCTATCAGTGATGACCTTCTTTTAGGCCTGACAAAGATTAGTTCTTGGTGACGGGCGTTTGTTCGATAGAGATGACTTCTCACAACAGTGACCTTTGCGTAGTAACGGACGCCATACCCAACACAGATGAGGGTTGTCACCCGATTGAGATGAGGATGACCGTTGTAGTGAGTTAGGGATAGTTAGTATATTTCGTTGTTAATTAATATTGATTATGAAAAGAATCAATGATAATTAATATATTTGGTTATTAATTAATCATTTACTATTCTCATTCTATCCACCCTCTTTCATCTAACCAAATAAAAAGGCAATTATGTAGGATTTTCTACTGTTTGCTATTTTATTTAAAATTATTTTATAAATATATTTCTGAAAAAACTTATTTCAAAAATAAACCCTTTTCATGACGTTAGCGGTTTAACATGACGGCGTCAATGATATTAGTGTCATCTCCCTCACTCCTTCGCGAAAGTCATTGATGTGAAGAGGGTATATTTATAAATGAGGATCTATTTTATGTTTTTCAAAAGGACCTAATGTTATTGCCGTTGTCAGTTGGACCAACAAAAGGTCTATTCCTAAAATATTTTTAGAAGTTTATTTATAAAATAAGTTTTTAAAGTTCTAAAGTATAAAAATACAGGCAATTGCGCTTTTAACCTTACTTTGAAGCCTAGCTACCTATTTGACTTTGCTTTTTCGAAATTTGCTTGTTTGACACCCTTTTCTAAAAACTAAGATTAGGTCCGAGCTTATTCTGTGAAGTGCAAGTGTTAACTAAGGCAAAAATATTATTTATGCCATTGCTCATTTGTCCACTTTTTCAAAGTTTTATTTGTTTATTCAGCACGGTTTTGTACAGTTAGTGTATATAAAATTGCCCCAAGCACAAATACATGGCAGAGATTAGTGTCCACCCGAAAAAAATACATGTTAAACAAAAAGCACTAATACATGCCCAACTATAGCAAACATACGCGACCAACATTAGCAAATATGTTCAACAGAACCACAAATACTTGTCTAACAGTACCATGCATGGCCTGTGTACTCTCTACCACAACCGCCGTGCACCCGCGTCTACCTCCGCATCAATAGCCAGTTTTCTTAGACTTAGAGGGGTTGCTCGGAATACAATTAGTAGAAAGAGAAAGTATTCAATCAGTAAGACAAGAGAAAAGTACTTACAAATCCAAAAGAGGATTTAATGTTAATGAAAAAGTGTGGGTACTAGGTAGAGCGAGAGGGATGTTCACTAGCGAGGGAGCGAGTGAGAGGATGCATGGAAGCAGTAGGAGGATGTCGGCCCCGCCTCGCATAGAGTCGAGCCGTTGAGGCCTTCTTTCCGCGGCACGGCCCATGTCGAGTCCCTCTGTTGAGTTGTATTTTCCTTCCTAGGACCATTTCTTTTAAAACTAGGAGCATTTTGGTTTTCTTCCTTCTCTAATATTTTTACTTGCATATACTCCCTCCATTTCGTTTATATTATATTATTTTTTAAATTAATTTTAAGTTGAACCAAATTTATAAAAAAATATAGTAATATTTTTCACATAAAACAAATATATTATCAAATATATTCAATATTACATTTAATGACAGTAATTTGGTATTGTAGATGTTGATAACTTTTTCAATAAATTTGATCAAATATAAAGAAGTTTGATTAGAAAAAATTCAAAACGACTTATAATATGAAATGTGAGGAGTATATATCTATCTATTGTATTATATTATTAAGATAGCTTGAAACAAGGCATCACGTTCGCTCTAGAGGCTAAAAATTCTCATATTAGTCAAAGAAAAAGAAAAAAAATCTTAACCGTTGGGTGGGTTAGGATTATAAATCGATTGATATAGTTGTAGATAAAATACAATTTAAAAGTTAAGAACTGTATATGAAATCTAAAATCTAAGCTTATATAGAAATAGGATCTAAGAGTTATATATGTAATAAGAGTTTATAGAAATAGAAGCTATAAGAGTTATATATAAAATCTAAATATACTTCCATGGTATATATTAAAATAAAATTTCAGAGTTACTCCATATATTAAATTTAACTCTATGTGAATTATCTAGTGTTGTGTACAACGTGCGGGGCAATCCTCTATATCATTGTCGAGGGATAGGTCGGCAGTCCTCCGAGGGGGTGCCCAAGGAGGTGAGTGTGTGGTCGGGAATGCGCCTCCTCTCAGGACTTGGTGGTCGACTAGAATCGCTAGGATGAGCTAAAGATCAATAGACACGAGATTTATACTGGTTCAGCCCTCCCGAAGGATAATAGACCTACGTCAAGTGGGAGGTGTTCTTTGATGGGGTGGATGAAGAACAAGGTTTACAAGTGTGAGTTCTTGAGGCTTAGAGCAAGCTGGCCAAGAACAAGCAAAGAGCTGAGAATGAAAGAGTCTGAATGGCTCCCCCCTCTTCCCCTCAGCCCGTCCTGCCCTCCCTTTTATAGCTCAAGGGGGGCAATTACAAGGGACTTGGGGCCAAGAAAGCTAAGATTAAAGATCTAAAAAGGTGAGTACGAATAACATCTGAAAAAGGTACAAGGAGATGTCTTCTGTGTCCTGCGCGCCGTGGGTGTCTTGTGCCTTATCCTGCCTTGGGGCCCCTCCTCTGTAGATTCCACCTGCACTGTGTTGTCGGGTGACATCATTCCTTGTCGGGTTGTCCCCTCCTTGTCTCCTTGCAAGCCAAGTTTCGTCCCAAGGAGGCCGGAAATCAGGTTGAGGAGTCGAGGTTGAGAAAGGAGTGCCGAGGTCGGACTGGGGGAGGTCGGGGCGGCCGACCCTTGGGGGTTGTTGGGCGGCCGACCTCATCCAAAAGACTTCGCAGTCCGACTCCAACTTGACTTCAACTCTGGTCCGAGTGCTACCCCGGGGTGACACCCCCTACAGCAGCTCCCGAGCCTAAGGAGGAATGAGACATCCGTCCTTAGGGTCCAAGGTCTTCTCTGTCGTTTTTAGAGAGTTCCCGAAGGCATCGCAACAAGGCTTCAGCAGTCCCCAAAATCTTAAAGTTTGAGCTTCAGCGGGTGCACTCGCGCAGTGCACCGCGAGTGCACCGCCAGTGTAGCCTCCGAGCCTAGGGTCGAATGATACATCCAAGCCTAGGGTCCAGTATGTGAGATTGCTTTTGTCTCTTTTGTTCATCCTTTCCCACTTGACCGTACCTCGAGGTCCTGTTTGTTGAGTTTCAACGAGTCCAATGCCCAGAACCTCATGGCAATTCCAACTTCGAGCGGGGGACGGCCCGGAAGCCATCGCCCGAGGCGGCTAAGCCACGACACGGAGGCCAAACGACAGTCAGCGAGACAATCAGGATTACCACCCGGAGGCCTATGGTAACCTCGACCCTAACCGGGGGACAACCGAAAGCCATCGCCCGAGTCGGCAAGGCCACGGCCCGGAGGCCAGTGATGGTCGGTGAGGGGATCGGGATTACCGCCCGGAGGCCTATGGGAATCCCGACCCCATCCGGGGGACGGCCCGAAAGTCATCGCCCGAGTCGGTTGAACCACGGCCCGAAGGCCAGTGGTGGTCGACGAGGGGATCGGGATTACTGCCCGGAGGCTATGGTAATCCCATCTCCAACCGGGGGATGGCCCGAAAGCCATCGCCCGAGTTGCAAAGGCCACGACCCGAAGGTCAGTGGTGGTCGGCGAGGGGATCGGGATTACCGCCCGGAGGCCTATGGTAATCCCGACTCCAACCGGGGGACGACCCGAAAGCCATCGCCCGAGTCGATTGAACCACGACCCGAAGGCCAGTGGTGGTTGGTGAGTTGGTCAGAACTACTGCCCGGGAGCTTATGGTAGTTTCGACCCTGGCCGAAGAGTGGCCCGGAGGCCATCGCCCGAGTCGGCGGGACCTCGACCCCGAGGCTAGTAGCGGTCGGCGAGTTGGTCGAACTACGCCCAGAGGCTTATGGTAGTTTCGACCCCGTCCAAGGGGCGACCCGGAGGCCATCGTCCATACCGACGAGGCCACAGCCCGGAAGCCAATGGCATTCGGTAGGTCGATCAGAACTACTGCCTGGAGGTTTATGGTAGTTCCGACCCCGACTGAGGGGTGGCCCGGAGGCCATCGCCCGAGTCGGTCATGCCATGGCCCAGAGGCCAATGGCAGTCAATGAGGTCAGCGCGAGGTCTCGCGGAACTCGTCGTTGGGTGGGCCCCAAAACTTGGGGCGCGCTCCCCAATTGAGGTCTCCTGACAATCTGCCAATCATGTTTCGTCAGAGCCGTGGAAACCGATACCTCACAATGGCTGGTCATGCCTCTGGTTGCCCACTTTCCCCGATGTGAGAGGCGAAACTGACGGCAAGTTTGGAAGTGGTGTCGTACACGGCGGCAACTTCCTCGGGATGCATAACGACACCCCTGCAGATGCCATTATCCGCTTCCATCCGCTCGATGGTTCTGATTCGTTTGCTAGGGTGATGTGGCGCGTGGGGGAGGCGGATGGCTGAGGGCGCTTCAGACTCCCCGTGCACGTCACTAACGGCATCGCGTGCTACCCGAGGTCGGCGCGGCCAGGCCCATTATTGCCCCCTTTTTATACCGCGTCGCCGTTCCGCTTTCCTTTTTTCTTCACCCCTTTGCTTGGTCAAGAAGTTCCCAGCACTTCCATCTTCAATCTTTTGTTGCTTCGTTGTACTCTTTCGCCACTCCCGGCTCTTGAGTTCCATCTCTACTCGCAAAGACAATTGATCTTTCGACCAAGACCCATGGCGCCAAAGAAGACATCGAAGAAATCGGCGAAGGCTTCGTCTACTGGGGGAGACGAGGTCGAGTCTGGCTCGGCCTTTGTACCTTCACGCGCTAGGAAGGGAGATGATGGTGGAGCTAGAGCGGCTTGTCATCTTCCCCACCCAGGAACTTTCGATGTGGCGGCCAGCGCGAGGGGAGCAATTCCCGATCCCGGACTCCGGTGAGCTGGTCGTCTTCGCCGCCTTCCTCCTTCGCGGGTTCGGAGTACCGACCCACCCCTTTCTTTGGGCCTGCTCAGTTACTACGACATACCCTCTGCAATCTCAACCCCAACTCCATCCTTCAAATTTCCATCTTCATCCATCTCTGCGAGGCCTATAATCCATCTTCAAATCTCAACCCCCCACAATCATGTTGAGTCTTACTACATAGGAGGAAGTTGAGTGGGGTGATTTTTAAAATTGACTTTGCAAAGGCATATGATAAGGTTAAATGGCCTTTTCTGTTGCAAACTCTTTGGATGAAAGGCTTTTTGCCCAAGTCAATGATGATGTCGCCTTTCTTTCATACTAAAAAGGGCCTTTGGTAGGGAGATCCTCTTTCTCCAATCCTTTTTAACCTCATCGTTGATATGCTTGCTACCCGCTAAACAGGGCCAAAACACAAGGGCAAATTGAGGGCGTCATACCTCATTTGATTGATGGGGGTCTGTCTATACTTCAATTTGCCGATGACACGGTTCTTTTTATGAGTCATGATCTTCAAAAGGCTCAAAACTTGAAGACGACACTTATAGCTTTTGAGCAATTGTCGGGTTTGTTAACGACCGAATTTGGCAAGCAAATCTCCGGGTTTGAAGCAACAATTGAAGCGGAATTGGAGGAATGTGTGGTTCTCGGAAACGAGCGCTCATTCGGTTGATGTCCGAATTGGCTAAGGGATCAATCGGCGAGACCGAGTCGGACAGGACATCCGGTATAGCCGATTCTGATTGGGATAACAGATGTGACCGATTCTGATGGGAAGGCGTGAAGATCATCATTAGATTCGGTTTCCAAATGCTTCAGAGATATTGCCATCTACGGATAAAGTCCTGAAACGATAATTGTATCTTTAATTTAGAATATTTTGTATAGTTTCCTTCAGAATCATGGCAGGGGACCTTGTCCCAGATATTTGTCGTATTTTAAATAGTGTTAGGATAAGAGTCGTGTCCTATAAGGACTGTGTTTTGTAATTGGGTATAAATACAACCCAAGACCTTGTAATTTGAATAATCAACAGACAATCAATACAACTTCGACGCATCGCCACCTTTTTCCTTCAATAGTTCTCGACGAGTTCTTGCTTCTACTTGGGCTGCATCGTTTGATCTCCAGCGAAAAGGTAATTCTTGTCATAGCGGTTTGCATTATCGAGATTAGTGCTTCCAACATCATGACACTCTAATCCTGTCTTCGTAACCTGCACGTTATCATATATGCTATATAATTTAGATCGATATTGGGGTCTAAACCCTAATCGGCTAGCATTAATCGCTAGATGATAGCCGGTAAGTTTAGATTGCAGTGTTAATCTTGATTATATAGTATATCTACCATCTTGAAAGGTGTTCATAGACTCGTATAGATCCTATGCTTCTTTTGGTACTTAATGCTGCATCGGTTAGGTTCGATCTATTAAGTCGCCTCTAGAATGATAACAAATCTATCTTGTTTTATTATCATTATTAGAGATAGTATCGAAGTTTCAGCCGATCTTATCTGTTTTAACTGTCTTATATGTTTTATATTTACTTGATATGTTAAAGCTGCCCTTATATTAAGATCTCTCTATAATTAAATATATTAATCTTGTAATCGATCTGCTAAGTCATCTTAGTATATGATCAATCCTTGTTTAATATATTTAGCTAGTAGTGATATCTTAGCATAAAGCGGTATCGAAGTACTAGCCGATACACATTAAATCTATGACATCGGCTATGATTGAAATATATATATAATCTGCATACTGGAGCACTTTTAGATTTAAGTGGTTTATACTATCTCGGTACACTACCGATCTATCCCAATCACTTAGTGTAAATGTGTTTTGATATATGGATTATGTATTTTGAATATCTTTAGCCGATCGATTAGGTTTAATTATCTCAGCCGATTCAGTGTACACCGCATCGGCTTAACACTAGATGATACGTCATCAGCCACCAGCCGATCGGCTATCGTTTGCAAACTAATACTTTTCATTGTTTCTTGTTGATTGCAGGATCAAATCAACTGGCACGCCTACGTACCTTGAATCAATAATTTGGACCTGCACTAGAGTTACGTAGATCTCTCAGGCCAGTGCATGGGAAATTTTCTTATCAACACACTTTTGGCACGCCTGGTGGGACCAAAGATCACGAACCAGGCACAATGGTTGACATCAAGACTTCCGAGGTTGACCAAGACAACGTTATTCCTTTCACCATTGACAAACTGACACCAGAACAAAAGGCCGAGCTTGAGGAGATAATGAACAAACTACAGAGTCAGTATCTGCACTCCTTTACCCAAATTCGGTCCGGTACGGTCGTCTAGAGGTACAAAGTAAAATTGCCAGCTGATGACGGACCCGAGACTAGTTCTAGCAAGGACAAAAAGCCTCAGGAGGTCAAGCAGGAGGAAGCCCCAGAGCTCAACAATTTGCAAGACAGTATTGATTATGTCGTCCATCATGCTTTGATCAACCAATCTGGAATACTGGTCAATACCCTTAATAACCTAATTAGCACAGTTGTCGATTCCAAGATTGCCGAGCATCAAGCCATGGGCCCAATCTTCCTCCCTTGATGGGAAATTTCCTCAGTGCAGGACCTTGGCAACAGATGGACTACCAACTGCCTCAGGCCTTCCTCCATCTCAGCCGATGCTTCCAGCATCAACCCCTTTGAAGCCAGTCATCCCGCCGTCAGCACAAAAGCAACAAGAATTTAGCCCCATGTTAATATCTAGGCAGCAATCTCGGCAGATGGGACATGAGATCTCTCAGATCACTCAAGAGCAGGCTGCTGCCATGTTCAACGTGAATCGGCCGCCTCCACAGCCGATTCCAAAAGTGCCGATAGGCTTTTACCCGTCGAACTTCATACAACAACCTGTCGGCTCTCTGCCTCTTCATGATCGACAGCCTCCCATGGGGTGCCAACCTCCCCAGCATTATCGAGGAGGCAACTTTGACCAGCAGTATCAGCCTCATTCGCCTCGGATGCAGTATCGATAAGGACCACTCCAATTTGATCAATACGAGCCGATGCAGCAACAAGCACAGGAGGTGCCTCAGCAAAACAAGCCTTGGGTAGACTTGATAGCCGACGTAATGAGAGAGCAGTTTGGCCTCAAACCCAAGGACACAGACAACATGTATCGGTGTCCTTATCCTGAGTGCTTTGAAAGGGTTCCATTGCCTAACGGATACAAGGTGCTAGATTTCTCCAAATTCTCAGGGCAGGACAATGTTTCTACCTATGAGCAAGTTAGCCGATTTTTAGCCCAGTGTAGAGAGGCATCGGCTAAAGACGCCTTGAGAGTTAGCCTTTTTCCCCTCTCACTCTCTGGATCGACTTTTACTTGGTTTTCTTCACTCTCATATAATTCTGTACAGAGTTGGGCCGATTTGGAGAAGCAGTTTCATCGGTACTTCTACCCGGTATTCATGAGATGAAGCTGTCCAATTTGACAGCCATCAGGCAAAAGCACGACGAATAACTTCAAGACTATATCCAGAGATTCAGAGACATGAGGGATCAGTGCTAAAGCCTGGTGCTATCTGATTCCCAGCTAGCCGATCTTGCCTTCCAGGGTCTGTAACACTCATCAGGGAGAGATTTTCGGCTCAAGATTTCGAAAGCTTGGCGCACTTGGTGCAGAAGATCACTACCCACTAGCAATGTTTCCAGGAAGCCAAGAAAGCCTTTAAAAAGGTTAGCCATGTTGCCTACGCTTCCGACTCCGATTCAACCAATAGGGAGACCGAAGTAGCAAGCGGAGAGTGGGCTAGGAACAAGAAGATCATAACTTGCCAATGGGTGAAAAATTTGGCTAAAGAGGAGAAGTATGATTTTGACATAACCAAAGCTGATAAAATATTTGATCTGCTGCTTCGGGAAAAACAGATCCAACTTTCAGGCAATCACGTCATCCCATCGGTCGAGGAGTTGAAGAATAAAAATATTGCAAGTGGCATAACACCGGTTCCCACAAGACAAACGATCGCAAGGTGTTTCGCCAAGAAATCCAAGAGGCTATAGAAGCCGGGAAGATTAAATTTGAAGATCCAAAGAAGCCCATGAAGGTTGATGGGAATCTTTTTCCCGTTAACATGGTTTATGCCAGCCGCTGATCAGCCGATCATCATCCTCGAAAAATGGATAGCTTGGTCAAATTCATGATGGAACATGAAGAGAGGGAGATGGGCAAAGTCTACAAAGTGCATCCAAGAAAACATGATCGACAGCAAGAGGCTTACCATCGACAACATGATGGTTTCGGTCCCCATTGGAGCTGTGAATTCTTCAAGTTTTGCTGGAATCGGGGGATAAGACTATCATCACTCCAAGACTGTCTGGCGTGTGGTGGTTATGAAGATGAGCACGCTGAGAGCTCCAGCCGATTGCCGCACAAAAAGAATCGGCCGAATCAGAGGAAACGTCCTGTGCACGAAAGGTTGGGCCCAATCCATGAAGATTTCTTTCAGGAGGACTTCGAGGATGACGAAGAACAGGCTGCCAACTCACAATGGTGCCCCTCCAACACTTTTACGAAGACCCAAATGCGGAAGGTGCAACGGCTGAAGAGTGAGGGTCTGCTGCAAGAGGTTCAAGCCGAAATCGACCATCGGCTAAAAATAAGAAGGAACAAGAGCGCCCAAGGAAACAATGGCGCGTGAAGAACAGATGAAGACCAAGCCGACCAGGCGAAGAGAAAAGCCAAAGGAAAGGCTGTGGCCGCTACATCGGTTAATATGGTTTTTGTGTTACCAGCTGAATTTGAAGCGGCCCAAGCCGATGCAGACATCGTAGAGGAGTCATCGGCTAAGCTTGTGTTATCCCCGGAGCAAGTGATCTTTGAAAAGCCAGAAGGGATAGGACATCGGCATCTCAAGCCTCTTTACGTCAAAGGATTTGTTAATGGGAGGCCGATGTCAAAAATGCTGGTTGACGGGGGAGCCGTCGTCAATCTGATGCCCTATGCTACTTTTAGAAAGTTGGGCAAGGGTGCCGACAATCTCATCAAGACAAACATGGTCCTCAAGGATTTTGGCGGTAACCCATCCGAGATCAAAGGGGTTCTTAACGTTGAGCTGACCGTCGACTATAAGACATTGCCTACCACCTTTTTTGTCATCGACGGGAAGGGGTCATACAGCCTGCTGTTGGGGATGGATTGGATCCACGCCAATTGCTGCATCCCTTCCACCATGCTCCAGAGCTTGATCCAATGGCAAGGCGACAAGTTTGAAATCATTCCAACTGACAAAGTTTGATTCCACTATACAGTCAATTGGAGACGAAGAACCTTAATTATTACTTTGAGGGCGTCATGGAGGGCTCAAGCGTCTACACCAAGGACACCGTGGACGATCTCGATGGTAAGCTAGGACAAGGTTTTATGTCGGCCGATGAGCTCGAAGAAGTTGATATAGGTCCAGGAGATAGGCCTAGGTCGACATACATTAGAAAAAAACTTGTCTTCTCATTTTAGAACCAAGCTGATTGATTTACTAAAGGAATATAAAGATTGTTTCGTTTGGGAGTATTTTGAGATGCTAGGTCTTAGCCGATCGATTGTGGAACATCGGCTCCCTATTAAACCAGGATGTCGGCAATACAAATAGCCTCCCAGGAGGTTTAAAGACGATATATATGATGCGATTAAGGCTGAAATTACTTGGCTGTATGATGCTGGTTTTATTCGACCGTGCTGATACGCTGAGTGGGTGTCGAACATAGTCCCAGTAATCAAGAAGAATGACAAGCTTAGGGTGTGCATCGATTTTCGTGACTTGAACAAAGCCACCCCCAAGGACAAGTACCCCATGCCGATTGCCAATTTATTAGTCGATGCTGCTTCAGGCCATAAAATCATAAGTTTTATGGATGACAATGTTGGATAGAATCAAATTTTTATGGCTGAAGAAGACATTCATAAGGCCGCTTTAGGTGTCCTAGTACAATCGGCCTATATGAATGGGTTGTCATGACATTCGGCTTAAAAAATGCTAGGGCTACTTATCAGAGAGCCATGAACTATATTTTTTATGATTTAATTGGCTTCTTAGTGGAAATCTACATTGATGATGTGGTTGTCAAATCAAAAGAAGTTGAAGACCACATAGCCGATTTAAGGAAAGTATTGGAAAGAACGAGGAAATATGGCTTGAAGATGAATCCTACCAAATGCGCTTCGGTGTATCGGCTAGGCAATTTCTTGGTTTTCTTGTTCATGAGAGGGGGATTGAGGTGACACAAAGAAGTGTTAATGCAATCAAGAGTATTCAACCTCCGCAGGACAAGAAGCGGCTCTAATCTCTAATCAGCAAGGTAAATTTCATTAGGCGTTTTATTGCTAACTTATCTCAGAAGATGGAGCCGTTCACGCTTTTGCTAAGGCTAAGAGCCGATCAAGAGTTTACTTGGGGGGAGCAAGAAAAAATTTTGGACAACATCAAGGATTATTTAAGCTCCTCCGCCTTGATCCCTCCCAGAGGGAGTACCTTTTAAGTTGTATTTGTCACCGATGAAAAGTCAATCGGCTCATTTTTAATCCAGAGATTGAAGGCAAAGAAAGAGCAATATTTTATCTGAGCAGGAGACTTTTGGATGCAGAAACAATGTACTTTTCTGTGGAAAAGTTGTGCTTGTGCTTATATTTTTCTTTTACAAAGTGGAGACATTATTTATTATCCAACGAGTGCAGCATCATTTGCAAAATCGACGTAGTCAAATACATGCTATCAGCTCCAGTTTTGAAAGGGCAAGTTGGGAAGTTGATTTTTGCTTTGACAGAATTTGACCTAAGGTCTCAGGCACCCAAGGCAGTCAAGGGACAGGCTATAGCCGATTTCATCGTTGAACACCGAGATGATTCGATCGGCTCAGTCGACATAGTGCCTTAGACGTTGTTTTTTGATGGATCAGTCTGCACTCATGGCTGTGGCATCGGCTTGGTTATCATATCACTCAGGGGGCGAGTTTTGAATTTGCTTATACTATTGCGCCTTACGCTACAAACAATCAAGCTGAATACGAAGCAGTCCTCAAGGGTTTACAACTTTTGAAAGAGGTTGAAGGTGATGCTGTGGAGATCATGGGCGACTCCTTGTTGGTCATCAACCAACTGGTAGGAGAATTTGAATGCAAGAACGACACTTTGATGATCTACAATCAAAAGTGCCGAGAATTGATGATGGTTTTCGGCTAGTAATGTTCAAACATATCCCTCGAGAGCAAAATGCTGAGGCAAACGAGTCGGCTCAAGGGGCATCAGGCTACAAACCGATGACCAAAGATGTGGGAGTTGAGGTTGTAGCAATCACAGCTGACGATTGGAGGAATGAGGTTTTCAATTATTTGAAGAACCTTTCCCTATCAGCTTCAAGGAAATTACGTTACAAGGCTTCTAGATATGTTTTGCTCGACGACGATCTCTACTATCGGACGATTGATGGAGTGCTACTCAAATGTTTGAGTACCGATCAAGCGAATGTCGTAATGGGAGAAGTGCATGAAGGCATTTGTGGTACTCATCAATCGGCTCATAAGATGAAATGGTTACTTCAAAGAGCAGTGTATTTTTGGCTGATGATACTGGAAGATTATTTCAAATATTACAAGGGATGCCAAGACTGTCAGAAATTTGGAGCGATCCAACGAGCACCAGCGTCGGCTATGAAACCCATTATCAAGCCTTGGCCGTTCAGAGGATCGGGAATTGATATGATCGGCCAGATTAATCCACCCTTGAGTAAAGGCCACAAATTCATATTGGTGGCAACCGATTATTTCACAAAGTGGGTGGAAGCAATTCCCTTGGAAAAAGTTGATTCTGAAGACGCAATCGAGTTTGTCAAAGAACACATCATTTATCGATTTGGCGTCCCTCAGACAATTACAACCGATCAGGGATCTATCTTTGTCTCAGATGAGTTTGTCTGGTTTACAGAAATCATGGGGATCAAGTTGTTAAATTCTTCACCATATTATGCACAAGCTAATGGACAAGCAGAAGCATCCAACAAAAGTTTGATTAAGCTGGTAAAGAGGAAGATCTTTGAATATCCAAAGCAATGGCACAATCGATTGACCGAATCATTGTGGTCTTATCAGATGGCTTGTCATGGATCAATGCAAGTGCCTCCTTACAAATTGGTATATGGACATGAGGTTGTGCTGCCATGAGAAAGTGTTATCGACTCAAGGAGGATTCAATTGCAAGATAAGTTGATAGCCGATGATTATCACAACCTAATAGTGGATGAATCGAAAGACTTGGTGTTATCCAGAATGAGTGCCTTGGAAAAGGTAACCAGGGACAAAGAAAGGGTTGCTCGTCATTATAACAAGAAAGTTGTGCCTAAGTCATTTCCAGAAGGCAAGCTAGTTTGGAAATTAATTTTGTCGATTGGTACAAGAGATAATAAATTCAGCAAGTGGTCACCTAACTGGGAAGGGCTCTTTAAGATCCACAAATGCGTTTTCAAGGGAGCCTACATGCTAGAAGGATTGGATGAAGAGGTGTTTGGAAGGGCTCTGAATGAAAAATATTTGAAGAAATATTATCCCAGTATATGGATCAACTCATGATTCGGTTGTTTCGAGCTGATATATGGTAGCCGATGTGTTTACATCGCCTTTAGATGGCTGATATGACTCATATCGCCCTTAGTCGTTTCATTATTATCATAATCGGTTGTGCGTTGCCGATGTATGATGGTCGATATGAGTTATATCGCCCTTAGTCATTTTATTCTTAAGATTTAACGCATACATGGTGGCTGATTTTGTATGTCGTCCTCGGGATGTAATTTTGTCAATGATCGGCTCACTTTGAAAAATTAGGGGGGCACATACATATCTAAAGTCAGAATCGAGTGGACTTCAAATTTTTTTTGCGGACTTTGAATTTTTTCAAAATCGACAAGAGAGATTTCAGAATCGGCGTAAGTTGGATTACGTAACATGAACATGTCGGCTGGAGTTTGCCGATACAAAAGAATATATTACAAGTGTGGTGAAGTCATAGAAGAGCTAGCCTTATTACAGAAATCGGCTTAGTTGCCGATTAGGTCATTGATGGTCGATATTGCCTTTTGCTTGATTTGCTCAATCTTCTCTATTGTCTCGCGCGTGGCGCATCGTGCCGAAACCGACTTCAATGATTTCCTCAAATCTCCCAAGTAATGTATTGAAGATGTTAGCTTTGCCTTCTGTTCTTTAGTAACCTTTGGGAGATCGGCTAGTTTCTGCTCTTTGGAAGCCAGCTCGGTATTGCATTTCTCCAACTCGGCTGTGAGTTCAACCTGACGTTGCTTCAACTGATCGATATTGGATTGGATGACCGATGGCCCAACAATTAGTTCATCTAACTTGGCTTTTTCGGCCATGATGCCCTGCCGATTGGTCTCAATCATGGCTTCAAGGCCAACTTTCTCCTGTCTAGCGGTCATCCTTTTGAAGGGTTACGCGGAGGCTACGCTAGCCGAAAACAAAAACTTTTTACCGCGCAAACCAGGAACACTTGCAAGTTAGGGCCGATAGATCGTTACCGATTGGAGTATGCAGCGGAAATAGCCAATCAGGGCTATCCGATCTGGAATAGTGCAGCCGATTCCTGCAAGCCGACAGCCGATTCCTAGGGATAGCCGATTCACCAATCAGCCGACTTGCCGATGTCGCAGTCGATCCGAGTCGTCCGACCTCCCGCAGTCGCCTCGCTCCGATGCGCTCAACCGCAGCCTATCAACAGCGTGCAACGTAGCAGCGCCTCTACTGGTATCCACACGTCCGGGGACAGAACGCCGAACACCCGTGTGCTAGCACGCGACGCAAGGCTAGGGTTTGGATCGAAAGTGGGGAGGGTTTCCGTGGAGATTGATGTCGGCGACTTCTGTTGCGGATTCGGTTCAATGCGATGCAGCAACTCTCCACCCCTCGCCCCTTTATATAGAGTTGGCCGACTGGGACTAGTGGCCGATCAGGACTCTATTTTGAATCGGATCCTATCCGAATCTCACAGAGTTGGTCGCCCATACGTCGTAAGCCCATAGGACTCTATCCGATCGGATCCCTATCCGATCGAGCTGTATCCGAGTCCAACTCGAATATCTATTCTATCCCCTTAAGCGTGCGACCCTGTAGGTTCAGGTATACTTGGTTTCGGCTATAGTCTAACTTAGCCGATCGTCTGCTCGAGTCGAACTCAGCCGACCTGTCAATAGCGGCGCCTAGTAGCACATATTGACACCATAGTATACAAGAATATAATATCAGCTCTAAACCTGTAATGTGTACACAAATCCCTTTGCCTCACGATATCATTTAAGCTATAGGCAAGATGTGTGCCATCCCTTCAATAGCTTAACCATTCACTCGAACCGTATTGGATTATCTGTCTGTTGATTGACTCCTCAATCAACTTAGCATGGCCATGCATTTCCATAATCCATTACCTCGAGGGGCCTAGAGATATCTCTCCAAAGGAGGGGCAAATTCCATCTTGATCACTCACATCCCACTCCATGTTTCATAGCAAACCCGAAAACTACCTTTATAACTACCCAGTTACGGAATAGCGTTTGGTAGTCCCAAAGTAGGCTACTACACATGTTGGAATCAATGGTGATCTCAGGTCTAAGGACTTTGTACCAACACTACCTGAGACCAACTAATGGCACATTAATTCCTGTAATGTCTCATAATGGGTCTATCCAACAATGTGTTCTCTAACACATGTGTCCATGTTTATTGATTTGGTATCTCCATACCCATGATCTATGAGACATGATCATCAATCAATAGACATGCCGATCTTAGAATCATATTAGTTCCAATAATATGATATATGATCAGGGATCATTTAGAAATAGATTCATACATATAGAGTCTCATAAATAAGTCACGTACTTATTGATCAATACAAGATGTCTATTTTCATGGAACTGAATAACACTTTATTCATAAATACATAAACATTGACGTGATATCCAACATCTCCATGTTGCCTCTAGGGCATATCACTAACACCTTTGCCGTGCCCTATCTAGTTTGTGCCGATGCATGTCAAGGTGGGCTGCTTGGGAGATGATATCGGCTACGTCGTCTGGCAGTTGGCTCTCAATTTCTTCAAATCTAGCCTTGATCGACCCACAGTCGGTGACCAAGTGATCTATTGAGCTGTCCAGCCGACGGGCGATATCCAGAAGCTTTTCTTTAAGTTCATCTGCTAATGGAGCCTGGGCCTGGCTAGTGATCTCTTCCTCTTCGTCGATATACTCCCTTATGTCAAAAAAGAACATATCGGCTAAAGCCTGCGAGATACAAATCAAGATTGTTGAAGTATAAGGAATCCGAGTAGCCGATTTTTGTTCTAAAGAAAGTTTCTTACCTTGACAGCGGGGGCTACGGTTGATTCTTGTTCTTCGACATGACGACTACCCCTAGCTGACAGAGTGTGCTCGCTTGATGCATGGGGGGTAGCCGATGGAGATTGAGGAGGCTGCATAAGAAGGCAAGTGTTAGTTAAAATCAGCAAGTTAACAAGGGAGAAAAAGAGTTAAAGTTTTGAGGTTATCGGTGAAGCGGATGTGGTGGCCGATGAGCTAATCTCTTATGCTACAAACAAGAGAGTTTGGTTAAGGTTAAAACGAGAATAATTTAAAGTGATCAAACTTCAAAGATGAAAGATGCTTACCGGTTGAGGGCGAGGAGGACATCTTGGAGGTGAAGGTGTTCTTTGAGGCTGGTCGTCGGCTGATGGTGTTGGTGCGTATTTACTCGAATCACTTGATTCGACCGCCGCTTCCTCAATGGCTTGATAGATTTCTTCCTCCATGACTTCTTGATCGAGGGCCTCTTCCATGCTCGGGTCAAGTGAAGGCAAGTCGTCGGCTGGTGTAGTCTTTTGTTTCTTTGCTTTCTTCTGTGGTGCAGCCGACGGACCAGCAGCCAATGGCTTGACCCTCTTTTTCCTTGATAGCGCCTCACATGTTTGGCCGTGTAGAAGTGTTGTGACGTTCAGCGCGTTGAAGCCGATGATTGATGGAGCAAGTCCTCCGCTTGGAATCCGCCCTGAGGTATAGTGGATCTCAATCCATGAGTTGCTTTCATGAGGGGAGAACAATTGGTTGTCTGCAAAAAGAGGAGAATAATGATTAAGTATTAAGCAGACGTTAGACGATGACTTTAAAAATTGACAGAGAGAAGATACTTACATCAGGGATCAAGTCCGGAAGGAGTGTGGTTAGATACATGGAAGATGGCTGGTGAAAGATGTGTCTTTTGATTTCAGCCCACCATCTGTCAAAAGCTGAGCTCCTTTTCAGTGCTAGCTCCAAAACCCCTATACCGCCAAGAGGGGGCCCTCTATGTTCATCACTCGATTCATCATTATCCTCAAAGTAATCTCTCCTCTTTTATGGATTTTGTCTCGAGAAATATAATCCAATCGGCAGTTGTCCTAGTCCCATTTGCCTGGCAGCCGATGATGGGTAATAGAATTCGTAGGACTTGGAGACACTTATGCCTTGGTGGATGCCGATTGGTAAGATACAGGGGGTAATGGTTGTGGTGAAGATCTCTCTTGGTTTTTCAAATTCCTCATAGTTGAGTTCATCGAAGTTGAGATCTAGGGGAGTTCGAACTCCGGGCGATCAAAATAAAAGAATCAGTCCGATTGTTCTTGGAAAAACCATCGTAAAAGCCGAGAAACCAATCGGCTAGGAACCGACTTGATAACTTGGAGCCGGGATGGACAGAGGCGGCTTCTCCAAAAGACATACACCTACGTGTAGTTATTTCCTCGCCGTCTTCGTCCTCAATCGGCTCTACTCTTGGAAATTCGGCATCGGCTAGAGCAGGTCTGCCAGCAATTTTTTGTGTCAGGAGGACCAGCCACAATTGCATAAACCACCAGGGACCCCAATTCCTATGGCTGAATCAGATGTGATCTTAGCCGATGCATGGTTGAGGGTTTGGTACAGATAGCCTAGCAAAAATTTCCCTAAGGAGATTTTCTCCTTCGGCACCAAGGCTTCAGCAATGTGTTGCCAGTTAGCTGTGGGGCCGCAACTAGAACCACAGAAGATGAATTTCTCGAGCCACATCATTAAGAAGGCATCATGTTCTCTGGGGCTTACTGATTCAGTGCCCATGTTCTGGTTTATAAAACCATTCCAACCTCCAATGGCCTTGGTCTTGAAAGAGTACTGGCACTTGGCATCAAATCGATTGGGATCAACCGATGATATTATATCTAGGCCAGTTGTCATAAACACATCAGCCAAGGTGGGAGTCATGGGTCCTTGCTGGAAGAAGAAAGCATTGAAGGTGTTGTTCCAAAAATATGTGGCAGCTGGCATGAGGGGCTCATCTTTGGGCTGATCGGCTATGGTAAGAGCTAAGCACTGAGCTATGCCTACTTCCTCCCAATGGGTTTGCTTGCTGGCAACCATCCCTTGGTACCAACCTGGCCAAGATTTATCCATTGGGGGCTAAGACTTGAATGTTCCGTTCCAGTGTGTTGTACTAGGGTTTGAAATCCTATAGGGCATCCTATTGGTTTCGGCATTGATAATCTCAGTTGGATCCATATTGCCGATTGGGCCTAGGAAATATCGATCATCATGAGTTAAGCTAGGGATAGCAATTTGATGGGCGAGGTACTACAATAAGAAAGAAGAAGTGAATCTTAGAAGGCAAGAACGCGAATCTATGGCGGCAGACAGAGAAGAAAGAAGGATTAGCTGATGAAACTTACCTCAGCAAGCTTGGTCGATGGGGCATCAGAGGGAGCAGATGAGGACGCCATTGAAGAAGATAAGCTCGTTGCCAGGAATGAAGATCGCCGCAAGCTTGTTGGGAGCTCCGAAGAGATCACCGGAGAGGTTTTAGGGATTTTCTGGCTGAAGGTGTTGAGTGCGCAATTGACGACGTGAGTTTTTTCGATGTACTTGGGCGTTATTTAAAGAGGTGCGATAATGGCCAAAACAGAAATGCTCTAGGTTTTCTCAAAGGATAGAATCACACAAAATCCGCAACATTATCAATACCACGGACTTGGGGGCATGTGTTAATGACCGAATTTGGCAAGTGAATACCCAGGTTTGAAGCAACAATTGAAGTGAAATTGAAGGAATGTGCGGTTCTCGGAAACAGAGCGCTCATTTGGTTGATGTCTGAATTGGCTAAGGGATCAATCGGTTGAGACCGAGTCAGACAAGATATCCGGTATAGTCGATTCTGATTGGGATAACAGATGTGACCGATTCTGGTGGGAAGGCGTGAAGATCATCATTAGATTCGGTTTCCAAATGCTTCAGAGATATCGCCATCTACGGATAAAGTCCTGAAACAACAATTGTATCTTTAATTTAGAATATTTTTCATAGTTTCCTTGAGAATCATGGCAGGGGACCTTGTCCCAGATATTTTTCGTATTTTAAATAGTGTTAGGATAAGAGTCGTGTCCTACAAGGCCTGTGTTTTGTAATTGGGTATAAATACAACCCAAGACCTTGTAATTTGAATAATCAACAGACAATCAATACAACTTCGGCGCATCGTCACCTTTTTCCTTCAATAGTTCTCAACGAGTTCTTGCTTCTACTTGGGCTGCATCGTTTGATCTCTAGCGAAAAGGTAATTCTTGTCACAGCAGTTTGCATTATCGGGATTAGTGCTTCCAACATCATGACACTCTAATCATGTCTTCGTAACCTGCACGTTATCATATATGCTATATAATTTAGATCGATATTGGGGTCTAAACCCTAATCGGCTAGCATTAATCGCTAGATGATAGCCGGTAAGTTTAGATTGCAGTGTTAATCTAGATTATATAATATATCTACCATCTTGAAAGGTGTTCATAGACTCGTATAGATCCTATGCTTCTTTTGGTACTTAATGCTGCATTGGTTAGGTTCGATCTATTAAGTCGCCTCTAGAATCATAACAAATCTATCTTGTTTTATTATCATTATTAGAGTCAGTATCGGAGTTTTAGCCGATCTTATCTGTTTTAACTGTCTTGTATGTTTTGTATTTACTTGATATGTTAAAGCTGTCATTTATATTAAGATCTCTATATAATTAAATATATTAAGCTTGTAATCAATCTGCTAAGTCATCTTAGTATATGATCTATCTCTATTTAATATATTTAGCTAGTAGTGATATCTTAGCATAAAGCGATATCGGAGTACTAGCCAATACACATTAAATCTATGACATCGGCTATGATTGAAATATATATATAATCTGCATATTGGAGCACTTTTAGATTTAAGTGGTTTATACTATCTCGGTACACTACCGATCTATCCCAATCACTTAATGTAAATGTGTTTTGATATCTGGATTATGTATTATGAATATTTTTAGCCGATCGATTAGGTTTAATTATCTCAGCCAATTCATTGTACACCACATCGGCTTAGCACTAGATGATACGTCATAGGCCACCAGCCGATCGGCTATCGTTAACTAATACTTTCCGTTGTTTCTTGTTGATTGCAGGATCAAATCAATCGACACGCCTACGAACTTTGAATCAATAATTTGGACCTGCACTAGAGTTAAGCGATCTCTCGTGCCAAGTGCGTGGGAAACTTTCTCATCAATAGGGTCTAAAGATTAATTTTCATAAAAGTTAACTGTATTGTTTTGGGGAAGCTCTTGAGTTCAGTGATCATTACAACCAACTCTTTGGCTGTCAGATTGGAAACTTCCCATTCTGGTATCTTGGCATTCCGATCCATTATAGGAAGTTGAGAAATGTGGAATGGAAAGAAGTTGTCGAGCGATTGAAAAGAAACTGAGTAGTTGGAAAGGTAAACTTCTTTCATTGGGTGGACGACTTACTTTGGTTAACTCAGTCCTTAGTAGTCTACAAATGTACATGATGCCCTTCCTTCCAATACCTAGCGGAGTACTTCGAAAACTTGATTACTTTCGATCTAGGTTTTATTGGCAAGGGGATGGTCATAAGAAGAAATACCGGCTTGCTAAATGGGACAATATTTGTTGTCCCAGAGAACAAGGGGGGTAGGAATTCATGACTTTGAGTTAAAGAATAAAGCTTTGCTTAGTAAATGGTCGTACAAACTTCTTACTTCTGACGGAATGTGGCAACAACTGGTACGCAATAAATATATGGGATAACAACCTTTATCTCAATCCTATTGGAAAGCGAGGGACTCTAATTTTTTGGCTAGTCTAATGAAGGTGAAACATGATTTTTTTCGGTTTGGATCCTTCAAGATTAACGACGGTTCTTGAAGGGTTACATGGAAGCTAAGATAGCTAATAACAAAAATTTTTTACCGCGCAAACCAGGAAGACTTGCAAGTAAGGGTCGATAGATCGTTACCGATTGGAGTAGGGTGCAGCGGATTAGCCAATCAGGAGCTATCCGATCTGGAACAGTGCTGGCCGATGACAGCCGATTTGCCGACAGCCGATTTCTGGGGACAGCCGATTCACTAATCAGCCGATTCGCCGATGCCGCAGCCGATCCGAGTCGTCCGACCGTATTCTCGCGCCTCGCTCCGATGCGCTCGACCTCAGCCGATTCCACCAAAGCCGATCGATCCGCCGCACTGCGCTTGCATCGCCGATCTCGTCGCCGCCGCCTCGCTCCGGCTATGCACTCGATTCGTAGCCGATCACGCCGCCGCAACATAGCAGCCTCTACCGGTATCCACACGTCTGGGGACAGAACGCCGAACACCCATGTGCTAGCACGCGATACAAGGCTAGGGTTTGGCTCAAAAGTGGGGAGGGTTCGTGGAGATTGATCTCGGCGCAATGCAATTCGATACCGCAACTCTCCACCCCTCGCCCCTTTATATAGAGTTGACCGACTGGGACTAGTGACCGATCAGGACTCTATTTTGAATTGGATCCCATCTGAATCTCATAGAGTTGGCCGCCCATACGTCGTATGCCCATAGGACTCTATCCGATTGGATCCCTATCCGATCGAGCCATATCTGAGTTCAACTCGAATATCTATTCTATCCCCTTAAGCATGCAACCCTGTAGGTTTAGGTATACTTGGTTTCGGCTCGAGTCTAACTCAGCCGATTTGTCAACAGCGACGCCTAGCAGCACATATTGACACCATAGCATACAAGAATATAATATCGGCTCTGAACCTGTAATGTGTACACAAATCCCTTTGCCTGACGATACCAATTAAGCTATAGGCAAGATGTGTGCCATCCCTTCAATAGTTTAACCATTCACTCGAACCATATTGGATTATCTGTCTATTGATTGACTCCTCAATCAACTCGGCATGGCCATGCACTTCCATAATCCATTACCTCGAGGGGCCCAGAGATATCTCTCCAAAGGAGGGGCAAATTCCATATTGATCATTCACATCCCACTACATGTTTCATAGCAAACCCGAAGACTACTTTTATAACTACCTCGTTACGGAATAGCGTTTGGCAGTCCCAAAGTAGGCTACTACATATGTTGGAATCCATGATGATCTCAGGTCTAAGGACTTTGTACCAACAGTACCTGAGACCAACTAATGTCACATTAATTCCTGTATAGTGTCTCATGGTGGGTCTATCCAACAATGTGTTCTTTAACACATGTGTCCATGTTTATTGATTTGGTATCTCCATACCCATGATCTATGAGACATGATTATGAATCAATAAACATGCCGATCTTAGAGTCATATTTGTTCCAATAATATGACATGTGATCAGGGACCATTTAGAAAAATACATAAAGAGTCTCATAAATAAGTCACATACTTATTGATCAATATAAGTTGTCTATTTCATGGAACTGAATAACACTTTATTCATAAATACATAAACATTGACCATGATATCCAACATCTCCATGTTGCCTCTAGGGCATATCACTAACAATTCTCAAGTTAGATTCTGGGAAAACAAATGGTTGGGTAATGCCTCGTTAAGAGAACAATATCCATGTCTCTATAACGTACTTAGGCATAAACAGTCGATCATAGCTCAGACCTTCCAAAATAATATTCCATGCTTTTCTTGGCGAAGGGATTCAATTGGGTTAAAACGGATGGCTTGGCATAACTTATTGACTCGATTAGCGGACCTGGTCCTAATACAGGAGCAAGATGAGTTTTACTGGAATCTCACACCGAATGGGATCTTCTCGGTCAAATCTCATTATCTAGCTCTAACACATACAGAGGTTCCAAATATCAATAAACATATTTGAAAGTTGAAAGTTCATTTATAAGTTAAAATTTTCCTTTGGTATTTACGCCGGGGCGTGATTCTAACTAAAGACAACCTTGCTAAGAGCAACTGGAATGGAAGCAAGAAGTGTTGTTTTTGTCCTCACGATGAAACCATTCAACATTTATTCTTTCACTGTCGTGTATCTCGTTTGGTTTGGTCTGCCATTTACTTGACCTTTAATTTAAAACCTCCTCGTAATGCTTGTCATATGTTTGGAAGTTGGCTATCATGTGTTTCCCTAGACATGAGGAACCTGCTTTTGATGGGTGCAACTGCTCTATGTTGATCCATTTGGCTAAGCCGGAATGAAACAATTTTTGATAACAAGATGGTATGTTCTCCTTTACAGGTTATCTTTATAGCTACCCGATGGCTCCGTATTTGGGCCATTCTCTACCAACCTAGACAACGGAATACTATTTTGCTGGTATCACGTCAGTTGGACCGGGTGACGCAGGAGTTTTTTACTTAGAAGCATGGGTGACGGTCTAGTCTACGGATTGCTAGCCACTAAGATTATGTTTTTTTGTCTTCTTTTGTGTTAGGAAGTCGTGTGGAGTGTGTCTTTCTTTCTTGTTTTACTTTTTTGGCTATGTGTAGTCTTTGCAGAGGCCGAAGGTGTCTCAGTAAATTGTATCACCTTAATGTAATTTACTGAGTTTTCATTATCTAAAAAAATATGTTGAGTCTTATAACAGTGAAGATTGGTAGCTAAAATATAAAGAAAATAATTTTAAAAAAGAAGTTGTATAGCAAATGCAACTCTGAAATAGCATCGGTCAACTATATATACAGGATGGATTTCGACAGAGAATATGACTCCTGATTTTCTCCTCCAATCTGTGATAGAGTAGGATTGTAGACTTTCAAACTTACAATCGCAGCAACCACCTATGCACGGCAGATGCATCGGGTAGTCTGGTGTAAGCACTAAAACAACAACAAAAAAATAGCAGTACGTCTCAGGCTCACAACAAGAATTCAATTATCTCCCGTCTAATTTCTCCACCTATTTTTTTCTAAACTAATTATAATATTTCACCATTCAATTCTACTTCCTTATTTCTCGTCAAAATCTTTAGAAATAATCTGCTTATATTTTTCAATAGAAAGAGTACCTAAGATGCCACAAAATATGTTGTACTTATTGTGATCAACTTATAAAAACACTACTACAAAAACCCTCATATAGGGACCGGCTCATAGGTACCGGTTTATTTTAAAACCGGCACATATTAAACAATAGGTATCGACTCTAAACAAAAACCGACACCTATAACATATTATAGGTGCCGGTTCTAAACAAAAACCGACATCTATACTATTAGTATCATTTTTTAAAAAATACCGGTACCTATAATATATTATAGGTGTTGGTTTTTTAAAAATCAGCACCTAAAAGACCGAGCCAGCGGCATTTTATATGCTCTCTTTCTCTTTCTCCCTTATCTCTCCTCCACTCCATCCTTATCTCTTTCTCCCTTATCTCTTCTCTCTCCTTATCTCTTTCTCCCTTGTTTCTACGGCGGGAGGGGCGGGGCTCGAGGTCACCGGGGTTAGGAGGCGACGGGGGCGGTGGGAGACGGTGGTGACAGGGAGGGGAGCGGCGGTGAGGACGGCGGGAGAGGAGGCGGCAGATGGGCGGTGGCGGCGGGGCGACAACAACAGGGAGGGAGGTGGCGGGGGACGGCGGCGACAAGGGCGGCGGGAGGCGGCGGGGGCGGGAGGGAAATCAGCGGCAGGGCGGCGACGGCAGGAGGGAAGGCAGCGGCAGGGCGACAGAGACAAGGGCGGCGGGAGCCGCGGTGGCGAGGAGGGGGGCGACAGGGAGGGGAGGCGACGGGAGGGGCGGTGGCGGCGCTCATGGATTCGGTTCCGGCGTGACAGCTCCGCCAGATTTGGCACGACAGCTCGAAGACAACAACTACGACGGTGGCTGTGTGATGACGATGATGACGGGACAAAGGTTTTTTTTGACCTGTCGATCTATGGATCTGTGAAAGTTTTAATGAAAACTTAATGTTGTGGGGGATTGATCTGTGTGGATCTGTGGATTGGAATGTGATTGATATGCAAATGAATCGTTGTTGTGTTCTTGTGTTGTTGTGGATGAATTGATGGATGTAAGCCGAGACTGCTCGGCTTAAAGCAAGCCGATGCAATAAGATTTTTTTTTATTTCTTGAATCTTGATTTTTTTTATTCCTTGAACCTCAAAAGTGCCGGTTGAAAAAACCTCTTGAATTTTATATGCTCCCTTTCTCTTTCTCCCTTATCTCTTTTGATTTTAGATGTGGCATTAGTTGAGATCTAACGATATGGTGAGCACATGCGAGATTGAGGGCACAACCACCACAAAGGCCACGAACGAGCTTGATGGCACGGCAACAATAGGCGAGCTTGAGGATAGTGATGTCAGGAGTGGCGAGCAACCTCAAGGGAAGCAACGGTAGCAGGATAGCTGAAGTGCAGGCGTGCAGCAGTGGGCAAGCACAAGGATAATAACGTTGGTGTTCAGTGAGTTCAAGGGAGGTAGTTGGTAAGCTCTTATGGACAGCTAGCACTACTGTAGAATCAATTTCTCTTAATGAGAATCTCTATAAGTTATAGGCGGATCATAACTGCTTACACCTATAAAAATCAATATTTATTTTCACATACGGTTCCTTAAAAGATCCGCATAAAAAAATTTATTTTCGTAGACGGGTCTCTTAAGAGGCTACATGCAAAAATAAGCATATTTTTGGATGCAAACCACTTAAGAGGCCGCATGCGGAAATAGATTTTTGCATGCGTGCCTTTTAAATAGTCCGCATATGAAAATACCCTCTCTCCTTCACAGATTTTTTCTCCCCTCCTCTCTCTTTTCCCTCTCAACACTTCAAATTTTTTCACATCCTCTTCTCTCTCTTATCCTCTCCTCCCCCTCTCTTTCTCTCGCACTTTCACTCCACTCTCTCTCTGATATGCACTAGGGTGTTCCGATTTTTTGGTGGAGACGATAATTTTGATTTAATGAAGCGACATTCATGCCCCGACTACGATACTCACGGAGTAATTGCGCCTTAGCGACCGATACACCAACTCCACCGGTTGACGCGATGTTGTGGAGCTCGATCAACCAAACTACTAGGGTTATTCCTACAAGCAATCAAAGAACTAGCAAGAACAAGATAAACAACAACTTAAATTGCAAATATTGTTTTCAGATCTAAATACTCATGAAAGGGTGGGGTTCCGAATCAAATAGAACGGACGGTCTAGCTGACACACGCGTCTATCAGGAAGTAGCGATAGCTAAACTTACATAATCAAAACTCAAATTATTCTAGGTGGCTATGGGGGTATTTATATAGATGTGAGGACGAGTTGGGGTCGTTCTACAACCCTAGGTCACGTTCATAGTAGACTCAACTTGATACAAGGCCCATCGGCCCAATTTTGGCGGCACAACACCTTGGGCAGAACTAGGTATTTGTACTAAATTGATGATCGCGACCGTCTCATAATAGATATAGAAGTGAGGCAAGATTAGTTGGAAATTAGACTTTATAAGCTTTCCATGAAGTACTAAAACTCCCAAACCAGAGTTCATATGAAGCCGTGCAACCGTCACAAGTTACTATTGTCCTGTAGTACGAATTCAGCTCCAAATCGTATTGGATTAGTTCTCTTTCTTTCCTTGGGCCAAAAATGACATGGTGACCTAGTGGAGGACATTGGGAATACTTGGATTTGGAGGTTGGGGCGCACCCCCAATTGGGCCCCTCTTGAGCCGGGGTCTCAGATGAAGTTGCACGCTCATAGGCCCATTATAGGTAATGCAACACCTGGTTTCTGTGATTGTGGCTAATTGGGATGCAATTTGGAGATGAGGTTTGATCCGTGGGAAAGACGACTCCGAGAGCTTTCCATCAAGTACTCATGGACCCAAATCGGAGCACATATGCATATTTGGTGGCCGTTTGAATTCAGCGTTGTTAGAGCGAGACGAATTGGATTCCAGAATTTTTGATGCTTGATCTTGATGTCTTCCTGTTGACATATGAGTGAGCAATGGTTGTATATATAATAGCTATGGTCACATCATCCTCCCCTTCTTCACAAATAATCGTCCTCGGTTTTTCCATATGGTTCTTGTCGCGTAGAGCATGATCTTGTCCATAGAAGTGTCTACACGAAAACAAACACAACAAAAATTTGTTATGTAATATCATTAGTTCTTTAGTAAATAGTATTAATCTCCTATGAAACAAATTTATCTGGGAATAAAGATAGACGACAACAAACATATGTACCACATTTGATTGTTTTACTTGTGGCTCATTTTGCTCCCCTTCTTCAGAGGTCAAGTACTCACGTGGCACAACTAACTGGGTGCATGGTGACCACATTGAATGATCTAGTTGCTCATCTTTCTTAGAACCATTCTGTTCTTTCAAATCAAAACAACACAAACTCGAAATAACATGATTAGCAATAACATATCTTTCTAACTTGAAATTTTTATCCACAGCTACAAGAGGTTCTAAATTCGAACATATGTAAAGTCTATGCACCAAATATGTTCCTCTATCATTATATTCGCCAAAGATATGAAAAATAACATTAATTGGACATGGCAAATCAGACTTAGCAAATAATTTCTCCTTCAAATTATCGAGCTCACAAAAGTCATCAAACGAACATAGCCCAAAGTATTTAAAGAAGATAGCAATTCACGTTCCACACTTCATTAGCAATTTGAACAACATGCTTAAAATCAGCACAGAAAGAACTAACATTAGAAATAGCATGTTCATTCACTAGTTGTGGCATTGATATAAATGAAGCATTATCACACAACTCTTCTTTATCACAAGAAACATTACCTAAATCAACTAGTTGTGACATTGATATAAGTGAAGCATTATCACACAACTCTTTTTATCACCAGAACATCAACGAAATCAACTTGTGACAAAGGAATCTCAGCAATTGGTTTCACTAATAGTTGCTCTACTATAGCATGTAAAGTGGACATGTGTAGCTCAGCTTGAGAATACTCACCTTCATTTATCTCAGCACCATTTATTTTAGGTGCTTCATGCTTCTCACTTTTCTTCTCAAGAACATTGTTCTCTTCCTCTTGGTGACTATTTTTGACTTCCTGCAAAGCGTTAGTAACAGAAGACAGAAAAGATTGCTCCTCCCAAGTTTGCACGTCATCATTACATGGGAAAATACTTGTCGCTTTTTCATGTCCTCTATTTTACATTCAGCATTGCAAGCAAGTTCTAGCAAATGAGAAAAAGATCTATAACTTTGACAAGCAACTATGTCCTAAATTTCACGGTTCAAACCACCCAAAAATCTAGCTATAGTAGGTTTCTCATCCTCCTCTAAGTTACAACGCAGCATACCCATTTGTACTTCCTAATAATAGTCTTCTACACTTTTAGTACCCCGTCTCAATTGTTGCAACTTACATAACAGATTACGTGCATAATAAGAAGGTACAAATCTAGCCCGCATGACCGGTTTCAAAGCATTCCAAGTTTGAGGCATGTTATCATGATTTTTCTTACCATGTTCGATCCACCAAACGAAGCAAAATCAGTAAACTCGCTAGTGGCACTGATCACGTAGATTTTCGGAAACTCATGACAAGCAAATTTTTGATCAACAACGATTTCCCAAGTTATATGCATCAAAGTCATATTTTCCATCAAAAGGAGGTATCTTGAATTTAATCTTATCAAAAGCATCATCATTATTACGTACCTCGCGTCGACGATGTCCTCCATCCATACCTCATCGATTACGATTCAAGCGTCGGTGGTTACTCTAACCATGAAAGTTACCGAAATGCCTGAGAAGATGGGTAAGATTGTTGTTGATGGTTGTCACAGATGCCACCAAACCAGTCAACCGGTTGTTGGTTGCAATCGCGTAGCCATCAATTGTCCAATCTTTTGTTCGTTACCCGCAAGTCATTATCAACACCTTCTATGTGCACCCTCACTTGTCTTTCAAAATGTTGCATAATGCCCTTCGTGCGAGGAGAGTGCACCATATCCTTGCCGTCCTCCGATCCTGTCATTGTTGGTAGAAAACAAGAGACATACACAAAAATATATGTATGATCCTATCAACTACTAGGTAGTGGAGGCTAAAATATCACACACTCTCAAGCTTTTAGCCAAGCTCTTACAGGTTCTTACCAAAGCAAGCAGAATGGTGACATACACCGACTTAACCAAACAATCCAATGAAGGTTGGATGTATCGATGCCTTGGCAAATACCTGCTGTACGGCTGCAATCAAATATGTGAAGCTCTGGGTAGGCTTAAATATGTAGCAAAGGAATAGCAAATGCTCAAATTAGAAAAATGTAAAGTTGAATAATCGTTCAAAGTCAAGTACCGTGTTAGTCCTAGGATAGAACGTACTAGAGACGCGAGCCTAGACACAAATGGTACCATAAGATAGCACTAGAAACAACTAAGCATACTCTGATATATGAAAGCAATCGCAAAGATAACAACTGAATTTCTCTTTTCTTTTTTGTTTTTGCTTTTTTTTCTTCTTCTCTTTTCTTCTTTTTTCTTCTTTTTTAGCACCTTCCTGCCTTTTTTCTCTTTTTTTGACTTTTTTCAGCAAAAACCAACTTATGGACCTCGATGTAAAATTACAGAGACTCAAACATAAATAAAAAACACAGGGACTCAAATGTAAAAGGCCAAACTTCAAAATTAGAAGTATATAAAAATGGAATGCTGATGCTATGCTGGTTCCGTTTTTTCAAACAGATCTCAAATCCAACATAAACAAAAAATTACCAAGGTGTTTGACATGACTCAAAACATAGATGTACGTGATTAGGAGGGAGAGTGGAAAGTTTGGACTTGTGGTGGTGGACGGCCAGGAGTCCGGTGGGAGCAAGAAATAAATATGAAAACTGATTTTCAACCGATCAAATCTACTATTTCTTCCCTGAAGTAAAGAGAAACCAATCTAATCTAATCTAATCTCCTCCTTCTATCTTCCTCACGTGCAATAGTATGGATAACAAATACACGACAGCGGTGACGATAGTAGTACTAGACGTGACAAGAACTCAAAACTCTAAACGTACTACATGCTAAGACTAGCAACACGATGCGACGATGCAACATAAAACTCAACAAAGCAAAAACTGAAAAGAACAATGCAGTGGCACAAATATGGCTAGGTAATGGATGCAATTGTTTTGGCTTTTTCGGGTTATAGGTAGATTAAAACTTACCGATCAACTTGGCGCTCTGATACCACCTGATATGCACTAGGGTGTCCCGATCTTTCACTAGAGACAATAACTTTGATTTAATGGAGCGATGTTCACGGCCTGACTATGATACTCCATAGAGTAATTGCGCCTTAGCGACCGATACACCAACTCCACCGGTTGACGTGATCTTGTGGAGCTCGATCAACCAAACCACTAGGGTTATTCCTGCAAGCAACCGAAAAACTAGCAAGAACAAGATGAACATCAACTCAAATTGCAAATATTGATTTCAGATCTGAATACTCATGAAAAGGTGGGGTTCCGAATCAAATAGAACGGATGGTTTAGCCGACACACGCGTCTATCAGCAAGTAGCGATAGCTAAACTTACATAATCAAACCCAAATTATTCTATGCGTCTATAGGGGTATTTACACAGGTGGGAGGACGAGTTGCGGTTGTTCTCCAACCCTAGGACGCGTCCGTAATAGACTCAACTTGATACAAGGTCTATCGGCCCAATTTTGGCGGGGCATCAACTCAGGCAGAACAAAGTATCTGTACTAAATTGATGATCACGGCTAGCTCGTAATAGATATGGAAGTGATGACAGATCTGTTGGAAAGTAGACTTCATAAGCTTTTCGTGAAGTACTAAAACACCCAAATCGGAGTTCGTATGAAGCCGTGGCAACCGTCACAAGTTAGTGTTGTCCTGCAGTTCGAATTCAGCCCCAAATCATGTTGGATTAGTTCTCTTTATTTCCTTGGACCAAAGGTGACATGGTGACCTGATGGAGGACATTGGAATACTTGGATTTGGAGGTTGGGGTGCACCCCCATTTGGGCCCCACTTGGTTGGGGTCCCAGATGAAGTTACAAGCCCATAGACCCATTATAGGTAATGCAATACCTTGTTTCTGTGATTGTGGCTGATTGGAATGGAATTTGGAGATGGGGTTGGATCAGTTGGAAGAGGACTCTAGGAGCTTTCCATCAAGTACTCATGGACCCAAATCGGAGCACATATACATATTTGGCGGCCGTTTGAATTCAGCGTTGTTAGAGGTAGACGAATTACATTCTAGAATTTTTGAAGCTTGATCTTGATGTCTTCCTATTGACATATGATGTGAGCAACGGTTGTATCCATAGTAGCCATGGTCACATCACTCTCTCACTCTCTTTCACTTATCCTTTCCCTCACTCTCTCACGTGCACAGCGGTAAGAGCGGGCGATGGGGGCAGCGCGAAGGACAGCGGGAGTGGCGGCGGCGGGCTCGGGCGACGGCAGCAGCGTCGCCTCGCATGGATCCGGTGGTGGCGGCCCTCCCCCGCGCGGATCCGGTGGTGGCGGCCCTCCCCTGCACGGATCTGGAGGCGGGGGCTCTCCCTCGCGTTGATCTAGCGCAGCGCCCCGGGTTTAGCGATGACGATTGCGGGTGGTGAGGACGGTGGATCCGACAAATGACGACGACGACGGATCCTTCGATGAGATGATACTCCGATTAGATGGAGCGACATTGGCGATCCGACTACAACCGTCCGGGGACGTTGCACCTTAGCAATCGTTACACCAACTCCAGAGGCAGTCGTGAACCTCGACGGATGCACGGTTAGCCCAACCATGAGGATATTTGTTTTTGCAAGCAATCGAGAACTAGCAAGAAGAAGACGAACAAGAAACTCAAATTGTAGAATAAAGATGTAGGGTTATATCAGCAAATTGGGGTTCCGAAAATGAGCAAACCGGTGATCTAACCGTTCACGTGATTACTTGGCAAAGTAGCGACGCTAAACTTTGATCTAAACAAAACTAATTGTTCCTGGCGACGGCCAAGGGGTATAAGTATATGAAAGGATAACCATAGGGGTGCTGGGGTCATGCTCCAACCCTAGGATGCATCCATAATGGACTCAACATGATACACGACCCAATGGGCCAAAACTAAAGTGTCACAGCACCATGGGCAAAAAAGGTTTCTGCACTAAATCAAAGATTGCGGTTGACTTGGAATAGATATGGATGTGAGGTCAGATCCGTTTGAAATTAGACTTAATAAGATTTCCATGAAGTACTTGCATGCCCCAAACAGAGCCCGTATGAAGTCACAGCGCCCGTCACAAGTTGGGTCTATCCTACAGTTCGAAATCAGCCCGTCACGAAACCGTTTCCTTTTAGGTCCTGTTCATCATTCCTAACCAAAACAAGAGTGCAAATATTTTCATGGTATAAATAATATAGATAAGAAGATAAGAACGAACTTATCTGATAGTTTATTTAGTGTGCACGAGCGTGAGTAATCGGACCGGAAATCTAATGTTGTTGTGTAGGCGTGGATGTATCGATTACGTTGATGTTCTCATCACGGGCCACCCGTTTGTATGAAAAATCACTTTTAGCCGTATGAAAAAATAATTTCTGTAGTAGCCGGCTACAAGCTTAGGTGTCCTGATGTGCATGAGAAAGAAAAGGGATTAGAAGCTAAGGATGGAGAGGTATGAAAAGCTAAGGATGGAGAGGTGAAAGAATGCATGTTTTAAGTATTTTGTGTCATGATTTTTGGGAATCAAAATAAATACATGATGCTATTGAAAATTCAAATCATGATTAATAGGCTATAGAAGCACGATAAATATACAATGGCAACAACTAAGGGAAGCAAAGATTTGCGTGTTTTTAGAGTTTGAAGGACAAAAGAACACTACTGCAGTTTTGATTTTCCTGGACGAGGCCCCAATAGTTTCCAAGCAGGCCATAAGTGACCGTGCTTGGAAAAACCGGTCCCGAGGGGGCCGGTGTAACGGCCTGAAAATCGAAGAATTTAAAAACCGAGAATTAAAAATCAGAACTTACAAAAATCTTTCTTCTTGTTTCTCCTTGATCGAGTTTTTCGCTTCTTATTTGCCAGCTTGATTGCATAAATTTATATGTGAGCGATTCATCTCGGAGTATGAGAAAAACCAAATGATTTGGATTTCCGTTGGGGAGAAAAATCTCGGAGTTTAAAGTTAGGAATTTTAAAATAAAATAGAAAAAGGGTGTGGATTCATAAAAATATGTATTTGGAAAGCAAAACATTATCTGGATGATTGTGAAATATTAATTAGAAAATAAAATGGGCAATAAAATATTTTAGAGGATTTATATAAAGTCTAGAAATTAATTGGAATTAAAATTGTGATTTATGGAATTTAGGAAAAAAGATTAAATTAAAAATGCGAAATATATTTTTAAAATAATGAAAGTGGGTGAAAAGTTTGAAAATATATTTTTAAATTAATTTTGGGAATACTATATTTTTTATTTTGAATTTTTAGAGTGAAAGAAAATAGGAATTTGAAATTAGAGTTTAAAATCGGGAAAAATTGGAGATTGCACGTTTAGGCGTCACCAGTGCTCGACGCCGTCCGGCCCTCGGCCTCGTGCCCGCCGCGTCGCCGCCGCCGCCCCCGCGCGCTCGCCACGCGCCACGCGCCATGCGCCCGCGCCGCGCCACGCACGGCCGGCCTCGCGCCGCGCGCTCACATCGCCGTGCCCGCATCCCGCCCGCACGCGCCCGCCGCGCGCATCGCCGCGCGTCGCCGCCGCACCCGCCCCGCTCGCGCCGCCCATCGCGTGTCGCCGCCGTACCGGCCCCACCCGTGCTCGCCCACCGCGCGTCGCCGCCGTACCCGACCCCGCCCGCGCTCACGCCACGCGCCAACGCCTCGCGCCCGGCCCCATGCATCGCCCGTGTTCGCCGCGCGGCCCCGCCAACCCGTGCGCCGCGTGCCTCGTTGCCGTACCGCCGCGCCGATCCCCTTCTCCCCGTTTCCCCGGCCGCGCCTATAAATGGTACCCAACTCCCCCTTTTCCCCCACCTCGCCGCCGTCCTCCGCCCGTTTCCCCTCGCCGTTTCCCTCGCCGCAACCCTAGCCGCCGTGCGCCACCATCGCCGCCGTGCGCCGCTATCGCCGCGAGCCGTCGCCGCTATGCGCCAGTGTCCCGCCGTCTCCTCTCGCTATCGCCATCGACCGCCGGTGAGTCCCCGAGCCACCGCCCCTCGCGCTAGCACCGGCCACTGGCCGAGACAGAGGAAAGGGCGCTGGTCGAACAGGTTGTAGAGGGAGGAATAGGAAAAAGAGAAAAAGAAAAGAGTGATGCCAAAGCTCACTAGAAAATTAATTAACATGTGAATCTTGACCCAATACGTATCCTAGAGGGAAGGTGGAAAATACGTAGTGGGAGTCTTATGTTAAATTGTTTAACAAAAGACATAGCATAAACATTGTGCTAAACTTTGCTTTTTCTATTGTAGAATAAATGGCGGCTAATACTACACCCAGTACCTTTAATTTGCGATCTATTCTCAAAAAGGAAAAATTAAACGGAACAAACTTTATGGATTGGTATCGCAACTTGAGAATTGTTCTCAAGCAAGAGCGTAAGGAGTACGTTCTTGAAGTACCCTATCCTGAGGATTTGCCTAATAATGCCACTGCAACTGCACGGAGGGCTTACGAGAAGCACACTAATGATGCCCTAGATATAAGCTGTCTCATGCTTGCTACAATGTCCCCTGAGCTTCAGAAGCAATATGAGAGCAACGATGCTCACACTATTATTCGGGACTGCGTGGCATGTTTGAGAACCAAGCTCGGGCCGAGAGGTTCAATACCTCGAAGTCCTTGTTTGCGTGCGAGCTTGTTGAGGGGAATCCCGTCGTCCGCATGTGATAAAAATGATTAGCTATATCGAGAGTCTTGAGAAACTAGGTTTCCCTCTTAGTCAAGAGTTGGCTACAGACGTGATTCTCCAGTCGCTCCCTCCGAGCTTCGAGCCATTCATATTAAACTATCACATGAACAATATGGATAGAACCTTGGCTGAATTGCATGGGATGCTAAAGACAATGAGGAGAGTATCCAAAAAACGGTCATCATGTGATGATGATGTAGAAGGCTAAGCGCAAACCACTGTCAAGAAACTTTGCACCAAGAGGAAGCTAACTCCCGATGAGATCGCGAGTGCCTCTATTGCAAAGAAAGGCAAGAAGGGGTCGGCGACATCGATGTCATTTGCTTCTATTGCAAGGAGACAGCCATTGGAAAAGGAACTGCAAGAAGTACATGGAGGATCTCAAAAAGAAGCAAAGTACGACTTTTGCTTCAGGTATTAATGTTATAGACATTAATCTTGCTACTTCACCTACCGACTCTTGGGTATTTGATACCGGATCGGTAGCTCATATTTGCAAGACGTTGCGGGAATGAGAAGAAGAAGAGGATTGAGAAGGGGCGAGGTGAACTGCGCATCGGCAATGGAGCAAGCGTTGCTACGATTCTTGTCGGCACAGTACCACTTCATCTACCTTCGGGATTAGTTTTTGGAATTGAATAAGCGTTATTGTATTCCAACACTATGTCAAAACGTTATTTCCGCTTCATGTTTGCAAGCGGAAGGATATGATTTTAGATCAATGGACAATGGTTGTTCAATATATCTCGAGAGATATGTTCTATTTTCATGCTCCATTGGTGAATGGATTATACGTTTTGAATCTTGAAGCATCTCCCATCTATAACATTAATACGAAAGGCAACTCTATAATGATATAAACCCCACGTTTATCCGGCATTGTCGCTTAGGCCATATAAATATGAAACGCATGGAGAAGCTCCATAAGGATGGACTGCTTCACTCTTTTGATTTTGAATCATTTGAGACATGTGAGTCTTGTTTACTTGGTAAAATGACAAAGGCACCTTTCACGGGACACAGTGAAAGAGCAAGTGACTTGTTGGCACTCGTACATACCGATGTATGTGGCCCAATGAGCTCAACGGCCGAGGTGGTTATCGACTTCATTACCTTTACCGATGACTTTAGTAGATATGGTTATATCTACTTAATGAGGCATAAGTCCGAATCCTTTGAAAAGTTCAAAGAATTCCAGAATGAAGTACAGAATCATTTAGGGAAAACAATCAAGTTTCTACGATCGATCGTGGAGGGGAATACTTGAGCCAAGAGTTTGGTAATCATCGAAAGATTGTGGAATTGTTCCACAGCTTGACTCCGCCAGAACTCCACAATGGAACGGAGTGTCCAAACGGAGAAATCGCACCTTGTTGGACATGGTGCGGTCGATGATGAGCCAAAGTGATCTTCTTTATTCTTCGGGGATATGCTCTTGAAACAGCTACACTCACACTAAATAGAGTTCCATCTAAGTCGCTTGAAAAGACACCATATGAGTTATGGACAGGGCAACCCCTAGTTTGTCTTTTCTCAAAATTTGGGGATGCGAAGCTTATGTAAAATGTTTACGATCGACAAGCTCACACCCAAATCGGCAAGTGCTTCTTTGTGGGATATCCTAAGGAAACTAAGGGATATTACTTTTATAATCGGGAACAAGGCAAAGTGTTTATCGCCCGACACGGTGTTTTCTTGGAGAAAGAGTTTCTTTCAAGAAGGGTTAGTGGGAGCAGGTGCATCTTGAAGAAGTTCAAGAAACACCAGAAAATGTTTCAAGCAACCACGGAACCACAACAGAGGAGCAAAATGTTGCGCCACCTGTTGTAGATACACCACCCCACGGAGGTCCGAAAGATCATGTCGTGCACCGATAGGTACACAAGTGCGGAACAACGTGATATATTGTTGTTGGACAACGATGAGCCTAAGACTAATGAAGAAGCGATGGTGAGACCCGATTCCAACAAGTGGCTTGGAGCCATGAAATCAAACAGAATTCATGTACGACAATCAAGTTTGGAACTTGGTTGATCCACTGATGGTGTCAAAACCATTGAGTGTAAATGGGTTTTTAAGAAAAGGCCTATATGGATGGAAATGTTCACATCTATAAGGCGCGATTGGTGGCGAAAGGTTTTAAACAGATTCAAGGAGTTGATTATGATGAAACCTTCTCGCCCGTCGCAATGCTTAAGTCTATTCGGATTATTCTAGCGATTGCTGTATATTTCGATTATGAGATATGGGATGGATGTCAAAACAGCTTTCCTAAATGGAAACCTAAGCGATGATGTATACATGATACAACCTCGGGGTTTTGTCGATCCACAATCGCTGGAAAGATAAGCGAGCTACGTAAATCCATTTATGGATTGAAGCAAGCATCTCGAGTTGGAATATTCGTTTTGATGAAGTAATCAAAGGGTTTGGTTTCATCAAAAACGAAGAGGAGGCCTGTGTTTACAAAAAGGTCAGTGGAGCGTAGTTGTATTTCTAATCTTATATGTGGATGACATATTGTTGATTGGAAATGATATCCCTATGCTAGAATCCGTCAAGTCTTCATTGAAAAATAGTTTTTCCATGAAAGACTTAGGGGAGGCAAGATACATATTAGCATTCGGATCTATAGAGATAGATCCAAGAGGCTAATTGAATTAAGCCAAAGTACATACATTGACAAGGTGTTGAAAAGGTTCAACATGCATGATTCCAAGAAAGGTTTCTTGCCCATGTCACATGGCATTAATCTTAGCAAGAATCGGTGTCCTCGGACACATGATGAGCGGAATAAGATGGGTATGGTTCCATATGCTTCGGCAATTGGATCCATCATGTATGCCATGCTTTGTACACGTCCAGATGTCTCGTACGCTTTGAGTGCTACGAGCAGATACCAGTCAGATCCAGGTGAAGGTCACTGGACTACCGTAAAGAATATCCTTAAGTACTTGAGAAGAACTAAGGATATGTTCCTAGTCTATGGAGGTGAAGAAGAGCTCGTTGTAAGTGGTTACACCGATGCTAGCTTCCAAACAGACAAGGATGATTATAGATCGTAATCTGGGTTCGTGTTCGCCTAAACGGAGGCGCAAGCACCGGGAGAGTTCCAAGCGGGATACCGTTGCTGATTCTACAACGGAGGCGAGTACATTGCTTGCTTCGGAAGCTGCAAAGGAGGCTGTTTGGATCAAGAAATTCGTTTCGAGCTTGGTGTGATGACCAGTGTGACCGGTCCAATGTTTCTCTATTATGATAATAGTGGAGCCATTGCGCAAGCCAAGGAGCCGAGGTCACATCGAAGTCCAAACACATACTTCGGCGATATCATCTCATCCGCGAGATAGTGGACAGAGGTGATGTCAAGATATGCAAAGTGCACACGGATCTCAAAATAGCCGATCCGCCGACAAAACCTCTCCCTCACCGAAACATGAGGCGCACACAAGAGCAATGGGTGTTACATACTTACATGATTGACTCTAGTGCAAGTGGGAGATTGTTAGTGATATGCCCTAGAGGCAACATGCGGATGTTGGATATCATGTCAATGTTTATGTATTAATGAATAAAGTGTTATTCGGCCCATGAAATAGACATCTTGTATTGATCAATAAGTACGTGACTTATTTATGAGACTCGATATGTATGAATCTATTTCTAAACGATCCTCGATCGTATGTCATATTGTTGGAACAAATATGATTCTAAGATCGGCATGTTTATTGATTGATGATCATGTCTCATAGATCATGGGTATGGAGATTCCAAATCAATAAACATGGACACATGTGTTGGAGAACACATTGTTGGATAGACCCACCATGAGACACTACAGGAATTAATGTGCCATTAGTTGGTCTCGGTAGTGTTGGTACAAAGTCCTTAGACCTGAGATCACCATGGATTCCAACATGTGTAGTAGCCTACTTTGGGACTACCAAACGCTATTCCGTAACGGGTAGTTATAAAGGTAGTTTTCGGGTTTGCTATGAAACATGGAGTGGGATGTGAGTGATCAAGATGGAATTTGCCCCTCCTTTGGAGAGATATCTGGGCCCCTCGAGGTAATGGATTATGGAAATGCATGGCCATGCTAAGTTGATTGAGGAGTCAATCAACGGACGGATAATCCAATACGGTTCGAGTGAATGGTTAAGCTATTGAAGGGATGGCACACATCTTGCCTATAGCTTAATTGGTATCGTGAGGCAAAGGGATTTGTGTACACATTACAGGTTCAGAGCCGATATTATATTCTTGTATACTATGGTGTCAATATGTGTTGCTAGGCGCCGCTGTTGACAGGTCGGCTAAGTTGGACTCGAGCTGACGATCGGCAAAGTTAGACTATAGCCGAAACCAAGTATACCTGAACCTACAGGGTCGCACGCTTAAGGGGATAGAATAGATATTCGAGTTGGACTCGGATATGGCTCGATCGGATAGGGATCCGATCGGATAGAGTCCTATGGGCTTACGACGTATGGGCGGCCAACTCTGTGAGATTCGGATAGGATCCGATTTAAAATAGAGTCCTGATCGGCCACTAGTCCCAGTCGGCCAACTCTATATAAAGGGGCGAGGGGTGGAGAGTTGCGGTATCGCATTGAACCGAATCCGCAACAGAACTCTCCGAGATCAATCTCCACGGAAACCCTCCCCACTTTCGAGCCAAACCCTAGCCTTGCATCGCGTGCTAGCACACGGGTGTTCGGCATTCTGTCCCCGGACGTGTGGATACTGGTAGAGGCGCTGCTACGTTGCGCGCTGTTCATTGGCTGTGGTACTTCGGAGCAAGGCAGCTGCGGTGGAATCAGCTTCGGTCGAGCGCATCGGAGCGAGGCGCGAGAACGTGGTCAGACGACTCGGCGAATCAGCTACATCGGTGAATCGGCTGATTGGTGAATCGGCTGTCCCCAGGAATCGGCTGTCGGCTTGCGGGAATCGGCTGTCATCGGCCAGCACAGTTCCAGATCGGGTAGCCCTGATTGGCTATTTCCGCTGCTTACTCCAATCGGTAATGATCTATCGGCCCTTACTTGCAAGTGTTCCTGGTTTGCACGGTAAAAAGTTTTGTTTTTCGGCTAGCGTAGCTTCCGCGTAACCCTTCAAGCGGGTTTAGCGTCATGGTGTTGAAGGAGTGCGCCAGGGAGTCCTGGTGCCAAGACCCACCGTGAGTTGGGTTCCAGGGCACCGCATGATACGCTGGTGAGGGCGCCGGGAACACCGGCGGTGTAGCCCCCCATAGTACGTGCCGTACGGGGGTGGTGAAGCTCCATATGCGCCTCCATAAGCATTGGGAGGAACACCGAAGCCGCCATATTGTGGGGCTGCGTGGAACGCAGGCTGTGACGGTGGAGGGCGTCCGGACTGATCATACGGACATATGCAGACGGTGTCGGCCCAAGGATGGGCGAACGATGGGTACACGCCCGTGTCGGGAGGGGCGCTGCCCTATCCAGCCGGGGGCGCACCACCAGCAGGTCCGTCGCGGCCACGACGACGGCCGGTGCGTGGGCCACCGATTGGTGCAGCGGGGCGTGGCGCTCCCGGACATGGAGGAGCGAGCGTGCCAGGGGCCACTGGACGCGGCGTCGCAGTGACGAGGGCGGCCGGTGGGGATGGAGGACGAGCGTCGATCTCCATCTCCTACAACAAGAGGTGAGTACGGGCTTCAGCTAACATCGGGAACGCCCTGTACATCTTGAGGATGGATACCATGTGGCGAAACTTGCCACTGAGGCCGCGGGGGAGCGTGAGTACCATTTGCCGATCGCCGATGGGGTCACTGGATTTGTTGAGGGAGTCAGCCATGGACTCAAGGTGGCGGCAGTAGTCGGTGACTCTCAGGGCCTCTTGCCGGAAGGTACGGAACTGCATCTCAAGGAGAAGGGCACGAGACTCCTTCTGTCCGAGGAATTCATCCTTGAGGTGGCACCACGCGTTGCGGGTGGGACCTTGCCGTATCATCAGCGACTGTTGTAGGTCGCTGGAAACGGTGTCGTAGATCCACGTGAGGACGTAGCAGTCCACCTGGATCCACGCCGGGGCGGGCAGGGAACTTCTCATCCTCGAGGACATGGAGAGTGAGGGCATATTTGCCGAGGACGGTGAGGAACATGCCGCGCCACTTGGTGTAGGTGTCCGTGGCCTTGTTGAGGACGATGGGGATGAGGGCCTTGACGTTGACGACGGCGGTGGCTTGCGCCCAGAGGGCCTCGTGTACCTGCTTGTACTCGTCCAGGGTAGCTACAAGGAGGAGTGCTTCCTCGGCCTAGCGTGCCGCGTCGGCGTGGGTAGCAGCGGCGGCGGCGACTTCATCGTCGTCGGCCATGGAGCAATTAGCGGCCGCACCCGGTGGTGAGCGTCAACGACGAGGCGGGCGATCGGGAGACCTACGGCCACACTCGACGATCCAAGACGGAGCAGCACGAGGTGTGGGCGATCGGAGTCAAGTGTCGGCGATTGGATCGCTGCGCGCCCGGCATAGGAGGCACGCACGGGACGGCGATTGGATCGGCGGCGGCGCTTGGTGTGCAGAAGAGTAGCTGATCCGAAACGCTAGCTGATACCATGCAAACATAAGAATTAATTCTATTCCATGACAATGTGCATGCATACATATGGAGGCCGGGGTGACTCATAAGCCAACCTCACAGGCGTTACACATCCTATAATTACAATAGGCTAACATAGAGAACTCTGTTGCTACTAGGTAATGATGAACGGGACACGAAGCTGCTGGTCGACCTGGAGATGGGGATTAGCGAGAGGGATGCATTCATAGGGATGAAAACGGACCGAAACGGACGGAAAAACCCCATTTCTACTTCCGTTTCTATATTATTTAGCGGAAACGGGATCCGGTTCGGAAAATACGGGTTCGCAAACGGAATCGGAATATACGGGTGCACGGAAACGGTCGGAACCCAGAACTTAAGTCGGAATTTACATATCTTCTAACCACGCCTTATTCGTTCTTTTGATAATTAATAAGATAATTAAGATAATTCTACCAACCAGTCAAAATTATAAGATAATTGATATGAACGGTCTGTGATGACATACAATTATTCACTTCAAATCAAAAGAAACTCGATGGATGGATGATATGGTAGGTTTTGTTTAGATAGGCCTAGATGGTTGGGTCTTCGAGACACAAATATTGATGAGCCTAAAATTCGGGTTAAATCCGGATACAAGCCGAAAATATTCGGATTAGATACGGAATTCAGTGAAAACGGACGGAAAAATATCATTTCTACTTCTGTTCCGTTTCCGTATTTTTCTGAAAATACAAAAACGGTCGGGTTAAATGTAGAAAAATGGACGGGTCGGGACGGGAAAAATTCCATCCATTTTCAACCCTATGCATTCACATGTCATTGACCATGTTGACCGATTTTGAGTTAAAAGTCAACTGGAAAGTCCCACCGAGAAAACTGTATCAAACCGATTGAGTACAAACGCATGAGCAAGAGCACCTTGGTCTTTTCAAAAATGATTCTCTCTCTAAATAGACAAGAAAGGATAAAATAATTTATATGATGTCTTTGAGTAAATTACCAAGTTTTTATGATGTCTAATAGCAAAATCTCGTTTTAAAGGTATCTGCCAGCAAAGACAACAATTTTAGATGTCTAATAGTAAATTTTGCCTATTTAGATCCGAGCTTCGCCACTGATAGCTAAAAAAAGACCAAAGTGCATTTCATTAATGGAGAAGTAGTATTGCTGATTGTGATAAGGGGCATTGAATGAAAATAAAACTCTTCGATTTAGGTAAGCAGGCAGAAATCAAGGCAATACGTTCCTAAAAATTATATGTAAATATATTGTAAAGTTGTTTCAAAAAAGAATAAAATTCACAAATCTACATATATATTCACCAAACTATTGCAAAACTATAGATTTAATATGATGTATCATAAAACTACATATTTATCATCAAATTCATCACAAAACTACACATTCAAGGTGGACTATCACACAACTACAAATTTAGTAACATATTTATCACAAAACTACAAGTTTAACGTCAATTTAATCATAAAACGTTAACATTTATACCTTAAATATAATATTAGTGCTAAGGATTTAAACACCAGAATATATGGTTTTATGATAATTTTGTTATTAAATTCGTAGTTTTGTAATACTTAGCCTTGAACATGTAGTTTTATGATAAATTTATTTTTAACTCTATAGTTTTATGATTCATCACCTCAGTTATCACCTTAGTTTTGTAATAATTTGGTCAAGTATATGTAGTTTATGAAATTTACTCAAAAAGAATTCTCATATTTCTACATAGAAGGACGAAGGAGCATTATATGTCTAACCCTACAAAAGTGAAATTTTGATCCATGCCATTACAAATTGCCGTATTAGAAAAAAGTCTTACTGTTCATGATATCGGTTGGGTGTCACTAAAATTTTGTAAAATTGGATCCATGCCATCGCTACCACACTTTAATTCTTGCTTCTGTTATTTTCTACTCCTCTCATTCTTCTTCCTTATCGGCAGAGCGTGCCCACTACCTGGTCAGGCTAGAGTCCTTTTCGCAATGGCCCGTGGCGAATGCATCCGCTTTTGTTGCGCATGGCGACGACGCCACCACCACACCGCAGGTGCGGGGCTAGGCCAATGAGCGGCAGTGCGTCGAGGGGGATGCCTAGAGGGCTAGGAGGGAGACAACGACAAGCGGGTGCATGTGTCCCTGGCCCCACAGGCGGATGAGTTGAAGAAGCCGAGGAGGCCGCCGGTGGAGCTGTTGGGGAGCATCGAGGGGAAGAGGGGAGAGGAAGAACGCGAGGCCATCGCCGGAGGCGGCGGAGGGGTTGGGGGCTGCGATGGAGAAGGAGAAGGCGGTGGAGAAGGAGGCCCGGCAATGGGAGACAGGATCGCAAAGCGGGATGGGGCACGAGAAGAAGGCATGCACATGGTTGTCACCGTCGTCTTCGTCATCTGCTCTGGCGACACGCACCTTGTTGATGTCACGCACATGGCTGTCCCCATCATCACTGTCATTTGCTCCGGTGACACGTGCCTCATCGACATCGCGGAGGCCTCGTCGGCGTCGTGGCAGTCATCGTCCTCCTTAACGTCGTCCTTCGTGTCTTCCTCATCGTTGCAAGCATAGAGGGCATCGGCGTCGCAGAGGCCCCCTCAGCTTGTGGTCGTCATCGTCTTCCTTGACGTGGTCCTTCATGTCTTCCATCTTCCTCATTGTCACAGGCACAGAGGGTGTCGGCATCCTCCTCACTACCCGCTACATTTGAAGCTGACGCTTCCCCACCGCATCATGTGGAGATTATGGCAATCGGATATCCACATGGCAAGCTTATTCGACTGGAGATAGGGATAGGTTGCGCCTTCCAAATATATAAACCAATTATGACTTGGGTTTTACGTTTCCGATTAGATAAGGCAACGGCTCATAGTCATGGTTTGGTAAGATTGAGGAAACCGACTTAGAGTAAGATAGGGTTTCCGATTTGTAAGCCCGCCTCCCAAGACTATATAAGGGGAGTAAGGGGCGTCCCTTGAGGGATATCAGATAAGATTTATCAGCTTTCAGCTTTAGATTCAAGAGATCAATAAACACTCAGCGGATCGAATCCCAGAAACAGGAGTAGGGTATTACCTCACGAGAGGGCCTGAACCTGTCTAAACCTTGTTTTTCCATCTAACCCATTGTGCTTGGCGATCTTGACTGCACCCCCAAAATTTTATTGCTGAAACCGAGTTTTGATAGTTGGCGCGCCAGGTAGGGGCCCGCGCGTCAAGACTTCTTCAACAATCTCGCCGGCAAGCGCGATGGGATCTTCTTCAAGCTTCGGCGACTTCGTCGCCAACGACTTCAACAAGTTCTCCTTCAACTCGGATTCGGACCAGTCGGGAGGGGAAACCCACTCGGCGCCGTTCGGGCTGCCGAACAACGCCAAAATCTGTGCAAAATCTTGAGCTCCAAGATGCAGTCCATCCGCTCCGACGAAGGAACTCACTCGGCGCCGTTCAGGCTACCGAACGCCGCTGAGATCTGCAGCGGTCTTCTCACCTCCCCGTCGGAACCAATCTACTCGGGAGGAATCCTCTCGGCGCTGTTTGGACTACCAAACGCCGCCGAGATCTACTGCAAGCTTCTCTCCCCCGAGTCAAGGTCGACCCACTCGGAGGAGTCCACGCCATCAAGCTATGACTCGGACTGGAACGATCCAGATCCAAACAACCCAGGCTCAAAGGAAGTCGCGGTCATCTTCCAACAGTTCGGGTCATGCTCATCCTTGGAGCTCGACGAGTACCTCAGCTCTTCAGGCTTTGACGACCTTTACGGCATCCCCTCGGACGAAGCCAACGACTCTGACTGCGACAAGGACCACGAGCCGAGATGCTTTGACGTCCTCATGGCTGAGGTGGCCGAGACCGACTCAGCCATGGCCCGTAGGATCGCAGAAGAAGAACGAGCCAGACTTGAGCAAGAGCGCAAGCTGGCGGAAGAGAAGAAGAAGCGCAAGGAGGAAGCCGATAGAAGAAAACAGGATCTGAGGGCAGCTGGACGATCTGCTCAAGAGGCCATACTTCAAACGCGAGTTAGCAACACCAACATCTTTCAGACGCCACAGCAGAACGTTGTCGCTGCCCTCACACTCCTGGACACCGTGATCGAGACGACGCCCCCCGACGTAACGCCAATCTTGGACAAGATCAAGACCATCATCGCGGCTACGGCCAACGGTCCTCCCTCCACCTCAGCCCGAAGACCAACTAAGTCTGTGGCAGATACGCCCGACAGAAGCCAACTCCCGCCGCTGAGGTCAAGGGACTACAAGAGGCCCGCACCAAACCGGTCGGCGACTAGGTCAAGACCCCCGCCACGAGACCACACACAAGAATCAGGAGCAATCGGCCGACTCCCGCAAGAAGCAACACGGACGTCCACCCGTCCACCAACGGGTCCGCCGCAGCAACTAGTCTGACTACCAAAGTAGCCTGCCAAGGACTCCGCCGAGTGATCTGTGAGAAGACCAGCGTTATCAAGAACGAAAGCAACGATCCCAAGAAGATCAAAGGGAATCCCCCGATAGCAATGACGACGGACTACCCGCCTTCACTCGGGATCTTCGCCGAGTGCATTGGCCGAACGAATTCAAGCCGACTGGAATCGAGAAGTACGACGGGAAGACCGACCCCGAGTCATGGCTAACCGTGTACACCCTCGCCATCCGTGCGACAGGAGGCGACAATAAGGTTGTGGCCAATTACCTGCCTGTTGCCCTTGCTAACTCGGCTAGGAACTGGCTCACGAGCTTGCCACGAGGCTCGATCGGCTCGTGGAGTGAGTTAAGGGACCACTTCATCGCCAACTTCCAGGGTACCTTCGAGAGACCCAGAACCCACTTCGACCTTTATAACGTCATCCAGAAGCTGGACGAACCTTTGAAGGACTACATCCGGCGCTTCTTCGAAAAGCGCAACAAGATCCCCAACATCACCGACGACATCATCATCGCCGCTTTCCAGAAGGGAGTCCGGGATGAGCTGTTGATCGGAAAGTTTGGGCGCAAGCCACCGAAGACGGTGAAGCAGATGTTCGAGACAGCAAATTCTTATGCCAAATCCAGCGATGCGATCAAAGCAGCGCGCCAAGACCGGCCCGACAGAAGGGACGACAAGCAATCGGGTGGAAGCCGGCATCCTAAGAAGGACAACGGCAACAACAACCAGGGCCAGAAGGAACGCAAGCACCGACCTGAAGACCTAGTTGCCACGACATCCAACTCCCAACGCCGTCCCCGAGTCGCGGCCTACGACGCCATCATGAAAGCTCAGTGCACACATCATCCCAATCACAAGCACGCGGCCAAGGACTGTTTTATTTACAAACAGTTCGCCGAGCAATATGCGACACAGCTCAACAAGAAGCCGACTGATGAAGCCGGTCCATCAGGCACCAAGAAGAACAACCCAGCTGGAAACGCTGAGCCCTTTCAGGACCCCGTGGGCGAGCTGAATCACATCTTCGGGGGGCCGCAAGCCTATGAATCCAAGAGGAAACAGAAGCTAACTGACCGCGAGGTCAACGCGGCGCAACCCGAGGTCCCACAGTACCTACGATGGTCGAAGGTGGCCATCACGTTTGACCGCTCGGATCATCCCGACCGAGTGGTTCACCCAGGGCACTATCCACTGGTGTTAGACCCGGTGGTCCGCAACATCAAGCTCAAGCGCGTCCTCATCGATGGGGCAGCGTCCTTAATATTTTGTTCACCAAGACCTTGGACGAGACGCAGATCCCGAGAGCTGAACTGAAGGCAAGCTCAGCCCCCTTCCATGGAATTATCCCGGGGTTGTTATCTACGCCACTCGGCACATCGCCCTTCCGGTCACCTTCGAAGTTCGAGAGAATTTTCGACAGAGAACATCACTTTCGAGGTGGCCGACTTCGAGACAACTTACCACACAATCATCGGAAGGCCTGCACTCACCAAATTCATGGCGATACCCCATTAACCCTACCTCTGCATGAAGATGCCGGGTCCTAATGGCGTCATCACCTTATGCAGCGATGTAAAGCGAGCTTTCACCTGCGACAAGGAGAGCTGCGACATGGCCCAATCTCGCGAGAGATCACGTGGCCAGCAAGAAATCCGATTGGCCGCATCGACTTCGGCAGAGGGTGAAATCCCAGCAAAGAAGATAGCCAAATCGGGAACCGGCAACGCCAAAACTAAGAAGATCTCCCTTGATCCATCAGATCCCTCAAAAACTGCTATAATCGGCGCTTAACTAGATCCTAAATAGGAAAGCGCGCTCGTCACCTTCCTTCAAAATAATAAAGATGTTTTTGCTTGGAAACCATCTGATATGCCTGGAATTCCTAGGGAGGTGATCGAGCACTCTTTACACATCAAAGATGACGCGAAGCCAATCAAACAACGATTACACAGGTTCGCTCAGGATCGAAAAGGTGCCATCAAGGAAGAGCTCACAAAGCTCTTAGCCGCCGGTTTTATCAAGGAGGTTTTGCATCCCGACTGGTTGGCCAACCCGGTTCTGGTTTGGAAAAAGACGGGGCAATGGCGCATGTGCGTTGACTACACCGACCTCAACAAAGCCTGCCCCAAAGATCCATTCGGGCTACCTCGCATCGACCAAGTCGTGGACTCAACAGCCGGCTGCCAACTCTTAAGCTTTTTGGACTGTTACTCGAGCTACCACCAAATTAGCTTGAAGGAATCCGACTGCCTGAAAACATTGTTCATCACGCCATTTGGGGCCAACTGCTACATCACGATGCCCTTCGGCCTGAAGAACGCCGGGGCCACGTACCAACGCATGATCTAGAGATGTTTTCAGACGCAGATTGGGAAGAACGTGGAAGCTTATGTCGACGATGTCGTCATCAAGACCAAGCAGAAAGAAGACCTGATTGCCGACCTAGAAGAAACCTTCGCAAAGATTCGGGCCTTCAGAATGAAGTTGAACCCGGAGAAATGCACGTTCGGCGTCCCATCAGGCAAACTGCTCGGCTTCATGGTGTCACATCGCGACATTGAAGCCAATCCAAAAAAATCAACGCTATCCTGAACATGAAGCCCCCGAGTAACCAGAAGGACGTCCAGAAGCTTACTGGCTGCATGACAGCGGTAAGTCGTTTCATTTCTCGACTCGGCGAACGTGGCATGCCTTTCTTCAGGCTGCTGAAGAAAACGGACGACTTCCAGTGGACTCCGAAAGCCCATAAGGCCTTTGAAGATTTTAAAGAGTTCCTCACAACAGCGCCCGTCCTAGCCTCACCCTAGCCCCAAGAGCCCCTGCTACTGTACGTCTCAGTCACTCACCAAGTGGTCAGTACGGTATGGGGCTTAGACATGGTCGGCCCTTTCAAGAAGGCTCCAGGAGGATTCACACACCTATTCGTCGCAATTGATTAATTTTCCAAGTGGATCGAGGCTAAGCCAGTCGCTACAATCACTACTGACAAGGCACGAGACTTCATCCTCAACATCGTGCACCGGTTCGGCGTCCCAAACAGAATTATAACTGACAATGGGACTCAATTCACTGGAGGCATCTTCAAGGAATTTTGCGAAGACTTTGGGATCAAAATCTGCTATGCGTCGGTTGCACATCCCAAAAGCAATGGACAAGTTGAGCGTGCCAACGGCATGGTTCTTCAAGGCATCAAGGCCCGCGTGTTCGATCGCCTAAGTCCTTATGGCGGCAAGTGGGTTCAAGAGCTCCCCTTGGTTCTATGGTTTCTCGGACCACGCCCAGTCGGGCTACCGGCCAAACTCCTTTCTTTTTGGTCTATGGCACAGAAGCCATGTTGCCAAACGAGATGGAGTACGAATCCCTCCGAGTCCGCAGCTTCAACGATGAACGCTACGACCCAGACCGAGTGGATGACCTTACCCGACTGGAAGAGGCCCGTGAGGCAGCCCTCATCCAATCGGCAAAATATCTTCAAGGGCTCAGACGATACCACAGTCGCAACGTTCGAGCACAAGCTTTTATCGTTGGCGATCTGGTTCTACGCAAAATTCAGACCACCAAAGACCATCACAAGTTATCCCCCTTATGGGAAGGACCGTATATAATTGCTGAGGTGACTCGGCCAGGTGCATACCGATTAAAGCGTGAAGACAGATCAATGGTGGAGAACTCCTGGAACATTGAGCATCTTCGATGATACTATGCTTAAATTGCCTTAAGTCTCATGTTCTTCTTGACTACCAACCTCAAGCAAGATGACTTCTTGAGTTAGCAGTCGGGGGCTGTACATATGTCAATAAAGCATGGTTTTTTCGGCAACCTTTGCATATTTGGTTTATCATTGTCTAATGTTCCTTGATTTGAGTTCAATGTATAAGGACTGAGAATTTTCTGATGACCAAATCAAGCTTAGGCTTGGTGACAGTCGGACGAAAATTACTTAAGAAATTTTACATAAAAACTCGGATCAAAGCATTAACATAAATAAGCTGAAATATTTACAAGTCTACATCAGAAAGTTGCATACAATGTTTACAAAACAATCAAGGTCGGAAGTGGTTCACTACATCAGCAGCCACCTTTTTGGTCGATTCCTGTGCCTCACTAATCAATTCAAGGGCTTGCTCATCTGAAGTGCCATCGGCAAAGCCCTCCCCGACTGAATCAATGTCCACTCGAGGGTAGAGCGACTTCTTCTATGCAAGGGCGAAGCCTGCTCCCATGATAGCCGCCTCGGAAATGTTGGCCAAATATTGGTCAGGGGCTCGCCTAAAGCTTATCAAAGATCTCGACAGGGTCCAACAAACTGGCCCCGACTCCGTTATGAAACAACGACAGCAGGATCGACATCGCCGTGTTAGCCACATCCTCTCTGACTTTTCCAGCCTGTTTGATCATCTCAATCAAAACATCGTACTGGGCTCAGGTCTTGACCTTGTAAGCTGCCAAAGGCGTACGATCACACAAAGCATTCAAAAACAAAGCAACACAGAGAACGTTGTTTTGAAGAGGCTCACCTTTAAATTCGGTCTCCAGCTCGGCCTTGCTGATATTGATTGCTTCTAGCTGGGTTTGAAGCAAGTGGACCTCCGATGAATTTTCTACAACAAGAAGGTCATTAACAACCAAGATCAGCACAGAATATAATTAAAGGCATAAAGAGACCAAGAGGGGTAACCTTACTCCCGACTGAACCCCGGAGGTCGAGGTTCTCCTCCCAGAGTGCGGCTATCTCTCTCCTTAGGGCTGCTTCCCTCGATGCGGCTTCTTCTCGAGTGGTCTTCAGCTCTTGTTGGATGTTCTCCAGAGAGTTCAGGTGCTGGACCAACTTCTCGAGTGCATCGGACTTAGCCATTGATTGGCAGTATACCCTCTGCGTACAAGATTTGAAGATCGGTCGACTGAAAAGACATGATGAAGTTACAGCAGAGAAGGATCAGGACTTACATTTAACAGCCGAGTCGCTTCATTTAGGCTGTCCACAAGTGCATCTCTTTCTTCGTTTTCCATTTGTCTGTTCAAGATGATGCCTTGTTTCTGGCCTTCGGAATCCCGCCATTCAATTCTGATCGGAGGAACCCATGTTTCAGAGGACTGCAACCTGGGAATTTCTTCCACTTTGGCTGAATGGACCAGAAGGAGCAGATAAAGATACAGAAAGATTAAACCCAAGATTAAAAGCTAGAGATTGATTCAAGACTTACGGGTTTCGGTGGCTGGGTCTTTGACCGGCACTGCCCGGTTGCTCTTCCTTTCTTGACTTTTGCCCGACTGGTTTTCAGTCGGGGCCCTTCGAGTAACGGCCGGGGGCTCTTCTATAGCCGACTGGTTTTCAGTCGGGGTATCCCGGCTGGCGGTCGGGGGCTCCCTCCTTGGGGTATCTTCGCTGGGAGGTGAGGGCCTTCCACCTTGAGTGCTCTCGCTCGGGAGAGGGCTCCGGGGTTTTGGCTCCGCAGGCTTTGATGCCTCGGTTGCTGCAGCTGGCGTTGGTTCCTCACTCTGCCTAGCGGGGTCTATGTCTTGAGGCCTCCTGCCAAATGAAAGACATGAGCAGTTGGGATGAAGACGAAGGAATTTTCAGCAAAGAACTCGATTTTTGTCATAAGATGTACCTGGTTGATCGGTGGATTTTGAGCGCTGCTTTCGGTGATGGCCGTGGAGGGGTCGCTTCGGCTTGAGGGACTGGGACATCGTCATCCGAGTCATCAATGATCAGCCTCCTCTTGCTCGCCCGCTTACTGATGTCTTCACTCGGGGCTGTCCTCTTCCCGGCTGGATCACCCTGGATCTTCACGTCACCGGCTGGCTTCTTGGCAGGCCGAGCCGGCACGTCATCGTGAGGAATTTTGTATGGCTTTGAGATGATGGAGGCATTTTCCTGCAAGAAAGATTCTTTCAACACCAAGAAGTGTGACATCAGGATTGCAAGGCAATGAATGAGCTAAGTTGGCTTACCGGAGGAGGAGGGCGATATAGGCTGTATGGGAGGACTGGCAGCATGAGGCTGCGTTCAACTGCAATCTCAGTCGAGAAGACCTTGTACATGCGAGTCTTCAAGATCTCGAAGCTGAGGGAGTCACGGTCTTCCCGATTGGGGTCCCTCTCACCTTCGTACTCAAAGGCTGGCTTGGACCGCACCTTGCTCGGAGCCAATCGGCTCCTGATGAAGTGTCGAGTGATCTGCTCGCCCCGAAGACCTTTTTGCTTCATTTCCAAGATCTTCGCTAGCAACTTGTTGGCTTCATCCTAGTCTTGGGCTACTGGCACAGTGCTTCAGGTAGGCCTGGGCACGGGGGGAAGGCCAACGAAGTTTGGCAAGCTGAGCTCAAGATTGTTAATATAGAACCAGCTCGTGTGCTAGCCCTTGTTAGAAGATTTCAAGGGGAGAGAAAAATACTCCTTGCGGAGGGATCCGCGGAGTTGGAAGCCCGCTCCACCGACAACACAGGGTTGATCCTTATTCGGATGCGGCTTAAGGTAGAACATGCATCGGAAGAGTTGAAAGTGGGGGAGAATGCCAAGGAAAGCTTCACACACATGGATGAAGAGAGCGATGTGCAGCATAGAGTTGGGGTTCAAATGATAAAGCCGAAGGCCATAGTAGTCAAGAAGTCCCCTAAAGAACTCAGAGGTGGGGATACTGAAGCCGCAGTAAAAGAAAGAAGTAAAAACGACGAGCTCACCGATGTTCAGAGTAGGGAACTCCTCACCGGTCGCCGGACGCCAGCCCACAATTTCCTTAGGAGGAAGGACTCCGTGTTTCACCATTTCCTTGAGGGTGGACTCCCTGACATCCGAGGTAGCCCACTGCTCAAAAGGGATCTTCTTCTCTCCCGCCATGAATGTGGTTTGCGGGGAAGTGGATCTGGCCTGGAAGATGGGAATTTGAGATGGGGACCAGTGAAGGAGGATGCGGAGGCTGGCTGGTGACAAAGCGTGAGCTTCTAGTTCGATGGATTGGGCATGCGCAAGCGCTTAGGGTTCTCCGCTGCAAGCTGGTCAACAATGTTGTGTTTGGGGAATTTTTTCTAGAAAGACGAAGTGGCGGGGATGACCTCGAGGCTTTGTAAGAGATTTGAGGGTTGCGCTAGGTTTTCTCGTGATTAGGCTGAGCCCATGAGAGACCTGCGGCCCATCTAAGGTGTGGTCTGACACGTGTCCTTAGGGACTTAAGTGGATGAACTTAAGCAGATTTGCTTTGGCAATATGCACGTGTCTGAGTGCCCTGTACCTTTGGAAATCCTTTCATATCGCTGTTTGCGTAACTTCCTGAGAAGTTGGCACGATGCAATTTGAAATGTGACAAACAGTTAAGCTTTTTATGGCTGCCTTGATGACAGAGACTGTTTGGTTTTTAAGTATTTGATTAAATGATTATATCAATGTTATTTTTCCACCTTGGTGAAGATCTTTTTAGATTAAGATTAATATTATGGCAGGAGCTATTTAATATTTTGGTCGTATTTTTCAGATAACTGAAAAACTTGTTTACCCATGAGGGATGATTAAAATATTTGTTCTGAGATAACTCGGGCAGATCCACTCGGATAAACATGAGCTTACCGAGTGCTTTTCACCCACGAGGATTGATTGAGTTATTTGTTCTGAGATGACTCGGGCAAATTCACTCGGATAAGCATGAGCTTGCCGAGTGATGAGATTTTTTTATGGTTGCTTTAGCTTGAGCTAAGCATCTACATGAGAATGATTTTTTATAGTTCTTGACTATATGTTCAGTTTGTTTTTGGCTAACCACATAGTCGGGGGCTACACCTAATTAGGTGCATCGAGAGATGCACCTAGGTATTTATTTTTTGGATATTTTCCAGCCCTTCACAGTCTTTGGAGCCACTCGGGAGATTCAGGCAGAGGTGATGGAATCGCTCGGCACCAGAAGCACTCGGCCAAAGAGTTGTTTGGCTGTGTACTATCTTGGTTCGAGGCTGAGTTATCTCATCGACTGTAAAGGACTCGGGGGCTACTGTGGAGATTATGGCAATCGGATATCCACATGGCAAGCTTATCCGACTGGAGATAGAGATAGGTTGCGCCTTCCAAATATGTAAACCAATTATGACTTGGGTTTTACGTCGCCGATTAGATAAGACAATGGCTCATAGTCATGGTTTGGTAAGATTGAGGAAACCGACTTAGAGTAAGATAGGGTTTCCGATTTGTAAGCCCGCCTCCCAAGACTATATAAGGGGGTAAGGAGCGTCCCTTGAGGGATATCAGATAAGGTTTATCAGCTTTCAGCTTTAGATTCAAGAGACAATAAACATTCGGCGGATCGAATCCCCGAAACAGGAGTAGGGTATTACCTCACGAGAGGGTCTGAACCTGTCTAAACCTTGTTTTTCCACCTAACCCATTGTGCTTGGCGATCTTGACTGCACCCCTAAAATTCTATTGCCGAAACCTAGTTTCGACACATCGGCCGCCTCCTTCCCGTTCGCGTACCTTGCTGGATCATCGCTACCCTCATCTAGCTCAACAAGAACAAGATGGAGGTAGATAGGGAAGAGAGAACACGGGAGGATGAAGGAAAAAGATAAAACTGACATGTGGGTTCTATGTCTAGAGGTATTTTGGTCTATATAAACAAAAATATGACAATGATAGCATGGATCGAAGTTTATAAAATTACAGTGACACCCTGTCGATATCATAAATAATAATATTATTTTGTAAATTTATAATGATATGGATCCAATTAATCCTTAAAAGAAGTACTTGTAGAATAAATTGCATGAAGGTTGCCGCTGTTGGGCTTGTCCGCGAAGGACGACGGCGTGGCGGGCCCAATTTGGCAACTTGCGTTCTCCAAAAAAAAGAAAAGATGGCAACTTGCAGCCGCCGCACGCGAACGTTTGCAATACATGGCTTCAAGGCATGAACAACGGCTGAAAGCTATTATAATAAATCCATGCAATACATGTTGTGTAGTGTGTGTACGCACATATGCGTATCATCATGAAATGGAGGTCGACGTCGTTTTTGTTTTCGAACGAATATATTTTAGCTCAGTGATCGATATGCCGCTCGCCCCGATCAATTCTCACGTACGCAACGGGCAACGGCGGCGGTATATATCTTTACGATTGGTGTGTGTTCATGTTCACTGAAAATTAAGAATTTAAGACAGCGTACAAAATCAATTAAGTTAGTAAATTAGTTAAGACCCTAAATAGTTAATTTTTTTTAGAAACTGAGGGCGAAACTTTCCCATTTCCACGAACGAAATGATCAACGTTCAACAGCATTTTGCAAACAGTAAAAAACATGACGAAACATGAAAAAGAGAAACTTGGAGCTCGCAGGCACAGACAGCTGAACATCAGAAGAACCCACCCTTGCTCAAACGTTGGCTTAATAGACGCAGCTAATGAGCGTGATGATGCAACAGATACAGATCCAGCTCAACCAAAGAAACAACAATACAAATGCTCCTTTACCCCAGAACAAGTTAGCTCAATTTTTGCGTGTGAGATGAATTACCTTCTCTAGTACCACTAACCCAATGAAGCCAGAGGTGACTAGCTCCATGCTATTGAGAACAAGTTGCAGCTGCTTAGGTGCACGAATCAGAAAAAAGTCTCTTTTGCTTCACACCACCTTCATGGCCCTGCTTTCGAGTGGTGGGACCACTTTCGTCTCCAGAGGGCTGAAGAAGGGGGGTGTTTGGTACGGCTCCAACTGCAAGCTCTAGCTTCAGGTGAAGTTGGAGTTTGGAGCTGGTAAAAGGTAGCTCCGCCTTGCTAGTTTATTTTTTTAGAGTGCTCCATCCAGATCTATTTGAAGCTAGAGCGTTTAGTGGGCTCCAGCTTCACTCCACCAGGATTCAGGGTCTGAAGCCCTGCCAAACACCCCCAAAGAGCCAATCACTTGGTTTGAATTCACAGCTGCCTTCAAGAAGATTCACATACCCGCAGGAGTGGTGGCTCTCAAAAAGAGGGAGTTTTGAGCACTTACGTAGGAAGCTCGTTCTGTTACTGAGTTTCTGTATGAGTTTAACCGTCTAGCTCGTTACGCTCCTGAAGATGTCTGCACAGATGAAGAACGTTAGGAAAAGTTCTTGGAGGAATTGAATGACGTACTATTTGTCCAGTTGATCTTTGGAGATTATCTTGATTTCCATAAGCTAGTCGACAAGGCCATTCGTCAGGAAGACAAGTACAATAGGATGGAGCAGAAGAAGCATAGAATTGCTCATTTCAAGTCTCAACAAGGAAGTAGCCAAAGGCCGCTTCTTGCTCTAGGACCTCAGGCATCACAATAGGGAGGACCCTCCTCGGCAGTTCTCGCTCAACGTCAGTTCTCCAACGTCCTCCCTATGAAAACCTATGATGGTTACTACTCCTGGTAATCAAATACCTTCAACTCAGTATATCCCTTCTGTCACCATAGAAATTCATGGAACTCCTTTTCTAGCCAACCTCATTCTGTTAGAATCTAAAGACCTTGATGTCATCCTAGAGATGGATTGGTTAACTAGACATAAAGGAGTGATAGACTGTGCCACTAGAAAAATGACTTTAACCAGTAACCTTGCATGAAAAGTAGCTTTCCATACAGTATCCGTTGAACCTCATAGAATGATTCTTAACCAAGCTACCCTAGAGGAGATCCCAATTGTGTAAGACTATCCCAATGTATTTCCAAAAGATCTACCTGGCATGCCGCCTAAGAGAGACATAGAGTTCATAATAGATTTGGTACCAGGGACAACACCCATTCACAAGAGACCCAATAGAATGGCAGCTAATGAATTAGCAAAGGTAAATAGGCAAGTAGATGATTTGCTTCATAAAGGTTACATCAGACCTAGTACATCACCTTGGGGAGCCCTGTTTACATTTGTGGAGAAGAAAGATCATACCCAGAGGATGTACGTGGATTATCGTGCATTGAATGATGTCACTATCAAGAATAAGTATCTTCTACCTAGGATTGATGATCCGTTCGATCAACTAGAAGGTGCTACAGTTTTCTCCAAGATGGATCTATGTTATGGATAACATCAGTTAAGGATCTAGGAAGAGGATATACTGAAGACAGCTTTTACCACTCAGTATGGGTTGTTTGAGTGTACTGTCATGTCTTTTGGACTCACCAACGCTGTACTATCATGTCTTTTGGACTCACCAACGCCCCAGCTTTCTTCATAAACTTGATGAACAAGGTATTTATGGAGTACCTAGACAAGTTTGTAGTGGCCTTCATTGATGATATTCTCATCTACTCCAGGACGAAAGAAGAGCATGAAGAGCATCTTCGCTTGGCATTAGAGAAGTTGCGGGAACACCAGTTATATGCAAAGTTTAGAGTATGATTTTTGGTTGTTAGAAGTGAAGTTTCTTGGACATGTCATCTTTGCTGGAGGAGTTGACGTAGATCCAAGCACTGTGGAGTCAGTGACCAAATGGGAGCAACCCAAGACAGTCTCAGAGATTCGTGGTTTTCTAGGTCTTGCGGGATATTACCGCAAGTTCATAGAGAACTTCTCAAAGATTGCCATGCCAATGACACGTCTACTTCAGAAAGATGTGAAATATATGTGGTCACTCGAGTGTGAGCAGAGTTTCCAAGAATTGAAGAAGCGTTTGGTGTCTGCACTAGTGTTAATTTTGTCCGATCCAATAAAAGATTTTCAAGTGTAATGTGATGCCCCCGACTTGGTTTAGGATGTGTCCTAACGCAAGATGGGAAAGTGGTTTCTTATGCGTCTCGTCGACTGCGTTCTTATGACAACAACTATCCAACTCATGACTTAGAGCTAGCTGTTGTGGTTCATGCTTTGAAGATTTGGCGTCACTATCTCATTGGTAACCGCACAGAGATGTACACAGACCATAAGAGCTTTAAGTATATCTTTACCCAGCCAGATCTGAATATGCATCAACGGAGATGGTTGGAGTTAATCAAACATTACATGGAAATTCATTATCACCTAGGAAAAACAAATGTCGTAGCAGATTCCCTTAGCAGGAAAAGCTACTGCAATGCTTAAGAAGGTCGACAGTTGCCTCAGGAGTTACATAAGGAGTTTGAGAGATTGAATCTAGGTATTGTCATGAAAGGTTTTGTGGCAGCCTTAGAGGCACAACCTACTCTCATAGACCAAGTACAAGAAGCTCAAGTGAATGATCTAGATATACAAGAAATCAAGAAAAACATGAGAAGAGGAAAATCCATTTGTTATCTTGAAGATGAACAAGAAACTGTATGGTTAGGAGAGAGAATTTGTGTGCCTAATAACAAGGATTTGAAAAATACTATCATAAAAGAAGCTCATGACACTCAATATTCCATTCATCCTGGTAGTACCAAGATGTATCAAAACCTAAAGGAGAAATTTTGGTGGGCTAGCAAAAGACGAGAGGTAGCAAAATATGTGGCAATATGTGATGTGTGTGAGCGAGTTAAGGCAGAGCATCAAAGACCAGTAGGATTGCTGCAACCATTGAAGATACCTGAATGGAAGTGGAAAGAAATTGGGATGGACTTCATCACTAGGCTATCCAGGACTTCGTCTGGCCATGATTCTGTTGGGGTAGTAGTCGACAGCCTCACCAAAGTTGCTCACTTCATTGCCGTCAAGACAACCTATTCAGGAAGTAAGCTTGCAGAATTATATATGGCAAGGATTGTGTGTTTGCATGACGTTCCTAAGAAGATAGTATCAGATAGAGACAGTCGGTTTACTTCAATGTTTTGGTAGAAGCTTCAGGAAGAGATGGACACTCGTTTGAACTTCAGTACTGCTTATCACCCTCAAACCGATGGTCAAACTAAAACAGTGAATCAGACATTAGAACACATGTTGAGAGCTTGTTCCCTAGATTTCGGTGGAAGTTGAACAAATAGCATTCTGGAACAGTTTAGGACAGCTTTCGCTTATAGTTAGTCTTTTGGGAGTCTATTTTTGATTGGTGGCTAAAGCAGAAACTTGCCTTATGCAGAATTTACCTACAACAATAGTTATCAAGCTAGTCTTCAAATGGCTCCATATGAAGCACTATATGGCTGAAAGTGTTGTACTCTGCTTCTGTGGTATCAAACAGGAGAACGTCAAGTTTTTGGAACTGATATCTTAAGAGAGGTGAAAGAAAAGATGAAGATTATCCAAAAAGGGCTACGTGTAGCTTAGGCCCGTCAATAGAGTTATGTCGTCAAGCACCAAAGAGATTTGAGTTTTGAATAAGGAGATTATGTGTACCTTCAAGTCATGCCGCTTCAAGGAGTTAATCATTTTCAAACTAAAGGAAAATTGGCACCATGATTTGTGGGACTGTATAAGATTGTCAGTCAAAAGGGCGAGGTCGCTTATCAATTGGAGTTAGCTAAGTGAATGGCAGGAATTCACGATGTGTTCCATGTGTCACAATTGAAGAAGTGTTTGCGGGTGCCTATAGAGGAAGCTAACCCTGAACAAATAGAGATCCAAGAGGATTTGACTTATGTTGAGAAGCCGATCAGTATTTTGGAGATAAGTGAGAAATGCCAGGAACCGTGTCCTACGTTTCTACAAGGTCTAGTGGAGCAATCCTTCGGAGGAAGAAACTACTTGGGAATGAGAGGATGAATTGAAGTCAGCCCATCCGCATCTCTTTGCTAGTCCTTCCGAATCTTGGGGACGAGATTCCGTCTAAGGGGGTAGGTTTGTCACACTCTGAAATTGCTTAATTTAATAATACATTTCATAATGCATTTTTAGAAATTATTTAAAAGACTAAAAGAGAAACCCCTAACAAAATCTTAATAAATTTCAACATAAAAGTGGGCTACATAAAATTTTATTAAATACTTTACTTGTTTGTCTATTTTCTAGATTTTTTTAGGAATTATTTTAGCAAGGAAAGTACTTTTAATAAATAAAATATCATTTTTGAGATTATTTAAATTAAAAAGGTTTAAAAAATCCTTCCGTAGGCCACTCGACCAAACTCGGCCGAGCGCCATACATCTCTCCGCGCGTGTGCCAGGCCGCTCAGTCCACGCTGGCCCAAGCCACCTCGTGCCCCTCTCTCTCTCCCTCCCACCGACATGTAGGGCCACATGTCGGATTCATCCCCTACCTTCAGCCAGAGTCTAAGTCCCGACGCTGCTTTCCCGTGAAATCCGGTCGCCCTGTTTGTCCCTATGACCGATCGATTGAGGGAAATATTCCCCTTATCCTCCTCTACCTTATCCCCCAAGAATCAGAGTTTATCTCAAAGAAAACAAATCGAATCGAGCTTGGGTTCGAGTTTATCTCTCTCCTCAAGCCCTAGGTTTTTCCATCGCAATTACCACAGTGTAGGGCTCGGATCTGATCTCCCATGCCTATATATAGAACCCCCTAGCCATCCTCTATCCACCACCACCCTTGCCTTCGCCCACCGTCGCCCCTAGAACCACCGCTACCACCAACCCGAGTGTCGTCACTCTCCAGCCGAATCGTGTCGCTGCCTCCACTCGCCATCTTTGCTGCCATTCGCAAGGAGGAGGCGCACCTCGTCCACCGGTCCATTGTTGTCGTCCGTCGTCGGAGCATCGCCGCTGTTGCCGAGCCATCGCTCGAACCTCGCCACCGTTGTCGTCCATCGCCACGCCGCCTATCGATGAGTTCTCAGTGTCGTGCTCGTGCTCTAGGTGCCCTCCGTTCCCGTTGCCGCGCCATAGATCATCAGCAACCGTCGAGTCCCGAGTCGCTGCCGCCGCCTGTGATGGCACGTCAGCCGCCACATCCAATGCCATGTGGTGCACCAGATCGATATTGTTCCTCTGATCTAGGTCAATTAGGGTTAATTAGATCTTTGCCGTTGGATCCACAGACCAGCTTTGTGCATCCAGTGTACGGTAGATCAATCCCTTGATGATGCAATAATTCTAATTTTCCTATTAAATATTAATTCAATATTGCATCATAATTATTATATAATTTTTATTAATGTTTTAAATCTTATTAAACTTAGAAAATTCGTAACTAATTCATTGTAACTCGGATTAATGTGGTTCAAGTTGCTAAATTCATATAAAATCAAGATATACCTAGTAAAAATATTCGCATATATCCGCATGTGCTCTTATTTCCTATTTTTTACTGTCTTGTTGATTTTTTATTTTGCTTTAGTTTCAAATGTTCCCGGAGAGGCCATTTTCGCTGAGGAAGGTTCGGAAGCCTTCGAAGACCTACAAGGCAAGTCGCACAGATGCCAACCATCCTTTGAGCATGTTGGACTTGTTTAAAGCTATTGTTTCTATTCAACTATTGCATTGTTTTTTAATGTCACCGGGGAGGGTTGACATGTTGTCTTTGCTATGGCCCCATTGTCATTTATTACCTATCCTTTGTAATTAATAATTTGATTAGCTATGACATTATATGGTTTTAGCTTAAATTATTAGAAGTTATTAGCCATATTTAGAAACATTAGCACACTGATGAAATAACTAATGCTCATCTATATTTAATGATGATTATTTAATAGTAGCTCATGATGGTTAATCATGATTGATTAATTAATTTGATCACTAAAACCTGATTAATGGTGGTTTGTAAGCATATGGTTGTGTTGTCGTGCTCATGACAATTAAGGACCAGTTTGCGAGCAACTGTTCTGAAGCATTAACTATACTAACCACAAGCCAACGTGGGCAATTGTTGGACACTTTGTATAGCGTGATTCATTGTAGAGTGCCAGACTGTGAAGTAGTGGAAATAATCTCATGAGAGTCGTTGGGGGAGTCTATGTCAGGTTACGGAAAGGCTATGATCCAAGAATGGTGCATTATTATGAATTGTGTTATGCGTAGTGTCTTGTCACAGCTCCTTTCCGAGATACCATGGCGGTATTCAGGCACATGGCAACGTGTTGTGTAGCTTGTTGAGTATTGCATGTACTCAAATTACAATAATCATCATCAGAGGAGGAGCTCTAGGTGAAGGTGATGATTTGGAGGATTAGGCTAAGTTCTAGTCAAGTTGCTTGTGTAGTGGAGTTGCCGTCTGTCGACGAGTGGTCGTTCAGTCCTCCAAGAGAGCTACCCGAGGAGGTGAAAGAGTGGTTGCGAACGTCTATCGAAACGGCGTGATGGTCGACTCAAGAGAGAAAGTGAGCCAGAGAGATTTTAGATAGGTTCAGCCCTTCCAGAGAATAACAAGCCTACGTCATGTGTTCTTTGTTGGGGTGGAGTATGAAACAGAGTTCAAAGATCTAAGTTCTTGGGGCTCTAAAGATTAGGTCTAACTTTCAAAGAAATGATCTCCCCTCCCTGCGGACCTGCCCTCCCTTTTATAGATCAAGAGGGGCAATTACAAGGGGACTTGGGGGCCAAGAAAGCTAAGACTAAAAGCTAAAAAACAAGTACAAACAACATCTGAAAAGTACATAGAGATCCTCCCGTGTTCTGCGCTCCGTGGGTATCTCACGCTCCATCCTGCCTTGGGATCCGTCCTCCGCAGGTACCTTCTGCACAGTCTTGTCGGGTGACGTCATCTTCTGTCAGGTTGTCCCCTCCTTGTCTTTTTTGTGATCCTTGCAATGCAAGCCTTCCATCCCGAGGAGATCGAAGGTCGGGCTGATGAGCCGTAGTCGGGATAGGACACTGGAGTTGGGACAGTCAAGAGGTCGGGGCTCCCGACCCCAAGGGGAGGTTGGGCATCTGACCCCCTCCCGAGGACTACCAGTCCGACTTCGGATGATCTTAACTCGCTCGGTGGGCTATCTCGGGGTGATAACCCCCACAGCGGCCCCGAGCCTAGGGGTGAATAGAATATTCACCCTTAGGGTCCATGTTCTTCCTAGTTTTGTCCCAAAGCCAGTTCTCGAGGTTTTTTGATCAAGTTTCAGCAGGTGCATCGCCCAGGTGCACCTGCTAGGTGTAGCCCTCGAGCCTGAGGCCATATGATACATCTGGGCCTATGGTCATGATTTTTTCTAGCCAGGACCATGGGCAAAGTCTTTGTGACAACCCAAGAGTGCTTTGGCAGTTGCATCGTCCAGGTGCACCTGCCAGATGTAGCCTCCGAGCCTGGGGCTGGATGGTACATCCAGGCCTAGGGTCAAGTCCAAAAACATCACCCTCATGATACCTTTAGGGCATCATCTTCGAATTGGTGGCTTACGATGAGATAAGGAGAGTCACTGCCTACGGGCAGATGGCGGTCGATGAGTGGCCATTGCCTGAAGGCCGATGGCCAAGGTTCCTCAGCCCGGAGGCTGACAGGGACCGGCCTGGGGCGATCATCCCAGAGGCTGACGGGGACCGTCCCAGGGTGATCATCCCGAAGGCTGATGGCCGAGTTTCCATAGCTCGAAAGCTAATGTCGGTCGGTTGTTCCATAGCCCAAGGGCTGACGGTGGTCAGCCGAGGGCCATAGCCCGGAAGTCACAGCCTCGGAGGCTAATGACCGATATGCCATAGCCCAGAGGGTGATGGCGGTTGGTGTGAACGAAGGAAGATCCCGAAGGGTTGGTTTTCGGGTAGTTGCCGAAACTCAGGGTGCGTGCTATGCATGTGGGCCACTGACGGTTTGAACTATGCACTAATCACGTCCCAAGCGTCTACGCCGACGTCCAGCCGACGACCGAGAAAATTGTATCTAAGATGCACTTTTGATTAAGTAGCCAAGTACCTAGGATAAAGTAGATAAGCAGGGTTACTCTTATTCCACGAATTGTGAAGTTCTAACTTTAACATTTGTTATGAAAAAGCTCTTTAACTTCTGCTCATGGAAGAAGATCAAATTTTAGCCTTGTGAAGAATGCTTTTATATTTTAACCCCTATTCGCTAGATGTCTCACCATCGTGTCCAAGCACGTTGGAGCCTCAACGGATCGGGTTTGGGGGATTCCCAAGTCAAGCTCGAAAAACTTAGCCATTTACATAGCGAATAGGTTAACATAGAGATTAAGTGATAAACGGCGGAGCTCCGAGCTCTTATGCACAGTATCTTGCTAAGTCACGATCAGTCTCAGCCCTAGGCTGCCTCGACAGGGAGCATGCCCTTACATCGAATAGTGTCAGAGGTTACCGTCGTGTTTAGGCGGATAGATAGTGTATGAGTTCTCGGGGAGGCTGTCGAGCCACCGAATAGTTGGAGCATACTCAATAGACTTCCTTTCGAGGAACCCGACCATAGCCGATCGGGGATGCGTAGCTCAGGGCAGACCATGAGCGTAGCGAAGGAGTTACTGAGTGTGCGTAGGCTACCCAAGGGTTCGAGAGAAAGATGAAACGGAGAACGAGCAACAACTGAAGGCATGACCCTGCAAAACATAAATGTTTTAAAGAAAGAGTTTAGTTTAGAAAACTTATTTGCGGAAGAGTTGAATCGGTGCAAGAACTTCCTGTTTCATGAGTTCGGCATCTTCTTCCCGCTACGAAGTCGGCGAGGAAGAAAACCTCCATCGCACCGCTCGGATCGACCAAGATGTGCCCCTACCTAGCGCACCAACTATCGATGAGTGGTCGATCAGTCCTCCAAAGAGGCTACCCAATGAGGTGAAAGAGTGGTTGGGAACATCTATCGAAAGGGCGCGATGGTCGACTCAAGAGAGAAAGTGAGCCAGAGAGATTTTATACAGGTTCGGCCCTCCCAGAGGATAACAAGCCTACGTCTTGTGTTCTTTGTTGGGGTGGAGTATGAAACAGAGTACAAGGATCTGAGTTCTTGAGGCTCTAAAGATTAGATGTAGCTTCCAAAGAAACGATCCTCCCTCCCCGCGGACCTGCCCTCCCTTTTATAGATCAAAAGGGCAGTTACAAGGGGACTTGGGGGGTCAAGAAAGCTAAGACTAAAAGTTAAAAAGCAAGTATAAACAACATCTGAAAAGTACATAGAGATCCTCCCGGGTCCTGCGCTCCGTGGGTATCTCGCGCTCCATCCTGCCTTGGGATCCGTCCTCCGCAGGTACCTTCTGCGCAGTCTTGTCGGGTGACGTCATCTTCTATTGGGTTGTCATCTCCTTGTATTTTTCATGATCCTTGCGATGCAAGCCTTCCATCCCGAGAAGATCGAAGGTCGGGCTGAGGAGCCATAGTCGGGATAGGCCACTGGAAATGGGACAATCGGGAGGTCGGGGCTCCCGACCCCAAGGGGAGGTCGGACATCTAACCCCCTCCCAAGGACTATCAGTTCGACTTTAGCTGATCTTAACTCTGTTCCGTGGATTACCCCGAGGTGATACTACTTGTCAAAACTTGGTTTCGGCAATAGAAATTGGGGGTGCAGTCAAGATCGCCAAACACGATGGGTTAAGTGGAAATAAAGGTTTAGACAGGTTCAGGCCCTCTCGTGAGGTAATACCCTACTTCTGTTTTGGGGATTCGATCCGCCGAGTGTATATTGATCTCACGATCTTGTGTATTGCATAAATCTGATATCCTTCAAGAGACGCCTCTGCCCTCCTTATATAGTCTCAGAGGGCAGGCTTACAAGTCGGAAACCCTATCATATTCTAAGTCAGTTTCCTCTTACCAAACTACGACTATGAGCCGTTGCCTTATCTGATCGGCAACGTAACACCCAAGTCATAGCCGGTTTACATAATCATTAGGCGTAACCTATCCCTATTACTAGTCGGACAAGCTTGCCATGAGGGAATCCGATTGCCATAATCTCCACAGTAGCCCCTGAGTCCTTCGCAATCGACGAGATAACTTTGCCCCGGACCAAAATAACACTCGGCCAAACAACTCCTTGGCCGAGTGCTTCTGGTGCCGAGTGGTTCCATCATCTCTGCCTGAATCTCCCGAGTGCTCTGTCATCTGATAAAAAGACTGTGAAGGGCTGAAATTATCTCAAAAAATTCTCAAAAATAAATATCTAGGTGCATCTCCTCATGCACCTAATAAGGTGTAGCCCCCGACTATGTGGTTAGTCAAAAACAGACTAAGCATATAGTCAAGAACTATAAAAAATCATACTCATATTAATGCTTAGCTCAAGCTAAAGCAATCATATAAAATCATATAACACATCACTCGGCAAACTCATGCTTATCCGAGTAAATTTGCCCGAGTCGTCTCGGAACAAATAATTTAATCAGCCCTCATGGGTAAGAAATCAATTCACTCGGCAAGCTCATGCTTATCCGAGTTGATTTGCCCAAGTCATCTCGGAACAAATAGCTCAATCAACCCTCATGGGTAAAAACACTTGGCAAGCTCATGCTTATCCGAGTTAACTTGCCCGAGTCATCTCGAAACAAATAATTTAATCGACCCTCATGGGTAAACAAATTTTTCAGTCATCTGAAAAATATGACCAAAATATTAAATAGCTCCTGCCATAATATTAGTCTTAATCTAAAAAGATCTTCGCCAAGGTGGAAAAATAGCATTGATATAATCATTTAATCAAATGCTTAAAAACCAAACAATTCCTGTCATCAGGATAGCCATGAAAAGCTTAACTGTTTGTCACCTTTCAAATTGCATCGTGCCAACTTCTCATGAAGTTGCACAAACTGCGGTATGAAAGGATTTTAAAGGTATTGGGCTAAATGACACGTGCATATTGCCAGGGCAAATCTGCTTAAGTCCATCCGCTTAAGTCCCTAAGGACATGCGTCAAGCCACACCTTAGTTGGGCCGCAAGTCTCTCACGGGCTCGGCCCAATCGCAAGATGACTTAGCAAAAACCCTCAAGTCTTTTTACGAAGCCTCGAAGTCATCCCCGCCACTTCGTCTTCCCCAAAAATTTCCTCTTTCGCGTCACTATCACAAGCTCTCCTCGGAGAACCCTAAACTCGTGCGCGCCCAAATCCAATCATCTAGGAACTCTCGTTCCACCACAAGCCATCTTCCGCATCCAGCCTCCAAGATTCCCTTGACGAATCCCTATTTCCCGTGCCAGATCTGCTTCCCCCAAATCGCATCCATTGCGGGAGAGAAAGAAATCCCCTTCGAGCAATGGGCGACCTCGGACGTCAAGGAATCGACTCTCCGAGAGATGGTGAAGAATGGAGTTCTTTCAGCCAAAGAGATTATCGGTGGCGCCGGCGGCGGTGAGGAGTTCCCCACTCCAAACACCGGTGAGATCGTCGTTTTACCTCTTTTTCTACGTGGCTTCGGCCTTCCCACCTCTGATTTCTTTCGGGGCCTTCTTGAGTATTACGGTCTTCAACTCTATCACTTGAATCCCAACTCGATGCTTCACATTGCAATCTTCATCCACGTCTGCTAAGCTTTTCTTAGCATCCTTCCCCACTTCCAACTTTTCCGCTACATGTTTTATCTTAAGCCACATCCAAACAAGGATGAGCCCTGCGTCGTTGGTGGGGCCGGCTTTCAACTCCACGGAACTCTCCACAGAGATTATTTCTCTCTCCCCTTGAAATCTTCCAACAAAGGATGGCATGCGAACTGGTTCTACATCTCAAATCTTGAACCTAGTTTGCCCAACTTTGTCGGCCTTCCTCCAGTTCCAAGGCCTAACTGGAGCACTGTGCCAGTAGTTCAAGATAGGGATGAGTCAAACAAGCTCTTGGCCAATATTCTTGAAATGAAGAAAAAGGGCCTTCCGAGAGAACAGATCACTCGGCACTTCATCAAGAACCAACTGGCACCTATTAAAGAAAGATCCAAGCCTGCATTTGAGTATGAGGATGAAAGGGACCTCAATCGGGAAGACCATGATTCCTTGAGCTACGAGACCCTGAAGACTCGTATGTACAAGATCTTTTCTTCTAGGATCGCGGTTGAGCGCAGCCTTATGCTGTCGGTTCTCCCATACAACTTGTACCGTCCTCCTCCTCCGGTAAGCTGACTCAACTTCTTTAATGTCTTTCAATCTTAATATTGCATCTCTTCGTGTATAAAGAATCTCCCTTGTAGGAAAATGCTTCCATCATCTCTAAGTCGTACAAGGTGCATCATGATGATGCGCCAGCTCAGCCTGCCAAGAAGCCAGCCGGCGGCGTCAAGATTAGGAGTGATCCAGTCGGCAAAAGGGCTGCTGCCGATGAGGATGTCAGCAAGCGGGCGAGCAAAAGGAGGCTGGTGATCGATGATTCCGATGATGATATTCTAGCTCCTCAAGCCGAAGCAACCCCTCCGAGGCCATCTCCCAAATCCGCACCTAAGATTCGCCGATCCATCAGGTATGTCTCATAATTGAAATCATGTCCTCATTGAAAAATCTTTCTGCTTTTGTCCCGATTGTTCCCATCTTTTTTCTTGCAGGAAGCCTCAGAACATAGACCCCACTGGGCAGAGTGAGGGCTCAAAGCCATCTGCAGCGGCCGAAGAAACAAAGCCCGTAGAACAAGAAGCTCAGGGCCCTCTCCCGAGTGAGAGCGCTCCAAGTGAGAAGTCCCCACCTCCCAGTGAAGATATCCCTGGAGGAGCTCCCGACCGCGCCCAGAAACCCCTGAAACCGCCTAAGCAGAAGAAGATATCCCGATCGCTGCTCAAGGCGCCCGATCGAATGCCGTCGGGTGCTAACCAAGAAGAAAAAGGCAGCCGGGAGGTACCAGTCGAGGACTCGGCCGCCGAAGCTGGTAAGCTCCAAAGCAGTCTTCTGTCTTCAGTCTTCAATATGTCTTTTCTTTGTCTTCATTTGTCTTCTTCAAATCGATCAGTCAAAGAAGAGGAGATTCCCAGGCTGCGATCTTCAGAGACCTGGATCCCTCCGATCAAAATAGAGTGGCGCGACTCCGAGGGTTTGAAGCAGGGCATCATCTTGAATAAACAGAAAGAAAATGAAGAAAGAGATATGCTTGTGGATAGCCTTAATGAAGCTACCCGGCTGCTAAATGTAAGCATCGCTAATCTCTGTCATAACCTCATGGTTTCTTTTAGTCGACTAACTCTAAACTCGCGTGCAGAGAGTATATTGCCGATCCATGGCCAAGTCTGACGCCCTTGAGAAACTGGTCCCCCACTTGAATTTCCTGGAGAACATCCAGCAGGAGCTCAAGGCCACTCGGGAAGAGGCTGAATCAAGAGAGGCTGCCCTGCGGAGAGAGATTGCCACGCTCCGGGAAGAGAACCTTGACCTCCGGGGTTCAGTCGGGAGTAAGTTTAATCACCTTGGTCTCTTTATGCCTCTGTTTGTAGTCTGTCTTGATCTTGACGTCAGCAAATTTTCTTGTTGCAGAGAACTCGTCAGAAGTCCACATACTCCAGACCCAGCTGGAAGAGGCCAATGCTAACAAAGCTGAGTAAGAAACTGAGTTTGAAGGTAAATTCTATCAAGATAGCATTCATCATTTTGCTTCATCTTCGAGTGTCTGTGTAATCATATGTCTCTTGCAGCTTATAAAGTCAAAACTCGAGCGCAATTTGATGTCTTCGTTGAAAGGGTCCGAAGAGCAGAAAGCGTAAGGGACGATATTGCTAATGCAGCCACACTGATCCTCTTGTCGCTGTTCCAGCATGGGCTTGGGACCAGCTCACTGGATGCCGTCGAGGTCTTCGATAAGCTCAGGAGGGCCCCGGAACAGTACATAGCAAACATCTCAGAAGCGGCCACCATGGGAGCACGCTTCGCTCTTGCGCAGGCCAAGTCACTCTATCCTCGGATAGATATTGACTCAGTCAGGGAAGGCTTTGCCGACGGCACTTCGGATGAGCAGGCCTTAGAGTTGATTAGTGAAGCACAGGAGTCGGCCAAAAAAGTAGCTACTGATGTAGTTAACAACTTCCGATCTTGATTGTTTTGCAAACTTTGTATGTAACTTCTGGTGTGAACTTGTAAATATTTAGTTTATTTATGTTGATGTCTTGATCCAAGTCTTTATATCAAATTTCTTAAGTAATTTTCGTCTGACTGCCATCAAGCCTAAGCCTGATTAGGTCATCACAAAATTCTCAGTCCTTATCTATTGAACTCGAATCAAAATATTAAACAATGATAAACCAAATATAAACAAGTTGTCAAAGAAAACCATGCTTTATTGACACATGTATAGCCCCCGACTGTCAACTCAAGAAGTCATCTTGCTTGAGGTTGGCAGTCGAAAATAACATGAAACTTAAGCATAGTATTGTCGAAGATGTTCGATATTCCAGGAGTTCTCCACCATAGATCCATCTTCACGTTTTAGTCGATATGCTCCTGGCCGAGTCACCTCAGCAATTATGTATGGTCCTTCCCATAGTGGAGATAATTTGTGACGATCTTTGGTGGTTTGAATCTTGCGTAGAACCAAATCGCCGACAATGAAGGCTCACGCCCGAACATTGCGACCATGGTATCATCTAAGTCCTTGAAGATATCTTGCCGACTGGATCAAGGCTGCCTCACGGGCCTCTTCCAATTGGGTCAGGTCATCCACTCGGTCTTGATCATAGCGCTCATCGTTGAAACTGCGGACTCGAAGAGACTCATACTCCATTCATTTGGCAACATGGCTTCTGCCCCATAAACCAGGAAGAAAGGAGTTTGGCCGGTGGCCCGACTGGGCGTAGTCCATAGGGACCATAAAACCGAGGGCAGCTCTTGAACCCACTTGCCGGCATAAGGATTTAGCATGTCGAACACTCGGGCCTTGATGCCTTGGAGAACCATGCCATTGGCGCGCTCAACCTGTCCATTGCTTCTAGGGTGTGCGATTGATGCGTAGTAGATTTTGATGCCAAAGTCTTCATAGAATTCCTTGAAAATGCCCCCAGTGAATTGAGTTCCATTGTCTGTTATAATTCTGTTTGGGACACCAAACCGGTGCACGATGTTGAGGATGAAGTCTCGTGCCTTGTCAGCGGTGATCGTAGCAACCGGTTTAGCCTCGATCCACTTGGAAAACTTGTCGATCGCGACGAACAGATGTGTGAATCCTCCCGGAGCCTTCTTGAAGGGGCCGACCATATCCAAACCCCATACCGCAAACGGCCAAGATAATGGAATCGTTTGCAGCTCTTGGGCTAGAACATGGCTCTGCCGAGCAAAGAACTGGCAGCCCTCACACGTGCGAACCACTTTGTCAGCATCAGAGATCGCCGTAAGCCAGAAGAAACCTTGTTTATAGGCTTTGCCAACAAAAGTGCGTGTCGCCGCGTGACTTCCGCATACGCCCGAGTGGATATCTTGGAGTAGTTGTCGTCCTTCCTCGGGCGTGATACATCTCCTTAGGACTTCAGAAGGGCTTCTTTTGTATAATTCGGAGTCGACCATGACATAGCCTTGACAGCGACATCAGACTCGTTCCGCCTTATCCCGGTCTTCCGGCAGCTCTTGCTGAGTTAAAAATTTGATAAGCGGTGTCCTCCAGTCGGCGTCGAGCATGGCGACTTGGTTTGTAGCTTGCTTGTTGGGAGTTGGTTTTGCTACAATAGTCGGCTCATAGAGATGCTCTACGAAAACGTCTGTTGGAGCGGCTTCTCGCTTGGACCCGAACTGCGCCAACTCGTCAGCTGCCTCCTTGTTATGTCTCAAGACATGGGATAGCTTCAAGTTTGCGAATTTCTTGCCAATAAGCTTCCATGGTGTCGTTTAAAACAGGACCAGTCTTTCATCACCTGGTTGACAACCAGCTGGGAATATCCTTTCACAACCAACCGTTGTATCCCGAGTGAAACAGCAAGTCACAGGCCATGCAGCAGGGCTTCGTACTCGGCGACGTTGTGTGAGGCGGGGAATATGAAGAACATATCGCAGCCTTTCTCCAGTCGGGGAGATCAGCACGACTCTCGCTCCCAAGCCAGTGATCCTCTTGGATCCGTCAAAGTGCATGATCCAGTATTGCAGGTCTCCCCTAGGTACGTCTTCTTGTTGTTCGGTCCACTCGGCCAGGAAATCCACCAGGGCTTGTGACTTTATGGACGTCCTTGCCTTGAAAGTTAAGTCTAGCGGCATCAGCTCCAGAGCCACTTTGTGATGCGTCCAGTCGCCTCCCGGTTATGGATGACATCGCCGAGTGGAAAAGAAGTGACGACGGTGACCGAGTGACCTGAAAATAGTACGCCAATTTCCTCGTGGTTATCAGAACACCATATAATAATTTTTGTACCTGGGGGTAGCGAATTTTGGCTCCTGCCAACACTTCACTAACAAAGTAGATTGGCCTTTGAATCTTCTGGACTCGTCCTTCTTCCTCACGTTCAACAACGAGAACTGTGCTGACCACCTGGTGAGTTGCTAAGACATACAATAGCAGGGGTTCTTGAGGCTGAGGGTAGGCCAGGACGGGCGGCGTTGTGAGAAACTCTTTGAAATCTTCAAAGGCTTTGTGGGCTTCCGTGGTCCATTGAAAGTCATCGGTTTTCTTCAGTAACCTGAAAAAAGGTATGCCTCGCTCGCCGAGTCGGGAGATGAATCGGCTTAGCGTCGTCATGCAGCCAGTGAGCTTCTGGACATCTTTCTGGTTACTCGGGGGCTTCATATTCAAAATAGCGTTGATTTTCTCTGGGTTTGCTTCGATGCCACGATGAGATACCATGAAACCGAGCAGTTTGCCTGATGGTACGCCGAATGTGCATTTCTCCTGGTTCAACTTCATTCTGAAGGCCCGAATGTTTGCGAAGGTTTCTTCTAAGTTAGCAATCAGGTCTTCCTTCTGCTTGGTTTTGATGACGACATCGTCGACGTAAGCTTCCACGTTTTTCCCGATCTGCGTCTGAAAACATCTCTGGATCATGCGCTGGTACGTGGCTCTGGCATTCTTCAGACCGAAGGGCATCGTGATGTAGCAGTAAGCTCCAAACGGCGTGATGAATGATGTTTTTAGGTAGTCGGATTCCTTCAAGCTGATCTGGAGGTAGCCCGAGTAACAGTCCAGAAAACTCAGGAGCTGGCAGCCGGCTGTTGAATCTACAACTTGGTTGATGCGAGGCAATCCGAATGGATCTTTAGGGCAGGCTTTGTTGAGACCGGTGTAGTCAACGCACATGCGCCATTGCCCTGTCTTCTTCCGGACCAGGACTGGGTTAGCTAGCCAGTCGGGATGGTAAACCTCTTTGATGAACCCGACGGCTAGGAGTTTCGTGAGTTCTTCCTTGATGGCATATTTTTGATCCTGAGCAAAACGGCGTAATCGTTGTTTAATAGGTTTCGCGTCATCTTTGATGTGTAAAGAGTGTTCGATCACCTCCCTAGGAATTTCAGGCATATCAGATGGTTTCCAAGCAAAAACATCTTTATTATTTTGGAGGAAGGTGACGAGCGCGCTTTCCTATTTAGGATCTAGCTCGGCGCCGATTATAGCGGTTTTGGAAGGATCCGATGGATCAAGGGAGATTTTCTTCGTTTTGGCGTCGTCTTGTCCCGACTTGGCTATCTTCTTCATAGGGATTTCACCCTCTTCAGATGTTGATGCAGCCAGTCGGATTTCTTCTTGGACACGTGATCTCTCACGAGATTGGATCATATCGCAGCTTTCTTTTATCGCAGGTGAAGGCTTGTTTGACGTCGCTGCATAGAGTAATGACACCATTGGGGCCGAGCATCTTCATGCAGAGGTAGGTGTAGTGTGGTATCGCCATGAACTTGGCGAGGGCAGGCCTTCCAATGATTGCGTGGTAGGCCGTTTCGAAGTCGACCACCTCGAAGGTGATGTTCTCCGTCCGGAAGTTCTCTCAAACTCCGAAGGTGACTGGAAGGGCGATGTGCCCGAGTGGCGTAGATGACAGCCCTGGGATGACTCCGTGGAAGGGGGCTGAACTCGGCTTCAGTTCTGATCTTGGGATCTGCATCTCGTCCAGCGTCTTGGCAAATAGGATATTGAGGGTGCTGCCCCCATCAATAAGGACGCGCTTGAGCTTTATGTTTCGGACCACCGGGTCTAGTACCAGGGGATACCGCCCCGAGTGAACCACTCGGTCAGGGTGATCCAAGCGGTTGAACGTGATGGCTACCTCCAACCATCGTAGATATTATGGGACTTCGGGTTGTGCCGCGTTGACTTTGCGGTCAGTCAGCTTTTGCTTCCTCTTGGACTCATAAGCCTGCGGCCCCCTGAAGATATGATTCAGCTCGCCTACGGGGTCTTGAAAAGGCTCTGAGTTGCCAGTTGGGTTGTTCTTCTTGGTTCCCGATGGACCGGCTTTGTCAGTTGGCTTCTTGTTTAGTTGTGCTGCATATTGTTCGGCGAATTGCTTGTAGATGAAGCAATCCTTGGCCGCATTCTTGTGATTTGGATGATGCGTGCACTGAGCGTTCATGATCGTGTCGTAGGCCGCAACCCGGGGACGACGTTGGGAGTTGGACGTTGTAGCAACCAGGTCCTCGGGCCGGCGCTTGCGATCTTTCTGGCCATGAGTGTTATTGCCGTTATCCTTCTTAGGATGTCGGCTTCCTCCCGACTGATTGTCGTCCCTTTTGTCGTGCCGATCCTGTCGTGCCGCCTTGATCGCGTCGTTGGATTTTGCGTAGGAGTTTGCTGTTTCGAACATTTGTTTCACCGTCTTCGGTGGCTTACGGCAAACTTTCCAATGAGCAACTCGTCACGGACACCCTTCTGGAAGGCGGCAATTATGATGTCGTCAGTGATGTTGGGAATCTTGTTGCGCTTTTCCGAGAAGCGTCGGATGTAGTCCTTCAGCGGCTCGTCTGGTTTCTGGATGACGTTGTAGAGATCAAAGTGGGTCCCAGGTCTTTCAAAAGTGCCCTAGAAATTGGCGATGAAGTGGTCCCGGAGCTCACTCCATGAGCTAATTGAGCCTCTTGGCAAGCTCGTGAGCCAGTTCCTGGCTGAGTTGGCGAGGGCAACAAGCAAATAATTGGCCATGGCCTTGTTGTCTCCTCTTGCTGCGCGGATGGCGCGGGTGTACACGGTCAGCCACGACTCGGGGTCGGTCTTTTCGTCGTACTTCTCGATTCCTGTGGGCTTGAAACCACTCGGCCAATCCACTCGGCGCAGGTCCCGAGTGAACGCGGGCACTCCGTAATCGTTGCAGTCGGGCGATCTCCTATGGTCTTCATAGGAGCGCTGCTCACGCTCACAATGGCGTCAGTCAAGGACTTCCCATAGATCACTCGGCGGGGTTCTTTGTAGGCTGCTACGGTAGTCGGAGTTGTAGCTCGGCGGATCTGATCGTGGACGGGTGGTCGTCCATGTCGTTTTTCGCGAGAGTCGGCCGATTGCTCTTGATACCTTCGTGTTGTCTCGTGGTGGGGGTCTCTTGACCTAGTGGCCGTCTTGGCTTGCTCGGGCCTCCTGTAGTCCTTCAACCGTAGCGACGGAAGTCAGCTTCCGTCGGGTGTTTCAGCGACGGACTCAGTCGACCTTCGTGCTGAGGTGGAGGGAGAGCAATTGGCTATGGCCACGACGATGGTCTGGATCTTGTCCAGGATTGGTGTTACCATAGCGGGTGCCGCTTCGATAACAGTGTCGAGGAGGGTGAGGGCGGCGACGGCGTTCTGCTGAGGCGTCTGGAAGATGTTGGTGTTGTCGACTCGTGTCTGAAGTATGGCCTCTCGAGCGGATCGCCCAGTCGCCCTCAGGTCTCACTTCCTCCTGTCGGCTTCTTCCTTGCGTCTATTCTCCTCCTCCGCCAGCTTGCGCTCCTGTTCAAGCCTGGCTTGTTCTTCTTCCGCGATTCTGCGGGCCATGGCTAAGTCGGTCTCAGCCACTTCAGCCATGAGGATGTCGAAGCACTTTGGCTCGTAGTCTTTGTCGAAGTCGGAGTCGTTGGCCTCGTCCGTGGAGATGCCGTAGAGGTCGTCGAAATCTGAAGAGATGAGGTATTCATCGAGTTCCGTGGATGAGCATGATCCAAATGGTTGGAGGATGACGACAACTTCCCTTGAGCCCGGACCGCTTGAGTCTGGACCGTTCCAGTCCGGGTCGTAGCTGGATGTCGATGGTTCTCCCGAGTGAGTTGATTTTGACTCTGAAGAAAGGAAATTGCAATAGATCTCTGCGGCGTTTGGTAACCCAAACAGTGCCGAGAGGGTTTCGCCTCCCGAGTGGATGAATCCCAACTCGGAGGTTAAGAAGTTGCGGTAGGTCTCAGCGTCGTTTGGTAATCCGAACGGCACCGAGTGGATTCCTCCTTCCAAGTGGATCGATTCCAGCTCAGAAGTTAGAACGTTGTAGTAGATCTCAGCGTCGTTTGGTAACCCGAACGGCGCCGAGCGGGTTCCCCCTCCCGACTGGTCCGAATCCGAGTCGGGAAAGGAGAGCTTGTCAAATCTTTTGGCGGCAAAGTCGTCGACGCCTGGTGAAGATCCCATCGCGCTTGTCGACGAGATGAAGAAGGAATCTTGACGCGCGGGCCCTTACCTGGCGCGCCAACTGTCGAAACTTGGTTTCGGCAATAGAAATTGGGGGTGCAGTCAAGATCGCCAAACACGATGGGTTAAGTGGAAAAAAGGGTTTAGACAGGTTCAGGCCCTCTCGTGAGGTAATACCCTACTCCTGTTTCGGGGATTCGATCCGCCGAGTGTATATTGATCTCACGATCTTGTGTATTGCATAAATCTGATATCCTTGAAGGAACGTCTCTGCCCTCCTTATATAGTCTCGGAGGGTAGGCTTACAAGTCGGAAACCCTATCATATTCTAAGTCGGTTTCCTCAATCTTACCAAACTACGACTATGAGCCGTTGCCTTATCTGATCGGCAACATAACACCCAAGTCATAGCCATAGCCGGTTTACATAATCATTAGACGTAACCTATTCCTATTACCAGTCGAATAAGCTTGCCATAAGGGTATCCGATTGTCATAATTTGTACACTACTGTTGTTTGAAGGTTGTCCTGTTCACAGCCAGTAGTTCATGACCTCCTTGTAAGGGCTAAGTTCTCGTGGTGGCTTGTTCCTTGCTGTGCAGTTGTAGGTGTTGGCTGCAGCAAGCTGTTTTGGCAACTCAGTTGTTAGAACCTGAATTGTCATGTTTTCCTTTTTTTTTCAGTTTTTGTTTCAGACTAGGTAGTATCTGTCTCATTTCTAGTAAAAGAAATGGGGGTCTCAGGCTCTAGATTAAAAAAAAATCCCTTCTCCAGCTGCAGCACTACAAGCCAAAACATTCTTCCGACGAGTGAGCAACAACAAAAAATACTTTCATTTAGATTGCCAATCGTTTTTTTTTGGTGCTTTTTTTTGGTGGGGGATGGTCGATTCTGCTTTTAAGTCCTCCATTAGACATAACATAAGTATTTTTGTCAAACTTTTTACTAATAATATTTTTTTCAAACTTTGACAAACATTTGTAGAGAAGAATAATCAAAAGAACTGAAAAGCCAACTATGGCATATATTAAAAGGCATAGCTATTACGTTGCTTTTAAAATTTATGCATGACATATGTCATGAAATACCTAAAATACTTCAAAGAATATTCAATCAAAATTGAATTACAATATTAGGTGACGACTCCATCACTATCAAAGATATACCGATTTAATATCTTAAATGTGCTCATAGTCATACTATGTGTGTGCACGTGTATATAAACATCAGCATTTGTGGTATGTTAGGGAAAAATGGGCTTACTCAAATACGCTCATTGGCTCAGATCAGATGCATCGCTCTCATGCTTTGGGCCCTCAATTTTAAACCTCCAATGGCCCAAAAGCCACCGAACCCGCTAGATGACACCCAGCACAAAGCCAGATCGTCAAAAAGTCCCCCAGAACCCAGGCAAAACAGCATCTTCATACCCTCCAACATACCGTAACTACCCTCAACATCTTCGTGTTACCCCCACGTCACCCAGGGGCATAACCGTCCATTCGTAGGGCAATCGGTTTTACTAGCCGTTACTTTACCCCTCCATGCCGGGTTCAAATTCGAATCACCCAGCCCACCAAATCCCCCCCTGAAAACTCGTCGTAATCAATCGCCTTCTCTTATCTCCCCCACGAGTGAAATCAGTAGCAATCACCGCCTGCATCCTCAGCTTGCAATGGAAGCGAGATGCGGGGGCCTCGCCGTCGTCGCCGTGCGGCGGCCGCTGCAACCGCGGGACACCAACGTGGTGGCCTCCCCTGCTGCTGCTGCTGCCGTGGTGCTCGCCGGGAAGGCGGCCAAGGCGAAGGCGAAGGGGAAGGGGAACGGGAACGGGAAGGCGAGGGCGGCCGCGTCTCCGCCGTCGGTGAGGTCGTACGCGAAGGTAGGGGGCTGCAGGGTGGAGTTGAGGGAGGTGTCGCTGGCGGAGGAGCTGGAGAAGGCGCGGGAGCGGCGGGGCCGGCTGCGCGCGGCGAGGGAGGTGACGGAGAGGACACTGGAGGAGCGCGCGGCGGCGCTGCGGCAGGAGACGAGTGAGTGGGAGCGGCGGGCCGACGAGCAGCGGCGCCTCGTCGCGGAGCTCATGCGGCTGATCGGCATGCCGGAGGTCAGTCTCGTACTCTCGTTCGTCTTTCCTTTGACGCTCTTGCCTCGCGAGAAACGCCCATGGGCTCGATTTAGTTCGATTCAGCTTGGCTTGCGTGTTATTGTCCGATGCTGATGACTATTTATCGTTCTCGATATTTCCTTGACAGGTTAACACGCCTGTGGAATCACTGAGATCGAAGGAAGAGAGGAAGAGAAAGGAAGGGATTGTGCATTCTGGTTCTCTGGTAAATTCTTTCATTCCCATTAGATTCACTGAGAGACAGCCTTTCAAATTTTCTCTGTTATTAATGGTACTTTGTTGTTTGTACTACAAAATTAGTTTGAGAACAACTCAGGATTTGATACCTTGTCGAGCGAATCAAGTGCTCTGCATTCTAATTTGGTGCACACGCTGTTGTTGTTGTAGGATACTGCATCGTCATTGCAGGATGATATTAGGGAGAATTGCTGTGATCGGGAATCGGAGGGAACAACGACTGAAACTAGCTGTTGATTACTGTTCCGTCCAACACTGTCAACTCCTTTTGCAGATGGCTCGCGAATGAAATCAAATGTCTTGTTTGAGATTTCTGTTTGTAAATTTTCGCTAATTTTGTTTGGGTAAGAGCAAAGTGGTCTGCAAATTTTGATACTATTCGTAACTGAGGTAAGTCGATTCTGATTGTTTCTTTTCTATTTACTTCACAAAGAAAACCAATTTCATCACATCCATCTGTTTTATGGTAAGTCAGCTGATTGGGTTTAGACCTACTACTCTACTGGTGAGGAATTTTTTTATTTTAAATTTTATTTATTAAAATATTTACAAAAATAATTTCCGATTTACAAAAATTATAAAACTAGTCGTCTATCGCCTTTTGGGAGGGCGATTTTTAAAAATTACTTTTTCAGAGGACGATTTATCCGATGTGGCAAACGACCGTTGATCCTCGCCTAACGGCCGACCAGGGACGACGAAAAGTTGCAGGCGGCCTCCTACAGCCAAAAATCATCCCCTCTTAGAGAGCGATTTTTTGTTGTAGGAGGCTACTTACAAAAAGACTGGGAGGTGGTTTTTGAAAAGACTGAGAAATAGCCTTTTTGAAGGTGATTTTTGTGGCTTTTTTTTAGGTAGCTCCTCGCACACTGAAAAAACGCCCTTCTAAAGGGCGATTTTTGGTTGTAGGGGGCACCTGCAAAATGCCCCTTTTCGGTTGCCGACCGTTAAGCGAGGGTCAATAGTCGTTTGCCACGTCGGATAAATCGTCCTCTGAAATGGCGATTTTTAAAAATTGTCCTCTCAGACAGCGATGAGCGACTAGTTTTGTAATTTTTTCAACTCGAATATTGTTTTTGTAAATATTTTAATAAATAAAATTAAAAATAAAAAAAATTCTACTAGTGAGTGGGATATATGTTCTGTGGACCATCTCCTGTGGTGGGTTTAGCCGGTATTTATTTTCCTTTTTGTCGGGCCATGTCCCATCCCTTTCAGCCCAACTGACCAGCTTCTTGGCCCAACTGCTGAAGTGTTGACTGGTGAGACTTCAAGTCTGGAACTCGTATGCCAGGCCTGATTAAATCTGTGGTGGGTTTGCCTCCAGGATTAGATTCTAAGGGGATAGCTTGGGCACAACAACGGCCTCCTCGTTGTCCATGAGCTCAGCCTCCACCCCGACCTTGGGCCCCAACCTCGCTGCTGTCTTCCTCCCTTGATCTGTCCTCCTCGCTTTCCTCAATTGTGTGCATCATTGAGGCCGACAATGCATACAAGGGAAGGGTCAGCTGGCAAGGCAGTGTCTAGACGTAATCCGGAGGAAGCTTTTACTCTGATTCAGTGCTTTGTTACCTCGAGGTACAAGTACCGTGAGGTACTGATCGTAATCCGGCCGTCGATCCCTCGGGGGTATGATGGGCAGTGAACGAAGCGAATCTCGCACGCGCCCTGTGGTCCCAACTCCCAAGTGCGAAATAAGCAATGTGATAGGAAAAAGAAGGAAACGAAGGCCTCGGCGACCTGCCACTATCCTCATGCGCAAATCGCGACACCCATCATGGCCCCACCATCTACATGCCTTCACCATGACAGTTCGTATTAGGGAATTAGGGTTGAAGGCGGCCGGCGACCCAACAAACGGATGCGGTGATGCCATAACCCCGTCTGCGGGCCTGAGGCTGCAGTGGAGCAGAAGCCTCCAATTTCGTCTATCCCCTGATCATCGCCTCTAGGCTTGGAAAAATTATATTACCAAGTCAATAGGTGATGTCAGTAGAACTTACAAGAGATTGTGACATAAAATAGAAGCTTGTGTGTAAGAGAGATCGTTGGTTAGTGCAGATGCAATGTAGACCATATGTGGGTAATAAAAGAGATGGTTTCTTAACGGTGGTTACTTAACATAGGCTTTTATCGGTGTAAGAGAGAGAGAGTCGAGTAACATATATACGCTTATGTGGCAGAGATTGATTTTTTTAGATTGACGTTAATTTTGACAAGTTGGGAAGCATGCATGAAAGGCTACCAAACCACACAATTACCAAAGTTTATTAAAAATTTCGACATAATCTCCCTTGAATTCATGGATAAAAGCGGTTTATAAAAATGTTGATCACAAACACCATTGACACACATACAACAAAGGCAGCTTACAAGAAATAGCTTCACATCACATCACGACTTCAAACACTCATATACCGCAGCCTTCCAACAAACTCGGCTTAAATCACCCTAAAGACAGTGAAGAGGGTTCGAATATAATCATGGCTATCTTATATATTCATCAACCAAAAGGTGTGTTTTCTATGTAAGATTTACGTACTATATATTTAAACAAATGTTACTGCACAATGAATTTTGAATTTTGTATATTCTAGTTTGCAGAGGTATTTGTTTGGGTGAATGGAAGGACCGAGCACAAGGAATACATGGATGATCGAAGAAGTTGATTAGGGACCAACCCAAGACCTTTCTCATGTCTACTCCTACATCATTACGTTACTTTTGATACATACAAGACAAGATATATTATTCTGCATGTTTTGAATTCAGATTAGGAACTCCTGACAACGTCAACTTCAAACAGACCTAGCCGGTGATACAAAAGGACTCTCCTAGCCCATGAATACTTATTGGAAAGCTTATGGAGTCTACTTTTGAATGGTTTACATAAGCTTTCCAACAAGTACTCATCAGCCCTAAGATCTTTCTGGATCAGCGCCTAAGTCCGTTTGAAGATGATGCTAACTGGAAGCCTAAATCCAAATTCAGAACATGCGAAACTTCATCTCTTGCTGTGGTGATGTAGGAGTAGATTGATGTGGTGATGTAGGAGTAGAATGGAAAAGGTCTTGGGTTGGTCCCCAATTAATTTCTTTGATCATCCATGCATTTCGTTCTGTCGGTCTCCTTTCACTTCACCCAAGCAAGTATCTTTGCAAACGAGAACACACAAAAAATATGGTGTAGTAATGTTTGTTCAAATATATAATATGTAAATCTTACGTAGAAAACATACACCTTTGATTGATGAATACACGAAGATAATGATAATGATGCTATATTTACTCAAGGTATACATAGTTATGATGTACTACATATGTCCACTACTTATGCTACATTAGAGCAACCCACAGTGAAAACAATTGCTAAAATACCTTTGTGACAAAATAATTTGCTTATTATTTCTGATGATAAAGAAGAGTTGTGTGATGCTTTACTTATATTTATGTAACAACTAGTAAATGAACATGTTAGTTTTATAGTTGAATCACCATGCGTTAAGATTAAGCATGTTATTTACATTGTTAGCGAAAATGAAGAGCTTAGATTGCTATGTTTTTTAAATACCTAAGGGCTATATTCAATTTGATGATCCTTGTCCACTCAACTGTTTAGGAAAAATATGCTAGATCTAAATTGCTATGTCCTTCTCATGTGATTTTTATGTTATTGACAATTATAATAATAAAGGGAAGCATAATATAAATAGAGTTTATATTCATTCGAATTTAAATATACCTTTTTTTCATGCATAATAGCACCAAGCCGAGGACAGCTTGGATTCAAAAGAGAGGATGATGAGACCATGGCTATGCCAATTATTTTAGCTACAAGTAATCCTAAAAATTTATGGAGAGAAGCAAATAATTGTTTTATTTGGATTGAGACTTTGTCAATTTTGATGAAGCAAGAACTGTGAAAAAGGGTCGTGCAGTGAACCGTACGTGCAGACCAAGCTACATGGAATTATATCGATATGCTATTGATTATGGGATATTTTATATATTCTTGATTGAGTCATAGGTAATTAGCGGCCGTATTACCAAGGTAATTAGGGTCTTACATTACTTAGTCTTTTGGTGTATTATTCGTGCAAGTTGGGCTTTAGTCCGTTTCAGGTGGCTGGGCCTGCGTGCCACATATATACTCCACCCTAGTGAAGAAACGACTTTTCCGTGTGGGTCGAAAGACATCTTTCCATGTGAAAGGTCTGTCCGCACGTACAAGAAGGTCTGGAAAAAGACCATTTTCGCGTGCGGGCGGCCCGACTGCATGGGAAGATCGATTATCCTGTGCGGTCGGCTTAAGCGGCCCACACGGAAAGATCGATTATCCCGTGCGGTCCACTTTACCCGACTGCATGGGATAATCAATCTTTCCGTGCGGTCCGTTAAGTCGACCACATGGGAAGATTGCCTCTCGTACGCTTTATTTTATGTGCAAAGCTCTCTCTAGCTAATGTCCTCTCTCACCCTCTCTCCCTCTCCTCTCTGTTCTCTCTCTCTCCTCTCCTCTCTCTCAGTAATATTATTGGTCGATTGATCACATGCGCGCGTATATATATATTTCGCACAAGAAAAAAATATTTAATTATATTATTTCCTCATAAAAGATATAAATATATACATCATGCATGTTTATATACATATCAAGTTTCGTCTCGCAAATTACTGTAGTCTCGCAATTTACAAATGGTCTTTTTCCCACTCCCTAAGTCTTTTAAATTTATCGTTCATCGCAAGCTCGCTCTCCGGATCGTAGAAATCGCCCAAATGGTTGCAGACATCGCGACGAATGAAGCGGCAAATATCTGCAACCAAGTTGAGCATTATTCGATTGTCGAACCGGTTCGCTACAACTGGAGCGGACTCGATCTGTTTAAGAAAGAATATACATAGATACGATTAGAAAAATTATACAAGATCGATCTTAACATGTAGAAAGATATTTTCTCTGAACTTACTTGTTCAAACTTTGTAATGTACCTCTCGTAGATTCTTAACATCTCGCACATGTAGTAGCCGCATAGGCTAGTGCCTGGTGGTTGCTTATAACACTATGTTGAATAAAATTGTATATGTATGTCAATAGTTGAAATTAAACACAATATAAAATGTTGACATATAGCAGGCATATAATTACCGGCATTGTGTCTTCACCAGAAGCTTCTTCTTTTGTGGATCCTTAACCGGTCCACCGTTTTGTACATAATGTGTGTGTCCTCTATGTAGACAAAGTAATTGCTTCAGTCAATTGTTTATTCGAGAGTAACAACAGATAAAACTTATCAAATGGTACATGATAGTACTTACAAATTTAACAAGATGAGGAACTCTTTGAATGATTCCTCCTTGTAGTGTGCTGGATCAAGCACTACGGCCACGTGGTCCCGCGGATATACCAGAAAAAGTATGTAATGATCGCTGCGATAGAAGAGATATGTTAATTATAGGTGATATCGTAGTAAAATATCGGTTGTTCGGAAGAATATTACGTACCATAGCACATAAGGGACCATGAGGACATTTTTGTCTTTGTGCTCCAGCATAGCGTGGCCCAAGTAGAATGCTACTACGATCATCTTCTCTTTGTGCATTGCTTTGATGGTCGCGTTTCTTTGGGACTTTGTTTTGCCTTTGAGGGCATCGCAATCTGCATGAATATGAACCTCGTGTTCCGTCCAGCATATCCTTGTTGGGTTAATGTATCCAACTGGATAGTTGGTCTTCGACGCGTCTTGGAATTTCATCCTAAGGAATGCAGCGGGTAATTATTCAAAAGTTAGTTTGCAAATGAATTCATTAATGACATTAAGTGCGATTGATATTTACAGGCAAAACACAGCAATGAGATTTATATCCATTTTTTTTCCATCTTCAATAAAGCGTGAAGGTTGTTGAAATCTATGACCAGCATCCCATTTGGGCCACTGGTGAAAGCGTTATCCGGGACCTTCACGGTAATCATGCTGAGCCCCATTCCGGACGCCTTTAGGTACCAGTCGTGCATTAGCCTTATTTCCCATGGCATGTCTTCCATGACGTGCCACGGCAGGAACGGCTTACCATACTCTTACTTTGATGGCACTTCGTCCGAAGTCCAATTTTGCGAGTCCTCCGCTTGGTTTTTCACCGATTGTTGTGACTCGACAACTTTGGCGTTTGATCCCGCTTCTTGTCACCGCGATCTCCCCGAAAGCCTAGAACACTAAATTTCGCTCGTCTATAGCCATTACTTTCTTATCATAGGTTGATCTAACCATCTTTGGGATAAGCCGATGAGGTTCAAGCTTGCTCGGACTTGGAAAACTTGTTGTTTTCAGAAGAGGCCTTTGAGGTACCGCCAATGCTGACTGTGGTGTCGGAGGAGATTGGTGAATATCTTGGACATTCGTTGGAGGTTGTTCTGCGATGACTTCAGGGGCTGATAGCTTTGGCGAATCAGGACCTTTATCCTTAGGGGGGAGCAAGGTGGGGAAGGAGGCCGATTAGGTGGCGAATCGCCCCTGGTGAAGAAGGCGGTGCGGCGCAGCGAGCAATCGAGGAACCGGCTCAATGGGGATGCTTGAAGGTGGACCGACCGGCAGGATATCTCGTCGATGCCATAGAATGAACTGATTCACCGCATCCCCAAGCAATTCTATCCCTTCAGTTGCTAGAATATCTAGCTCTAAGCTGTTATGCTCTGCATGCACCTTGGCCACCTGCACCCTTGCATATTCCTCAGGGATTGGTGTGTTGTGAAATTATCGCCCTGGTATAGCAAGTTCTGTACCCACCTCCTTTCTCTTCCCGACCCTTCCTATCAGCACGAGGAGGCTGCACGGCGTCGGGCCAGTTATGGTATCTACTGGATAAGGTGCAGTGTCAACTGACCCGACGCTGCTGGGCATCTGTACCATGGGTTATTCGGATTGATGAAACAAGTTAGGGAAGGCTTGGCTATTCTGTGCAACAAGAGAGTAGAAATATTGTTCAACTTGTTTTGCTATCTTCTCTTCAAGTTTGTGTTTGTATCTGTCTCTTTTCTTGTAACTTGCAGTTTCCTCAGGAAACCCTTCTTTTCAACTTGTCCTTGACGATACACACCTTACTCGTCCAGAATGTCCGGGGTTGCCCAATGCAGCTGTCAACTGATCATGTTCCCTCTTGGCAATAAATTTCCCAGTCTTCTCTTTTTCCGCAATGTCCTTTAGACTGGTGGTCACATGCTCGATATCCGGATCCTCGAAAAGGATCTCTTCCTCGTCGGTGACCTGGCCCGTGCTCCGTGCCCAAACCCAGTTTTTGCTTCGTTCCTTTAGTGCATCTACAAGCAGAGGCTTTCCTTGGGTGACAAACTTTTCTTCGGTTGCTCGTCACTTCTCTACGTGGCCATCGTAGCAGCTAGAGCCCAATCAGTGCGGGTACTTGTTCTTTTTCGCGAGGTCAGACATCTTCTTCCTCCGCGCTAAAGCTTCAGGGCTTGTCATCTTCGCCACGAACCTATCCCATTCGACGGGTGTAATACCACCATAGTCTTCGAATGGAGACTTGTTCTTTTGCACGTAGTGAGTGTTCATGTCCGATTTTCACTGCCTCCGTCGATGCCCAATCGTTTTTAAGGCAAACACTTTTCCCACAGCCTCTGAACCAGGTGGATATACAAGCCACTTCTACAACTCGTTCCATATGAAGTTCTTCACGTTGTCATCCACCTGCTCCCAGGAATCTACATTTAAAGGACCATGGGTTCTGGATAGTTTTTCGTGTCTCATACATACACATCCGATCCATCTAAAAAATTCACAACATAAATTAATATTATATTGCCGGTGTTTTCTAAATAAACAAATTAAACTTAAATCCTACTTTATAACTAAAATCTCATTCACAGCAAATAATAATACTAAGACAAAATTAGGTACCAAAAAATGGTTCAATAAAATAACAAAATATTTGACCTACAAATTAAAAAATAGCTCAAAATGACAATTCAAACAAGTTTAAATATCTTCACATTCAAACGATAAAATTTTACAAAAACGGAAGCAAATGAAAGAGATGATCAAGCACGTTACCTTTTATATTGATTTTAATTGAAGATTTCAAGTCTAAAACCTCCCACCAAAAGAAATTGTCTATTATTGGAAAGAGAAACCGAGTTAAAAAGTTCAAATATATCTTCGCATTCAACCAATAAAAATTTTTAAAAATAGAAGTAAATGGAAGAGGAGATCAAGTATGATACCTTTTGTATTGATTTCAATTGAAGAATTCAAATTGAAAACCTTCCCCCTATAATTGCTCTTTTTTTGAGAGAGAAACACATGTTAAATGTGGTACTGTCGGGTTGGCAGCTGTTTTATGGTGCATCACGTGTGCGGTCCACTTAACGGCCCGTATGGAAAAATGTATTATCCCGTGTGGGTCCTTAAGTGGACTGTAGGGGATAATGCACCATTATCCCATGCGGACTGTTATGCGGTCCAACAACCGGCCCTTTCGGGACCGATTTTTTCAGGCGCGGTCACTTATGATCCGTCCTGAATCTATTGGGGGTCTCGTCTAGAAAAATCAAAACTGCAGTAGTGCCATGTCCAAGATCATGATTAATTTTGTTGTGTGATCGTCGAAGGCTGCCGCCGCCGAGACCTAGAGGATGCACGGCGATCCCATCCTGTATCTGTCTTCTGTGCCTAGCCTAGGGCATGTGCTTGTGTGTGATCAGGTGATTGAACCTGCATGTTGGTTCTTATTTCTTTCTCTGATCGTGGTTGAGAGAGCCACGGGTGGAGATTGATCTTCAGGTTTTGGATTGCATCAGTGCTGTAAGCTGAAGTCATTTTATCGTTTCTTCATAAATTCCTGCTACTATTAAGTACTGTTCCAGTTAATTAGTAGTATTAATCAATATATATTGATATTGGAAGTCTGTTCGTTCTATTCACGCACATATATATAGATATATTGAGACTATCTAGAATAATGGCTCCACAAATTTATGCTGCGCACAGTCGGATTTTACATCACATGATTGAAAAAAGTTGGATATATGCACTACGGGAAAGCCCATATTTGCCAAGTGTAAAATTGTTTGTCGAGAGCTTTATATCGGGCACTCAGCGAACAATCTATTAGCCGAGCGGGCTCTCGGTAAAAAAAACACTCAGGCAAAAAATACACTTTGCTGAGTGTTTACACTCGGCGAACAAAAACATTCGGCAAAAAGCCCTTTTGCCGAGTGCCTCCACAGGGCCCTCGGCAAAAGTACAATTTTGCCGAGTGCCAATAAGGGACACTCGGCAAAACAGTAACCGCTGTCAACGAACCATCCAACAGAGCCGTTTGTCAACATCTTTGTCGAGTGCCAGGGCTAGGCACTCAGCAAAATACCTTCTTTGCCAAGTGCCAGGGCTACGCGCTTGGTAAAATACCACCTTTGCCGAGTGCCTGGGTGTGGACCCCCGTTTTTGGAACGAAAATCTTTCGTGTTCATAGTACCATTTCCCTGGATTGAGTAGTTTGGTACCCACGAAATACAGTACTGAATAATCAGGTGCAAATGCACGAATAGTCTTACAACGAGATTATTACAATAATAGGCCCGAAGACAATGTCCAACACATAGGACCTCATGGTCCAGGTACAATCCAAAAGTAGAAATTAGATAAGGCAGTGGAATAAAGGCAGCGGCTTGTCGATTGCCACAGGCAACGACCGGAGACTAAGACCTAGTAAACGCCATCAGCTTCTTCGCCCTCCTGGTAGTAGGCATAGGGATCCTCCATTTCTTCATTCCTACCATCTGAAGGTTTGTGCGTATAGCAAGGGTGAGTACCAACCGTACTCAGCAAGCCAACACGGAAGTAATGCATATGATAGGGTCATTCAAGGAATGGCTGGTGTTCTTTTTGCATAAAGCCAATTTTCACAACTCTTTTCACAAGCCTAACAACTAGCCAAGTCAAGTTTTAGTTCCACAGTTCATTAATTCGGCGACGGTTCTGTCTACCAACCATCGTGATTCCAAGGATGGCTTCCCGCCTCCGGTTCGTCATGGTTTTCTGGGGAGTCCACCCCTTCTCGCATCTCGAGAAGTTGATCCACCAACGAATAAGAATCATCATGCAAACCCATCCCAGCATTTTAAAGTTTAAAGTCTAGCCAAGCGAAAGTCTTGTCACGATGCTCAATATCCGCGAGCACGGCTATTCGAATAGATTGATTCATTCACACTGCAGTGGATGTACACTTTACCCGTACTCCGCGACTGCCCAACAAATGAGCCTACGTCCCAACACATGAGACGGTCACAGCAAAGCCTTTCGATAACCTTACTTTGGCAGTACCCGCTCCATGAACTTAAGCCCTCATGCACTCTAGCCGTCATTTTCTAGCAGTGAGAGGAGTTCTGGCGCACCCGAGGTAAGGGGAGACTTCATTCATGAAGTTATAATAAATTCTAATTTTCCATCATCCCTTTCAAATCTCATCTCATACATAAGAACCACTATGCAAGGGTACCGTCTCCGCTCGGCTATCTACTCCGCTAGGTCTATACCCATTCGAGAAGTACGGTTGTGCGTTTTCCGGCTATCTCATGGCTCGGTCCTTAATTGACCAGGGTCGGCACTTGCCTTTTTCGGAATCCACCCAATTCATTCAACCGCCCCAGTCTAAAATATTTGTTTAGTACTTTCAATTTTCATCAAAACTCATTTCATCATTCTCATGGAAAATGTGGTGCTCATGTCTCCACATTCCGTATCTCAACTACCTTCCCTAAGGTAGTTGCCCAAGCATAAAGCTCTTCATAAAATCATGAGTATGCATGAATCTAAGTATAGCATGGCTAAGCAGTTTACCGAAGATATTCTCCGGTTGTATGCATCACATCGAGGGTTATAAGGAATAATTCTAAAGGAAATCAATAACAAGGTATGGCATAACAAGTATAGGTAATTCTATATGTATAGCATGCATGTTTAAAGTTTAAAATAACATCATTTCACAATTGGGGTCAATACGTTCAAAGAGTGTGATGACTTGCCTTGCTCGCACGCTTATTGAGCGGTGTCTTCAACGGAGTCGATGCCTGCTTCTTCAGGTGCTATCCGTACGTGCGAAAGATCAATTGAATTCGATTAGAATTCAATAAAACACCGAAAGATCGAAAAGAACCATAAAAGCCATGAAAACGATTCCAAACGCTTAGCCTAAAATTCTACTTGAGTTAGGACAAGGGTTGCTAAGGAAAAATCCGAATTTTGGAATCGAGTCGGTGTCCTAGGGTTTTCGCAAAGACGACGATCGTAATTATTTGAGAAAATTAGATTTAGAAATATCAGCAGAGGGATTTGTGCTCGAGGTTTTGAGGATGCGAGCACAAAAGAGAAACATATTTAAATGGCGAGGAAGAATTAAACGAAATCCGGATTTGAAAATGATGCGAAACGAAATTTCGGAAAAAGTCCGATTTTGATTTTTCAAATTTTGCCCCAGGAAAATATACAAGAAAATAATTAATTTTTGCCCAAAATCTCACTCAAGTCCTTTCAAAATATTTTTCCAAATTTTCCATAATTTTTCCTAATTTTTCTCTATTTTTCTTCCTTTTTCTCTTTTTCTTTCTTTCTTTTTCTTTTCTTTTCTTTTTCTCTTCGCACTATTCATCGCCCACAGGTGCTCGGCCGGCGCTCGGGAAAACGGGGCGGCGGCGGTGCTAGCGCGAGGGAAAAGGGCGGGCTCGGGGCTTACCGGCGACGGCGGCTCTTGGGAAGCACGGCGAGGCTCGGGCGAGCTTCGGCGCACGGCGGCGATGGCGGCGGCTCTTGGTTTTTGCGGCGACGGCGGCGCTCGGCGGTTAGGGCGGCGTCGGCGCTCGGGAGGGAGAGAGGGGAGGTGGAGGACGGCGGCGAGGTGGAAAAAGTGGGGGGTTTGCCCCTTTTATAGCTGCGGCCGAGAGGGGAACGGGGAGGAAGGGGGCGGCGCGGCGTCGGTGCGGCGGACGCCACGGGGTGGCGCGGAGGCCGAGGACGGGCGCGCGCGGACATGGCGCGGCGAAGGAGCGCGGGCGCGGACGGGTCCGGATACGGCGGCGGGCGCGTGGCGCGGCGCGGCGGCGCGGCGGGTCCGGATACGGCGGCGGGTGCGTGGCGGTGAAGGTGCGAGCGCGGCGGGGGTCCGGCGCGGCGCGGCGCGGTACGGCCGGCGACGCGCGGAGGGCGCGCATCCGGGGCGGGTACGGCGTCGAACACTTGCCGAGCAATGAACAGTGTCGCTTTATAATTTCCCGATTTTTAATTCCAAATTTCTAATTTCTATTTTCTTCCACTCTCAAAATTCAAAATAAATTCTAATATTCCCAAAATAATTTTTAATATTATATTTTCAACTTTTTCCCCACTTTTTATTTTGCAAAATATATTTTTCATATTTATTTAATTCCCTTTTTCCTAATTTCATATTTCACTATTTTTAAGTCCAAAAATTTTCCTAGAGTTCATGTAAATCCCTAAAATATTTTATTATCTATTTTACTCCCTAATTAATCTTCCATAATCACCAATTAATATTCTATTTCTCAAATTCGTATTTTCATAAATCCGCATCCCTTTTCTGATTTTATTTTAAAATTCCTAATCCTGTATTTCAAAATTTTCTTCCCAACAAAATCCAAACCATTTACAAACATCGAGAGGAATTGTTCACAACTAAATTTATGCAACTGAGCTGGCAAATAAGAAGCCACAAATACGAGAGAAAGGCAACGAGCAAAAGTTTTTGTAAGTTCTGATTTTTACGTTCCGATTTTAATTTCTTCGATTTTCGGGATGTTACACTTGGGCTAGGCGCTCGGCAAAATGCCCCCTTTCCCGAGTGTCTTGCCCTGGCACTCGGCAAACTTGTGAAAATTTTTCCTCATCTATCCTCCACACTTTCTCTATTATGTAAATACAACATGTAATCCCTAATTATAAAATTTGGTAATTTTTTGATTGGTTTTGCTATATTTCTTTGATTTATTGTATTTTCGTGAATTTTTTTGGCAAGTCTCAAATTAGAACTGCAAGTGGTTAAAAAATAAAAAAAAATTAGTGCAAAAATTATATTCATGTTATTTAGACCCTTTTTAGTCATTATGTGGTAAATGAACAAAAATTTCAAAATTTTTCTTCATGCAACATGGTTAGGAACCTGTTGATCGAATGATTTCAAAATTATAAAAATAGCAAACGAAGTCAGAAACATAAAATTGGTTAGGATGTCATGATATCATACGTCGAGGCTGGGGTAAAAAATCGAGAAGGTTTCGAATATTTTATCAGGTACGCCGCTCATAAAACCGAAGATTCTCTGAAGAAGATTATAAGTGTTGAGAAGGATTGGTTAGATTTAGAGAGAAAGTGATGGCTGAATTATCGTTTCATTTCAAATCTTTTTCCCTAGGCAATAAATATCATATATTGGTTTATGCAAAAATTTGGTAATTTTTGAATCCGTTTAACAATTTTTAAATTATTAGAAGCATAAAAACTAAAGTTTTTGTTGTCGAGTGTAGCACTCAGCAAAGTATCACACATGGCAAAAATTGTACAAAAAGGTAGTGCGCACAAACTTTGCCGAGTGCCACCGATCCGGCTCTCGGCAAAGCGGTTTTGCCGAGTGCCCGGATCGGGGCACTCGGCAAAGCTGCAAGACACGACAAAGTTTTTTAATATGCCCGCCTCCTCCCCATGCCACGCTCGCCGAACTTAGAAAAATTTGGGCACACGCGCCGCCGCCTCCCGCGCCCATCGTCCGCCGCCGGACCATTGCCGCGCCTCGCCCGGCGTCGTTGCCCCGTCGCCGGCGTTGCTGGCTCCCCTGCCGACCGCCGCCCCCTACCGGTGCCGCCTCCCGTGCTGGCTGTCGTCCCCTCCCGACCGACGGGCTCCTCCTCCGCCGCGCCCCCCGTGCCGCTGCCTCCCCTGCCGGCGGCGGCCTCCTCCTCCGCCGGCGCCCCCCCTCCCCCCCCGGCCGACGCCGCCCCTGCTCCCCCGGCCGACACCCCTCTTCCCCTCGTCGGCCGATGGCCTACCGGCCGATGCCGCCCCCTCCTCGGCCGACGCTCCCCCCCCCTCCGCATTTTTCCGGTAAACACGTTTTTCTTTGTTATTTCTTTGTTATTGTAACATTTAGTTCAAACAAAATTAGATTTGTTATTATATAAACATTTAGTTCAAACTATGATAATATTTAGGTTATTATTGACACATCAAAATAATATCATGTATTTAGGTGTTTATTAAAACGAGTGATATTTAGGTATTTATTAGAAACAAATCTATGATAAAAACAATAGTATTTATTAGATACATATCTATACTCCTTTGATGTGAGTAGAAAATATATGCTATATGCACGTATATATTTTGAAGTTTATTGTATGCACATATGTTCAAAGCCTTTTTTTCAAGATGATGAATGGAGTCGCATCGTGCAGCCATGTCGTCGCTTGTGTGCCGGCCATCGAGCCGTGCTACCCTATTTTGCAGGTGCCGCTGTCTTTGCCATCGTTTGTCTATGTATAACATAACCTTAAGCGTCTCCTGTTCGAAAGAGATACGGATGAAAATATGTGTTTTCTTGCATATCTTTAACCGTATCTTTTTTGAATTGTCCACATTTTTTGGATAGCACGAGGATGTGTAGATGAGTTTAGTTTTCATGGTCTAGTATTCTGGTCCGACTTAGAATTTTGGTAGTATCTCCTAGTTGTTCTCCGGATACACAATCTCCCTGTTGGGACGTGTATTTGGAGAACAGCGGGGAGGTGCTGCCAAAATTGTCTCTAAGCGGAGTACTAGAGCATGGGAATTAAACTCATCTACACATCCTCGAGTGGGATTATGACCTATCTTTACCTATTAGACATTATAGGCACTCGGTAGATGGAAATAATATTTATATGATTGTTCGATATGATAGAGGATGGATGACCGTGAGTGGATGTATACGGGCCGCTCAAGTCACGGTTCATTGACCGATGAATGGATCAAGAAGACCGATGCTTTCTTGGAACTTGCATTTGCCAAGGTTAAAGGAGCGCGTACCACATGGTGTCCCTGTAGCAAATGTGGTAACATGAAGCGACAAACAAAAGAGATCATGGGCAAACACCTTTGCAAGAATGGTTTTACAACTGATTATACCCGTTGGACGTTCCATGGTGAAGCCTACCGTGGGAGAGACGAGGTCGTCCGACGACGCATCGAGGAGTTTGATTCTGATGCCGGGGTAGGAGACATGTTAAATAACTATGATGAAGCACACTTCGATGAAGGATGTAGGGAGGAGGAGTCGGAGCCTACCGCAAAGGCGTATTATGACATGTTGTCTGCGGCACAGCAACCCCTTCATGGGCATACAAAGGTTTCTCAACTGGATGCCATTGCACGGCTAATGGCCGTAAAGTCCCAGTTTAGCTGGAGTAGAGAGGCCTTTGATGTTATGTTGACAGTTATTGGAAGCCTGCTTCCGAATGGTCATCTTCTACCAAAGAGGATGTATGAGGCACAAAAACTCCTTCGTGCACTTAAAATGCCATTTGAGCAAATACATGCTTGTTCGAACGGATGTATCCTATTGAGAAAAGAGCATGCGGAAGCAAAATACTGTGCAAAGTGTGGATCCTCTAGGTTCGTAGAGGTAGACTCTGGTGATGGGCATAAGAGGCAGCTCGCTATCCCCATGAAGATCTTACAGTACCTTCCGTTCATACCGAGGATCCAACGGCTTTACATGACCAAGGAATCCGCGAAACAGATGACATGACACAAGCTCGGACGTCGATACAATCCTGAGAAGCTTGTACATCCATCCGATGGTGAAGCTTGGAGAAGGTTTGATGTGATTCATTCTGGGAAAGCTCTAGAGGCTCGTAATGTACGGGTTGCGTTGGCAACGGATGGGTTCAACCCTTATGGAATGGCGGCTGCCCCATACACATGTTGGCCCATGTTCGTTATTCCCCTCAATCTCCCCCCCGACGTCATCTTCCATCGATCGAATATATTCTTGACGTTGATAATTCCTGGACATCCGGGGAAGAATATGAGCGTTTACATGGAGCCTTTGATTGATGATTTGGTCCGTACTTGGGAGGAAGCGGTATGGACATATGACCGAGCTACAAAGACAAACTTCAAAATGCATATTTGGTACCATAACTCCCTGCATGACTTGCCGGCATATGGGTTATTCTGCGGATGGTGTGTTCACGGGAAGTTTCCATGTCCGGTATGCAAGGCAGCTCTGAAGTTCATCTGGTTGGTGAAGGGTGATAAATATTCTTTTGACAAACATCGACAATTCCTCCCTCTTGACCATCCATTCAGGCGGGACATCAAGAACTTTACAAAAGATGTAATAATTACCGAGGCTGCACCACAGATGATGACAGGTGCCGAGGTTCGTGCTCAGTTAGAAGCTCTTAAGATCAATGAAGAAGACGGTTGTTTTCTGGGATATGGTGAGCAACATGCCTGGACTCAAAAATCTGCCTTGTGGAGGCTCCCATATTTTCAAGATCTCCTTCTTCCACATAACATTGATGTGATGCACGCCGAAAAGAATGTCGTCGAGGCACTTTTTTGTACAATCATGGACATTCCTGATAAGACAAAAGACAACATAAAAGCTCGAGTGGATCAAACTATGTTATGCAATAGACCAAAGCTAGACATGGCGCCTCCCATAGGCGACAAGTCATGGAGAAAGCCTAAGGCCGATTTTGTTTTGACAAGGGCCCAAAGGAGGAAAGTACTCGAATGGTTCCAAACGTTGATGTTCCCTGATGGGTATGCAGCCAATTTGAAGAGGGGAGTGAACTTATCTACCACGTGAATCAACGGGCTCAAGAGTCATGACTACCACATATGGATTGAGCGGCTTCTCCCGGTGATGATTCGTGGCTATGTCCCTGAGCATGTCTGGCTAGTCCTTGCAGAGTTGAGCAATTTCTTTCGCCAACTGTGTGCTAAGGAGTTATCTCCGACTGTGATTGACAAAATGGAAAGAATGGCGCCTGTGTTGCTATGTAAGTTAGAGAAGATCTTTCCTCCCAGCTTCTTCAATCCGATGCAGCATTTGATTCTGCATCTCCCACACGAGTGCCGAATGTGGGGGCCTGTGCAGTGCCGTTGGTGCTATGTAATTGAGAGATGTCTGATGGTTATTAGAATGAAATGTAAAAATAAATGCAAGATTGAAGCTTCCATTGCAGAGGCATACATTCTGGAGGAGGTTTCAAATTTCACATCAAAATACTATGCTGACAACCTTCCTAGCGTGAATAATCCACCCACTCGTTACAATGCTGGCGAAGATGAATTGAACCTCAGTCTTTTCCGAGGCCAACTTGGAAGTGCGAGTGAAGCGACCAACAAGACATTGAATCATCATGAGTGGCGCAACATCATGCTATACGTGTTGACCAACCTCGATGAAGTGGAGCCGTACATGCGGTAAGTTCTCAACAAATTTATACCAATTAGTCACTATTCTCATTGTTCAACCCCCTTGTTGTCAATACATTTTCATTTGATTTGTTAAAAATCTCAATTAAAACTAATAATTCATTGCATTTTCAGTTGGCAGGTGTTGGACTGTGATCAGAGGAGGTGATCACAAACGCCTAGTCAACGACATCCTGGGTCTTCTGTGCAGAGTACACTTTCCTAGCATTGTTCGGTGCGCCGGAAGGTCGGAGCCTGCCTACACGTTTGACCACTACGACGCCGTCCCCGATTTTCCTGATCGAGATGGAAGGATCTTCAACAACAGGACGGAGCGGGTGAAGGCCGAGTTGTGGGTAAGTCTTCTGTCAAACCACGTCCCTCAATACATCACATTCATTACACATTATTGAAACAATGGCTCAATACATCATGTGTTTATGTAGGATTTTTTTAGATGCCAGACAGGATACGAGGCAAGAGTGGCTGCGGTGGCTGACAAATCCTATCGCAAACTCATGACTGACATGCATTACGAGGCGCGCATCCAGGCCATCATTGCATACAATGCTGCATACAACAACCTGAAGGTCACCAAAACCGAAGCAAGAACCATGACTCTAACAAAGGAACAATACATGTTGGTAAATATAACATCGGATTTTTGAACGATTAAGTACATTTGATTTGATCTAGGTATATCTCTTATACTTGATGACGTGTAGGTGCCTGTTTGGTGGTGCCCTAAAGGCAACATGGAGATGTTGGATATCATGGTCAATGTTTATGTATTTATGAATAAAGTGTTATTCAGTTCCATGAAATAGACATCTTGTATTGATCAATAAGTACGTGACTTATTTATGAGACTCTATATGTACGAATCTATTTCTAAATGATCCCTGATCATATATCATATTATTGGAACTAATATGATTCTAAGATCGGCATGTTTATTGATTGATGATCATGTCTCATAGATCATGGATATGGAGATACCAAATCAATAAACATGGACATATGTGTTAGAGAACACATTGTTGGACAGACCCACCATGAGACACTACAGGAATTAATGTGCCATTAGTTGGTCTCAGGTAGTGTTGGTACAAAGTCCTTAGACCTGAGATCACCATGGATTCCAACATGTGTAGTAGCCTACTTTGGGACTACCAAACGCTATTTCGTAACTGGGTAGTTATAAAGATAGTTTTCGGGTTTGCTATGAAACATGGAGTGGGATGTGAGTGATCAAGATGGAATTTGCCCCTTCTTTGGAGAGATATCTCTGGGCGCCTCGAGGTAATGGATTATGGAAATGCATGACCATGCTAAGTTGATTGAGGAGTCAATCAACAGACAGATAATCCAATACGGTTCGAGTGAATGGTTAAGCTATTGAAGGGATGACACACATCTTGCCTATAGCTTAATTGGTATCATGAGGCAAAGGGATTTGTGTACACATTACAGGTTCAGAGCCGATATTTAATCTTGTATACTATGGTGTCAATATGTGCTGCTAGGCGCCGCTATTGACAGGTCGGCTGAGTTGGACTCGGGCCGACGATCGGCTAAGTTAGACTATAGCCGAAACCAAGTATACCTGAACCTACAGGGTCGCACGCTTAAGGGGATAAGAACAGACATTCGAGTTGGACTCGGATACGGCTCGATTGGATAGGGATCCGATCAGATAGAGTCCTATGGTCTTACGATGTATGGGCGGCCAACTCTATGAGATTCGAATGAGATCCGATTCAAAATAGAGTCCTGATCGGCCACTAGTCCCAGTCGGCCAACTATATATAAAGGGGCGAGGGGTGGAGAGTTGTGGTATCGCATTGAACCGAATCCGCAACAGAAGTCGCCGAGATCAATCTCCACGGAAACCCTCCCCACTTTCGAGCCAAACCCTAGCCTTGCATCGCGTGCTAGCACACGGGTGTTCGGCGTTCTGTGCCCGGACGTGTGGATACCGGTAGAGGCGCTGCTACGTTGCGCGCTGTTCATCGGCTATGGTACTTCGGAGCAAGGCGACTGCGGTAGATCGGCTACGGTCGAGCGCATCGGAGCGAGGCGCGCGAATGCGGTCAGACGACTTGGTGAATTGGCTACTTCCGGCGAATCGGCTGATTGGTGAATTGGCTGTCCCTGGGAATCGGCTGTCGGCTTGCGGGAATCGGCTACACTGTTTCAGATCGGATAGTCCTGATTAGCTATTTCCGCTGCATACTCCAATCGGTAACGATCTATCGGCCCTTACTTGCAAGTGTTCCTGGTTTGCGTGGTAGAGAAGTTTTTGTTTTCAGCTAGCGTAGCTTTCGCGTAACCCTTCAAATGCGACCACCCATAGCCGCCTCAGTCAGTACACCACGATTGCAAGGGAGCTCCATGGGGAGGATTTTGATCCTACTACCCAGGATATTGATGGAGAAGTCGTCATGAGGGTGGAAGGAGGCAAGAAGCATGGGCGGTACTGGATTGGCGACAACCTCCTCGACACAGCCAGTACACCCACTCTGTCCCAGCTTCGAGCAAGGAGCACGAGCGAAAGCCTGGCCATACGCACACGGCCGACCGCTTCACAGCCCGAAGTGCAGCAACTCCGGGTGAGAAATTTTCGGTTTTATGCTCAATTCATTGATATTTACTGATTGTTTTGCTTCGTTTTGTAACATTGGAATGGAATATTGCAGGACGAGTTGGAAGAGGAGAGAAGCAAATGGCGGGTTAGAAAATTCTTTTTTTCTCAATTCATTAATATTTACTGATTGTTTGCTGCACTTTGTAACATTGGAATGGAATATTGTAGGACGAGTTAGAAGAGGAGAGAAGGAAACGACGGGAGATTGAGATGAGGATGACTGAGATGTATAGCTACGTGCAAACAATCCGTCAGAACATGGGTATTCCTGTCGTACCGCCACCACAGCCTGTGGTATTCACTCCTCCACATCCTATTGTAGGCACTCCGGTGAGTTACTTAACCTCGCATTTAATTTTCTTATTTGCGAATGTTACTATCTTGATAACATATACTATTCTATTTTCCTTTTGTGCAGCCTCAGTCGGCGGCATCAAATAACCCCAGTAATGACCACGTAGGTTGGGCGCCGTGGCCACCTCGGTAATTTTCTTTGAACAATTATAATTGTGGACTACCTACTGCGAACTACTATGTTTTCTTCGAATTTCGTTTGTGAATTATGGGCTACGTACTGTGAACTACTATGTTTATGTTTTATGGATTGTGACTGTGACTACGATTGTGGATTATATTTATGTCTTGTGGATTGTGAATTATGGCTTAGGTTGTTGTGATTGTGGTTGTCGATGTGGTTATGCTGATTGGGGTTGTGATTGGGGATGTGGAATGATGCTTATGGGGTTGTGGAATGATTGGGGTTGTGAATGTGATGTATATTTTGAAAATTTGTGAAATATGCGACTGAACAAATAAAACAGGGTTAAAATTGTCACTTTGCCGAATGTACCACTCGGCAAAGAGGGCCTTTGCCGAGTGCAATGGCCAAAACACTCGGCAAAGAGGGCAAAGTGGGGATTCTGGGAACCCTCTTTGCCGAGTGCTCAAACTTCGCCGAGAGTGTGACAAAAGCACTCGGTGAAATTCCACCTTTCGCCGAGTGTTTTTGCAAAAACACTCGGTGAACTTTTCAATTTTACCGAGAGCATTTGCAAAAACACACGGCGAAGTGTGGGATTTCGCCGAGTGTTTTTGCGGCTCTCGGCAAAATTGAAAAGTTCGCAGTGTTTTTTGTCGGCACTCGGCAAAATTTTCCGTCACCGTCCACCCAACCTAACGTGTACATTTTTTGCCGAGTGTCGAAGGGACACTCGGCGAAAATTTTGCCGAGTGCCCGATGAAAACTCTCGGCAAAGAGCTCTTTGTCGACCCATAATTCACCGTGTGAGATATGCCGAGTGTAACACTCGGCGAAGTGTTCACCGAGTGTTTTACAGCCTTCACCGAATGTCCCACACACTCGGCAAATAGAGGATTTCTCGTAGTGGTTACGGTTGTCTCGAACGTTACGGTTGTATCGAAGACGACATAAATCATTAATAAGCTATGGTAAACTAAAAATAAAAATAAAGTTAAAATACACAACATAAATTAACTTTTATCTAAAAAATCTATCAACCAAATATTTACAGCCAAAATACAATAAAAGTTACGGTGTAATTAAAAAGTTATAATGTAATTATAGTATAATTAATAATAATATAATTATACCTGTAACTACGGTGTAACTTGCAATATCACATGTAATTACACATAATTACTGATGAGTAGCACGTGTCATGCAAGCAAAAAGGAGTCGCCACCTTAGGGGCAAGTTGTTCGATCAACTTATCCAGATGCACTTTGCACGAATCGTGAAGAAGATTAGATGGCAGAGAAACTTTAGCCAAGAAATACGTCGACATAGTTTAATCGATACTAAAGATCTCGATGAATTGAATTGATACTAAAGATGTATATTAAATTAAAAAATATATGAGATATAAGATTTAAACTAAAGATGAATACTAAATAAAATAAATAAAAAATATGTGAGATATGAGATTTGAACTCAAGATCTTTCAACTCAGCTTTCACGTGTATTACCATTCCACCTACTCTGCAAATTTAATTGGCACATAATTTTTCATGATGTCTTAACTCAAAAGAATTAACACATACCAATTCTCAACAGGCATGGTGCATTTCTCTTAATTAGCAATCTTGTTGCTCATACTAAAATAGAGACAACTTGAACTTTAGTTAATAATACTTCCATTGATCACGCCTGATTGTTACCGTAGAAATGTTGTCTTGCTTGCTAACATCACACTGAACTGTCAAATGATCTGTTGGAACTTTTGTTGTCCTTCAGTATCTTGACCATTGCTTAATTTAGCTAACAAGCACTAAACACCTGATCCATTTATTTATCCAATAAGCAAACACTTTATGAACAGAATATTCACTGTGCGGAGATTGTGGCAATCGGGTATCCACATGGCAAGCTTATCCGACTGGAGGTAGGGATAGGTTGCGCCTGCTATATCTGTAAGCCGAACTTGACTTAGGTGTTACGGTTGCCGATAGAGATAAGGCAATCGGCCTATAGTCACGGTTTGGTAAGATTGAGGAAACCAACTTAGAATAAGATGGAGTTTCCGACTTGTAAACCCTTCCTCCCAAGACTATATAAGGGGGGTAAGGGGCGTCCCTTGAGGGATATTCCAATAGGAGATCTGAGATACAACTTCATAAGCGAGAGCTTTAGATCACGAGATCAATAAAGACACTCGGCGGATCGAATCCACCGAAACAGGAGTAGGGTATTACCTCTCGAGAGGGCCTGAACCTGTCTAAATCTTCTTCTTCTTCTAACCCATTGTGCTTGGCGATCTTGACTGCGACCCCATAAAATATATTGCCGAAACCAAGTTTCGACAGTTGGCGCGCCAGGTAGGGGGCCGCGCGTCGAGACTTCTTCAACAATCTCGCCGACAAGCGTGATGGGATCTCCTTCAAGACTCGGCGACTTCGCCGCCAACTTCGCCGGCGACTCCTCCCTCGACTCGGATTCGAACCAGTCGGAGGGAACAACCTACTCGGCGCCGTTCGGGCTCTCCAACAGCGCCGAGATCTTCGACAACATCTTGAAGACCAAGTTGCGATCCACCTTCTCCGACGACGGACTTCACTCAGCGCCATTCGGATTATCGAATGCCGCCGAGATCTGCGCCAATCTTCTTGCCTCCCGACGGAAGCAATCCACTCGGGTGAAGACCTTTCGGTGCCGTTTGGGTTACCAAACGTCGCCAAGATCTGCGGTCAACGCTTGCTCTCCCGAGTTGGCGAGGATCCACTCGGAAGAGCCTGATCCCCCAAGCTCCGACTCGACCGAACGATCCGAGATCCGGGTTACCCAGGATCAAGGGAGGTCGTTGTCATCCTCCCGTCCTTTGGCTCCTGTTCATCTTCGAGCTCAACGGATACCTCGGCTCCGCCGGCTTCGACAATCTCTACGGCATCCCCTCTCGACGAAGCCGACAACTCCGACCGCCATATGGATCGCGAGCCGAAGTGCTTCGACGTCCTCATGGCCGAGCCGGATGAGTCCGACTCAGCCATGGCCGAAGGCTTGCCGAAGAGGAGCGAGCGAGTGGAGCTTGAACGCAAGACAGCCGAAGAAGACAAACAACGCAAAGACGAGGCGATAAAAGGAAGCTGGATCTCGCGTGCGGCAGACGATCGCCGGGAGGCCATCCTCCAAACACGGGTTCGCAACACCAATGTCTTCCGGACGCCACGGCGAACGCGTCGCCGCACTCACGCTCTTGGATACCGTCATGGAGACGGCTCCGCCAACGTGACTCCTATCTTGGATAAGATCAAGACCATCGTTGCCGCCACGGCTAACGGCCCTCCCACCACTTCGGCAAGAAGGCCGATCGAATCCGTGGCCGAAACGCGACAAGAGCCGGCTCCCACCCCTAAGGTCGGGAGACTACGGGAGGCCGAGCCGCTCGGTCGTCAACTAGGCCAAGAGGCCCGCCTCCCGAGTCCACGCCGAGGCACCAAGAGCGAGCGGTCGACTCCCGCCGCAAACGACATGGACGTCCACCCGTCCACCACCGAGTCCGCCGCAACAGTTCGGCTACCCAACCGCCAACGAGAAGCCCGCCGAGTGATCTGCGGGAAGTCCTCGACCGCCGCTACCAAGAGCGCGACCGTCGCACTCGGGAAGATCGGAGGATCACCGATAGCGGCGACGATGGAGTACCGGCCTTCACTCGGGAGCTCCGCCGAGTGCATTGGCCGAGTGGCTTTAAGCCCACCGGGATAGAAAGGTACGATGGCAAAACCGACCCGAATCTTGGTTAACGTATATACCCTTGCCATCCGAGCTGCAGGTGGCGACAACAAAGCCATGGCGAACTACTGCCCGTGGCCCTCGCAAACTCGGCCGAAATTGGCTCACCGCACTGCCAAGAGGCTCAATCGGCTCGTGGAGCGAGGCGAGGGACCACTTCGTCGCCAACTTCCAAGGCACCTTCGAGAGACCCGGCACGCACTTCGACCTTTACAATGTCATCCGAAGCCGGATGAGCCTCGAAGGATTACATTCGTCGCTTCTCGAGAAGCGCAACAAGATCCCGAACATCATCGACGACATCATCATCGCTGCCTTCCGGAAGGGAGTCCGTGATGAGCGCTTATCGGCAAGTTCGGACGCAAGCCACCGAAGACGGTGAAGCGAGATGTTTGAGACGGCGAATTCATACGCCAAATCAAACGACGCCATCAAGGCCGCCCGTCAAGATCGGCCCGACGAAGAGAGGACAAGCAAGCGGGAGGAAGCCGAAATCCTAAGAAGGATGGCGGCAACAACGGCAACCGGGGCCCAAAAGATCGCAAGCGCCGATCGAAGACACAGTGGCCGAACCTCCAATACTCAACGCCGTCCCAGTCGCCGCCTACGACGCCATCATGAACGCCCAATGCACCCACCATCCGAATCACAAGCACGCGGCAAAGGATCTTTATCTACAAGCGTTCGCAAAGCGATACTGTGGCGCGACTCAATAAGAAGCCGACGACGAGGCTGGCCCGTCCGGCGCCAAGAAGAACAATGCGGCGAGAATGCCGAACCTTTTCAAGATCCAGTGGGGAGCTCAACCACATCTTCGGGGCCCGTTAGCTTATGAATCCAAGAGGAAACGAAGCTAAGCGGCCGGAGGTCAACGCGGCTCAACCGAAGTCCCTCAATATCTGCGATGGTCGGAGGTGGCCATCACCTTTGACCGCTCGGATCATCCGACCGAGTGGTCCATCCGGGACGCTATCCACTCGTCCTGGACCCCGTAGTCCGCAACATCAGGCTTAAGCGCGTCCTCATCGACGGGGGCAGCGCCCTCAACATCCTGTTTGCCAAGACTATGGACGAAATGCAGATCCCGAGGGCCGAACTCAAAGCAAGCTCAGCCCCCTTCCACGGAGTTATCCCGGGGCTATCTTCAACACCACTCGGGCATATCTCTCTCCCGAGTCACTTTCGGAGCCCGAGAGAATTTCCGAACGGAGAACGTCACCTTCGAGGTGGCCGACTAAACGGCATATCATGCCATCATCGGAAGGCCTGCGCTTGCCAAGTTCATGGCGATCCCACACTACACTTATCTTTGCATGAAGATGCCGGGTCCCAACGGCGTCATCACTCTTCGCAGCGATGTGAAGCAAGCCTTCACCTGCGACAAGGAAAGCTGCGACATGGCCCAATCTCGAGAGAGATTACGTGGCCAACAAGAAGTCCGATTGGCTGCATCTACTTCGGCAGAGGGCGAAATCCCCGCCAAGAAGATAGCCAAATCAGGATCCGGCGACGCCAAGACCAAAAAGATCTCCCTTGATTCGTCTGATCCCTCCAAAACTGCTGTAATCGGCGCCGACCTAGATCCTAAATAGGAAAGCGCGCTCGTCACCTTCCTCCAAAATAATAAAGATGTTTTTGCTTGGAAACCATCTGATATGCCTGGAATTCCTAGGGAGGTGATCGAGCACTCTCTGAACGTCAAAGATGACGCCAAACCAATTAAACAACGATTACGCAGGTTCGCACAGGATCGAAAAGACGCGATCAAAGAAGAACTCGCAAAGCTCTTGGCTGCCGGCTTCATTAAAGAAGTCCTTCATCCCGACTGGCTAGCCAATCCAGTCTTGGTCCGCAAGAAGACGGGGCAATGGCGCATGTGCGTCGATTACACCGACCTCAACAAGGCCTGCCCCAAAGATCCATTCGGGCTACCTCGTATCGACCAAGTTGTCGACTCAACAGCCGGCTGCGAACTCCTGAGCTTCTTGGATTGTTACTCGGGCTATCACCAGATCAGTCTGAAAGAATCCGACTGCTTGAAGACATCTTTCATCACGCCGTTCGGGGCCTACTGCTACATCACCATGCCTTTCGGCTGAAGAACGCCGGAGCTACATACCAACGCATGATCCAAAGATGCTTCCGGACGCAGATCGGCAAAAACGTTGAAGCTTATGTCGATGATGTTGTCATCAAGACCAAGCAGAAGGAAGACCTGATCGCCGACTTAGAAGAAACCTTTGCAAACATCCGGGCCTTCAGAATGAAGTTGAACCGGAGAAGTGCACCTTCGGCGTCCCATCGGGCAAACTGCTCGGCTTCATGGTATCACATCGCGGCATTGAAGCAAACCCGAGAAGATCAACGCCATCTTATACATGAAGCCCCGAGTAATCGAAAGACGTCCAAAAGCTCACTTGCTGCATGGCGGCGCTAAGCCGTTTCATATCCCGACTCGGCGAGCGAGGTATGCCCTTCTTGGTGCTTGAAGAAGACAGACGACTTCCAGTGGACCACGAAGGCGACAAGGCCTTTGAAGACTTCAAAGAGTTCCTTACCACGCCACCCGTCCTAGCTTCACCTCAGCCCGGAACCCCTCTTGCTGTCGTCTCGGCCACTCACCAAGTGGTCGGCACGGTCCTTGTGGTTGAACGAGAAGAAGAAGGACGGGCCCGGAAGATTCAAAGACCAATTTACTTTGTCGGCGAAGTATTGGCAGGAGCCAAAATCCGATACCCCGGTACAAAAATTGCTTTATGGTGTTCTAATAACCGCGAGGAAATTGGCACACTACTTTCAGTCACTCGGTCACCGTCATAACCTCTTTTCCACTCGGCGACGTCATCCACAACCGCGAGGCAACCGGGCGCATCGCCAAGTGGGCCACGAGGCCGATGCCGCTGGACTTAACTTTTAAGCCCGGGACGTCCATTAAGTCACAAGCCTTAGCGGACTTCCGGCCGAGTGGGTGAACGGCAAGAGCACGTACCTCGGGAAGACCTCCAACACTGGACCATGCACTTCGACGGATCCAAGAGGATCACCGGCTTGGGAGCGGGAGTTGTGCTGATCTCCCCGACCGGGGAAAGGCTAAGATATGCCCTTCACCTCCACTTCTCCGCCTCACACAACGTCGCCGAATACGAAGCTCTTTTACATGGATGCGCCTTGCGGTCTCACTCGGGATTCGACGGCTTATTGTGAAAGGCGACTCCATGGTCGTCAATCAAGTGATGAAAGACTGGTCCCGCAAAACGACACTATGGAGGCCTACCGACAAGAGGTCCGCAAGCTTGAAGACAAGTTTGACGGACTCGAACTCTCACATGTCCTGAGACATAACAACGAAGCTGCCGATGAGCTAGCGCAGTTCGGATCTAAGCGCGAAGCCGCTCCAACAGATGTCTTTGTCGAACATCTCTACGAGCCAACCGTCACGGCAAAGACAGCTCCCAACGAGCAAATCACGAACGAAGTCACCATGATCGATACCGGCGGAGGACGCCGCTCATCAAATTCTTAACTCAAGCAAGAGCCGGGATGACCGGGATGAAGCAGAACGCGTCCGGCGTCGTTGCCAAGCATACGTCATGGTCGACTCCGATCTATACAAGAGAAGCCCCTCTGGAATTCTAATGAGGTGCATCACACCCGAAGAAGGGAAACAATTACTCCAAGATATCCACTCGGGCATATGCGGAAGCCACGCGGCGGCACGCACTCTAGTCGGCAAAGCTTACAGACAGGGATTCTTCTGGCTCACCGCGGTCTCCGACGCGGACAAAGTCGTAAGAACCGCGAAGGCCGCGAGTTTTCGCCGAGCAAAGCCATGTTCCAGCCCAGGAGCTTCAAACAATCCCACTTTCTGGCCGTTCGCGGTATGGGGGCTGGACATGGTTGGTCCCTTCAAAAAAGCTCCAGGAGGTTTCACACACCTCTTCGTCGCAATCGACAAGTTCTCCAAGTGGATTGAAGCCAAGCCAGTCGCCACAATCACTGCTGACAAAGCACGGGATTTTTTCCTCAACATCGTGCACCGCTTCGGCGTCCCAAACAGAATCATAACCGATAATGGGACTCAATTCACGAAGGCATCTTCAAGGAATTCTGCGAAGACTTCGGAATCAAGATGCTCGCTACGCATCGGTAGCTCACCCCAAAAGCAATGGGCAAGTCGAGCGAGCAAACGGCATGGTTCTTCAAGGCATCAAGGCTCGCGTCTTCGACCGGCTAAGCCCTTACGGCGGCAAGTGGGTCCAAGAACTTCCCTCGGTTCTATGGTCGCTGCGAACTACACCCGGTCGGGCCACCGCCAAACTCCTTTCTTTTCGGTCTATGGCGCGAAGCCATGTTGCCAAATGAGATGGAGTTTGAGTCCCTCCGGTCCGCGGCTTCAACGATGAACGCTACGACATCGGCCGAGTGGATGACCTCACCCGATTGGAAGAGGCCCGCGAGGCAGCCCTCATCCGTCGGCCAAATACCTTCAAGGGCTCGAAGATACCACGGTCGCAACGTGCGAGCACGAGCTTTCATTGTTGGCGACTGGTCCTACGCAAGATCCGACCACCAAAGACCGACACAAGTTATCTCCCTTATGGGAAGGACCCTATATAATCGCTGAAGTGACTCGGCCTGGTGCCTACCGGCTAAAGCGTGAGGACGGGTCTATGGTGGAGAACTCCTGGAACATTGAACATCTTCGGCGGTTTTACGCCTAATCTGGCTAAGGCCTCATGTTTTCCTTGACCAAACCTCAAGCAAGATGACTTCTTGAGCTAGCGATCGGGGCCGATACACATATCAATAAAGCTCAATTTTCCTCGTCAAATTTTTGTGCATAATTTGGTCTATCATTGTTTAATGTCCTTCGACTCGAGCTCAGTGTCTAAGGACTGAGAGTTTTCCGATGACCTAATCAAGCCTAGGCTTGGTGACAGCCAGACGAAAACTACTTAAGAATTTTCACGCAAAGGCTCGAATCAAGGCATTGACATAAATAAACTAAAAATAGGCACAGAGATTTCATGACAAGAGTGTTACGATTACATGACATTCATGAAGCAAAGTCAAAATATAGTTCAGAGTTTAAAATTGTTTACTACATCTAAAGAGATCTTCTTCGTCGCCTCCTGCGCCTCGCTGAGCATATCTAAGGCCTGCTCGTCTGTTGTCCCCTCAGCGAAGCCCTCCCCGATTGAATGAATATCCACTCGGGGGTAGAGGGACTTGGTCTGTGCAAGAGCCAGACCAGCCCCCATGTTGGCTGCTTCGGTGATGTTCTTCAGATACTGCTCGGGAGCCAGCCGGAGCTTGTCGAAGATCTCGATTGGCTCCAGCGAGCTGGCCCCAACCCCTTGATCAAACAAGGCTGCCAAGATTGGTGCGGCGGCATTGGCGACCTCTTCCCGTATCTCGTCGCTGGATTTGATCCGCCCGAGTAAGACGTCATACTGGGCTCGGGTCTTTATCTTATAAGCTGCAAGGAGTCCTAGATCAGTCAAGGCACTCGGGAATGAAGCAGCACATGAAATTCAACTTCAAAGAAGGTTACCTTCAAATTCGGCCTCCATTTCGGCCTTGTCGAGGTTGACCGCTTCCAGTTGGACTTGAAGCGAGTGGACCTCCGAAGAATTTTCTACAACAAAAGAGGATTATCAATAGACAAGATCAACAAAAGAATCATGATGAAGCTGGGAGAGGCAGGCTTACTTCCGATTGATCCGCGGAGGTCGAGGTTCGCTTCCGAAGCTCCGAGATCTCCCTCCTTAAAGCGGCCTCCTTGAAGCGGCCTCCTCCCGAGTGACCTTCACTGCCGAACGTCCTCCAAGGAGTTTAAGTGAGGCACCGGCTTTTCCAACCTCGGATTTTGCCATTGAGCGGCAATATTCTTTCTGCATGCAAAGGCGTAAGGATGATCGGCGAAGGATAACGAAGATATAATCAAAAGAAAGATGAAGGCTTACGTTGAGCGGTCGGGTCGCCTCGTTCGAGGCTCTCGACGAGGGCATCCCTTTCATCCTTTTCACTGCCGGTCGAGGATGATGCCCCGTCTCTCGCCTTCCGAGTCCCGCCACTCGATTCGATCGGAGGAACCCGGTCTCGGAAGACGTAACCTAGGGATCTCTTCTACCGTGGTGGCAAACAAGAAAGACCAATGAAGACATGAAAGATTCGAAATTGAAAGAACAAAGGAAAGTTCCGAAGCAAATCTCACCGGTTTCGGTGGTCGCTGCCCTAGGTGGGGCAGCGGCCTTCTTCTTCTTCGGGCTCGTGCCGAGTGACCCTCGGTCGAGGGCGCTCGGGCCGCGATCGTGGGCTTCCCGCGAGAATGGTTTCCGGTCGGGATATCCCTTGTGCGTCGGGGCTCTTCCTGGGGCGCTCTCCTTCGAGGAGAAGGGTGCTTCTCGAACGCTCGCACTTGGTTGCGGGCTCCGGGTTTTGGCTCGACGGCCTTGGCGCTTCGGAGAGCGGCGGGCGGCCCTTCATCCCTCCGACGGGATCTATATCCTGGGGCTTCTGCACAAGTAAATACAAAGATAAAGAAAAGTTTTCTATGAAAGAGCAGCTCGGGACTTTGGTTTCGAGTTTACTGGTTGATCGGCGGATCTTCGGTGCGTCCGCGGCGATCGCCTTAGAGGCGGCGTCTCGACCGGAGGAGCCGGGACGTCGTCATCCGAGTCCTCGATGATTAGCCGCCTTTGCTTGCGCGCTTGTTCGAGTCTTCACTCGGCGCCGCCCGCTTCCCGACCGGATCGCTTGGATTTTTATCCCGCCGCGGCTTCTTAGCGGGCGACGCTGCGCGTCATCATGAGCCATCTTATACGGCTTGGAAATGATAGAGGCGTTCTCTGCGAGAAGAAGGAAGGCGCAACGTTAAGCGACAAGACATCAAGATCGAAAGATACTATAAAGCAATCAATCGGCTTACGGAGGAGGAGGTCGATGTATGCTGAATGGAAGGACTGGTAGTATGAGGGCTCGCTCGGCGAGATCCCGGATGAGAAGAGCTTGTACATCCGGATCTTCGGGATCTCGTATGTGAGCGGATCCGGTCCTCCCGATTGGGGTCTGTTCCGCCTTCGTATTCGAAGGCCGGCTTCGATTGCTCCCTGATTGGCGCCAGTCGGCACCTGATGAAATGCCGAGTGATTTGTTCCCCGCGAAGGTTCCTCTTCTTCATCGCCAGGATCTTCGCGAGCAGATCGTTGGCTTCATCCCATTCTTGGGCTACCGGGACGGTGCTCCAAGATGGTTTGGGGACAGGAGGAAGACCGACAAAGGAAGGAAGGCTAGGTTCAAGATTGCGATGTAGAACCGGTTCGAGTGCCGCCTTTGTTCGAGGATTTCAAGGGAGAGAGAAGTAGTCTTTGCGGAGAGATCCGCAAAGCCGAAGCTGCCCCGCCAACGACACAAGGATGGTCCTTGTTCGGATGGGGTTTCAGGTAGAACATACGACGGAACAGATTGAAGTGAGGAAGAATGCCAAGGAAGGCTTCACACACATGAATAAAGAGTGCAATGTGAAGCATCGAGTTGGGATTCAGATGGTAGATGTGAAGGCCATAATAATCCAAGAGCCCCCGAAAGAATTCGGAGGTGGGAAGACTGAATCCGCAATAGAAAAAGGAGGTAAAGACGACAAGCTCACCGGTGTTAGGGGTCGGGAAGTCCTCCCCGCCGCCGGCGCCATCCCACAAGTTCCTTGGGCGGAAGCACGCCGTGCTTCACCATCTCCTTGAGGGTGTATTCCCTCACATCCGAGGTGGCCCATTGGTCGAACGGAATATTCTTCTCCTCCGCCATGAGATCGAGGTTGATGAGGAGCGGATCTGGTGAGAAAGGTTGGATCTTGGGCGAAAGATGTGGGAGTTTTGGTTGCAGGAGCTAGTTGTCGCGGCAAGCGAGCTTCTTGGCGGATGGACTGAGAAGTGCGCAAGCCTAGGGTTCTCCGCAATGAACCGATGAACAGATGCGAGAAGGGGAATTTTTGGAAGATGAAGAGGTGGGGACGACCTCGTGTCTTTATAAAGAAAGATTTGAGGGTTGCGCTAGGTTTTCGGTGAGTGGGCCGAGCCCATAAGAAAATCTACGGCCCACTAAGGTGTGGTCCGATACGTGTCCTTAGGGACTTAAGCGGATGAGCTTAAGCAGATTTGCCCGGCAATATGCGCGTGTCCGAGTGCCCAATACCTTTAAAGATCCTTCCATACCGCGGTTTGCTTGACTTCATGAGAAGCTGGCACGATGCAATTTGGAAGGTGACCAACAGCAGAGTTTTTATAGCCGCCTTGGTGAACAAGGGCTGTTTGGTTTTTCAGCATTTGGTCGGGTAATCTTGCCGATGCTTGTTTGTCTTCCACCTTGGTGAAGATCTTTATAAGATTGAGACCAGATTATGGCAAAAGCTGTTTAATAACTTGGTCATATTTTTCATATGATTGAAAGAACTTATTTTTCCATGAGGGATGATTAAAGTATTTGTTCCGGATGACTCGGGCGATCTACTCGGATAAGCATGAGCTTACCGAGTGCTTTTTACCCGCTAGGGTTGATTGAGTTATTATTCCGGGGTTACTCGGGCGAATCTACTCGGTTGAGCAAGAGTTTACCGAGTGTTTTTTACCCATGAGGGATGATTGAATTATTTGTTTTGAGATGACTCGGGCAAATTCACTCGGTTGAGTATGAACTTGCTGAGTAATAAGATTTCTATGATTGCTTTAGCATGAGCTAAGCATCTACATGAGGATAATTTTTTATAGTTCTTGACTATATGTTTAGTCTATTTTTGACTAACCACATAGTCGGGGGCTACACCTATAATTAGGTGCATCAGGAGATGCACCTAGATATTTATTTTTTGAGAAATTTTTATGTATATTTTTTCCAGCCCTTCACAGTCTTTGGAGCCACTCGGGAAGATTCAGGCAGAGATGATGAAATCACTCGGCGCCAAAAGCACTCGGTCAAAGAGATTTTTTGATTGAGTTCTGCTTTGGTCTGAAGCTGAGTTGTCTCGTCGACTGAAAAGGACTCGGGGGCTACTGTGGAGATTGTGGCAATCGGGTATCCACATGGCAAGCTTATCCGACTGGAGGTAGGGATAGGTTGCGCCTGCTATATCTGTAAGCCGAACTTGACTTAGGTGTTACGGTTGCCGATAGAGATAAGGCAATCGGCCTATAGTCACGGTTTGGTAAGATTGAGGAAACCAACTTAGAATAAGATGGAGTTTCCGACTTGTAAACCCTTCCTCCCAAGACTATATAAGGGGGGTAAGGGGCGTCCCTTGAGGGATATTCCAATAGGAGATCTGAGATACAACTTCATAAGCGAGAGCTTTAGATCACGAGATCAATAAAGACACTCGGCGGATCGAATCCACCGAAACAGGAGTAGGGTATTACCTCTCGAGAGGGCCTGAACCAGTCTAAATCTTCTTCTTCTTCTAACCCATTGTGCTTGGCGATCTTGACTGCGACCCCATAAAATATATTGCCGAAACCAAGTTTCGACACACTGGATATATCTTCACCACAATAATAGAAATAATGGGTCTGCTTAATGTGTTTCACTTTTCCAAAACAATGCAATCTTCACATTCCATTCACTTCCTTTTGCTAATTCTACTTTTAAAACAACACCTCTTTAGATTTCTCATTGTTGAATATTATTGGTTTTGCTGCCATTGCTGACTTGATCCATGTGCAGTGTAAAAAAGAATCATCCTTTTAGACACATGAATATACTCATTTCTTATAAACCATATTATAGCGATAATGTCATTCTTATGTCACAAATGTAATCAGCTTCCACATTCTTTTTTGACTCTTGCTCATATCAAACTTTGAACCTTAAGCCGGGTGTGAACCCACAGTTTTCATGAATCCAACAATTGCGTCCAAGGAGCTTAAGATCTTTAACTTTCCCGAGGACACTCGTCTACTAAGTGCCTAGATCTCCAAATAACATTCTATCCATCGTAACTCTGTAATGGATTGTCCTGGTCTCGCATGAGTGGGAGACAGTTTCATTGGAGTAATTTGGTTCAGACTTAAGAGTTGATTACAAGGTAATTGGAATCATACCATATGATTGTAAGTTGAGAACTTCATTCAACTAACACTCTTTCATTTTTAGGTTAGTCTGAATGGTAACCACTTGAGCAAGACATGACACTAAGCAGGTTTTGAACTTTGTAAAGGAGGTTGTACATTACAACGAATTGGTTCTGCTTGGATAGAACTAAAGCAAAGGATAGGGCTCCTCAGACTAACAGTTGAAACACCATTATGATTCCTTTATCCTTGGATGAAAGAAATGAGTTGTGAGTTTGTTCACCATTAACTTGTTGTTTTGAAACCACTAGCACTGTTGAGCACAAAACTTCCTTTCCTTGAACTCATTATCTTCAGTGCAGAGTAAGAGAAAGATAGAAAGAGAAAAGAAAGGAGACAGGGGACTCATAATAGAGCAGCCTTCTTTACTAAGATTTAACTTTTATTGATATGAAATAAGGTGTTCTTTAACATTGGACTGAACTCTTGAACTAGTATGGTTGTATCACAATCCTTGATATACTCCATACGCTAAAACACACACAAACACAAATAAAACTTAAGCAAACAAGCTAACACAAAAGACCACTACTCTCAGGGGTAAAGCTTAGGTTCTGCCATAGGTTCTTGAAAACTTCTTCAATCTTCCTTTGGTCTTAGAGGCTTTCTATCTGACTCAACTTCACTCGGACTGATCTTGAGAGAAAGAACCCCAGTGCAAAGATGCTTGACAACTCGAGTAGGCTTCACATTTTCATCTTCATCTTCATTCGAAGAAGGTTCTCCTTTTAACTTTCTTAATTATCTTCTAACTCAAAGATCCTTTTCTGGCGGAGAACAAGCTTACGATTGGTATCCTTCCAAAACTAGGTAAAATGAGCTTCAGTGCACTCCAGAATCTTGGCGGTGTCACTGTCTTCAAGCTGAGATTTGTCCCTTATCTGTTCAACCATCTTCTGCAACCTGGCAATCTTCTCCTGTTGAGCATGCTTCTGGATCATGGTTGAGTCTTGTAATCCTAATAAAGGTCATCAAGAGCATCCAACATTGTCCTCATATGCACAATTGTCTGATTCTCTTCACCCCAAGTATGCGCACAACCATTCATCCAAAAGTCATCATCATGTTTCGAATGGTAGTGATACACAATATTTTCCAGACGGTCGTTAAAATGATAACGGAGATGGCACAAGGCTTCATAAGCAACTTCTTCACAAGCGTAGAGAGAACAGTCAGCCTTGCCTCTTAACAAGAGTTGGGAAGGTCTTCCTTGTCAAAGACGAGAGTAATAGTTGCCTTGCAATGAGATTGATTTATAGCACATGTAGATACTTTAGTGTACTTCGGTGGAACCATATCCAAAATTATACACCATACGGTTGTTGATGAGAAATTTGTCTCACGCGCCGGCCGTGGAGATCTGCTTGACTCTAGTGCAGTCCTTCTCGGCTGCCGTGCTTGTGCGGGCGTGCGCTTGGTTTGACCTGTTAACCAACAAGAAAAACAAGGAAATATACATTAAGTGTTAGGTTAGATCCCCATGGGATCGGCTGAGGGAATCCATGAACATATATATGCTATCCTAAAATATATTTAAGCCAAGCGACTGGAATGGATCGGCTATACTGAGACAGCATCAGCCTTTTAACCTAAATACAGTAAAGGATAATATAAGTATGAATCGATAACCTAGCCGATACTGGAAAGCTAACAATGAATCGGCTAGTACTCTGATGAATCTTATGAAAAGATATCATTCTTGAATCAGGTGCATAGCCTAGAAATCGACCGTCGGCTGTCGATGGCGGGCCGATTTCGGCTGACAAGAATGCGATCTTAGCATAAGAGATAGTCCTAATATAAACCTAATAATAAATATATTAAAAGAAACATATCAGGGCAGATAAGGCTGGCTGAAACCCCGGCACTGCTTCTAAAAAATATAAATCTAACCGAACAGATCATTGGTAATTCTAAAAACGACTTAATAGTTCAAATCTGATGCAACATTAAGTATAAAAAGAAAAACATGATCTATTGTAGCCGATTTATATCTCTCGAGACGGTGGATATCGCATATAAACCAGCCAACCTTTAGATCTAGCCCTATTGGCTGCAAGTTCTTGGTAGAACTAGCCGATGGCAGGATAGATCTAAACATTGATATAATTTATATGCGCTATATGATAAATAGCGCGGTACAAACTCCTGAATCTAATGTGTCATTGCGATGAAAGCACTAGAAACAACAGATCATGCCACTAATGACAAACATTTACCTGGATTTGGGGATCGAAACGATACAGCTCGTAGCCAAACAAATTACTCGTCTGAAGAAAAAGGTTGGCGATGCGCCGAAGGTTTGATTGATTGTGATTGTGTTGAATGTTCTTTACAGGGGGTCTCGGGTCCTATTTATACCCAAGATACAATTATCTGTACAAACCCTGGACTCTATCTAAACTACTATTTAAAACATGACATTATCCCGGGAAGGACCCACGCCGCATTACAATTAACAGTTTAAACAAACTCCTAAATTAGAAATACAATTGTCGTTACAGGACTCTATCCATAGATGAAAATATCATTTAACGCGCAACCGAATCTTCTATTTATCTTCAAACAACTGTACCAGAAATGGTTTTATCTCTCCCGGACCTGGAATCAGCTATCGGCTGCCCTTGTCCGATCCAATTCTAGCCGACTGGCCTCGCATCCGATTGCTTCTCAGCCGATGCAGCCTCTGTTTCTCCGCCAAGCCAGCCGATCCGACTCTGCTTCATTCTTGCTAGGACTTAGGGACTTAATTACCAAATTTAGGTGTCAACACATGCCCCCCAAGTCCGTGATATGAAGTGTTACGGATTTGCTTGCCTGTTCAAATTCCCGCTCTTTTCTTGACCTAAACCGCTTCGCCTTCCCCCAAATGCCCTTTAAATATCCACTTTCCTCGGCCGAAACACTTACGCCTTCAAAGCGCACTCAATCCCTTCGCACACAAGCCTCTGCTTTCTCTCTCCTCTCCGACGGTTCACCGGCGATTCACCTGCCTCAGCGTGCTCCACGAATCAGAACCCATCTTCACCCCCAACAACTCCGATGGCCTCCACCGTCGCCGCGTCAAGCGCCTCCGTCGCGCCGGCCACCGCCGTCGCACCAGCTGTAGCCGCCGCTCCAACCATCGCTGCCGCTCCGGCCGCCGCCATTGTTGAGTTCCCTGAGGTACTCCGATTTAATCCAGAACTCTTTTTTTATTTGGATTTACTTCTCCAACCACGTTGCATCCATCTTACGTTCCAACGTTTTCGGATTAGCACTTTTTCCTTCTTCAAACGGTAATATTCACCATTCTTGATTAGCGCTCTTTCTTTTTCTCTCCCGAATCGAGCACTGTCGCATCAAGTGTTCATCCCCAATTTGACACATGCACAGAGGTTTTTTCTCGGCCCCATTGGCAACACCGATCCAGCCGATGTGATTATGGCCGAGACCAACAGGATCCCCTTCAACACTGCTAAGCCATCTCTCGCCCATTGGAACGGGACATTTAAATCGTGGGTGACCACTGACGCCGCCTGGGTCAAATGGTACAAAAGGATGCAATCGGCCAAATACACTCAATGGGAGGAGGCCGGGATAGCCCAATGCTTGGCTCTGTCCGTTGCCAGCATGGAGAAAGACGAGCCGCTTCTGTCGGCCGCAACATATTTCTGGAATGACAGCTTCAACACTTTCATCTTCCGACAAGGCCAACATCAGTTCAAAACCAAGGCCATCGGCGGGTGGAGCAGCTTCATTGCCCAAAACATGAGGGACGGGACAGTCGGCCACAGGGAGCACACTGCATTCCTAATGATGTGGCTCGAAAAGTTTGTGTTCTGCACAGAGAATCGTTCTCGAATTGGTGCGATTAAGCCGTGAAAGGCGAGATCGGCCAACTGGGCGTCTGATAGCACCAGGTTGTAACATCGGTTCCTCATCTCCCTAAAGCGTTGGATGTATTCTTGGACTGATTCGTTGCGCTTTTGCTTGATGCTGGTGAGGTCTGACAACTTCATCTCGTGGTTGCCGGAGTAGAAATAGCTATGGAATTGTTTTTCAAGATCGGCCCAACTCTGAATCGAGTTGTAGAGCAATGAGGAGAACCAAGTAAAGGCCGATCCCGAAAGAGAAAGAGGAAACAATCGAACTCTCAAGGGGTCCGTAGCCGATGCTTCACCGCATTGCGCCAAGAATCGGCTAACATGCTCATATGTTGAAATATTGTCGTGCCCTGAGAACTTCGAAAAATCTAGGATCTTGTATCAGTTGGGCAACGGGATCCGTTCGAAGTGCTCTGGATAGGGGTACCGATACATGCTCCCGAAGTCTTTCGGCTTGAGGACGAATTGATCGCGCATGACATCTGCGATCAGATCAGCGCATGTCCGGTTATCTTGTTGGATCGGCTCGTATGAGTCATGCGGCATGGGTGCTTGCCGATACAGCGGTGGCGGCGTCTGCGGCCTATAATGATGATCTTGACGGTCTCCTTGGTACCGGTAGTGATGATCGCAAGAGGTGGCCGAGGTGCCGGTGGTGTTGGTGGTCCTGGGAACATGCCGACCACCGTCTATCTGGATCAATCGGCTCCAACTGCTGATTATCATTGAACATATTAGCAATCTGATCATGGGGCAGTGGCTGTTGTCGATTCAGTATAGTAACTGCCGGCCTTATAGATGATTCGCTTGGATTTGGATGACCGAGGCTCTCCCGTGGCCCTTGTTGTGCTATCGTGGGATTGGCCGATCCCGCGTGACCGGCCCCGTAACCAGAAATTGGCCATCCGTGAAGTATATGGGCCCCCGTTGTAGCTGGTCGGCTATCTTGGCGTCGACCACAGTAGCGATCATGTTATTGAGAGTGTTGACCAAGATGCTACTTTGGTTGACCAATGCGTGGTGAACGGCCGAGTCAATCCGATCTTGTATAGAGTATACAGCCGGATCATCTTGTAACTGGGTCGGCTCCTCCACCTTCTGTTTGCCTTTTGTGTCACCAGAGGAAGATGCCTTGGTATCGTTCAGGCTAAACTTGTATTTTTGGTGCACAACCCTTGATCTTGTTTGGGTGAAAGATTGTAAATAGTTAGCCCGGAGCTCTTCCACCATCTTCTTATATTCGCTTCACTGTTCCCGATAATTGTTCCATCTTTACAGGCACAATGTTGTCCTGGGAAACGAGGGGGCTCTTGGAGTCGACCATCTTGCCGGCTGAATCTATGCGTCCGAGTCGAGCCGACAAAGAAGGTCCCACTGGGCGTGCCAAGAAATGTGTTGATGAGAAATCTCTCTCACGTGCTGGCCTGGGAGATCTGCTTGACTCCAGTGCAGGTCCTTCTCGGCTACTTGTGCGGTGCAGGGCGTGCCAGTTGATTTGATCTGTTAATCAACAAGAAAAACAAAAGAATAGACGTTAAGTGTTAAGTTAGATCCCATTGGATCGGCTAAGGGAATCCATAAACATATATATGCTATTCTAAACTATATTTAAACCAAGGGACTGGAATGGATCGGCTATACCGAGACAGCATCACCCGCTTAACCCAAATACAGCAAAGAATAATAAATATATGGATCGATAACCTAGCCGACACTGGAAAGCTAACAAAGGATCGGCTAGTACTCCGATGAATCTTATAGAAAGATATCACTCCTGGATCAAATGCATAGCCTAGAAATCTGCCATTGGCTGTTGATGATGAGCCGATTTCGGCTGGTAACGTCCGACAGGAATGCGATCTTAACATAAGAGACAGTCCTAATACAAATCTAATAATAAATATATTAAAAGAAACATATCAGGGCAGATAAGACCGGCTGAAACCCCGGCACCGTCTTTAAACAATATAAACCCATCCAAACAGATCATCGGCAGCTCTAAGAACGACTTAATAGTTCAAACATGATGCAGCATTAAGTATAAAAAGAACAACCCGATCTATTGCGGCCGATTTATACCTCTCGAGACGGTGGATACCGCATATAAACCAGCCAACCCTTAGATCTAGCCCTATTGGCTGCAAGTTCTTGACAGAACTAGCCAATGACAGGATAGATCTAAACATTGATCTAATTTATACGCTCTATATGATAAATAGCGCAGTATAAGCTCCTGATTCTAATGTGTCATTGCGATGAAAGCATCAGAAACAATAGATTATACTACTAACGACAAGCATTTACCTAGATCTGGGGATCGAAACGATACAGCCCGTAGCCAAACAAAGTACTCGTCTAAAGAAAAGGTTGGCGATGCGCCGAAGGTTTGATTGAGTGTGTATATGTTATTTTACAGGGGGTCTCGGGTCTTATTTATACCCAAGATACAATTAACTATACAAACCCTGGACTCTATCTAAACTACTATTTAAAACACAACATTATCCTAAGCGGGACCCACGCCGTGTTACAACTAACAGTCTAACAAATCTCTAGATACAATTGCCATTACAGGACTCTATCCATAAGTGGCAATATCATTTAACGCGCAATTAACAACCGAATTCTCTGTTTATCCTCAAACTTCTGTATTAGAAACGGTCTCATCTCTTCCAAACCTGGAATCGGCTATCGGTTGTCCCTGTCCGATCCAACCTTAGCCGATTGGCCTCGCAGCCGATCATTCCTTAGCTGATGTGACCCCTGTCTCCAGCCGATCCAACTCTGCTTTGTCTTTGCAGACTTGGAAGATTCGATTACCAAATTTCAGTGTTAACAGTCCTTTGCTTGAGGGTGGATTGATCTGGCCGATCATATCAATGCCTCATCCTCTGAACGGCCAAGGTTTAATAATTGGGTTCATAGCCGATGCCAGTGCTCGTTGTATGGCGCCGAACTTTTGGCAATCCTGGCAGCCCTTGTAGTACTTGAAACAATCCTCTAGCATCGTCGACCAGAAGTACCCTGTTCGGCGAAGCAACCACTTCATTTTGTGGATCGATTGATGCGTGCCACAGATCCCTTCATGCACTTCTCCGATGGCCACCGTAGCCTGATCGGCTCCCAAACACTTGAGTAGCACACCGTCAATCGTCCGATAGTACGAATCTTCATCGAGCAAAACATATCGTAACGTCTTGTATCGTCGCTTCCTTGTAGCCGATTGAGAGGGGTTTTTGAGATAGTTGTAAACTTCAAATCTTCAATCATCGGCTGTAATGGCGACAACATCTATGTCGATTTCTTTCAGCATCGGCCGATAGCCCGATGCCCCCTGAGCCAAATCTTTGGCCTCTGTGTTCTGCTCTCTGGGGATATCTTTCAAAGTAACTAGCCGAAAACCGTCCATTAATTCCCGGCATTGCTGATAATAGACCATCATCGCATCGTTTTTGCATTCCTGATAATTGGCTGATGACCAACAATGAATCTCCCATTATTTCAATGGCGTCGGCTTCAACTTCCTTGAGTAGATGTAATCCTTTAAGGACGGCTTCGTATTCGGCTTGGTTGTTTGTAGCGTGGGGGTTGATAGCAAAAACAAACTCGAAGCTTGCCCCCTTTGGTGAAATAATGACCAAGCCGATGCCACAGCTGTTGGCGCAAACCGAGCCGTCAAACGTCAAAGTCCAAGGCATAATCTCCACTGAGCAGATCGAGTCATTTCTGTGCTCCACAATGAAATCGTCTATGGCTTGCCCCTTGACTGCCCTTGGTGCCTGATACCTCAGATCGAATTCTATTAGCGCAAAAATCCACTTCCCAATTCTTCCTTTGAGCACTGAAGCCGATAGCACGTACTTAACTACATCGGCTTTGCAAATTACTGTGCACTCGTTGGATAGCAGATAGTGCCTTAACTTTGTACATGAAAAATAGAGGCATACCTTGTTTTCGCGTCTAGCAACCATCGGCTGAGATAGAAGATCGCTTTTTCTTTGCCGTCGACCTCTTGGATTAGGACGGAGCCGATTGATTTGTCATCGGCTGATAGGTATAGCTTGAACGGTATTCCCTTTTGTGGAGGCATTAAAACTGGGGGAACTCAGATAATCTTTTATGTTGTCTAACGCCTTTTGCTGCTCTGCCCCCATGTGAATGTTTGAATGGCTTTCAGCCGAAGCAGTGGTGTGAACGGCTCCATCTTTTCTGAGAGATTGGCTATGAACCGTCTGATGAAGTTTATCTTGCCGATCAATGACTGAAGTTATTTTTTGTCCTTCGGAGGTTGAATTGTCTTGATAGCATTTATGCTTCTTGGTGTAACTTCAATTCCTCTTTCATGGACAAGAAATCCCAAGAATTGCCCGGCCGATACGCCGAACGCGCACTTAAGCGGATTCATCTTCAGGCCATACTTCCTCGCCCGCTCTAACACTTGTCTCAGATCGGCTATGTGGCCTTCTATCTCCCTTGACTTGACAACCACGTCATCAATGTATATCTCTACTAGCGAGCCGATCATGTCATGAAAAATGTAGTTCATGGCCCGTTGATATGTTGCCCCAGCATTCTTCAAGCCGAATGTCATTACTACCCACTCGTACAAGCCGATTGCACGGGGACACCGAAAAGCGGTCTTGTGGATGTCCTCGTCGGCCATAAATATTTGATTATACCCTGCATTGCTGTCCATGAAACTGATAATTTTGTGGCCCGAAGCAGCATCTACGAGCAGGTCGGCTATCGGCATTGGGTATTCGTCTTTAGGGGTGGCCTTGTTTAGATCTCTGAAATCGATGCACACCCTAAGTTTACCGTTTTTCTTCAGCACTGGGACAATGTTTGAGACCCACTCAGCGTATCGGCAAGGCCGAATGAATCCCGCATCATATAGCCGAGTGATTTTGGCTTTAATTGCATCGTACATATTGGCCTTAAACCTCTTGGGAGGCTGTTTGAACGGCCGATAGCCTGCCTTAATCGGCAACTGATGGACCACTATTGATCGGCTGAGGCCGGGAATCTCGAAGTACTCCCAAGCAAAACAATATTTATATTCTTTTAACAAATCAATAAGCTGGGATCTATAATGAGGAGACAAATTTTTGCTAATGTACGTCGGCCTCGGCTTGTCACCAGAGCCGATGTCAATTTTCTCTAATTCGTCGGCCGATGTAAAACCTTGCCCGAGCTTGCCATCGTCTTCGTCTGTGGTGTCCATGCCGAAGACGCTTGAGCCCTCCACCATGTCTTGTTCAAAGCAGCAACTGCGGCTCGTCGTCTCCAATCGGCTGTATTGTGGAATTGGACACATTTAAAAAATTGGCTTGCCAGATTTTCCCAGACAAACAATCGATGCCTTTGATTTCCCAATGCGGCAAATCGGCATTGACGACGCTGACTGACCTGTCGGCTGGTACGATCTCGATCTTGTCGTCGTCCCATTGGATCAGACTTTGATGCATTGTGGAAAGAATGCAGCAATTGGCGTGTATCCAGTCCCTTCCAAGCAGCAGGCTGTAAGACCCCTTCCCGTCGATGACAAAGAATGTTGTTGGCATGGTTTTATTGCCGATCGTCAGTTCAACGTTGAGGACACCCTTGGTTTCCGATGGGTTGCCGCCGAAGTCCTTGAGTACCATCTTGGTCTTTATCAGGTCTTCGGCCCCCTTGCCTAGTTTTCTGAATGTTGCGTAAGGCATGAGGTTGACCGCAGCTCCCCCATCAACTAGCATCTTGGAAATCGGCTTGCCGTTGACGAATCCTTTTAACGTACAATGGCTTCAAGTGTCGATTTTTGGTCCCTTCGGGTTTGTCGAAGATGGCCTAGTCCGGTGAGATTGCTAGCTTCGCTAGGTCGTCCTCAATGGTGTCTGCATCGGCCTTAGGAGCACTGAACTCGGCTGGTAGTACGAACACCATGTTAACCGATGCAGAAACTTTGCTTTTCCCTTTGGCTGCCCTCCTCGCTTGATCAGCTGGACTCTCTTCGGCTTGCTCTTCGTCAGTTGCGGCAGTTTTCTCTTTGGGCACCCATCGCCTTTTGATCTTCCCCAGCCGACGGCGCTGTTCGTGGATCATTTGCTGAACTTCGTCTTCCCTCCATTCACGCTTATGTCGTTGAATTCTTCTTTTCTGCGTCTTTGTGAAGAGATCGGACGGGCACCATTGGGGATTGGTCGATTCCTCGTCGTCGGCCTCTTCATCGTTGTGGTTGTTGTCATTGCGGTCCTCGTCGACGAAGAAGTCTTGGTGGATCGGGCTGAGCCGATCATGGACAGACCGCCGCCTTTGGTTTAGCTGAACGGCTCTGGGGACGAACCGGGCTGGGCTTGCAGCCGATGGACTCCCATGCTTGTCGCGGCGATCGTTACATGCTGGGAAATCGTCTAATGTCGACAATCTCATGCCGGATTCCCAGCAGTGCCTGAAAAAATCACAATGCCAATGGGGGTCGGCACTGTTGCAATTTACTTCGTTTTGGCGGTCTTGGGTCTTCGGCTTGCGCCGACGAGGTTCTTCATTGTAAGCTTCTTCCTGCTGAGACTGGTGCTGAGAATGGTGTCAGCTATCTTCATGGATCGACCGTCGGTCAGCCGATCTGATAGTTGGGCGCACCATATTAATTGACGCGGCATGACATCCGATCGGCTCGTCTTCTGCCCTGGCCCTGATTGATGTATTGACTAAGCCGTGAGCCATTCTGTTCTGTTGATCAGCTTGCCTGGGGCCGGCTTGGACTGTGTTGACCGGGAAAGGATTGCCATCTACCTTCATCGGCCGATTTGAATCGCGAACTTTAGCTTCCCGACCTCAATTGCCGACTGGATTTGCTGCCTGAAGACTTTGCAGTCGTTGGTGGCGTGGGATGTGGAGTTGTGCCACTTGCAATATTTCTTCTTCTTTAATTCTTCGGCCGACGGGATCACGTGATTTTCAGGCAACTGAATCTGTTTCTCCTTGAGCAGCAAGTCGAAATTCCTGTCGGCCTTGGTAATGTCGAAATCGTATCGTTCTTCCTTGGCCGTCTTCAGCAGCCATTGGCAGACGATGGCCGTTTTGTTCTTGGCCCATTCGGCTGTCGCTACTTCTGCGTCATCGTCGTCGGACTCATAGTCTGATTCGACGATGACCTGAGTTATATTTTTGACAGCCTTCCTGGTGTTTTGGAATCGCTGCTCGTGGGCCATCACCTTCTGCGCCAAGTGGGCTAAGCTGACGAAGTCTTGTGCAAAGAATCGCTCTCGGATCGGCGCGATTAAACCATGAAAGGCCAAATCGGCCAGCTGGGCGTCCGATAGCACCAGGCTGTAGCATCGGTTCCTCATCTCCCTGAAGCGTTGGATGTATTCTTGAACCGATTCGTTGTGTTTTTGCCTAATGCTGGTGAGGTCCGACAACTTCATCTCGTGGTTGTCGGAGTAAAAGTAGCTGTGGAATTGTTTTTCATGATCGACCCAGCACTGAATTGAGTTGTAGTGCAACGAGGAAAACCAGGTAAAGGACGATCCTGAAAGAGAAAGAGGGAAAAATCAGACTCTCAAAGCGTTTGTAGTCGATGCTTCGCCACACTGTGCCAAGAACCGGCTAACATGCTCATAAGTTGAAACGTTATCTTGCCCTGAGAACTTCGAAAAATCTGGGATCTTGTACCGGTTAGGCAACGGAATCTGCTCGAAGTGCTCTGGATAGGGATACCGATACATGTTCCCTGAATCTTTCGGCTTGAGGCCGAATTGATCGCGCATGACATCTGCAATCAAATCGGCCTAGGTCCGGTTGTCCTGCTGTATCGGCTCGTATGGTTCGTATTGTTAGTGATATGCCCTAGAGGCAACATGGAGATGTTGGATATCACGTCAATGTTTATGTATAAATGAATAAAGTGTTATTCAGTTCCATGAAATAGACATCTTGTATTGATCAATAAGTACGTGACTTATTTATGAGACTCGATATGTATGAATCTATTTCTAAACGATCCCTGATCATATGTCATATTGTTGGAACAAATATGATTCTAAGATCGGCATGTTTATTGATTGATGATCATGTCTCATAGATCATGGGTATGGAGATACCAAATCAATAAACATGGACATATGTGTTAGAGAACACATTGTTGGATAGACCCACCATGAGACACTACAGGAATTAATGTGCCATTAGTTGGTCTCGTAGTGTTGGTACAAAGTCCTTAGACCTGAGATCACCATGGATTCCAACATGTGTAGTAGCCTACTTTGGGACTACCAAACGCTATTCCGTAATCGGATAGTTATAAAGGTAGTTTTCGGGTTTGCTATGAAACATGGAGTGGGATGTGAGTGATCAAGATGGAATTTGCCCCTCCTTTGGAGAGATATCTCTGGGCCCCTCGAGGTAATGGATTATGGAAATGCATGGCCATGCTAAGTTGATTGAGGAGTCAATCAACGACAGAGATAATCCAATACGGTTCGAGTGAATGGTTAAGCTATTGAAGGGATGGCACACATCTTGCCTATAGCTTAACCGGTATCGTGAGGCAAAGGGATTTGTGTACACATTACAGGTTCGAGCCGATATTGTATTCTTGTATACTATGGTGTCAATATGTGCTGCTAGGCGCCGCTATTGACAAGTCGGCTGAGTTGGACTCGAGCCGACGATCGGCTAAGTTAGACTATAGCCGAAACCGAGTATACCTGAACCTACGTGGTCGCACGCTTAAGGGGATAAGAACAGGCATTCGAGTTGGACTCGGATACGGCTCGATCGGATAGGGATCCGATCGGATAGAGTCCTATAGGCTTACGACGTATGGGCGGCCAACTCTATGAGATACGGATGAGATCCGGTTCAAAAATAGAGTCCGAATCGGCCACTAGTCCTAGTCGGCCAACTCTATATAAAGGAGGGAGGGGTGGAGAGCGTGAGACGTCAATTGCATCGCGTGCAACGAAGTCGCCGAGATCAATCTCCACGGAAACCCTCCCCACTTTCGAGCCAAACCCTAGCCTTGCATCGCGTGCTAGCACACGGGTGTACGGCGTTCGTCCCCGGACGTGTGGATACCGGTAGAGCGCGCTACGTTGCGCGCTCTTGATCGGCTTCGGATCGGCCGCATCGGAGCGATCGGCCGTGGTGGAATCGGCCGCGGCCGGACGCATCGGAGCGAGGCGTGAGAACGCGGCCGGACGACTCGAATCGGCTGATTGGCGAATCGGCTATCTCTGGGAATCGGCTACACCGTTCCGGATCGGATTGCCCGATTGGCTATTCCGCCGCACTCTACTCCAATCGGTAACGATCTATCGGCCCTTACTTGCAAGTGTTCCCGGTTTGCGCGGTAAAAGTTTTTGTTTTTGGCTAGCGTAGCCTCCGCGTAACCCTTCGGTGGTATCGAGCTAATCTTGCTTAGTTCGGGTTTTAGATTGGATCTCGGAACAAGTTTTGCGCACGGGTTGATTAGATCAATCGGTTTTACGGGATCTCGTTGAGGAGAGTAGATGGTAATTGCGTTCCTTGATAGTGTATCGGAACGACGTAAAGTGATTACGTCGAAGCAATTTCCAAATAACTCGGTTTGAGTTGGGTTCGAGATAGCGTTCCTTGATAGTGTATCGGAACGGTATAATGTGATTATACCGAAGCTATCTCGTAGTCCGACTTTGTTGCTGCCTCGCGCCTACGCAAACCATCTCCCTTGATAGTGTATTGGGACGGCATAATATGATTATGCCGATATGGGTTTCATAAGCGATTTCATAGATTGGATCTATGAATTTCGTGTGGTGTTCCGGCGCTGCCCGAAGCCCGCGAGGGGGCGGGACCGCCGTGTGCGTACCCCCTTATAGGTCGTCTCGATGCCGTATCTCTGCGATAGGTAGAAAACGTTTCTACGCCTAACTTGTTTTTGCGAGAGAATGCTTTGAGATGGTATGGCCCTATTGTATGTATGAGATGCATGTGATGCATGTAATATTCTTTCATATGTGCAATCCCTGTAATATTCTTTCATACGTGCAATGCTTGTAATATTCTTTCACGACTGCGAGTCGATGTAATCTTCAATTAGAGCTTCTATAGTAGTAGCTTAGTTTGAAGATATCAAGCATTCGACACTTGGAAGATGGTGCTGAAGATGGAGATCCTCGGCGCCGACATGGAGATGGAGATCACCATGTGAAGGGGGCCATACTATTTCATTATATGCTATTCTTCTTGCTTTCATATGTGATATGTTTGTTTGATAGGATAGCATCCCTCTCAAAATTAAGTAGTAATGATGCCCTTCCAAATGTTGCACTCCACCGTTATGCTCGTCAATGGTGGGTCCGCCAAAGCAGAGTGCCATTCTCTATCATAACACGAGGGGTATATGTCGACATATACATGCAGGAGCATTTGGTTTACTTAACAAGGCTATCAAAACAGTTTTGGGCCTTGGGGCATAGGTTGGCGCCGGGGCATGGAGATGCCACACCAACAACAAGAGTCACATAGAGATGTGATTAGCAAGGTGTTGCTTACCGATGTTACTAATTTTCTAGCAAGTGATGCCAAAGCTCACTACAAAATTAATTAACATGTGGATCTTGACCCAATACGTAACCTAGAGGGAAGGTGGAAAATACGTAATGGGAGTCTAATGTTAAATTGTTTAACAATAGACATAGCATAAACATTGTGCTAAACTTTGCTTTTTCGTTGTAGAATAAATGGCAGCTAATACTACACCCAACCTTTAATTTGCGATCTATTCTCGAAAAGGAAAAATTAAATGGAACAAACTTTATGGATTGGTATCGCAACTTGAGAATTGTTCTCAAGCAAGAGCGTAAGGAGTACGTTCTTGAAGTACCTTATCCGGAGGATTTGCCTAATAACGCCACCGCAACCGCACGGAGGGCTTATGAGAAGCACACTAATGATGCCCTAGATATAAGCCGTCTCATGCTTGCTACAATGTCCCCCGAGCTTCGAAGCAATATGAGAGCGGCGATGCTCACACTATTATTCGGGACTGCGTGGCATGTTTGAGAACCAAGCTCGGGCCGAGAGGTTCAACACCTCAAAGTCCTTGTTTGCGTGCGCTTGTTGAGGGGAATCCCGTCACCCCGCATGTGATAAAGATGATTGGCTATATCGAGAGTCCGGAAAAACTAGGTTTTCCCCTTAGCCAAGAGTTGGCTACTTATGTGATTCTCCGCCGCTCCCTCCGAGCTTCGAGCCATTCATATTGAATTATCACATGAACAATATGGATAGAACCTTGGCTGAATTGCATGGGATGCTAAAGACATGAGGAGAGTATCCAGAAAAACGGTCATCATGTGATAATGATGCGAAGGCAAAGCGCAAACCACCGTCAAGAAACTTTGCACCAAGAGGAAGTTAACTCCCGATGAGATCGCGAGTGCCTCCAATGCAAAGAAGGGCAAGAAGGGGTCGGCGGCATCGATGCCGTTTGCTTCTATTGCAAGGAGACAGCCATTGGAAGAGGAACTGCAAGAAGTACATGGAGGATCTCAAAAAGAAGCAAAGTACGACTTCGCTTCAGGTATTAATGTTATAGACATTAATCTTGCTACTTCACCTACCGACTCTTGGGTATTTGATACCGGATCGGTAGCTCATATTTGCAAATCGTTGCGGGGAATGAGAAGAAGTAGAGGATTGAGAAGGGGCGAGGTGAACCTGCGCGTCGGCAATGGAGCAAGCGTTGCTAGGCTTCTTTGTCGGCACGCACCACTTCATCTACCTTCGATTAGTTTTGGAATTAAATAATTGTTATTGTGTTCCAACACTATGTCAAAACGTTATTTCCGCTTCATGTTTGCAAGCGGAAGGATATGATTTTAGATCAATGAACAATGGTTGTTCAATATATCTCGAGATATGTTCTATTTTCATGCTCCATTGGTGAATGGATTATACGTTTTGAATCTTGAAGCGTCTCCCATCTATAACATTAATACGTAAAGGCAACTCTCTAATGATATAAACCCCACGTTTATCCGGCATTGTCGCTTAGGCCATATAAATAAGAAACGCATGGAGAAGCTCCATAAGGATGGACTGCTTCACTCTTTTGATTTTGAATCATTTGAGACATGTGAGTCTTGTTTACTTGGTAAGATGACAAAGGCACCTTTCACGGGCACAGTGAGAGAACAAGTGACTTGTTGGCACTCGTACATACCGATGTATGTGGACCAATGAGCTCAACGGCCGAGGTGGTTATCGTACTTCATTACCTTTACCGATGACTTTAGTAGATATGGCTATATCTACTTAATGAGGCATAAGTCCGAATCCTTTGAAAAGTTCAAAGAATTCCAGAATGAAGTACGTAATCATTTAGGGAAAACAATCAAGTTTCTACGATCGATCGTGGAGGGGAATACTTGAGCCAAGAGTTTGGTAATCATCGAAAGATTGTGGAATTGTTCCACGCTTGACTCCGCCAGAACTCCACAATGGAACGGAGTGTCCGAACGGAGAAATCGCACCTTGTTGGACATGGTGCGGTCGATGATGAGCCAAAGTGATCTTCCGTTATCCTTCGGGGATATGCTCTTGAAACAGTTGCACTCACACTAAATAGAGTTCCATCTAAGTCGGTTGAAAAGACACCATATGCGATATGGACAGGGCAACCCCTAGTTTGTCTTTTCTCAAAATTTGGGGATGTGAGGCTTATGTAAAACGTTTACAGTCGACAAGCTCACACCCAAATCGACAAGTGCTTCTTTGTGGGATATCCTAAGGAAACTAAGGGATATTACTTTTATAATCGGCAACAAGGCAAAGTGTTTGTCGCCCGACACGGTGTCTTCTTGGAGAAAGAGTTTCTTTCAAGAAGGGTTAGTGGGAGCGGGGTGCATCTTGAAGAAGTTCAAGAAACACAAAACGTTTCAGCGACCACGAGAACCACAACAGGAGGAGCAAAGTGTTGCACCACCGGTTGTAGATACACCACCCACGGAGGTCGAAAGATCACGTCGTGGACTGACAGTACACAAAGCGAACAACGTGATATATTGTTGTTGGACAACGATGAACCTAAGACCTATGAGGAAGCGATGGTGGGACCCGATTCCAACAAGTGGCTTGGAGCCATGAAATCCGAAATAGAATCCATGTACGACAATCAAGTTTGGAACTTGGTTGATCCACTGATGGTGTCAAAACCATTGAGTGCAAATGGGTTTTTAAGAAAAGGCCGATATGGATGGAAATGTTCACATCTATAAGGCGCGATTGGTGACGAAAGGTTTTAAACAGATTCAAGGAGTTGATTATGATGAAACCTTCTCGCCCGTCGCAATGCTTAAATCTATTCGGATTATCCTAGCGATTCTTGCATATTTCGATTATGAGATATGGCGGATGGATGTCAAAACGGCTTTCCTAAATGGAAACCTAAGCGAGGATGTATACATGATACAACCTCGGGTTTTGTCGATCCGAATCGCTGGAAAGATACGCAAGCTACGAAATCCATTTATGGATTGAAGCAAGCATCTCGGAGTTGGAATATTCGTTTTGATGAAGTAATCAAAGGGTTTGGTTTCATCAAAAACGAAGAAGAGGCATGTGTTTACAAAAGGTCGGTGGGAGCGCAATTGTATTTCTAATCTTATATGTGGATGACATATTATTGATTGGAAATGATATCCCTATGCTAGAATCCGTCAAGTCTTTATTGAAAAATAGTTTTTCCATGAAAGACTTAGGGAGGCAAGCATACATATTGGGCATTCGGATCTATAGAGATAGATCCAAGAGGCTAATTGGATTAAGCCAAAGTACATACATTGACAAGGTGTTGAAAAGGTTCAACATGCATGATTCCAAGAAAGGTTTCTTGCCCATGTCACATGGCATTAATCTTAGCAAGAATCGGTGTCCTCGAGAGACATGATGAGCGGAATAAGATGGGTATGGTTCCATATCTTCGTAATTGGATCCATCATGTATGCCATGCTTTGTACACGCCCATGTCTCGTACGCTTTGAGTGCTACGAGCAGATACCGCCGATCCAGGTGAAGGTCACTGGACTCGCCGTAAAGAATATCATGAAGTACTTGAGAAGAACTAAGGATATGTTCCTAGTCTATGGAGGTGAAGAAGAGCTCGTTGTAAGTGGTTACACCGATGCTAGCTTCCAAACGGACAAGGATGATTATAGATCGCAATCCGGGTTCGTGTTCTCGCCCGAACGGAGGCGCGATCACTGGAAGAGTTCCAAGCGATACCGTTGCCGATTCTACAACGAGGGCCGAGTACATTGCGCTTCGGAAGCCGCAAAGGAGGCCGTTTGGATCAAGAAATTCGTTTCGAGCTTGGTGTGATGACCAGTGCGCGGTCCAATGTCTCTCTATTGTGATAATAGTGGAGCCATTGCGCAAGCCAAGGAGCCGAGGTCACATCGAAGTCCAAACACATACTTCGGCGATATCATCTCATCCGCGAGATAGTGGACAGAGGAGATGTCAAGATATGCAAAGTGCACACGGATCTCAACATAGCCGATCCGCCGACAAAACCTCTCCCTCACCGAAGCATGAGGCGCACACAAGAGCAATGGGTATTAGATACTTACATGATTGACTCTAGTGCAAGTGGGAGATTGTTAGTGATATGCCCTAGAGGCAACATGGAGATGTTGGATATCACGTCAATGTTTATGTATTTATGAATAAAGTGTTATTCAGTTCCATGAAATAGACATCTTGTATTGATCAATAAGTACGTGACTTATTTATGAGACTCGATATGTATGAATCTATTTCTAAACGATCCTCGATCATATGTCATATTGTTGGAACAAATATGATTCTAAGATCGGCATGTTTATTGATTGATGATCATGTCTCATAGATCATGGGTATGGAGATACCAAATCAATAAACATGGACATATGTGTTGGAGAACACATTGTTGGATAGACCCACCATGAGACACTACAGAATTAATGTGCCATTAGTTGGTCTCGGGTAGTGTTGGTACAAAGTCCTTAGACCCGAGATCACCATGGATTCCAACATGTGTAGTAGCCTACTTTGGGACTACCAAACGCTATTCCGTAATCGGGTAGTTATAAAGGTAGTTTTCGGGTTTGCTATGAAACATGGAGTGGGATGTGAGTGATCAATATGGAATTTGCCCCTCCTTTGGAGAGATATCTCTGGGCCCTCGAGGTAATGAATTATGGAAATGCATGGCCATGCTAAGTTGATTGAGGAGTCAATCAACGAGCGATAATCCAATACGGTTCGAGTGAATGGTTAAGCTATTGAAGGGATGGCACACATTTTGCCTATAGCTTAACTGGTATCGTGAGGCAAAGGGATTTGTGTACACATTACAGGTTCGAGCCGATATTATTCTTGTATACTATGGTGTCAATATGTGCCGCTAGGCGCCGCGTTGACGGTCGGCCGAGTTGGACTCGAGCCGACGATCGGCCAAGTTAGACTATAGCCGAAACCGAGTATACCTGAACCTCTCGTGGTCGCACGCTTAAGGGGATAGAATAGATATTCGAGTTGGACTCGGATACGGCTCGATCGGATAGGGATCCGATCGGATAGAGTCCTATGGGCTTACGACGTATGGGCGGCCAACTCTATGAGATACGGATGAGATCCGATTCAAAATAGAGTCCTAATCGGCCACTAGTCCCGCGGCCAACTCTATATAAAGGAGGGAGGGTGGAGAGCGTGACACGTCAATTGCATCGCGTGCAACGTAAGTCGCCGAGATCAATCTCCACGGAAACCCTCCCCACTTTCGAGCGAAACCCTAGCCTTGCATCGCGTGCTAGCACACGGGTGTTCGGCGTTCTGTCCCCGGACGTGTGGATCCGGTAGAGGCGCTGCTACGTTGCGCGCCGTTGATCGGCTTCGGATCGGTTGCAATCGGAGCGATCGGCTGTGGTGGAATCGGCTGCGGTCGGGCGCATCGAAGCGAGGCGTGAGAACGCGGCCGGACGACTCGAATCGGCTGATTGGCGAATCGGCGTCTCGGGAATCGGCTACGCTGCTCCGGATCGGATTGCCCTGATTGGCTATTCAGCTGCACTCTACTCCAATCGGTAACGATCTATCGGTCCTTACTTGCAAGTGTTCCTGGTTTGCACGGTAAAAGTTTTTGTTTTCGGCTAGCGTAGCCTCCGCGTAACCCTTCACCACCATCTTCTTGTAATCGGCTTGTTGCTCAGCCGATAACTGCTCCATCCCCACAGGCATGATGTTGTCCTATGAAATGTTGGGGCTCTTGGAGTCGACCATCTTGCCGCTGAATCTATGTGTCCGAGTCGAGCCGACGAGAAAGTCCCACCGGGCGTGCCAAGAATCGTGTTGATGAGAAATTTCTCTCACGCGCCGGCTGCGAGATCCGCTTGACTCCAAGGTGTGTCCTTCTCGCGCCGTGCTGCAGTGTGTGGTGTGCCGCTTGGTTTGACCTGTTAACCAACAAGAAAAACAAGGAAATATACATTAATTGTTAGGTTAGATCCCCACGGGATCGGCTGAGGGAATCCATGAGCATATATATGCTATCCTAAAATATATTTAAGCCAAGCGACTGGAATGGATCGGCTATACCGAGACAGCATCAGCCGTTTAACCGATTGCTTCTCGCCGATGCAGCCTCTGTTTCTCCGCCAAGCCACCCGATTCGACTCTGCTTCATTCTTGCTAGGACTTAGGGACTTAATTACCAAATTTAGGTGTCAACAACGGCAAAGCTCACTTGTAAAGACATAGTTCCCATGTTGCTTGGTTTCCTTTTCAAATAGTGCCTTGCATTATTGTGCTACCATTTTTTATTAAACTTCTCAATCTTCTCGGGAAGATAACCTAGATTTCATCATAGTGAGCCATCATCTTATCCGGCTACTTCTTATAGGGATGCATCTAGAACAAGTTGAAAGCCGAAGAGGAGAGGATGAGTAAAACTTTTGCAAAGAGGCAATGTGATAAGGACGAAAACAGATTTTTGCAAATAGATTTTGTTTTAGAAAAGACATGCCCTTATGGGCTTAACTGTTTGGCTTGACCTACAGTCGAGATGGCTCCGTTACCAACTTGTCACGCCCGAAAATTCGCAAGTAATTTCCAAACTAATTTGTGCATTAAATCCACGTCTAGGAATCAGGTAAGGTACACAAATTGATAATTTAAATATATAGTACCAAATAAACTAATGTGATAAATACTTATAATAGAGACACTTAGTCCTCACCACGAAGAAAACTACAGCGGAAAACAAAAATCTAGCAAAACTTCAGCTCCACTCCCACAGGCAGCTCAACTGGGATCTAAGCCAAAAGGTCTCCTTCTTTAGAATGCTTCTTCAACTGAGGTTCATGATTATTGCAAGGTGAGTACATGAAATACAAAGGATGACAATAATATAGGGTTCATTTGCAAAAATAGCATTTAGCAAACATTTGAGAATAGTAAAACAATAGAGTAATTAATAATGAATAATAATCAACACTAAACATCTGCATAGGTCCAACTATCTCTGAACAACCAATCCCGGTTGCACAGATCTATCTCCAAACAGGAATTAGTCATTCCATACCAGGAGCTAATAAGTTATCATCAATATTCATATTATTATCATTAATGAGAAGTGTGAGACTAATTACGAAAAACATTCTAGACCCACCCATAACCTCGGGACAGCTATTCGAATAGTTTTACTATGGCCAGAGATGTACAAATTTACCCATAAGACACAACCTCAACATCATATTAACCATGCGTCGCGATACCGGAAAAGTACCCAAATAGAGACTGTGACAAGACACTACGCATAACACAATTCACTGCAGTGCACCGTAGCCGGATCATAGACTCCCCATAGCCAGGTATAGACTACCTAGACACCCCCGTGGGATTATCTCTTCCACTTCTTAGTCTGGCACTCTACAATGAACCACGCTATACACGATATCCAACTGTTGCCCATGCTGACTCGTGGTTAGTACGATTAATGCTTCACAACAATAGCTTACAAACCGGTCCTTAATTGTCATGAGCACGACCAAGACAACCATGTGCTCACAACCTACCTTTGGTCAAGTTTTAGTTGTCAAATTAATTAATTAATTAGTCACGACTAGCCGTCGTAAGCTACCATTAAATAACCATCATTAAGTAATAGGGAAGCATTAGTTTTCCCAATAATGTGCTATGTTTCTAAGCGGGGCTAAGCAATTATACTAATATCTAGCCGATCCATTATATAGAGTCCAAGCTAGTCAAATTATAACCTAGGGTATCAAGGAATAACATAATCAATGCAAATTAGCCATATAAAGGAATAGGTTCACACCACCCAATGACATTTGAAAATAAATGCACATTTGAAATGAAGCGAGAATTTAAACATAGGATCGAAATGATCAAAGGGATTGTTTTAGGGATCTGTATGACTTGCATTGCAAACAAGCGTCTTCAATTTGTCTTCATGAGCTTCTCTAACAAACAAACGATCCTTCGAAACGATGGAAAACTAAACGTAGAACACAAAACATGTAAAAAACTATTAAAAACTAAGTAAATAGTACAAATAAAGTTCATAAATAGGTAGAGCTTGAATTTGTATGAATTAGTTATGAATTAATGAAGTTTTAATCAATTAAAACCAATAAAGAAAACAACTAAATGATTTTGTGTCATTTTTAATTATTTTAGAAATGAAAAAGGATATTTATGATGTCGGCCTTGGAAGAATGAGGACAGGGACACTAACAGGCAGGACCCACATGTCAAAGAGAGAGAATTGGCTTGAATCCACCGTAGATCAAGTTCATAGAAGTGGTCCACAGGTTCACAAGAACGGACGTCTCAAATTGGTTTTACCGGATTTGACCAAGATCCGACGACTATAATTGAATCTGGCTTATGGTTTTGATGGATGCCACATGGCGAGACACACAAGCGATATGCAAGCAAGGAGGGTGAGAAGGCGGCTGACTTGGGGACCACACGGATGGCCATGTCAGCATGATATCATAGAGCACAATACAGCTGCAGCCACGGTGAACGACAGCACTCCGCAGGAACGAAGGGCTCACGGAGGACGAGGAGCCCGAGACAGTTCTTACCGACACGAAGACAACGACGAGCGTCAAACGGGAACAACCGATAATGAGCTTCTAGAAGAGGCAAGGTTCGGGTCAACGGTGGCGGCGATGCTCCGGTGACGAGTGGTGGCAATGGACCAGTGGACGGTGTTCCCCTCCTCTTTGCAAATCCAACAGTGGCGACGGTGACCAAAGACAATGACTATTGCGGCAGCACGACTGAGCTGAAGGATGATAGGCGGTGGTGACATCAGGATTCACGGTCACGGGGTGTTTCCGTGGGGCTTCAACTTCGGGAAAGCGACTGTCCAGCTTCACACGGCCGGTACAGTGCTGAGGGAGGTGGTGGCACAGAGCGAAGGTGACCAAGGCGATGGCACGGAGCGGCTGGAGCGGTGGTCGGCAGTGAAAAGAGAGAGGAAGTGCACGGGGAGGTGGCTAGGGCATGGGAAATACTCGGGCTAGGGTTGGAACCAGAAGAGGGACCTTGGGCATCTCTTTAATAGGCTGAGGAGGAAGAGATCGGATCGGATTCGAGGGGAATCGACGACGGAAAGAACTAGGTTATCCCGAGTTCACCAAGATAAGAATGGGGCCAAAATTTGTGGAATTTAGTACAGGAAAATTGGGGATTTCTTGGGGAAAAAGAAGAGGAGATTGAGGGGAATCTGTTTCCGCAATCGCTTTGGAAGAGGAGCAACGAGGAGGCCGATTTGGTGGAGGAGGCGGCGGAGCGTACGGGAGCCGAACTCTAGCCTGATCTAGGAAAGGGCCCGACATATGGGGTCCGGTCCCACATGTCACTGGAGGAGAGAGAGGAAGGCGTGGGGATGCAAAGCAGACTTTGGCAGAGAGGGAGAGGGCTGGTAGGCCGACGCTCCGTGGCTTGGGCCGAGCGAACAGAGAGAGGAGGAGATGGGTCGGATTCGGCCCAAAGCTTTGGAAGGGGATTTTTAATTTGATTTTCAATTTAAATAAATACTTAAATGATGTTTCATTTATCAAAAATACTTCCGAGGCTCAAATAATTTCAGAAAAATTCTAAAAATACTTAAGGCAACCGAAGTATTTAATAAAATTTTATCTAGCTCAATTTGATGTTTAAATTTTCATAGATTTTTATTCAACCATTCTTTAATTATTAAATGAATTTTAAAAAAATTCACAACAATTTATATTTAGGTGATTTTTAGGGGTGACCTCCCCACGCAATCCCGTGCCCTTAGCCACAGCGCGCGCCCGCTACATTTGCGTCGGGTTGCGCCCACTCGTCAGCGACATGCGACGTTGCGAATGCCTGCTGAAGCCCGCCTCGTGTGGCCGTCTCCTTCCTCCTTCCTCCTTTGACCCAGTGGACAAAGCGTCGCGTTGCCTCCCTCGTCATCACCGAAGCAAGCCGGCTGTCCCGTCACATCGCCTCCCAATCCCACGCCGCAACTGAACCCCTTTTTCCCATGCCGCTGACGGTGGCCCCGCCATCCGCGTCGTCCTTCCTGTCCTCTCTGCCGACTCTCGCACGCGCTGGCCATCCTCGAGGAAGGACGCATGTACTGCTGCCCATGGCAGCCACCCGCTCCGCACTCGTCGCGCAGTGAGGCGCACACCATCGCCCCCTTCAGACCACCGGGCCGAGAACCGCTGTCGTACCCGTTGGACCACGCAAGTACACGGGTAGGGCGACGGACCGACGGGAGTCCACCTCACCCCAAATCACGTCCGTCATCCTCCCCGTCCTTGCTGCATGACCCAACCACCCTTCCCCTACCGTCGGGCTATGCCATACCGTCCTCGTCATCCTTGCGCGGCGGGGAGAGAGCAACAGCCTAGCCTATCTGCGCCTATAGAAGGGGAGACCGAGACGCCATTGCCACCCACCACCCACACCACTTCACCCCGCCAAAGCCGTCTCACCCCCTCCCGCTTCCACTGCTGCGCGACACCTCCCCACCTCCTCTCGGTCGTGGATTTTTTAATTATGCTATACATTTGTTATTGACATACGAAATTTTTGGTACATACTATTAGTGAAAGTGGTTAACATGTGGATCCACATGTCCTTCTCTTAAAAAAGTTAGAAGTTGATGGTGGAGAACCATCACCACCGTTACTCCCTTTTATAAGGAATGGAGTATAGATGAGTGTTTAAGTAGTTAGGCCAATCAATAAAAAACACGCATAAAAAACTCAACTATTTAATCTTTATTTACGAGCAGAGAATATATATTGATATAGTAGCAGCTCAAAATATCATGAACTATCAATTGTCTATTTATTAATTTAATTCAAAATTAAAAATTCATAATTATTAAGTTATAATTTATGTGGGCATTTCTTTTAGGCTAAGTAGATATAATTTGTAAAATAATCAGCATGTTTACCTTATTCCTAAAATTATAATATTTATAAAAAAATAATGGCCCATTGGTGACAAGTGTTTTCTAATTTTGATAATTTTAAAAAAGAAAACAACAGTCTCTCTAATAGTTAATTTTCACAATATATGCAATACCATTCTGTCACTTAATTCCATAATATAGGAATCATTAGTACAGAAACTCTAATAGGTATCGGTTTGGAGCCATCAATATATGCCAGTTCGAAGCCTCAATAGGTGTTAATTTTGGAGATATCTATTGATCGGTACCAATGATCAAAGCCAACACATAAAAGACCTAATAGGTATCAGGTATCAGTTTCTATTTTTGCTGACACCTATAAGGCTGGATATGCATTGTTTCACAATTTGCATCCATGCAGTTATTTGATGTGGACCATCCGTATAACCTTCACATGTAAACAAATCAATGTGCATCCATGCAGTTTTTTGAATCCACATATTACCCTGCTTGTTTGCTGGTACACTTGACTACTCCAAACAAGCATGTTTTTGGATCCATATCCTGTCGGCCGTTGTTCCACTTGTATCCATAACTCCGCTGTGCCCTGTGTAGGTTCATCCCCAAATTAAGCTAACTCTCTTTTAGATCAGCAGTCAAACTGATTTATCCGCAATTCAATTATCAAATTCCAATAGATTCAATATCTCAATCTGCTCCTTTTTTCCAGTAAAGCAGTATTTTACTAGCAGATTAATTGCTTCAATATGAATCATTGCAGATAATTCCTATCACTGAGCATATTTGAATGAAGCAATGATTATCGCATTAAAAAATATACACATGCATCTTATTTTGTGAAGATGATGTATCTTGCAGTAAAATTAGATGAAAAATTACCACAAATAATTCCTTGAGGTAAAAAAAGTGTATTCAAAATTACCACGAATCTCGCCTTAAGTTTGTCAGATTTATCCTACTCCCCAGTTCGTTCACTTGCAGAAATAATTGCTTTCAACGACACACATCCCATTGAGGTCTGCTCTAATTCATAACTTTTTTTGTGTGTATTCTCACAGTTCTGCAGTTTTACATACCTTCCTATTAGACGAACAAAATACTTATATATATTTTCCTTGAAATCTGAAGAAAACATCATTTATTTCTTATCCGACGACACACAGAATCTATTAATTGTATTAATTGTGAAAGTTGAACCTTTCATCATAACATATGTGAAATAATTTATATATTGTCTTGCCATCAGAACAAAAGGTACTGTTAGATTTTTTAGGAGAAATATCATATCCAATTTCATACTAGTATTTAAGATGTCATGATTAGAAAATTGTCTGTTTTGGAGAGGCACTATGAAATGATTCTAAGATGACAAATACGGAAAAAAACTTCAGATATTCTAGAGAACATAACTGATAATTAACACTACTACTGTTGCATACCAAACTCTCTGTGCATGAAGGTATATTCAAGCTGTTGCAGATTATGAAGTTAATATTACTTGTTACTATATATATTGCACTACGTTCTATTTTGTTGAAGATTATGAATCTTAATGTAAAGTAACCGGCCGGCTTAAAATTTCAAAAACTGTTAAAAACAGATCGCTATATCATATTGCAAAAAATGTGTATAACAGGAGCGGCTAAAGGATTTTGGGCAGATCATCTTGTCCTGTTTCGATCTAGAGGTTAATTTTTAGCCCATCACCTTTTACCCCAATTAGCTCTCAAAGATCCAAACAAGGATGCTAATTTGAGGCTAAAATGAATTAGTCCACCCAAAAAATAGCCCCTCCAAGAGATGTTTATTTGGGCTAATTTGATATGGGTCACACCAATCTCACACGTTTTTATGAGAGAGAGTACAGTGTGTCTGTCTTTCTTCCTCCTGAACGCCGCGCCCATCCTGCCGCCACCAGCTGCGATGCAGCTACCGTCGTAATCCACCGCCGTCACAAATTAGTCCATGGATCCAAATTACTCAAGAGACTAATTTTTAGAGGGCTAATTAACATGGTACTGATAGCTGAGAACACTACTGACAGAATGATTTACCTACTGTCAGAATTGCGACTCTTTCTGTGTAAACCAGCAGAGTATGTACCACAACCTCAGTACCTCTGTCCTCCAGGTTCCAGCTTTACTATTGTCATATTATATTGAAAGATACTACTACATTGTACATACATGTTTCAACCTGAATAAACATGAAAAATTGAAAATGCACTACAATTTTTTTTGTTTATATGCCTTCTTTATGATGCACAAACTACCTGTTTAATCTGAGTTTTTGATAAATTTGTTGAATTTGGGATTGAGCTCTGTATGTAGTATGATTTTGGTTGTGTCACATTTGGGCCTCAAGCATTGCAAGCAAAGCTATCATGTTAATTGCACCGGTATAACAGGTATGCTGGCATAAATGAAGATGGAATTCATTGCCTGAGGAAACAGAATATGAATTGTAACCAACAGAGCAACCAACGGGAAACCCTAGATTCAGCAAGTGAATCTAGGGAGGAGCGAATTCGATCCGGACGGCAATATTGGGCATGTACATATGCATCTAGCACACAGAGAGAGGGAGGGAGGCAAACCTCGAATGACGGGCGGCGGAGGCGAGAGGAGGGAGGATTTGGGCGAAGAGGAGGGAGGGCCACTCCCGGCTGGCTCCTTCACCGCCACCTCCACGTCGGCCAGATTCGGCGGCCCCCACCTCCACGCTGTTCAGATCCGAAGGCCCCCATCTCCACACTAGCAGATCCGTCGGGCCCTTGCCTCCACACCGGCCTCCAGCGGCCCCCACCTCCACGCCGACTGCCATAGAGGGGAGAGGAGAAGGGAGAGGGAGTGGGAAGACGGAAGGAGAAGGGTAGGGAGAGGGGAGGAGTGGCGGACGGCGTGAGCGAGGGAGTGCGAGCGAGAGGAGGGCGTGGGCGACTGGATAAGTGTGCTCCCACGGGCGAGTGGGTCGGTTCGGTTGGATTAGTATAGGTGTCGGTTTTTAATGGTTATATTAAAGGTTTGGGTTTTTTTAAAAAACCAACACCTATGTTATATTATAGGTGTAAAAACCAACACATATATTATTAGGTACCTTTTTAAGTCTATAGCCGACACAAAGAAGAAAAATAGGTGCCGGTTCATAACTCGAACCGGCTCCTATTCCTTTCTTCGTCCGAAACGACACTTATAAACCTATCGTAGGAGTAGGGAACGCTAATAGGTGCTAATTTTTGTTGAAGCGACACATATACATGTTTTTGTAGTAGTGCATTCACATAGTGAATGAACTAGTAAAACAAAATATTTTTTTATAGAAACATGCAGTAAAATTCTCTTGTAAATCCTGTTACGAAGTACAGGGACTTTGCTAGTTTCACTACAAATGAAATAAATCTAGAGCATATGCAATAAAATATGTAGTATCCACAAATGATTTATGTTAGTAATTTATTAATGGCCAGCTCAAGCCATTAATGCAAAAGATTGAAATCTTCAATAAAATCCATCCATTAATCTATGCAATAAAATCTATTAATACAAATGATTGAAATCTTCAATGGCCAGCTCACGCCAGATAAACCCATCAACTGCATCCCTGCTTTTGACCTATATATGCTTCTATAACTTCATGTTCCCCAAATCCAACCTGCAACAAGATCGAGTGAACAGGAACATCTATACTGCATCTACAATGGCAAAAACCCCATTATATTCAACCCTCCTCCTGCTGCCTATTCTACTACTTCTAATTTCAATCACATGTATACCAGCTGCAGATGAGCCATGTACCGCACCGCCTTGTCAAGGAAGTGAGTAACACACCCATCCATGTTATCATTTTCTTTCTTCTTACAACCTATTCTAGTTGACCTTTTGTTTGAGATGAAGGAGAACAACAATTTACATTACATGGATTTCTTGGTTATCATTTGTGGTCGATGTGCAGAGCAGACATGGCCAGAGCTCCTCGCGAAGGACCAGGATACGGCCTACGACACCATAAAGCGTGAGAATCCGCAGGTGACAAATATCGTGTACTTGATTTCAAATAGTATTGGACGAGAGGAAGATGATGAATTTTGTTGTAATCGTGTCGTGCTGGTGATTGGAGCCCTACCCACCGGTGGCGAAGGGATCAGCAAGGTGCCGCAAGTTGGCTAGGATTGTTTTCTCTTTTTATATTGGCAATAGGAATAATTGATGATCCAATTCCATTAAATGTTGGATTTTTTATGGTACACTAAGTTATTGTGCTCTAATATGCTGGTTTCGCTCCTTTTGGTAGTCTGTTTGCTTTGTTCTGTTGTTATATGCCTGGGAGCAAGTTCAATTTCGAGATATTTGTTCTGTTGTTCTATGCCTGGGGCAAGTTCAATTTCGAGATATAAAGAGTCGCAGCAAGTCAGCATGAGCAACGTGAATTGTTAAAAAATTCTGATCTATGTTAGATTATAATAGAATCATATGTATCTATCCTATGCGCGTTATGTTACGTGGAAAACCCTTATGAAAAAGAAATCACGGACGCCAACCGACAATGATCACTATTGAGGAGATAATTACAAATATATGGGAATAACAACGGGAATATCTCTTCCTTCCCATACAGCTTACAAGAGCATAATAGAAAAAGACATGGAGTTCTACTAGGAGACTAATCCTATAATATAAACTTCTATTAGAAAACTAATCCGAATTCGGATCACATATTTAACAATCTCCACCTTCAGACGAATTTTTTCTTGTAGCATAAAAATCATCAATCATCAAAAAAATATCTCATGTAGATAAAATCATCGTTGCGCCAAATAGTCACTCGGACTATAAAACCATGACACCCTTAATCCAGAAGAGATAGACCATACTTCAAACTCGCCATTAGGAATAAATCATGAATATGTTGGGTATAAACCTGCATGAACCAAACCAAACAGAGACGCGAAATCTGATGCACAAACTTCAAACTCACCTTGGGAATAATCCTGAGTCTACTAGTGAGAAACTAGATAGTTCTAGTAGAAATGCCAAAAACTATGCACAAAATGAGCCAAAAACTATGCACAAAATGAAGTACTTTGATCTCCTTATTAACCTTCTGATATGCTGGGTATGATGGTAGCATAATTCACCGAAAATTTTTATCACATTGTGATCTAGACATGAGTAAGCCTTCCTCTCGACGACTTGAATGTGCTTTTTCTTTTCTGCTTCTCAGGTGCACGACGGTATTGACTTCTCCTCCTTGTAGATATGACACTTCATATCTTCATTTGTATAATGAAAATCTGTACTCAATACACGAGCGTTAGATAATATTTTAAACTTGTCATGGGAACTAAATCCTGAATCTGCTAGTATAAAACTTATGAAACCTAGCAGAAACGTGATACACTCATGGTGCATAAAATAAAGTATTTTGATCTCCATATAAACCTCCTGGGAAACTGGTTTTGTGAATGTAGCAAAAACTGAATCTGAATTTGATTCCCCCAAACACAATGAAGCATGCACAGGACTTGATTTTCTGGTAGACTTCCATGTGGACATAGCAATTCTGCCAAAAAATTGAACATCACCTACTCTGTGCAGGAGCGGATCGCTCCAATCACTCACTACTGGACAAATGATCTTTGATCCATCTGCCCAAATCCACTATAGTTCCGGTTTTAATAGGAACCGAGACTAAAAACTATTTTTACTCCTGGCTAAATCTTTAATCCCGGTTAATAACACCAACCGAGACAAAAGTTTATTTTTAGTCCCGGTTCAAAAAATCTACAGCCCATATCGGCTCTCCATTATTTTTAGTCCCGGTTGATCTAACATTTATCCTGATTCTTTTTATTAACCGTGACAAAAAATATTTCTGTCGACACGCGCTCTCGTTCTTATCTTCTTCTCTATTAAACCGCGCACACAGATCTAGATCTGGACTTATCCTTTTTCTCTGCTCCCTCTTCCCTCTCCCTCTCCTCTCTCCCTCTCCCTATCTCTCTCTTGCGGCGCGGCGCATGGGCGGGCAGCGACGGCCGGGCCGAGACGGGTGGCGGCGGTCGGGCCGAGGCGGCGGCGACGGCCGCGCGGGCTCTCCCTCCGCTGCGGGTGGGCCGGCGGCCGAGCGGGCATGCGTCGTCGCTCGGCCGCGGGAGGCGGCAGCAGGGCGGGCGGGCAGAGCTATCCTTCTCTACCCCCTCCTTCCTCTCCCTCGGCGCACGGTGGTGGCCGCTTCGCCCTCTCCTCCCTATCCCTTGGCGTGGTGGCGGGCGGATTTTTTAGATTTTTTTGTGATCGGTGATTGTGATTTTATATTTGTGGATCTGTGATTTTGATCTCGTGACTATGATATTGCATTTGATGATCTGTTATTTTGATCTGTGATGTTGTAATGTTGTGATGTTGTAACGTTGATCTGTGATTTTTGTCTCAATGATATGAATTTTTACTTGTATTTGAGCTGTCTTGGGAAAAAATAATATACCTGTAGAAAAAAATGAAAGAAAAGAAATGAAAAAAATTGTATGCCATGTGGCACTTTAATTTTTAGTCCCGGTTGATACCAGAAACCAGGATTAAAAATAAATTTTTTGTCCCAGTTATTTTACCCGGGACTAAAAATAGGGATCTTTAGTCCCGGCTTATAACCCGAGATTAAAAAGGGTTACGAACCGGGACTAGTGTGCGGTTCTCCAGTAGTGAATCTGGCAACTTTGCTTTAGTGTCCTCGAGAAGTATGACTGCTCATAGATTGTGGCTTCAGTCCTGTATAATATTGTTTTCTTCTTCGATGCATGCCCTGCTGCTTCACGCCAGCGAGGAAAGGAACTTGAGTCCTCTTTGGACATGCTGGCAGTAGCAAAAATTGATCTTCGCCGAATAGGTTGTTTTGATGACATGATGTAAACCACCATCGTTGCCGCCGATCAGATTGATTTCTTCGATCGGAAAAACACGCGGGTTGTCGGGATTGTGGGACGACGAACGATGACGTGGTGTAGATCAAATTTTCAATGCTCTAATACCATTTGTTATGAAATAGATGCACAACGAAGACACAAATTTTACGTGAGAAACTCTTGCGGGAAAAATACCATGGGCGCCGACCGGCAATGATCACTATGGATAGTTGACTACAAACGTAGAGAAATAACAATGAGAATGTCTCTCCCTTCCCGTCCGGCTTACAAGAGCATATATAGGAGATAAAGGAAAGACACATAATAAAAAAAGACATGAAGTCCTACTAGAAAACTATGCAAAGTGTACACGGATCTAAATATTGTTGATCCGTTGACAAAGCCACTCCCTGAGCCTAAGCATAAGGCACATACCAGAGCAATGAGTATTAGATACTTACATGATTGACTCTTTTGCAAGTGAGAGAATGTTAGTGATATGCCTAGAGGCAACATGGATATGTTGGATATCATAGTCAATGTTTATGTATTAATGAATAAAGTGTTATTCTAAAATAGATAATTTATATTGATCAATAAGTATGTGACTTATTCATGAGACTCTTTATGATATAAATCTATTTCTAAATGATCACTGATCATATATCATATGTATGGAACAAGTATGATTCTAAGATCATCACGTGTATTGACAGATGATCATGTCTCATGGATCATGGTATGAAGATACCAAATCAATAACGTGAACACATGTTAGAGAACATGTTGTTGGATAGACCCGCCTTGAGACACTACAGGGATTTAATATGTCATTAGTTGGTCTCAAGTAGTGTTGGTGCAAAGTCCTTAGACCTGAGATCATCATGGATTCCACATGCGTAATGACTTACTTAGGGACTACCAAATGTTACACCGTAACTGGGTAGTTATAAAAGTAGTCTCCGGGTTTGCTATGAAACATGTAGTGGGATGTGAATGATCAAGATGGAATTTGCCCCTCCTATGGGAAAGATATCTCTGGGTCTCTTGATATAATAGATTATGGAAGTGCATGACCATGCGGAGTTGATTGAGAAGTCAACTACACCGTAACTGGGTAGTTATAAAAGTAGTCTTTGGGTTTGCTATGAAACATGTAGTGGAATGTGAATGATCAAGATGTAATTTGCCCCTCTTATTGAAGAGATATCTCTGGGTCCCTCGATGTAATGGATTATGAAAGTGCATGGCCATGCCGAGTTTGCAAGCGGTAGCCGATTTTATTGACGAACATCGTGATGACTCGATCGGCTCGGTTGACATAGTGCCTTGGACATTGATTTTTGATGGATCGGTTTGTGCTCATGGTTGTGGTATTGACTTGGTCATAATATCGCCTAAGGGGGCTAGTTTTGAATTTGCTTATACTATTAAGTCTTATGCCACTAATAATCAAGCTGAGTATGAGGCAGTTCTCAAGGGATTACAACTCTTAAAGGAAGTTGAGACCGATGTTGTTGAAATCATGGGTGATTCTTTGTTGGTCATCAACCAGTTAGCTAAGGAATATGAGTGCAAGAATGATACATTGATGATCTACAATGAGAAGTGCCGAGAATTGATGGATAATTTTTGGTTGGTGACTTTGACGCATATTCCTCGAGAGCATAATGTTGAAGCTAATGATTTGGCTCAGGGGGCATCGGGATACAAGCCGATGGTGAAAGATGTTGAGGTAGAAATCGCTACAATCGCAGCCAATGATTAGAGGTATGATGTATTTAATTATTTGAAGAATCTCTCTCTATCGGCTTCAAGTAAATTGTGATATAAAGCTTTGAGATATGTCTTGTTGGATGATGAGCTATATTATCGGACGATTGATGGGGTGTTGCTAAAGTGTTTGAGTGCCGATCAAGCAAAGGTTGTGATGGGAGAAATACATGAAGGTATATGTGGTACTCATCAATCGGTCCACAAGATGAAGTGGTTGCTTCGGCGAGCTAGGTATTTTTGGCCGACAATGTTAGAAGATTGTTTCAGATATTATAAAGGTTGTCAAGATTGCTAGAAGTTTGGAGCAATTCAAAGAGCACCAGCATCGGCTATGAATCTTATAATCAACCCATGACCGTTCATAGGTTGGGGAATTGATATGATCAGCCAGTTCAATCCACCTTCAAGCAAAGGACATAAGTTTATATTGGTGGAAACCAATTATTTCACAAAGTGGGTGGAGTCAATACCATCGAAGAAGATTGATTCTCGGGATGCAATTCAGTTTGTTAAACAGCATATTATATACCAATTTGGTGTTCCTCGGACTGTCATAACTGATTAGGGATCTATCTTTGTATCAGATGAGTTTGTCCAATTTACAGAAAGCATGGGGATTAAGTTGTTGAATTCTTCATCATATTATGCACAAGCCAATGGGAAGACAGAAGCATCTAACAAGAGTTTGATTAAATTTATTAAGAGAAAGATTTCTGAGTTTCCGAAGCAATGGCATAGCCGACTGGCTGGAGCATTGTGGTCTTATCGGACGGCTTGTCATGGATCGATCCAAATTCCTCCTTACAAGCTAGTTTATGGGTATGAAGATATGTTACCATGGGAAAGTATCGTCGGCTCAAGGAGGATTAATTTACAAGATGAGTTGATAGCCGATGATTATCATAATCTCATGGTAGATGAAGCGGAAGAATTGGTTCAATCTAGGATGCATGCTTTGGAGAAAGTAACAAGGGATAAGGAGAGAATTGCTCGTCATTATGACAAGAAAGTTGTGCTGAAATCTTTTTCAAAGGGCGAGTTGGTTTGGAAATTGATTCTGCCAATTGGAACTCATGATAATAAATTCGCAAGTGGTCACCGAATTGGGAAGCGCCTTTTTGGATCTACAAGTCTGTTTCTAAGGGAGCTTATATGTTGCATGGGCTTGATGGAGAAGTTTTTGGAAGAGCTCTCAATGGGAAATGTTTGAAGAAATATTATCCAAGTGTTTGGATTAATTCATGATTCGGCTGTGTTATGCCGATACATGGTAGCCGATGTGTTAACATCGCCTTTAGATGGCCGATCTAAGTTGTATGGCCCTTAGTCAAGCTATAATTTTATTAATGTTTGTTTGGCATTGTAAAATTAGGAGGGCACAGAAGTTATATCACAGAAGTTCACAAAAGTTTCAAGCTCCTATTAAAAATCGGTTCATCCAGATACAAGCCTGTTTAAAGCCGATATGACCCTTTGCCTAATTTGTTCTATTTCATCAATGGTTTAGGCATCAATTGCATCGGTTCCTGGGATCATCTTCAGAGACTTGGTTAGATCTGACAGATGTTTAACAGACGTCTTTAACTTGAATGTTTGCTCTTCGATGGCCCTGGGGAAATCGGCAAGCTTTTGCTCTTCCGATCAATGTTGGCTTGAGTGGAGTTTCGCCCAGCGATCATCTCATCAAGTTTGGCCTTGTCTGCGTTGATTGACAACTGATTAGCTTGAATAGTGGCTTTAAGATCTTTTCTTTCTCGCTGATCGACAATTCTTTGCCTTGCTTTCTCCAGTTTGAATCGGTATCGTTCAAGAAATATCGCTTGAGAGATGATATCGGCAAATCCGCAATACTATAAATATAGCGAACTTGGGGGCATGTGTTAACGACCAAATTTGGTAAATCATGCATCGGATTTGGAGTTAAGGCCAAAGCAGATTTGGAGGAAATCATGATTCTCGAAAATAGAGTACGCACCAGTTGCAAACCGAGTCGGCTAAGGTGTTCATCGGCTGATACCGAGTCGGACAAGTTAAGCCGATGTAGCCGATTCCGGTAACATGACATTGGAATCATTGTCAGATCAGGTTGATGTGCTTCATGAGGATTGCCATATATGGATAGGATTCAAAAAAGGCAATTGTATCTATTAATTAAGTTATTTTAAGTAATTTTCTTTTAGATTGTGCCAGTAAGAGTCCGCCTAAGGAACTTGTTCGTATTTTGAGTTGTAATAGAGATAAGAGTCATGTCCGGTGAGGACATATTATGTATTTGGGTATAAATATAGCCCAAGACCGTGTAATCAAGCAACAATCAGTTCAATAACACTTTCGGTGCATCGCCACCTTTTCTATTTATGTTTATTTCGACGAGTTCTTGATACGAGTTGGGCTTCATCGGGTTCGATCTCCGACAAGAGGTAAAACTTGTTATGGCGGCTTGCGTTCTCGGGATTAGTGCTTACATCTTTATGACACTCTAATCTTGTTTACGTAAATCGCTGAGTTATCATATATGCTATATAATCTAAATCAATATTGCTATCTAATCCCAATCGGCTAGCATCTGTTACTAGACAACATCCGATAGGGTTAGATATCAACGTTGACCTAGATATATAGTGTATCCACCATCTCGAAAAGCTTTCATTGATTTGTTTAGACCTTATGTTTTTCTTTATACTTGATGTTGCATTGGTTAAGTCTGACCTATTATGTATTATCTAGAATCATAATATCTATCTTGTTCTATGATCGATTTTAGAGATTGTTTTGGGGTTCCAGCCGATCTTACCTGGTTTAGTTATCTTGTTTCCTACATGTTTACTTGATATGCTAAATCTGCCCTTTATATTAAGATCTCATTGTGGTAAAATATATTAAGCTTGTTATTAATCTGTTAGGTCATCTTAACACTTGATTGATTCTTGTTTAATATATTTAATCTATATTGATATCTTAGTATAAAGTGGTATGAGAGTATTAGCCGATACGTGTTAGATTTATTACATCGGCTGTGCTATAAATACATATAATCTATGTCTTAAAGTACTTTTAGACACAAGTGATTTACACTGTCTCGACACACTGTCCGAACTTGGTTTAAACATATTTTGAGACATAGATTATATATTGTTGATATCTACAGCCGATCGAGTAAATCTAATTTCCCCTTTACTTTATCCTTTATTGCCATCCTATGCATATTGCATCGGCTCAATATTGAACAATACGTCATCGGCCATTAGCCGATCGGCTATCGTTTATAGATTTGACATTGTTTTCTTTCTTTATTTCTTGTTGGTTGCAGGATCAAACCAACTGGCACGTCTTTGAAACCCAAAAGCAAGATTTAGGTCATGCACTAGAGTTAAGCAGATCTCGGCCAGTATGTGTTTTTCGCATCGTCAGTATCGTAACTTGAGAATTGTTCTCAAGCAAGAGCGAAAAGAGTATGTTATTAAAGTTTCTTATCATGAGGATTTTCCTGATAATGCTAATGTTGCTGCACAGAGGCTTATGAGAAGCACACTAATGATTCCCTAGATATAAGTTGTCCCATGCTTGCCATGATGTCCTCTGAGTTTCAGAAGCAATATGAGAGCAGTGATGCTCATAGTATTATTGAGGGTCTGTGTGGCATGTTTGAAAACCAAGCTAGGGCTGAGAGGTTCAATACTTTAAAGTCCTTGTTTGCGTGCAGGCTTGCAGAAGGAAATCCCGTCAGCCCTCATGTGATAAAGATGATTGGCTATATAGAGAGTCTGAAAAAAACTTGGTTTTTCTCTTAGCCAAGAGTTGGCTACAGATGTGATTCTCTAGTCGCTCCCTATGAGCTTCGTGCCATTCATATTAAATTATCACATGAACAACATGAACAAAACCTTGGCTGAATTGCATAGGATGCTAAAGAGTGCTGAGGAGAGCATCAAGAAAAATAGTAATCATGTGATGATGATGCAGAAAACTAAGCACAAACCTCCTGTCAACAAACTTTGCACCAAAAGGAAGTTAACTCCTAATGAGATCGCGAGTGCTTCCAAGGCAAAGAAAGGCAAGAAGAGGTCTGTCACTACAGATGTTGTTTGCTTCTATTGCAAGGAGACAGGTCATTGGAAGAGGAACTGCAAGAAATACTTGGAGGATCTCAAAAAGAAGCAAAGTACGACTTCTGCTTCAGGTATTAATGTTATAGAAATCAATCTTGCTACTTCATCTACTGACTCTTGGGTATTTGATATCGGATCAGTTGCTCATATATGCAAATCATTGTAGGATCTGAGAAGAAGTGGAAGCTTGAGAAGGGGCGAAGTGAATCTTCGTGTCGGCAATGGAGCAAGAGTTGCTACAGTCACGATTGGCACTATGCCACTTCTTTTACCTTCAGGATTAGTTTTAAAATTAAATAATTGTTACTGTGTTTCAACTGTATGTCAAAACATTATTTTCGCTTCATGTTTGCAAGTGGAAGGATATGATTATATATCTGTGGACAACAGTTGTTCAATTTATCTTAAAGATATGTTCTGTTTTCATGTTTCATTGGTAAATGGATTATATGTTTTGGATCTTGAAGCGTCTCTCATCTATAACATTAATGCAAAGAGGCTACGCCCAAATGTTTTTTAAACCCCATATTTATTTGGCATTGTCGCTTGGGCCATATAAACGAGAAGCGCATGGAGAAACTCCATAAAGATGGTCTCCTACATTTTTTTGATTTTGAATCATTTGAGACATGCGAGTCTTACTTACTTGGAAAGATGACAAGGGCACCTTTCACAGGTCAAAGTGAGAGAGCAAATGACTTGTTGGCACTCGTACATATTGATGTATGTGGACCAATGAGTTCAACAGCCAAAGGTGGGTTTCAGTACTTTGTTACTTTTACCGACGACCTTAGTAGATATGGCTATATCTACTTAATGAGGCATAAGTCCGAATTCTTTGAAAAGATCAAAGAATTCTATAATAAAGTGCAGAATCATTTAGGTAAAACAATTAAGTTTCTACGATCATATAGTGGTGGCGAATACTTAAGCCAATAATTTGGTAATCATTTAAAATATTGTGGAATTGTTCCACAGTTGACTCTGCCTGGAACTTCTCAATGGAATGGGGTATCCGAACAGACAAATCGTAGCTTGTTGGACATGATACATTCGATGATGAGCCAATGTGATCTTACATTGTCCTTCTGTGAATATGTTGTTGAAACAGTTGCGTTCACACTGAATAGAGTTCCATCTAAATCAGTGGAAAAGACACCATATGAGATATGGACAGACAACACCCCATTTTGTCTTTTCTCAAAATTTGGGGATGTGAAGCTTATGTAAAATGTCTACAGTCCGACAAGTTTACACCCAAATCTAGCAAATGCTTCTTTGTGGGGTATCCTAAGGAAACAAAATGATATTATTTTTATAACAGGGAACGATGCGAAGTGTTTGTCATTCGACATGGTGCCTTCTTGGAGAGAGTTTCTTTCAAGAAGGGTTAGTGGGAGCATGGTGCATCTTGAAGAAATTCAAGAAACACTAGAAAATATTTCAGCTACCACTAAACCACAACAGGATGAACAAGATGTTGTACCACCTGTTGTAGATATACCATACACCAGCCCTACGTAGTTTTGAAAGATCACGTCGTGCGCCTGAAAGGTACACATGCGCAGAACAACGTGATATATTGTTGTTAGACAACGATGAATCTAAAACTTATGAAGAAGCGATGGTGGGACCAGATTCCAACAAATGGCTTGGAGCCATGAAATCCAAAATAGAATCCATGTATGATAATCAAGTTTGGAACTTGGTTGATCCGCCCGATGGTGTTAAAGCCATTGAGTGTAAATGGGTTTTTAAGAAAAAGATAGACATGGATGGAAATGTTCACATCTATAAGGTGCGATTGGTGGCGAAAGGTTTCAAACAGATTCAAGGTGTTGATTATGATGAAACCTTCTCACCCGTCGCAATGCTGAAGTCTATTCGGATTATTCTAGCAATTGCTGCATATTTATATTATGAGATATGGCAGATGGATGTCAAAACGACTTTCCTAAATGGAAACCTAAGCGAGGATGTGTATATGAAACAACCTAAAGGTTTTGTCGATACACAATCGCCTGAAAAGATATGCAAGCTACAAAAATCCATTTATGGATTAAAACAAGCATCTCAAAGTTGAAATATTTGTTTTGATGAGGTAATCAAAGGGTTTGGTCTCATAAAGAATGAAGAGGCCTGTGTTTACAAAAGGGTCAGTTTGAGCACACTTGTATTTCTAATATTATTTGTGGATGACATATTGTTGATTGAAAATGATATCCCTATGCTAGAATCCATCAAGTCTTAATTGAAAGATAGTTTTTCCATGAAAGACTTAGGGGAGGCAGCATACATTCTGGGCATTAAGATCTATAAAGATAAATCTAAGAGGCTAATTGAATTAAGCCAAAGTACATACATTGACAAAGTGTTGAAAAGGTTCAACATGCATGAATCCAAGAAAGGTTTCTTGCCAATGTCGCATGGCATTAACATCAGCAAGAATCAGTGTCCTAGGACACCTGATGAGCGGAGTAAAATGAATATGGTTCCATATGCTTCGGCAATTGGATTCATCATGTATACTATGCTTTGTACACGTGCAGATCTATTGTACGCTTTAAGTGCTATGAGTAGATACCAATCGGATCCAGCTGAGGGTCACTGGATTGCCGTAAAAAAATTCTTAAGTACTTGAGAAGAACTAAGGATATGTTCCTAGTCTATGGAGGTGAAGAAGAGCTCATTGTAAATGGTTACACTGATGCTAGCTTCCAAACAAACAAAGATGACTATAGATCATAATCTAGGTTTGTGTTTTTGCCTAAACGGAGGTGCAGTCAGCTAAAAGTATTCCAAGCAGGACAATGTTGCTGATTTTACAATGAATGCCGAGTACATTGCTGCTTCTGAAGCTGCAAAGGAGGTTGTCTGGATCAAGAGATTTGTTTCTGAACTAGGTGTGATGACTGGCACTATTGGTCATGTCTCTATTGTGATAACAGTGGAGCCATTGCGCAGCTAAGGAGCCTAGGTCACATCAGAAGTCCAAACACATTCTTGGGCGACACCATCTCATCCGCGAGATAGTGGACAGAGGTGATGTGAAAATATGCAAAGTGCACAACGATCCAAATATTGCTGATCCGTTGACAAGGCCACTCCCTGAGCCTAAGCATAAGGCATATATCAGACCAATGAGTATTAGATACTTACATGATTGACTCTAGTGCAAGTAGAAGAATGTTAGTGATATGTCCTAGAGGCAACATGAATATGTTGGATATCATAGTCAATGTTTATGTATTAATGAATAAAGTGTTATTCCGCTCCATAAAATAGTTAACTTGTATTGATCAATAAGTATGTGACTTATTCATGAGACTCTTTATGTGATACGAATATATTTCTAAATGATCCCTAACCATATATCATATGTATGGAACGAGTATGATTCTATGATTAGCATGTGTATTGATTGATGATCATGTCTCATGGATCATGGTATGGAGATACCAAATCAATAACATGAACACATGTTAGACAAAATATTGTTGGATAGACCCGCCTTGAGACACTACAGGGATTTAATGTGCCATTAGTTGGTCTGAAGTAGTGTTGGTGCAAAGTCCTTAGACCTGAGATCATCATGGATTCCAACATGCATAATGACTTACTTAGGGACTACCAAACGCTACACCGTAACTGGGTAGTTATAAAAGTATTCTTTGGGTTTGCTATGAAACATGTAGTGAGATGTGAATGATCAAGATGAAATTTGCCCCTCCTATGGGAGAGGTATCTCTGGGCCCTTCGATGTAATGGATTATGGAAGTGCATGGCCACACCGAGTTGATTAAGGAGTCAATCAATGGTTATATAATCCAATACGAGATTGAGTAAATGATTAAGCTATTGATAAAATGTCACATGTCTTTCCTATAGCTTAATTAATATCATGAGGCAAAGAGATTTGTGCACACATTATAGGTTGAGCCGATATGATCTTTATGAATACTTTGGTGTCAATATGTTTTGTTGGGGGCCGCTGTTGATAGATCGGCCGAGAAGTATTCTCAGGTCGTACAATTAACGGGTTGGAACAGGTATTTGAGTTTAACTCGGATAAGACTCAGTTCAGATAGGGATCCGATTAGATATAGAGTCATGATGGGCCCTCTAGGCCCAGTTGGTTAACTATATATAGAGGGGCAAGAGGTGGAGATCGATGACAATCAATTCATGTTAGACATGTTAACGCTAGAATTTGGTAAGCCTCGGTGCACCCCCATTGGCTCAGTATTCATATCGGCTCAAAGCTAGAATCGGCTTAGAGTTCTGCATCAGCCGATAAGGGTCCTCATCGGCTGGTGTTCATATCGACTCCAAGCTATAATCGGCTTAGAGTTCTGCATCAGCTGATAAGGGTCCTCATCGACTGGTGTTCATATCGGATCAAAGCTAGTATCGGCTTGGATTTCGGCAAGCAGCCGATGAGGGTTTTCTTTTATCAACATCTCCAGCAGTCAGATTCTCGTTAGATTTGGTTTGGAAAGATCTTATCCAGAAGAGACCGAGTTCAGGGACGATGCGGCTTGTATCTATTAATTAGGAAGAGTTTGTTAGCTTTATATTTTATCTTTAGGAAAGTGTGTTAGTGTCCAATAAGGAATCGGTTTGTTTCCTTTTATATTTAGGAAAGTTTGAATTGTAATCTGTTAGGATCTTTGTTAGCCTATAGATATAAATATGTAAGCCCGAGGTTCATGTAATATCAATCTACACAGATCAATACAATTCAGTGCATCGCCACCCTAGTTTTCTAGGTTTTATTTCGACGAGTTATTGTTTTCGAGAATGGGCTGCATCGATTGAGTTTGACCTCCTGCAAGAAGTGAGTTCTGTCATCTTTGCTTGCGCTGGCGTGGCTAGGACTTCCTCGGTTGAGTCCGATATTCTAATCGGGCCAACGCAAGTGTTGCCTATCTGGTATATTATCTCTATCTTTAGTTCCATTACCGTTTATAGTCACATCGTCTTAGTTAGGACTTTCTCGGTTAGGTCCGATATTCTGATCAAGCTGATGTTTCTGTAAACATAATGTTGCTTTAGATTGATTTGTTATATCCATCACATTAGACAGATCTATCGACTCTTTGAGTATTAGATTATCATATACAATCTCGTGCTGCATCGGTTAGGTCCGACCTACTAGATTATTATTGATAATCTAAGTCTTGTAAAGCCGATAGGTTCATGCTAATGTTTCACCGGAGGGTTAGCCGGTCTTATCTGATGTGTTAAATTACTCTTAGATAGTTTTGCTGTCTTGGTTAAATTTAACATATGACCACTTTGATCGGTGTCATATCGACTGATCTAAATTTATCAGGCAGTCATCAACCTTATGCTAGATCGATTAGGTCCGACCTATGAGGTTGTGGTTGTAAGTTAGATTTATTTAAGTCAGTAAGCATCAATCATCGTTTCATCGGGTTTCAGCCGATGAGTTATCTGGATGTTGCATCGGCTTACAAGGATCATGTATAAATTGGATTTAGCCGATTGCAGCAAAGGTTTCATTGACTACTTAATCATTTAGATTTAATGACATCGGACCTCCAGCCGATGTTTGCTTTGATATTCAGATCAATATCTATGTCATCATGTGATTGATTTATCTTCTTTTATAATCATGTTATCATCGGTCGATCACCTTTATATAGATGTTTGCTCAACACACTGCCGATGGATTAAAACCCTAACTGCACCGCCTGACATCGGCATCGGTTGGAATCATGCTATCGGCTTATCAGCCGATCGGCTGTCAACAGATCGGCAGTTTTGGTTATCGGCCAATATGCTTTGTGTTCTGCTGTTTTGTATATCTTGTTAGTGGCAGGATAAAACTGACTAGCACGCCCGCGCTTCAATGATTTTAGGACCTGCACTGGAGCTAAGCAGATCTCCCAGCCAAGCATGTGCTTCGATGCCAACGCATTTTTTGGCACCACAGTGGTGGTACAGATTTGGCGTCAACAAGATGTGAATCGAGATCTGCCACGAGCAAACCCTAGCCGCAACCTCCGAGCCAAACCCTAGCCACGCGCCGAGTGCTAGCACACAGGCGATCGACGTTTGACCCCTAAACGTGTAGATACCAGTAGAGACACTGCTACATTGCGGTGTTTGTCAGCAAAGTGGTCGGGTGATCAGATCGTGGTTGGCAAGGTGGTCGGGAGATCAAATCATGGTCGGCGAGGTGGTCGGCAAGGTGGTCGGCAAGGTGGTCGGGAGATCAGATCGTGGTCGGCGAGGTGGTTGGGAGGTCAGGTCGTGGTCGACGAAGTGGTCGGGAAATCCGATCGTGGTCGGCGCGATCGGATTCGGTGGTGATCGACTACTTTCGCAACCTTTCGACATGCATACAATTGACAGACTTCTCCAATGTAGTTTTTTACTGCTCTACACGTCAATCAGTAACAATCTACAGACCCTTACTTGCATGCTTTCCTAGAGTACACGGTAGAAAAATTTTGATTTTATGCTATCGTAGCCTATGCGTATTCCGACAGCGCAAACTCACAGGAGCTAGGGTTAGCGCTCGGAACCGAAAGGAAAACGAGAGAGAGGCTCACCAGCGACGGAGACGAAGGCGACGACGCATGGTAGCAGAAAATCAAACTCGACAAATTAGGGCATAATTTCGAGCGGCGACAGAGGGGAAATAAAGCGGGGGTTGCGGGGAGTTTTATAGGGGTTTTTTGGAGTCCGGATTACGCACGAATCGGCGTGGATTTCTCGCCGATCTTCTTAGACTCGAAGAGCAAAAAGTGGCGGACTTCGGTTAGGGTTAGAGTTTGCTGCAGATAAGGACGACGCGAAGTGGGCAGATGTCGTGCGATGCATGGATGCGGGCTCTGACACGGGCTCGGCGCAGGATGCCCATGAGTGGCACGGCGACGCGGCGCGATGGCACGGAGACGGGCCGCGTGGTCGGGCGGCACGGGGCCGGCTCGGGTCGGGCACCGGGAGACGAGCTGAAGGCAAGCCTCGCCGTCGCGGCCCAAGAGAGGGAGGAAGGGCTTGTGGACTTGGCGGCTGCACACGCGGGGTCGAGCTGCGCATGGCTTGGTTCGGGGTCGGGCGACACAAGGCGGACTGGGCCAGCGGGATGGGCCGTCAGCCTGACTAGAAAAAGAGCGGGAAAAAGGACGGGAATTAAAGGAAAAGGGGAAAATGATTTGCTAGGACTTAATTAATTCTGATTATTTATTTAATTGGTTAAAAATTATTTCTAGTGCTCAAAAATTCCACTAAAAATTCAGTTAATGTATTTTAACATGTAGAATTTAAGGAAAATCCTACCATGTAATTTCCACTTATTAATTACATTTTAAAATTAATTATTTGCTCTAGGTTAATTCAAAAATTCAAATTCTTTTGAGGAATTATTTAAATGATTTTTAAGGGGCTAAACTCCAGGGTGTGACAAAGCTACCCCCTTAAACGGAATCTCGACCTCGAGATTTGGAGGTGCTGGTGAAGAGGCACGGGTGAGCGGCCTTCAACTCATCTTCTCTTTCCCATGTAGCTTCTTCTTCTGAGTGATGAGTCCACTAAACTCTGTAGACCGTGATAACCTTGTTTCGGGTTCTTCTCTCACTAGTTTCAAGGATACGGGCTGGCTTCTCCATGTAGGTCAAGTCCTATTGAACCTCAATTTGGTCCGGACATGCCTGCTCTTCTGGTACTCTCAAACATTTCTTCAACTGAGAAACATGGAACACATCATGAATACCAGCCATGTTAGATGGAAGCTCGAGCTGATAAGCAACTTCTCCTCGGTGTTCTTGAATTCTGTATGGTCACACAAAACGTGGTGCCAACTTGCCTTTGGTTTGGAACCGGTACACTCCCCGAAGCGGTGTGACACGAAGATACACATAGTCCTCTGCTTTAAAAGTGAAATCTCTTCGACGGTTGTCTACGTAACTCTTCTAACTGCGCAATTCTCAACCTTTCTCTGATTGTTTGGACTTCTGCTTCTACTTCACTTATCACTTCAGTTCCGAACAACTGACGCTCACCAGTCTGATCCCAGAAAAGTGGTGTATGACACTTTCGTCCATACAATGCCTCAAACGGTGCCATTTGCAAACTTGCTTGGTAACTGTTGTTGTAGGAGAATTCTACATAAGGCAAACTCTTGTCCCAAACTCCTCCAAACTCAAGCGTACATGCTCGCAACATATCCTCCAAAATTTGATTTACTCTCTTGGTTTGACCGTCAGTCTGTGGGTGATAAGTTGTACTAAAATTCAAACTAGTATCAAGCTCTTCTTGAACCTTCTGCCAGAACTTGGAAGTAAACTGACTTCCTCGGTCAGACACGATCTTCTTAGACACTCAATGTAAGCGCATGATCCTAACAAGGTAAAGTTTTGCTAACTTTTTTCCCGAATAAGTGGTATGCACCGGGATAAAATGAGCCACCTTCATGAGTCGATCCACGATGACCCAAATGGAATCATGTCCTGACGATGTTCGAGGTAAACTTGTGATGAAATCCATCCCAATTTCCTCCCATTTTGATTCCGGGATTTGGAGAGGTTGTAAAAGTCCTGTGGGTCATTGATGTTCTGCCTTTACTCGCTGGCAAACATCACAAAGTGTGACGAATTCAGCTATTTCTCTCCTCATACTGACCCACCAAAACTTCTCCTTGAGATCTTGATACATCTTCGTACTCCCCAGATGGATTGAATATTGGGTCTGATGAGCTTCTGTGAGGATCAGATTCTTCAATTCTTTGTCTTTCGATACACACAATCTTTTTCCCATCCAGATTATCCCATGCTCGTCTTCAGTGAAATCACGAGCTTTTTCGACTCTCATGTTCCTCTTGAGTTTAGCTATCTCAGGATCTGACGCCTGAGCTGCCCAAATTTGGTCTATGAGAGTGGGTTGAGCTTCAAGGGCGGACACAAACCCAAATTCCACAATTCGCAAGTTTAGGTGCTCCAATTCTTGCTGCAACTTGCTGCACATTCCTCCCGTGTTAATGGTGTTGCAGTAACTCTTCCGGCTCAAAGCGTTGCTACCACATTGACCTTGCGGGGGTGATAGTATTCCCAAGTCATATTTTTTGATCAGTTCCAACCATCTTCGCTGACGAAGGTTTAAATCTGGTTGGGTGAAGATATACTTTAAGCTTTTATGATTCATATATACTTCACAATGGTTACTAATCAGGTAGTGCCACCAGATCTTCAAAGCATGGACCACTGCAGCCAACTCCAGATCATGGGTTGGATAGCTGGTCTCATACGGACGCAGCTAACGAGAGGCGTATGCGGCCACTTTGCCTTCTAGCATTAACACATATCCCAGCCCTTGGCGGGACGCATCAGAGTACACTTGGAAATCTTTCATTGGATCCAGCACTATTAAGACCGACATAGGCACCAACTTCTTCTTAAGCTCTTCAAAACTCTTATTACATTCTGTGGACCACTTGAATTTTTTATCTTTCTTCAACAATTGTGTCATTGGCTTGGCAGTTCTAGAGAAATTCTCAATAAATTGATGGTAATAACCCTCAGGTCCAAGGAAACTTTAAATCTGAGTAATTGTCTTCGGTGGGGTCCACTTGGTAACTGACTCCACATTCGACAGATCCACTGCTACTCCTTGGGCATTCACAATGTGGTCGAGGAACTGTACTTCCTTTATCAAGAAGGCACACTTGCTGATCTTGGTGTAGAGTTGATGATCTCTCAATTTCTCGAGCACTAACCGAAGATGATGCTCGTGTTCCTCCTCGGTCTTGGAATAGATCAGAATGTCATCAATGAACACCATGACAAACTTGTCAAAAAATTTCATAAACACGTTGTTCATCAAGTTCATGAAAAGGACGGGTGCATTTGTAAGTCCAAAAGACATGACCGTACACTCGTACAAACCATACCGAGTGACGAAGATGGTCTTGGGAATGTCCTCCTCTCGGATCCTCAATTGATGGTAGCCTAATCGCAGGTCTATCTTGGAGAACACCTTTGCTCTCTTAAGTTGGTCAAACAAGTCATCAATCCGCGATAAGGGGTACTTGCTTTTTATAGTAACCTCATTGAGTGTGTGATAGTCGACGCACATTCTCTTGGTCTTTTCCTTCTTCTCTACAAAGATCATCGGAGCATCCCAAGGTGAGGTGCTCGGGCGGATATAACCTTTCTGCAACTGTTCATCAACTTGCTTCTTGACTTTTGCCAACTCGTTGGCTCCCATTCTGTATGGTCTCTTGTGGATTGGGGCAGTTCCTGGTACCAAGTCAATCCAAAATTCAATTTCTCTTTTTGGTGGCATCTTGGTTAGATCTTCCGAAAAGACTTCAAGATATTCTCTAACTATAGGAATGTCTTCCAATTTCACAAGAGTCTTTGCTGCTACTGCTGACGATTCCCTAGTAGAAGTTTGATTTAGACTTGCTACGGTCTTCAATGGCATTGGAGAACAGAAAGTGATCTTCTACCCTTTTCCATCGGTTAAAGTGATTGTGCGACTCGCACAATTAATCATTCCCTTATGTCTTGTCAACCAATCCATCCAAAGAATGACATCCAGGCCTTTTGATTTAAGAAGGATAAGATTGGCTAGAAACTGAGATCCTTGGATTTCTATTGCCACAAAGGGGCAATAGTGAGCGGTGTCCAAATGATTTCCAGGGGTTTGAACCCGCATAGGTATCTTAAGTTTCACTACAGATAACCCATGAGCCCAACAAACTGCTTGAAAATAAATGAATGCGTAGCACCAGAATCAAATAGTACAATAGCGGGAGTGAGATTCACAGGAAACGTACCAGTATAACTTTGGGCGTAGCATGCGCCTCTTTTGCAGACGCATGATTGACACATGCCTAGATAAACCTTGGTCCGGTGCGCTTCAGCTTCGGACATTTATCTGCAAAATGTCCAGGCTGACCGCAGTTGACGCAGACACCCTGCTTTCCTTTGGAGTCATTCTTTGGTTGTGGTGGCTTGGACTGCTGCTGAGGTGGCGCTGTTGAAGGATGCTAGGCTGGATTGCGTTGTTGTTGCCCACTACCACTGCTACTAGCTTGAAAATTCTTGGGATGATAGGGCCGATGTTGGCGGACAATCATGGTGGTAGGTCCACCCTAACCACCGGTCATGAAGCGCGGCCTCTGCTGATTGCCCTGCTGCGGTGGAGGTTTAAACTGCATTGCCTTCCTCTTACTGATCATCTTATTGCGCTGGTCTTCCTACCGAATGGCCTTGTCAACCAGCTTCTTGAAGTTAGCATACTTTCCCGAGAGCAGCTTGTCTGTGAGTTCATCATCAAGACCGGCCAGGAACTTCTCCTGCCTTTCTGCATCTGTTTTCACGTCCTCCAGAGCATAACGTGCAAGACGATTAAACTCATGCAGGTATTCAGTAATCGACCTATTGCCCTGTTTAAGAGATCGGAACTCCTGCTTCTTCTGCGTGACTATTCGAGCAGGAATATGTGTTGTCCTGAAACTGCGACAGAATTCTTCCCTTGTGAATGCCGCTTCTGATTGACGAGTGACCAAATAATTATCCCACCAAGCAAAGGCAGGACCTTGCAGTTGATGTGTGGTGAAAGACACTTTCTCCTGATCAATGCATTGCAGGAGATCCAACTTCTTCTAAATGGCATGAAGCCAGTCATTGGCCTCCATATGGTTGGTGGTGCTGGAGAAGGTTGGCGGTCGGACATGAAGGAATTTCGGTAACTTGGATTGGGGTGGAGGCGGAGGAGCAAACTGATTGTTTTGCTACTGCTGCTACATCTACATCTATTGCAACATCTGCTGTTGCATCTGTTAGTGTTGGTGTTGCATTTGCTGCATCATAGCTGCCATCATCTGAGTTTGAGAGGCTAGCACCTGAGCGATAGTGGGGTTCTCAGGTGGTGGTGGTGGAGCGTTGTCATTAGCATCATTGTTGTTGTTGTTCCCTGACTGCCTGTTGTTGCTGTTAGCTCCACTAGTCCTGGTGTTCACCATCTGGAGAAGCCGACCGAACAAGGAGGAAAGAAGGAAAATAGACTGACTTAAGAACTAGGCTTTATTATTTGAATTAACTGCATTGTTCTGATCTTAATTAAAACAATTAAAACTCAAGCAACATCCTTAATTGAACAACCATACCACACTCGGTATAGACTACCATCTACCCCACACACAGCAAACCTAAGACACAACAACTACTAGGAAGACAAACTAAGCAAAATGATAAAACTAAGGGTAACGACTCTAGCGGACTGAACTGCTCCTGTGGTCGATGGAGCCGAAACTACTCTCCTGGGCATCTCCCTCCTCCTCGGAACGACTCTGAGAGTCTTCCATCTCCACATCTTCACTTGGGTCCTAGGAGGTGGAGCTGTTGCTGGATCTGGAAGCTGTGATCCACCCGCCTCTGCCATCTCCGCCCTGGTACGTCAAAGCCGGGGCAAAAGCAAGGACATGTCTTGCAGTGGGAGGAGTTGGGGCTGGCGCATGGGCTAGGACTGGCACAGGAGGGATTGGTGGAGGGATCCTGGGCGCCAGCTAGATTCGCACGGGTGCGATGGTGGTCTTCCGGGGCATAGTGCGGATCCTAACGCCACCTGGTGTTGGGAGTCCTTTCAAAGCGGTGACCTCCTAGAGACGAACCACCTCATCCTGCAAACTCATGATCTTTAGCATCTTCTTGTTGTTCAAAGCCTTGGCTGCCTTGTGCAGGTCGGAGTGCATCTAGTCCAGACCCTTGAGCACTGTGCACATGCGATCAAAAGTAGAGTTGTTCTCATCTACCGTAGACTTGAAAGTGCTGACGTTAGAGAAACTGCCACGATGGAGATGGTAGCGATAAGCGGAGCTGCGAAGGTCATAGTCGTGCTTCTCCCTCATCCTAGACATCATCAGATACGCAGCTTCTTGACATGCGTGCTCATCCGTGCCTCCTAAAGCGGCGACCACCATGTTGGGGAGACTAGTGCCCACGAAGCCGTGAACCTCCAAACAGACACGGTGAGGCAGCTCGTCAATGAGAGGGGCGAGGGTAGTGTACTCCAGAGCTTCGGTGTACCCAATTGCCAGGGTCATGCGGGACAGCTCTGCCACGAAACCCACCATACCTTGACCACGGTGCGTTGAGGGATGACCCGACATCTATAGAAGGTAAAGGATAAGGGTCAATGCATGCTCAAAACTGACTTAAATCAGAGCAGAGAAAGACTCAAGAAAACAAACGAGTAAAAGGAATTTTTATGCAAGGAAACATTTTCATGAAGGCAAATCAAAGCACTATTGACACTATCTAAGCAATGAAGACATGCTTAAAATCAATGCATAGGGAAAAATGGCGACCATTCCCACCTAAACATAACTTAGTACACCTATCCCATAATCCCGACTGACTGACGAATAAGATTCAAATTGACCTCATACCCATTTTTCAAAAAATTCTAATACCCTAGACTGACTTTACTTTCAAAATGTCCCCTCCGAGAAAACGACCAAGATTTTCAAAACTATGCATATGAAAAGGGTTTTAAGAGGGCTCTTAGGGCTTTCCAGTTGGTTTGTCCTACGGTCAAGAATTGGCCCTGATACCAACTTGTCATGCCCAGAAATTCAAACCAGAATTTCTGAAGCTATATGTGTAATAAAACCGATGTCCAGGACTAGCCAGGGTACACATATGACATTACTGATATTACAGAATCCATGTCTTAGAAACAGTGTAGAAGATTACAAAAATACAGCGGAAAGAGAAACGACTAGCTAAGGTGAAACTTGACTCTTGCGATGAAACTTATCCAACACTCCACAGGCAACCTTTACGTTGGACGCAAACCTAATCCTCGTCGGAACCTTACTCTGCCTCCGATGGGAAAAATTGAGCAAGACTAAGTACTACCCAGTGTACTCAACAAAGTCATACTGGAAGAGAAGGTATGATGCAGGATAATTCGCAAGAAAGGATAGGGTTTCATTTGCATAAACAACATTTCAATAATAGTTGAAAGCAACAAAACAATAATATATAATCAAGCATTATTAAAATAATCACTATTCAACGTTAAACCCACGTTGCAACAAGCCCAACCATCCATCTATTCTAGTGAAGTACCACTAATCAAGTTTATTTACTAGAATGACACTAATCACGGTGAATCTGGTTGATCGCCCATAACCACGGGCACGGCTATTCGAATAATTTTTAACTCTGATTAGAGGTGTACAACTATACCCACAAGACACAGCCCCACGACACGTTTCCACGTGCCGATGTACCACCATGATACCCCGGAAAGGGACTACGACAGGACCATTCGCATAACCCCCTCTAACCAAGCGTACCACACCAAGGTTTCGCCCCCACTCCCATAAGGGCAATGGGAAGCCCCCCACGTGCCACGGTGAATCTGGTAGCCGATCAACCCTTTTAACCAAGGCCGACCCAACTCCATCACGCCTACCCTCACTAGGGTACATCAGCTAGAGACAACTACTCTACAGATCTAGCCATTATCCATGCTAGCTTGTGGTATGCACGGTAATTCTTTCAGGGTTTCCCAAGAACCGGTCCTTAACTGCCATGGGCGCAACTATCCAAAACCATTGCACCCACAACCCACCATTGTTATATTTTAATATTATTATCAAGTATCTCATACTTGGCACAATCTATATAATAATCTCCACTATAGTAATTTTTAAATAATGTGATTCCCTTTAATGAGATAATTGATCTAAGCCAAGCTAAGCATGTCCTAAACCAATATCTAGTCATATTAAACCCAAGTTATCAATGGTATAAGTTATACAAGTCCTATGTTTGAGTACAATAGGTAAAGTAGTTCCATAAAATGACATTCTAAAACATATGCAATGTTTGAGAAAAAGACATTTAGATAGGCACAATATGATCAATGTAAAGAATGACTTGTCTTGCTCTGAAGATTGGGGAGCTTCTGAGACTACTTCAAAATAAACGGGATTGCTGGAACTATGGAATCTACACGACAAAAGCACTCAACAAAACATCCTAAAAGTCTACTGAAACAACACACAAAACTATTTTTAATGGATTCTTGGTATTTTTCTGGATTCAATGAAATTTGAATGGACTAAAACGAAGCTCGGATTAAAAAGATATGAATTTTAGAAGATTATCTATTTTTTACTAAAACAGGAAAGTCCTTAATAATTTATTGCACAATTAAGTCCCGGCGGACGCAGGCAAACGCACGGTAGGGCTGGCGTCATCAGCACGCAAGCACTGATGCAAGCAAGCGCACGGGTTACCGGTCTATGGTGGACCGGGTCCACAGAACCGACGGCGGAGAGGTGTACCACATGGGCACACGTGGCGGCTGTGCAAGCATGCAGGATTGGACGGCCCCGATCTACCGCTCGATAGAACAGATGGCTCGGGATGTGGCTAGGGTTAGCGAGGCGGCGGCCGAGCTAAGCGCAATGGCCATGGCCACACGGCTTGCCGGCGATAGCGGCGGACGACGGCGGACGGCGGCGCAAGGTTTGGGATTTGGCGCAGAGCAATAGTAAGGCTTTGGGATAGCGGCTCAAACTCACGAGAAGCTAGGGTTAGCGCTTTGAACCAAAAGAAAAACGAGAGAGAGGCTCACCGGCGACGGAGACAAAGGCGGCGGCGCACGATGGTGGAAAATCGAACTCGATGAATTAGGGCACAATTTCGAGTGGCGATAGAGGGGAAACAAAGTGGGGGTTGCGGGGAGTTTTATAGGGTTTTTTGGAGTCCGTATTGCGCACGAATCGGGGCGGATTTCTCACCGATCTTCTCAGCCTCGGAGAGCAAAAAGCAGCGAAGTTTGGTTAGGGTTAGGGTTTGGCGCGGATAAGGGTGGTGTCACGCCCAGAAATTCAGACCCGAATTTCCAAAGCTATATGTGTATTAAAATCCCTGTCCAGGACTAGCCAGGGTACACATACGACAATTGTTGATATTACAGTTCCACGTCTTAGAAACAATACAAAAAGATTATAAAAGAGTAGCAGAAAAAGGAAAAGGGCCAAAGCCTAAGCTTGACGCTGGCCACGGGGCTTCGACCACTCCACAGGCAGCTTCCAGAGTGTAGGACAAGCCTACTCCACTTCGTCTTCTTCTTCAGCTTCTGGCTCAGGTTCTGGTGAAGAGGCAAGGATGAGTACTTCCACATACTCAGCAAGTCACACCGGAAGGGGAGAGGAATGAATGCAGGGAAGACAAAGGTTTGGCTAAGGTTTGCTTTTGCGCAAACAGCAGGGGTTTTTCCAATTAGTACAGATTTTGAACACAGTCAAAACAACAGAATTTAAGTAATTAAAACATTTTGAAACCAACACTGTCCAACGTTATGCCCACGTTGAGACAGGCCCAAACCATCCACCTATACTAGTCATGTTCCATTACTCAGGGTGTAATAGTGTGAGACTAATCACGGTGAGCTCGGTTGATCGCCCCATTACCGCGGGCACAGCTATTCGAATAGTTTTACTCTGATCAGAGGTGTACAACTGTACCCACAAGACACAGCCCCACGACACGGTCTCCTGTGCGTTGGAATACCACCGTGGTACCCCGGAAAGGAAACTATGATAGGACCTTTCGTATAACCCCACACTAACCAAGCGAACCCCACCAAGGTTTCGCCCCCACTCCCGGACCCTGGGACGTGGGCAGCCCCCCCGAGTGCCTCGGTGAATCCGGCAGGCCAGCAACCCTTATACCGGGGCCGACTGAAACTCCATCCCGCTCACCCTTGCCGATGGGTCCGTCAGCTAGGAGAGGCTACACTACGGGACCTATCTTACCTATTTCGGCTTGTGGTTTGCACGGTCATTCTCCCATGGGTCCCGTGAACCGGTCCTTAATTGCCATGGGCGTCGCTAACCAAAACCATAGCACTCACAGCCCACCATTTGTCATATTTTAGTTATTAGTCTGGTTCACCTGAATTTCTAACCATTAATCCTCCGAACAGAAGTCCAGGAGAGACATATTAAGTGAGAATGACCCATTTAGTGAGCTAGTGAATCTAAGCCAGGCTAAGCACAACCTAGTCTTGAATCTAATCATATTATTTTCCCAAGTTTAATCAAAGGGTTTGGGTTGTCAAACCTAAGGCATAAACTAAGCATAAGGTGTACTATTTCCCATAAAATGACAATATAAAATACATGCAGTTTCATAGAATAAAACAGGTGTTTTAGCAAAATGGGAGCAATATGATCAATAATATAGTATGACTTGCCTTGCTCTTCGGCTTGGGGGACTTGAGCGACGACATCAAAGTAAACCGGGACAGCGGACCTACCGGGAGCACACGGCAGACAAGCACTTCAACAAAACAGGCTAAAAAGCTACTGAAACAGGGAACAAAAATATTTTTAATGGATTCTTGATATTTTTATGAATTCAATGAAATTTGAATGGGCTAAAACGGAGGTCGGATTGAAAAGATATGATTTTTAGAAGTTTTCTGGTTTTTTACTAAAACAGAAAAATCCTTAATTGATTTATTCCGCAATAAAACCCGGGGGAGGCCTCAGCGGCTAGGGCTAATGTCAGCGGCCGAGGGCTGACGTCAGCGTTCTGCGGGAGCGCCGGTCCACAGTGGACTGGGTCCTCGACCGGACCGGGCGGTGCACCACGTGGCGCACACGTGGTGCCGAGGTGGCGACCACGTGGCTTGCCACGTGGGCAAGCGGGGACAGACGGCGCCAATCGGCCAAAGCCGATCGGACGGTCGAGAGGGAGGGGTGCGGGCGCGGTCGGTCGGCGGCGGCGGCCAGTGGCCGGAGGCCGGCCGGTACCATTCGGGTGGCAGCGCGGGGTGGCGGAGTGCCGCGGCTCACGCGCGAGCGGAACCTCGCGCACCTGCACACGGCGACGCGGGATTGGATCGAGAGGAAAAAGGGAAAAGCTCACCGCGGTCACCGAATTTGGGGTGATGATGGTGCCGGCGAGAGAGACGGTGGGAGCTCGCGGGAAAGGCGAACGAGGGAGGACGGACGCGCCGACGATGGAGAGGGAGGCGGCGACGAAGACCGGAACGACTCGAGGCGGCGGGAAATCACGGCCGAAGTCTGGCGGCGAGCTCCGAAGCAAGGGCGCACGGTGTAGGGGCAAACGAGAGCGGGATCGGCTTGAGTGAAGGTGTGCGGAGGACGGCGAGGGCGAGGGGGTGCTTTTAAAGGGGATGGGGAGGTCGGTGGCCACCGGATAAGAGCGCAATAACTCGCCGGTGCAAATTTGTGGGAAGTAATGGCCGGTGATGAAATCCGGCCATTAGGGCGTGCGGGAGCGGCGGTCGGGGGCTTTGAATGCCCGCGAGCACGGTGGGAGTTAAGGCGGCGACATCCCGAGCGCGGGAGGCGGCGTGCGAGATCCGAGCGGAGGGGTGGCGTAAAATGGCGCCGGCGGCCGGGTCGGGACGATGGCTCGACGGGCGGGCCCCACCTGTCGGCGTCCCGGGGTAAAGGGGGAGGCAAAACGTACTTATTTCCAGGCGCGTGGCATAAACGGGCCGTGGCCTTTGGCCGGCCCGTGAGCGAGGAGAGAGGGGCGCGCGTCGGCTGTGGATGGCCCGGTTGGCTGGGCCGATCAGCTGGAGGGGATTGGGTCGTCGGCTCGAGCCAATGGCCCACAGCCGATTGGGCGGGAAAAGGACGGAGGAGAGAGAAAAAGATTTTCCCAGGATTTATTAATTTCAATTTTGATTTTAATTGGTTAAAAATTATTTTTAGTGCTCCGAAAATTCCACTAAAAATCCTCTTAATGTATTTTGACATGTAGAATTTAAGAAAAATCCTACCATGCCATTTCCATTTAGCATTTGGCTTTTAAAATTATTTGTTCTTTCGAGTTAATTCTAACAATTTTATTTTACGATTTTATTTTGGATTTTTAAAAAGGGGAAAACACCTCAGGGTGTTACAGGTGGCGCGATGAGGGTGGATGCGGGCTTCGACATGGGCTCAGCGCGGGATGCGTGCGAGTGGCGCGGCAGCGCGGCTCGACGGCACGGAGTCGAGCAACAGGGTCGGGCAGCACGGGGCCTTGCTCGGGGTCGGGTGCCGGGAGACGAGCCTGACAGGCGGGCCCTGCCTATCAGCGGCCCGAGAGAGGAAGGGAGGGCTTGCGGACTTGGCAGCGGCGTGTGTGGGGTCAGGCGCCGGGTCGAGCGTCACAAGGTGGACTGGACCGACGGGATGGGCCATCGGCCTGGCTAGAAAAAAGAGCGGGAAAAGGACAAGAATTAAAGGAAAAAGGGAAAATGATTTCCCGGGACTTAATTAATTATGATTATTTATTTCATTGGTTAAAATTTGTTCCTAGTGCTCTAAAAATTCCACTAAAATCCAGTTAATGTATTTTGACATGTAGAATTTAAAAAAAATCCTACCATGCCATTTCCACTTATTAATTGCATTTTATATTAATTGTTTGCTCTAGGTTAATTCAAAAATTCAAATTCTTTTGGGGAATTATTTAAATGATTTTCAAAGGGCTAAACTCCAGGGTGTGACATTGTAGACCCCCGTTTTTATAACAGGAATCATTTGTGTTCATAGTACCATTTTCCTGGATCGAGTAGTCTGGTACCCACGATTAGATTGCTGAATCATCAAGCGTGCAATACACCAATCGTCTTACGTGAAATATTACAATATAGCGCCCAAAGGCATTATCTAGAACATAGGACCAAATGGTCCGGAATACAAGCAAAAGCAGAATACAGATAAGGCAGCGGAGATAAGGCAGCGGCACACCATCGCCATAGGCAATGACCGAGTCTAAGACCTACTGAGAGCCATCGTCTTCCATACCCTCCTAGTAGTACTTGTACGGGTCTTCAGGGTCTTCATCGCCCACCTCTGAATGTTTTGCATAAAGCAAGGGTGAGTACCAACCATACTCAGCAAGCCACCACAACAACGATGCATATGATAGGGGATAATCAAGGAATGGGTGTGGTTCTTTTGCATAAAGCTAGTTTTTGCAATTCTTTTCACAAGCCTAAGACCTAAGACTGGTCAAGTTTTATTTCCATAGTTCGTTTAATCAGCGACGGTTCTGTCCACCATCCGTTGTGATCCCAAGGATAGCTTCCCACCACTGGGTCGTCATGATTTTCTGGGGTCTACCCCTTCTCGCCTCCCGAGAAGTTGAGCCACCAGCACGAACAAATCTTTATGCATGCCCATCCCATCATTTTAAAATTTAGAGTCTAACCAAGCCAAAAACTTGTTCCGATGCTCTGTATCCACAAGCACAGCTATTCGAATAGATTATTTTACTCACACTGCAGTGGATGTACACTTTACCCGCACTCCATGACTTGCCAAACACATGAGTCAAAGTCCCAACGAATGAGACGCGTCATGGAAAAGCCTTTCAATAATCTCACTTTGGCACTACCTGCTCCATGAACTTGAGCCCTCCTGCACTCTAGCCGTACACGGTTTCTAGCAGTGGGAGGAGTTCTGGCGCTCCCGAGAGGGAAAAAACTCACTCATTCTTTAAGTTGTAATTAAATCTAGTTTCAGTTTGGTTACCCACCGATGGTTACCCACCTATAGGCTTCCCGCTTATTCACACACCTAAGTGAACCACTATGCAGGGTTACCGCCTTCGTTCGGCTATTTACTCCGCTAGGTCTATACTCATCGAGAAGTACGATTGTACTAGCTCATTTCATGTTTATCTCATGGCTCGGTCCTTAATTGACCAGGGATAGCACTAGCCTTAACCGGATTCCACCCAAATCATCCAGTCGCCCCAGTCTAAAACATTTGTTTGGTGTTTAGTTTTCATCCATAAACCATTTCATCATTGTCATGGCAATGTGGCGCTCATGTCTCCACATGCCGTATGTGTTGATCCCAAATCGCACCAAAAGTGTATCGACTTGGAAAACCACTCACTGGCCTGAGAGGTTTGCTTTACTCTAGTGCAGGTCCAAAATACTGCTTCTTAGGTTCGTAGGCGTACCAGTTGGTTTGATCCTGCAACCAACAAGAAACAAAGATAGAAAGCAAGTATTAGTCTATAAACGATAGCCGATTGGCTGGTGGCCGACGACGTATCGTTCAGTGTTAAGCCGATGCGGTATGCACCGAATCGGCCAGGGAAACTAAACCTAATCAATCGGCTGTACATATTCATAATACATAATCTAAATATCAAAATACATTTAACTAAGTGATTGGGATAGATCGGTAGCGTACCGAGACAGTATAAACCACTTAAGTCCAAAAGTACCTTAATATGCAGATTACATATATTTTATAGCATAGCCGATGTCATATATTTAATGTGTATCGGCTAGTACTCCGATACCATTTTATACTAAGATATCATTACAGACTAAATATATTGAACAATAACTGATCAAGGGTTAGGATAGCCTAACAGATCGATGGAAAGCATAATATATTTACTTACGGTGAGATCTTAATACAAAGGGAAGCTTTAGCATATCAAGTAAACATAAGATAAACAAGACAGCTAAAACAGGTAAGATTGGCTGAAACGCCGATACTACCTATAATAGTAATCATGAGGTAAGATAGATATTATGATTCTAAGTATTATTTAATAGGTCAGACCTAACCAATACAACATTAAGCATAAGAAGAAGCATAAGATCTAAACAAATCTATGAATACCTTTCGAGATGGTGGATATACCATACCCTATCGGTTGTTGTCTAATAACAGACTAGCCGATTAGGGTTAGATCGCACTATCGATCCAGGTTATATGGCATATATGATAACTTGACGATTTACGTAAACAGGATTAGAGTATCATAATGATGGAAGCACTAATCCCAAGAGCGCAAGCCATCATAACAAGTTTTTACCTTTTCGTCAGAGATCGAACTCGATGCAGCCCAACTAGAAGCAAGAACTTGTCGAAACTATCAAAAGAAAAAGGTGACGATGCGCCAAGATTGTATTGAACTTGATTGTTGTTAATTTACATGGTCCTGGGTTGTATTTATACCCAGATACAAGATAAGTCCTTGACGGACATGACTCCTATCACTATTACAATTTGAATTACAGATATATGCCTAAAACAAACTCTCACCGACATTATCTATAAGGAAACTGTTTAAAATATCCTAATCAACAGATACAATTGCCTTTCTTGGATTCTATCCATGTATGGCAGTCCCATGAAGCACTTTAACCGAATCCGAAGACAATTCCAACGTCTTTTCCCCGAGATCGGCCATACCAGCTATCCTTATCGGAATTGGCTACATCAGCTATCCTTGTTCGATTCGGTATCAACCGACGGTCACCTTAGCCGATTCGATTACCAGCCGACGAACTCCTCAGCCGATTCGGTCTGCACTTGGCGCGCGCTTTGTTTCCGAAACAACCTGATTCCCTCCAAATCGACTGCAGCTTTATCTCCAAACCTGGTAATTTGCTTATCAAATTTGGTCGTTAACAGTATGTCAACCACCTTCCCAAAGGTAGTTTCCCAAGCATATAGCATTTGATAAATATGAATGTGCATGAACCTAATTTAGCATGAGCTAGCATTGTGTAACACTCGAAAATCGAAGAAATTAAAATCCAAAATTAAAAATCGGAACTTACAAAAATTTTTGCTTATTGCCTTTTTGATCGTGTTTGTTGCTTCTTATTTGCCAGCTCGGTTGCATGAATTTAAGTTGTGAACGATTCATCTTGAGGTTTGTGAAAAACCGAATGATTTGGATTTCCGTTGGAGGAAAAATCTCGAAGTCTAGGGTTAGGAATTTTTTAGAATAAAATCGGAAAGAGATGCGGATTCATGAAGACAGTGTTTGAAAAATAAAACATTAATTGGTGATTATAAAATATTAATCAGGAAATAAAATAGACAATAAAATTTTTACGGATTTATATAAAATGGAAAATTATTTGAAATCAAAAATGGTGTTTTATGAATTTATAAAAAGGGATTTAATTAAATATGGAAATATATATTTGAAAATGAATAATGGTGGTCAAAAGTTTGAAAATATATTTTTAACTAATTTTGGGAATACTATATGTTTATTTGGAATTTTTAGAGTGAAGAAAAATTAGAATTGGAGAATGGAGTGGAAAATCGGAAAAATCGAAAGTGCACTATTCATTAGGTCACAACCCGTTCGACGTCGTACGGCCCGGCCGCGCGCCGCCGCGCGTCGCCGCCGTACCGCGCCCGCGCCGCCCCGCCTCGCCCGCCGCGCCGCCTGTGACGCACCCGGCCCCGCCACGCCATGCGCCGTCGCCGCCACGCGTTAGCCGCCATAACGGACCCCGCGCCCGCCGCGCCGCGCGTTGCCGCCAGCCCCGCCGCGTGCCGCGCCGCGTCACCCACGCCGACGCACAGTCCCGCCCGCGCCACCCACGTCGCCGCACGTCGTCCGTGCGCGCGCGCCGCGCCCGGCCCCGCCCCGGACACCGCCGCATGGCGTTCCGGCGCGCCGCCGCCGCGCCCCCTTTCTCCCTTCCCCTCTTCTCCCCTCTCTCGGCCGCGGCTATAAATAGGGGCAAAATCCTCCCCATCTTTCCCCACCTCGTCGCCTCTAGCTTTCCAGCTCTCTCGCCGGTTTCCTTTCCTCCCAAGCGCCGCCCGCGCGCAGCCGTCGCGAGCCGCCGAGCAGCGCCATCGCCATCGTGTGCCGGAGCTCCACCGCGCTCCCCAAGCGCTGCCGTCACCGGTAAGCCGAGCCGCCACCCTTTCCCCCTTCGCTTGCGCCGGCCGCCGGCCGCAATAGGGAGAAGAGAGAGAGCGAGGTTCGGTCGAGCACCTAGCGGATTAATGAATAGTAAACAGAAAGAAAAAGAAAAGAAAAGAAAAAAGAAAAGGGAAAAGAAAAATAAAAAAAATAGGAAAAATTTTAGAAAATTAGGAAAAATGTGTTGAAAAGATTTGAGTTTATTTTTGGGCAAAAATATATTATTTTCTTGTATATTTTTCTCAGAGCAAATTCGAAAAATCGAAATCGAACTTTTTCGAGATTTCGTTTCGCGTCGTTTTTAAATCCGGATTTGGTTTAATTCTTTCTCGCCATCTAAATATGTTTTTCTTTTGTGCTCAAACCTTCAAAACCTCGAGTACAAACCCCCTCCCCTCCATTGATATTCCTCAATTTATTTTCTCGATAGTTTCAATCGTCGTTTTGCGAAAACCCTAGGGCATCAACTCGATTTCAAAACTCGGATTATTCTTTTTCCTAGCAACCCTCGTCCGAACTCAAGTAGAATTCTAGGCTAAACGTTTGGACTCGTTTTCATGATTTTTATGGTTCTTTTCGATCTCTCGGTATTTTATTGAATTCTGATTGAATTCAATTGATCTTTCGCACGTACGGATAGCACCTGAAGAAGCAGGCACCGACTCCATTGAAGACCCCGCTCAACAAGCGTGCGAGCAAGGCAAGTCATCACACTCTTTGAACATATTGATCCCAATTGCGAAATGATATTGTTTTAAACTTTAAACATGCATGCTATACACAAAGAATTACCTATACTTGTTATGCCATGCCTTGTTATTGATTACCTTTAGAATTATTCCTTGTAACCCTCGATGTGATACATACAACCGGAGAATAACTTCGGCAGAATGCTTAGCCATGCTATTATTAGATTCATGCATACTCATGCTTTTGCAAATAGCTACATTCTTGGGCAACTACCTTTGGGAAAGGCATTTGAGATACGGCCTGTGGAGACATGAGCGCCACATTGCCATGAGAATGATAAAATGAGTTTTGATGAAAACTGAAAATACCAAATAAATGTTTTAGACTAGGGCGGCTGGATGATTTGGGTGGATTCCGGAAAAGGCAAGTGCTGACCCTGGTCAATTAAGGACCGAGCCATGAGATAGCCGGGAAACGAGCCAGTACAACCGTACTTCTCAAATGGGTATAGACCTAGCGGAGTAGATAGCCGAGCGGAGGCGGTACCCCTGCATAGTGGTTCTTATGTGTGAGATGAGATTGGAAATGGATGATTGAAAATCGGAATTTATTATAACTTGATGAATGAAGTCTTCCCTTACCCCGGGAGCGCCAGAACTCCTCTCACTGCTAGAAAATGACAGCTAGAGTGCATGAGGGCTTAAGTTCATGGAGCGGGTACTGCCAATGTGAGGTTATCGAAAGGCTTTGCCGTGACCGTCTCATGTGTTGGGACATAGGCTCATTTGTTGGGCAGTCACGGAGTACGGGTAAAGTGTACATCCACTGCAGTGTGAATGAATCAATCTATTCGAATAGCCGTGCTCGCGGATATTGAGCATCGTGACAAGACTTTTGCTTGGCTAGAATCTAATTTCTAAAATGATGGGATGGGTTTGCATGATGATTCTTATTCACTAGTGGATCAACTTCTCGAAAGGCGAGAAGGGGTGGACTCCCCAGAAAACCATGACGAACCGGAGGCGGAAAGCCATCCTTGGAATCACGATGGATGGTAGATAGAACCGTCGCCGACTTAATGAACTATGGAACTAAAACTTGACCTGGCTAGATGTTAGGTTTGTGAAAAGATTTATAAAGTTGGCTTTGTGCAAATAAACCACGACTTTCCTTGAGAATCCCCTATCATGTGCATCTTTCCGTGTTGGCTTGCTAAGTACGGTTGGTACTCACCCTTGCTATACGCACAAACCTTCAGATGGTAGAAATGAAGACTTGGAGGGTCCATATGCCTACTACCAGGAGGGCGAAGAAGCCGATGGCACCTGCTAGGTCTTAGTCTCCGGTCGTTGCCTATGGCAATCGACAAGCTACTGCCTTCATTCCGCTGCCTTATCTAATTTCTACTTTTGGTTGTATCTGGACCATGAGGTCCTATATGTTGGATATTGCCTTCGGGCCTATTATTGTAATAATTTCGATGTAAGACTATTCGTGCATTGGCACCTGATTATTCAAGATCGTATTTCGTGGGTACCAAACTACTCGATCCAGGAAAATGATACTATGAACACGAAAGATTTCTGTTTCAAAAATGGGGGTCCGCACATTGTCAAAGATTGACTACGGACACACGATACTATAGGATACAAGGAATAACAAGTATTCAATATCATGGTATGACATATAACAACTAGAGGAGTTTTCACGTATATAGCATGCATATTTGATTTAAAACAACATAAGTTCACAAAAGGGGTTCAACATGCTCAAGGATAGTGATGACTTGCCTTGCTCGCAACCTCGCTGACCTGGGTCTTCGGCACACTCAACGGCTCCCTCGTACTCTATAAACACATGCGAAAGATCCAATTGAATTCGATTAAAATTCAAATAAAATCACCAAAGTACCAAATAAATCGTAAAAGTAGTTCCTAAAACTAGACTACGATTTTAGATGAATTTAGGTTTAAGTTCCGAAAAAATCTAGGTTAAAATGAGCGAGTTACATTAATTTGATGTTTGCATTTAAATCGATTTAATTAACTATGAGGTGGTAATATTTCAAGTTAATTTATTTCAATTTAAAAGTATTGTGATCAACAATTCAAAAATATTACATCGGAAATAATTGTTAATCTCAAATTTTATTCCAAATTTTACCGGACCGACAAGTCCTAGGGTTAAAGTTAATTAAATCCTAAATAATTTACCATAAATCTTAATACTATAATAATTTAGAACTTAAATTCTAGTAACTCCATACGATAAAATTAGGATTTATTAACAAATTAAGTTATAATTAAATTTCTAATATTATAATTAATATTTGTCCTATAAGTATTTCCTAACAAATTTTATTTTAGAAAATAGATTTTTAACCTAAATCTTTTTCCTCTTTTCTTTTTCCTTCTTTTTCTTTCTTTTTCTTTCTCTCTTTTCTTCTTTTCCTCTCCCTCTCTCTTCTTCCTTCCTTCTCTCCTCTTCTTCCTTTGTTAAGCCGAGCCAAGGCCAAGGGTGCACGCGTGCGCGGCGCGGCGGTATAGGGCGAAGGGGAGGGGAGATGGCTCACCGGCGGCGACGACGAAGGGCGGCGACGCGGTGTGGCGTGGCGTCGGCGGCTTCGCGTGGCGACAACGGCGATGCGGGGAGAGGAGGAGAGGGAGTAGGGAAATGTGGGGAGGAAGAGAGGGAAGGGGTATGTATAGGCGCCACGGGGACGGCGACCACGGGACGGGGCCGCGCGGCGGCGCGGGCGCGAGGCGACGGCGACGGCGGAGTGTGCGTGGGGCGCAAGGCGCGGGTGACGGCCGCGCGCGGGGCGCGAGGGCGGCCAGGCGCGGCAGGGAAGAGCGGCAGGGCGCGGGGCTCGGCGCCGCAGGGCGATGGCGACAGTGAAGGGTTACACGAAAGCTATGCTAGCCGAAAACAAAATTTTTTCTACCGTGCAAACCAGGAACACTTGCAAGTAAGGGCCGATAGATCGTTACCGATTGGAGTGTGCAGCGGAAACAGCCAATCAGGGCTATCCGATCTGGAACTGTGTAGCCGATTCCCTGTGCTGCAGCCAATCTGAGTCGCCGACTGTGTTCTCGTTGCCGATCTGCCGCAGTCGCCTCGCTCCGATTGCAGCCGATTCGTAGCCGATCAACAGCGCGCAACGTAGCAGCGCCTTTAACGGTATCCACACGTCCGGGGACAGAACGCCGAACACCCGTGTGCTAGCACACGATGCAAGGGTAGGGTTTGGCTCGAAAGTGGGAGGGTTTCCGTGGAGATTGATCTCGCCGACTTCTAAAGCCGCGTGTGATCAGATTGATTTCGGCGCAATCAATTGACGTACCCAGCTCTCCACCCCTCACTCCTTTATATAGAGTTGGCCGACGGGACTAGTAGCCGATCAGGACTCTATTTTCAATCGGATCCTATCCAAATCTAACAGAGTTGGCCGCCCATACGTCGTAAGCCTATGTGACTCTATCCGATCGGATCCCTATCCGATCGAGCCGTATTCGAGTCCAACTCGAATGCCTGTTCTTATCCCTTTAAGCGTGCGACCTTGTAGGTTCAGGTATACTCGGTTTCGGCTATAGTCTAACTTAGCCGATCGTCGCCTCGAGTCCAACTCAGCCGACCTGTCAATAGCGGCGCCTAGCAGCACATATTGATACCATAGTATACAAGAATATAATATCGGCTCTGAACCTGTAATGTGTACACAAATCCCTTTGCCTCACGATACCGGTTAAGCTATAGGCAAGATGTGTGCCATCCCTTCAATAGCTTAACCATTCACTCGAACCGTATTGGATTATCGTCGTTGATTGACTCCTCAATCAACTTAGCGGCCATGCATTTTCATAATCCATTACCTCGAGGGGCCCGAGATATCTCTCCAAAGGAGGGGCAAATTCCATCTTGATCACTCACATCCCACTCCATGTTTCATAGCAAACTCGAAAACTACCTTTATAACTACCCGATTACGGAATAGCGTTTGGTAGTCCCAAAGTAGGCTACTACACATGTTGGACTCCATAGTGATCTCGGGTCTAAGGACTTTGTACCAATACTACCGAGACCAACTAATGGCACATTAATTCGTAGTGTCTCATGGTGGGTCTATCCAACAATGTGTTCTCCAACACATGTGTCCATGTTTATTGATTTGGTATCTTCATACCCATGATCTATGAGACATGATCATCAATCAATAAACATGCTGATCTTAGAATCATATTTGTTCCAACAATATGACATATGATCGGGATCGTTTAGAAATAGATTCATACATAAAGAGTCTCATAAATAAGTCACGTACTTATTGATCAATACAAGATGTCTATTTCATGGAACCGAATAACATTTTATTCATTTATACATAAACATTGATGTGATATCCAACATCTCCATGTTGCCTCTAGGGCATATCACTAACAATCTCCCACTTGCACTAGAGTCAATCATGTAAGTATCTAATACCCATTGCTCTTGTGTGCGCCTCATGCTTCGGGCCGAGGAGAGGTTTTGTCGCGGATCGGCTATGTTGAGATCCGTGTGCACTTTGCATATCTTGACATCACCTCGTCCACTATCTCGCGGATGAGATGATATCGCCGAAGTATGTGTTTGGACTTCTGATGTGACCTCGGCTCCTTGGCTTGCGCAATGGCTCCACTATTGTCACAATAGAGAGACATTGGACCAGTCGCACTAGTCATCACACCAAGCTCGAAACAAATTTCTTGATCCAAACAGCCTCCTTTGCGGCTTCCGAAGCAGCAATATACTCGGCCTCCGTTGTAGAATCAGCAACAGTATCTGCTTGGAACTCTTCCAGCTGACTGCGCCTCCGTTCAGGCAGAACACGAACCCAGATTGCGATCTATAATCATCCTTGTCTGTTTGGAAGCTAGCATCGGTGTAACCACTTACAACGAGCTCTTCTTCACCTCCATAGACAAGGAACATATCCTTAGTTCTTCTCAAGTACTTAAGGATATTCTTTACTGGCGATCCAGTGACCTTCACTGGATCTGACGGTATCTCGCTCGTAGCACTCAAAGCGTACGAGACATCTGGGCGTGTACAAAGCATGGCATACATGATGGATCCAATTGCCGAAGCATATGGAACCATACCCATCTTATTCCGCTCATCATGTGTCTGAGGACACTGATTCTTGCTAAGATTAATGCCATGTGACATGGGCAAGAAACCTTTCTTGGAATCATGCATGTTGAACCTTTTCAACACCTTGTCAATGTATATACTTTGGCTTAATCCAATTAGCCTCTTGGATCTATCTCTATAGATCCGAATGCCAATATGTATGCTGCCTCCCTAAGTCTTTCGTGGAAAAACTATTTTTCAATAAAGACTTGACGGATTCTAGCATAGAGATATCATTTCCAATCGAGTAATATGTCATCCACATATAAGATTAGAAATAGAATTGCGCTCCAACGACCTTTTTGTAAACACAGGCCTCCTCTTCGTTTTTGATGAAACCAAACCCTTTGATTACTTCATCAAAATGAATATTCCAACTCCGAGATGCTTGCTTCAATCCATAAATGGATTTCGTAGCTTGCATATCTTTCCGAGCGATTCTGGATCGACAAAACCCTCGGGTTGTATCATGTATACATCCTCGCTTAGGTTTTCATTTAGGAAAGTCGTTTTGACATCCATCGCCATATCTCATAATCGAAATATGCAGAATCGCTAGGATAATCCGAATAGATTTAAGCATTGCGACGGGCGAGAAGGTTTCATCATAATCAACTCCTTGAATTTGTTTAAAACCTTTCGCCACCAATCGCGCCTTATAGATGTGAACATTTCCATCCATGTCGGCCTTTTTCTTAAAAACCCATTTACACTCAATGGTTTTGACACCATCACGTGGATCAACCAAGTTCCAAACTTGATTGTCGTACATGGATTCTATTTCGGATTTCATGGCTCCAAGCCACTTGTTGGAATCGGGTCCCACCATCGCTTCCTCATAGGTCTTAGGCTCATCGTTGTCCAACAACAATATATCACGTTGTCCCGCACTGTGTACTGTCGGGCGCACGACGTGATCTTTCGGACCTCCGTGGGGTGGTGTATCTACAACCGGTGGCGCAACATTTTGCTCCTCCGTTGTGGTTCTATGGTCGCGAAACATTTTCGGTCTTTCTTGAACTTCTTCAAGATGCACCCTACTCCCACTAACCCTTCTTGAAAGAAACTCTTTCTCCAAGAAGACACCGTGTCGGGCGACAAACACTTTGCCTTGTTTCCGATTATAAAAGTAATATCCCTTGGTTTCCTTAGGATATCCCACAAAGAATCACTTGCCGATTTGGGTGTGAGCTTGTCGATCGTAAACGTTTTACATAAGCTTCGCATCCCCAAATTTTGAGAAAAGACAAACTAGGAGGTTTCCCTGTCCATATCTCATATGGTGTCTTTTCAACCGACTTAGATGGAACTCTATTTAGTGTGAGCGCATGTTTCAAGAGCATATCCCGAAGGATAACGGAAGATCACTTTGGCTCATCATGGATCGCACCATGTCCAACAAGGTGCGATTTCTCCGTTCGAACACTCCGTTCCATTTGTGGAGTTCTGGCGAAGTCAACTGTGGAACAATTCCACAATCTTTCGGATGATTACCAAACTCTTGGCTCAAGTATTCCCCTCCACGATCGATCGTAGAAACTTGATTGTTTTCCCTAAATGATTACGTACTTCATTCGGAATTCTTTGAACTTTTCAAAGGATTCGGACTTATGCCTCATTAAGTAGATATAACCATATCTACTAAAGTCATCAGTAAAGGTAATGAAGTACGATAACCACCTCTAGCCGTTGAGCTCATTGGTCCACATACATCGGTATGTACGAGTTCCAACAAGTCACTTGCTCTCTCACTGTGTCCCGTGAAAGGTGCCTTTGTCATCTTACCAAGTAAACAAGACTCACATGTCTCAAATGATTCAAAATCAAATGAGTGAAGCAATCCATCCTTATGGAGCTTCTCCATGCGTTTCTTATTTATATGGCCTAAGCGACAATGTCGGATAAACGTGGGGTTTGTATCATTAGAGAGTTGCCTTTACGTATTAATGTTATAGATGGGAGACGCTTCAAGATTCAAAACGTATAATCCATTCACCAATGGAGCATGAAAATAGAACATATCTCGAGATATATTGAACAACCATTGTTCATTGATCTAAAATCATATCCTTCCGCTTGCAAACATGAAGCGGAAATAACGTTTTGACATAGTGTTGGAACACAATAACAATTATTTAATTCCAAAACTAATCCCGAATGTAGATGAAGTGGTACTGTGCCGACAAGAACGCTAGCAACGCTTGCTCCATTGCCGACGCGAGTTCACCTCGCCCCTTCTCAATCCTCTACTTCTTCTCATTCCCTGCAATGATTTGCAAATATGAGCTACTGATCCGGTATCAAATACCCAAGAGTCGGTAGGTGAAGTAGCAAGATTAATGTCTATAACATTAATACCGAAGCGAAGTCGTACTTTGCTTCTTCTTGAGATCCTCCATGTACTTCTTGCAGTTCCTTTTCCAGTGGCTGTCTCCTTGCAATAGAAGCAAACGGCATCGATGTCGCCGACCCCTTTTGCCCTTCTTTGCATTAGAGGCACTCGCGATCTCATCGAGTTAACTTCCTCTTGGTGCAAAGTTTCTTGACAGTGGTTTGCGCTTAGCCTTTTTGCATCATCATCACATGATGACCTTTTTCTGGATACTCTCCTCACTGTCTTTAGCATCCCATGCAATTCAGCCAAGGTTATATCCATATTGTTCATGTGATAATTTAATATGAATGGCTCAAAGCTCGGAGGGAGCGGCGGAGAATCACATCGGTGGCCAACTCTTGGCTAAGAGGAAAACCTAGTTTTCCGGACTCTCAATGTAGCCAATCATTTTTATCACATGCGGATGACGGGATTCCCTCAACAAGCCTGCACGCAAACAAGGACTTTGAGGTGTTGAACCTCTCGGCCCGAGCTTGGTTCTCAAACATACCACGCAGTCCCGAATAACGGTGTGAGCATCGCTTCTCTCATATTGCTTCGAAGCTCGGGGGACATTGTAGCAAGCATGAGACGACTTATGTCTAGGGCATCATTAGTGTGCTTCTCGTAAGCTCTCCGTGCGGTTGCGGGATAGGGTACTTCAAGAACGTACTCCTTACGCTCTTGCTTGAGAACAATTCTCAAGTTGCGATACCAATCCATAAAGTTTATTCCATTTAATTTTTCCTTTTCGAGAATAGATTACAAACTAAAGGTACTGGGTGTAGTATTAGCCGCCATTTATTCTACAACAGAAAAAGCAAAGTTTAGCACAATGTTTATGCTATGTCTTTTGTTAAACAATTTAACATAAGACTCCCATTACGTATTTTACACCTTCCCTCTAGGTTACGTATTGGGTCAAGATCCACATGTTAAATAATTTTCTAGTGAGCTTTGGCATCACGCTAGAAAATTAGTAACATCGGTAAGCAACACCTTGCTAATCACATATCTATGTGACTCTTGTTGTTGGTGTGGCATCTCCATGCCCCGGCGCCAACCTATGCCCCAAGGCCCAAAACTGTTTTGATAGCCTTGTTAAGTGAACCAAATGCTCTGCTGTATATGTCCGACATATACCCCTCGTGTTATGATAGAGAATGACACTCGCTTTGGCAGACCACCATTGACGAGCATAACGGTGACGGGTGCAACATTTGGAAGGGCATCATTACTACTTAATATTGTGAGGGATGCTATCCTATCAAACAAACATATCACATATATGAAAGCGGTAGAATAGCATATAATGAAATAGTATGGCCCCCTTCACATGGTGATCTCCATCTCCATGTCGGCGCCGAGGATCTCCATCTTCGGCACCATCTTCCAATGTGCATGATGCTTGATTTCTTCAAACTAAGCTATTACTATAGAAGCTCTAATTGAAGATTACATCGACTCGTAGGTCGTGAAAGAATATTACAAGCATTGCACGTATGAAAGAATATTACAGGGATTGCACATATGAAAGAATATTACATGCATCACAAGCATCTCATACATCTCATACATACAATAGAGTCATACCATCTCAAAGCATTCTCTGCAAAAACAAGTTAGGCGTAGAAACGTTTTCTACCTATCGCAGAAACGGCATCGAGACGACCTATAGGGGTACGCACACGGCGGTCCCGCTTATGGAAACCATGTCGGCATAATCATATTATGTCGTCCCGATATACTATCAAGGGAGATGGTTTGCGTAGGCGCGAGGCAGCAAACAAGATCGGACTACGAGATAGCTTCGGCATAATCACATTATACCTTTCCGATACACTATCAAGGAACGCTATCTCGAAGCCGACTCAAACCGAGTTCTATGGATATTGCTTCGACGTAATCACATTACGTCATTCCGATACACTATCAAGGAACGCAATTACCATGAACTCTCCTCAATAAATCCCGTAAAACTGATTGATCTAATCAACCCGTGCACAAAACTTGTTCAGATCCAATCTAAAATCCGAACTAAGCAAGATTAGCTCTGATACCACTGAAGGGTTACACGGAAGCTACGCTAGCCAAAAACAAAAATTTTTCTACCGCGCAAACCAGGAACACTTGCAAGTAAGGGCCGATAGATCGTTACCGATTGGAGTGTGCAGCAGAAACAGCCAATCAGGGCTATCCGATCTGGAACTGTGTAGCCGATTCTCGCGAGCCGACAACCGATTCCCTGTGCTGCAGCCGATCCGAGTCGCCGACTGCGTTCTCGTTGCCGATCTGCCGCAGTCGCCTCGCTCCGATTGCGGCCGATTCGTAGCCGATCAACGCGCGCAACGTAGCGGCGCCTCTACCGGTATCCACACGTCCGGGACGAGACGCCGAACACTCGTGTGCTAGCACGCGATGCAAGGGTAGGGTTTGGCTCGAAAGTGGGAGGGTTTCCGTGAAGATTGATCTCGCCGACTTCTAAAGCCGCGTGTGATCGATTGATTTCGGCGCAATCAATTGAAGTACCCAGCTCTCTACCCTCACCCCTTTATATAGAGTTGGCCGACGGGACTAGTAGCCGATCAGGACTCTATTTTGAATCGGATCCTATCCGAATCTAACGAGTTGGCCGCCCATACGTCGTAAGCCTATGTGACTCTATCCGATCGGATCCCTATCCGATCGAGCCGTGTCGAGTCAATTCGAATGCCGTCCTTATCCCCTTAAGCGTGCGACCACGTAGGTTTAGGTATACTCGGTTTCGGCTATAGTCTAACTCAGGCCGATCGTCGGCTCGAGTCCAACTCAGCCGACGTGTCAATAGCGGCGCCTAGCGGCACATATTGACACCATAGTATACAAGAATATAATATCGGCTCGAACTGTAATGTGTACACAAATCCCTTTGCCTCACGATACCGGTTAAGCTATAGGCAAGATGTGTGCCATCCCTTCAATAGCTTAACCATTCACTCGAACCGTATTGGATTATCATCATTGATTGACTCCTCAATCAACTTAGCTGCCATGCATTTTCATAATCCATTACCTCGAGGGGCCAGAGATATCTCTCCAAAGGAGGGGCAAATTCCATCTTGATCACTCACATCCCACTCCATGTTTCATAGCAAACTCGAAAACTACCTTTATAACTACCCGATTACGGAATAGCGTTTGGTAGTCCCAAAGTAGGCTACTACACATGTTGGACTCCATAGTGATCTCGGTCTAAGGACTTTGTACCAATACTACCGAGACCAACTAATGGCACATTAATTCTGTAGTGTCTCATGGTGGGTCTATCCAACAATGTGTTCTCCAACACATGTGTCCATGTTTATTGATTTGGTATCTTCATACCCATGATCTATGAGACATGATCATCAATCAATAAACATGCTGATCTTAGAATCATATTTGTTCCAACAATATGACATATGATCGAGGATCGTTTAGAAATAGATTCATACATAAAGAGTCTCATAAATAAGTCACGTACTTATTGATCAATACAAGATGTCTATTTCATGGAATGAATAACACTTTATTCATTTATACATAAACATTGACGTGATATCCAACATCTCCATGTTGCCTCTAGGGCATATCACTAACAAACAGGGCCTGCACGAGAGGGACGCGCATGGGGCGCGAGGACAGGAAGACGGGCGCGACGCGACGGGACGCGTGCGCGGCGTGCGGGGCTAGGGAGGGCGATGGGACCGGATCGAGCACCTTGGGGTGATGAATATTGATTTTTCCTATTTTTCTTTCTATTTTTCCTTTTTCTTTTTATTTTTTCATAATTAATATTATTTATTTTTGTATTTCACCCATGAATTTAAATATAATTTTGTCCAAATGTAAATTTTATTAAATTTTAGCTTTCCCCAATTTTTATTTTTATAATTTTATTTCTATTATATATTTGCAATTTTCCTTTCTTTTACGGTTTTTAAACCCATATCGATTTTTCCCTTTTTAAATAAATATTATTTTATTTATAACTTGGCAACAAAGGACTAGCAAAAAGAGGCAAATAAACACAACACGATGCAAAGATCTAAAAGTTTTTACAAGTTCCGAATTTTAGATTTTAAATTTTACGCCTTCGATTTTTAAGATGTTATAGACATATAGTGTTAGAGCTAGGTTCCTAATGTTCTTTAGTATGAGTATATAGGTTATACAGATAATTATATTCATGATTAGTTACCCAGTTCTACGCTCTCAGGACTACTGGGGTACTACCTCTAGTGGCACGGCCTGCCACCATAAAGCGATTTATTATCATTCGCCCTACGCCATACCCGAACGTGGAGGATTTCAATGGACGGACAGGGCTATCACCACCTACCATCTACATCTACAACCCGTGGGATATGACCATAACCAATGTCTATGTAACAATCTAAGCACCATGCTTACATTGTCATATATACCCTTGCCTCCCAGGACGTCAATGACTAAGGCAATGGCATACCTACATCCTAAGTGAACATTGGACCGTGTCCATGGCAATAGACTTACTCGTCTAACCATGACATAATTATTATATAAACTATAAATGGGAGACATATCTAAGCAAGTAGAATATGAACCACACTCAGATAAACTAGAAGATGGATATATTAATAAGCTCAAAGTCATACAAAGGAAGAGAGATACAAAATACATACCCGACTTTCGAAGACGACTGGGGAACCAAGTATAAACTCAAAACTATTCCTAAACTTCACTAGCCTAGAGACTAAGCTAGAAATGTAAGAACTACTTTTTGTGGTATGTATTGATTGAAGTGAAGCCTCCTCCTTAAATAGCTTCAAATGACGGTTGTAATGATGGTTTACAACCACCATACCTACCTAACCACCATTGTGAAGGGCTGAGTGAGTGCCACGTGGTCAGTGGAGGTGAGAGGGGCCAGCCGGGGTTCGGCCGAACTAGGGTTCGGCCAAACCCCGGTTAGCTCCCGCCTCCATCGCCTTTCACCGGTCACCTCCATGTGGGCCCCTAAGGCGGTTTTCGAGTGTTTGGCTCACCTTAAGTCTGTTTCACCTGACTTGTGGGCCCTCCGATCCGTGGAAAGCTAACGTGGCGAGCGTCCATTGGTCGAAGTTGTGCTTCTTTGCCACGCGAACATGTCTTCACTTCATTTATTCAAATATGTTCCTGCATTCTCATAATCTCCAAGGACATGTGGAATTTTATTAATTCTAAACCTATATACAGGTAAAGAATGTTAATTTCCTTTTATTTCCGAGGTCAGTGATGGTCGGATTTGGTACTTAACGACCGTCAATAGATGGCTAGACATAGCGCTTGGGTCATTCGGTGGCTGGGAAGACGACATGCGACTTGTCGGCTTCGACTCGTGACTAGATTGATGGTGTTCAATCGAAAGTCGTAGCGGCTAGATCCTATAGGCTAGTTTGGAGGTGTTGACGATGAGGTATTTGCATCATAGAATTGCTTCAAAGGCCGCGTATTAGCGGCGGATGGCAGAGCTAAGCCTATGGTGTCTAGATCAGCATCTGGTGTTGGTTCAACCCTGGAAAGGACTGGTTCTACCGGTTTTTCCCTAGCACAGTTCAAGAAAATTATATGGGATGTAAATCAATGATAATAGTTGTTGGTGGAGTCGTCGGTGGTGCTTAGTTCGGTGTTGGATGTCGCTTGAGATATGTGGAGGCCTAGGAAGGCCAGGGCCGCTGCGGTGTACGTGTTTCTTGCGTCAAAGCCGAGACAGCGGCGGAGATGAGGGCGAGGCTGAGAAGGAGTCTGAAGTACAGCTAGGATGTGCAGGGCTTGGTCTTTGTGGGATTCATGATGCGGCGGAAGACTCGGCCATGGAGTCATCCATGTGTCGGTCACGGCATGAAAACGAGCAAAGACAAGCAGGAAGGATACCATGTTCAACATGGGAGGAAGTTAGATACGGATTTTGATTTGGACTCAAAATCGGATGGTTAATCTTCAATAAATATAGTAGAGGATTCTATGGGATTGCAATCAAACGCAATCAAGCAAATCACAAAGCAAGAGAGATCCCCTGCCTCTGCTAATCACAAAGCAAGAGAGATTCCCTGTCTCTGCTGAGCCAACAGATCCTTTAGTCTTATTTGCTAAAGAATAAAATTTTTGGTGCCATCGAACTTCACCAAATCAAATATGAAAAACAACATCGCCTCCATCAACAATAATTAACTTGATTAGTTGTTGTCCTGATTAAATTGATCTTCTCTAATTAATTGACCCCACCAACTACCTCAAACAGCACCAGCGGGACCGAACCGAGTTTTTTCTCAAAAAAAACTAGACCAGTTTCCTTTAGTCGGTCAAAAAACCAGTCAACCACAGTCAAGGGAATCCAGATCGATCCCCTTTCTCTCGCTCCTTTTGCTCGCCTCCTCTCCTCAGCCCGAGTGGTGCCACCGCCCAGCGCCTGCCGTGCCGCTCTCCCCGTCGACCAGCTGAGCACTAGAGCCGTCGCACCTCATTGCCTATTCACGCCGCCGCCAAAAACCGCCACGGTTCCCAATGCCGACACCTGTTCTAGAACGCCGCTGCACGGGAGACGTCCCACAGTTGTCGTCTCTGGGGCCCCGCCAGTGATGGCCATCGTTGCCCTGCCGCAAGAGAGGTCACTTCCCCGCACGGATCTAAAACCGATCTCCGTCCAGAACTAATTAATACAATACTAAAAATAATTGTCCTAAGTTAATAATACATGACTAAAATAATATATGATTAATATAGGCAAAAGAAGTAGATCACTCATATATAACTTCAACTCTTCGTAATTTTGGTACCACATTACCACTTGTGTTGAAATTCTTGGTACTATATTAAAATTTCAAAATGTTAGTTTTTTAAAAAATAATATAATAATAAATAAAAATTGACTAATGCAAGTCTACAATACGCATCTGTTGTCACGCATCTGTTGTCACTTGGCAAATTTATTTTTGGTTTCTTAAGCCGAATTTTCATATTCAACCGATGTAAACAAATTTCAATTTGTCATCTTCATGACCTCTGTTCAATTTCAGTTAGTCATTATATGCATAGGTAAATAATAAGTTCTACTATTTCTGATCATAATCTGACATAAAAAAAGTGACCTAAAATTAATCTCTAATCAATTGTATATATACCTATTAAGTTTCTAGACAGAAATATCTATATATAGAGATCCTCAGAAGGCATTATTTCTATTGAAGTTTTGACTAAGTACATGACAAAATTAAGAACTTAAAAGTACCTAACCGCATAATGCTAGCTGAAATTTGGACAAAACTAAGTAAATGACTAAGTGCTTCAGGTACCTAACAAAACATGACTAGCTACGATTTCATGACATTAAACGGCACAAGTGTTTCCAGACATAAAAAAGAATGCTAATAGCTATATTGATCTCAGACCGGGAACTCACTTCTCTACGGTGAATAGACATATTGAGATGCAAATATTCTTAGCACAGGGGCGGGGATCATGGCGCTAAGCAGGGCGGCGGCGCGTGGCGCTGAGCAAGCAGGGCACGGCGTGCGGGGCCGCAGGGCGTAGGGCGGGCGCGCGAGGGCGCAGGACGTAGGCGCGCGGGGCCGCAGGGTGCGGCGCGCGACGCAGGGTCGTAGGCCGGCGCATGGCACAGGTGGTCCAAGGGCAGCGGCGACGCTTGCTGGGAATGGAACGGCGCAGTGTCTAGCCTAGGGAACGAGTGGGGTGAGGTTAGGGTTTGAAGTTGGGCTAATGGACTATGTTGGAATGTATTTTTAAGGGGGACTATTGGGCCATACATATATTTTTCAGGGGGCCTATTGCGTCAAATATGAATTTCTCATGATTTTTGTAAAGAAACCGGTTCTTGCCCGGGCTACGGCCCAAGTAGCACAGGGCCGGATCCGCCCACTGCTTCCCCGCGGTGTCCCTTGCCTCCTCCCTAGAGCCGCGCCGCCGAGCTTCTCCGCGTCTGCACCGCCACTCACTGAAGCCGTGCACCTCCGCCCGTGAGCTCATCACCAATAAATCACGTCGCCCTCGAGAAAATCAGGTTCAATTCTCTCCCTTGCTTTGTGATTTGCTTGATTGCGTTTGAGCTCACTTCCACCATCTTATGAGCATATGGTGACTATCGTGACGTACGACAAGGATACTATCAAGACTGAGGGGATAATTTCGGTGTTTTTTGCATGGGATTTGAGAAGATCAAAGAAAAACGAGGCAACAAAGGTTTCTAGCTTCTGAGGCTGAGAGTTTGTTGGTCAAGGCAAGGCATGACCATGAGGTGAGGACGTCGAAGGGCAAGGAAAAGGGGGTACGTTGCTATAAGTGTCATGACTTTGGACATATAAGGAGGAAATTGTCCATTGCTGAAGAAGAGGAAAGGTGCTTGCAAGTTTAGCAGCTCATGATGGTTACTCAGATAGCAGCAGTCGTGAGATTCTCACAGTGTCTAATGAAAAGTCTAGTAAAGCGTGGATGTTGGACTCGGCTAGTTTCTATCATGTGACGAAGCGGGAGTGGTTCTCTTCATACAAATCTAATGAGTTTGGTGTTGTTTCCTTGGGCGATGACATGAGTTACCCTGTTGTCGCTTGGGAGCCTACATGAGACATGGTGGTTGTATCAAGCGGATTCTGATAAAAAGATCATGAATATCATAAAGGATGGAAAGACTGTTATGACTGGTGAGAGGACAAGCTCATGTTTATACAAGCTACAAGGAAATGTTGTTGCAGGTGGAGTCATGAAAGATGGGTACACGGTGTTGCTATGCACAATCCTAAAGATGGCGAGTCTAGCGTAGGCTCGTCGGGCGGCACGACGTGAGCGACAGAAGAGTCAACTCAAGTCCTGGTACACGGAGGTTTGAGCAAGGAACATATTTAGGTTGACGTGGCATATTCGTCAAGGTGGAGTTTGTTAGAGTTTTGGATCGAATATGTTTAAATAGTCGGTTACAGTTTAGAACTTAAAAGTTATACTAGGTGTTAGGAATAAACTAAGAGTCGGACTCTTTCATAAGTTCTCTTAAATAAAGGGATAAACATATTGTAACCATATGTTGACAGCATAGCGAGAGGGAGCGGCTGTCGACGGCATCCGGCCGTGAGTCGTTATAACTCTGATACACTTTAATATGTTGGGTCGGGAAAAAACGCCCGTAATCTGTGCCCTAAAAATATAGGTTTTGACTGAAGCTCATAACAAATATCTCGTGTCTTGATATCATTATCATGTTTGAATGTCATATGACATTTCTTCTATGTTCGGTTACCAACACCTACGTGAAAATTGGTGCTAAGTCAAGCCGTGTGCAAATAATTCGTTTCATTTAATTTGCTTGTTAGGAGTTATTCTTCCGCACATTCATCTATTACGCTACCTAAGATGCCAATTTAGAGGGAAAAGCTGTATGTTCTCAAGGTTATGCGTTTTACGAGCTGTATATAATAGGCTATTGGAATTGGATGTTGACGAAGTATAAATAGCCAGAAATAATATCTTTGCAATGTTTGGGCAGTATATATTACCAATAATTAAGTTTGCACCAACAAGTATAAGAAGAAAAGAGTAAGTAATTAAATCTACAACAACGGGTGCCTCGCAGAACACACACATATACCCCCAACAAAAATACAACCTTTACTGCAACAAGATGCTGGATGCGCAGCACATGACTCGACCTATCGATCGGTTTGAGTAGGTCGATCGATCTAGGCCTCGATGGGCTTGCAGACGACGGTGGCGTGCTTGAGGATCTGGTTGCTGAACTGCCCGGGCTTCTCGGTGGTGTCCACCTTGTCCATCCCCGGCGGCGGCAGCAGATCGAAGCTCTGCACGAGGCGACCGAGCGTGATCCCGATGATGGGCAGCGCGAGGATGATCCCGGGGCAGCTCCGGCGGCCGACGCCGAACGGAACGAACCGGAAGTCGTTGCCGTGCGCCTCGACGTCCTTCTCCTCCTCCAGGAACCTCTCCGGCCGGAATTCGTCGGGCCGCACCCACCGCTTGGGGTCGTTGGCAAGGAACCACGCGTTCACCAGGATCTTGGACTCGGCGGGGATGTCGTAGCCGGCGAGCTTGCCATCGTTGAGGTTCATGTGCGGCACCAGCAGCGGGATGGCCATGCGGAGCCGGAGCGTCTCCTTCACCACCGCCTGCAGGTACGGGAGCCGCTCCAGGTCCGGCTCCGTCACCGGCGCGCCGCCCAGCACCGACTCGATCTCCTCCCGCACCTTGGACTGGATGGATGGGTGGTTCACCAGCTCCGCGATGCCCCACTCGATCGACCACAGCGTCGTCTCGATGGCTGCAAATTCACACCAAAATACTTTTAAAATCCAACCAAATTAAGCTGTTTTTTTTTGCTTTATATCTAGTTCATACGTGATCCCTGCAAGGAAATTTTGAGTTTCCTGTAGTAAAAATTGCCTACATATTGAATCATAGAAAAGGTGGTATGATAGCCGCCTATCATATGCACAACGACTTTGTGTAATGTGCAAGTGCCGGTTAATTAAAAATACAACTGTAAGAATCAGGTGATGGTTATCTTGACAAAGACCTGGTTAATCGTGCATGCTGCTACTACTTTTACACAAAGAAGTGGTCCTCACTACCAAGAACATGGCAACCTGATTATACTTCTTATTTGATTAAGACAAACTTTAACCATAACCTATCATGAAAATATTATAGTAATATGCATACTTATGTCGATGTGATGTATTGGCACTGCTTCTGGCCCCATATATATATATATATATATATATATATATATATATATATATATATATATATATATATATATATATCAACAAAGAGCATACTCTGTTCCTTTCTAAGTACTAGTAAAACTGACACTTTATCAAAACTAGATAAATGCTTAACTACTAAGTAGAACCTAACCCATAGTTGGGAAGGAAAAAATAAGCTAAGGATAAACTGAAAGTCAAATCCTGCACGGAATAAATTAACGTACCAGCAACGTTGATGTTCTCGACGATGTAGAGGACGTTGTCATGGTTGATCTCGCCCTTCCTCTCGGCCTCGAGGATGTGGTCCATGGCGCACCGGGTCTCACCAGTCTGCTCCATCACTCTCCTGCAAAAAATACAAGCACGCCCATGCCGATTTGTCAGTCGAACAGCTCATCCGAAGCTTCCCACACAGCTACTACCAAAAGGTCAGCAGTTTCTCAATAGCAAGTCGATCCAGAAACCGGAAATGAAAGCTGCAAATTGTATATATTTTAATCAAAGGGATAGCTGCATGTTGTTGTTTGGCACCATTAATTGATCCAATCAAACGGGATTAAATTACTCAGTTATGCACTAGCACTACAGATCGAGAAGAAAACAGGGGAAACGTCTGAAAGTTTTGCGAGTTCTCGTCTTTTTCACTAATTGAGCACATGGGGGATCTAGTAGATGAGATCTGCTTAATTCGCTGAGAATGAAATGAATTTCCGATTGATTAGGTTACTGGTAGAGTTTCTGTCGCCGTCGGTGCTTCCGTGATGAGGCAGGACTTTGCCCAAAATGTAAGCTTTCAGCTGGCTGGCACGAAAAGCAACCTGCTGGTCACATGATGTGCGGCTCACCTACTCGTCAGACTTTGCATGTTTAGGAAGGGAAGGTTTGAACATTAGGCATGTCTAGCTCTTAAAGATTAATCTTCTCTTGTCACTACCAAGTCATTTTAGACATCGACATGGTATCCTAGTGTTACTTAAACAAATGATTTGTGTTAGTAATATTATGAAAGTAAGTTTCGAGATAAATCTATACATATCACTCCCATGTAAATATTGGAAAGATGAATGAAGCTTACCGAATCTATAAGATTTGTGACTGAAAGGAATTTTAACAGCTAATTCTGAACCTGGTTGGATGTATATATCCTACATGCCAAAGTTGACCGCTTTAATTAGGCTCCGCTCCAGAGTTTAAACAACCGTGACGTGGCGTGGATAATGGCTATTGGCTGCCTAGTTTGGCTTGGCACGGGGTAGTAGCTGGGCTCCGCGGCGCAGGCCGAGTCAAGCCGTAGCACAGCCAGAAATTTGACTTCGCAGCTACCTCGTGTTGTCACCACTCAGCACAGCAAGCAGCAACAACAAAGTGATGGATTCCTCCTACCCAAACAGATCTGAGGCTGCCACCTCTCCACACGAATTAATCCCTTCCTCGCGTGGCATGTGCAAATACTAGTACGCTACCAAACTCTCTAGATGCAGTTCATGTCACCGATGCAATGCATCATGCATGCAACCAAACTAGTCACCCTCACCTACCACCAGTCCAGTCCACCACACACCGGTTGCAATGATGCAATTTCTATACGCAAGGTGATGAATAAAAAAGAAAAAAGAAGAGATCAAATGAAGTAGTACAATTTGGGATTAATTAGATAGGATTTGTTCTTGTGGATTCTTGGAGATGCAGGTAATTAATTGAGCAGATCAAATGAGTTGAATGGTGAGGAAGAGGATGAGGATTGAGAAGTACTAGTAACTTACTTGCGCTCCTGGACGAAGTGGTCTTCGAAGAGCTTCATGCGCTGGGACTTGAGTTGGTGGCAGCGGGTGAGGTAGCGGCGGAGGAAGGGGCGGAGGACGGGGATGAAGTCGCCGTAGTTGTACTCGAAGCTCTGCGAGAGGCGGCTGCGCTCCGCGTTGAAGGCCTTAAGCTTGTTGAAGAGCGGGTCGTCGACGCTGTCGAATCGGCGGTCGAACATGATGCGGAACATGTCGTTGTACATCATCAGCTGCAGCCGGCGGCGGATCACCACGCCGGAGGTGGCGGCGGCGGGGTCGCTACGGACGTCCTCCACCACAAGGCGGGCCTCCTCCTCCCACCCGGCGCGGTTCTGGGCCACCACCTTGTTGGTGAAGAAGGGCACAGTCATGATCCGCCGCATCTTGCGCCAGTGGTCGCCGTACACGGTGAACACCATGTCCTGCCCCTTGCCGGTGAAGATGTCGAACACCACGTTGCGGGTGCGGGAGCCGAACTCGACGCCCTGCGTGTGGAGCACCTCCTTGGCGAGGTCAGGGCTGGAGACCACCACCAGGTTGCGGACGCCCATGCGGAGGAGGAGGATGTCGCCGAACCGCCGGGCCAACGCCATGAGGTTCCGGTGGTTGAGGTCGTCGCCGACCTGGAGCCAGTTTCCGACGATGGGCGCGCCGGCGGGGCCCGGGGGGAGTCGGAGCTTCTTCCCGGTGAACTTGGCCACCACAACGGCCAGCACCGCCGCCACGAAGAGGCCCAGTAGGACCTTCTCCACGAGGAGGGCGTCCATTGCCGCCGCCGCCGCCGCCGCTCTGCTCGGCTGCCGCTGCTCTGCTCCGGTGAAGACTGGTTTGGTTTGGATGCAGATGCTCTGCTCTGCTGCGGAGACGATCCAACGGCGTGGATTATATATAGGAGGGGATGGGGGTTTAGGTGCATAGGGTTGGTGCGGGCGATGTGGGGCCCACCTGGTTGCGGACGTGGGCCCAGATTTTGGCCCTACTGAAAATAATCCGGTTTTTTTTATATTTTCCGAGGCTTTTTGCACGCATTGCCGATTTGCTAATAGGGAAAGAGGGAAGGTGCTTCCTGAACTGATAGATTTGGGGTTGGTGAGAGGGTTTTTGTAGTGGTAGGGGGGATTTTTTGCATTTCACAAATGCAACAAAGTTATTTGGAGATGTTTGAAAAAAAGGTGGAGATGCAGTGGCCACAGAGGAGGCATTTCGGCTACAGAAGGGGACACCAACCGTCGAGGATGTTAGGTATATTTTTTTAACGGATGAGTTTTACATGATTTCATTAGGATTAATTCGATTTCTATAATATTAAAAAATCAATATGAAAGATCTTCTAAAATCATTTTGTTCCAAAAGAGGACTCGGTTGGTACAACTTGAGAGGATGGGCTATTATTTGATTTAGCATTGTTGGATTATGGGACTCTAATGTCGGGGAAGGATGAATTCACCCTTTGAAGATTTGATCAGGGAGTGGATGCGTGGAAACGAGATGATTTATCACGCGATGGTAAAACGAGGTAGGCAAACTTTTTTACACAGGATCGATCGCTTGGAGGCATAATATCCTACTTTATTTTTTTGGATGGTGATGGTAGAAATTACAGTGAGCTCTTGGAGAATGTTTTAACTAGGAGAGGATAAGCCATTTTTCCCTATGATGTGGATTGAATCTTATTTTTTTCTCCTGGTGGCATGGATCCTGCTTTTATAGCTCAAGGAAAGTTCACAGTGCCAATACATACATGTAGGAGTAGAACCCATTTCACTGAATTAGGTATTCTTAGCCTTGTCGATGTCCCTCCAAGCAAGCCAGTCGGATGTGACTGCTCTGTAGAGTACTGAGGTGAACCCAAACGACGGATGATGAGGGCATGCCACGCACCGTCCCATCTAAAGCTATTGGTTGACGTGGGTATGCAAAGAGCTTCATGCAGCGCCATGACTCTCGACATACGGTTGAATTGTACACCAAGTTGCTCTACCCTGCAGTTTGTGCAGGGTGATGCCAGTTGTCGGTCCTCCGGGCCCACCGATACTCGTAAACGGGACGAAGCTTTTCAAGGAGAGTCCAGGGCAAAGGGTATGTTTGGGCCTCAGCTCGGGCCCCCAAAATGCACATGTCTTGTTTCTGGCCGGTCACCGTTCCCGGGACACCCTGACCGCTGACATTGCTCACCATAGGTTTTTTGTTGGTTTAGATGAGCTTCTCGAAGATGTCGATGACGAAAGAGTTCATGATGAACATTGCCTGAAGAAGATTTTTAATATCGCGAGATGCATCTTCAATACCTTAAAGATATAGATCTTGTAGGTCCTTTGAAGAGATAGATCTTGTACATTTCGCGTGTATTCCTCGTGTTCCCCGAGCACTCGGGGGCCGAGCGCGAAAGAGATGTGTCCCGAACACATCCCATGGAAGACTAAACCTGAGGAGAGAGGTGCCCCGAGTTCCACCCATAGGGGGCCACACCCGGAGGCCGGATGTGCCCCGAGCATCGCCCGTGGGAGGCCATATGCGCCCCAAGCACCACCTGCGGGGGAAGAGGGGAGGGGGGCACGCCTAGGGTGGATATGCCTGGGCACAGCCAGCGGAGGGCCACGCCTAAGAACGCATATGCCCTGAGCAGTCACGCTCGCTAGCCGATGTGTCCTGAGCATTGCTCGCAGGAGACTGTGCTTGAGGATTGATGACAGGGATACCCTAAGTAGCTGGTGATGGGGACCCTGATTTTCACTTCTTGGACAACTATAATACTCCCACCGATCAAAATTTTCATTTGTTTCCAACAGTAAAAAAACTACTAGCAGGTCATTTCTATGGTTTGAAATAACAAGTATTTTCAATCAGATGGAATACTAGGTTTTTAGGGGCACAAAAAATCATGCTGAAAATTCATTTGAGTGCAATTTGGTTTGTAGCGAATGCTCATAGGCTCAATGATGTGGCAGCCAGTTGGACCATGAAATGCACTCCCATTGAATTAATTAATGATCGTATCTTCTGCACCATGTATCCCAACAAATCAGTTTCTACGTATCAAGTTTTGACCGCTAAAATGTTGCAGACGCGTGGGTCTTCTACAACCAAGAGATTTGTCGACAACGACAATTTGGAATTGTTGAAGTTGTTGCAATCCAAATTAATGTCGGAAAAGTTTTACCTTGTCATAGGCTCATAGCAGGGTTACAATGGACAGACCCTTTCTAATCTCGTAAAAGTTCCTTTATCGATTTATAAAAAAAAACATCAGTTAAGCTTGATGAAAAGCTATGCATATACTCTGTTTACAATGTGTTTTCTAACCTCCGACCCAAATTCGATGACGAGAGATACAAGTACATCTTTTCGGTAAAGTGAGAAGAAAAATAAAGCATATATTTGTCCATTTCACTAAACCTTTCTCGAAATCAAAACGTTATTTCTTTTCCTTAAAAAAAGAAGAAATCAAAACGTTACGTGGTATGGCGGCACGGAGAAGGGAAGAGAGAAAGGAAAAAAGAGATAAGGACAAAGGGGCAATGCAACTATCCAAAACAAATGTGTACTACTAAAATGAGGTTGACATTGTACAGTTTATTTCGAATCATATATATGATAATCTGTTATCTGTCCGATATTCGTTTAACTGAGAGGAGACATTTACCAACTAGATGTTCAGCTTTTTGCTTGGACCATTTCAATCAAAAGCTTCTACACTCATTTTGAGTTAGGTGGAGCGCTGACAATGGTCACTTGGTCAGCAACAAAATTTGTACTCTCCTCAAATTACTCTCGTTTTAAGTTTATCTTAAGTTAAATGTCTTTATCTTTGATCATTAATTTTTAGAAATCAGTGTAATTTTACAAGATGTGAATTATATAATATAAAAGTGATTATTATGGTGAATCTAAAAATATAAATTTTATAATGTCAAACTACATAAGTTCTTATAGAAATCATGGTCAAATAATTAAAATGTTTGAATTAGCATAAACTAAAAAAATTAAACAGGAGAGCATTTTTTTAATACCAGAATGTTTCATTACACTGTTTTCTGGCGACACCGGTTCAGTTTACATAAAAAAGAATAAAAAATCTAGGCCTTTAATTTGCCTAAGTTCATGTCTTGAGATTGAACCATCCACATCGAAGCGTGGAGAATTGAATACACGAAGACAAATTGACTTTGCAATTTTGATGCGAATTGTCTCCTTGCTGGGATTTAATATACCCTATCACATACTACTTAAGAAAATGATTTTTACAAACGGTCAAAAACGATTTTAGGAGGTGGCTGGGCAGCCCGCATGTACCTAGGTGTGTGCGAAAATCAGATTTTCACATGATTTTCGCATGTGGATGCTTAAGCTGTCTGTAGTGACGAATCTAGAATTTTAGCTTAAGGTATGCCGCCCAAAAAATTCTAACACAATTTTGGTAATAATTATAAAATTAACAACATGATTAGGTACTAAGTAACACGATAAAGCTGTAATTCTTAGATTAAATAAAAATGATCCATTAAATATAATATAAATAGTTCAAACACCATACTGATAATTAAAAATATATGCAGAAAATAGTATCAGAGACTTGCAATGATATTTTTTGACTAATTTATCTGATGCTTTCGAAGGGACATGAATGTCTTAATTATATCATCTTCATCAACTTGAAAGAAAATATCTCGCTCAATGAAAGTGACTAGACAATAATTCAAAAGACTATCTCCTATCTTATTTCGTAATTTTGTTTTCAATAAAACCATTGCAGAAAATGCTCTTTCAACACTTGTCGTTGCCACAGATAGAAGCAATAGCAATTTAAGAAGCTCATAGACTATATCATATGCTTTATGTGTTTTTGTTTCAACAAGTTTAATCGAAAGATCAACAATATTTTCTAAACCTTTGAAACTACCATCCTGTGTCATGTCATCAATATAATTATGCAGCTGCAATTTAAGTTTGAGCAAATTATTATTTGAGAACTCCTTTGGATAGAGCTCAGCTAGTCTGTGTAGCTTCCGTGCATCAAAAGAATTAAATAAATTAGAAGGATCAACCAGAAATGGACCAGTGTTTGAAGCAGTAGCCGCCGCCGCCTTCTGTGCAGCGTGTTTTTGAAAAAGAGATGCAATGTCTCCTTGTCTCTTCATAATCCATCTGTTCTGAAAAATATCAATGTGACAAAAGTTTCTTAGCAACGATGTGTAGTACAAGACAATCATGATCAAAAGAGAAACTAAAAACAAAAAAATAGTAATAAACTAACTAGAGAAGCACATGGTTCAGTTGTTGTTCTTATTTATATAGTACAAACCAATACAGAGATAAAAAGAGTAAAGACAGAAGTCAAAGACTAGAGGAAGGTGAGCGGGCGGCCGACGACGGTGCGTGGGCGGCGGGCGGTGCACAGGCGACACACGAGCGACAGGAGGGCGCCGGCGGTGGCCGTCGCACGGGGCGCGCGGGCGGTGGCGGTGCACGGGCGGTGCACAGGCGGTGGCCGGCCCAAAGGCGCGCGCCGCAGGTGGCGGCCGGCACACGGGCGGTGACCAACACACGGGCAACACGCGGGCGGTCGCCGGTGCACGGGTTTGGCAGCACTGGTTCGGGCTTTCGGCGGCGGTTCCCATCTTCCACTCTTCCTGAGTTCCGACTTCCAAGTCCCGAGGCGACGAGCCGTACTGCCGTAGGCAACAGCGGTTGTGGACTTGTGGTTGGAGTCCCGAGTCTTCACGCGGCGCGACAAATGGGATGAGATTCGCGCTGGAGACAAGATTCACGCTGAAGAGAAGATATGTTGCTCTACATTTTTAATTTTTTAACATATAAATATATATTTTATCTCTTACGCATGGACCCAGGGTATATTGAGGCCCACCCAGCATACCCTGTAGATTCGTCCAACTATGAAAATAAAAAATCAAAAAATCTCGAAATACCAAAACCCTAACCATAGAAGCCGCTCATAGCCGCCGTTGTTGTCCTCGTCATCATCGTTGCCTCAGTCCTCGTTGTCATCGTCGCCGTCAGATCCGCTGGGAGGAGGAGGGGGCACCAGGTCCAACCCTCCCGTCGTCGCCGCTTTTGGAGCCCGAGCGCGCCGCCCTCGCCATGTGTCACCCCATCAGTGGAGGAGGTCCCCATGCTAGATCCACAACCACCGAGGTCACCCACGTTGGATCGATTGTCGCCAAGCCTCCCGCCGCCAACAAGTCCCCCGCCGCTAGATCTGCTGCCCCTTAGCTCCACACCATTCGATTCGCCGCCGCAGCTCTCGCCCGAGCCGGCCGCTCTTGCCCTTGCCCGAGCCTACCGTCCTCGCCCTTGCCCACCTCATCACCCGAGCCGTCCGCCGCCGACCTTGCCCGAGCCACCACCACCACCGTCACCCAAGCCGCGGCCGCTCTCATTGGAGGATGCCATCCTCGCCTGTCATCACCTCGTCGGGACAGTGGCTCGTCGGGAAGAGTGGGAGAGTTGGAGAGGAATGGGAGGAGTTTGGGAAAAGAGAAAGGAAAACTAAGGAGCCACACCCGAGCCGCCCAGACTTAATGGGAAAATAGAAAAGAGGGGAGAAAAAGTGTGGGGGGGACAAAGGGGTATTTCTGTATGCGGTCATTGAACTGTGCTTGGGGAGAGATTTTTGCAGGCGGCCCGCCTACAACCTAAAGGGAGTCTCATCCAAAAATATCATTTTTTAGTAGTGCCAACCATGTCTACAGTGTTATTTTTCTAATACTTATAACACTGTAGACGCATTGTGAAAACTGTTGGGAAATAATCTCTTGGCTAAGGAAAACCGAGAGAGAATCACGTAGGCCGTTTCCACCCGTTGGCCCGTGTGGTTAGCATGATTAGCTTGTGATTAATTTCCTTAAAAGCGCAATGATCGGACACATCGTTTCCTTTAAAGGAATTGCCCCCGATTCCCTCAATGCACATATAAAAGGGAATCTTGACCCATGCACAAGCGACGATTCACGCACGGTAAACTACTCCCTAAAATTCACGCACGGTAAGCTACTCCCTAAAGAAAAACCCTAAGACTATCGATCCTAAGGCGCGTTGAAGGGGACTGAAGAGCAAACTCCACGCAGGCGATTTTCATTGCCACTTGACAAAAAGACGATGCTTATGGGTTTTTCATCACCGATCAATACACCACCAACTTCCGCATAAGAGAAATTAGGTGATCATGCGCTGCCTAATATCATTTTTATAAGAATCAGATCTTACATTACGGTATCAGAGCCACCTTAGACACTTGCATGTTCCCATCACTCCGAAGATTGAAGCCACAAAGCCACATCAAGTAATCCCTAAGCATTGGCTTGTTTAAGTTTTAGGGTTCATGTTTCCCTGTTCATGTTGAAATTAAGTCAAATTTTTATGATTCATGTTATATTGATCGTGATTAGGGCTAAGTTTAATGCATTAGATTGCTACTCCTATTCAATTTCAAGGCCTGAGTAGCAATTAGTAGGAGGAGACCCAGATCGGGTTAAAGTTAAGAAAATACCCAAATTTCCCCAAACTTTGAAACCCTAATTTTAAATCTCCAAATTAAGAACCGTAAATCACCAAATTAAGTCCAATCCCAACCCAGCAAAACCCAAATTGTGGAAATCCCTGAGGAATTTGGCTTAGGATTACTGGATTGAGGTTTGGATCGTTGGAGCTAGTCACGCAGAACATGAGACTAGCCGCGCACGTGTCTTTGTCAGCCTCACGCTCTTTGCTTGATGGAGTCCACCGCACGCTGCATCATTTATTGCCACGTCCTTGCGCCTCACTCGCCACCATTTTGGATCGGCCTCATGCCTGCATCAGCTTGCCGCGCGAGGTCGAGGCTCGTCTCGGGGTGGTCTTGTGCCACGCTAGGAAGGAGAACCGAGATGGGGATGACGTGTGGCATCGGCTGCCGATCGAGCGCCATGGCCGCCATCACTGTAGCCTCGCTAGGTGGAACCGCCTCAGCTCGCGTTGCCTTGGGGCCCACCGGAGCTGTGCACGGCATCTGCTCGCCGTGCACAGGAGCCTTTCCATCGTCGCTTCACTGGCACGGTGTCGCCATTGTCGTAGCTCCGCTCGATGTCACCATCTCAACTCGCACGAAGGCACAACTTGGCCTTGGCATCAGCTCATCGTGCGCCAACAACTCCGCTTCAGTCATGTGCGGCATCGAGTCGCCACTCATATGCCTATGAAGTCGGGTGTGGGGAATGAAACGAGCCAGGGTTAGGGTTTCACAGTTGTGGAGGCATTTCATTCCGAGCTGACGTGTTCCTAACCATCCGATCAAGATCCAATAGACCATGAGCATCCCACACCGATTCACATATGCCATCAAGCAATCTCAGCCATTGATGATGATCCGACGACCCTCCATCTTCGACCTGTGGGCAAGCTAGGCGACACGCGCCTCATGGGTTGCACACGTTAGCTCAGCATTAACGGGTCGTGCACAATGATGGCCATCGTGTGCCTTCTAGGTGGCCAAAATAATTTTTCTTTTAATTTTCACCCAAATTGATGTTTTCCACTTATATAATTATATTTTAATCAGTTTAATTCATTATTTGATGCCATAAAAATGCATTATAAATTTTATTACACAACTAAGATTATTGCTAGGTAAATGGAACCAACAAGAAGTTTGACTAGACTGTTTATTTCCTTTATCGTTTTGGACCAACGGAAGTTAGGATTTTGGAGTTTTCCATTATCCATATTCTAATGTTAATTTTGCTTCATTTTGGTCCAAAATGGTATTATGAAGTAGAGTTTTATGTTTATATTGATTTTGGTGACATTTCGACACATAGCTTCATTTCTTAACCTGGCAAGATAAAACAAAAAAATGAAAATCATGCGCGTTAATTGTCATTTCATGTTTTAATATTTTATTCCATCTTACGTTATGGTATTATGGAATAGAATTTTATTTATATGCATAATTAATGTATATTATCTTAATCATGTCGTTTCACCCTATTTTGGCCCAATGGTATTATGGAGTGAAACCTTACATTTATGCACATTAATATCTTAGCATTGTACTTCATTTTGCCTAAGTAATGCTATGAAGTAAAAGTCTTATTTAATTGTGCATACAATTAATGCACATTTCTTATTGATAATAATGTTGTTTTACTTTATTCTATGAAGTGAAATATTATGTTGATGATGTGGCTAATTAATCATACCAACGTAAAGTTAATTATATACATTCGTGAATTATTATGATGACATGGATAATTATTCAGACCAACATAGGGTTAATTATACACATTCATTACAACTCGTTAGTGTCAATTGTCATTAAATTTCAGCTCCGAATAATGTTGTCTCTTGAATAAGGGACATTGAGCAACCTAATGACACAATCTTCTAGAACTGGAAGGAAATGGTGCAAATTATTCTTGGGCTTCTCAATTATGATATTGCTATGCAAGATGATGCTCTTATTATTCCCCTATTGATGCAACCCTTGATATTAAGAGGGTTTATGAAGAGAGGGTGGAATTATGAGAGCAAATCACATTAGCCTAACGGTCATTAGGAATTAAATTTCACCTGGCATTAGAAATAGTGTTTCAAATGTTGATACTGCCATGTGTTATATGGCAAATGTGGAAGAAGACTTTACATGCTCCTCCACCATTTATGTTAATACCCTCATTACAAGGTTGTGTGAATCCCGCTATGATGGTGAAAGTGGTATGGCAACTCACATGATTTCAATCATCAAAATGGTTCAACGACAAAGAGTATGGACATGTCCATATTTATTGGTCTTCTTGTATATTTCATTATGAATTCATTGCCATCAGATTTTGAATCACTGAATACAAGTTACCATACTTAGGAGGATAAATGGTCGATTCGAGAATTAATAAGTCATACTATTGATGAGGAGGAGTGAGAAAACGCCAAAAGGCGTAATAAGCAAGCTTTCCTCGCTAAAGCTCTAAATACCAATGAGAATCTCACGGATGAGCCCAATGAGTAAGTGCCACCATCGTTTGCAAACTTTGTCATAAGTTTGGGCATGTCCAAAAGGACTGCGAGGGCTTTAGAAAATAGTTTTCCTTATAAGGGTAATCTTATTAATTACAGTATTATTGTCCATAGTTATGATACATTTATGTAATACTTAATTTCCTTAATTCTTGGTTAATAACTTAGGTGCATTGCACTTATTCAATATAGGAAAAGGGGAGCAAAGCCACATTTATGGGAATAAATTTTGATGAGGAAACAACCGATGATCTTCCCAGTCTAGTAAGACCTTTTGTTATTTCATTTCATTATATTCTTTATGTTTAGAAACTTGTTTCCACTATGAGTATGGTTAACATATTGAGTTTGATAATAAAGGATATTTATTGAATTCAATAATAAAGTTGTTAGTCTTGCCTTCAAGCGAGACAAATTTCAGCCACTCCATTATGATTATGTGCTAGATACTTGTAATGTCATGTGTTGTATGAGACCTCATCGAAATTGTGACATTATTCCTTAAGTCACATTTCGAAGGGAATATTATGTCTCGTTCCATTAGCTAAAGATAGTAAAGGAAAATTAGATTATAAAGTTTTCTTTCACCAAGAAATATCTTCCACTAAAGTTTTATCTTCTGCTATGTGACTATTGTAAAATCACTAGAAAAATCAAAGCTGAATTAGAAAATTGATATTATGTTAAATAGTGTCGTTAGATAAAGAGGAAGACATTATGGGAGATACACTAACTATGCTTCTTTCTTACGCTCTCTATAGGTCTATATAGGCATTTTTCTGGTACAATACCAAATTACTACTAATTTTTATTGGAATTGGTATAGTTGCCCACAAATTATATATGTCTTTAGAATAATGAAATCTGTGGGAGCTTAAGAATGATGTTGTAATCCGTGTGAGCATAATCTTAAGAGCTTCATCGTGAATAATTATTTAACTCGTAATGCATTTAAGTGGTCTATGACATAAAGTGTTTATCTACGAGAATTAGCTATGTCCCAAATCAATTGGAAATTCTTGGAAGAGTTAAATAATGTGTAGATACGTCTACAAATAAGTATGGCTCTAAAAGTAATATTCAAATATTTAGGATTAAGCTTGTAAAAGAGACTATATCATAAAGAGGAGGAAACTAAGTAAAATATTCTTGCCTATAAGAAAGACTCATTAAGTTCTTATGACGCTAATTGTTCCAATAGATGGATATTTAAATTGCAATTATTATGTTGACTTGCTTAATGTGTGTACCTTAAATGAGTCTTAATTAGGCATCAGAACTATTAATATTAATAAATGAGTTCATCTATGAATATTAATTAGGCATCAGAACTATTGGCAATTATTATGGTACCTTAAATCCGATAAGGTCATTAGTAAATTCAAGTTTATAAGTTGAATGAGGAGAATAATAAAATTAATCATACTAGTACTCTATATGTCTAATGTCCCAATAGCAAGCACATAAATATAAAGGGCATCAGATGAAGGGATTTACATTTAAATTTAAGTCTAAAGAAGTACTAGACATTTAGTCAATTAGATAAAGTTAAGTTGATTCCCTATGCTTTAGCTGTGAGAAGCTTAATGTCCTATGCTTCAGCTGTCAAAAGCTAAATGAGCAGGAGTATGACTTAAGGATGTTTTCTCGAAACTAAGAGTGGTAGACAACTTATCTAAACCACTCATTGTAATGTGAAATGAAATTGCACAAAATTGTAAACTGCAGTTTTCTATTTGAGTAACAACATCATGTGTTTCTGCCAAACATATTGACATTATGTTGTGAAAGATAGGTCCTAGGATCAAACTACTAAATGAGCACATTAGTTGATGCTCTTGGATCCAAATTACAAAGGCTATGAGTTAGTTTGACTAAGATTTATGTTGTTGGCCAGCGCATATAAAAAGTAATGCCTTTGACAAGATCCTGGATATAGGGGCATTAGTCTCAACTAATTCCCATTAGAATTAGACAGAGTTCTTTCACAATCTTATAGTAAACTATAGAGTAGTGCATGATAATTGCCCTAACGTGTTGCCTTAGCATGCTATTATACTGAGAGTTAACTTATTAGCCTCAAGATCAGGGGGAGAATGTTTGGAAATATATCTTGGCTAAGGAAACTAAGAAAGAATCATCTGGCTTGTTTCCACCCGTTGGTCGCTTGGTTAGCGCGATTAACTCATGATTAATTTCCTTATAAGCGTGATGATCGGACATGCCATTTCCTCGAAAGGAATTTCCCCTAATTTCCTCAATGCACATATAAAAGGGAATCCTAACCCTGTGCATGAGTGACAATTCACGTATGGTAACCTACTCCCTAAAGAAAAAACCTAAGTCTATCGATCCTCAGGCGTGTTGAAGGGGATGTTACCAAAAGGAGATCGAAAACAGGAAGAAAGCGACACGAAGTTTTATCTCTTAATTACGCAAGTTTAATTATTTTCCTTTCGTAATTTTAGGAAAGATTGAGTCTGGTTTGGATTTGTAATTTATGTTTTATCTTTAGCAAAATCTATGCCGTGTCCGATATGGATTTGTTTATGCTCATGGGTATAAATATGTACATCCAGAGTCTTGTAAAGATAACAACAGTTCAGTAAACACTTTCGGTGCATCGTCATCCTAGTTTTCTAGGTTTTCATCTTGACAAATTCTTGTTTCGAGTTGGGCTGCATCGGTTAGGTTTGATCTCTGGCAAGAGGTGAGTTTCGTCTATAGTTGCTTGTATCGACAAGGCTAGGGCTTCCATCGATTGAGTTCGACACTCTATTCTAGTCGATACATGTGCTAAGTTATCATATACATTATTTAATCTAAGTCATTAGTACTGTTTACCCATATCAGCTGACTCATTTAGGGTTTATTGATATTGGCTAAATTGTTCTTCACTTTAGATTGTTTGGTGTATCTACCTCCTTGAAAAAAAATCAAAGACTTTGACTAGACTTTATCCTTTCTTTCATACTTAGTGATGCATCAGTTAAGTTTGACCTATTAAGTCATGATTAAAATTGTAAGAACTAACTTGCTCTTGGATTGGCAATAAGGGTAGTATTGGGTTTCAACCGATCTTACCTGGTATAACTGTTTTGCTTTAAGTTACATATTTTATTTTGCTTAACTGGTTATATTTTTGTATTATTTAAGTTTATTAATCCTTTAAATCTATTAAGCTTGTTATTAGCCTCGTACTGTCTCGCTTAGGTCTGATCTGTTGAGGTTATAACCTGTTTAGTGGATTTAATTAAGGTTGATAATCTTATATAAGGCTATATCGAAGTTTTGGCCAATATATTATCTAATCAGCCAAACTATCTCATCAGCTATGATATGAGTCCATATAATCTTTAATTTGTCTAATTTTGGTTATAAGCAATTAATAGGTTCTTGGTTAGGTCCGATCTATCGTAATTGCTTGATGCTAAGAGAAATATTGAATATGTCGTTCATATCTACAGCCGATCATGATTGTTTTAAGTAAGAGCCTCAATATCTATCCATTGGCTAGTTTTTTAGATCATATAATAATATAACATTTAACTATAATAATCTCAGTTTTATACTGCATCGATTGGGCTTGACCTATTGGATTGATTCTATTAAGGAAAAGATGTTTACGTGTATATCTAATCTAGTTCATGAGCATTGTCTTCCACCTTATAGCCGATTCGACTTGTTCGCATCGGCTAGGTCACCACGATACGACATCGGTCTATCAGCTGATCGACTAGCGTCTTCCAACGTTTACCATGTCTTGTTGGTTATAGGATCAAACCAACTTACATGCTCGCATTCCATCGACGTTTTCTGGAACTAAGCAGAACTGCCAGGCCGTCTTGTTTTTGCATCGACACTAAGATCATGTTTGTAAGAATTAGATCTTACAAAAACTTATAAAATGAATAGGTGTTTTATAATATGCTTTAATGTCATGCAACATTTCATTAGATGTGTTGATGAAAAAAAGGAAAGAAATGCAATTCCTTGTATATTGATACACTTGTTGGGAAATTCATTTCTATCTTCACTATAGTAACCATCTGAACCTCATCTTATTATTTCCTTGTGCATGCCTTGTGTTCACTACTGGAGAAATGATCTTTGATTCACTTGCCAAAAAACACAATAGTCCCGGTTACAAAAGGAATCGAGACTAGGAAATGTTTTTAGTCCGGTTAAAAAAGGCAATGGCATTTTAGGATCTTTAGTCCCGGTTGGTAACACCAATCGGGACTAAAGATGATCTTTAGTCTCGGTTAGATTCCTCTGAGAACCTGTCAGGGCGCCAGGGATCTTTAGTTCTGGTTGGTAGTTACCAACCAGGACTAAAGATCCTATCTTTTGTCCTGGTTGGTGTTACCAACTGGGACAAAAGATAATTTTGATCTTTAGTGCCGGCTGGTAACACCAATCGGGACTAAAGATGGAGTTGCTCTTTATACTTCTTCTTCCTCCTCCAGCCCGAGCCACTTGCAGTGTCTTCAAACTTTTGCTCTAGCTAGAGGGGAGGTGCTACCGAAATTTTTTGTGAATTTCTTTTGGTGATAATACATAAATCTTTGCTATCTACAAGGTTAGCAACTTCATCCTCTTATGATCTATGCTTAGCATTTTGCTTTTTATGGTTGATTTCTATACATTTTTATCTCTAGATAGGTTATGGAGAAATGAAGAGAGAGAAAATTTGTTTGGGAAAATTATTTTACTAAACACATTACATTTTGTTGAGAAAATTGTTTGGAAAAATGAAGAGGGAGAAAAGTATGCTTAGCACATTTTATGTACAATTTTATCTCAAAAAATATTTATGGAAAATGATGAGAGAGAAACTTTTGGAAAAAATGTTATAAAATAGATGACAAAGAAAAAATATGAAAATTTGATAGAAGATTAGAAAAAGAAGGTAATTTAAAGATCGCTAAAATAGTTAGAAATATGTACACTACGTACATTAATTAATTTTATGTTTATAACTTTAAAAAACTTTTAAAAATAATTCTATTTTTTAAGTATAACACATTACGTATGTTGGATTATTATATAATTATTGTCTGATTACACATATATAATTATTGTAATATTATTTAAATGGTTTGACTTTCGTGGATTTTTCTTACAATTTTTGTGCATTTTATGTAGATGGATCGGCAATAGATGTACTATGCGGGCCGACGGTCGACAGAGTTTATTCAAGGCATGCATTATTTTTTGAGTGTGGCTGATGCCAACAAGCAGAAGGGCTTTATATGTTGTCCATGCAAAAAGTGCAAAAACGAGAAGGAGTATTCTACATCAATAATTATTCATGCCGACTTGTTTCAGTCGGGATTCATGCCTCACTACAATTGCTGGACATTGCACGGAGAGGTGGGGGTTACAATGGAACAAGATAAAGAAGACGACGACAACATTCCAGACTATGGTCAGTATGGTGGGTTTGAAGAGAATACAACAGGCGAGGCGGGTGGGGATGTTGAAGAAAACGACGGTGTCGATGACTTTGGTCAGATGTTGCGCGACGTACAGGAGGACTACGTAGGTGAAAAGGAGAAGCAAAAATTGGAGCATATGTTGGCGGACCACAAAACATCCTTGTACCCAGGTTGTGAACAGGGGCACAAAAAGTTGGGTGCCACGCTGGAATTCTTGCAATAGAAGGCAAAAAATGGTGTCTGTGACAAGGCATTTGGCGAGTTACTAAAACTCATGAAGAACATTCTTCCAGAGGGAAATGAATTGCCAGAATCAACGTACAAGGCTAAGAAGTTAGTCTACCCTCTAGGGCTGGAGGTACAGAAGATACATGCAGGTCCTAACGATTGTATCCTCTACCGCGGTGAGGAGTACGAGAACCTAGAAGCATGTCTGGTTTGTAAAGCACTTCGACACAAGATCAGACAAGATGATCCAGGTAAAGTTGACGGACGACCTTCGAAGAAAAGAGTTCCTGCTAAGGTGATGTGGTATTTTTCTATAATACCATGGCTGAAGCGTCTGTTCAGGAACCAAGAGCATGCAAGGATGATGTGTTGGCACGCGGAAGAACGCCAACAAGACGGCATGCTGAGACATCCCACCGATGGGTCACAGTGATGAAACATCGACAGAACATTTAAAGACTTCGACGAGGATGCAAGAAACCTAAGGTTCGGCTTAAGTATGGATGACATGAATCCTTTTGGAGAGATGAGAAGCAGGCACAACACTTGGCCTGCAACGATGTGTATCTACAATCTCCCGCCTTGGCTATGCATGAAGCGAAAGTACATTCAGATGTCGGTTATTATTCAAGGACCAAAACAACCTGGTAACGACATTGAAGTATACCTGAGACTGCTGATCGAAGATCTAAAACTGCTGTGGAAGAAAGGTGTCCTCATGTGGGATGAGGATAAACAGGAGCAGTTTAACCTACAAGGGTTGTTGTTCATTACCATCAACGATTGGCCTGAACTTGGCAACCTATTCGAATAGTCAAACAAGGGGTACAACGCTTGCACCCACTGTATGAATGAGACCGAATGTACGTACCTGAAACACTGTAAGAAGGTAGTGTACATGGGCCATCGTCGCTTTCTTGTTGCAACCCACCCTGTCCGGAGAAGAGGCAAACATTTTGATCAAAAGGCAGACCATCGTACTAAGCCAAAGCATCGCAATGGAAAGGTCGTGTTTGCCATGGTGAAAGACCTCAAAGTAGTATTTGAAAAGGGACCTAGCAGCCAATCTATAGCAAGTGAAGGTGGTTACGCGGCGATGTGGAAGAAGAAGTCCATTTTTTGGGAGTTACCCTATTGGAAAGTCTTGGATGTCCGCCACGCAATCGACGTGATGCACCTCACTAAGAACCTTTGCGTAAACCTTCTGGGCTTCCTAGGTGTATATGAAAAATCAAAAGATACACTTGAGACACGTAATGATCTGAAACATATGGCACAACGCGTCGGCCTTCACCCGTAACCAAAGGAGAAAGGAGCCCACTACCCAAGTGCAGCCAGCTACACTCTAAGCAAGGCAGAGAAAGAAATCATGTTTGAATGTCTAGAGAGCATCAAGGTACCGTCTGGATACTCCTCAAATATAAAGGGAATAATAAGCATGAAGGATAAGAAGTTCACAAACCTAAAGTCCCATGACTGCCACGTGCTGATGACACAGCTGCTTCCCGTTATAATTCAGGGTATCCTTCTCGATAATGTTCGGGCAACAATAATAAAGCTATGTGCTTTCCTGAACGCAATTTCACAGAAGATCATTGATCTAGACAGACTAGAAGACTTTCAAAATGATGTGGTCTAATGTCTTTTAAGCTTTGAGATGATCTTTTCGCATTCCTTCTTCAATATCATGACGCATCTCCTATGCCACCTTGTCAAAGAGATCCGTATCCTCGGTCCGGTATTCCTACACAACATGTTCCCTTTCGAGAGGTATATGGGCGTTCTAAATAAGTACGTCCGTAATTGTTCTCATCCGAAGGCCAGCATCGCCAAGGGATATGGAACAGAGGAGGTCATTGAGTTCTGCGTCGACTTTATTGAAGACCTTTGTCCCATCGGGGTGCCTGAATCAAACCATGAAGGTAGACAACGGGGAAGGGAACTCTTGGAAGGAAGACAATAATGACCATAGACAATGACTTGTTCAGGAAAACACATTGGACTATGTTGCAACAATCTTCCTTGGTGGCTCCTTACATCAAGGAGCACTTGGTGATTGTTCGCTCGGAAAACATCGGTAAGACGGATGCCTGGATTACACGCCATCACATTGATGCATTTCCTGCTTGGCTGCAACAACGTCTCATGGGCAACGCGAACATTGACCAACAACTAGCCTTCTTGGTGAGGGGACCATCTTGCTCGATCACCACATTCCAGGCATATGAAATCAATGGGTACACATTTTACACACGGGCCTAAGACTTAAAGAGCACGAATCAGAACAACTCGGTTTGCATCGATGTCGTGGGATACGATGGTACGGCTAGCACATATTACGATAGCATCGATAACATATGGGTGCTTGATTATGGACCTCTGAAGGTCCCTTTGTTTCGGTGCCAGTGGGTTAGGCTAAGTGGTGGAGGCGTAACCATTGATGCAAGTGGAATGACAACGGTCGACCTGAGCAAGGTTGGATACTCAGACGAACCATTCGTCCTTGCCAATGATGTACGACAAGTTTTCTATGTCAAGGACATGGCTAGTAAAGCAAAGAAGGGGAAAGGGTCCGACGAGCCAAAGCACCACGTGGTTCTTCCAGCCAAAAGAAAAATCGTGCGAGTCGAGGATAGGACTGACGAACATTACGATCAGTTTGACGGGCAACCTCCGTTCGCGGTGGCGGTTGACCCGAGCATCCTACTATCAAATGAGGACACCCCTTACTCACGCAACGATCATAACAAAGGAACAATTGTGCGAAGAAAGTACGTGAGGACAACCATCACTTAGCTACATTTTTGTATGGACAATGTAAATTAGATTGAATTTATTGTAACCATTTGAATTTATTGAATTTATTGTAAATTATTGAATTTATTAAATTCAACAATCATTTATTGTAAATTATTATAAATTATTTGAATTATGGTATTCTTCTCTATGGCTACTTTTGCTTTGCCTCCGCAAGATGGTGTGTGTGATGTCAAATGAACATGGTCGCAAATTTGCATAACCCATGTGTGAAATGTGAACTATGACACTATTCACCTTTGTATCTGACCTTTGGCATAATACCATGAATAATCTAAGTTTGAAATGTTAGCCTTGCAACTACTCGAGGATTATATATTATTACTAGAATTTAAAATATTTTTCAATTGGGCATATGCTAATTATATATGATTGTTACAATTTAAAATATTTTTCAATAGGCCATATGTTAATTATATAATATTATTAGAATTTAAAATATTTTTCAAATAGGCCATATGTTAATTATATATTATTATTAGAATTTAAAATATTTTTAATAGGGCATATGTTAATTATGTATGAGTGTTACAATTTAAAATATTTTTCAATAGGTCATATGTTAATTATATATTTTTATTAGAATTTAAAATATTTTTCAAATAGGCCATATGTTAATTATACATTATTAGAAGAATTTAAAATGTTTTTCAATAGGGCATATGTTAACTATATATTTTTATTAGAATTTAAATTATTTTTCAAATAGGCCATATGTTAATTATATATTTTTATTAGAATTTACAATATTTTTAATAGGGCATATGTTAATTATATATGAATTTAAAATACTTTTCAATAGGGCATATGTTAATTCTATATGATTATTATAATTTAAAATACTTTTCAATAGGACACTTGTTTAATATTTAATCTCGGTTTATAACACCAACCGGGACAAAAAAACATTTGGAAATAGCGGAAAAACATCTTTAGTCCTGGTTGGTAGCTTAAATCGGGACTAAAGATTCTCACCTACTAGGGGTACGGGCATCTTTAGTCCCAGTTGAAGCCACTAACCGGGACTAAAGATAGGATCTTTAGTCTTGGTTGAAGCTATCAACCGGGACTAATATATCTTTAGTCCCAATTCGTGGCTCCAACTGGGACAAAAGAGCCCGATATCTATATATATAGCAGAGGCCGCGGTGGATCCAAACACTTAGTCGTTTTTCTCCAGCGCCTCTTCGTCTTCGTCGCCGTCGCCGAGAACCCTAGAACATCGTCGTGCCGCCGTCTTCTTCTCCAGCCGCCGCCGTCGTCGTCGTCGGGGAGCCGCCGTCGCCAGCGCCACCAGGTTAGTTCCAAAGCCGCATTTTTTTCCTCTATGTGCCGCACGCAAAACCCTAACCCAGTCGGGCGCCATCGCCATCGTCGTCACCGTCGCCGCCGTCGCCACCGCTGCCACCCTCCGCCTCCGCCGCCGCAGCCTCCTGCCGTCGCCACTACATTAATTTCGGCCGGTAGAGTGTATATATATATATGCATGTGTTTGAATATTATGAATTATATATTGTGGATGTGAATTTTGAATGTGAATAGATTGTGAATGTGAATTTTGAATTGTAAATGGATTGTGAATATGAATTTTGAATTGTGTTTATATACCTTTGTAAATGGACTTATGTATATATGGACTTTTTATTTAAATTTGAATGCATGAATAGATTGTGAATGTGAATTTGAATGTTAATTAATTTGGAATGCGAATTTGTTTAATTTTGAATGTTAATTAATTTGGAATGTGAATATGAATTTGTTTGACAATATATAGTTCTACGATGTTCTTTGTGTTTATATTTGAATGGACTTTAGATTTTAATTTGAATGCGAATGGGAATTTTGTATTTATCAAATGTGAATGTGAATGCAAACGTGAAAATTTTGTATTTACGAACGAACGAGAATGATAAAACGATAGAACGGACGTGAACGAACGATAGAACGATACAACGATTTTCACGACCGAACGAGTTTATTCGTTCGGTCGGTTGTTTGGTCGTTCGTTCACTAGTTACAAGAAAAAAAGAGTATCAACATACCTCGCCATGCTTCCTCCTCTCTTTCTCTCCTCTCCTCTCCACCTTATCTCCCTCACGTCATCCTCCTCTCTTTCTCTATCGGCGAAAGACTAAACGGTTAAAATATAGTCAATATAGAAAAACATAGAGAAAAAACCGAAAGAGAAGAAGAAGGAAAAAACATTACAACTTTTTTCTTCTTCTTCTCTTTGTTCTTCTGAAGAATGTCACCATTATGGATGTGCACAATTGGATCGAGTATCTGCCGGATTTCATCTATATTATTTCCTATGCATTGGGAATCATACATGTATTAACTGAATAATTTTTCCTTGTCAGAATTTCTTGATCAAGTCCTCAAACTCACAACAATCAAATGGTCAATCGTGAGGATCAATAGTTTCTCCTTGACGAGATCACACAGGGTAGCAACCAATATTACATTGAGGAGGGAAACGAGGATCCTAATCAATACTTCAATGAGGAGAGGAACGAGGAGGATAATGTGGCCACTCCAGCCGTTGGAGAGAAGAGGGCACACGGCAACGCGGTGTCAGTAAGCGAATTGAGGGTCGCTATGTCATAACTGAAGTGGCACCGGACGGTCGGCCAAGTGCCCCAGCCAACGCCGCAAGGAAGTTTGTGGCACATAGCGGATGGGTGGTGAGGGATCACGTGCCCATCAGCGTTGTGAACTAGAGGCGATCAAGGACAGGAGGAGATGAGCAGAGCTATCTCCCGGACACAGAGAAAGAGATGTTGTGGACGACAATGTTGTAGACGTTCATCATCCCTGAGTCAGAACAGGCAAGGGTCAAGGAATGGACATTAAAGAAGATGGCTAAGCTCTCCACGAACTATAAGAAGGAGTTACACAAGAAATACATCCTGAAGGCCAGAACCCAGACTTTGACAAGTTCTCAAAGCTCAAAGATCATTGGGAGGCTTTGTGCAATACAAGACAGGGGAGAAAGTGCAAGCCCTCATTGAAAAGAACAAGGCTAATGCATCCAAGAAGCAATACCATCACAAGCTAGGGTCGGGCGGCTATCAAAAGGCAGTGAAGAAATGGGAGAAGATGGAAGCCGACCTGAAAGCGCGAGATATCGTTTCGGGCACAGCCAGCAGGCCGGAATGATCAAAACACTGGTTCTATGCTCATGGCGAATCGTTGAATCCTACCGATGGATCAGTAATCTTCGACACTGATATCCAAGAAGCGGTGAAGAGGTTGGAAGATGCAATGGAGGCCTCTTCCTCAGGCTCGTTCAAGCCCGACAAAGAGAAGGACAAGCTAACGCTCGCACTTCAAAACCCCGAGCATCCAGGACGAACGCGAGGAAAAAGCGTCGTTCCCTGGAGATATGAGTTTCAAGCGGACGTCAACACCAATTGGAGCCCCATGAGGACGAAGCGAGATACAGATGCGAGGTTCACAGAAATGGGGATGAAACTCTCGCAGATTAATCAGATAGTGATGCAAAAGTTGGCCAAAAAGTTGGCCGAGGAGCGGAGCCACTATGTTAGCCAACAGCCAGATCCAGCAACAGCAACACAACTACAGCAACAGCGTAGCAGCTGTGCTTCAACAGGAAATGAAGCTGAACTGGCCTCACAAGCTCCAGAGTGTCTGTCATGCCTTGTTCACGAGATCACGCAGCGGACACCGTGCGGGCTGCACATTTCACTGAAGCACCTATCATTCAAAGTATGCTCGTAGTTTTATGTTATATATTCCCTTTAAGGACTTGACAATCAAGATTGATTACTAATCAAGATAAGCTACCTTCTCGAACAGGTGGCGTCGGGCATGGCGATACCAGTAGATTGAGATAGGACCTACCACTGCAGGCCCGTTCCACCTGGGTACTTGAAAGTCAAAATTGAACAGGTAAAACGCGACTATGAAGATCTCGAGCTGGATATCCTCGGAGGAGACAGGGAGACGAAGCTAGGAGAAACAACCCACGGGATAATTTTATGGAGCAAGCCCTTCATCGTATTTCCCGTGCGAGAAGCGGCACCTTTCGTTCCTCCGTCGTCGCCACGTGGACCATCTCCTCCGCCTCCTCCGTCTCCTGCGTCGCCTCCATGAGCACCGACTCCTAAACGGCTGTCTCCCACTCCCTAGCCTTCTCCGTCTCCTCCGTCACCACAACAAGCACCGACTCCTAAATCGACTGCCTCTCAGCCTCCTCCGCCTCCTCCGTCGCCTCCTAAGCGCAGAGCTCGAGCCACGCGGTCAATGTCAACCAGTGGACCAAGAAGCAAGATGCCTAAACTTGACCCGCTCCCACCAGCCCCAAAGAAAATGTCATACGACATGACTCCCGAGAAGTTGCACGAGGCTGTCCAAGCTGAGGTGAGGGCACATTTCAAGAAGAAGTCTCCTGAGAAGCCTCCTGAAATCACCCCGGAGACCAAGGCCTTCTTTAAGAAGACGTAATGTACGCCACAGCCTAAACCGCAGTCGCAACCGCAACCGCAGTCCGACTACGACAAGACGATCATGAAGGCTGCTAGGAAGGCGCTAGCAAAGGGCAAAGATGTACTGCAGCTCGAGATGCAGCCTTAGAAACCCCTTGAGTTCAGCACATCATCAAATGTTTGAGTCGACTTAAGAAAATTTATGGAATCTACGGGAATATCGATGGACCAAGTATCCGGACATGCACCTATCAGGAAGGCTGAGCTGAAGTACAAGTTCAAACTCGAAAACCTCTTGTAAAACCCGATCAGGTTAAAACTTTACTTACACAAATGTACCACTTTCATAAGTGGTACATGAAAGAATCAAGCAAAGGTACAGAGATGGTCATGGGAAGATACTCATTGGACTATTTGTTCGATGGTTGTGACCACTTCTTTATCCGCTTTGAGGACATATTTGACGTATACCAGCTGGATGCCCTCGACGTCTCTCTTATAGCCACGCGGGTTTTATAAGTATCATTCAGTTATATTTATTTTGCTCCTTAGCTCTTTGTATTTAGCTAACTAAAATTCTTTTAACCATTGTAGACTATCCAATATTGCAACAAGCAAGAATGTAACAAATATGGATTCATGGACTCCCGAAAAATTAAAACCGTGATGGTAGACCAATATCCAGCGCAAACAGAGGAGAACATCTACAATATGCTGGTGCAACAGCATTACAAGACATTTATACTTCTGCCATACAACACAACGTGAGTTTGTACTACCTTCCGTACCAAATTCAATCCCGTGCATACATACAGTTTCATATAATATGTCATCTCACGCAATTTGTAGATTTCACTGGGCTCTTTTTTAATTGACGTTGAGAACTCGCGGATCCATGTCTTTGACTCAATGGTTAAACCAGAGTCTACGTACGTAAAGATTTTTGAAATGTTAAACAGGTAATGTCATCTTATTTGCTATTGCATATATGCGGTTCTCGGATAATTACTCGCTAGCTTTTAACTACACGTAGGGCATGGGCACGGCTCCGTGAGACGGTTCGTGGGAATTGGAAAGAAAAGCTTTCTGTGAGGATGAATTTTCCGGTGAGTAACATGCTCCAAAGTTATATTGAATCATTAATTTGTTCTAAAACAGAAATGTATATTAAATTTGTCGTCATTTCTCCTTTAGTGTGCAGAACAGGCAAAGGGAACAAACTTGTGCGGCTACTACGTCTGCGACTATATTCACCGCCTAGTTACCCAAGTCACAGGTCCCCAGGAGATCTTGATGTACGTATAACAACCATTCATACATTACGTCTCGATTTCTTATTGATTTTATATATTTATTTCTCGTTTATTCGAATGACAACTTATGCATGTAAGGGACAAACTCCCCCACGCGAGTTTCATACAGGCTGCTCAAGAAGAACTGATGGGATTTATCAACGAGCAGGTTATTGATCCCGTGGGAGAGTTCTACTTTAGTTTGAGCAACATAGACCCTCGATCCACAACGTAGAAATTTTTTGTAACATACGATATAAAACAGTAAATGAATGTAATATATGTGGATATTTATGTGTATACATATTTTGGTAATATATGTATATATTTCCTTAATTAAGTAAATTTATATGTGTGTAAAATATATATTTATACATATATGTGCATGTTGCATATATATATATATGTAATATATATATATAATTAATAAGCAGTAAGGAACAAAATTTAATAAAAAATAAAAAACATTTAATCCCGATTGGTAACACCAACCGGGACTAAAGATGTCGATCTCTCACTTTTGTTGTCTCTATTTGATATTCGAGATAAAAGGAGGTTACAAAACCGAGACAAATATAGATTTTTCCAGCAGTGGTTACTCCATATCTATCATGCATGATTAAACTTCCTAAAACGTATCTCCAGAGATACTAAAATGTCTGAAGATAATAGCGTTACACATAATGCAAATTACGAAGTGTCTAAAAATTCCACTAAAAGTTGTCAAGAAGAGTCTATTCTATAAATTTTCTAATTTTAGAGGCAATTTTTAAATCGTCTCTAGCTAAAAAGTGCCATCTACCTATGTTTTTATTGTAGTGTGAGACTACATTACAGGATTTTAAGTTTATGTTGTTGTTGGCATTAACTTAATATAATTTTGTTATAGTTGTTATATTAATTTCACTTGTGTTCTGTGTTACATTATGCACTATCAATTGTGTTGTCTAAAATCTGAAATACCCAAACTATAGGAAAGGGCCAAAGGTTATGCAAAAATTTGCCTCGCTTTTCCATCATTTTTCTAATTTTTCTCACTTTATTATTTTCTTGTCCCGAAATAGATTGGTCTTCGGTCAAATCAATCGCTCAATTTTTTTTTCAAAAAAGGAAGGTTGGTTTTGGGCATAAACCAGTTTGTTTTCGTTCTCGCCTCACTCTCAAGCCTCAAGTCTCAACTAGCTAGCTTTGTAACTCAAATTTCGTTTTGCAAAACTTAAATGGATTACGTTGACAAAGATGGGTGTCATAGTCCCAACAGAGATCGCATTTTTAAACCCTGTCCACGCACGGGTCGTGTTCAAAGCTCAACAAAAGTTGGAGTCGGTGAGTTTTTGTTGGTTGGGTAGGTAGGTACGGTACGGCCGCTACCCCGAGCAGCCGTGGCCAAACACCATGCATACGTACCATGTTTAGCCTAATTAAAGTCGCCGACTCCATCGCTCACTTAATTCGTTGGTATTTTTTTCCAAATAAAATTATTTCTACCACTCAATATTTTTTAAAATAAAATCATTTTTTCACATGTCCCTTATCTCAATCAATCCCTATTATTCTTCGTTTATTCTTTTTTTCTCAACTAATATTATAACCTTGAACCAATCATTTTTATATATTTGTGTCTGTATTTTAGGATGGTTGTAATAAAAAAATAATTAAGTAGTCAGTATGTATACCCATATAAATGTTTATTTTTAGGATGGATGTAATAGAAAACAATTAATAAGCATGTGCATGTGTGAACCGTGATGAAAAAAATTAATAGGCTGTGTGCGGTATATGTTCGGTATGGTAGTTTGGGAATTAATCCGTCCAACCCATAAAATGTAGCCAGTCGTTAACATATAATTAATTAAATATTAACTTTAAAAACTCAAAAATAAATAATATATTTTCAAAAAATTTTTTATTAAAAATATATCGTTTAACGGTACGATAAACAAAGTCAAGAAAAAGAGAAAAGAACACAGGCCTATCATTGGTTGGTGGCGACACAACGCAGTCAAAAGTGGTAGTGGTTGGAGTGTGCGCGCATAGCGTTAGCCGACGCATACAATTTTATTTGCAAATTAAAGAGGTGACAAGGTGTGACGAATTGTTTGTTCCGTGCACCACTTGCGCAAGTAACATGTGGCCACCTACCACGGCACCCAGGTGGCTGGTATAGAATACTACTACTATTAATTAATTAGGCTCCAGCCACCCTTTTTTGGGCCCTGGTCAAACTTTGAATCTTGCACTTTGCACAGCGCAGCTTTGCAAGTTGGGTGCAACAACCGCGCGCCTGTCTGAGCCCGTCGTGCATCGTACGTGTGCAAGTGAATTATTCTAGTACTGCATTACAATTTCGCACTGTTCAGGGGCGGAAAAAAGTTCTGTAGTGTATTAAAGCTTGTATGATTTTTTTTAAAAAATAAAAATATAGGGTTGAGTTATCAACGGTCGTTTTTCTGTAAATTTATGAGAGAGACAAAAATAGTATTTGTCCAATGTTTTAGGGTTTTGATGTTGATAGAAACCATATAGAGAAGGAGATACTATAGTTGGCCAAACGGGCCTGACCCGGTCCGAAAAAGCATGGTCCTAGCCCGGCCCGGTCCGATATGGACCGTGCCGGTGCACGGCCTATCCGAGGCGTGCCGTGCACAGGCCTAGGAATCGGCTGTGTGCAGCACGGCACGGCCCCGTTCCAACAGGCGACACGGCCTTCGGCACGAGTCGTTCGATCGGCTCGGGTTTTTGTGAGCCGTTGGATCGTCGATCGGATGGGGGTATAAAAGCTCCCGCATCGCCGCGCCGCGCCACTCACCCGTAACCCTAGAACATTCTCGTCTCGTCTCGTCCCCTCCGCTCTCGAATCGCGATCTGGATCTGGATCTAACACCTCCTCCTTCTCTCTCCCGAAAACCCTAGCTTCTCGCCGCCGTACGCCGTCGCCGCCGCCGCCCGCAGCCGGCCGGATGGCTTCAAGCCGTCCTCTCCTTTTTCTATCTTCTTCTTGGTGTGGTTGGCTTTGTGCCTTTGTTTTGGCTTTCTCTATCTTCTTCTTGGCTCTTTCTCGACTTCGCCGTCCTTTTTCTTCTCCAGATCCGATGGCCTCTTGAGCCACCGGTGACCGACATGAGCACACGGCATGTCACTGTAACCCCCTCTTCTTGATCTCGCATCATCCATGTAGGCTAGTCCTTGCCTTGTCGTCCTCCTCTCTGTCTTTGTCTCCATCAACTTCACCGCCGTCATGGATCCCCTCTGGTGCTCCGGAGTCAAATCCGTTGAGGCACCGGAGTTGCGGATCCCGGTGTCGTCCACATCGTCGTCGGCGGCGACTGCGGTGCTCCGGCTGCAAAGGTAATTTTATTTGATCTCTCCCTTTCTTCTCATTGATCTCTCCCTTGCTTTTCTAACTTTCTTTCTTTCTTGTGTTCTGTTGTGTGCTAGCTGTTGAGGAACCCAGTTGCCCCTGTGACCGTGTGACGATGTTCGTCTCCGACGATGACACAGTTGAGGTCAGCGGCAATGATGAGAGGCGGATGTGTGGGATGGCCGGAGATGATGAGGAGGACGACATGCGCGAGGATGCCAAGGAGCTCTTCGGCCGTAGCTCGCAAGCTCCCATTGATGTCGGCGATGGTCAAGAGGGCGACGGGGATGCAAACGATGAGGGGGATGAGAACAGCGCCAAGTGCTCTCGTCCCTCTACCTCGGTTGTGTGGGAAGATTTTGAGAAAATCTTTAAGTTGGTAAACGGTAAGAACGTGAGGTACATAGCTAAGTGCATCCATTGCTCTAAGCAATATTCTGCTCTCTCTAGTGGTGGCACTGGGCATCTCTCTCGGCATAGGGACAAATGTCCCAAGCGGCGAGAAAAAAACCGTATGTCTCAGTCTCAAATCTCTTTTAATCCTGATGGTAGTATGCGCCATTGGGAGTATTGTCCTGCTGTTGCTCGTAAAGAACTTGTTCGATTACTGGCTAGACTTGATGTTCCTATATGTTTGGGTGAATCTGATGCATTTGAGAACTACATTAGGACTGCTCATAACCCTAAATTTGTCTCTGTATCTAGGCAGACCACCACTAGAGATATTCAGAAATTTTTTACTGATGTTAAGGCTAAGCTTGTTGATTGTTTTAGCAATGGTGGTGTTAATTGTGTTTGCCTCACTTCTGATATCTGGTCTGGTAATGCAAAAGAGGACTACTTTCTGTAGTTGCACACTATGTTAACTTTGATTGGCAGTTAGAGAAGAGAGTACTTGCTCTTAGGCTAATTGATGTGTCCCATAGTGGACAAAATATTGCTGAGCGTGTTGCTTCTATTCTGACTGATTATGGCTTGTCTGATAAAGTGTTTGCCATTACTTTAGACAATGCATCCTCTAATGCTTCTGCCATCCAAAGACTTAGACCTTTATTGTTCACATATTTTGCTACTGATGCCACTGTTGATGATTATGATGCCTCTAGTTCTAACTCATTGTTCTTGCATCAAAGATGTGCATGCCATATTATCATATTGTTAAGGAAGCTCTTACTTCTCTTAAGCCATTGATTGAAACATTTAGAACTGCTATTTCATTTCTTAATTCATCCAATCAGAGAATTGCTGCATATACAAGTTATTGCATTGCCACTGGTGCTAGGCCAAGAAAATTTCAGCTTGACATGGATGTTAGGTGGAATTATACTTATCTCATGCTTAAACATTTGTTTCCTCATAAGCAACCATTTAGTACTTCATCCATTCTCAGTATCCTAGGATTGAAGGTTCTCAGTTGCTTTTAACTGATGAACATTGGTCTATGGCTGAAAAAGTGTTATCTTTTCTTGAACTGTTTTATGATGCTACTGTTACATTGTCTGGTGTGTACTATCCTACCTCTCCACTTATGATTCATTATCTAGTTAAGATTGCTATACATCTGAAGACCTATGCTAATGACACTCACATTAGGTCTGTGGTTCAACCCATGATTGATAAGTATAATAAATACTGGAGGGACATTCCTTTGCTATATTCATTTGCATTCATCTTAGACCCTAGAGCTAAAATGAAAGGTTTTACTAGGGTGCTTAGGAGGTTGGGTTCCCTCACCAGTACTGATTACAGTGCATACTTGCTTAGCACTAGAGCTAAACTTACAGAAGTTTACAATAAATATGAGGATAAAATATGGCTCTGTTAGATTAAGGAGGCTTGCCCCTCCTAACTTATCTGGTAGAAAAAGGTCTACATGGGATGAAATTTATGATGATGATGATGATGATTGTGCTGGTTCTTTAGGTCTTCATCCCTTAGCTGCTACACTTAGTATTTCTACAACTGCCCTGATGCAGGCTGCAAGTTCATCAGCCTCTAATGCTTCTGAACTTGCATCCTACTTGGATTGTGACACTGTCAGCCAGCTAAATGATGATTTCAACATCCTTAGCTGGTGGCATCAACACAAACTCACATATCCAGTACTTTCAATCATGGCTAAAGATATTTTAACTGTGTCTGTTTCCATCATTTCTTCAGAGTCTACATTTAGTATGACTGGCAAGATTATTGAGGAGAGGAGGAGGAGGCTGAAACCTGAAATGGTGGAGATGCTTACATGCATCAAGGACTGGGAGGCAGCTGAAGCAGGGCTACAACAAATGGTGGAGGACAAGGAGCTTGAACAATCTTTTGAAGACCTCTATCTTGATTAGTACTTTCATCCATCTCTGATATCTCTTTATATTGCTCTGCCTCTGTATTGGGACTGTAATGTCGACATTGGACTGTATTTGGAACTTATATTAATCTAAGGAGCTAGGTTGTACTCTTTTCCTGTCTAGGGTTTTTTCTCACAAGGGTGAGTTTTTACCTAGACATGTTTTTAATGAGGCAACCATTGCACATGCTCCATTTAAGTTTATTTGATTTGTGAAGTTTGTGCTGATGATCTGTGAAGTTTGATTGAGATGATCTGATATTTGAACTTTAAGTATATATGTGAAGTTTGGTTCAGATGATCTGATCTGTAATTGTAACTTATATATGTGAAGTTCTGAAATAGTTTGAAGTTTTGATATAGTTTGAAGTATATATGTGAAGATCTGATCTAATCTGATATAATTCTGTATAGATTGATTTTGTAACTTTGAAGTTCTGATATAGTTTTAAGTATATATGTGAAGATCAGATCTAATCTGATCAAATTTTGTATAGTTTGATTTTGTAACTTTGAAGTTCTGATATAGTTTGAAGTATATATGTGAAGTTTGATTTTGTGTAGTTTGATTTTATATAACTGATATAGTTTGATCAAGTTTGAATGTTGTTCTCAAAGCTTAGTGCCGGTGCCGGCAGCCGCGTCGCCGTTGTGCCTTGTGGGCCGGCACGGCACGGTTTAAAGGGTTTAGTGCCGTGCCTGGGCCTATGACTTGGCACGGCGGCACTACACGGCACGACACGGCTAACCCATCGTGCTTGGCCGTGCCGTGCCTAACCGTGTCGTGCCTTACCGTGTTAGTGCCCGTGCCGTGCCGGACGGCCCGTTTGGCCAACTATAGGAGATATTGAAGGTTCTCGTTTGCAAACTTGAATATCTGATCTTCATTTTTTTAAGAAAGAGGTCTTTTTTTAAGAAAATCTAAATGCACCTCTAAATTTCAACATATACTATTCATTTCATTCATTTCATATCTTGTTATCCTTTGACCAAATTCAAAGTGGTTTGGGTCATATGGCATTGTGATTTAAGGTTGAAAAATACTTTTATTTTTTAAAAAAAATTAATAAATCCAATTTTTTGTAAAATAATTCTTAACGTGTTCAACATGGTATATCCAATTCGGTGCAAAAAAATCTACATTATTTTTTTGGCCTATATAATGAATAGTTCTAGAATATTTTTGATAAAAAATAGTTCACTCTTGGAGAAAGCCACACTAGTCTCGGTTCGTAACCCTCGGTAGTCCCGGTTGTCAAACCGGAACTACGAATCCGGGACTAGAGATGGGTGATCTCTAGTCCCGGTTAAATAACCAGGGCGAGATGCATCTTTAGTCCGGTTGAAGCCACCAACGGGACTAAAGATGGCGGGGCCACGTGGCTAGCTTCGCCATCTTTAGTCCCAGTTGGTGGCTTCAACCTGGACTAAAGTTTTTTTTATTTTTTTAATTCCTCCTCCGGTTGTTAGCTTGCCTGTTTACACATATATATATTTATACATATATAGATTTGCATATATATGTCTAAATACATAACACACACATATATAACACACATAACATACATATATATGCAAACAACATCGAAATCGAATACAATAAAATACAACAACAAAATTTAAACATGTATACAACAAATTATTCACAAATTTGTTCACATATATATACAACAAAATCTATTATATACAATAAAATACAACAACATCAATTTTCCGCTGGCTCGCCGCCGCCGTCGGCTCCCGCTCGCTGTCGGCTCTCGCTCCTACTCGCCACGATGAGAAGATGGCGCCCGCCGCCGCCACCTCCTCCCCGCTGCCGCCATTTCCTCCCCTCCCTTGCTTGTCGAGGGAGAGAGAGAGAGAGGGAGAGGGAGAGGGAGGGGGAGAGGGAGAGAGCTAGGGAGAGGGAGAGGGATCTGAAAAATATGCTAAGTGTTGGATCGGTGAAGAAGATGATGCGAGCCGGAGATATATATAGCCAATTCATCTTTACTCCGGTTGGTGTCACCAACCGAGACTAAAGATAATTTTTCGTTATTTCAATTCATCTTTAGTCCGGTTCGTGTCATCAACCGGGACTAAAGATAATTTTCCGCTATTTTTAATTCATCTTTAGTTGCGGTTGGTGCCACCAACCGGGACTAAAGGTAATTTCCCGCTATTTCCAATTCATCTTTAGTCCCGTTGGTGCCACCAACCGGACTAAAAATAATTTCCCGTAATTTTCCAAATTTATTTGGTCCCACTAGGGTTAACAATTAAATAATTCATTAAATAGGGCAAATTAAATTCATTAAATATAGGTTTAAAACAATAATATTAAAATTAAATCAAACATAGATAATCCTAGACATTAATGTGCTTCTCTAGATACTATTCCTTTTTTGCCCCTCTCTTTTCTTCATTTTTATCTGCTGTTGAGCAAGACAGGAAAATTTTCACTTTTTTGTTTTATATTTTTTATAGTTTTTATGGACTTAGGAGCACACGAGAGGTAACCACATAAAATTTGAGCGTAAACAAGCAAAAGATGTGGCCTGTGGAAAATTCAGAAGACGCTCAAAATCGAAAAAAGCTTCCGGCTCGAAAGGCAACCTTCGAGGCTTTTTGGGCAAAATAAAATCTCCGAACATGACGAAGCGTGAATGAACGCATCCGAAATTTTTTTTCTGATCGACTTTCATATATGGAACGTCTCGATCGGAGTCCGTATGCGAAAGTTATGGCCGTTTTAAAAACCGACTCCGAATTAGAGGACGAAACGGGAACAATGTGCGTAAAACTTGTTAAACGCACATAAACTAGACGTGACGGCCAGGGTTTAAATGTTCTTATCAATATTTACATCCCTCCGATTCATATATTATCACCAAAATAATTTTACAAAAGATTTTGTATATTGAGAATCATTAGTTAATAACAATATGATGATATGTAATAACAAAATTGAAGCTTCCTTCGTCTTCAATCACCCACCTCTACACAACATCACACTCTTTGAAATTACAGATCCCCTTAAATTAATTTTTGACCATTTGAATCATATAGCAAAATTTATATATTTTTATTAGGTTCAATTAAAAAATAAGCACATTCACTTTTGTCCCACAAAAAATAACATCTCTAGTCCCGATTGGTGTTACCAACCGGGACTAAAGATGGTGTCGAGAGCCGTCGAACTGTCGGAGCGCTAGACATCTTTAGTCCCGGTTGGTAGCACCAACCGGGACTAAAGGTGCCGGCGCTCGATAGGCTCGACGACATTTGCACCGGGACTAGAGGTGATTTTAGTCCCGTTCATGACACGAACCGGGACTAATGTTCCTAGAAATCCGTAGACTTTTTAAACGGGACAAGAGATCATCTCTAGTCCGGTGCAACTCAAACCGAAACTACTGTGGTTTTTGCCACTTCAACCAATGATGGTTTCTCCAGTAGTGTTCTATGATATGTACAAGAATAAAATTGTCTACTTGGAAATAACCTTCACTTTTTAGTGTGTTTAATTTATATTGAGGTTTAATAATGTGGACCTAAAAAGTTCTCTAGATTTTTCAAGTAAATTATAGATTTTAAAAATTAGTAACTGAGGTAAAAAAATTACTCATTAGTAACAATTAGACATATTACAACATACATAAATTTGGTCCAATGAGAAATAAAATTTAATTTTCTCCTAAATATGGTTTGATTCAGATTTAAGAACCATTTCCTGTGGGCAAATTATATATATAACATGTAGCTTATAGAAAAAATTATTTTGGTTTTAAATGCTCCAGGGAAGATGTACCATTTTTTGTGATTTTTCTATGTCATTTACTAATTTGTATAATCAATACTTATTTTAGCATCTCATTAGATTGATATGCCATCCGAAGCTACTTTAAATCTGGTAAAAGAAAAAAGTGAACGGTATGGATGAACAGTGGCGGGTTTTAAACTTCAGTAATGAATTTTAGACTTTTGTGAAAGTTCGGAGACATATGTAAAATGATACCATTTTTGCTTCAATCTGCGATTTGTATGTCCTTACAGACCATCAGTAAAACATTATAGCTTCAAGCCGAAATTGCAGGAACTTCAGGAAATCACAGAAATATAGTCTGTTGGAGATTGACCATGATCATTGATTTATGGCTCCCAATTAACACAAAATCCTTGTGGAGATTATGGCAATCGGGTATCCACACGGCAAGCTTATTCGACTGGAGATAGGGATAGGTTGTGCCTACCAAATATGTAAACCAACTATGACTTGGGTATTACGTTGCCGATTAGATAAGGCAATGGCTCATAGTCTTAGTTTGGTAAGATTGAGAAAACCGACTTAGAGTATGATAGGGTTTCCGATTTGTAAGCTCACCTCCCAAGACTATATAAGGGGGGTAAGGGGCGTCCCTTGAGGGATATCAGAGTTGATGAGCAAGAGCTTTAGACTTTAGGAGCTACAGATCTTGAGATCAATATACACTCGGCGGATCGAATCCACCGAAACAGGAGTAGGGTATTACCTCACGAGAGAGCCTGATCCTGTCTAAATCTTCTTCTCCTTCTAACCCATCGTGCTTGGCGATCTTGACTGCGACCCCAGAAATTCTATTGCCGAAACCAAGTTTCGACAGTTGGCGCGCCAGGTAGGGGACCGCGCGTCGAGACTTCTTCAACAATCTCGCCGACAAGCGTGATGGGATCTCCTTCAGGATTCGGCGACTTCGCCGCCAACAACTTCGACGACTTCTCCTTCGACTCGGATTCGAACCAGTCGGAAGGAAAGACCCACTCGGCGTCATTTGGACTCTCGAACGGCGCCAAGATCTACGACGACATCTTCAAGTCCAAGATGCGGTCTACCCTCTCCAACGAAGGACTTCACTCGGCACCGTTCGGACTACCGAACGCCGCCAGAATCTACACCGATCTTCTCGTCTCCTCGACGGAGACGATCGACTCGGACGAAGACCTCTCGACGCCGTTTGGGTTACCAAACGCCGCTGAGAGCTACGGCAATCTCCTCTCCCCCGAGTCGGGACTGACCCACTCGGCGGAATCCACGTCCTCAAGCTCCGACTCGGACTGGAACGATCCAGATTCGAGCTTCCTAGGGTCGAAGGAGGTCGCTGTCATCCTCCAGCCATTCGGCTCATGCTCATCTTCGGAGCTCAACGAATATCTTAGCTCCGCCGGCTTTGACGACCTCTATGACATCCCTTCAGACGAAGCCGACAACTCCGACTGCCACAAGGACTAAGAGCCGAAGTACTTCGATGTCCTCATGGCTGAGCCGGCCGAGTCCGACTCAACCATGGCCCGCAGGCTTACTGAGGAAGAGCGAGCCAAGATTGAGCAAGAGCGTAAGATGGCTGAAGAAGAGAAGAAACGCAGGGAAGAGGCCGACAAGAGAAAGCAAGATCTACGGGCAGCCGGACGATCCGCCCAGGAGGCTATCCTTCAAACGCGGGTCTGCAATACCAACGTCTTCCAGACGCCACAGCAGAACGCTGTTGCCGCCCTCACACTCTTGGACACCGTCATGGAGACGGCGCCCCCCGACGTGACTCCAATATTAGATAAAATCAAGACCATCATCGCAGCTACAGCCAACGGTCATCCCACCACCTCGGCATGAATGCCGACTGAGTCCGTGGCCGAAACACCCGACAAAAGCCGACCCCCGCCTCTAAGGTCAGGAGACTACAAAAGGCCCGAGCCAGACCGGTCGACGACTAGGCCAAGAGGCCGACGCCACGAGTCCACACAGAAGTACCAGGAGCAAACGGCCGACTCCCGCGACAAACGACACGGACGTCCACCCGTCCACCACCACGTCCGCCACAACAACAGCGCCAGCTACCCAACCAGCCAATCGAAGACCCCGCTGAGTGATCTGCGTGAAGTCCTCGATCGCCGCTACCAAGAGCGAGACCGACGCACCCGGGAAGATCGGAGGGGATCACCCGATAGCGGCGACGACGGAGTGCCAGCTTTCACTCGGGAGCTTCGCCGAGTGCACCGGCCGAATGGTTTTAAGCCAACGGGAATAGAGAAATATGACGGCAAGATCGACCCGAGTCGTGGCTTACCGTGTATACTCTCGCCATCCGCGCAGCGGCGGTAACAACAAGGCTATGGCCAATTACACGCCCGTGGCCCTCGCCAACTCGGCCGGGAACGGCTCACGAACTGCCAAGAGGCTCAATCGGCTCGTGGAGCGAGCCGAGGGACCACTTCATCGCCAACTTCCAAGGAACCTTCGAGAGGCCCGGCACACACTTCGATCTATACAACATCGCCCAGAAGCCAGACGAGTCATTGAAAGACTACATCCGGCGCTTCTCCGAAGAGCGCAACAAGATCCCCAACATCACCGACGACATCATCATCGCCGCCTTCCGGAAGGGAGTCCGTGATGAGCATTAATGGAAAGTTTGGACGCAAGCCACCGAAGACGGTGAAGCGGATGTTTGAGATGGCGAACTCGTACGCCAAATCCAGCGACGCAATCAAAGCGGCGCGCCAAGACCGGCCCGACAGGAGGGACGATAAGCAATCGGGAGGAAGCCGACATCCTAAGAAGGATAATGGCAATAACAATCAGGCCGGAAAGACCGCAAGCGTCGGCACGAAGACCGGTTGCCACAACATCCAACTCTCAATGTCGTCCTCGAGTTGCGGCCTATGACGCGATCATGAACGATCATGAACGCTCAGTGCACGCATCATCTACAAGCAATTCGCAGAGCAATATGCGGCACGGTTAAACAAGAAGCCGACTAATGAAACCGGTCCATCGGGAACCAAGAAGAACAACCCGACTGGAAATTCGGAGCTTTTTCAAAACCACGTGGGCGAGCTGAATCACATCTTCGGGGGCCGCAAGCTTATGAGTCCAAGAGGAAGCAAAAGCTGATGGACCGTGAGGTCAACGCGGCACAACCCGAAGTGCCACAACATCTACGATGGTCGGAGGTGGCCATCACGTTTAATCGCTCGGATCATCCTAACCGAGTGGTTCACCTAGGGCAATATCCCTTGGTACTTGACCTGGAGGTTCAGAACATCAAGCTGAAGCGTGTCCTCATCGATGGGGGCAGCGTCCTCAATCTCTTGTTCGTCAAAGACCCTGGATGAGATACAAATCCTGAGAACTGAGTTGAAGGCAAGCTCAGCCCCCTTCCGCGGAGTGATCCCGGGGCTGTCGCCCACACCATTCGGGCACATCGCCTTTCCAGTCACCTCCGGAGTTCGCGAGAATTTCCGAACGGAGAATACCACCTTCGGGGTGGTCGACTTCAAAGACGGCCTACCACGCGATCATCGGAAGGCCTGCACTCGCCAAATTCGTGGAGATACCACACTACGTTTACCTCTGCATGAAGACGCCTGGCCCTAACGGCGTCATCACCCTGCGCAGCGACGTCAAACAAGCCTTCACCTGCGACGAAGAAAGCTGCGATATGGCCCAATCTTGTGAGAGATCACGTGGCCAGGAAGAAATCCGACTGGCTACATCAACATCTGAAGAGGGTGAAATTTCTACAAAGAGGATAGCCAAGTCGGGACAAGGCGACGCCAAAACGAAGAAAATCTTCTTTGATCCAGTCGACAAGATATCTTCAAGGACTTAAAAGATACCACAGTCGCAATGTTCGGGCGCAAGCTTTCATTGTCGATGATTTGGTTCTACGCAAGATCCAGACCATCAAGGACCATCACAAATTATCTCCACTATGGGAAGGATCATACATAATCGCCGAGGTGACTCGGCCAGAGCATTTCGACTAAAGCGCGAAGATGGATCTATGGTGGAGAACTCTGGAATATTGAACATCTTCGACGATACTATGCTTAAATTACCGTAAGTTTTATGTTGTTCTTATTGTCAACCTCAAGCAAGATGACTTCTTGAGTTGACGGTCGGGCTACATACGTGTCAATAAAGCATGGTTTTCTTTGATAACTTGTTTATATTTAGTTTATCATTGTTTATTGTTTTGATTCGAGTTCAATAGATAAGGACGAGAATTTTTGATGATCTAATTAAGTTTTAGGCTTGGTGACGTCGGATGAAAATTACTTAAGAAATTTTCTATGAAGACTCGGGTCAAGGCATTAACATAAATAAGCTAGATACCTACAAGTTTACATCGGAGGCATAAAGAGACCAAGATGATTAGATGAAGTGTCGAGGATGACTTCGAGGCTTCGAAAAGACTTGAGGGTTTTTGCCAAGTTATCTCGCGATTGGGCCGAGCCCATGAGAGACTTGCGGCCCGGCTAAGGTGTGGCTTGACACGTGTCCTTAGGGACTTAAGTGGATGAACTTAAGCAGATTTGCCCGGCAATATGCACGTGTCATATAGCCCAATACCTTTAAAATCCTTTCATACCGCGGTTTGCTTAACTTCATGAGAAGTTGGCACGATGCAATTTGAAAGGTGACAAATAGTTAAGCTTTTCATGGCTGTCCTGATGACAGGAACTATTTGGTTTTAAAGCATTTTGATTAAATGATTATATCAATGCTATTTATTCCACCTTGGTGAAGATCTTTTTTAGATTAAGACCAATATTATGGCAGAAGCTATTTAATATTTGGTCGTATTTTTCAGATGACTGAAAAATTTGTTTACCCATGAGGGTTGACTAAATTATTTGTCCCGAGGTGACTTGGACAAGTTAACTCGGATAAGCATGAGCTTGCCGAGTGTTTTTACCCACGAGGGATGATTAAATTATTTGTCCCGAGATGACTCGGACAAGTTAACTCGGATGAGCATGAGCTTGCCGAGTGTTTTTACCCACGAGGGTTGATTAAGCTATTTGTTCCGAGATGACTCGGGCAAGTTAACTCGGATGAGCATGAGCTTGCCGAGTGAATTGATTTCTTACCCATGAGGGCTAAATAAATTATTTGTTCCGAGACGACTCGGGTGAACTACTCGGATAAGCATGAGCTTGCCGAGTGATGTGATTTTTATGATTGCTTTAGCTTGTGCTAAGCATTTATATGAGAATTATTTGTTTCGAGATGACTCGGGCAAATTTCCGGGATGACTCGGGAAGATCAGCTCGGATAAGCATGAGCTTACCGAGCGAATTGATTTTTTACCCATGAGGGATGATTGAAATATTTGTTCCGAGATGACTCGGGCAGATCCACTCAGATAAGCATGAGCTTACCGAGTGCTTTTCACCCACGAGGGTTGATTGAGTTATTTATTCTGAGATGACTCGGGCAAATTCACTCGGACGAGCACGAGCTTGCCGAGTGATGAGGTTGCTTTAGCTTGAGCTAAGCATCTACATAAGAATGATTTTTTATAGTTCTTGACTATATGTCGAGGGCTACACCTAATTAGGTGCATCAGGAGATGCACCTAGATATTTATTTTTGAGAATTTTTGAGATATTATCCAGCCCTTCACAGTCTTTGGAGCCACTCGGGAAAATTCAGGCAGAGATGATGGAATCACTCAGTGCCAGGAGCACTTGGCTAAAGAGTTTTTTGGCTACGTACTATTTTGGTTTGAAGCTGAGTTGTCTCGTCGACTGAAAAGGACTCGGGGGCTACTGTGGAGATTATGGCAATCGGGTATCCACACGGCAAGCTTATTCGACTGGAGATAGGGATAGGTTGTGCCTACCAAATATGTAAACCAACTATGACTTGGGTATTACGTTGCCGATTAGATAAGGCAATGGCTCATAGTCTTAGTTTGGTAAGATTGAGGAAACCGACTTAGAGTATGATAGGGTTTCCGATTTGTAAGCCCACCTCCCAAGACTATATAAGGGGGGTAAGGGGCGTCCCTTGAGGGATATCAGAGTTGATGAGCAAGAGCTTTAGACTTTAGGAGCTACAGATCTTGAGATCAATATACACTCGGCGGATCGAATCCACCGAAACAGGAGTAGGGTATTACCTCACGAGAGGGCTTGAACCTGTCTAAATCTTCTTCTCCTTCTAACCCATCGTGCTTGGCGATCTTGACTGCGACCCCAGAAATTTTATTGCCGAAACCAAGTTTCGACAATCCTCCTTTGCAAGAAAAGAAACTTCACCCTATTCTTGTTCCGAACATTGCCGTTTGTACGACTTATTAAGAACTTCTCATAATTGTTTTAGTTGTTTTAATAATTTTAAAAATCGAAAGACATGCTGCAAACATTATTTTATTTAAAAAACATTGATAAGGATTCGAACAATTAGATTTTTTAAGACATAATCGTAGAAAAAATATCATTCACATATTGGATGAGTATTTAGACCGTATAAATATATAAATTTGGCTATAATCTACTAAAATTTATTTTTCACACAAATTTGATTTTTATTTTGCATGGATTAAACACTGCTCTTTGTCATCCAACTATACTTTCTTTTGCACTTATAAAAAGTTATAAGTTATACATTCTGCATGTTTACATTAAAAATATATTGCTGAAGCTGTATATTATTACTAAAATATAAAAGGTGCTAATAAAAGTTGCTTCTGGCCTACATTACAAGTTTACAACATCAATGTCACATCACCTTGACTAGAATATTTTTTATTACATGAAAGGAACATGTGCACACTTACTACACCCCAAACTTAGGACCAGTTCTAAAGAGTAACTAGCCGTGACGTTTTTTTAATGTTTAATATACTTTTAAAATATAAAATAATTAATACTACTAATTATATTTTTCATTTTACATGCAACTGTTTAGCTAAGCCATGCTTAATCGAACTCAGTGTGCCACGTAGTATACACGCCTTATATTCTTATATTCTTAAATAGATGGATATGCCTAGGGGTCCTTGGACACTGGTAAATTGGTAAATTTTTTTACAGTTACGGGCTATGTATTTGTACCATATGAGACATCCCAACTAAATTAAATTGAACATCTGAGAAGGCTGTATTGATGAGATGAGCATAAGGACCCTCGATAATTTTCATTCTGGTTTCACCATTGAATATGCCCCACGACAAATCTCTGACCTCCTTAGGCCAATCTCAATGGGCATTTCATGGGTATTTCCACATCAGCAAAAAAAATATTTGCATGAAATGGGAAGGAGAGAAAACACAATCGTTTCATTCGGGTGAAACAAACGAGCGGCGTTTCCAACGACTTGGAAATCGCGTGAAACGATCATTGAGGGAGAAAATCGCGTCGATCTGATCCCATGCGGCACTGCCCCAACGAAAAAAACCCGCGCCTCCCGTGACTCCGCCTCCGCGCCTCCCGCGGCTCCACCTCCGCCTCCGCGCCTCCATCTCCGCCTCCGCCCCTCCGCATCCGCCACCGCGCCTCTGCATCCGCCTCCGCCACCGTGCCTCCGCCTCTGCCTCCGCCTTCGCCCCTCCGCCTCCGCCTCCGCCTCCGCATCCGCCTCCGCCTCCGCCCCTCTGCCTCAGCCTCCGCCTCTGCCCCTCTCCCTCCGCCTTCGCCGCCACCATCCATGGAGCCACCTCCGGCTAAGGGTTCCGGGCGACGCGTAGCCGACAGAGGAGGAAAAGCGCGCGGGGGTAGCTGCATGGGACTGAAGAGGACAACTGCGCATCTGCCGTCGCCGGCAACCGGTTCGTCACCAACGCCGTCACCGTCCGCCCCAGTGCCACCACCGCCTCCGCCACCGGGTTCTCCAACAAGTTCTTCACCAACGCCGGCAACGCCTCCTCCAACATGTCCGGCGCCGACACCGTGGCCACCACAAGGAGTAGGATTTGGAGCTGTACCCCCAAATTTTTTGTCTCAACATGGAAATCAACAAGCCCCAGATCCATATTTGTAAGTTGATTTCGATGTTAATTGATGTACAAATTGAAATCTAGCTTGCAGTAAGCAGTTTGCTCATATGTCAGAAGCCTAATTGCTCATCTTTTGCAATTAACTTGTGAGAATCTTGCATGAACTATATGGATTTTAGTTCTTGTACAGAGACACAAACATTTATCTCTTCTCTTAAAAAAATCAGTCTGAGGGCTTTCCTGAAAATAGCCTGTAGTAGCCTGATTATCAAGTGTTGTTGTGATAGAAGTTCCTTGATTTTATTTTTGTTGTAGTGTGCAACATGTGAGCCTGTTCATTTCAAGCAATTAATGATTATTTTTGTCATATGTCTGTCACTCTTTTTTTGGGTTCGAGAGCAATGTTATGTGCTCAGTTATGTGGCTATTGGGTTTATGGTTGTATTGGGTTCCAATTGATCAGGTGCCAGTGTACTGCATGCTGTGGTATTAGATTTTAAGGATTTCACTATGTGATACTCCCTCTAGTCATATTTATTTGATGTTGGGAGTACTTCACCATATGCTGTGGATTGTGGTCATGAAGCTCACAGGTCTGAGTAATTTTCAAAGCATTTTTATATTCACTTACCAGAATTGGCAATAACAGATGACACATCTTCCTCTGTAAAACACATCTGGGGCAAATGCAGTGTTTTATCCATTATTCCAAACAGAGATTCGTCCTTTCCCTTCAACAAATGTGATTTACATGTTCATTGACAGGCTAATTTTGACTGCTAGCAGATCTAATTGTGCACTGTGGGAAATTGAATGCTAGAAGTAAAAGTTATGGCAAGCTAAGGTGCTGCTTCAGCATGATTAGCCCCTCTCATTCCAAAGCTTTACATGCATATACTTACATGCAGATCAGTGTTTGCAAATGATATGGTGCATCCTGTTTGTTTTTTATCCAGTGCAATATATGACAGTGTATAATTCTAATTTCAGGGCCTATCCACCAGGCGGTTTTATGAATTTTTTCCACCAAACACACTATCCCCAAATGGCTATGGGACGGCTTCACCCCAATATGCAAACATCACAAAGTGGCTATGGGACAACTTCACCCCAATTTGCGAAACAAGGTACTCCAACTAACGAAACTGTTATGATTGACATTGATGAAGATGAAAATAGTGAGGCAACTAGGCCATCAAAAAGAAGATACTGGACCCATGAGGAGGAAGAAAGACTGGTAATCACCGATCATTTCAACTTTTTTTATGACAGTGTTTGTTATAATAGTTGATTTGTTTATTGGTTTATTTTTTTATTTTGTAGGCAAGTGCTTGGTTAAATGCTTCCAAAGATCCCATCAAGGGAAACGATCAGAAAGGTGATACATTCTGGAATGAAGTCACCGACGTGTTTAACAGGGTAGGCAATGGGAAGCGTATAAGGGAAATAAACAAGTTGAAGATTCACTTGTCACGTTTGAAGGCATCAATCAATGTGTTCAATGGTTTTTGGAGTACGGTAATTAAAGTGCATACAAGTGGATACTCTGACGACATGCTTGAGGTTGAGGCACAACAAATGTATGAAAAAAGAATGGAAAACCCTTTGGTTTGGTCCATTGGTGGAAGGTATTGAAAGATGAGCCAAAATGGTGTGCACAGTTTCATAAGAATGAGAGAAACAAGAGTGACACAGTTGATGTTCCAAATGAACAAATACGTCCCATTGGTAGGGAAGCAGCAAAGGCCGAGCGCAATGGAAAGCGCAAGAAGGATAATATTATGGACGGAATTGTCATCCTTGGGGACAACATTGAGAAAATTGTCAAGGTGCAACAAGATTGCAAAGTGGAGCGTGACAAGGTGACAGAAGCACATATTCATATATCAAATACAAATTTGAAGGCAGCACAGGAGCAAAAGGAAGAAAAGATGTTTGAGGTCTATAATTCCTTGCTTAATCAAGATACAACTCAAATGTCTGAAGATCAAAAGGCTAACAGAGATAGGGCTATTCGCAAGATCGAGGAAAAGTTGTTTGGTGACTAAGGTTAGTTCTCAAAATCTTTGTACTGCTGGTGAGAATTGTAGTGCATTGCTAGAATACTAACTGTCAATTGATTTTTTTCAGCTAAGAAAATATCTCTATATCATAGCCAATTGGAAGCCAACTGAAGGCATCCATGGAGAGCTCCACCGCCTATTGATGAATGCTTAATGTTGAATGTAGCTCTATATATCCTAAATTTACATATATCTGGAGTTTGAGAGACAATACATGTAATTCCTAGTCTATGGTTTGACATTTATGATCACAATTGCAAAGCAAGCAACAACATCCTCACTGATGGTAACAAATATCTCTATTTTATCTAAATTTTGGCTGAGATGAGAAAGCAGCTACTGAATGTGTGAAAGTGGCTACACGATGCATACGGTGCATATGATCCCAACATCCTGCAGCAATTAAATGCTTTACTTAGCTTTGGAATTGGTAAAATGAAACAGTGCACTATGAAGGTTGTTTCATTCTTCGTTTCAATCTCAGTCTAGATGACGTGGCCATGTTGAAAACAGTGTAGTGAAACTAGCCATTGATATTGGCCTTAAAACATATCCACGTGTGCATAGTATTCGTGACGTGGGTGCCAAATAACCATGATTTCGTTACCACACTATCAATATTTTCCTTAAATTACTATGATTATGTATCAACGTTTAAGAGCATATGCTACTTTATAAGTTCAAGATTGTTCTTTACATTTTGGTGAAAAGGTGAATATTGTAAAATAATCATTTTGATATCAGAGTGAAAAAACTTATCAATTGTTACCAGACTAAAAAAAGTCTTGACAACTAACATTGATAAGGGTTGAACATTGCTATTACTATAGTGGGGTTGAATATTCAATAAGGGACTTCCTTTGAGCAGTCAGCAACAAAAAGTTGGCCTACGTTTTCACGATATTTTTCAGAGGCAAAGACATATTATAGCATGCATAAAGAATGGGTGATATATGTTTTTTAAGATAATCAAAACGCGATATATGCTTGCGTACGTCGATTTGATGGTGTGATCGGTCGAAATGACACCTAGTATATTTTCTTTAATAGATGAAGTATATAATTTTATCCCCTATATTTTTGACTTATGGAGTAGTATGCAGGATGTATGCAAGACTTCTTCCGCGATCCTCCAACCATGAGGCCATGACCATGATCTAGTCGAACATGTCACCCTTAGTGATCAAGAGTGAGATCGAGTACAAATCCATTGACTTGGTCTGCACGTGGTAATAATGGGGAATCTAAAATTGAATGAGCTTAATTTATATATTTTTTCTAAAAATATTTAAGAGCTATAGGCTTAATTTTTTTTATATTTTTTCGTAAAAATATTTAAGAGCTAAATCCATTACCATCCCTACATGTAGCTCGATAGCCAGTACGTCTAAAAGCCTCCAGCTTATGTGTTTTGTTTAATTGAGAGATCGCATTGAAGATATCTTAATTAAGTACAGTGACGACATGCATGTTATGTTTTGAATATACCAGGTTGCGTCGATGCGGCACCATAATATATCGACACTGATAGTGGGTAGTGGCCATTGATAAATGGATTTGAGCCATATGGCCGGGTATACAGCTGCGCGACAGGGTAACACGGCTGGAAAATGCCTGCCGAAAGTCAGCTCGTTATACCGATCCAGTCTGTGGGCTTGACCAAGCTAGTTTCAACAACAAAATTAACCAGCAACTTAAGTTTGCAAATTAAAATTAAGCACAATCATAGGGATATGTGGAGAGATGGGTTAGGTTCCCCCAACGTTCAATAAATCAAATGATTGATAGATAGTAAAAATAATTTTTAATGTTTACAAGAGGTAAAAAAATCTAAAACTATACATGTTGGCACCACTTAATAAATCTAAAATAAGAGTTATATCTCTCTTTCACGTCATGGACATCATTGTATCATCGTCGTATAGTAGCATGAATGGGCTGAACTTAGTGGATCTTCTAGGCATGGTGCGAAGCGACCATAGCATCGGGAGGAGTTCGTCTGGCCATTTTTCCTTAGACGACTCGTTCGGCCGCTTCTTCACTGCCTCTGATTTTTCCCATTGGCCCGTTTGACTACATCATTTGAAAGATGGTGGGCTACCGAAGCAGAGTTGATCTGCATATTCAGCCCCTAGCACATTTGTTTGAACTTGGCAGAGTCAAATTGCTTGCTGTTGTCGGTGATGAATTCTTTTGGCACGTCGAACCGATAAATAATGTTTTCCCATATGAATCATTGCACCAGGGTCGAAGTAATGGTGGCCAGCAGCTCTGCTTCAATCCACCTTGAAAGATATTCAATGGCAATGATGGTGAACCTGTAACCGTTCTTTGCCGCAGAAAATGGCCTGATTATGTCAAGCCCCCAACATGCAAACAACCATACTGGTGGGATCGACCAGAGGTTGTGCTATGGGGCGGATTGGCTTCGTCCGTGCTTTTGGCATCCTACTTACTTCTTGATGTGTTCTTCACAACCGTGCGATAGGGGGGCCAATACAACCCTTGGCAAAGTACTTTGGCCATCATCATCCATGGGGCCTGATGAGCCATGCACGATCCTTCGGCCATCTGTTATCCTTCGGCCTTAGTAACGCACCAGAGAAGGGCTATAACACCCCTGACTTGTACAGCTCGCCATTAATGAGCATGTACTTCACTGCACGTAGTTGCAGTCACCTTCCTTTAGCCTCTTCTTCCAACAGAGTGTCGTCTGACAAATATATGACAAACTGAACACGCTAGTATTCGCTCATCGGATGTCCAAGTCTATATTCATGATGTCTTGTTTGGCTTGGGGCTGTGCGCTTTGGATATAGAGGACTTCAAAGAAGACGCCTGGCCTATGTGGCCCTCCTATGGCAGCGGCCTTCACCAAGGCGCATGTTTCTTCGTTTTGCCTCCTTGGAAGGTGTTCTCCATAGCTCATACTGCCTCTAGGTAACTTCTCATCCCCTCGTCCCTGTCTTCGAACGGCTTATCAACTTGCCCTGTTACCAACCCACAGTAGGTTTTGATCAGCACCCATCTAGCCCTTAGGACCTTCACCTTTCGTAGACCCATGAGTGTCACGCTGTGATAAAATCATCTTAAATTAAAAATCACTTTCTAAAAGGAATAATAGAAATAATTAAAAACTTAAAAGAAATCTCAAATAATAAAATACGGACAAGAAAAATTCAAATGAGGCTTGGAGTATCTTTACTATCTTAAAAGAAGCTAATGGTGCTGGACGTGAGTCTGCCAACCCCACCATCTTGAGAATGGGCCCAACCTGTCAGTCACCCAACCCAGGCTTCACTGCTCACTCTCCCAAAGTGCAAATCAGATCAAACCAAGTCATAGGAGAGGCAGAACAGAACGAGGATCAACACAATGCAAATCAGATCAACGGAGAAAGAATGTCGGCAACTTGTTGTTGTGTCTGTAGCGCAGCGGCTACGGCTGCAATGTATAATACATGTAACGTATGTACTGCGGAAGCAACTACAGTTGCAGCCGCAGCTATGCCCACCAAATAGGCCGGAGATCGAACCCAATGTGGAGATGGAGCCGGATCAAAGGCCGATGGTGTAGGATGGAGACTGGTGATGCCAGATCAGTGGTCAACGACGTCGGATTGAAGTCCGACACAACGGATGGATGGATTCAGCGCTGGATCAAAGGTCACCGGACTAAGGTCCGTGACAACGGAAAGATGGCAGTCGGCACCAGATCGGCGACGAATAGCTATGAATCCAACTTGCCATTGCCCTGGGCCCTTCGATCTCATGAGCTTGGCGCTTGCGGCCCTCTGTTCTGCACCCCAGGATCACTGATCACCTACACAGTCCTCCGACGGAGGTATGTTGGCTGCCATGGCTTGTTGCTCGCCGCTTGTGAGTGTGCTAGAGAGAGGAAGAGGACGCAAAGAGGAGACTCAAGAGACCGAAGCCTGAACACGGAGGGACAATGAGATCAGGGTGAGACGTGAGACGTTTCTTTCTTCTTTTTTTTAGGGCCCATCGCCTGGGTGGCTAGATGGCCACACATGGAAACCTGTTGAAAATATCTTGCATTGCGTGCAACTTCTATAAACAGGACATTAGTAAGCTAGATAGACGGGGAAATTGTTAACGACCAAATTTGATAAGCAAATCCCTGAGTTTGAAGCATATTGGAGCGGAATCGGAGGAAACACGTGATCCTTGGAAACAGAGGCTGCATCGGCTAAGTCCGAATCGACTACGGAGTCAATCGGCTGAGTCCGAGTCGGACCAGGATAGCCGATAGTCGATTCCGATCAGGAGCGGAAGGTGGAACCAATTCCGGGAGGAAAACTTAGAGATAACTATTGGATTCGGTTTCCAAAGTGCTTCACAGACGTTGCCATCTACGGATAATGTCCTATAACGGCAATTGTATCTTTAAGTTAGGATATTTTGTATAGTTTCCTTTATAGATAATATCGGTTTGTTTAGAGATATTTGTAATCTAATCTGTAATAATCGTGCCCGTTGTGGATTTATTGTATATCCGGGTATAAATATGACCCAAGACCATGTAATCAAAAGAACACACATCAATACAACTTCGGCGCATCGTCACCCTTTTTGTTTTTACTTTCTTGACGAGTTCTTGCCTCGTTCTCGGGCTGCATCGAGTTTCGATCTCCGGACAAGGTAACTTCTTGTTACAAGCGGTTTGTGTTATCGAGGTTAGTGCTTCCATCATCATGATTTTCTGATCCTGATGTTATAAACTGCTTAATCTATCATATGCGACATATAATCTAGAACAATGTCTAGATCTATCTCCCGATCGGCTAATATCTCCCTCAAGATAGCAGCCGACAGAGCTAGATCTATGTGTTGATTTAGGTTATATGACGTATCTACCATCTCGAGGAGTTCTCATTAGTCCAAATAGATCTTATGTTTCTTTTTGTACTTAATACTGTATCAAATCGACCTATTAAGTCGATCTTAGAATCATATAGATCTATTCGGCTCAATGATTATTATTAGAGATAGCACCGGGGTTTCAGTCGGTCTTACCTGTTTTAGTCATCTTTTATGTATTATTGCTGCTAGATGTATTAAATTTGCCTTTTATATTAAGATCTTAATCTATTTAAGTATACTAAGCCCGATGTCAATCTGTTAATTCATATAACAACCGATTGATCTTGGTTTAGTGTATTTAGTTCAGATTAATATCTTCATATAAAACATATCGGAGTATTAGCCGATTTATATTAGATCTGTGACATCAGCTAAGCTATAAATATATGTAATTAGTATTCTAATGTGTTTTTAAATATAAGTGATTTATAATGTCTCGATATACTACCGATCTATCCCAATCACTTAGCCTAAATGCACTTTGGAATGGTAATTATATATTATGAATATCTTTAACCGATCAAGTAGGATCTAATTTTAACTTAATCGTCTATTCTTTGTTTTTTGTTGGTTGCGGGATCAAACCAAATGGCACGCCGCGTAATCACCAAATGCGACCAATTTTGGACCTGCACTGGAGTTAAGCAGACCTCCCAGGCCAGCGTGTGGAAAAATTCTCATCAACAGAAATATACTATGAAAACGAGCTATTATTAGAAAATTATGAAAATCATACCTCAATTTTTTTTAAATTCATAGATATGTGTAGATATGAAATACAATCTCATCAAATCTTAAGTCCAAACTCAACCTCATTTAAGAGAAACAAAAATGACAATTTTCAGGTAAATAGTGTCATGTTGCTATTCATTCAAAATTTGTTTGTTACTCCCAAATGAAGTTGAGTTTGAACTTAAGATTTGATGAGAATGTATTTCATATCTACACTAAACTTTTTATGAATTTATAAAACTTTTAAGTATGATTTTATGAGGAGTTTCTAACACTTTAACTCATTTTTACCGAATATGTTTTCTAGATAGATAGTCCCAACTGAAGGCAAAAATGGCTTGAACAAGATTAAAGGAGCATTACAAAAGTCCATATTCTCTTACGTGAATATAGGGGGTTGGGAAATTATTTTTTTACTTGGTCTTGAGAAAGAGGTATTTCTAATTTAAGATGATTCAATTTATGACCTTTCACAATGGATTATCTACCTGTGATGTATAAATAAATAAATTATGTTGAGTCTCCAAAAAATTATGCTTTCAATTTGACAAAATTTTCTTTCATGTAATCACAAGTAACATATAATGTCATACACATGTGAAATAAAAACTGATTACTAATGGTCACTGCCGGGTTATCAATTTTAAACGTTTTTGAAAAGTGTATAACTTGGATGAAAAGTGGATCCAAATGGTGAACAGTATAATATTTTCAGTCGTCGAACTAATCAATGTACGTATAATAGGAAACTCAAAGAAGTGCTACTTGTTTTAGTATTATATGCATAATCAACTTAAATTTTTTAATTTTGTAAAAAGGTCCTTCGCACGGGCTCTTTGGTAGTTTTTATTAAATTCTCCATAATCTAAATTGTTCCGTAGATTTTTTTAGAGCACACTAAATAATTTTAATACAATTTTAATGCAACACAAACCAATTTCAGAGTTTTTTAAAATAAAAAACTTAAAAATAATCTTCATTCAATCTTCATCCCCTTTTAGGCCACTTCCGGCCCGAAAGGCCCTTGTCCCTCCTTCGGCCCACGGCTGATCCCCCTGCTCCCTCCCAGGCGTCCCTCTCTCCCTCCCTCTTGGGCCTTTTCCTCCTCCAGCCTATCTCTTCCCTATCTCCAGCGAGGCCTGCCTTCCCTCCCACATTAGGCCGGCTCGCCAAGCCGGGCCAGGCCGCTACTCGGTTGCGCGGGCTTGCGCTGGCCCACTCGGCCAGCCTGCCCTCCTCCTCGCTTGGGCGCAGCCCAGCTGGTCCAGGAGACCTAGGCATCGTCGTCTTTCAACGAATTTGTGGTATTTTTAATTTTATTTTTAAAAAGATTTGTAAAACTAATTTTTTATTTATGGTCCCCGTCACTTTTTAGAGAGCAATTTTTGTCGCTATTGACCTCCGTCGATATTTTAGGCTTTTTTTAATTTGCAAAAAATCGAAAGGTCTAAGTGCAAAAATTTCATCCTGTGTTGCTGCTAGCTGCCTTCTCGTGATTTTTGCACTTAGACCATCAGATTTTTGCAAATTCAAAAAACGTCCCAAATGTCGACAGCTCATGGTACCTCACAAAAATCGTCCTCACACGGAGCGGCGGGGACCATTTTGGAATTGTTTGAAACTAGAAATTAGTTTTGCAAATATTTTAAAAATAAAATTAAAAATGCAAAAAATTGTCTTTCAACTCCCACGACCATTTGTTGAACTTTGGTATTTTTAATTTTATTTTGCAAAAGTAATTTTTGTTTCAAACAATTGCAAAAATGGTCCCCGATGCCCTCGAGAGGACGATTTGCGGCCGTTGACCTCCATCGACGTTTTGGGCATTTCTTGAATTTACAAAAGATCGGAGGGTCTAAGTGCAAAAAGTCCGTCTTGTGCTGCCTCCGCGCGATTTTGCACTTAGACCCTTGGGTTTTTGCAAATTCAAAAAGTCCCAAACGTTGACGGAGGCCAATAGCCTCATGGCATATCACAAAAATTGCTTTACGGGGGCGATTTTTGAAAATCGTCCTCTCACAGGCAACGGGAGACCAATTTTTTAATTGTTTGAAACAGTAAATTAGTTTTGTAATTTTTTAAAAATAAATTAAAAATGCAAAAATTCACCATCCGCTTACAAATCTCTTCCTCCTGTTATCCTTTGCATTGTGTCTAGGGATGAAAACGGGGACGAAAAAATTCCATATCGATCGTCACCGAATATCGAAAATCTCGACCGAATACCGTATCCGCGAGAAAAACAGGAACGGGAAGAGAAAGGGAACGAGAAAACAGGAAACGAGAACGAGAACGGTTGGTGTGTTTTCCCGACCGTATTTATGGATCCCGTATTAATCCGGAAAAATTTTCGTGGGAAATTCCCGTTTTTGAGCTCATGTGCATAATAAAACATTCACTCTAGTCTATTAAACCTTCACTCATAGAATTTTTGGTACATTGTAAGCTCATGTGTATAATAAAATCTTCACTTATACCGTGAGATTATGTATGATTGTAATTGTTGCATCTAATTAACTCTTTGAATAGGTTATATGTGTGTCGATGTTTTCGTTTTTTTACCGATTCTCTATCGTGATTGACATGCTCTCGACCGTTTACGATGTCCCGTATTATCGAATTCGTTTTTTCGTCCATTTTTTCTGTTTTCGTTCCTGTTCCGGTTAAAAGAATACGGAATGGTTAAGGTTTTTTCCCTACCGTTCCCGACCGTTTTAATCTTGTTGTGCCGCTGTGCGCGGTTACCCCGGTCTCGTGTCACCGGTGCTGGTTGTCACCTCCCTCCCGCATTATGGCCGTGTATTTTCACACGTGGCTACTTGCGTGGCGTCTAGTGGGATCCATCATCCACTCATCAGTCTCTTCGGTGAGGCTTAAATGTGGGTCTCACTCTGCTTTTTTCGTCGATCGTCTCGGTGAACCAGATTCACGGTGAAGTAGCCGTCTGATCCATGGGTCCTTGCTATCGGTCGCTCGATCCTTTCTCACTTCAAACGCAGATGAATTACACATGATTTAATGGTCTAATAATAATTTAACAATTCAAAAATATCCACTTGAAATTGCATATAAACTTTGGATGGTCGTATCTCGACCATATGAGCCACAAATTGACCCGTTCACGTTGCTTAATTTTTATTATAACTTAAATAACCCATGTATCATGTATCTTATTTTTATATATTTGTTATTATTTCTTTCTAGAATCGTAGACTTTTTTTGTTCATGTAGTTGCTGTAGTTTCAAATGTTCCCGTTATGTAGTTCCAATCCATCCCTGAAGTCTTGGAAACCGTTTCGTGAAGCAAAGTTATATCATATATCATACCTTGAACATGTTGCATCCTATTATTATAATAATAGAGCATGTTGAATTTTATTATTATAAATAGTAGTTTTAAATTATTACATTCGGTTTACTGAATTTACTATGTTATAACTGTTTTACATAGCCTTTCCTATATGGACTTGTTATGGCGGAGATTTGTACTGCTGGGACGGTTTTCGGCCTCCGCTTCACGGTTTCAGCCGTTACCACAGTCTTTGTCCCTGGCAGGTGATTTCTTGCCTTGGCGGTGGCCTGTTGAGGGACGATTTTCTATAGCAGCGACTTTGAACGCGGTGTCAAGATTGGCTATTGTTGATCTCATCTGGTTCAACCACGTATTGGCATACGGGTTGGTTGCTGCATCAATTGGGATTTGGTCCAACAAACCCTGCACGTTGGTCAAGTGCTCGGTTAGGATACATTGGGATTTGGTTGAAGAGGTGTAGCCAGGGTGGAAGTGCTAGTGATTTATCGGTCTTCAAGACACTACTGAAGAAACGGTTTTCTTGACGAGGCGACTTTGAACGCGGTGTCAAGATTGGCTATTGTTGATCTCATCTGGTTCAACCACGTATTGGCATACGGGTTGGTTGCTGCATCAATTGGGATTTGGTCCAACAAACCCTGCACGTTGGTCAAGTGCTCGGTTAGGATACATTGGGATTTGGTTGAAGAGGTGTAGCCAGGGTGGAAGTGCTAGTGATTTATCGGTCTTCAAGACACTACTGAAGAAACGGTTTTCTTGACGAGGCGTTCAGACGGGCCATAAATAACCGCGCCTGGAAAAATCGAAGATGCATTATCCCGTGCGGTCCACTTAAGCGACCGTATGAGAAAATGGATTATCCCGTGCGGTCGCTTAAGTGAGCCGCACGGGATACTGCGGTATTATCCCGTACGGCCCACTTATGCGATCGCACGAGATAATTCTTTTTCCCGTGCGGCCGCTTAAGTCACCCGCACGGGATAATTGATTTTTCTGTGCGGTCGCTTAAGTGGGCCGCACGGGATGACGCCCATTTATTTTTCTAAACAAATTTAGAAATGTAAGGTTTTAATTATCTATAAACCTATTGAATTCTCCATCTAATTCTTGGATATAGGATTAAATCAAATAGAAAAAATATTTTTCTCACAACACAAGTGACAATATAACTTTATATGTTGTGATAATGAGTTAATGTTATGTATAAATTTGAGATGCATACAAGTTGATAGCTTCATATAAGTTACTAGCAACTGTGCCCTTACGTTGCAACGGGTGAAATCGGGGTGCGGCGTGGATGGGGACGGGAGGGAGGAGCGCAGGCGCGACGCGGGAGCTCCGAGCAGCGACGGGAGGGAGGGACGCAGGAAGGGAGGGGCGGATAAGGTCTCTTTTTCCATCCATGCACTCTCTTTCTTTTCAGCATTGGGACACGGGTTAATTTTATAAACACTCAAAGGGTTTTCTGCAAAATAGTTAGGCAAAACAAAATTTTGAATGGAAACACTACTTGCTTTATAGATAGTTATAGATATAAACTTGAAACTTAGAGTTCATTTAGATTAAACTATAACAGAGTGGCTCCCAGTGCATATATAATACAGTTTGTGCGCGTGTAACAAGTTTAATTTAATCATTACATTGTAACTACAAATCGTGATATTGTTATTAACTAATAATTTTAATTATACAATTTTTTTACGAAATTGTTTTGGTGATAATATACAAATCGAGAAGATCTATAATATTAATAAGAACATTCAAACCCTGGCCGTCTTGTCCAGTTGGTGTGTGTAACAAGTTTTGCACGCATTGTTCCCGTCCGTCCTCTAATTCGGAGTCGGTTTTAAAACGACCATAACTTTCACATGCGGACTCCGATCGAGATGTTCCATATATGAAAATCAATCAGAAAAATTTTTTGGATGCGTTCGTCCACAACTTTATTGCGTTCTGCAATTTTATTTTCCTCAAAATGCCTCGAAGGTTGCCTTCTCGAGTCCGAAAGCTTTTTTTCGATTCTGAGCGTGTCTTCTGAATTTTTCACAGGCCACGTCTTTCGCTTGTTTAGGCTCAAACTTTTTATGGTTACCTCTCGTGTGCTCCTAAGTCAAGAAAAAATATAAAAGAAATAAAAATAAAAGGTCAAAATTTTCCTATCTTGCTCAACAACAGATAAAAAGAAAAATAGAGAGGAGCAAAAGAGGAACAATATATCTAGATGAGCACATAGTCTAGGATTGCAATATAATTATATATGAGTTAATTATATATGAGTTGTCATATTAATCATATAGCTTCTTATAAGATATATACACTTTGAAACTTAGAGTAATGTTTAGATGAAACATAGGTGTAACCATTTATGAACAACAGATAGTCTCACTTGATCAAAACTGGTTGAATTTTTTATGATAGTGTTATGGAACAAAAATAAGTTGTCACATTGATTTATAAATTTTCTCACCAAATTAAGATATTATTATAATTTTTGTAGTCTAATTTAGATATGTAAGGTTTATAGATTATCGTGTGCGGGTGGCTTAAGAGTCCATACGGAAAGATAATTTTTTCGTGCGGGTTGTTTAAGCCGCCCGCACAGAAAGATGATCTTTTCGTGCGGGCAGTTAAGCCTCCCGCAAGCGATGACCACCACCGCCTATATAGGTGCGTGCGGGCTCCGAAATTTTCTAGCACCTGACGAAATCCAGATCCTGCCTCTACCGTTGAGGGCTCTCTCCTTCGCCGACGGCTTACGCCTCCGCCTCCGCCTCCCCGCCGCCGGCCTCCGCCGCCGCCTCCCCGCCGCTGGCCTCCTCCGCCTCCGGCCTCCACCGCCGCCTCCCCGCCGCTGGCCTCCTCTGCCTCTGGTCTCCACTGCCGCCGCCACCGCCCACGACAACGACTGCGGAGGCTTCTCGGGTGTGCCGGCGCATCGTCGCCTCAATCGACGGCTGCCTCCACCATCGTCGCCTCCACCGACCGCTGCCACTGCCAACGACGACGACGACGCCACAATTGGCGCCGGTGCCGACCGTGAAATTATTTTTTATATTTTGTGATGTGAATTTAGTTGTCAATTTAATTATATATGTGAAATTATTTGTAAATTTAATTGTACAAAAAAATTAGTTGGAAAGTATATATGTGAAATTGTGATGATGTGAAATTAATTTTGTGTTATTTATGATGTGATATTAGTTGTCGATTTAATATCATTAAATCATTAAATAATTCAATAATTCATATAGGACGGATCTATCTTTTCATGCGGGCCACTTAATACGTTCACACAGGAAGATCATCCCGTGCGGGCGGCTTAAGTGGCCCGCATGGGATAATAGATCTTCCCGTGCAGTTGGGCCGTCCGCACGCGAAAATTTGATTTTCCCAGACCTTCTCGTGCATGCGGGCCGGCCTTTCGCACGGAAAGATGCCTTTTGACCCGCACGCAAAAAATCATTTCTCCAGTAGTGAGATTAGCTCTCCTGTCAGTGCAGGGAGCAACCACGCGCGTCTTGATTATGTTCACATCATGATCTGAGTTGGATCCCGAAGCTTCGAGATGGTCTAGATTGTGAAGAATGGAGAGCTCAAGAGGGTCTAACCCGAGATAGCTGACCAAACAATCTTAGTTGTTGGAGATTGGATTATCTGACAATTCGTCGTTTGATCTTGAATCGACTTGCTTGGGCTGTCGAGAGTGGAACATATAGCACTTGTCAGGATCGACGTCTGGTAGGGATGATGTTGTTGGTTCTGCCTCTTTGAGGAAGACCTTGCACTCCACCAGCACATGGGAACTCGTGGACAGAATTTCGGCAAGAGGACATGCTGAGTAGATTGAAGCTTTGGAGCCTCACATGCGGCTTTCTCCCTCGGGACAACCTTGCGTTCACCAAGAGAGTGGGACCTTGACTTATGGATGGGGCACCATAGCTTTGGGGTCTTGTCGTCGAGCCTCACATGAAGGAGTGTGAACACCGGTTGGATTGGATCTGCCAGGACAGGTTGATCATGGAAGCCTTCGTTGAAAAAAACCGCCTTTTGATGCCAGCTAATCGAAAGCTTGAAGCAACAAGACCCTACCTGGCACGCTATCGTTGAAAGGTTAGACTGGACTATGGTATTTTAGTAGTTATAGGTGAAGGGTTACGCGGAGGCTACGCTAGCCGAAAACAAAACTTTTCTACCGCGCAAACCAGGAACACTTGCAAGTAAGGGCCGATAGATCATTACCGATTGGAGTATGCAGCAGAAATAGCCAATCAGGACAATCCGATCTGGAACTGTGCTGGCCGATGACAGCCGATTCCCGCAAGCCGACAGCCGATTCTTGGGGACAGCCGATTCACCAATCGGCCGATTCGCCGATGTCGCAGCCGATCCGAGTCGTCCGGCCAGCGTTCGTCGCCGATGTCGCGCGTCGCCTCGCTCCGATGCGGCCGATTCATAGCCGATCAACGGCGTGCAACGTAGCGGCGCTTCTACCGGTATCCACACGTCCGGGGACAGAACGCCGAACACTCGTGTGCTAGCACGCGATGCAGGGCTAGGGTTTGGCTCGAAAGTGGGGAGGGTTTCCGTGGAGTTTGATCTCACCAACTTCTAAAGCCGCGTGTGATCAGATTGATTTCGGCGTAATGCGATTCAATTGACGTGCAGCAGCTCTCCACCCCTCCCTCCTTTATATAGAGTTGGCCGACTGGGACTAGTGGCCGATTAGGACTCTATTTTGAATCGGATCCTATCCGAATCTCACAGAGTTGGCCGCCCATACGTCGTAAGCCCATAGGACTCTATCCGATCGGATCACTATCTGATTAAGCCGTATCCGAGTCCAACTTGAATGCATGTTCTTATCCCCTTAAGCGTGCGACCCTGTAGGTTCAGGTATACTCGGTTTCGGCTATAATCTAACTTAGCCGATCGTCGACTCGAGTCCAACTCAGCCGACCTGTCAATAGCGGCGCCTAGCAGCACATATTGATACCATAGTATACAAGAATATAATATCGGCTCTGAACCTGTAATGTGTACACAAATCCCTTTGCCTCACGATACCAATTAAGCTATAGGCAAGATGTGTGCCATCCCTTCAATAGCTTAACCATTCACTCGAACCGTATTGGATTATCTGTCTGTTGATTGACTCCTCAATCAACTTAGCATGGTCATACATTTTCATAATCCATTATCTCGAGGGGCCCAGAGATATCTCTCCAAAGGAGGGGCAAATTCCATCTTGATCACTCACATCCCACTCCATGTTTCATAGCAAACCCAAAAACTACCTTTATAACTACCCAGTTACGGAATAGCATTTGGTAGTCCCAAAGTAGCTACTACATATGTTGGAATCCATGGTGATCTCAGGTCTAAGGACTTTGTACCAACACTACCTGAGACTAACTAATGGCACATTAATTCCTATAGTGTCTGATGGTGGGTCTATCCAACAATGTATTCTCTAACACATGTATCAATAAACATGCCGATCTTAGAATCATATTTGTTCCAACAATATGACATATGATCAGGGATCGTTCAGAAATAGATTCATACATATAGAGTCTCATAAATAAGTCACGTACTTATTGATGAATACAGGATGTCTATTTCATGGAACTGAATAACACTTTATTTATTTATACATAAACATTGACAATGATATCCAACATCTCCATGGCCTCTAGAGCATATCATTAACAATAGGATACATTGATACTATTATATATGCGAGATTGGAATAGAAAGACGAAAGACAAGGGTTTTCCTGGTTTGGGTCCCTAAAATAGGTAATAGCCCTCCTCTATTTTATATGTATAGTGAAAAATATCACATCGATTATAATAGAGAAACAAGCTAGGTAATCTAGAATACCAACTAGTCTTTGTCGAGAACTAATTCTACGACTTGAAGTCGGCAGCAATCTATCGGCTTCGTCATGGCTGATCCTCAATGTGGCTTGTGGCTATGACTTATGATTTGATCCCCTCCTCTTTTATACGGAGAGAGACATTATATTTTATATGGGTAGACAACTCTTTTTCTAAGTAGAACTCGAAGAATTCTTGAGGAATACGAGTAGATAAATCTGTGTAGTTTCCAGATCGGAGTCCGGCATCATTACTTATCGGGACCATAGTTTATAAACTTATTTGCAATATTCCTATATATAAGTATACCTTTCTATATAAAATTAGGTATACGGTATTCCCAACAGCTATGAATCTAAATATAAAAGGTATGCCTGATCTGTACCACTTACAGTTATATACCCGGTTTTATGCGAATCATTCGACCCATAGTTGAGGATTTACTAGGGACTCTTTCGTCCTAGACAGAGACAGATGTTTAGCCCGCAGGCCAGCAGGCCGCCCACTTTTCTTGCGAGCTTTTCCTGCGCGTCCGGAGTCATTCTAGGGTCCGTCCGTCCGTCTGCGTCTCCCCGGGCCTTGACTTGACAGCCTATGGACATATCGCGCGAGTCAGTGTAGAATCTTGGCCCGGCCTGGTCTAGAAGAGAAGAAAGGAAAAAGGGGGAAAAGAAAAAGAAAAGAAGAAGGAAAGAGAAGATGGGCCGGTACGGAGGAAAAAAGCCCGGTGGTGAGAGGGGAGAAAATGGGCCAAAGGCCCGAAGTCATCGCAGACTTGTTCGGATGGGAATCGCACTTCAGGGGAAAAGAAAAGGCAGAACAACGAATGATATCATTGAGAAACTCTTAAATAGAACGAAACTACAGACATGGCGAAAATTTAATAGATAATTCTCTCTGTCATAAAAATATATTAGAGGTATCTTTTTCTTTACATAAGATTTTAACCAATAGTTACTCTATACAAAACTAAAGTATAATTTTCTTTTTTGTAAAGAGTAAATGTCACTTTAGGCTATCATTCATTACCGAGTTTCCCTTTAGATCAGCTTTTAACCAATGTTTTCATTTTGGACTGAATATTTTTATCTTTATGACATTTTATATCACCTTCAACTGTTTTATCCATCTACAATCCACTTTGCCATAGAAAAAAATGTTTTACATATAGCTTTCACTACTTTAAAAGAACATTTTTGCATGCGATCAAAACCTATTTTTCCGTATGGTTAGGTCACCCGTTTGCCCAAAAATGTCTGCAAAAATTGTTGTTTTTTATGCGGATGGCGCATCCAGGTGGGTGCTTATCCAGGTGGGTCCTATTTTTATGTGGAAAATCGGATTTTCGCATGTGGGTGCTTATGTCTTCCGCCTGCAAAAATAAAAATAATTAAAAAAATAAAATTCCAACAATCACATTTGCTGCCGCTCGTCGTCGCCGTCGCCTAGCCACTCCTCGTCATCGTCGCTGCAGTCCGCTGCTGCTCGTCATCGTCGTTGTCGCCGAGGCCGCCGTCGCCGCGTGGGAGGGAGAGCCGGATCCGCCGTCGTGGCGCCTCCCCACCGTTAGATCCGTGTCACATACCCAAATTCTAGGGTCAAGAATTTTTGTCCAAACCAATTGAGAGTGAAGTTCTTCAATTTTATGAACCAAAAATTTTTATTTGTATGATTAAAATTTGAGAACAAATTAAAACTTTTTCATTCCTAACCTTGAGCATAGGTGCAATTATACATGTGTGCATGTATATGCATAAAAGAATGTTTTGACAATGGGTCCTTTGTGTATTTGGATTTTGGTCTCGTATTTCTTAATAAGTCTCATGAGCAAAACCTAAAAGATGCATTACACTAAACAAACCTACAACTAACCTTAGGTGATAACATGTGAACGTACAATTAAAATTCAAAGATCATCCCCTCAGCTCAAAAGAAGTTGAATGTAGCCCTAAAACAATATTAGATACATTTACGAAGTGGGAACATACATCCAAGAAAAAGGTCATCCTAATTCTCGAACATAATTTATGAAAGATAAAATCATAGAAAAATTCATGCAAGTACAAATCAATATATCCAACTCACTGTGAATTTTGGAACAACTTAATAGCTAAGTTTGATTGTTTGAGTCGAAACAGTCACATATAGACTGCTTATAATTCTTAATCGACTAAGACGACACCTTGACTAAAAGTCCATTAAAATGCGCATAAGTGCACATGAGAAATAATTTATTCAAATACTATGTTAATTATCATGAATAAATATAATTTTTCTTCTGTGTTTAAGTCTCCTAAAAATTCAAACGAGTTTCTAATTAACCCATTTTTGTTTAATTTCTGTGAGCAAACCACAAATGATTTTTGTGTATGACCAAGAAAATGGAATCTAGGTATAATCATCTACCTCCAGTAAAATTTACACTACTTTATCTGGTCCTTATATTAAACTATAGATCAACAAAGTTAGGGGAAGAAAATAATCTGAAAACTCGTCCAAAATCGTGTATACCCATATTTCTACCCATTCCTCACTCGCCCACTTAGCTTACCACGCCCTGGACCTACTTGGCAGCCCCTCTGGCTCGCCCTCACCCAGTGCAAATCGTCTAAAGCCGACTGGGAACACGTGAGAAGAGATAGAGCGAGAGGGACGTGTCGCCGGCGTGCTCGATGCGTGGCCAGACGTGTCCGGCGCTGAGCTCGCCCATATCACCCCCTACCTGCATCGCCCTCTCTCCTACTTTGTTTCTGTGGAGACCAAGTTGAGAGAGAGCACCGGTGCCTCCATTTCCCTCCAACTCCATCGCCAGCCATGGAGACGATGACCGTCGCCATCGTCACCAAGCTATGGTAGTTTCAACCTCTTTCCCGATCTATTACCTCCTATCAACACTGCATCCCTTCCACCTAATTTTGCACCATTTCATGCAGTAGCAACGTCGGAACGCCACCATGCCCTCGGATGCTCCGGAGCACGCACCGAGCACCGCCGCCTCGATCTCGTTACCGTTTCAGCCATTGTGGACCGAGGCAAGGCAAGCCGTCACGCCACTGTTAACGAACAAATTTGGCAAGCCAATCCCCGGATTTGAAGCTACAATCAAAGCAGAATTGGAGGAGCGCGTGATTCTTGGAAACAGAGTGCGTGTCAGCCGAGTCCGAATCGGCTGAGGGGTCAATCGACAGAGACCGGATTGGATAAGGGTATTTGACACAGCCGATTCCGATTAGGGTAACAGATATGACCGATCCATGTGGAAAAGCATGAAAATTGTTGTTGGATTCAGTTTCAAGTGCTTCATGGATATTGCCATACACGGATAAAGTCTTGAAAGGACCATTGTATCTATTAATTATGATATTTTGTGTGATTTCCTTGTAAATTACGTCAGCAAGAGTCTGTTTTAGGTAATTGTCGTAATTTGAATAGTATTAGAGATAAGAGTTGTGTCCGATAAGGACTATGTTTTGTAATTGGGTATAAATATGACCCAAGACCCTGTAATTATCATCAACAATCAGATCAATACAATTTCGGTGCATCACCACCTTTTCTTTTAGTTTACTTTCGACGAGTTCTTGCTTCACGTTGGGCTGCATCGGGTTTCGATCTCTGACAAGAGGTAAATCTTGTTACAAGCGGCTTGCGCTCTCGGGGTTAGTGCTTCCATCATCATGATACTCTGATCCTGCTTTCATAATTCGCTTAAGTTATCATATGCATTATATAATCTAGAGCAATGTTGACATCTAATCTCAAATCGGCTTGTATCTACTGCTAGATAATAGCCGGTGAAGTTAGACATCAAGGTTGGTTTAAATTATGTAATGTATCTACCATCTCGAAAGGCTTCTGTCGGCATGTTTAGATCTTGTATTTCTCTTTATGCATAAAGCTGCATCGGTTGGGTCCGATCTATTAAGTAATACTTAGAACTATAAAGATCTATCTTGTTTATAGTTGCTATTAGAGATAGTATCGGGGTTTCAGCCGATCTTATCTGATTTAACCTATCTTGTTTGTTTTATTCTTACCTAATATGTTAAATCTGCCCTTTTGTTGATGAGAAATCTTTCCCACGCGCTGGCCTGGGAGATCTGCTTAGCTCCAGTGTAGGTCCGTCCTTGGCTACCTGTAATGAACTAGGCGTGCCAATTGGTTTGATCTGCTAACCAATAAGAAATAATAAACAGATACATGTGTTAAGGTTAAAGTTAGATACTACCAGATCGGCTCAGGGAATCAATTTACATATATTGGCTATCTCGAAGCACATTTAAACTAAGTGACTCGGATAGATCGGCTATGCTGAGGCAGTATAAATCACTTAATCTAAATATACGTCAGGGTAACAAATATATGTATTTATAACCTAGCCGATGCTGCGGATCTAATGTGTATCGGCTATTACTCCGATGTATCTTATGAAAAGATATCAATCTAACCTAAATGTGTTAAACCTAGATCAATCGGCTATCGGCTGATGACAACAGACTCATACTGGCTTAAGGCATTTAACCAGATTGAGATCTTAATATAAGAGACAGCTTTAATATATCTAATAATAAAAAGACAATTAAAACAGGTAAGGCCGGCTGAAACTCCGGCACTGTCTCTAATGATAAACATCCAGCCGAATAGATCTTAATCATTCCAGAAGTGACTTAATAGGTCATGATGATGCAACATTAAGTACAAAAAGAAGTATTAGATCTATATGAACCGATGTAAACCCTTTGAGACGAGGGATACAACATATAAACTAGTTTAACATCTAGATCTAGCTCTATCGACTACTGTCTCCTGAGAGAAACCAACCGACGGTAAGATAGATCCAGATATTAATCTAGTTTATATACCGTATATGATAAATTGCGCAACTTATAACATTAAACCTAGAGTGTCAAGACGATGTAAGCACTAGATTTGATGATACAAACTAGTAATGACAAGCATTTACCTTATTCAGGGGTCGATATCGATGCAGCCCGAAGCAGGATCAAGAACTCGTATAAAGAAAAAGGTTTGGCGATGCGCCGAGATTGTATTGATGTGTGTTGTTATTTACAAAGAGCCCTCGGGTCTTATTTATACCCAAGCATAACACTATCCGTGTAAGACATGGTTTCTATCTAATCTACTATTTAAAATATGACAATATCTCGGGATACAGTCCCATGTCACATTACAAAAGGAATATCTAAATAAAACCCTATTTTACAGATACAATTGCCGTTACAGGACTCTATCCATAGATGACAATATCTTAACGAACATTTGGGAACCGAATCTTCCTTTTATCTTCAAGTTTCTTTATTGGAAACGGTTCCATCTCCTTCTCTGAATCGGAATCGGCTATCAGCTATCCCTGTCCGATTCGGCCTTAGCCGACTCTTTTCCCAGCCGATTTGATCGTGGCCGATGCAGCCTCTGTTTCTCTGCAGATCATTTTTCAATCCGATTCCACTTCAGTTTTAGCCTTGAACTCAGGGATTTGGTTACCAAATTTGGTCGTTAACACATGCCCCCCAAGTCCGTGATAAGATAATATCGCGGATTTGCCACTTTTTTTCAAATTCCCGCGTGATTTCCATCCTATTCCGTTTTGGCTAAAAAAACTCTTTAAATACTGCCCGCCCGGCGCCGGAACAAGCCACACTGTCACTTTTATTCCCCAAAACCTAGCCAGAAAAACTCGTTCTCCCTTCGGCGATTTGGGCGAACCGAAGCAGAAACCTTTCGGCGATCTCCTTGCAGCAGCAATCTTCCTGTGCCAATGGCATCCTCAAGCACCCCTTCCGACCCGATCCCCGCGGAATACCCCGAGGTAAGTTTCTTATCGGCTCAAACTCCTCATCTTGCGTAATTTGTTTCTTTCCCTCTTTTTTGATTCCATTATTCCTTCTTGCACTTTGTAGCACCTGTGCCACCAAATTGCGGTCCCTAGCCTTCTTCATCCCGACCAGCTGCTGTTTGGACCGATTGGTAACCTAGACCCAACCGAGTTCATCAATGCTGAAACCAATCGGATCCCCTTTAGGTTCTCTATCCCAAACTTATCCTACTGGACAGGGACCTTCAAATCATGGCCCTCAACGGACAAGTCTTGGCCATCTTGGTATGCTAGGATATCGTCTAGCAAGCAAGCCACCTGGGACGAAATAGGAATCGGCCAATGCTTAGCTCTGTCCTTAGCCGATATGTCAAAGGATGAACCACTGCTATCGGCTGCTAGCTATTTTTGATCAGACACACTGAACACGTTTCTCTTTAGGCAAGGGCCGATGAAGCCAACTCTTATGGACATAGTCATGCTAACCGACCTGGACATAACATCAGCAGTTGTCCCTTCTGATCTGAATATCAAGTATCACCACAACTTTAAAACCAAAAGCATCGGTGGCTGGAGTGGATTCATATCGATGAACATGAAGGACGGCCCGATCTCCGACAGGGAACATGTGGCCTTCTTAATGATGTGGTTAGAGAAATTTATTTTCTGCGGATCAAGCTGTGGGCCGACCACCAACTGGCAACATGTAGCCGAAGCACTAGTGGAGAAAAAACAAATCCCCCTGGGGAAATACTTGCTCGGCTACTTGTATCAAATGCTGAGCAACGTGCCGATGAAGCTGGCTTTAAAATAGTCTATAAACACCGGAGGGCCTTGGTGGCTGCTTCAGCTATGGCTTAACCTGCACACTTACAAAGTTGCCAATCAGCCAAGCCTGTTTGAAGCCGATTTCCCCCTAGCCGAGCTGAAACATCATGATGACAAGGAGATAACCACTCGGCGCTGTATGTCGTATGCAGAAGCTGCTTCTTCTTATTCAGGCTCGAAGCTGTCAGCCGAACACTTCAAAAACTGGTTCAACAACTTCTACAACGGGTTCTCAGCCGACTCTATCATTTGGTTTGCTTATGATAAGTTCAACAAGTTTGAACGACCAGACGATCTTAAGCTAGATGAGATCAATTCCCCAAAGTTTGACAAGCCGAGAGAGATCTTTACCATTGCCATTTTTCCTTGCATCCTGCCGGTCGGTATCCATCAAGGATGAAACATCAGAAGAGCTACGAGTTCTACCACCCGATGGCAGCTGCAAGGCAACTTGGGCTAGGCCAATTGCCGATTGGACTATACTACTTAGATAAGATCCAAACCAGAGGCATTATCAACGGCGATATCATGATACTTCGGCTATTAAGCCTTCCAAGCCCTCCTCTCGGTAGTTTCGGGGTCATTGAGCTAGCAATTTCAAGGACAAGTGCCTTCAGCCGATGGTGGGCAGAATAGAAATCACACATATTCCACCAATTGGCTTCCATGTATCTTACCACCGTCAACCCTGATATGATTCCATCGATAAGCCATTCTTTCACAGTCCTTTCTCCTTTATCGGCTATAATATATATGTCTCATTACTCACACCTTTGCCCCTACAGACGACCGATGTTTCTTCTCCCCGGGCCAGCCGATCAGGGTCGACCATCAGTTATAGGCCCGGTGTGTTGCCAAGCGGCTGTGGGTTGGCGCCATCCATAATCGGCTTTAACGCGCCGAGGGTGTCAACCCTTCTCCATGGTCAAACCCGTGAACCTCTCCGTCGGCAAAAAAGGGACAAGTCGTTGGCTTCGACTGAACCGGCTGCGGCGAAGAGAAAGCCTACCAAGAAACAGAGACCAAGCCCAACCGTTAATCTACCCCCCGTCAACCCGGATGTTGATGCCGCGCTTGACGAAGAGGTTCAGGATGAGGAGATGGAAAAAGCCCTCAATGACGCAGCAACCAAATCAAGTTCCTCTGATAAATATGCTCGAACTCCGTCAGTCGACGAAACCCCTGTGCAGAGAATGCCGAGCCCACCAAAACGCCCCGTCCATCTGACACCAGTAAGTGATTTTTAAACACCTTTGGTCTCTTGGCTTCTTTATTCATGCTCGGCTTACTATATCTTTTACATCGGCAACAAAAGAAGCTAGCCACCAAGAATAAAATGGCTCCTCACCGTTCAGTAAGTTATCTTGACTCTGCATATTCTTTCTTATTAGCCGATCTTTAACCTTGTGCCCTTTTCAGCCTCGCACCCCGACGCTTGCCCCCCAGGTATCAAGCGAACACACTCCGTCGGCCGCAGGTGATAGGAATGCTGATGATGAGGCTATGTCGGTCCCAACAGTCCAAGTAAGTATTATGACTGTCCTCTTTGCAATCGGCTTTATAATTTTTACCCATGTTATAACTGTCCCTTGTTCTGCAGAGCATAGCCAATCTCTTGGGTTTCGACCTGTCTGATTTTGTCGACCCAGACGAGGATGCTGGCAAGGCCATGGTGCTGCTCGATGAAGACCTAAAGACCACGTTGGCCAATATTGCTAGTCGGCTGGAGGGCTCACTGGACGTGCTGGTAGCCGATTGCAGTTCCGTCCGTAACCGGTTCGAAGAAATCCAAGCCAGGCTTCCAGACGAGTTAGCCGACACCATCGTGCCAACAACCTTTCTCGAGGCACACCAGGACAAGTATGAAATGGCAAAGCAGCGGATAGCCGACCGCCACGAAAACAAATCATTGGCAGCCATGATCAAGGTTAATCAAGAAGAGATCAAGGCAGAGAAGGCCAAGTTCGACAGTCTGAATACAGAGCCGATTGCCCAACTTGATCAGCTTCGTGCGCGCAGGGACGAACTGGTGGCCAAACTTGTCAAGACCGAAACTGAAATCCAGCTCCAAGAAGAACGAGTGGCCGGCCTACCGAAAGAAATCAAAGATCAACGTGCAAAGATCAAGGCGGCCGTGTCCTATTTAACAGATTTGACAAAGGCAGTGAAACCGGTGGCCGGCACTGATGCAGCCGACGCCAAGGCGGTCGAAGAAATCGACGAGATTCGCCGCAAGGCAATATCGGCTATTGCTGACTTCCTGAAGCGTTAAGCCGATTTGTGCCTTTTGTAATCGGCTTAAACTTCTCTTGTAATCGGCTAGTTGCAACTCAATCCTTGTTTGATGTTATTCATATGTATGCTTGCCGATTACTTCAAACTTACTTGAAGGCTTCAAAATTTTTGAAAAAACACTCGCTCTGTCTTCTTGATGTCACATTGTATTGTATATGCCCCCTAATTTTGTTGATGGTGTTTCCAACATTAACAAAATTATCGGATCAAACATCTTGTCGCTGTCGGCTAAGCTGAGCTGATGTAGAAAAAGTAGGGGAAAAACTTGGCGTAAAAACGTCCTAAAGGCAATGCATGTGTTACAACACATTGGCTAACACGAATCGGCACAACCATAACCGAATCATGAGTTGATCCATACACTTGGGTAATATTTCTTTAAATATTTGCCGTTCAGAGCCCTCCCAAACACTTCTCCATCCAAACCCTCTAGCATATAAGCTCCTTTAGAGGCGCATTTGTAGATCTTGAACGGCCCGTCCCAATTTGGTGACCATTTACCGAACTTATTGGCTCTTGATCCGATCGGCAATATCAATTTCCAAACGAGTTCGTCCTCTTCAAACGACTTAGGCACAACCTTCTTGTTATAATGGCGGGCTACTCGTTCCTTATCCTTTGTTATTTTTTCCAAGGCCCTCATCCGTGACAACACCAAATCTTCTGATTCATCTACCATGAGGTTGTAGTAATCATTTGCTGTAAGCTGATCTTGTAACTGAATTCTTCTCGAGCCGATGATGTTCTCCCACGACAGGACTGCTTCATGTCCATAAACCAATTTATATGGAGGGACTTGGATTGATCCATGGCAAGCCATCCGATAGGCCCAAAGTGATTCGGCTAATCGGTTGTGCCATTGCTTAGGACATTCAGCGATCTTTCTCTTTATCAGCTTGATTAGACTCTTGTTTGAGGCTTCTGCCTGTCCATTAGCGTGAGCATAATATGGCGAAGAGTTGAGTAACTTGATTCCCATGCCGTCGGCAAACTTAACAAACTCATCCGATATGAAGATAGATCCCTGATTTGTTGTTATTGTTTGAGGGACGCCGAATCGGTATACGATGTGCTCCTTAACAAACTCGATTGCGTCCTTTGAATCAACTTTCTTTAAAGGGATTACTTCCACCCACTTTGTGAAATAATCTGTTGCCACCAGTATGAATTTATGTCCCTTGCTCGAGGGTGGATTGATCTGGCCGATCATGTCGATTCCCCAGCCCCTGAACGGCCAAGGATTGATAATCGGGTTTATAGCCGATGCTGGTGCCATTTGTATAGCTCCAAATTTCTGACAATCTTGGCAGCCCTTGTAATACTTGAAACAATCCTCCAGCATCGTCGACCAAAAATACCCTGCTCTTCGAAGTAACCATTTCATCTTGTGAGCCGATTGATGCGTGCCGCATGTTCCTTCGTGCACCTCTCCGATAGCTACCTTGGCTTGATCGGCACTGAGGCATTTGAGTAGCACTCCATTAATCGTCCGATAGTATAAATCTTCATCAAGCAAGACATATCTTAAAGCCTTGTAGCGTAATTTCCTTGAAGCCAAGTGGGAAGGGTTTTGAAGATAGTTGTAGACCTCAAATCTCCAGTCGTCGCTGTGATGGTGGCAATCTCTATCTCGACATCTTTTGTCATCGGCCTATAGCCTGATGCCCCTTGAGCTAAATCATTGGCTTCTGCATTCTGCTCTTTGGCGATGTGTCTTAAAGTTACTAGCCGAAAGCTGTCCATCAATTCTCGGCATTGTTGATAATAGACCATCAGCGCATCATTTTTGCACTTGTATTCCCCTGACAACTGGCTGATGACCAACAGTGAGTCTCCCATTATTTCGATGGCGTCGACCTCAACTTCCTTGGGAATATGTAGTCCCTTAAGCACTGCCTTGTATTCGGCTTGATTGTTTGTGGCATGGGGGTTAATTGAGAAGGCAAATTCGAAGCTTGCCCCCTTGGTGATATGATGACCAAGTCGATACCGCATCCATTCGTGCAAACTGAGCCATCGAACATCAAAGTCCAAGGCATGATCTCCACCGAGCCGACTGAACCATCTTTGTGTTCTACGATGAAATCCGCTATGATTTGTCCTTTAACTGCCCTGGGTGCCTGATACCTTAAGTCAAATTCAGTTAAAGCAAAAATCCACTTCTCAACTCGTCCCTTGAGTACTGGAGCTGATAGCATATACTTGACTACATCGGCTTTGCATACCACTGTGCACCCGTTGGATAATAAATAATGCCTCAAATTTGTACATGAAAAATACAGACAAAGACATAGTTTCTCCACTGGTGAATATCTTGTCTCTGTGCCGAGAAGCCGTCGGCTGAGATAAAAGATGACTTTCTCTTTTGCTTCAATCTCTTAAATCAGAACCGAGCCGATGGACTTGTCGTCGACTGATACATACAGCTTGAATGGTACCCCTTTTCGTGGAGAAATCAAAACTGGAGGCGAGCTTAAGTAATCCTTTATATTATCTAATGCCCTTTGCTGCTCTGCCCCCCAAGTGAATTCTTGATCGGCCTTCAGCCGAAGCAATGGTGTGAACGGCTCCATTTTTCTGAAAGATTGGCTATGAATCACCTGATGAAGTTGATTTTGCCGATCAAAGATTGTAATTGCTTCTTGTCCTTTGGAGGTTGTATTATTTTGATGGCGTTAATGCTCCTTGGTGTGACCTCAATCCCTCTTTCGTGAACAAGAAACCCTAAAAATTGCTCGGCCGACACACCGAACGCACATTTTAGTGGATTCATCTTTAGGCCATATTTCCTTGTCCACTCCAAAACCTGTCTAAGATCGGCTATATGGTTTTCCATTTCCCTGGACTTGACAATGACATCATCAATGTAAATCTCGACCAAAGAGCCGATCATGTCATGGAAAATATAATTCATGGCCCTCTGATAAGTTGCTCCAGCATTCTTTAAGCCAAACGTCATGACAACCCATTCATACAAGCCGATTGCCCCTGGGCACCTGAAAGCAGTCTTGTGGATATCCTCTTCGGCCATAATAATCTAATTATAACCCGCATTACCATCCATAAAACTTATGATCTTGTGTCCAAAAGCAGCATCCACGAGCAAATCGGCCATGAGCATTGGATATTCATCCTTAGGGGTAGCTTTATTGAGGTCTCTGAAATCAATACACACCCTAAGTTTACCGTTCTTCATTACTAGAACAATATTTGAAACCCACTCTGCATATCGGCAAGGCCGAATGAACCTAGTATTATATAGCCGAGTGATTTCGGCTTTAATCGCATCATACATATCGGCCTTAAACCTCCTAGGAGATTGTTTGTATGGCCGATACCCTGGCCTGATAGGCAGCCGATGCACAACAATAGACGGGCTAAGACCAGGCATCTCAAAATACTCCCAAGCAAAACAATATTTATATTCCTCTAACAATTCAATAAACTGGGATCTACAACAAGAAAATAAATTTTTACTAATATATGTCGGCCTAAGCCTATCTCGAGGACCTATGTCGATTTCTTCGAGCTCGTCGGCCGACATGAAACCTTGCCCAAGCTTGCCATCATCGTCGTCCGCGGTGTCCTTGCCGTAGACGTTCGAGCCCTCCACGACGCCTCAAAGTAATAATTGGGGCTCTTCATCTCCAATAGGCTGTATGGCAGAATCGGACACCTTTAAAAAATAGGCTTGCCATACTTTGCTGGACAGACAATCAATACCGTCGATTTCCCAAAGTGGCAAATCGGCGTTAGCAACGCTCAGTGACCTGTCGGCTAGCACGATTTCAATCTTGTCGCCTTGCCATTGGATCAGACTTTGATGCATTGTGGAGGGGACACAACAGTTTGCATGAATCTAGTCCCTCCCAAGTAGCAGGCTGTAAGATCCCTTCCCGTCGATGACAAAGAATGTTGTCGGCATGGTTTTGCTGCCGGCGGTCAGCTCAACGTTAAGTACACCCTTAGCGTCCGATGGATTGCCGCCGAAGTCTTTGAGCACCATGTTCGTCTTGATTAGATCTTCGGCTCCATTGCCCAGCTTACGAAAAGTGGCATAGGGCATGAGATTGAATGCTGCCCCTCCATCGACTAGCATCTTTGACATCAGCTTCCCATTAACAAATCCTTTCATGTACAGTGGTTTGAGGTGCCGATTGTCATTCCCCTCTGGTTTTTCAAAAACGGCTTGTTCTGTGGAGAGTGCTAGTTTCGCCAAGGCGTCTTCTACGCTATCTGCATCGGCCTCTGTGGCACTGAATTCGGGTAGCAATATGAAAACCATATTGACCGGTGCAGAAGCTTTTCCTTTTCCTTTAGCCACCTTTCTGGCTTGGTCGGCTGGGCTTTCATCGGACGACCTCTCATCGGCAGTCGGCGCCTGTCTCTTGACGTGCCATTGTTTCACGCCTTGCTGACGCTGTTGTTGCCGAATCATCCGTCGTACTTCTTATTCCCACCCCTCGCTCTTGAGCCGTTGAAGGTTTCTCTTTTGTGTTTTAGTGAAAAGGTTCGAAGGGCACCAGTGGGGGTTAGCCGATTGCTCGTCATCGGCTGCTTCTTCGCCATATTCTTCATCATTATCTTCTTCATCTTCCAAAAAGTCCTGGTGAATCGGCCCGAGCCGATCGTGCACTGACTGTCACTGTTGGTTTAGCTGCACGGCCCTAGGGACGAATTGAGTAGGGCTGCACATTGGTGGGTCCCTGTACTCGTCCTCACGATATTCACTACAGGCCGGGCAGTTGTCTATCATCGGCAGCTTCATCCCCGATTCCCAACAGAATCGGAAAAACTCGCATCGCCAGTGCGGATCGCAGTCGCTGTGATGCCTAATGTAATGGAAGCCTGTAACCTCGGGCTCCCTCACATAAGGCCTGTTGCGCCGGGCTTCTTCTTCCTGCCAAAACTGCTGCTGGAAGCGGCGTCGGCTATCCATGCAGATCGGTCGTCGGTCAACCGATCGGTCAGCGGGACGAACCATGTTGATTGGTGCAGCTTGGTCTCCAGTCGGCCTTTTCTCTGCCTTGACCTCCTTGAGAGTTTCAGCTAAGCTGTACGCCATTCTGCTCTGTCGATCAGCTCGCCTTGGGCCGGCTTGAACCATGTTGACCGGGAAGGGGTTTCCATCCACTTTCATCGGCCGAGGTGAATCGGCAAAGTTGAGCTTCCCGGCCTCGATTCCCGACTAGATTTGCTGCCTGAAAACTTTACAATCGTTAGTGCTATGGGAGGTGGAGTTGTGCCATTTACAGTACTTCTTCTTCTTAAGTTCTTTAGCTGATGGGATCGTATGGTTGGCCAGAAGTTGAATTTGTTTATCCTTCAGCAACAAATCAAAGATCATATCGGCCTTGGTGATATCGAAGTCATACTTCTCTTCCTTAGCCGTTTTCAGCAGTCATTGGTAGATGATGGCCTTTTTTTGGTCCATTCGGCTGCAGCAACTTCTGCGTCATCGTCACTTGTTTCTGAATCAGATTCGACGATGACGTGGGCAACCTTCTTGACGGTCTTCCTTGACTCCTGAAATCGTTGCTCGTGGGGCGTCACCCTCTGCGCCAGGTGGGCTAGGCTGTCGAAGTATTGAGCCAAAAACCTTTCACGGATCGGCGGCAGCAGCCCATGGAAAGCCAAATCGACTAACTAGGAATCGGACAGCACCAGGCTGTAACAACGGTTCCTCATCTCTCTTAACCTCTGGATGAAGTCTTGAACTGATTCTTCATGCTTCTGCCTAATGCTTGTCAGGTCCGACAATTTTATCTCGTGATTGCCGGTGTAGAAATAGCTGTGAAATTGTCTCTCGAGATCGGCCCAGCTCTGGATGGAGTTGTAAGGCAGTGAAGAAAACCATGTAAAGGCTGATCCCGATAGCGAAAGTGGAAACAAGCGAACCCTTAGGGCGTCCGTAGCCGATGCCTCCTCGCATTGTGCCAGGAATTGGCTGACGTGTTCATACGTAGAAGTATTGTCTTGCCCTGAGAACTTGGCGAAATCCGGTAATTTGTATCAGTTGGGCAGTGGCACCCTCTCGAAATGTTCTGGATATGGATACCGATACATGTTGCCAGAATCTTTTGGTTTGAGGCCGAATTGATCGCGCATGACGTCAGCAATCAAATCAGCCTATTGTCTTGAACCTGTTGTATCGGCTCGTACTGATCATGCTACATGGGTGCTTGCCGATACTGAGGTGGCGTCTAAGGCCAATAATGCCGGTCTTGATGGCCTCCCTGGTACTGATACTGAAGTGGGTTGCCAGCGGGAGGCACCCGATTCGCCGGGGGTGTTGGCGGATCTGGGAAGAGCTGTCGACCACCGTATTGTACTGTGCTGTGCCCCTTGAATGAGATTGGCAACCGGCTCTTGCTGCCGATTGAAGTTGAACATACCAGCTAGCTGCTCCTGGGAAGGAGGTTGTTGTCGGTTTAGAACAATGGGCGATGGTCTTGAAGCCGATGCGGCTGCAGTCGGCTGATTGAGGACTCCTCCTGGTGGCCCTGGCTGTATCGGAGGTGGGAAATCGGCCGGTTCTGGGTTACCAAGACCCTGTAATTGGGGAATTGGCCGTCTGTGAAGTAGGTTGGCCCCTGCTGCAGCTGATCGGCAATCTTGGAATCGACCACAGTGGCAATCATGTTATTCAGAGTGTTGACCAAGATGCCACTTTGATTGACGAGTGCATGATGCACAGCCGAATCGATCTGGTCTAGCAAAGTGTGCAGTTCCAAATTGTCTTGTTCTTGCTTCGGCTCCTCCATCTTGTGTTTTCCTTTTGTATCGTCTGAGGAGGACGCCTTGAAGTCGTCTATGCTAAATTTATACTTCTGGTGGATGGCCCCAGACCTGGTCTGGGCAAAAGATTGTATATAGTTGGCTTGCAGTTCCTCCACCATCTTCTTGTAGTCGGCGAATTGCTTAGCCGACAATTGTTCCATCTTAATAGGAATCTTGTTTTCCTCGCTGATTTCGGGGCTCTTGATGTTAACCATCACGTCGGCTTTGTCGAAGCGTTCTAACCGAGTCGATGGTCCCACCAGGCGTGCCAAGAAGCGTGTTGATGAGAAATCTTTCCCACGCGCTGGCATGGGAGATCTGTTTAGCTCTAGTGCAGGTCCGTCCTTGGCTACCTGTGATGAACTAGGCATGCCAATTGGTTTGATCTGCTAACCAATAAGAAATAATAAACAGATACATGCGTTAAGGTTAAAGTTAGATTCTACCGGATCGGCTTAGGGAATCAATTTACATATATTGGCTATCCCGAAGCACATTTAAACTAAGTGATTGGGATAGATCGGCTATGCCGAGGCAGTATAAATCACTTAATCTAAATATACGTTAGGGTAACAAATATATGTATTTATAACCTAGCCGATGCTACGGATCTAATGTGTATCGGCTATTACTCCGATGTATCTTATGAAAAGATATCAATCTAACCTAAATGCGTTAAACCTAGATCAATCGGCTATCGGCTGATGCCAATAGACTGATACTGGCTTAAGACATTTAACCAGATTGAGATCTTAATATAAGAGGCAGCTTTAATATATCTAATAATAAAAAGACAATTAAAACAGGTAAGGCTGGCTGAAACTCCGGCACTGTCTCTAATGATAAACATCCAGCCAAATAGATCTTAATCATTCCAGAAGCGACTTAATAGGTCATGATGATGCAACATTAAGTACAAAAAGAAGTATTAGATCTATATAAACCAATGTAAACCCTTCGAGACGGAGGATATAGCATATAAACTAGTTTAACATCTAGATCTAGCTCTATCGGCTATTGTCTCCCGAGAGAAACCAGCCGACGATAAGATAGATCCAGATATTAATCTAGTTTATATACCGTATATGATAAATTGCGCAGCTTATAACATTAAACCTAGAGTGTCATGACGATATAAGCACTAGATTTGATGATACAAACTAGTAACGACAAGCATTTACCTTATTCGGGGGTCGAGATCGATGCAGCCCGAAGCGGGATCAAGAACTCGTCTAAAGAAAAAGGTTTGGCGATGCGCCGATATTGTATTGATGTGTGTTGTTATTTACAAAGAGCCCTCGGGTCTTATTTATACCCAAGCATAACACTATCCGTGTAAGACACGGTTTCTATCTAATCTACTATTTAAAATACGACATTATCTCGAGATACAATCCCATGTCGCATTACAAAAGGAATATCTAAATAAAACCCTATTTTGCAGATACAATTGTCGTTACAGGACTCTATCCATAGAGGCAATATCTTAACGAACTATTTGGGAACCGAATCTTCCTTTTATCTTCAAGCATCTTTATCGGAAACGGTTCCATCTCCTTCTCTGAATCGAAATCAGCTATCGACTATCCCTGTCTGATTCGGCCTTAGCCGACTGGTTTCCCAGCCATTTTGATCGTGGCCGATGCAGCCTCTGTCTCTCCGCAGATCATTTTCCAATCCGATTCCACTTCAGTTTTAGCCTTGAACTAAGGGATTTGGTTACCAAATTTGGTTGTTAACACCTTTACATCTAGATCTCATCATGCTAAATATGTTAAGCTTCTTATCAATCTATTAAGTAACTTTAACACTTGATTGCTGCTTGTTTAATGTATTTAGTTTATTATGATATCTGAATATACAGTTGTATCGGAGTACTAGCCAATACATGTTAGATTAGTCTCTTCGGCTATGCTGTAAACAAGTGTAATCATTGCCTTATAGTATTTTTAGATCTATGTGACTTATACTGTCTCGGTACACTACCGATCTATCCCAGTCACTTGGTTTATATATGCTTCAAGATTTGGATTGCATTCTGTTGACATCTGCAGCTGATCAGACATGTTGCATCGGCACAATGCCAAATGATACGTCATCGGCCACCAACCGATCGGCTATCGATCTGACGTTGTTTTCTCTTTTTAGTTTCTTGTTGGTTGTAGGACCAAACCAACTGGCACGTCCTACGAACCTAAATACAAGATTTGGACCTGCAATAGAGTGAAGCAAATCTCTCAAGCTAGTGCATTGGCACGCCTGATGGGACCACGATTACAAGATAAGCACCATGGTGGACATCAGGACTTCCTAGGTCGATCAAGAAAACATCATCCTGGTCACCGTGGACAAGTTGTCGCCAGAACACAAGGCCAAGCTTGAGGAAATAATGAACAAATTGCAAAATTAGTATCTGCACTCTTTTGTCCAAACTCGGTTGGGCACTATTGTCCAAAGATACAAGGTGAAATTGCCCGGTGATGACGAACCTGAATCTAGCAAGCGCGGGAAGCAGCAGGAAGACAAGCAGGAGGAGGGCCCAGAACTAAATAGTTTACAAGACATGATTGATTATGCCGTGCAGCATTCCTTGATCAACCAATCAGGGGTATTGGTCAATGTCCTCAACAACATCATCGGTTACGTGGTCGACACCAAGATTGCTGAGCATCAAGCCGAGAGGCCCAGTTTTCCTTCCCGAGGGCAAATTTCCACCATACGGGACTCGCGACGGACGGACTACAACCTGCTACAGGCATACCCCCACCTCAGTTGATGGCATTGGCATCGGCTCTGTTGAACCCGGTCATCCTACCGTCGGCACAAAAACAACTAGAATTCAGTCCCGTACTGATATTCAGGCAACAATCTCAACTTGGTATCCCTCAAGTGCCTCAGGACCAGGTTGTAGCCATGTTCAACACGAATCGGCCACCTCCACAGTTGATTCCAAAAGTGCCGATAGCGTCGTACACACCAGACCCCCAGCAACACTGTCACGCCCGGAAATTTATCACAAATTTCCTGACTATTTTATGTATTAAATCCCTGTCCAGGAATCAACCAGGGTACATAAAATGACAAATTAATACACAGGTCCAAACGTAAAAACAAAGCATAAAATAAAAATACTTACTAAAGAGGCACTTAGTCCTCACACCCAAAAGCTATGCGGAAAAGAAAGACGACACTAGCGGGGCTTCAGCTCCACTCCACGAGCAAACTCAACGGGTCGAGCCTTGGTCTTCTAACTCCATCTTCAACTCGAAGCACTACACTTCGAAAGGGGAAAAATCGTAAGGCGAGTACAACCACCGTACTCAACAAGCCACACCGAGCAATGCAGACGTGCAAGGGGAGACAAGAGTGGCTTGGGCTATTTTGCATAAATGCGGTTTACAAATATTTATTTATTTAAAAATAGTAAAACAGTTGAGTAATTAAGGCAATATTAATCTTCCACTAAACAACGTTATCCCCACGTTGAACAGGCCCAACCATTCCACCTGAACTAAACCGGTTCCATTAAATCAAATTATTCGGTAGTGGGACTAATCATAGTGAATCGGTCAATCGCCCATAACCTCGGGCACGGCTATTCGAATAGTTTTACTCGATCGAGGTAAAAACTATTCGAATAGCCGTGCACTGACTGGCGATCGACATTCACCTTGATTAGTCTCACTTATTTATTTGAATAAAATGTTGAAGTATGACTAGTGCGGGTGGATGGATGGGCTGTTGCCACGTGGTTTGAACGTTGGACAGTGTTTATTTATCTTGCTTAAATATTACTCTGTTTTACTTGTCTTCAAATGTTGTTATTATATTCGCAAATGCTGTTTATGCAAATTGAGCCTCTTAACCTTTTCCTTGTTATTTATCTTGCATCATGTCCTCTTTTCCGGTGTGACTTGTTGAGTACGGTGGTTGTACTCGGCCTTGCTTCTTTTCCCCCTTCGGTGCCGAGGTTGAGATCGAGGTCTCCGAGGAGGTGTAGGCTTGTTCTCGTCAAGGGTTAGCCGTGGTGTTGGCGTTCCGCTTCGCTCGTGTCAAGTTTAGCTTAAGTCGGTTTTTTTCTTTCCGCTGCATTTGTGTAACTCTTTTATATTGTTTCTAAGACGAGGATTACGTATTATCAATAACGTCGATTTGTGTACCTCGGCGATGCCGGACGAGGGTGTAATGCACAAATTAGGCGCGAAATTCGGGTGTGAATTTCAGGCGTGACAAGTTGGTATCGAGCCTTCCTGTGCGTAGGACAAGCCAGCTGGAAACCTTAAGAGCCCTCTAATCCTTTTCATTTGCATATGTTTTAAAAAAGGGGTGTTTTGAAAAGTGGAGTCGAGTCTAGGGTTTAGGAATTGCGAAAATGGGATGTTGGTCGTGGGTTTTTGAGCATGTTTTGATTTTCCCACTCCTTTGTTTCTATAGATGGCGGGTTCCCCGCGACGCATTGCGGAAAAGGGATGACGGGCTTTGTTGCGGCGGCGCGTATGGCCCTTGCGGTCGGATATCTGGCACGGAGTACACACGGTTGCGCCCTCGGTGGCGAGTTGTCCTACCGTGTTCGGTTGGAGGTTCACGGGTTCGTGGGAACGTGTCTTCCCAATGGAGGTCACAGCTTCCAGAGGCACGTCAGATCACGCTTGTCAAGAAGCCGCTTACCTGATGTTGGCCAGGATGAGGGAGCTGCATGATGCTGACCTTCGCACCTCCTCCTACCGCTACCATCCCCGTCGAGGTAGTTCCTCCGAGGTCAGTGCATTCAAGTCTACAGCAGAGGAGAATGACTCTACCTTCGGCCACATGTGCACCATGCTCAAAGGACTGGATAAGATGCACTCTGACCTACACAAGGCAACCCAAGAGCTGAACGACAAGAAGATGCTAAGGATCGTGCGACTGCAGGACGAAGTGGTTCGTCTGAAGAAGGAGGTAGCTGAGTTGAAGGGACTCCCGGCACCAGTTGGTGTCAGGCTCCGCACTACGCCTCGGAAGACCACCACCGCGCCTGTCCGTATCCAGCTGGCACCTCGGATTCCACCGCCTCCTCCAGCTCCACCCGCTCCAGTTCCAGCGCCGGTTCCAATTCCTCCCGCTACAGGTTCTGCTCTTACCTTTGCTCCGGCTTTGGTGAATCAAGGCGGAGGTGGCAGTAACGGTTGGATCTCCATCTCCAGTAACTCAAGCTCAGAGAATTCAGCTGAAGACATGGACTCTGAAGAGACTCGAGATTCCTCGGAGGGAAGAGGCAGGATCGGTTGGGTTACGGCAACCGATTCAGAAGAGTCCAAGTCTGAGGTGACGCCAGAGGACTCTAGGAGCCGTTCGGAAGAATGGGGATCTTCTGAAGGAAGCAGTTTTGACTCCTCGCCTCGTGGATCATTCTAGTTGCGCTCCTTAGTTTTATCGTTTAACTTAGTTTGTCTTCTTGGTAGTTGCTGTGTGTTAGGCTGCTGTGTGTGGGATAGCTGGCAGTCGATATCAAGTGTGATATGACTGACCAATTAAGGATGTTTGGTGCTTTTCCTTGTTTTTAGTCAAGATCAGAACAATGCATTTGAATTCCAATAATAAAGATTAGTTCTAAGTCTGCTGCTTTTCTTCTTTTCTCTCTCTTCGGTCGGTCGTCTCCTTCGGATGGTGAACACCGGGACCGGGGCGAACAACAACAATGGGCGATCAGTGCCAACAACAACGAGGCTCATGACGCCAATGGCAATGCTCCTCCACCGCCACCCGAGAACCCCACCATTGCTCAAGTGCTTGCTTCACAGACGAGATGATGGCTGCAATGATGCGGCGGATGCAACAACAACACCATCGGATGCAACGGCGAGATGCAAACAAATGTAGCAAGAGCAGCAGAACAATCGTTGCCGCCCCACCACCCCAGTCAAGTTGCCGAGTTCCTTCGTGTCCGACCGCCGACCTTCTCCGGTACCACTAATCCCATGGAGGCTAATGAGTGGCTTCATGCCATAGAGAAGAAATTAGATCTGCTGCAGTGCACGGACCAGGAGAAAGTCTCGTTTGCCACTCATCGATTCGGTCCCTTCGACTTGGTGGGACAACTATTTGATTACTCGCCCAGCAGGAGCAGCAGTTACCTGGGAAGAGTTTCGTCGCAGTTTCAGGACCGCACACATTCCTGCGGGAATAGTTGCACGAGAAAAAGCGTGAGTTCCGTTCTCTTGAGTAGGGTAACGGATCGATTCGAGTATCCGCACGAGTTCAATCGTCTTGCCCGTTATGCCCCGAGAAGATGTGCGCACCGATGCGAAAGGCGGGGAAAAGTTTTTGGTGGTTTGGATGATGAACTCATGGACAAGCTTATCTCCGGAGAGTATGCTAACTTTGAGAAGCTGGTTGACAAGGCCATTCGACAGGAAGATCAGCGCAACAAGATGATCAAGAAGAGAAAAGTATTCCAGTCCCGACCTCCTCAACGGGGAAATCGCGGAGGTCGCGTTTCATGCCTGGGAGTCGAGTGGACCTACCACCATGATTGTTCGTCGGCATCGACCTTACCACCGGGGAATTTCCAAGCGGCGTAGTGGCGGTGGTCAACAACAGCGTACTCCAGCCCCGCGCCCTCCAACGGCGCCATCCCGGCAACGATCACGGCCACCACCTCCAAGGAAGGACCACGGGGGCAAGCCGAGTGCTGCTTCAAGCGTGGTGATCCGGGCATTTTGCGGACAAGTGTCCAAAGCCAAGACGCGCGGGCCAAGGTTCATCCAGGCCCGGGTCAACCATGAGTCCGCCAAGGAAGCACAGACCGCTCCTGAAGTTATAGTGGGTATGTTTCCTGTAAACTTTACTCCTTCCACAGTATTATTTGATTCGGGGGCTACACATTCATTTATCTCAAAGCAGTTTGTGGGGCACATGGGTTGTCAGTAGTGGGACTTAAGATACCTATGCGGGTTCAAACCCCTGGAAACCACTTGGAGACCACTCAGTATTGTCCCTCAGTGACCATAGAAATCCAAGGATCTATGTTTCTAGCCAACCTCATCCTCCTTCAGTCCAAAGGCATAGATGTCATTCTTGGGATGGATTGGTTGTCCAGACACAAGGGAGTAATTGACTGCGCTAGTCGCACCATTACTTTGATCAATACGAAAGGAGAAAGAATTGTTTTTCGCTCTCCCATGCAAGTCAAGCCCGTAGCAAGTTTGAATCATGTTTCCACCGGGGAATCGTCCGAAATGGCGGTAAAGACCCCTGTGAAGTTAGAGGATATCCCTATCGTCAGAGAATACCCTGAAGTTTTCCCCGAAGACTTAACTCAGATGCCGCCAGAAAGGGAAATTGAATTCCGGATTGATCTAGTACCTAGGACCGCCCCAATACACAAGAGACCGTATAGGATGGGAGCCAACGAGTTGGCCGAAGTAAAGAAGCAAGTGGATGAACAATTGCAAAAAGGGTATATTCGCCCGAGCACGTCGCCTTGGGGTGCTCCGGTGATTTTCGTGGAAAAGAAAGACAAGACCAAGAGAATGTGTGTCGATTATCGCACACTCAATGAGGTTACTATCAAGAACAAGTATCCCCTACCACGGATTGATGATTTATTCGATCAACTCAAAGGGCCCAAGGTGTTTTCCAAGATAGACCTGCGATCAGGCTATCACCAGTTGAGAATTCGGGAAGAGGACATTCCCAAGACCGCTTTCACCACCAGATACGGCTTGTATGAGTGTACGGTCATGTCATTTGGGTTAACCAACGCACCGGATTTCTTTATGAATCTGATGAACAAGGTGTTTATGGAGTTCTTGGATAAATTTGTGGTGGTGTTCATTGACGACATTTTGGTCTACTCTAAAACGGAGGAAGAACATGAGCAACATCTTGGGACAGTACTCGAGAAGTTGAGAGATCATCAACTCTACGCCAAGTTTAGCAAGTGTGCTTTCTGGTTAAAGGAGGTACAGTTCCTCGGCCACATTGTGAATGCCCAAGGAGTAGCCGTGGATCCAGCAAATGTGGAATCAGTTACCAAGTGGGCCCCGCCTAAAACGGTTACGCAGATCCGAAGTTTCCTTGGACTTGCAGGTTACTACCGCCGTTTCATTGAGAACTTCTCCAAAATCGCCAAGCCGATGACTCAACTGTTGAAGAAAGATGAGAAATTTAAGTGGTCGGCAGAATGCAACAAGAGTTTTGAAGAGCTCAAGAGGAAGTTGGTGTCTGCACCAGTGTTGATGCTGCCAGATCCAGCAAAGGACTTCCAAGTTTATTGCGATGCATCTCGCCAAGGGTTGGGATGTGTGTTGATGCAAGAAGGCAAAGTGGTCGCATATGCATCTCGTCAATTGTGCCCACACGAAAACAACTACCCCACTCATGATCTGGAGTTATCCGCAAAGTGGTTCATGCAAAGATCCGCGACACTACCTAATTGGTAACCGTTGTGAAGTGTATACGGATCATAAAAGTCTCAAGTATATTTTCACCCAACCGGATTTAAACCTCCGTCAGCGAAGATGGTTGGAACTGATCAAAGATTATGATTTAGGGATACATTATCATCCCGGCAAAGCTAATGTGGTTGTGGATGCACTAAGCCGAAAGAGTTACTTGCAGCACCCTCCGCCGCCGTCGCCGGTGCCGCGGAGATCGGCCGGCCGCCGCGCGCCCATGGCCGGCGAGCGAGCTCGAGCCGCCGCCGCCCAAAACCCTAACCCTAGCGCCGCTCTCCCAGGGCCGTCCGATCGGTCGGATCGGGAGAATCCGCACCGTCCGATCCCGTCCAATCCGTCGCCGTTCGATCCGGTCGCCGCACGCCGGATGGCTGCCGCGTGCCCGCTCTCGGCCGCCGCCCGAACCCTAACCCTACCCGCGATCCGCACCGTCCAATCCTTCGGATCGGGCGGATCTGGACCGGTCGATTCCATCCACTCCGTCGCCGTCCGATCGCCGCAGCTCCTCACCGATGCACGCCACGTGTCCCCGCTCTCTCCGCCGCCGCCGTGGACTCGGTCCACCGTGGACCGCGCCCGCGCCGCTTGCGTCAGCCGCATGCGCCAGCTGACGTCAGCCCTACCGCTTGCGCCATGCTTGCGTCACCCGGGGGCTTAATTGCGCAATTAATATTTTAATCTTTTCTGTTTAGTTTAAAAATCGCAATTAAACTTCTAAAATCCATATCTTTTGAATCCGAGCTCCGTTTTAGCCCATTCAAATTTCATTAAATCCAGAAAAATATCAAGAATCTATTAAAAATACTTTTCAGTACTGTTTCAGTAGACTTTTTAGGGTGTTTGTTGAGTGCTTTTTTTGTCGTGTAGATCCCGAGTTTTCCGGCGAGCCCGTTCTCTTCGAAGTAGTCGCCGAGGTTCCTCAGTCTCCAGAGCAAGTCAAGTCATACCTTACATTGACAATATTGTACCTATTTTATGTAAATACCTCTTTTCTTTCAAATACTGCATATGTTTTAGAATGTCATTTCATGGGATGATTATACCTATTGTACTCAACCATAGGATTGTTTACCTTATACCATTGATAACTTGGGGTTCAATGTGATTAGATGATAGCTTAAGGTTTGCTTAGTTATGCTTAGCGCAACTAGCTCACTTAAGGGAATCACACTAATCAAGTATGTTACTAGAAGTTAACTCTCAGATGATGTTAAGTTGTGACCCTATTTCTAATAATATTGAATTATGAAAAGGGTGGGTCGTGAGCACATGGTTGGACTTTGGTTAGCGTGCTCATGACAATTAAGGACCGGTTCTCGGGAAACCACGGAAGAAATGTCGTGCATACCACAAGCCGGTATGGGTAATGGTGGTCCGTAGCGTAGCCGTCTCTAGTCAACGTATCCCGAGAGGGTGGGCGTGATGGAGTTGGGTCGGCCCCGGTTTTAAGGGTTGATTAGCTTCCGGATTCACCGCGGCACTAGAGGGGGCTGCCCATTGCCCGATGGGAATGGGGGCGAAACCTTGGTGTGGTACGATTGGTTAGAGGGGGTTATGTGAAGGGTCCGTCACGGTTCCTTTCCGGGTACCATGGTGGTGCACGGCGCACGGTAACGTGTTGTGGGATTGTGTCTTGTGGGTACAGTTGTACACCTCGATCGAGTAAAAACTATTCGAATAGTCGTGCCCACGGTTACGGGCGATCGACCGGATTCACCTTGATTAGTCTCACTTATTTATTTGAATAAAATGTTGAAGTATGACTAGTGCGGGTGGATGGATGGGCCTGTTGCCACGTGGTTTGAACGTTGGACGAGTGTTTATTTAATACTTGCTTAAATATTACTACTTTTTTCTTGTCTTCAAATGTTGTTATTATATTCGCAAATGTTGTTTATGCAAATTGAGCCTCTTAACCTTTTCCTTGTTATTTATCTTGCATCATGTCCTCTTTTCCGGTGTGACTTGTTGAGTACGGTGGTTGTACTCGGCCTTGCTTTTTTCCCCTTCGGTGCGGAGGTTGAGATCGAGGTCTCGAGGAGGTGTAGGCTTGTTCTCGTCAAGGGTTAGGCGTGGTGTTGGCGCTTCGCTCGTGTCAAGTTTAGCTTAAGTCGGTTTTTTTCCTTTCCCGCATTTGTGTAACTCTTTTATATTGTTTCTAAGACGAGGATTCTGTATTATCAATAACGTCGATTTGTGTACTTCGGTGATGCCGGACGAGGTGTAATGCACAAATTAGCTGCAGAAATTCGGGTGTGAATTTCTGGGCGTGACAAACACCCTATCGGACCTCAGCCCATTCATGATCAGTAGCCTCATGCAGTGCATCAATCTCCTCAACATCACATGGGGGGCAATTTCAATCATTTGTATCAGCCTCATTCACCCCAGATGCAGTATCGGCCAGGACCACTGCCTCAACCTCAATATCCTCAAGTCGATCAGTTCGAGCCGATACAGTAGCAGGTACAACAGAAACCTTCGGTAGACATGATTGCCAACGTTATATGGGAACAGTTTTGCCTTAAGCCCAAGGACACGGGCAACATGTATAGGTTTCTTTATCCTGAGTATTTTGAGAGGATTTCATTGCCAAACTGATACAAAGTGCCAGACTTCTCCAAATCCTCAGGGCAGGACAGTGTCTCCACGTATGAACATGTCAGCCGATCTTTGGCTCAATGCGGTGAGGCATCAGCTACTGACGCCTTGAGGGTTAGACTTTTCCCTCTCTCCCTCTCCGGATCGGCTTTCACCTGGTTTTCTTCACTTCCATATAATTCTGTGCAAAGCTGGGCCGATTTAGAGAAACAATTTCACCGGTACTTCTATACTGGTGTCCACAAAATGAAATTGGCTGACTTAACAGCTATCAGGCAGAAGCATGAAGAATCGGTCCAAGACTACATTCAAAGGTTTAGAGACATGAGGAACATGTGCTATAGCCTGGTGCTATCAGATTCACAATTAGCCGATCTTGCCTTCCAGGGTTTGTTAACGCCTATCAGGAAAAGATTTTTGGCTCAAGATTTTGAGAGCCTAGCACACTTGGCCCAGAAAGTTACTGCCCATGAACAGCGATTCCAAGAGGCCAAGAAAGCTTTTAAGAAGGTTGGCCACATTGCTTATGCTTTTGACTCTGATTCTGATGACAGCGAAACCGAGATAGCAGCAGCCGATTGGATCAGAAACAAGAAGGTGATCACTTGTCAGTGGGTAAAAAATTCGGCTAAAGAGGAAAAATACGATTTTGACATCACGAAAGCCGATAAAATCTTTGATCTGCTACTTCGGGAGAAACAGATTCAACTTCCAACCGACCATGTCATCCCATTGGTCGAAGAGCTGAAGAAGAGAAAGTACTGCAAGTGGCACAACACTGGGTCTCATGGCACAAACGACTGCAAAGTATTCCGACAACAGATTCAATCAGATATAGAGGCGGGAAAAAAATTAAATTCGAAGACCTGAAGAAGCCAATGAAAGTTGATAGAAATCCTTTTCCTGTTAACGTGGTCCATGCCGGTCACAGGCCAGCCGACAGTGAGCCCCGGGAGACGGATAGCTTAATCAAATTCATGAAGAACTTCTTAGAAAGGGAATCACCGTCTTTTGCCAAAGTCATCAAAAAACGTCGGCAGGAGGAGAACAGGCAGGCAGAGAAGTATTACGAGGCAGGCAACAGCTTTGATCCCCATTGGAGTTGTGAGTTTTTTAGGTTTTGTTGGAACCAGGGATGAGGTTGCCATCATTACAAGATTGTCCAGCGTGCAGCGGTTACAACAGACAACACGCTGCTTGGCACGCTGCAAGTTCAAGCCGATCTACGCCTGGAGAAAATCGGCTGAAGCAAAAGAAACTTCCTGTCCACCAAAAGTTGGGTCCGATTCATCAAGACTTTTTCCAAGACGATGATAATGATGATGAGGAGGAAACTGCTAACCCACAATGGTGCCCCTCCGATACTTTCTCAAAGACCCAGAAAAGGAGGGCGCAACGGATGAAGGGCGAGGGTCGGCTGCAAGAGGTTCATGCCAAAATTGATCATCGGCTAAGAAAGAAGAATAAGCAAGAGCGTCCAAGGAAAGAGTGGCGTGTGAAGAGCGAAGTGGTTCCAACCGATGAAGTGCAAGTCAACAAGGCAAAAAGATTGGTCAAATGGAAAGCTGTGGCATCTGCATCGGTTAACATGGTTTTTGTGTTGCCAGCCGAGTTTGAAGTAACTCAAGCCAACACAGATATGGTTGAGGAGTCCCTGGCCAAGCTTGTTTTGTCCCCAGAGCCGGCAGTTTTTGAGAAATCAGAGGGGACAAGGCATCAGCATCTCAAGCCACTTTATGTTAAATGATTTGTCAATGGCAAGCCGATGTCCAAAATGTTGGTTGATGGGGGAGCTGCTGCAAATTTGATGACCTGCGACACTTTCAGGAAGTTAGGCAAAAATTCGGACGACCTCATCAAAACCAACATGGTGTTGAAGGACTTTGGAGGGAACCCATCCGAAACCAAAGGAGTTCTAAATGTGGAGCTGACAATCGACGACAAGACTGTGCCTACAACTTTCTTTGTCATCGATGGGAAAGGATCATACAGCCTGTTGCTAGGAAGGGATTGGATCCATGCTAATTGTTGCATCCCTTCTACCATGCACCTTCTACATTGCACCGGTGCTTAATCCAATGGCAAGACTACCGGGTTGAGATCGTGCCAGTCGACAGGTCAGTAAATATTGCCAATGCTGATTTAACCCTTTGGGAGATGGATGGTATCGATTGCTTGTCCAGCAAGATTTGGCAAGTTGATTATCTGAAGGTGTCTGATTCTAACATACAACCAGTTGGAGATGAAGAGCCCCAATTGTTGCTTTGAGGGCGTCATGGAGGGATCAAGCTCCTACACCGAGGACACCGTTGATGATCTCGATGGCAAGCTAGGACAATGCTTCATGTCGGTCGACGATTTAGAAGAGGTTGATATAGGTCCAGGAGATAGGCCTAGGCTGACATATATTAGACAAATTTGTCTTCTTATTTTAGAACCAAGCTTGTTGATTTGTTAAAGGAGTATAAATATTGTGTTGCTTGGGAGTATTTTGAGACGCCAGGTCTTAGCCGATCGATTGTGGAACATCGGTTCCCTATTAATCCAGGTTATCGGTAGTACAAACAACCTCCGAGGAGATTTAAAGCCGATATGTATAAAGCAATTAAGGCCGGAATCACGCAATTGTATGAAGTTGGTTTTATTCGGTCGAGCCGATACGCTAAGTGGGTTTCAAATATAGTTCCAGTTGTCGAGAAAAGCGACAAGCTTAGGGTGTGTATCGACTTTTGAGACCTAAAAAAAGCTACCCCTAAGGACGAGTACCCCATGCCGATTGCCGATTTATTAGTAGATGCTGCTTTTCAGGGCATAAGATTATAAGTTTTATGGATGGCAATGCTGAATATAATCAAATATTTATGGCCGAGGAAGATATTCATAAGACTGCTTTTAGGTGTCCTAGTGCAATCGGCTTATATGAGTGGGTTGTCATGACATTCGGATTGAAAAATGCTGGAGCTACACATCAGAGAGCCATGAATTATATTTTTCATGACCTAATCGGCTTCTTGGTTAAGATCTACATTGATGATGTTGTGGTAAAATCCAAGGAAGTTGAAGATCACATAACCAATTTAAGGAAGGTTTTGGAAAGAACAAGGAAATATGGCTTGAAGATGAACCCTACCAAATGTGCTTTTGGTGTATCGGCTGGACAGTTCTTGGGATTTCTTGTTTATGAGAGGGGGATCAAAGTTACAAAAAGGAGTATTAATGCAATCAAGAGTATTCAACCTCCACAGGACAAGAAACAGCTGCAGTCTCTGATCGGCAAGGTGTTGATCAGAAAAGCTTCCTACACACTGGCCTGAGAGAAAACCTAGATCAATCGGCTGTTGATATGATTCAACAGATTGATACTGGCTTATGGCATTTAAATAGATTGAGATCTTAATATAAAAGGTAGCTCTAATACATCTAATAGTAATTAATACTAAAAAGACAATTAAAACAGGTAAGACCGGTTCAAACCCCGGCACTGTCTCTAATGGTAAGCATTATGTTGAACAGATCTATATACCTCTAAAAGCGACTTAACAAGTCGATTTGATGCAACATTAAGTACAAGAAGAAATACTAGATCTGTATGGGCCAATGAGAACCCCTCAAGACGGTAGACACGCCATATAATCTAAATCAACATCTAGATCTAGCTCCATTGGCTGCCGTTTTCAGAGAGAACTCAGCCGATTTCAAGATAGATCTAGACATTGTTCTAGATTATATGTCGCGTATGATAACTCAAGCAGTTTATAACATCGAAATTAGAGTATCATGATGATGTAAGCAGTAACCTCGACGATACAAGCCACTTGCAACAAGGAATTACCTTGTTCGGAGATCGACATCAATGCAGCCCGAGCAAAAGCAAGAACTTGTCGAGAAAAGTAAAAACGAAAAGGTTTGGCGATGCGCCGAGATTGTATTGATCGTTGATTGATATATTTTTTACAATCCCTCGGGTCTTATTTATACCCAGATACACAATGAGTCCGTGACGGACACGATTCCTATTACAGATTAGATTACAAAACAAACCGACATTATCACAAAAGGAAACTATACAAAATATCCTAACTTAACAGATACAATTGCCGTTGTAGGACATTATCCATAGATGGCAATACCATTAACGCACTTTGGAAACCAAATCCAATACTTTATCCTCAAGCTTTCTTTTCGAGATTGGCTTCACTTCTATCTTCAACTGGAATTGGCTATTGACTGTCCTAGTCCGACTCGAACACAATGGCGGCTCCGCAGCTCGATTCGTACTTAGCCGACACGGCCTCTGTTTCTCTGGAGATCACGTTTCTCCGATTCCGCTTCAATCTTAGCTTCAAACCTGGGGATTTGCTTACCAAATTTGGTCGTTAACACATGCCCCCAAGTCTGCGATATGAAAATGTTGCGGATTTTATGCAATTCAAATTCCAAGCGTAACCCTAGATTGAATCTGTTTTGGCTGTTACAAAAACTCTTTAAATAACGCCTTCCCCGCGCCGAACAACTCACGCCGTCAAAGCAATCCTTCCGCAACAAATGCCCTCGAGCTCTCCGGCGACATCCTCAGCCTCTTCAAGCTCGCGACGACGATCCCTGCTCCGACGACCCCAGGCATTCCAATGGCAGCTTCCACTGCTCCATCGGCCTCATCTCCTGATGAGTTCCCTGAGGTACGTCCTAATTGGCTAAAAACTCCTTTCTTGTTTGTTCCCCATTGTAAATATGAATTCTAGGGTTTATAAATCTGAAATTCTGTTTCCACTTTCCTGATTGTAGCATCTCGCCCATCAAGTAATAATTCCCAGTTTGTTGAATGATGAGAGGTACTTTTTAGGGCCTATCAGCAATAAGGATCCCACAGACTTCATAATAGCCAAAATCGATAGGATGCCCTATAGGATGAGGAACCCAAACCTTAGTCACTGGTCTGACACTTTCAAATCCTGGCCGTCCATGGATAAGTCTTGGCTGGCATGGTATAAGAGAATGCAGCTGGCCAAGCAAAGCCACTGGGAAGAAGTTGGGACAGCCCAGTGTCTTGCACTGTCTATAGCCGACATGGTCAAGGACGAACCACTTATATCAGCTGCCACATACTTCTGGAATAACACCATAAATGCCTTCCTCTTTCAACAAGGCCCCATGACTCCCACATTAGCCGATGTAATCATGATCACTGGGTTAGATATTTTATCATCGGCTAACCCAAACAGGCTAGAAGGCAAGAGCCAGTTCTCCTTCAAAAATAAAGCAATAGGTGGCTGGAACGACTATGTATCGATGAATATGGGAGATGGGTCGATCAGTGCCAGAGAGCATGTCGCGTTTTCTGATGATGTGGCTCAAAAAATTCTTCTTCTGTGGATCCAGCTGCGGGCCAACAACCAACTGGCAAGGAGTAGCCGAGGCCTTAGTTGATAAGAAGAAACTATCTCTAGGAAAATTCCTCCTCGGCTACCTCTACCAAACTCTGAACCAAGCCGTCTCCAAGATAGCTACCAATGCCAACATTAACACCAGAGGGCCTTGGTGGTTTCTGCAACTGTGGCTGGTCTTAATGACTCAAAAGATTTCTGGTCAGCCACAGCTGATCGACGCTCACTTCCCCCTCCAGGAGCCGACTGAAGATGAGGAGGGCAACAAAGTGACCACCAGGAGGTGTTAGTCTTTTGGGGAAGCCGCAATCGCTTACATTGGATCAAAGAAATTAGCTGAGTTGCTGGCTGAGTGGTTTGTCTCTCTCTATGATGGCTTCGTGAGGAATAATTGGACTTGGTTCTTCTATGAAGACCGAACAACATTTGAGCTGCCGATTGAACTAAACTGGGACGAGATAAACTCGAAAGAGTACCCCAAGTGCATACAAATCCTTACTGCCGCAATTACCCCATGTATCCAGTCGACCAACATTCATCAAGGCTGCAATGTTTTGAAAACTTACGAGTTTTATTATCCGGTGTCGGCTGGTAGGCAATTTGGACTGGGGCAACTGCCCATCGGCTGCTACTATGCCGACAAGATCGAAACTCGGGGGGTGGTGGACGACAAGCTGGTTATGAACACGTTGATGGACATAGAGAGCCCACCCCTCAGCAGCATCGGGATCATAGAGCTGGCCCACAAAAGGAGTTCAATCTACAACAAATGGTGGGTGGAAATAAAAAGACACATCTTCCATCACCTCTCTTCTATATACATCACCACTTTATTGCCTAATGAAATCCCTTCGGCAAGCTCTTCACCCTTAACACTTCTTTTGAATCGGCTGTCTTTGCTAGCTGACACTTGAATCCTTCTCTTTGCAGATGACAGAGACAGACCCACCGATGGCGAGCAACTCTGGGTTGCCATCGAATACCGGCTAGGAGTCCTTCCAAACGGCTGTGGGCTTGCCCCGTCGGCAATCGGCTGGGAAGCGCCGAAGCTGAAGACCCTATTATATGGGCAAACACGTCAGCTGTAGCCAGGAAGAAGAGGGCTGCTCCTGCTGCAAAATCATCGGCTGTTCCCACGAAGAAACAGAAGAAGAAGAAGCCGAAGGTGCCTGCCGACAGCCTCCCATCCATCGATCCAAGCATCGATGAGTTCCTTAATAAGGAAGTTATGGACGAAGAGGTATCTCAGGCCGTTGCGGAGGCAGCTACATCAAGTGACACCAATAACAATTCAGTCAGCCCTACAGTCGACATTCCATCTCCACCAAGCCCTCCTTCTCCAAAACGGCCGGTAAGCACCTTATCTTCTAGAATCTGATTTTCAAACTATTTTTACTCAGGCCTTAACCAAATCCTCTTTGTTAGTTCAAGCGATTAGCCGGTGTCGCACTCCTCGCCCATCTTCAACAGTAGTCCTCTGAACTTATCTCTCTGTTTGCTTGTGTCTTTGTACTTAGCTGATTGTTACTAACACTTGTATTTTGTATAGCCCCCTCGGTCTCCATCGGCTACCCCCAAGCTTCAAGTGAACGCACTCAATCGGCCATGGGCAGCCACGATGCCGAGGAAGTCGCCACCCCAACCAATCAGGACACCGAAGAGGTGGCTGCTTCGGCTAGCCACGACGTCGCAGAGGCTACTGCCCCAGCCAGCCCGGTTGCCGAGGAAGCAGCCGTTGCAGCTCCTGCCGTACGAGTAAGCTTTATTTCCCTTCCCTTTTCTTTTAGAACTCGGAAAATCGGTCGTCCTATTCCCTGCCTGACTGCTCTGTCTTTGTTCACAGACTCTGGCTGATTTGCTGCCTTTTGACATCAAAGAGTTCGTCAGCGAGGAAGAAACCAAAGCAACCAGCCCGGACAAAATCGTGGTAGCCGACAAGATCAAAGAGAAGCTACAAGACATCCGTCGTCAGCTAGACATTGACGCCAACCGGCTGGTGGTGGAGTGCGGATCGGCTCGGTCTCGCTTCTATGAGGTCGAAGACAAGCTCCCTAACGACCTAGCCAAGAAGATCTTGAAGGCCGTCTACATCGATCAGCATCGATCCAGGCTAGCCGATGTGCAGGATGCTTGAGCGGCTGGCTCAAACCGATCTAGCGGCCAGGATTGATGCGACCGTGAAAAGCGTGATGGCAGAGAAAGCAAAGTTAAACGAACTCTTGGCCGGGCCGTCGGCCACACAAAGCAAGAGCGACGAGCTCGAGCTAGAAGAGGCTGGTCTGATGCTTCAGCTGGAGCAATGCAGGCCCAAAATTGCTGCCAGGAAGCAATTGCTGGCCGATGTCCCCAAGGCTCAAGAAGATCAAAGGGGCAAGGTGACTGCCACTCTAAAGTGCTTGGGAGAGCTGAACAAATCGGCCAAAGCGGTTCCCGACATCGAGCAAGAAGATAAGGCTGTAGTCAACAAAGTCAATGCTATCAAGGAGGCAGCAATAGAGGCTATAGACAACTTCTTGGGGTTGTTATCTGTGACTTGTATTTTGCTCATATGTACATAACTTTGTAATCGGCTGTTTGTGTGCCCTTAATCTGTTCTCATCCTTCTGCCGATTCAGTTATTCCCAAGTCTCGAATGCCTTGAAAATTTTGAAAAATCCCCAGAAATTTGAAGTCTTACATCTATGATTTCTGACCTTGTATTATATATGCCCCCTTAATTTTGTCAATGACATCCTTAGCATTGATAAAATTAGTAAACCAAATAACTCGCATCCATCGGCTAGATTGAGCCGATTTGGAAAGATCAGAGGGAAAAAACCTTAGAATAAAACGTCCTGAAGACGATGCGTATATCTGCACAACACATCGACTAACATGGATAGGCAAAACCTTAGCCGAATCATGAGTTGATCCAAATACTGGGATAATACTTCTTCAGATATTTGCCATTGAGAGCCCTCTCAAATACTTCTTCATCCAATCCTTCTAACATGTAGGATCCTTTAGAGACGCATTTGTGGATCTTGAAAGGCCCCTCCAAGTTAGATGACCACTTGCCAAATTTGCTATCATCAATTTCCAAATGAGCTTGCCCTCTTCAAAAGACTTAAGCACCACCTTCTTACTATAATGACGGGCTACTCGCTCCTTGTCCCTGGTCACTTTTTCCAAAGCGCGCATCCTTGACAGAACTAGGTCTTCTAATTCATCCACCATGAGATTATAATAATCATCGGCTGTTAGCTGATCTTGTAGTTGAATCCTTCTTGAACCGATGATGTTCTCCCATGGCAGAACTGCTTCATGTCCATAGACCAATTGGTATGGAGGCACCTGGATTGATCCGTGGAAAGCCATCCGATAATCCCATAATGATTCGGCCAATCGGCTGTGCCATTGCTTTGGGTGCTCAGCGATCTTCCTCTTTATCAGTTTGATCAAACTTTTATTGGAAGCTTCTGCTTGCCCGTTAACCTGAGCATAGTATGGCAAAGAATTTAACAGCTTAATCCCCATGCCGTCGGCAAATTGAACAAACTCATCTGAGACAAAGATAGATCCCTGATCCGTGGTAATAGTTTGAGGGACACCGAATCTGTAGATAATGTGCTCCTTCACAAATTCGATTGTGTCCCCAGAGTCAACCTTCTTCAAGGGAATTGCTTCCATCCACTTGGTATAATAATCAGTTGCCACCAATATAAACATATGCCCTTTGCTTGATGGTGGATTAATTGGGCCGATCATATCAATTCCTCAACCTCTGAACGACCAAGGCTTGATAATGGAGTTCATAGCCGATGCTGGCGCTCTCTGGATGGCTCCAAACTTTTGGTAGTCCTGACAACCCTTATAATATTTGAAACAATCTTCCAGCATAGTCAGCCAAAAGTACCCTGCTCTCCGAAGTAGCCACTTCATCTTGTGGGCCGATTGATGCGTGCCACAAATTCCTTCATGTACTTCTCCGATAGCCACTTTGGCTTGATCGACACTTAGGCATCTAAGCAACACGCCATCAATCGTCCGATAGTATAAATCTTCATCGAGCAAAACATATCGTAGAGCCTTGTAACACAATTTCCTTGAAGCCGACTGGGACAAATTTTGCAGATAATTGTAGACTTCATGTCTCTAGTCGTTGGCTGACATGTTTGCAATTTCTATTTTGATTTCTCTCATCATCGGCTTATAGCATGATGCCCCCTAAGCTAGATCATTGGCTTCTGCATTTTGCTCCCTGGGGATATGTTTCAGGGTTACTAGTCGAAAGCTGTCCATCAATTCTCGGCACTTTTGATAGTAGACCATTAGCGTGTTGTTTTTGCACTCTTATTCTCTTGATAACTGGCTGACGATCAATAGTGAATCTCCTATTATCTCGATGGCGTCGGCTTCGACCTCCTTGAGCAGTTGTAGTCCCTTCAGCACGGCCTCATATTCGGCTTGATTGTTTGTTGCATGGGGTGTGATTGAAAAAGCGAACTCAAAGCTTGCCCCCTTGGGGAAATTATTACTAAGCCGATGCCACACCCATTTGTGCAAATCGAGCCATCAAATGTTAAAGTCCAAGGCATGATATCCACTGAGCCGATTGAATTATCTCTGTGTTCAATATAAAATCGGCTATAGCTTGTCCCTTTATTGCCTTGGGTGCCTGGTATCTCAGATCAAACTCTGTTAGGGCAAAAATCCACTTCTCGACTCGTCCTTTTAGAACTAGAGCTGATAGCATGTACTTTACTATGTCGGCTTTGCATACCACAGTGCACACATTGGGTAATAGATAATGCCTTAACTTCGTGCATGAAAAACACAGGCACAAACATAACTTCTCCACTGATGAATACCTTGCCTCTGCATCCAGAAGTCGTCGGCTAAGATAGAAAATTGCCTTCTCCTTCCCTTCGATCTCCTGAATCAAAACTAAGCTGATGGATTTCTGGTCGGCTGACAGGTATAACTTGAATAGCACCCCTTTTTGTGGAGAAATCAGGACTGGAGGGGAGCTGAGATAATCTTTTATGTTGTCCAAAGCTTTCTGCTGTTCTGCCCCCCAGATGAATACTTGATCGGCTTTGAGCCAAACCAAAGGTGTGAACGGCTCCATCTTCTCTGATAGGTTTGCTATGAACCGCTTGATAAAGTTGATTTTGCTGATCAGGGACTGCAATGCCTTCTTGTCCTTCGGAGGTTGAATCATCTTAATGGCGTTGATGCTTCTTGGTGTGACCTCAATTCTCCTCTCGTGAACAAGAAATCCCAGGAACTGGCTAGGCGATACACCAAACGCACACTTGATAGGATTCATCTTCAGGGCATACTTCCTTGTCCTTTCCAAAACCTGCCTTAGATCGGCTATATGGTCTTCTATCTCCCTGGATTTGACAAAGACGTCATCGATGTAGATTTCTACTAGGGAGCCGATCATGTCATGAAATATATAATTCATGGCCCTCTGGTACATAGCTCCAGCATTCTTCAAGCCGAAAGTCATGACGACCCATTCGTATAGGCCGATTGCTCTTGGGCACCTGAAAGCTATTTTATGGATGTCTTCCTCGGTCATAAAAATCTGATTGTAACCTGCGTTGCCGTCCATGAAACTTATAATTTTGTGGCCAGAGGCGGCATCCACTAACAAATCGGCTATAGGCATTGGGTATTCATACTTAGGGTTAGCTTTATTCAGATCTCTGAAGTCGATGCACACCCTAAGCTTGCTGTTTTTCTTCATTACTGGAACTATTTGAAACCAATTCAGCATATCGGTGGGGCCGAATAAATCCAGCGTCATATAGCCGAGTGATTTCGGCTTTGATCGCATCATACATATCGGCTTTAAACCTCCTGGGAGGCTGTTTGTACTGCTGATATCCTGGCTTGATAGGAAGCTGATGTACAACAATGGATCGGCTAAGACCGGGCATCTCAAAATATTCCCAAGCAAAACAATCTTTATATTCTTTTAACAATTCAACAAGCTTGGTCTTAAAATGAGAAGACAAATATTTACTAATATATGTCGGCCTAGGCCTATCTCCCGGACCTATATCCTCTTCTTCTAACTCGTCGGCCGACATAAAACCTTGCCCGAGTTTACCGTCGATGTCGTCCATGGTGTCCTCATTGTAGATGCTAGAGCCCTCCACGACGCCTTTAAAGTAATAATTGAGGCTCTTTGTCTCCAATGGGCTGTATATCAGAATCGGACACCTTTAAGAAATCGGCTTGCCACACTTTGCCGGACAGGCAATCAATACCATCGATTTCCCAAAATGTCAAATCAGCGTTAGCGGCATTGACTGACCTGTCGGCTGGCACGATTTCTATCTTGTCGCCTTGCCACTGGATTAAGCTTTGGTGCATTGTGGAAGGGATGCAACAGTTGGCATGGATCCAATCCCTCCCAAGCAGCAGGCTATACGACCCCTTCCCATCGATGACGAAAAACGTAGTGGGCACGGTTTTGCTGCCGACGGTCAGCTCAACATTTAAAACTCCCTTGGCTTCTGAAGGGTTGCTGCCGAAGTCCTTGAGCACCATGTTGGTCTTGATCAGATCTATGGCTCCTTTGCCCAGCTTTCTGAAGGTTGCGTAAGGCATTAGGTTGACAGCAGCCCCTCCATCAACTAGCATCTTGGACAACGGTTTCCCATTGACAAATCCTTTGACGTATAAGGGCTTCAAGTGCAGATTCTCGGTCCCCTCAGGTTTCTCGAAGATAGCTTGTTCTGGGGACAGTACCAGTTTAGCCAAGGTTTCTTCCACTGTGTCTGCATTGGCTTCGACAACCTCAAATTCGGCATCGGTTAACATGTTTTTCGTGTTGCCAGCCGAGTTTGAAGCAACTCAAGCCAACGCAGATATGGTTGAGGAGTCCCTGGCCAAGCTTGTTTTGTCCCCAGAGCCGGCAGTTTTTGAGAAACCAAAGGGGACAAGGCATCAGCATCTCAAGCCACTTTATTTTAAAGGATTTGTCAATGGCAAGCCGATGTCCAAAATGTTGGTTGATGGGGGAGCTGCTGTAAATTTGATGCCCTGCGCCACTTTCAGGAAGTTAGGCAAAAATTCGGACAACCTCATGAAAACCAACATGGTGTTGAAGGACTTTGGAGGGAACCCATCCAAAACCAAAGGAGTTCTAAACGTGAAGCTGACAATAGGCGACAAGACTGCCTACAACTTTCTTTGTCATCGATGGGAATGGATCATACAGCCTGTTGCTGGGAAGGGATTGGATCCATGCTAATTGTTGCATCCCTTCTACCATGCACCAATGCTTAATCCAATGGCATGACGACAGGGTTGAGATCGTGCTAGCCGACAGGTCAGTAAATATGTCCAATGCCGACTTAACCCTTTGGGAGATGGATGGTATCGATTGCTTGTCCGGCAATATTTGGCAAGCCGACTATCTGAAGGTGTCTGATTCTAACATACAACCAGTTGGAGATGAAGAGCCCCAATTGTTGCTTTGAGGGCGTCATGGAGGGATCAAGCTCCTACACCGAGGACACCGTTGACGATCTCATTTTAGAACCAAGCTTGTTGATTTGTTAAAGAAATATAAATATTGTTTTGCTTGGGAGTATTTTGAGATGCCAGGTCTTAGCCGATCGATTGTGGAACATCGGCTCCCTATTAATCCAGGTTATCGGCAGTACAAACAACCTCTGAGGAGATTTAAAGCCGATATGTATGAAGCAATTAAGGCCGGAATCACGCAATTGTATGAAGTTGGTTTTATTCGGCCGAGCCGATACACTGAGTGGGTTTCAAATATAGTTCCAGTTGTCAAGAAAAACGACAAGCTTAGGGTGTGTATCGACTTTCAAGACCTAAACAAAGCTACCCCTAAGGACGAGTACCCCATACTGATTGCCGATTTATTAGTAGATGCTGCTTCAGGGCATAAGATTATAAATTTTATGGATGGCAATGCTGAATATAATCAAATATTTATGGCCAAGGAAGATATCCATAAGACTGATTTTAGGTGTCCTAGTGCAATCGGCTTATATGAGTGGGTTGTCATGACATTCGGATTGAAAAATGCTGGAGCCACATATTAGAGAGCCATGAATTATATTTTTCATGACCTAATCGGCTTCTTGGTTGAGATCTACATTGATGATGTTGTGGTAAAATCCAAGGAAGTTGAAGATCACATAGCCAATTTAAGGAATGTTTTAGAAAGAACAAGGAAATATGGCTTGAACATGAACCCTACCAAATGTGCTTTTGGCGTATCGGTTGGACAGTTCTTTGGATTTCTTGTTTATGAGAGGGGAATCAAAGTTACAAAAAGGAGTATTAATGCAATCAAAAGTATTCAATTCCACAGGACAATAAATAGCTACAGTCTCTGATTAGCAAGGTGTTGATGAGAAAAGCTTCCTACGCACTGGCCTGAGAGATTTGCTTTACTCTAGTGCAGGTCCAAGTTGATTGTCTTTGGTGTAATTCGGGCGTGCCAGTTGGTTTGATCCTGTAACCAACAAGAAAACAAGAATATGCGTTTGCGTTAAGATTAGATCCTACTCGATCGGTTAAATAAATCAATAAACATATAATCGTTATCCCAACACACGTTTAGACTAAGTGATTGGGATAGATCGGTAGTATACCGAGACGGTATAAACCATTTAGATCCAAAAGTGCATTAGTATAAAAATTATACGCATTCATAACCTAGCCAATGTCGCAGATCTAATGTAACTCGGCTAATGCTCTGACAAATTTTATAAAAGGATATTAATCTGAGTTAAATGCGATAAACCTAGATCAATCGGCTGTTGATATGATTCAACAGATTGATACTGGCTTATGACATTGAAATAGATTGAGATCTTAATATAAAAGGTAGCTCTAATACATCTAATAGTAATTAATACTAAAAAGACTATTAAAACAGGTAAGACCGGCTGAAACCCCGGCACTGTCTCTAATAGTAAGCATTATGTTGAACAGATTTATATACCTCTAAAAGCGACTTAACAGGTCGATTTGATGCAACATTAAGTACAAGAAGAAATACTAGATCTGTATGGGCCAATGAGAACCCCTCAAGATGATAGACACGCCATATAATCTAAATCAACATCTAGATCTAGCTCCATCGGCTGTCGTTTTCAGAGAGAACTCAGCCGATTGCAAGATAGATCTAGATATTGTTCTAGATTATATGTCGCGTATGATAACTCAAGCAGTTTATAACATCGAAATTAGAGTATCATGATGATGTAAGCAGTAACCCCGATGATACAAGCCACTTGCAACAAGGAATTACCTCGTTCGGAGATCAACATCAATGCAGCCCGAGCAAAAGCAAGAACTTGTCGAGAAAAGTAAAAACGAAAAGGTTTGGCGATGTGCCGAGATTGTATTGATCGTTGATTGATATATATTTTACAAGCCCTCGGGTCTTATTTATACCCGGATACACAATGAGTTCGTGACGGACACGATTCCTATTACAGATTAGATTACAAAACAAACCGACATTATCACAAAAGGAAACTACACAAAATATCCTAACGTGACAGATACAATTGCCGTTGTAGCACATTATCCATAGATGACAATACCTTTAACGCACTTTGGAAACCAAATCCAATACTTTATCCTCAAGCTTTCTTTTCGGGATTGGCTTCACTTCTATCTTCAATCAAAATCGGCTATCGACTATCCTAGTCCTACTCGGACACAACCGACTGGCTCCACAGCCGATTCAGACTTAGCCGACGCAGCCTCTGTTTCTCCGCAGATCACATTTCTTCGATTTCGCTTCAATCTTAGCTTCAAACCTGGGGATTTTCTTACCAAATTTGGTTGTTAACACAAGGTAAATTTCATCAGGCGTTTTATTGCTAACTTATCTACGAAGATGGAGCCATTTACACCATTGCTGAGGTTGAAAGCCGATCAAGAGTTTACTTGGGGGGCAGAGCAACAGAAGACTTTGGATAATATCAAGGATTATTTGGGTTCCCCTCCGGTTTTGATTTCGCCACAGAAAGGAGTACCTTTTAAGCTATATCTGTCAGCCGATGACAAGTCAATCGGTTCATTTTTAATCCAAGAGTTCGAGGGCAAGGAAAGAGCAATATTTTATCTAAGCAGAAGGCTTTTGGATGCAGAAACAAGGTACTCTCCCGTGGAAAAGTTGTGCTTATGCTTGTATTTTTCTTGCACCAAGTTGAGGCATTATTTGCTATCCAATGAATGCACGGTGGTCTGCAAAGCCGATGTGATTAAATATATGCTATCGGCTCCAGTACTGAAAGGAAGAGTTGGTAAGTGGATCTATGCCTTAACAGAATTTGATCTAAGGTATCAAACAACGAAGGCAATCAAGGGACAAGCTATAGCCGATTTCATTGTTGAACACCGGGATGATTCGATCGGCTCAGTTGACATAGTACCTTGGACGCTATTTTTTGATGGATCAGTTTGTAGACATGGTTGTTGCATCGGCTTGGTCATAATATCACCTAGCGGGGCAAGTTTTGAATTTGCTTACACCATTACACCTTATGCGACCAATAACCAAGCCGAATATGAGGTCGTCCTCAAGGGATTACAGCTTTTGAAAAAAGTCAAAGCTGATGCTGTTGAAATCATGGGTGATTCATTGTTGGTCATCAATCAGCTAGCAGGAGAATACGAGTGCAAGAATGACACGTTGATGGTCTACAATCAAAAATGTTGGGATTTGATGGATGGTTTTCAGCTAGTGACCTTCAAACATATCCCTCGAGAGCAGAATGTTGAAGCCAATGACTTGGCTCAGGGGGCATCGGGATACAAGCCGATGATGAAAGATGTTGAGGTGGAAATTGCTGCAATCGCAGCTAATGATTGGAGGTACGATGTTTTCAATTATCTGAAAAATCCTTCTCAATCGGCTCCATGGAAATTGCGTTATAAGGCTTTGAGGTACGTTTTGCTCGATGATGATCTTTACTATCGGACTATTGATGAGGTGCTACTTAAATGTCTGAGTGCCGATCAAGCCAAAGTTGTGATGGGAGAAGTGCATGAAGGCATCTGTGGTACTCATCAATCATCTCATAAGATGAAATGGTTACTTCGATGAGCTGGGTATTTTTGGCCGACGATGCTGGAAGATTGTTTCAAATATTACAAAGGATGTCAAGATTGTCAAAATTTTGGAGCATTCAGAGAGCACCAGCGTCGGCTATGAATCCTATCATCAAGTCGTGGCCGTTCAGAGGATGGGGAATTGATATGATCAGCCAAATTAATCCACCCTCAAGTAAAGGACACAAGTTTATATTGGTGGCAACCGATTATTTTACAAAGTGGGTGGAAGCAATTCCTTTAAAGAAAGTTGATTATGGGGATGCGATTCAGTTTGTCAAAGAAAATATTATTTACCGATTTGGCGTCCCTCAAACAATTACAACCGATCAAGGATCTATCTTCGTCTCAGATGAGTTTGTCCAATTTGCAAAGAGCATGGGGATTAAATTACTAGATTCTTCACCATATTATGCACAAGCTAATGGGAAAACAGAAGCATCCAATAAAAGTTTGATCAAACTAATAAAGAGAAAAATCTCTGAATATCCGAAGCAGTGGCACAACCGATTGGCCGAACCATTGTGGTCTTATCGGATGGCTTGTCATGGGTCAATTCAAGTGCCTCCTTATAAGTTGGTCTATGGACATGAAGCTGTATTGCCATGGGAGACTACCATTAGCTCAAGAAGGATTGAATTACAAGATGAGTTAACAGTCGGTGATTATCACAATCTTATGGTCGATGAATCGGAGGACTTGATTTTGTCCAGAATGCGTGCTTTAGAAAAGGTGACCAGCGATAAAGAGAGGGTTGCTCGTCATTATAACAAGAAAGTCGTGCCCAAGTCATTTTTAGAAGGCGAGCTGGTTTGGAAATTAATATTGCCGATTGGTACTAGAGACAATAAATTCGGCAAGTGGTCACCTGGAAAGGGTCCTTTAAGATCCACAAATGTGTTTCCAAGGGAGCGTACATGCTAGAAGGACTCGATGTAGAGGTGTTTGGAAGGGCTTTAAATAGAAATTATTTGAAGAAATATTATCCTAAGTATATGGATCAACTTATGATTCGGCTAAGTTTGTGCCAATACATGCTAGCCGATGTGTTCATGATCACACACATCGCCTTTAGGAAATAAACACAAGTCTTGTCCCTTTGAGTTTTTGATGTTGCTTTAATCGGTTGTACCGTCGCCGCGCCTCCCCACCGTTGGATAAGCAATCGTCCTCCCCACTGCCAGAACCACCATCGTCATGCCTCCCCCATCAGATCTATCGCCACCATCCTCCCCACTACCGGATCCGCGGCCTTCGCGCTCCCTACCATCGGATCTGCCGTAGCCGTGCGTCCCGCCCACCTCTCCTACTCCCACCTTGCCGCCGTGCTTCCCACCGCCGGATCAGCCGCCGCCATGCTCCCTACCATCTGATCCGTCGTCGTTGCGCCTCTCGCCCACCGCTCCTACTCCCACACTCCCCGCTGTACTCCCCACCACTGGATCCGCCGCCGCCACGCTCCCCACAGTCGGATCCGTCGTCGCCACGCCTCCCCACCGTCAGATCTGCCACCACCATGCTCCCCACCGATAATCCGCCATCGCCGCGCCTCCCCACCGCTGGATCTGCCGCTGCTACGCTCCCCACCATCGGGTCTGCCATCAACCTCCCACCGTGGAACCGCCGTCGCTGCGCCTCCCCGTCCGATCCGCCGCCACCGTGCTCCCCACTTCTAGATCCGCCGCCGCCCCACTCCCCACCGTCGGATTCATCATCACCACGCCTCCCGTCCACAGCTCCGCTCCCGCTCGCCGCCGTGCTCCCCATTGTCGGATCCACCGTCATTGCGCTTCCTGCCCACTGCTCCTGCTCCCGCGCTTGCCGCCGCCAGCCCGAGCCTGCTATCGGGAAGTGAGAGAGGAGGGAGAAGTTGGAGAGGTGGGAGAGAAAAGTGAGTGGGGAGAGAGAAGAGATAAGGCTATGAAAAAAAGAGGTGAGAGAGATAAGAATGAAACTTTAAAATTTTGAAGATGCTTGAGAGGGAAGAGAGGAGGAATGTTAGTGTCACATACCCAGATCCTAGGGTCATATAAAATCCTGTCAAAACAAAATTAGGAGTAGAGATCTCCATATTTCTGACTCAAAAAAATCATCTCCAACCTAGGTGGAGCATTCTAAAGACACATGCATGATTAAGGAATGGAGAGTAAAATAAAACCTTTCAAACTTAAAACATTGCTCCTTAAATGCATAAGAGCATGCATATGCACAAAACATATTTTGGTAAAGGAACCTCCTGTGCATCTGGATTCTTGAACCCTCATCTCATTATAGGTCCACCTCTTCAGCTCAAGAAAAAATTTAGAGAAGAACCCTATAACCAAAATTAGATGCACGTGCGTAGAGGGAACGCCTAAACAAATAAAGGCTACCCCAATTTTTCTAAACTAATCCATATAAGATAAAATTATGGAAAAATCCATGTAGATGCTCCACATTATATTCAACCCAACATGAATTTAACACAATTTAATAAATAACTTTGATGCCCCAAACAGATCAAACAGAACAACAATACAAAAGGGAAATTAATACCTCCAATCGGCTAGAACCAAGTTCCACCCAAAAATGATTTAAAATGCACACAAATCAATACAGTAAATAATTTATTAAAATACTAGGTTGAATACCAAAATTAAATATTATTTTTCTAGAATTTTTCTGAACTGTTTGAACCTCCTAAAAATTCAAACAAGGTTTAAAATATCCAAAATTTGTTGAATTTCTGTGAGCAAACCATGAGTTATCTTTGAGTGAAACCAAAGAAAATGTGTTCTACATCTACTCCTCTATCTGCAGAAAAATTCTCATCAATTTACCTAACTCACATGAGGAGTTTTAGAGCTGCAAAGTGAGACATGGGAAAATAATTCGAAAATTGCCTCCAAATTCGGTTGCACACAGAGAATTACCCTTACCCCTCACTTTGATCTTGAGTACCATGGCTGGACCCACTTGGCAGCGACTACAGCTAGCTCAGCTCCTGTCTCCTTCGCCCAACCGCTGAATGGTGCTCGGGCCGACAACGAGCAGAACGTCGCCGCCGCGTGGTTGTGAGCTGTCGACGCTGCATTCTTCCTCTCCCGCACAAAAACCACCCCGCCTCGGTCGCCCAACCATACTCTCCACTCCTGTGCCAATAAACACCGAGGGAGATATCCCTAGCTGCTCCCCTCGCTCTCATTCCCGTCGCCAGCCGCGAGAAAGACGGTCACCGCCGTTGTCAAGGAGCCACGGTCATTTCGTTTCATTTTGCATTCTTAATCCTCACCCAATGCCGAGCATTTTCGCTGTTAACCTCATCGCCTTTCATCTCTTGTAGCCGCGGGAATGCCAACATGTTCCACCGGGGTCGGGAGTGCTCACCAAACATCGCCGCCGCACCCTCGACGCCGTCCCGGGCAATGTAGGCCAAGCCCGACCGAATCCTTGCGCCATCATCATCGCCTCAACTCCCTCGACATTTCCCCTCAACGATCCCGAGGAATGTCGCACTGATGAGAGAGATCGGTCTCCGCCTTCCTCGGTGCCGGCCAACCACCGCCACGGGCCGCCACCAGCAATTCCTCCACAACCAGCGAGCCATTTTCCAATTGGTTGCATCAAGAGCATCACTGACAGGTATTCTAGTGAATGCGTGCCTCACCCCTGCCTCCCATGTTCCAGAACGGGCCATCACCGACGCTCCACCATTTCCACCGCCGCAGCCAAGCCAATCCCGAAGAGACCGCCGGTGTCCGAGCGTCGCCAGACCACACGCGACCACAAGTAAGCTCTAGGGACCTTATATACCCTCATGTATGCATTGGTTTACACTAAAACGAGCTAAAACTCGATGTACACCTTCAAGCCAAGAGTCACCGCCGTCGGTGCTCGCCGCCAGCGCCACTCCAGCCACCATCGGCCGCGATTCGACAACCGGAATACTTGCCATAACTATGGCCACCTTTCCTCTTTCAGGTGCTTCGGCTATCGCGCCTCCGTTCGCCGCCGGTGAAGCCGGAAAGGGACTCCGGACGCCGCTACTTTGCTCTCCCTCGACCACGCCCCTGACAGGTGGGCCATGGTAATTAGGCGCCAACAGATGTCAGTTAGTGTAGGCTAAAATCTTGTAAGGTTTGTTTTGTAAAACTTCTCCGAATGACATGTGGACCTGAGGACTCAAATGTAATTAGGAACAAACTAAGGCCCTCTTAATAAATTTTCATTTAACACGTGCCCTGGACCTCGGGTTCTATTACTAAGGACTCAGGGGACTTTATACAAGATGGCTAGATGCTGACAGCCGGACCCCACCCAACCGGCGCCAAAACCCTTCTCTCAAAGCCGCCAGCCGCTGACCCGTGGTCCCCACGTGCAGGAGAAATAAGAAAAAAATATAATAGCAGAAACATATTTCCTCACAGAGAACAAACCATCACTTATAAAATCCATATAAAATTAATTTGAACACCTTTTTGAATGGGCAAATTTCTGTAGATACCCTGAGTAGTGAGCTTAATTTTAGAACCATAAAACATGGACCTTATTTCTCCATATTTGTCCCAAAATTCAAATAAGGCAAACCACACATACACCATGTGAAAACTTGTAAAATCTCTAGAAAATTCAAACTAGCTTCAATTTGAGCAAGCCAAAATCCTATGGAATCCTCATCTTACCATCTCTGGGTAGGAGAAATAAAGATGTATACATCCCTTGAGTCAAATGCTTGTAGAACTCATTTTAGGAAAATGATACACTTTAGGTAAACCAATCTTTAGGGATTTGTGTAAAATTCATTATAAATCCTTCAATTTGAGCAAGCCAAAATCCTATGGAATCCTCATCTTACCATCTCTGGGTAGGAGAAATAAAGATGTATACATCCCTTGAGTCAAATGCTTGTAGAACTCATTTTAGGAAAATGATGCACTTTAGGTAAACCAATCTTTAGGGATTTGTGTAAAATTCATTATAAATCCTTTTTTAACAAACCCAATCCCTGTAGAACCATCAAAATGCATACTTCCAAAATGTAAAATAAAAACATATGCCTACTGTATAATAGAAACACTTAAATATTAAATATTTATATAATGAATAAACAACTTAGATATGCACTACAACTTTTAAAAATTTATTGTAGTAAATTCAATTTACATCCTTTTTGAGTAAACTAAGTTTCTATAAAACCAGCAAGTAGTGAACTTCTATTAGGTAAAATAAAATATGACAACCCATGTACTAAAAATATAAAAAGACCTTAAATAGTTAACTTAGGTGCTAATCATAATAGATAAACTAAGCACTATATGTATGTATTAAATAGTTAACTTAGTATGTATTAAATAGTTAACTTAGGTGCTAATCATAATATGTATTAAATAGTTAACTTAGGTGCTAATCATAATAGATAAACTAAGCACTATATGTATGTATAAATTGTACCCTAGCTCTACATAAATATAAATAAAACATGATGTACTAGTGGAACCTTAAGATCCATCTCTAGTTGTCAAAACATAGTATACCTAGCACATATATCACTTCCTAGGTTAATATGTTAAAGAAATTAACTTAGAGCTCTCTCTAGCCTACACAACAAATGGTAGAATAACATAAACCCTAAAATTATGAACTAAGATTAAATGGGTTAACTAAATTATTCATTTATTTGCATCCTTAGCAACTAAAAACAAGTTCTGGACCCAAAACCCTACAAAACCCTACAGCCATATAGATATAACACTATATGTCTAGAACCCGTCATAAATTTGTAAAAGGCCTAAGAAAATCATAGTAACTCTAAAAATCTAAAAATTATGAAACCAATGGTATTAGTCATAGAAAACCTATCTCCACACCTCTGTGAAGTCAAATTAGTAAAATCCAAAGTTTAGAAACACTGTCCACAGCACCTAAACTTATCCCGGTACGACCCAATAAAACTTCTTAAATCAATAACTCCCAAATAGAGAAGGATAAATTAGAAATCCTACCACCCAAAATCATTAGAGATCAGTACATACTCAATATAAAAAAGTCATGCATTTTAGAGCATTTTTGGATCTTTCGCACTTTTCGGTATTTAATTACATACCGTATATTTTGTTTAGATGATTGCGTAAATGGTGATGGAGTAGATTAGGAGCTAACATTTCTTTAGAACAAGGCAATTCCTTCCCCTCCTTCCTTTGAACATATTGAATCTCATGTTTTGAGGGATGAAATTATTTGTTTGCAAACTTGCATGTGAATTTAGATTGTATCGGTATTTTAAAACTTCAGAATGGTAGATATAACCTACTTGCTGCATTTCCTCCCTTGATAATTTAATTCCTTGCTGTTTGTACCCCTAGAAATGGTTAGAGTACATCTTTTGTGCTCAAATGCGTTTAAAATGCTTTATACAACCACTTGCTTAGCCCTGCCTAGTATTTTGCAAATACTTGTTCCATCTATATTTAAAATGTGAATTTTTGCCAAAGTGTGCCCTTTCTGAAATGGGAAAAATATGATGTGTATTCGCGAAATAAAATGTGTGAAAAATATAATTTTGACCCGGGCGGCAAGTGGTGTGCAATTGATGTATTTGTATTGCCGATAGGGAGAGTGTTTGCCCGAGTCCGTAAGGACCAAACTTGTGTCACCAACTTAAAGTTACCGTACATCCACATGTGCTAGTATGGGATAGTCTTAGCCAAGTAATCTACTTAGCATCTAGCCTTGCATTATGGTAGGCCGAAGTGTATGGGTGCGGATAACCCAGAGGAACTTCATATTTACCGCCGATGTGGTAGTTTAGGTGACTCAGTCTGTCCAATACAACGATATCATGTCACATGGGTGGGTTCCTATCGTGTCCGCCACCATAGCATTAAGTTTAAGGCGTGGGCCCGCCACTTAACGGTTCTAGGTCACATTTCCAGTATGACCTAGGATGGAGGAAACACGTATTGTGCTGGTGCAAGGGTAGGGACTAAGTAGTGTAAAGGCTTCGTGGTGACCTCTAGACTATACTCAAAGTGTAGAGTATGGTGGTACCGACGGGTACCGAATAAACTAGAGCTATTCACTTCATGTGGGTAAAGCTGTATAAACTCTACAGTGTTATTAAAACTAATCGATTAGCCATGCTCGCGGTCAAGAGCGCTTTGGTGAAGTTTCATGAGTATAGACTCAATTGTTTTAAAAAATGTGTTCATGTGTTTTCAGCGAAACTGTGTTGAGTTGTGTAAGAGTGATGATGACCATATATATGTATGAGACTTGTTGTCATGGAGGATGACAAGGAAATGTTATGATGGAACCATAATGAGGTTAATGATGAAAACTAAAACTTGTCTTTGTTAATTGAAGCATCAACTCCTTTGCAAAAGTATTTTCCAAAGAAAACTTGCTTTTTGCTGAAATTTAACTTCTCAAATAGCCATTCCTTGATTATATGCCAATCAGGTAGTAGGTTAGCTTGATTGTGCTTGCCAGTATATTACTTGTTAATGTATTAACTCTTGTCGATTGGAATATCCATTTTGTTTGTAGGTTTAGTCTTAGTCCTTGAGTGATGCGGATTCCCAATTTGCTTCTTCTAGGAATTGAACTTAACGGGGTAAAACCCCTAGTCGGTGTGCCTATGTAATTATCTAATTGTTGTAATCCTTAATTTCTAATCAATTTAAGTGTATTCGCTATGTATATTCATGCATGTGATGAAAGTGCGAATCTAGCGCATATCCTGGGAGCTAGATTCACATGAGTATAAGTTAGGAATATTTGAGATATTGTAGATCTTTTGCCATTTTGTCAAGTCTCCTGAGCGTGTAACACATATGGTCGCCGTCTTCGTGTGGTTTGATGGGCACACTTCAGGCTGAAGTTGACTGACAGGCTAAAGGACCAGCAATGTCTCACATATCCCTCTCTCGGGACAACGGATATTCCGTTATGCCTGTTAGATGAGCTGAGGCGTTTCACTCCATCTAGCAAGTATAACGTTATGTTCGGGCGTGCCCCGATAGTTAGACTTGTAGACGAGGCCCATATGAGAAAATGCATTTTTGCATGCGTCCCTTGAACCCACGAAAACGATTTTGGCAGGCGGGAGCAGTTATGGCATGCCTGCAACCTAAAGGGAGTCTCGTACAGAAAAATCAATTCTGTAGTAGTGTTTAGTAGGAGCTAATGTAGTCGAGACCATTCGTATGCTTGAGAAGTGACTCATGTGGTTCAAAGTGAAACAAAAATAAAAATATTCAGTCCAAAGTAAAAACAGAGTGGTCCAAAGTGAAACATCACTAATAATAAGTGGCACAAAGAGAAATTTACTCTATATCACATAAATGATGTCTTAGTAGAGCACTTTTAATCACAAAATATACCTTATTTTTTAGTAAATTTTATTGCCGGTACATGAACTCACTACTACTAAAACATGCATAGATGTCAGCCTAATTGGTGTCGGTTCAAAAAACCGACACCTATTAAAATAATAGGTAGCAGCTTTAAAAACAAACCGGCACATATACTATAAGTGTCGGTTTTTTTAAAAAACCCGACACCTAAAAAACATCAACCGGACCGGTTGCCACGCCCCTCCTCTTTAATATCAGGCCTTATCCCCTTCTCCACCACTCATCCTTATCTCTTTCTCTCTTTCTCTTATCCCCTCTCATTCTTATCTCTCTCACTCTCCATCTCATTCATCTGAGAAGGGGCGGCGGCGGGAGGCCGGGGGGCGGCCGGAGGCGGCCAGGGCCACGGGAGGCGACGCGGGCTGTGCGGGCGGCTGCGGCCGTGCGGGAGGCGGCGCCGGCCTCCCTCCCTCTCTCTCTCGCCCCTCTCCTCGGATCTGCGGCATCATCTCCCCTCTCTCTCTTTTCGCCCTCTCTCCCTCTTTTTTTTGATTGATATATGTGGTAGATGAATTTGTGTTTCTTGTGAATGAATATGTGAAATTTGTGTTCTTGTGGATTGAATCTGTGGATGTGGATGTGGATTGGATCTGTGAAGCCGGTTCAAATTGATGCAAGCCGATGAACCAATTTTTTTCATTTGTTGAATCTTAAAGGTGTCGGTTCTTAAACCGACACCTATTAATTTTTTTATAGGTGCCGATCAATAAGTGTCGGTTGGAAAAATTGACACCTAAGTGAGTTTTCTAACCGGCACCTTTGCCGGTTTCTGTAGTAGTGACTTACGAGATGAGTATGATTTAGTACATGAACTTATAAATCACTCATTTTGGTCATTTTGGTGTATGAATTTGTTTAGTTTGTACAAATCAAAGTGAAAACAACGTATCGTAACTAATTTCACTAATTAAACGTTGAGTAGGATGTTTTGTAGGCAAATATGATGTTACCTAAATTTGCATATGTGCAATCAAACATATAATAAGTCACATTAGTTATACATATTAAAAATATATAAAGGGGTATGTAATGGATACAAAATAGTAATAGAAGAACTACACTTATTTAACACAGTCTCTAAAAAATTGTTTGGTGCTAGCCATACTTTCTCACAATTTACAAATAAAAGTTATCATGCTTGTCTGAATGGAGGTCAATTTCTTCCGTACATCTTAGCAAACTTAAAAGTATCTTATCGTACTTTTTTAAGTAATTGATGTGTGGGGACCTAATTTGTTAAAATGAAATCTTGTCATAACTATGACGGTAACTAAATGATTGTCAAATTAATCAAACTTGCATTACGTTAGACATAATAAACTATGGCTGGCCTAATCAAATTCCCTCTAAAACTAATTTTAGATTTTAATTCCTCGTAAATGATAATATTTATAGCAAACGATAGAAAAAAATCAAGTGTCAATCCAATTATGTTGTTTTCATCAAATAAAAATTAAATTTATATTTAACTAATTCTTTGACAACTATTTCAATTCCCTTGAAATATTTATGCTTAAATTAAAAATATTTCTTTGTTAAACTACACGTCTTCTTCTGTTGCAGCGGGAAAAAAAATCTGCTACCCATTCTTTCTTTCTAGTAACTCTACCGTGCTCCGTACACGCCCTGCGCAGCAAGGTACGAATTGTAGACACGAATGAAATTATGCCATGAATGAATTAATGTCCCGAGATATATACGCAAAACACAAGGACCAGTCAACTAGACCACCACCTGTGTGGACCTCTAATTTTCCATGAGTTCCCGGCCGGCCATTCGCAGCACTAGTGAATACCAACATACTCGAGGACCGGACTGATAACGGCCAGACATTGATCGAGAAACGTTCTACATGCCATTGAAAAGTCCGGCAGAAATCAATGTCATCCTAGTTGCCTACATGCGATTTGCAGCGCACTCGATCACCACCGCCTGGTCGTGCAGACACGACGACGAACGGCGTACGCCCCCGCCCGCCGTGTAGCCGGGTAAGAAGCCTGTGGCGTCATCGACCGCAATCCTTGGTTAATTTTCTTCCAAGTCGCCGGCAGATCGACCGACCGACCGCCGCCGTCGCAAAACGCCGGCCGATGCGGGCAGAGCGCGCACAAGCGAACAGGACATGCGTCGCTGTGTGCGCGCGGAATTAATCGGCAGTGTGATGGATGGGTCCAGTTGCGTGGTCGACGGCGACGGCGAGGACGACGTGGTGGCTGTGGTGGGTTTGCCATTGACCCGCGGCCATCCACACAGACGGAGTCGCAAAGTCGTCTGCTTTGAAGCGGTCGGTCTCGGTTTTTTGGTTGGCTTCTCTCGATCGATCTCTCTTGTCCGGCCGCCAGACAAGCCCGATCTACGCCCCCCGTTTGCCGGCAACTCGTTCGATCTCTCCACGAAGCATCCATCTATCATATCATATATGCATCGCCTTTCACTATCAATGAGGTCTCTCTCCAACATTGCTTGTGTTACTCCCACAGTGTGCATGGTTTGCTTTTTCTTTCCATTGGAATCGATTTTAGCCCCCACAGTGGAGGCTAAGGGCACTTCCTTTCTGGCTTAATTTGAATGGCCCCCAAAAAAGACTTGTATTTCAACTCTTACTTTTTTTTCTTTCGGTCTATAGAAGTGATCTGATATTCAATCTTATGACACAAATTTGCATTTCAAACCCTCATTTCTGTTGATGGTAAAAATATCACGTACTGGCCTGAGAGATCTACTTAACTCTAGTGCAGGTCTAAGTCTTGCTTTTGAGGTTCGTAGGGCGTACCAGTTGGTTTGATCCTGCAACCAACAAGAAACAAAGAAAGAAAACATAGTTAGTCCGTAAACGATAGCCGATCGGCTAGTGGTCGATGACGTATCGTTTGATATTGTGCCGATGCTGCATGCATGGAATCAGCAATGGGAAATTAGATCTGATCGATCGGCTGTAGATATCCATAATATATAATCTAGGTACCAAAATACATTTAAACCAAGTAACTGGGATAGATCGGCAGCGTGCCGAGACAGTATAAATCACTTATATCTAAAAGTACCTTAAAACAAAGATTATACTTATTTATAAAATAGCCGACGTTATAAATCTAACATGTATCGGCTAGTACTCCGATACCACTTTATACTAAGATATCAATATAGATTAAATACATTAAACATGAATCGATCAAGTGTTAAAATACCCTAACAGATCGATGACGAGCTTAACATATTTTATCACAGTGAGATCTTAATATATAGCAGATTTAGCATATCAAGTAAACATATAAGAAACAAGATAGCTAAAACAGGTAAGATCGGTTGAAACCCCGACGCTATCTCTAATAGCAATCATGAGACAAGATAGATATTATGATTCTAGATATTACTTAGTAGGTCAGACTCAACTGATGCAGTACTAAGCATAAAGAGAAGCATAAGATCTAAACAAGTCGATGAAAACTTTTCGAGATGGTGGATACACTATATAATCTAAGTCGACGTTGATACCTATCTTTATCGGCTGTTGTCTATTAACAGATGCTAGCCGATTAGGGTTAGACAACAATATCGATCTAGATTATATAACATATAGATAACTCGATGATTTACGTAAACAAGATTAGAGTGTCATAAAGATGGAAGCACTAATCCCGAGAGCGCAAGCCGCCAGAACAAGCTTTACCTCTTGTCGGAGATCGAGCCCGATGCAGCCCAACTCGAAAGCAAGAGCTCGTCGAAGTAATTGAAAGGAAAAAGGTGGTGATGCGCTGAGGTTGTATTGAACTGATTGTTGTTAGATTACAAGGTCTTGGGTCATATTTATACCCAGATACAAGATATGTCCTTGTTGGACACGATTCCTACCTCTATTACAATTCAAATTATAGATAAGTCCCTTAGGCGGACTCTTACCGACGTAATCTATAAGGAAACTATTTAAAACAACCTAATCAATACATACAATTATCTTCTTTGGACTCTATCTATATGTGACAATCCTCATGAAGTACTTTAAACGAATCCGATGATGATTCCAATGTTACCTTACCGGAATCGGCTACATCGGCTTATCTTATTCGATTTGGTATCGACCGACGGACACCTTAGCCGATTCGGTTATCAGCCAACGAACTCTCTAGCCGATTCGGTCTGTAATTGGCGCACACTCTGTTTCTGAGAATCCCGATTTCCTCCAAATCGGCTTCGGCCTTAACTCCAAATCCGATGCATAATTTACCAAATTTGATCGTTAACACATGCCCCCCAAGTCCGCTATATTGATAATGTTGTGGATTTGTCGAATCTTATCTCTGGGCTTTTCATCGGACAGCTACCGTGCCTCTTTAAATAATAACCACCGCCTCAAAGTTTTTCACGCCGTCACTTACGTTCTCACCGCTTTAGCCACAAACATCCCCAATCTCCACCGGCAACCTCCTCGGAGCCCTCGGCGAACCTGCAAGCAATCCTCTCGTGCCAACAGCTTCATCCCCGGCGATGTCAACCTCAACTACTCCTTCTGGTGCGTCGTTGGCTGAGTTCCCTGAGGTAAGCCCCATCGGCTATAACTCCTTTCCTCGTTGTGGATTTGCTTTTGCTTTTCATAATTCACCTTTCTCTTTTTTTTCATTGTAGCATCTCTCGAACCAAATCACAATCCCCAATCTTGTTCATCCTAACTGATTCTTCTTAGGGCGAATCGGCAATACGGATCCCACCGAATTCATCAACGCCGAGACCAATAGGGTTCCCTTTAGATTATCAAACCCTAGTTTAGCACATTGGGATGGAACCTTCAAGTCGTGGCCATCCACTGACAAATCTTGGCCAGAGTGGTACAACAGAGTATCGGCTAGCCAGCAGAGCCACTGGGAAGAACCTCGGATAGCACAGTGTCTAGCCCTAACCATAGCCGATATGACCAAAGACGAGCCTATGTTGTCGACTACTACCTACTTCTGGTCCAACACTTTGAACACTTTCTTGTTCAACCAGGGGCCGATGACACCCACTCTCTTGGACATAGTTATAATCACGGGTCTGGACATCACCTCGTTGGCTAACCCGGTCAGCTTGAACACCAAGGGTGAATTCTCTTTCAAAACCCGGCTATTGGCGGCTGGAATGGATTCATCAACCAAAACATGGGAACCGGCCCAATAGGCCCTAGGGAGCACACAACCTTCCTCTTGATGTGGTTGGAAAAATTTCTGTTCTGTGGTCTGAGCTGTGGCTCCACCACTAACTGGCAGCATGTAGTTGAAGCCTTGGTAGAGAAGAAACAAATTCCTTTGGGCAAATACTTGCTAGGGTATTTTTACCAAACCCTAAACTCTGCATCGACTAATATCGCTACAAACTCTGCTATCGGCACCGGTGGTCCCTGGTGGTTATTGCAAATTTGGCTCAACTTGCATACTCGCAAGGTTGCTCAGAGGCCAGAACTAGCAGAAGCCAATTTCCCAAGAGCACAACCGACGACATATGAAGATGGCAATGAAGTGACCACTCGCCGATGCATGTCCTTTGGAGAGGCAGCATCCTCATATACTGGATCAAAGCTATCAGTTGACCTCTTCAAAGATTGGTTCGGCAACTTCTATGAAGGATTTCCGAGGAACACAAGAATCTGGTTTGCCTATGCAAATTCTGAAGACTTTGAGCTCCCCAGTGACTTCAGATTTGATAAGATAAACTCTGAGAAGTTTGACAAGTGCAGGGAAGTCTTCACAGCTGCCATCTCTCCTTGCATCCTCCCAGTCGGCATCCATCAAGGAAGAAATGTACAAGTTTCATACGAATTTTATCACCCAATGAGTGCTGCCAGATAGTTAGGGATGGGCCAACTGCCGATCGGCTTGTACTTTATCGACAAGATCCAAACTAGGGGAGAGATCTCTTCGGGCCTTATGATGGACAGTTTACTCAATATCCCAGGGCTCTCCTCGGTAGCATTGACAATATTGAACTGGCCGTAATGAGGAGTGCAACCTTCGACCAATGGTGGATTGAATGGAAGAAACACCCTTTTCACCAATCGGTTTCGATGTACTTGATCACCATGTACCCAGAGTTGGTTCCACAAGTAAGCACTTCTTCTTTTGTAAAATTCTTCATTATCGGCTTAACATCTTTCAATATTTGACTATATCTTTCTCTTTGTTTGCAGACTACCGATTTCTCTCCTCCTCATACCAGCAATATTGGGGCAACTATCTGTTATGCTGTCGGAATCCTCCCTAATGGTTGTGGACTGGCCCCTTCAAGGATCGGCTATGATGCCCCCAAGATGACATCTTTGCTTCATAGTCAAACCCGCCAACCGATCCCGTCTAAAATGAGAAAAAGGAAAAGGACCAAGCCATCAGCTGCCGATCCATCGGCTGCAAAAAACAAAGCCCGGAGAAACAAAAAACAGCCGCAGCCGATGATTTGCCGTCCTTAGACCCAGACGTGGAGGAATTCCTTAATCAAGAAGAAATGGAGGAAGCCGTCGACGACACTGCTGTCGAGACAAGTGAACCGAGAAGAACCATGCCGACACCGCCAGTCGATGACCCAGCTCCTCAAAAAACTCCAACTCCACCAAGACGCCAACCTCGTTCTCAGTTGGTATGTACTTTTCTCTAGAGTTCATTTCCTTTAAATTTTCATATTTCAATTATGACCAAATTCCTTTACCTACAGAAGAAGAAATTGGCCACCAAGAAGAAACCGGCTCCACCTCCGTCGGTAACTTTAAACTCAAAACCTTTCTCAATTTTCAGTTAACCGATCCCAAACTAAACTTGTCTCTTTCTTTTTGTGAAGCCTCCTCGCTCTCCAGCACCTGCCCAGCACAAATCAAGTGAACGCACTCCATTGGCTAGGGGCATCCATCACATCGAGGCAGAAGGAGAAGCCACTCCTATCATCCGTGTAAGTATTTTCAATACACCATATCGGCTGTTCTGAGTTCTTTCAATACTTAACAATTTCATCATTCCCTTTTCAGATCTTAGCCGATATGTTTTCCTTTGACATAAGACACTTATTGGATGAAGAGGAAGGACCACAAGCAAAGCTTTGGCTCCCATTGCCGATGATTTGAAGGCCAAGCTATTGGACATTGCTCGTCGGCTGGAGAGCTCCTTGGACTACTTAGTTGCTAACTGTGGGCCGATCAGAGCTAGGTTTGAAGAAATACAAGATCAAATCCCAGATAAATTTGCCGACATCATCTCCCAAGCAGCATATCTTGAGCAACATTGATACAAGCTGGAAAGAGCACGATAAAGGATTTTCGATCAGTGAGAGAGAAAAGCTCTTGAAGCCACGATCGAAGCTAATCGGCAATCAATCACTGCAGAGAAGACCAAGCTTGATGAGATGTCTACAAGACCAAGTTCAATTGAAACCAGAATTGATCGGTTGCAAAAATGCAAGGAGGAGCTACTAGCTGAGCTTGAGAAGTGCAACGCCGAGCTTGCATCAGAAGAGCAGAAACTTGTCGATCTTCCCAGGGCAATTGAAGAACAAAAATCCAAATTGAATACTTCTGTCAAGCATTTGTCAGATCTTACGAAGTCTCTAAAAGTAATCCCAAGAACTGATGCAACCAACGCCCAAGCCATCAAAGACATAGAACAAATCAGGCAAAGGGCAATATCGACTATCAACAAGCTGGTGTCTGGATGAGCCGATCTTCGTAATAGGAGCTTAGCATTTGAAACTTGTGAACTTTCATGTCAATTCTTGTAAACTCTTGTGAACTTTTGTGATGACTCTTGTAATATATCTTGCATTGAAATTTTTGAAGTCCACATATTTTTGTATTTTTGTATGCATGTATGTATGCCCCCCTAATTTTACAATGTCAAACATTGATAAAATTATGGCTTGACTAAGGGCAACATCGCAAATATCGGCCATCACACATCGACACAATTCAATCGACTATGATAAGTTGAAAAGACTAAGGGCGATATAACTTATATCGGCCATCACACATCGTCAGAACACAACCGATTATGATAAGTTAAAAAACTAAGGGGATATAACTTATATTGGCCAACTAAAGGTGATGTCAACACATCAACTACCATGTATCGGCATAACACAGCTGAATCATCCAAACACTCGGATAATACTTCTTCAAGTATTTTCCGTTGAGAGCCCTTCCAAACACTTCTCCATCAAGCCCTTGCAACATGTAAGCTCCCTTAGAAACAGACTTGTAGATTCGAAAAGGCTCTTCTCAATTTGGTGACCACTTGCCGAATTTATTATCATGAGTCCCAATCAGCAGAATCAACCTCCAAACCAACTCGCCTTCTGAAAAAGATTTTGGCACAACTTTCTTATTATAATGACGATCGATTCTTTCCTTATCCCTCGTCACCTTTTCCAAAGCACGCATCCTGGATTGAACCAACTCTTTCGATTCATCTACTATGAGATTATGATAATCATCGGCTGTCAACTCATCTTTTAAATCAATCCTTCTTGAGCCGATGACACTCTTCCACGGTAGCACATCCTTATTCCCATAAACTAGCTTCTAAGGAGGAACTTGGATCGATCCATGACAAGCCATCCGATAAGACCATAATGCTTCAGTCAATCAGCTATGCCACTGCTTTGGAAACTCAGAGATCTTCCTCTTGATCAACCTGATCAAACTTTTGTTGGATGCTTCTGCCCGTCCATTAGCTTGTGCATAATATGGTGAAGAATTCAACAACTTAATCCCCATGTTTTCTGCAAATTGGACAAACTCATCGGATACAAAGATAGATCCCTAATCGATTGTGATGGTCTGAGGAACACCAAATCGGTATATAATGTGCTCTTTGACAAACTGAATTGCATCCCCAGAGTCAACCTTCTTCAATAGTATCGTCTCCACCCACTTCGTGAAATAATCGGTTGTAACCAATATAAACTTATGTCCTTTGCTCGAGGATGGATTGATTTGGCCAATCATATCAATTTCCCATCCTCTGAACGACCATGGCTTGATTATAGGGTTCATAGCCAATGCTGGTGCTCTTTGAATTGCTCCAAACTTCTGACAATCTTGACAACCTTTATAATATTTGAAGCAATCTTCCAACATCGTCGGCCAAAAATAACCAACTCGTCGAAGCAACCACTTCATATTGTGAGCCGATTGATGAGTACCACATATACCTTCGTGCACCTCGCCCATCACAACCTTTGCTTGATCGACACTCAAACATTTTAGCAATACTCCATCAATCGTCTGATAATACAGCTCGTCATCCAACAAGACATATCTCAAAGCCTTATATCGTAATTTTCTCGAAGCCGATTGAGAGGGATTCTTCAGATAATTAAATACATCATACCTCCAATCATCGGCTGCGATTGTAGCAATTTCTACCTCAACGTCTTTCATCATCGGCTTGTATCCTGATGCCCCCTGAGCTAAATCATTAGCTTCAACATTTTGCTCTCGAGGAATATGCGTCATAGTCACCAGCCGAAAACTGTCCATCAACTCTCGGCACTTCTCATAATAGATCATCATTGTATCATTCTTGCATTCATATTCTCTAGCTAATTGATTGATGACCAACAAAGAATCACCCATGATTTCCACAGCATCGGCTTCAACATCCTTCAAGAGTTGTAGTCCTTTGAGAACTACCTCGTACTCAGCTTGGTTATTGGTGGCATAAGGCTTAATAGTATAGCCAAATTCAAAACTTGCCCCCTTGGGTGATATTATGACCAAGCTGATACCACAACCATGAGCACAAACCGATCCATCAAAAAAACAAAGTCCAAGGTACTAGGTCAACCGAGCCGATTGAGTCATCACTATATTCGACAATAAAATCGGCTATGGCTTGCCCCTTCACTGCCTTGGGTGCTTGATATCTGAGATCAAATTCAGTTAAGGAATATATCCACTTTCCAACTCTTCCTTTCAATACTGGAGCCGATACCGTATGCTTAACAACTACGGCTTTGCAGACTATAGTGCATTCATTGGATAACAGATAATACTTAAACTTTGTGCAAGAGAAATATAGACATATGCACAATTTTTCCATCGGAGAATACATTGTCTCTGCATCCAAAAGCCTTCTGCTTAAATAAAAGACTGCTCTTTCCCTGCCCTCGAATTCCTGGATCAAGATCGAGCCGATTGACTTCTCATCGACTGACAAGTACAATTTGAAAGGTACTCCTTTTTGTAGAGGAATCAGAACTGGAGGGGAACTCAAATATTCCTTAATATTGTCCAAGGCCTTTTGTTGCTCTGCCCCCCAATTAAACTACTGATTTGCTTTCAACCTGAGCATAGGTGTAAAGGGCTCCATCTTCCCAGATAAATTAGCAATAAACCTCCTGATGAAATTCACCTTGCCGACCAGAGATTGCAACTGCTTCCTTTCTTGCGGAGGTTGTATATTCCTGATCACATTGATGCTCCTTTGTGTTACTTCAATCTCCCTCTCATGAACAAGAAAGCCCAAAAATTGTCCAGCCGATACGCCAAAAGCATACTTTGTAGGATTCATCTTTAGGTCATATTTCCTTGTTCTCTCCAAAACTTTCCTCAAATTGGTTATATGATCCTCGATCTCCTTCAATTTCACTACCACATCATCAATGTAGATTTCAAACAACAAGCCGATTAGATCATGGAATATGTAATTCATGGCCCTCTGATATGTAGCTCCAGCATTCTTCAAGCCGAAAGTCATCACAACCCACTCATACAAGTCCATTGCACCAGGACATCTAAAAGCAGTATTATGAATGTCTTCTTGTGCCATGAAAATTTGATTATATCAGCATTGCCATCCATAAAACTGATAATCTTATGCCCTGAAGAAGCATCAACCAAAAGATCAGCAATCGGCATTGGGTATTTATCCTTAGGGGTAGCCTTGTTTAATCTCAAAAATCAATACACACCCTAAGTTTCCCCTTTTTCTTGATGACTGAAACTATATTAAAAACCCACTCAACATATCGGCATGGCCGAATAAAACCAACATCATACAATCGAGTGATTTCGGCCTTGATAGTGTCATACATATCGACTTTGAATCTTTTAGGTGGTTGTTTATACGGCCGATATGCTGGTTTTATAGGAAGCAGATGTTCTACAATCGATCGACTAAGTCCTGGCATCTCAAAATATTCCCAAGAAAAGCAATCTTTATATTCTTTCGAAAGATCTATTAGCTTGGTTCTAAAATGAGAAGACAAATTTTTACTAATGAAAGTCGGCTTAGGCCTATCTCCTGGACCTATATCATCTTCTTCCAAATCATCGGCCGATATGAAACCTTGTCCCAATTTGCCATCGAGATCATCTACAATGTCCTTGCTGTAGAAACTTGAACCCTCCATGACGCCCTCAAAGCAATAATCGGAGCTCTTCGTCTCCAACTGGCTGCATATCACAATCGGAGATAATCTCCTTGCTAAATTTTTCTAACAAGCAATCAATTCCATCCATCTCCCAAAGAGTTAAATCGGCATTGGCAATATTGACCGACCTTTCGGCTGGCACGATTTTCACCTTGTCACCTTGCCATTGGATTAGACTCTGATGCATGGTCGAAGGAATACAACAATTCGCATGAATCCAATTGTTAGTGATATGCCCTAGAGGCAACATGGAGATGTTAGATATCACGTCAATGTTTATGTATAAATGAATAAAGTGTTATTCAGTTCCATGAAATAAACATCTTGTATTGATCAATAAGTACGTGACTTATTTATGAGACTCTTTATGTATGAATCTATTTCTACAGATCCCGATCATATGTCATATTGTTGGAACAAATATGATTCTAAGATCGGCATGTTTATTAATTGATGATCATGTCTCATAGATCATGGGTATGGAGATACCAAATCAATAAACATGGACATATGTGTTAGAGAACACATTGTTGGATAGACCCACCATGAGACACTACAGGGAATTAATGTGCCATTAGTTGGTCTCGGGTAGTGTTGGTACAAAGTCCTTAGACCTGAGATCACCATGGATTCCAACATGTGTAGTAGCCTACTTTGGGACTACCAAACGCTATTCCGTAATCGGGTAGTTATAAAGGTAGTTTTCGGGTTTGCTATGAAACATGGAGTGGGATGTGAGTGATCAAGATGGAATTTGCCCCTCCTTTGGAGAGATATCTCTGGCCCCTCGAGGTAATGGATTATGGAAATGCATGGCCATGCTAAGTTGATTGAGGAGTCAATCAACGGACATATAATCCAATACGGTTCGAGTGAATGGTTAAGCTATTGAAGGGATGGCACACATCTTGCCTATAGCTTAACTGGTATCGTGAGGCAAAGGAATTTGTGTACACATTACAGGTTCGAGCCGATATTATTCTTGTATACTATGGTGTCAATATGTGCTGCTAGGCGCCGCGTTGACGGGTTGGCTGAGTTGGACTCGAGCCGACGATCGGCTAAGTTAGACTATAGCCGAAACCGAGTATACCGAACCTACTGTGGTCGCACGCTTAAGGGGATAAGAACGAGGCATTTGAGTTGGACTCGGATACGGCTCGATCGGATAGGGATCCGACCGGATAGAGTCCTATGGGCTTACGACGTATGGGCGGCTAACTCGTGAGATTCGGATATGATCCGATTCAAAATAGAGTCCTGATCGGCCACTAGTCCTAGTCGGCCAACTCTATATAAAGGAGGGAGGGGTGGAGAGCGTGACACGTCAATTGCATCGCGTGCAACGAAGTCGCCGAGATCAATCTCCGGAAACCCTCCTCACTTTTGAGCTAAACCCTAGCCTTGCATCGCGTGCTAGCACACGGATGTTCGGCGTTACGTCCCGGATGTGTGGATACCGGTAGAGCGCTGCTACGTTGCACGCTGTTCATCGGCTGTGGAGGAATCGGCTGCGGTCGAGCGCATCGGAGCGAGGCGTGAGAACGCGATCAGACGACTCGACAAATCGGCGAATAGGCTGATTGGTGAATCGGCTGTCCCCAGGAATCGGCTGTCGGCTTGCGGGAATCGGCTACACTTCTTCGGATCGGATAGCCCCGATTGGCGTTTCCGCGCACACTCCAATCGGTAACGATCTATCGGCCCTTACTTGCAAGTGTTCCTGGTTTGCGCGGTTAAAAGTTTTTGTTTTCGGCTAGCGTAGCCTCCGCGTAACCCTTCGGTGGTATCGAGCTAATCTTGCTTAGTTCGGGTTTTAGATTGGATCTGGAACAAGTTTTGCGCACGGGTTGATTAGATCAATCGGTTTTATGGGATTTGTTGAGGAGAGTTCATGGTAATTGCGTTCCTTGATAGTGTATCGGAACGGCGTAATGTGATTACGTCGAAGCAATATCCATAGAACTCGGTTTGAGTCGGCTTCGAGATAGCGTTCCTTGATAGTGTATCGGAACGGTATAATGTGATTATGCCGAAGCTATCTCGTAGTCCGATCTTGTTAGCTGCCTTACGCCTACGCAAACCATCTATCTCTTGATAGAGTATCGGGATGACATAATATGATTATGCCGACATGGTTTCCGTAAGCGATTTCATAGATTGGATCTATGAATTTCGTGTGGTGCGGCACCGCCGTGTGCGTACCCCCTTATAGGTCGTCTTGATGCCAAATCTCTGCAATAGGTAGAAAACGTTTCTACGACTAACTTATTTTTGCAGAGAATGCTTTGAGATGGTATGGCCCTATTGTATGTATGAGATGCATGTGATGCATGTAATATTCTTTCATATGTGCAATCCCCGTAATATTCTTTCATATGTGCAATGCTTGTAATATTCTTTCACGACCTACGAGTCGATGTAATCTTCAATTAGAGCTTCTATAGTAGTAGCTTAGTTTGAAGAAATCAAGCATTCGGCACTCGGAAGAACGGTGTTGAAGATGGAGATCCTCTACACCGGCATGGAGATGGAGATCACCATGTGAAGGGGGCCATACTATTTCATGCTATTATACTGCTTTCATATATGTGATATGTTTGTTTGATAGGATAGCATCCCTCGCAAAATTAAGTAGTAATGATGCCCTTCCAAATGTTGCACTCGTCACCGTTATGCTCGTCAATGGTGGGTCTCGCCAAAGCGAGTGCCATTCTCTATCATAACACGAGGGGGTATATGTCGGACATATACAGCGGAGCATTTGGTTTACTTAACAAAGCTATCAAAACAGTTTTGGGCCTTGGGGCATAGGTTGGAGCCGGGGCATGGAGATGCCACACCAACAACAAGAGTCACATAGAGATGTGATTAGCAAGGAGTTGCTTATCGATGTTATTAATTTTCTAGCAGTGATGCCAAAGCTCACTAGAAAATTAATTAACATGTGGATCTTGACCCAATACGTAACCTAGAGGGAAGGTGGAAAATACGTAATGGGAGTCTAATGTTAAATTGTTTAACAATAGACATAGCATAAACATTGTGCGAAACTTTGCTTTTTCTGTTGTAGAATAAATGGCGGCTAATACTACACCCAGTACCTTTAATTTGCGATCTATTCTCGAGAAAAAATTAAACGAGAACAAACTTTATGGATTGGTATCGCAACTTGAGAATTGTTCTCAAGCAAGAGCGTAAGGAGTACGTTCTTGAAGTACCTTATCCGAGGATTTGCCAAATAATGCCACTCGCAACGCACGGAGAGCTTATGAGAAGCACACTAATGATGCCCTAGATATAAGCCGTCTCATGCTTGCTACAATGTCCCCCGAGCTTGAAGCAATATGAGAGCAAAGTGATGCTCACACTATTATTCGGGGACTGCGTGGCATGTTTGAGAACCAAGCTCGGGCCGAGAGGTTCAACACCTCAAAGTCCTTGTTTGTGTGCGGGCTTGTTAGGGAATCCCGTCATCCGCATGTGATAAAAATGATAGGCTACATTGAGAGTCCGGAAAACTAGGTTTTCCCCTTAGCCAAGAGTTGGCTACGATGTGATTCTCCGCCGCTCCCTCCGAGCTTCGAGCCATTCATATTGAATTATCACATGAACAATATGGATAGAACCTTGGCTGAATTACATGGGATGCTAAAGACAGTGAGGAGAGTATCCAGAAGAATGGTCATCATGTGATGATGATGTAGAAGGCTAAACGCAAACCACTGTCAAGAAACTTTGCACCAAGAGTAAGTTAACTCCCGATGAGATCGCGAGTGCCTCCAATGCAAAGAAGGGCAAGAAGGGGTCAGCGGCATCGATGCCGTTTGCTTGTATTGCAAGGAGACATGCCACCGGAAGAGGAACTGCAAGAAGTACATGGAGGATCTCAAAAAGAAGCAAAGTACGACTTACGCGGTATTAATGTTATAGACATTAATCTTGCTACTTTACCTACTGACTCTTGGGTATTTGATACCGGATCGTAGCTCATATTTGCAAATCGTTGCGGGGATTGAGAAGAAGTAGAGGATTGAGAAGGGGCGAGGTGAACTGCGCGTCGGCAATGGAGCAAGCGTTGCTACGATTCTTGTCGGCACGACCACTTCATCTACCTTCGGGATTAGTTTTGGAATTGAATAATTGTTATTGTGTTCCAACACTATGTCAAAACGTTATTTCGCTTCATGTTTGCAAATGGAAGGATATGATTTGAGATCAATGGACAATGGTTGTTCAATATATCTTAGAGATATGTTCTATTTTCATGCTCCATTGGTGAATTGATTATATGTTTTGAATCTTGAAGCGTCTCCCATCTATAACATTAATACGTAAAGGCAACTCTCTAATGATATAAACCCCACGTTTATCCGGCATTGTCGCTTAGGCCATATAAATAAGAAACGCATGGAGAAGCTCCATAAGGATGGATTGCTTCACTCTTTTGATTTTGAATCATTTGAGACATGTGAGTCTTGTTTACTTGGAAAGATGACAAAGGCACCTTTCACGGGACATAGTGAGAGAGCAAGTGACTTATTGGCACTCGTACATACCGATGTATGTGGACCAATGAGCTCAACGGCCGAGGTGGTTATCGTACTTCATTACCTTTACCAATGACTTTAGTAGATATGGTTATATCTACTTAATGAGGCATAAGTCCGAATCCTTTGAAAAGTTCAAAGAATTCCGAATGAAGTACGTAATCATTTAGGGAAAACAATCAAGTTTCTACGATCGGATCGTGGAGGAGAATACTTGAGCCAAGAGTTTGGTAATCATCTCAAAGATTGTGGAATTGTTCCACGCTTGACTCCGCCAGAACTCCGAATGGAATGGAGTGTCCGAACGGAGAAATCGCACCTTGTTGGACATGGTGCGGTCGATGATGAGCCAAAGTGATCTTCCGTTATCCTTCGGGGATATGCTCTTGAAACACTGCGCTCACACTAAATAGAGTTCCATCTAAGTCGGTTGAAAAGACACCATATGAGATATGGACAGGGCAACCCCTAGTTTATCTTTTCTCAAAATTTGGGGATGCGAAGCTTATGTAAAACGTTACGGCCCGACAAGCTCACACCCAAATCGACAAGTGCTTCTTTGTGGGCTATCCTAAGGAAACTAAGGGATATTACTTTTATAATCGGGAACAAGGCAAAGTGTTTGTCGCCCGACACGGTGTCTTCTTGGAGAAAGAGTTTCTTTCAAGAAGGGTTAGTGGGAGCAGTGGTGCATCTTGAAGAAGTTCAAGAAACACCGAGAAAACGTTTCGCGACCACGGAACCACAACAGAGGAGCAAAGTGTTGCGCCACCGGTTGTAGATACACCGCCCCACGGAGGTCGAAAGATCACGTCGTGCACCCGGCAGTGTACACAAAGCGGAACAACGTGATATATTGTTGTTGGACAACGATGAACCTAAGACCTATGAGGAAGCGATGGTGGGACCCGATTCCAACAAGTGGCTTGGAGCCATGAAATCCGAAATAGAATCCATGTACGACAATCAAGTTTGGAACTTGGTTGATCCACCGATGGTGTCAAAACCATTGAGTGTAAATGGGTTTTTAAGAAAAAGACCGATATGGATGGAAATGTTCACATCTATAAGGCGCGATTGGTGGCGAAAGGTTTTAAACGATTCTTGATTATGATGAAACCTTCTCGCCCGTCGCAATGCTTAAATATATTCGGATTATCCTAGCGATTGCTGCATATTTCGATTATGAGATATGGCGGATGGATGTCAAAATGGCTTTCCTAAATGGAAACCTAAGCGAGGATGTATACATGATACAACCTCGGGTTTTGTCGATCTAGAATCGCCGGAAAGATATGCAAGCTACGAAATCCATTTATGGATTGAAGCAAGCATCTCGGAGTTGGAATATTCGTTTTGATGAAGTAATCAAAGGGTTTGGTTTCATCAAAAACGAAGAAGAGGCCTGTTCGTGTTTTGCCTGAACGGAGGCGCAGTCAGCTGGAAGAGTTCCAAGCAGGATACTGTTGCTGATTCTACAATGGAGGCCGAGTACATTCTGCTTCGGAAGCCGCAAAGAAGGCGTTTGGATCAAGAAATTCGTTTCGAGCTTGGTGTGATGACTAGTACGACGGTCCAATGTCTCTCTATTGTGATAATAGTGGAGCCATTGCGCAAGCCAAGGAGCCGAGGTCACATCAAAGTCCAAACACATACTTCGGCGATATCATCTCATCCGCGAGATAGTGGACAGAGGTGATGTCAAGATATGCAAAGTGCACACGGATCTCAACATAGCCGATCCGCCGACAAAACCTCTCCTCACCCGAAGCATGAGGCGCACACAACAACAATGAGTGTTAGATACTTACATGATTGACTCTAGTGCAAGTGGGAGATTGTTAGTGATATGCCCTAGAGGCAACATGGAGATGTTGGATATCACGTCAATGTTTATGTATAAATGGATAAAGTGTTATTCGGTTCCATGAAATAGACATCTTGTATTGATCAATAAGTACGTGACTTATTTATGAGACTCTTTATGTATGAATCTATTTCTAAACGATCCTCGATCATATGTCATATTGTTGGAACAAATATGATTCTAAGATCGGCATGTTTATTGATTGATGATCATGTCTCATAGATCATGGGTATGGAGATACCAAATCAATAAACATGGACATATGTGTTAGAGAACACATTGTTGGATAGACCCACCATGAGACACTACAGAATTAATGTGCCATTAGTTGGTCTCGGGTAGTGTTGGTACAAAGTCCTTAGACCTGAGATCACCATGGATTCCAACATGTGTAGTAGCCTACTTTGGGACTACCAAACACTATTCCGTATCGGGTAGTTATAAAGGTAGTTTTCGGGTTTGCTATGAAATATGGAGTGGGATGTGAGTGATCAAGATGGAATTTGCCCCTCCTTTGGAGAGATATCTCTGGCCCCTCGAGGTAATGGATTATGGAAATGCATGGCCATGCTAAGTTGATTGAGGAGTCAATCAACAGATATATAATCCAATACGGTTCGAGTGAATGGTTAAGCTATTGAAGGGATGGCACACATCTTGCCTATAGCTTAACGGTATCGTGAGGCAAAGGGATTTGTGTACACATTACAGGTTCGAGCCGATATTGTTCTTGTATACTATGGTGTCAATATGTGCTGCTAGGCGCCGCGTTGACGGGTCGGCTGAGTTGGACTCGAGCCGACGATCGGCTAAGTTAGACTATAGCCGAAACCGAGTATACCCGAACCTGCTGTGGTCGCACGCTTAAGGGGATAAGAAAGACATTTGAGTTGGACTCGGATACGGCTCGATCGGATAGGGATCCGACCGGATAGAGTCCTATGGGCTTACGACGTATGGGCGGCCAACTTTGTGAGATTCGGATAGGATCCGATTCAAAATAGAGTCCTGATCGGCCACTAGTCCTAGTCGGCCAACTCTATATAAAGGAGGGAGGGGTGGAGAGCTGTGACATGTCAATTGCATCGCGTGCAACAGAAGTCGCCGAGATCAATCTCCACGAAAACCCTCCCCACTTTCGAGCCAAACCCTAGCCTTGCATCGCGTGCTAGCACACGGGTGTTCGGCGTTCGTCCCCTGATGTGTGGATACCGGTAGAGGCGCCGCTACGTTGCACGCCGTTCATCGGCGTGGAGGAATCGGCTGCGGTCGAGCGCATCGGAGCGAGGCGTGAGAACACGATCAGACGACTCGGCAAATCGGCGAACAAGTTGATTGGTGAATCGGCTGTCCTCAGGAATTGGCTGTCGGCTTGTGGGAATCGGCTACACTGTTCCGGATTGGATAGCCCTGATTGGCTGTTTCCGCTACACACTCCAATCGGTAACGATCTATCGGCCCTTACTTGCAAGTGTTCCTGGTTTGCGCAGTTAAAAGTTTTTGTTTTCGGCTAGAGTAGCCTCCGCGTAACCCTTCACCAATCCCTTCCAAGCAACAGACTATATGATCCCTTCCCATTGATGACAAAAAATATGGTAGGAACAGTCTTGTTGCCGAGTGTCAACTCCACATTTAAAATTCCTTTGGTTTTCGATGGATTGCCACCAAAATCTTTCAAAATCATTTTGGTCTTGATGAGATCATCTGAACTCCTGCCCAACTTCTTGAAAGTAGCATATGGCATCTAGTTCACACCAGCTCCACCATCAACCAACAGTTTGGACATCGGCTTGTTGACAAACCCCTTGACATACAGTGGCTTGAGGTGCCGATGCCTGTCCCCTCTGGTTTCTCAAAGATAGCTTGTTCTGGGAACAAAACCAATTTTGCTAGGGATTCTTCCATAACATCTGCATCGGCTTAGGTGGCCTCATATTCTGCTGGTAACACAAAAACCATGTTAACCGATGTAGAAGCAATAGCCTTTCCCTTAGCTGCTCTTTTTTCCTTGTCAACTTTGACTCATCTGCTAAGAGCACCTTAATCTTGACACGCCACTCTTTCTTTGAGTGTTCTTGCTTTTTCCTCTTCAGTCGATGATTGATTTCCTCATGTACTTCTTAGAAACGTCCCCTGCTCTTGATCCTTTGAACCCTCCTCTTCTGACTCTTAGTGAAAGTACCAGAAGGGCACCATTGTGGGTTCATGGTCTCATTTTCATATTCATCAAAATCCTCCTACAGAAAATCTTGATGAATCAGACCCAACCTTTGATGAACAGACAGTTTCCTCTGTCTCAGCAGATTTTCCTTAGGATGGGATCGGCTTGTTTCTCCAGTGTAGTCTTCATCATAGCTGCATGCTGGACAGTCTTCTATCGATGGCAGCCTCATCCCTTCATTTCAGCAAAATCTAAAGAATTCGCAACTCCAATGGGGATCAAAACTATCATCTTCATAGCATCTCTCTTCCTGCCTATCATGCTTCCTCTGATATTTGTTGACGATTCTATCGGCTGCTCTCCCACTTGTATGAACTATGTTGACAGGAAAAGGATTGCCATTAACTTTCATCGGCTTTTTTGAATATGCAAATTTTATCTTCCCTGCTTCAATAGCCAATTGGATCTGCTGCCTGGAAACCTTGCAGTCATTGGTGCTATGAGATCCAGTATTGTGCCATTTGCAATATTTTCTCTTTCTTAACTCCTCAGCCGATGGAATCACATGGCCAGCAGGAAGTTGAATTTGTTTCTCCCGAAGCAGCAAATCAACGATTTTGTCAGCCTTCGTAATGTCAAAGTCGTATTTTTCCTCTTTGCCGAATTTTTGACCAATTGACATGTAACAACTTCTTTGTTTCTTGCCCATTCGACTGCTGCTACTTTGGAGTCATCCTCATCTTCTTCGGATTCAGAGGCATATGCAACGTGGCTAACCTTTTTAAAGGCCTTCTTGGCTTCTTGAAATCTTTGTTCATGTGTTGTTACCTTTTGAGCCAAGTGAGCCAAGCCAGGCTTTCAAAGTCCTGAGCCAAAAATCTTTCCCTGATTGGTGTCAACAAGCCTTGGAAAGCAAGATCGGCTAACTGAGAATCTGACAGAATCAGGTTGTAGCATTTGTTCCTCCTATCTCTAAACCTCTGAATGTAGTCTTGAACAGATTCATCATGCTTCTTCCTAATAGTTGTCAGATCAAACAGTTTTATCTCATGAATTCCACTGTAGAAGTACCTATAAAACTGCTTCTTCAGATCGGCCCAACTTTGAACAGAATTATAGGGCAAAGATGAAAACGATGTGAAAGCCGATCCAGATAAAGACAGAGGGAATAATCTAACCCTCAGGGCGTCAGTAGCAGATGCTTCCCCACACTGGGCCAGAAATCGGCTGACATGCTCATAAGTCGACACATTGTCCTGCCCTGAGAATTTTGAAAAATCTGGCACCTTGTATCGGCTCGGCAATGGCACCCTCTCGAAGTATTCTGGATATGGATACCGATACATATTGCCAGTATACTTAGGCTTGAGGCCAAACTGTTCCCTCATTACATTGGCAATCATATCAGCCCACGGCTTCTGTTGAGGTGCCCCTTGCTGTTGTATCGACTCAAACTGAATGACTTGAGGCAAGTACTGGGGTTGAGGTGGTGGCCCCTCCTAATACTGCACCTGAGGTGAATGAGGCTGATATTGAAAATTGACATTGCCCCCCATGTGATGCTGAGGAGACTGATGCACCCCATGGGCTTGCTGATCATGAACAAATTGAGAACCGATGGGCTGACGCTGCTGAAGGATTGGTGTCTGCTGCCCTATTGGTAACCGTGGAATCAGCTCAGTAGCCGATTGGTTTGTTCTGAACATAGTTGCGCCTTGGTCTTGGGAAACCTGAGGGATGTTGTATTCAATGTGCTGAGGTTGCTGTTTGACCAAGAGAAAAGAATTGAACTCTGGTTGCTTCTGTGCCGATGATGATACAATCGGCTTTCGAGGAGTTGATGCTAATACCATCGGCTATTCTGGGACCATACCCGAAGCAGGCTGTTGTTTGTTAGTAACCAGAGTCCTGTATGGTGGAAAATTGTCTTCAGGAAGAAATATCGGCCCCTTGGCTTGTTGCTCAACAATCATACTGTCAACCACAGAATTGATCATGTTGTTTAGGGTGTTCACAAGGATCTCTGATTGGTTGATAAGTGCATGATGCACGACATAATCGATCAAATCTTGTAGGTTGTTGAACTCCGTAGGGCCTTCTTCCTGCTTGACATCCTGAGTTTTGGTTTCCTTGCCAGAACTTGACTCGGACTAATCATTGCCTGGCAAGACCACCTTGTACCGCTGAACAACCGTGCCCAACCGAGTTTGAACAAACGAGTGCAAAAACTGGTTCTGCAACTTGTTCATCATCTCCTCAAACTCGGCCTTCTGCTCTGGCGTCAATGTCCATGGTGACGGGGATGATGTTCTCTAGGTCGATTTCGGATGACTTGATGTCCACCATGATGTCTTGTCGGGTCCCACTAGACGTGCCAAAAGCGTGTTGACGATAAAAATGTCACACATTAGCCTGAGAGATCTGCTTAACTCTAGTGCAGGTCCAAATCTTGCTTTTGAGGTTTGTAGGACGTGCCAGTTGGTTTGATCCTACAACCAACAAGAAACAAAGAAAGAAAACAGAGTTAGTCTGTAAATGATAGCCGATCGGCTAGTGGCCGATGACGTATCATTAGATATTGAGCCGATGTTGTATGCATGGAATCAGCAATGGGAAATTAGATCTGATGGATCGGCTGTAGATATCCATAATATATAATCTAAGTATCAAAATACATTTAAACCAAGTGACTGGGATAGATCGACAGTGTACGGAGACAGTATAAATGACTTATGTCTAAAAGTACCTTAAAATAAAGATTATACTTATTTATAGCATAGCCGATGTCATAAATCTAACAAGTATCGGCTAGTACTCCGATACCACTTTATACTAAGATATCAATATAGATTAAATACATTAAACATGAATCAATCAAGTGTTAAGATACCCTAATAGATAGATGATGAGCTTAACATATTTTATCACAGTGAGATCTTAATATAGGGCAGATTTAGCACATCAAGTAGACATATAAGAAACAAGATAGCTAAAACACGTAAGATCGGCTGAAACTCCGATGCTATCTCTAATAGCAATCATGAGACAGGATAGATATTATGATTCTAGATATTACTTACTAGGTCAGACTCAACTGATGCAGCACTAAGCATAAAGAAAAGCATAAGATCTAAACAAGTCGATAAAAATTTTTCGAGATGGTGGATACACTATATAATCTAAGTCGACGTTGATACCTATCCTTATCGGCAGTTGTCTATTAACAGATGCTAGACGATTAGGGTTAGACAGCAATATCGATCTAGATTATATAGCATATATGATAACTTGATGATTTACGTAAACAGGATTAGAGTGTCATAAAGATGGAAGCACTAATCCCGAGAGTGCAAGCCGCCATAACAAGCTTTACCTCTTGTCGGAGATCGAAGCCGATGCAGCCCAACTCGAAAGCAAGAGGTCATCGAAGTAATTGAAAGGAAAAAAGGTGGCGATGTGCCGAGGTTGTATTGAACTAATTGTGTTAGATTACAAGGTCTTGGGTCATATTTATACCCAGATACAAGATATGTCCTTGTTGGACACGATCCCTATCTCTATTACAATTTAAATTATAGATAAGTCCCTTAGGAAACTATAATCTATAAGGAAACTATTTAAAACAACCTAATTAATAGATACAATTACCTTCTTTGGACTCTATCCATATGTGGCAATCCTCATGAAGTACTTCAAACGAATCCGATGATGATTCCAATGTTACCTTACTGGAATCGGCTACATCGGCTTATCTTATCCGATTCAGTATCGGCCGACGAACACCTTAGTCGATTCGGTTATCGGTCGACGAACTCTCTAGCCGATTCGGTCTGCAATTGGCGCGCACTCTGTTTCTGAGAATCCCGATTTTCTCCAAATCGGCTTAGGCCTTAACTCCAAATACGATGCATAATTTACCAAATTTGATCGTTAACAATTTCATAGAACAATTTACAACCTACCATTGGTCAACATGTCAGCAGAGCAAATAAACTACTCCTATTTCCCCATGCTCCATCCCCTCTCCTCACATCTTCTCTGCTCTCCACACCAAAGCACTGTTACTGTTACTGCTGTAGAAGATATAGGTACCGGGTACCCACACGACCTGCATATTCTAACTAGAGATATGAGGTGGGCCGGATCCATGTATTATGTTATAGAATAGGACCCAATCATAGTGTTGTCTTATATTTTATGACAAGGCCTAGAGTCTTGATTGAGTACTGCCATGTAATACTTTAGAAAATTGATGTCGTGTTTGGCTAGATTTTTCTCATTGTAACCATGTCCTCTAACCTATATAAGGAGGGCAGGGGGCCTCTTGAAGGCAATAACCACTCTTAGATTAATAAAGCACTTGACAGATACAATCCCTAAACAGGAGTAGGTATTACCTCTAATCGAGAGGGCCTAACCTGTCTAAACCCTTTAATTCCGAATACATATACTTTTAGGTCTCGTGTGCTACGTATTTTATTATTGCTGATATAAAAAATTGACAGTTGGCGTGTTAGGTAGGGGCGGCGCCGAGTTTTCCATCAACAACTATAATGGAACTAATCTCCCACGTCACTAGATCTGTATTCACCCCAAGTCTCTCAAACACCATGAAGGCTTGCACCAAGCTCGTTTTCTTTGTCTTGGATTTAGTCCAACCGGGGAGATCAATCTTGACAAGTTTGATGATTAATCTCCAACATCATCGGATTTTTCCCTTTCAACTTATCATTGTTTATTAGATTGATTTGTAATCTCAGATTAATCTCTTGATGTTTTTTGTTGTTGTTCGCATATAATTACATGGCACTCCATGGTTTCTTCGTCTCCACGGTTGGTGGATTTAGCTGTCATTGCTGATGGCGACATAATCTTTCCGTCGGCTGCCTTTGTCGTCGCCGGTGGGTTTCTTCGCCTACACGGTTGGTGGACTCCACCAGCTTTGCTGATGGCGACATAGTCTTCACCGCCGGCTGCCTTCGTCGTCGCCGGCTGTTTTTTTTGCCTTCATGGTTGGTCGATTCTGCCGGCCTGTCTCTGCCACCATCTGGTGTCTTTGCCTCCACGGTTGGTGGACTCCGTCACCATTGCTTGATGGCGACATCGTCTTCACCGCCGGCTGCCTCTGTCATTGTCGGTTGGTTTCTTCGCCTCCATGGTTGGTGGAATCCCCCGTCGTTGCTGTTGGCGACATCGTCTTTACCGCCGGCTGCATCCGTTATCGCCGGCTGGATTCTTCGCCTCCACGGTTGGTGGACTCGCCCGCTGTTGCTGTTGGCGACATCATCTTCACCGTCGGTTGCCTCGTCGTCGTCGGCGGTCTTTTCGCCTTCACGGTTGGTGGATTCTGTCATCGTTGATGATTGGCTACTTCGTATTCATTATCGGCTTGCCTCTGCCACCGTCTGATGTCTTCGTCTCCACGGTTGGTGGACTCCATTGCTATTGCTGATGGCGACATTGTCTTCACTGTCGGTCACCACCGTCGGTCACCGACTGGTTTCTTCGCCTTCACGATTGGCCTACGTCGCCACCGCTGATGGGTGTGTTCGTCTTCGCCACCAGCTTGCCTCTATGGCTAGCGACTTGTGTCCTCACCTTCACGGCTGGCCTACTCTGTCATCGTTGATGGGTGTTTTTGTCTTCACCGATGGTTGTCTTCACCACCGTCGACTAGTATTTTTGCCTTCACAGCTTGCCTACTTTTGTCGTCATTGACTAGTGTCTTCGCCTTCACGATTGGCCTACACCACCACTGCTGATGGGCGTCTTCGTCTTCGCCACCAGCTTGTCTCTATCGCCGCCAACTGATGTCCTTGACTTCATAGCTGGTATACTCTGCCATCGTTGATGGGCGTCTTCACCTTCATGGCTGGACTATTATGTCGCCGCTGATGGGCAACCTCGTCTTCAACATTGGCTTGCCTCCGCTACCTTCGATTGGTCTTCTCGCCTTCATGGCTACGTGTCTGCACCACCGTTGATTGGCACCTTCGTCTTCACTGCCGGCCGCCTTCACCACTGTAGTCTGGTGTCTTTGCTTCCACGGTTGGTGGACTCCGCGGCCCTTGCTGATGGCAACATTGTCTTCACCATCGGTCACATCCGTCGTCACCGACTGGTTTCTTTGCCTTCACGGTTGGCCTTCATCGCCATCATTGATGGCCATCTTCATCTTTGTCACTGGCTTGCCTCTACCACCACCGACTAGTGTCCTTCCCTTCATAGCTGGCCTACTATGCCACCGTTGATGGGCGTCATTGTTTTCCCCGCCGACTACCTTCACCGCCGTCAACTGGTGCCTTTGCCTTCACGGCTGCATGTATGCACCATCATTAATTGGTGACTTCTTGTTCACCGCCAGCTGCCTTCACCATTGTCAATTGGTGTCTTCGCCTTCACGGTTGGCCTATGCCACCACCGTTGATGGATGTCTTCGCCTTTGCAGCTGGCCTATTACGCTGCTGCTAATGGGCAACCTCGTCTTCACCATTGGCTTGTTTCCACTTCCGCCAATTGGTCTCATCGTCTTCATGGCTACATGTCTCCACCACCATTGATTGGCGACTTCGTCTTCACCGACGGCCGCCTTCGCCACCGTCGTTTGATGTCTTCACCTTCACGGTGGGTGGATTTCGCCGCCGTAGCGGATGGCGACATCGTCTACACTGTCGATCACCTTCGGCATTGTCGATTGGTTTTTTCGCCTTCACTATTGTCCTACGCCACCACCGCTGATGGGCTTCTTCATCTTCGCCACTGGCTTGCCACCGCCACCGCCATCTAGTGTCATCGCCTTCACGGCTAACCTACTCTGCCACCGTTGATTGGTGTCTTTGTCTTCATCACCGGTCACCTTCGTCGTAGTCAATTGATGTCTTTGCCTTCATGGCTGCATGTCTGCACAACCATTGGTTGGCGACTTTGTCTTTACCGCCAGCCGCCTTTGCTGCCATCGACCGGTGTCTTTGCCTTCACGGTTGGCATCCTTTGCCTCCATTGATTGGCGACCTTGCCTTCACCGCCGGCAACTTTCATCATCGTCGACTGGTGTCTTCACCTTCACGGTTGGCATACACCTCCACCACTGATGGGTGTATTCATCTTCACCACCAGCTTGCTTCTGCCGCCGTCAACTGGTGTCTCGTCTTCATGGCTAGCCTACTATACCATAGTTGATGGGCGACTTCATCTTCACCTTCGGTCGCCTCTGCTGCCGCCGACTGGTGCCTTCGCCTCCATGGTTGTCGTATTCCGCCACTGCTGATGGGCATCTTCGCTTTCACCACCGGTCATCTTCACTGCCACCAACTGGTGCCTTCGCCTTCATGGCTAGCCTACTCTATTGCCATTGATGGCCATTTTCATCTTCTCCGCTAGCCACCTCTGTTGCCATCGACTAGTGTTCTTGCCTCCACGGTTATGTGACTCCGCCACTGTTGCTGGCAACTTTGTCTACACCGTAGGCCGCCTTTGCTACCATCGATCGGCCTCCTTGTCTCCACGGCTATGCAATTGTGCCTCCGTTGCTGGGTGACTTCGTCTACACCACCGGCTTGCCTCCGCCCCACTGCTGACTAGTTTCTTCATCTCTACAGTTGATGGACTCCACCGCCGCTGTTGATTAGTGACCTCATCTTTACCGTTGGCCGCCTCCATCATCACTGGCTGGTTTCTTTGCCTTCACGGTTGGTGGACTCCATTGTCGTTGCTGATGGGGTACATTGTCTTCATGTACAGGTCATATTTGTCACTACCGACTCGTGATCTCGCCTTCATTGCTGACCTATTACGCCGTCGTTGATGGGCGTCTTCGTCTTCACCACCGGCCACTTTCGCCACCAACAACTAGTGTCCACGCCTCCACTGTTTTGCGACTCCACCACCATTGTTGGGACTTTTCATCTTCATTGTCTTCATCACCGGCAACCTCTGTTGCCTCTACTACTCTAGGCTCGACATCTCTTGCAACCTCAACATTTCATGATGGCTATTCGATGACAAGAAGCTACAGACTCTATGTTTAGTCATTTTCCAACAAAGCACGGTGTCGGGGGCTGCACAATACACAAGATTGAAAAAAATTTAGGAAAAAGATCATATTCTTCCAAAATTACCTTAATTGTTGTAAAAAGTGAATTTTAGAAAAATATTATATGCAGAGGATGTGCTATTATAGAATATATATATGTGTGTGTGTATGTATAAATAGCACATCCTGTGCATATCATACTTTTTTCTGAAACTTTTTACAACAATTAAGGTAATTTTGCTGCCATTTATAAGGAAGAATATGGTCTTTTCCTAAATATTTTTTCAATCTTGTGTATTGTGCAGCCCCCAACTCTATGCTTATATTTATGTGTGTATATATACATATATACATCTATATATATATATGTGTGTGTGTGTACACACACACACACATATATATATATGTATGTATGTATGTACGTACGTATGTATATGTAGACACACACTCTACTATAGAAGTGATTTTCACATGCGAGTCCCCTTCTAGCCTCGTGGCAGACCATAACATTGTGTGCATGCGATAATGTTGATCCCAAAGAGAGATAAAACCCGTATACCAAAACCAATTTTTCCAGGCATACCATGAAATAGTTTTGTTTTTGTAGGCGGGCATGTTAAGTGGCCTATCTGCCAACAGCCCACCAAGTCGGCCTCCCACTCCCCTCTTCCCTTAAAAAACTATGTCCTCTCTCTCCTCTCTCATCCTCTCCTCTCCTTCCCCGTCTCATTTGTCCTCTTTTCCCCTTTCCTCAAATACAAATTCTCGAATCAGGCAGCAACATTGACGGTAGCGACTGGAGATAGGAGTGACGACAACGACCACATGACAGGTGGCGCGACGGGAGTGGCCTAGGCGCGTCGGCTCCTCTTCCTCCGAGGCGCCCTCTCCACCTTCCCTCGTCTCTCCCTTCCTGGCCCATGGCGGCGGTGGAATGGGGAAGACGGGACCAGTGGATCCGCCTATTGGATATTTTGGTTTAAGTTAAGTTTTGATCTCGATCAATAATAACCAACTCAAATAAGGAAGATATCAATCCATATCTTACCGGACTCGAAATCATATCCCGAGTCCGATTTCGCCGTGATCGGGTGGCGAAACCTAAGCCCATTGGGCTCGGCCCCTTGCCTACAGTGCGACCTTATAAGAGAGGATTAACCCCGAGTTAAACTCTAACGCGAAATCACGCATCCCCGTGCTTTCCCCAAACTCTAATTCCACCCTCCGATCAGTTAGCGCACTAGAAGGCTCGGAAGCTCGAGTTCCACGTCTGGGACAGTGTAGGTGGGGCCCCGAAGGACGCCGCTACCCCGAACGATCTCTCAAGGAACGACTGCGCTACATCCCTAATAGCGCTCAAGCCATCAATTTCATCACGGGATCACCGACGACCATGGACGCCACGGCCGCCGGTATGGACCGAACTATTAATCTATTCTACATTAGTTTAAGTTAGTAGATGTAATTAGACTAGATGATCATGTTTAGTTTGTGTAAGCTAAGTACCGATCAACGATTTGATCTAAAACCGCCGCCACTGGCCTCGAGGACGATGGATCCGCCGGTGCACTCTCTTTCCCTTCCCTTTCCTCTCCTCCTCCCAACGCATGGCGACAGTGGCGGCAGCGGACGAAGATGGGAAAGACGGGAGCGGCGGATCCGCCGCTGCTGACCTCGAGGAAGGCGGGTCCACTAGTGCTGGTGTCACACCCTGGAGTTTTTCTCTTTTAAAAATCATTAAAGAAAATCACAAAAGAAAATATTGGTGAATTAACCTAGAGCAAACAAATAATTTTAAAATGCAAAGTATAAGTGGAAATGGCATGGTAGGATTTTTCTTAAATTCTACGTGTCAAAATACATTAACAGGATTTTTAGTAGAATTTTCAAAGCACTATAAATAATTTTTAACCAATTAAATCAATAATTCGAATTAAAATAAATCCCTGGAAATTCTTTTTTTATTTTTCCCGCTCTTTCCGTCCTTTTCTTGCCCAAACTTGTTCTTGGGCCATCGGCCCAGGCCGTCGACCTGCTCCCTCCTGCGCATGCTCCTCCCCTTCTCTCTCCTCTCTCGGGCCGCCCGAAGGCCGAGGCCCAATAGCTCCCTCGTGCGCTCGCAAAAAGTCCAATTCCCATACCTCTCTCTACCGGGCTACTAATAGGTGGGGCCCACCTGTCAACCCCGTCTTCAATCTCCAGCCACGTCGCCGCCGCCCGTGCGCGCCTCGCGGCGCGAATCCCGCCACTCCCCGACTCTCCCGCACGCCGTAACTCACCGTCTTAACTCCGACACATCCGCTCCGGCCGTTGCCATCCCCATCAACCGCTCCCGCGTCCATAAATGGCCGGATTTAATCCTCGGCCATTTAATCCCCATTTCTCCCCCGATTTACTCCTCCGAGCAATTACCACCCCTCCCGACCGAATCCAATCTCCCAAACCCTATAAAAGCCGGCCACCTCCCTCACCGTTCTCCCCACACCTCGCTCAAGCTCTCCCGTGGCCTATCTCACTCTAGCGCCGAGTTTTCGTGTTCTGCCGCCCTCCACCATCGTTCGGTCGTCGATTCCCATCGTCCCGAACCACGCCGGACCTCCGCACCGTCATCATCCTCTTTACTGGTGTCTGAGCCCTCTCGGCCGTCACTCATCTCGAGCTCCCGCCGTCTGCACGCCACCCCACGCCGTCATCTTCATCCCCTCCGGTGACCTGTGGTGAGATTTCCCCTTTCTTTCTCTCTCGGCCCGCACGTGCGCCGCTGCTCCCGTGTGCACGCGGCTTTGCCCGCATGTTGCCGCGTCACTCTGCCGCCCAACGCCGTCGCTCGCCCCCTTCCCAGTCGTTGTCCGATCCCCGCGCTCGTGTGGCATGACATGTGGCCGCCACGTTGGCGCCACGTGCGCCAGCCGCCGTTCAGCCCGTGGACCCAGTCCACCATGGACCGGTGCTCCCACGGCCGCTAACGTCAGCCTTAGCCGCTGATGCAATCCTCGGGATTTATTGCACAATAATGTATTAAGGATTTTTTTTGTTTTAGTAATAAACACAGATAATATTCTAAAATTTATATCTTTTCAATCCGAGCTCCGTTTAAGTCCATTGAAATTTCATTAAATTCATAAAAGTGCCAAGAATCCATTAAAATGATTTTGTTTCCTGTTTCAGTAGACTTTTAGCATGTTTTGTTTGCCGTGTATATTCCGGTAGTTTCGGCGACCCGGTTTACTTTGAGGTTGTTGCAGAGTTTCCCCAAGTCGAAGAGCAAGGCAAGTCATGCTTCATCATTGATCATATTATACATATTTTTGCAAAAATACCTCATTTTCCCTATTGAACTGCATTTACTTTAGAATGTCATTTTATGGGAATATTACACCTATAGTATTAGTACTCACCTTTAGAACTTGAATACCCTGAATTACACCTATAGTATTAGTACTCAGCTTTAGAACTTGAATACCCTGAACCTTTGATAAGCTTGGATATTAATATGATTAGATTTTGGTCTAGGATATGCTTAGCCTTGCTTAGATCAACTAGCACACTAAATGGGTCATCTCCCTTAACCATACTATTATATACTAATCAGTGTTGGATTCAATCATGTGACATTATGACCATGATAATCAACTAAAAATATGATCATGGTGGGCTGTGGGCGCATTAGTTTGGATAGTCGCGCCCATGGCAATTAAGGACCGGTTCACGGAAAACCCTGGAAGAAATATCGCACATACCAAAAGCCAGAATGGGCAACGGTTGGTCCCATAGTGTAGCCTTTCTCTAGCCAACGTTCCCAGGCAAGGGTGGGCGTGATGTAGTTCAGCCAGCCGGGGGCTTACCGGCTGCTGGGCTGCCGGATTCACCGCGGCACTCGGGGGGGCTGCCCACTGCCCTAATTTGAGTGGGGGCGAAGCCTTGGTGTAGTTCGATTGGTTAGAGAGGGTTAAACGAAAGGTCCTATCACAGTCCCTTTCCGGGGTACCATGGTGATATTCTGGCACACGAAAATGTGTCGTGGGGCTGTGTCTTGTGGGTACAGTTGTACATCTCTGATGAGAATAAACCTATTCGAATAGTCGTGCCAGTGGTTATGGGTGATCGACCGGATTCACCGTGATTAGTATCATGCCTCTAATAACCTGATTAATGGGACATGGCTAGTATAGGTGGATGGTTTGGGTCTGTCGAAACGTGTGGATAATGTTGGACAGCATTTGATATTAATGTTGCTTAATTAATTTCAACCGTTTTACTGCTTTCAAATTATTGTTGTGAAATTGCTGCTTTGTGATAAAAAGTCAAGCCCTAGACTTTTCCTTGTCTCCCCTTGCATTCATACCCTCTCTTATGGTATGACTTGCCGAGTACGTTGGAAGTACTCATCCTTGCCTCTTCCCCCCCCCCCCAGAGCCCGTCTCTAAAGCTGATGAAGACGCGGAAGGCGAGTAGGCTTCGTCCGCACTCTAGAGATGCCTGTGGAGTGGACGTTCCATGTTGCAAGCATCAATATTAGGCTTTAGCTCCTTTTCTTTTTCCACTGAACTTTTGTAAATTTTTTATTGTTTCTAAGACGTGGATCTGTAATATCAATAATTATCGTATATGTACCATGGCTGGTCCTGAACAGGGATTTTTAATACACATATAGCTTTGGGAATTCTGGTTTTGAATTTCTGGGCGTGACAGCTGGCCTCGGGGACAGCAGATCCGCTGGCATGCTCTCTCTGCCTTCCCTCGCCCCTCACCTTTCCCGACGTGCGACGGTGGTGGCGGCAACGGGAGACGGCAGGTGGTGCACACGGCAGTAGCAAAGTGATGCGGAGGGCTTGCGGTGGACGTGGCGGATCCGGTGGCCTCTTCCCCATCAAACGCAAGGATCCACCGGTGACAGCGACGAGAGGGGCTGAGCCGAAGGCCTCTCCCCTGTGGTGACGACGGTGGCAGGTAGGGCAGCAACGGATGGCTACTCCCGATTTAGTGTTTTGATTTTTCTTTTTGATTTTTTTATTTTTTGGGTCAAAAATGATTTCTTCAGTTGGCGACATAACGCTCCATATGCAAAAATCCTGTTTTCGCGTACCGTTGGACTGCCCATATGAAAAAATCATTATTTTTGCAAACATGTAATTGTTCTATTCTAATTAATTCAACCGGTTCAATTATTGTCCTCATATTGAAATGAATCGAGATTGATAAGGAGTTAGTTAATGATGTTTGAGCATGTACTTTTTTTAGTGTATTTATTTCGATTGGTATCTATGGATTGATCACAAGCCGAAACATGGTTAGAGCTCTAATATGCCTTGAACTTATACAAACACCTTGGGACACTGCTTGCGAAAATACAATCTAAAATATGCGAAAATACAGATTGTAGTAGTGTCGACGGGGTGCCGAGCAATCCTCCAAGTTGGCTGCCCGAGTAGATGAAAAAGTGGTCGAGACGTCTACCAATGGGTTTGATGTAGACTCAGGACAAGATGAGATAGGTTCGGCCCTCCCGGAGGATAACAAGCATACTTCTGTGTTCTGTGTTAGGGTGATCTCAGATTAGGGTTTGAGTACAGGTGTAGAAGAGAGTTCTTGGATGCGATCCCTAGCCCAGGTGATCTGCCCTCCCTTTTATAGTTCAAGGGGGGCAGTTACAGGGGGCTTGGGGCGGAAGAAAGCTAGTCGTAAAGAAAAAAGCAAATACAGACTAAAGCTGAAAAGCGAAACGGAATCGTCTCGGGATCCGCTCCCCGTGGACGTCTTTCGTGTAGTCTTGCCTCGGGATCCGCTCGCTACAGGCATCTTGTGCGTAGTCTTGTTAGGTGACATCATCCTCTGCAGGCTTGTCTCCCTTGTCTTATCTACGAGGCTTGTCAAGGAAGCTTCCTTCCCAAGAGGGAAGGCCTGCCCTTTTAGCCTCCTTCCCGATAGGGAAGACCTGCTCTTTTTGGTCGGAGCCGCGTGTAAAGGTTGAGCTAAGAGGCTGAGGTCGGGTCATCCTTGCCCAAGGCCACTCTCCGTTCGACCTACCGATCTCTTTTCCTTAGCGTGGGCTACCCCGGGAAACATCCCCCATAAGTAGATAAGATATGAAAAAGGGTCCGTTTGAAAAAAAAAAGATTTCCATGCAAATATCACCAGCAGCACGTGTGTGTTAATTAATCAGCCTCTAGAAATGCTATTTAGAATATCATTACCAAGGAAATACTCTATTTAATTTAGTTCAGTCCAGGATTCACTAAGGAAAGGAAATAAAGAGTCAAGGTATTGAAGCTAAACCAACTTTAATTCTACATGGACTATAGGTACGGTGAAGAACAGTAGCTTTGCTGAAATATCAATCGAGGCCTAAAAGGAGACAAAATAAAGACCGCGACATATATCGTTTTTATGCACCAAAAGGGACATGTTGGCTCAGTGCTCCAAGCAAAAAACTGATCAAACCACAGAAAAGCGACGGTCAGAAATGTCTTGTCACTTATTGTCTCCCCTTTGGAACGACGAACTTGAACGAGAAATACGTACTCTCTCCGTCCTTAGATATATCTAAGAGATTTTGATTCTCTACTATCAGTGACTTGTTCTGTTGTACTTTTAGGTATTGAGTTAAATGGTAGTGGAATGAGAATTAGTGTGAGATCAAGTCAACTAGCAATCCTTTCGGTCCTATATACCTCCTTGAGAATGACTCACTAAGTCACCAATATGCAGCCATGCATGAACATGGGTTTCAAGGAACCTATCAGTATAAGACAAAACTTCTATGCTCGACGGACAGTACTTGAGTTCAGTACTTAATCCCTCAAGTGACTTAGAATTTGTCAACAAAGCTAATCTCTCATATATAGGACGAATTCAACTTGTCAGAGATCGATCGAGTCCATAATTCTCAAGTCAAAACATAGACGATCCTGCCATTCTTTGAGAGAGAACTTTAGATTGATTCTTGGCAGTTGCGAAGCACGCGCGATAACCAGAAAAGGGCAAAACTTCTCAGGAGCCACATCCGTAAAAATGGTAAAAACTAAGTGTAACATCCTGAAAATCGAAGGAGTAGAATTCGGAACGTGAAAATCGGAACTCGCAAAAACTTTTTGGAATCATTGCTTCTTATCGTGTTCTTCAATTTTATTTGCCAATTCAGTTGCGTAAGAATTTCTTCTGGAATTGCTTTGAAATAAAGTTGAATTAAAACCCCAAGCTTGAGACCCCTGCTGGGGAAAATAATTTAAAAATAAATATATAGATATGAATTTGGAGAGGGTAAACATATTAATTTTGGAGATTTGCAAAAGATTCTTGAAGGGAATATGTTTTGGTTTAAACCCTAACGGTGGAAGAAAAATAATAAACAGTTGGATTTGGAATAAAAATATTTTTTTGACAAGGAAATATGAATTTAAAAATCCCAAATTATTGATTTTTAAAAGAAAGAAATAAAAATAGGAAAAAAATATATTTTGAAAAAAATAAAAAGTGGGGGAAAAAGTTTGGAAATATAATTTCAAAATTATTTTGGGAATATTGGAATTTATTTTGAATTTTAGAGTGGAAGGAAATGGAAATAGAAAATAGGATTTCAAAATTCGGGAAAATAGAGAAAGTACACTGTTCATGCGTATGCAGGTGTTCGACGGCGTCCTCGCGCCTGTGCGCCGCGTCAACACGCGCGCCCGTGCCATGCCGCATCGTCGACCGTCGCCCGCGTCACCGCGTCCTCGTACAACCGCCACGCCTGTGCACCGCATCGCCACGCACCCGCGCCATGCCGTCGCCACGCCGGCGACGTCGCCGGTTCGCCGTACGCGGCGCATGTGCTCGCGACGCCTCGCCGTACCACGGCGCGCGACCGCGTCAATGCCGTCGCCCGTGGCCGCGTCGAGTCCACGCCGCGCCGTACCACCGTGCCATTCCGTCTGTGCTGTAACCATGCCCATCGTGCGTCGGCCTCACCCCTCCCCTACTCGCGCGTGCGTCACCCTAGCTCTGCTGCCATGACCGCCGAGTTCGAGCTCGCGTGGTCAACTATATATAGCACTCCTCGGCCGAAACTCACAACACAAAAAATTGTGCCATACTGTCTCATCTAGCTCCTCACCAATTTTCCCAAAATCCGTTCACCATAGCGCTAGAATTTCGCAAGAGATCGGAGCACGGGTCGGAAGAACCCTAACTCGACCGCCCGGTGCAAACTTCAAAATTCGTCGCCCTCGCTTGATTTCCTCTTGAATTAAAGGTACATTCACGATCTACGTGCTCTAAGCTATATTTCCCCTAAGTCTCCCGAGCCGAACAGCCGCCGAAATCACCGGCGACGAGCGCCGCCGAACCTCTGTTTTTGGCCGCGCCGTGCGCACGTCGCCATACCACCACCGCCCCTTTCGGCCAAGCCGACCCCCTAGCTAGCACCCCGTGTTCCGTAGATCCTCTAGGACCCCTTGGTTTGGCCGCATTGTTACGGAGTGCCGCCGCACCGTGCACCTTCGCCGCCGAACCCTCTGCTTTGGGCCGCCACCCCGTCGTCGCCGCGACCGCTCCGCCACCTCCCTAGCCCAACCGCGCCTCAAAACGGACTCCCGCGTCATGTAGATGGTGTAGGGTTAGCTAGATGCCGAGCTCCGATCCTCCTCGCCGTCGTTCGGCCATGCCGCGCCGTCGCCTCGCCGGGGGATGAAGGAAGAAAGAAAAGGAAAGAAAGGAGTAGAGAGAGCGAGAACGGCTCGCTGGCTCGGTGGTTGAGCCGAGCCGAGGAGGGGAAGGGCGCGGGTTCGATCCCGGCTTAGGCAAAATTTTTGAAATTTTTTTTATTTTATTTTTCTAAGGAGATTAAAAATAAGAATAAAGCTTATTAAAAATCCTAGGAAAATATTTATACTCTTTTAAACTATTCTAAAACTCTATTTACAAAGATTTTGCACCTTTTTAAAGGGGTTTATTTATTTACCTTTTAAATTTCTTTGCAAATAATTATGAAGTTTACATTTACTTAGACTTCGAACTTTTAATCTAATAAATTTCCAAAATATTTATATATCTTTGTGAGGCCCGTTTATTCACTTAGTTCATATTCACAAATCTAGGATCTTTCCCAAGAATTATAAACTATCTCATATAAATTCCGATCAACCCCTTTTGCGACATATACATTCGATATTTAATTTGCTTCATCAAATCCTCCGTAATTCGATTAGGGTCGTAAGGGGAGATGGTTTGAAGAGTTCTTTATGATTTTTCATGCTTTTTCATTCGTTCTTATCGGATTTTAACTGGAATCCATTTTTCTTTTCCTTTTCGCTCGTATGATTAGCGACCGAAGAGGCGAACGCCGACCCCGCAAGAGACCCCACTCAAGAAGCGTACGAGCAAGGCAAGTCTTCACACCCTTTGAACATATTGATCCCAATTGCGAAATGATGTTATTTTACACTCTAAACATGCATGCTTTACCATGTTACCTATACTTGTTGTGCCATTCCTTGCCATTGAGTACCCTTAGAACTACTCCTTGTAACTCACGATGTGATACAACTAACCGAAGCATAACTTCGGTAAACCGCTTAGCCATGCTATACTTAGCTTTATGCATACTCATGACTTTGTGAAAAAGCTTTGTGCTTGGGCAACTACTTTAAGGGAGGTAGTTGAGATTCGGCATGTGGAGACATGAGCGCCACATGACCATGATGAATTACATTTGATGAAAATTGGAAGTACTAAACAAATGTTTTAGACTGGGCGCCGGATGATTTGGGTGGATTCGGAAAAGGCAAGTGCCGACCCTGGTCAATTAAGGACCGAGCCATGAGATAGCCGGAAAACGAGCCGTACAACCGTACTTCTCGAATGGGTATAGACCTAGCGACTAGATAGCCGAGCGGAGGCGTATCCTTGCATAGATGGTTCTCTATGATGTGGTTATGGGATCGGGATGAGGCTGCGGCCTTGTTATGAATGGTGGGATTGAACCGATGTTAATTAAACTTAAAGATCTCGAAAAGACTTCCCTTACCCGGGTGCGCGAACTCCTCTCACCGCTAGAAAAGGACGGCTAGAGTGCATGAGGGCTTAAGTTCATGGAGCGGGTACGCCAAAGCGAGGTTATCAAAAGGCTTTGCCGTGACCGTCTCATGTGTTGAGGCGTAGGCTCATTTGTTGGGCTGTCACGGAGTACGGGTAAAGTGTACATCCACCGCAAAGTGTGAATGAATCAATCTATTCGAATAGCCGTGCTCGCGGATATTAAGCATCGTGACAAGACTTTCGCTTGGCTAGACTTTGAACTTAAAAATGCTGGGATGGGTTTGCATGATGATTTTGTTCGCGGTGGATCAACTTCTCGAGAATGCGAGAAGGGGTGGACTCCCGAAAATCATGACGTACGGAGGCGGGAAGCCATCCTTGGAATCACGATGGATGGTAGACAAACCGCCACCGGGTTAATGAACTATGAAATTAAAACTTGTTTTGGCTAGATGGTAGGCTTGTGAAAAGAATTGTGAAACTGGCTTTACGCAAAGATAACCCTAGCCATGTTCTTTGAATAACCCGTCATATGCATCAATTCTGTTGACTTGCTGAGTACGGTTGGTACTCACCCTTGCTATACGCACAAACCTCCATGATGGAGTTGAAGAGCCGAAGATCCATATGCTTATCACCGGAGGACGAGGAACGACGGCGCCTATTAGACTTTAGCTCCGGTCGTTGCCTGTGGCAATGGACAAGCCGCTGCCTCTTTCCGCTGCCTTATCTAAACTCTGTTTTTATATTGTATTCGGACCATAAGGTCCTGTAGGATGAACAATGCCTTCGGGCCTATTTATGTAATAATGGTATTGTAAGACTATTCGTGCATGCGCACTTGATTATCCAGAACTGCATTCGTGGGTACCAACTACTTGATCCAGGGAAATGGTACTATGAACACGAAAGATTCCCGATTCAAAATCGGGGGTCCACACTAAGTAAATAAACAACTAAGCATACTGAGAGGCTAGGTACAACATCCTTGTTTAAAGAAGCGGTGTTTGATTCATGGTGGTCGTGGGCAACCTATAGAAACAAGTTCGATTTATGAGAAAATTAAAATAAATACCATACTGAAAAATATGTGAATTGTAAAGTACTCCCTCAGTTTTCAGTTTTATTTATAGTATAAGTCGCTTTGATTTTTTTTCTAGTCAAACTTTTAAGTTTGACAAAAAATTTAGTAATATCTATAATATCAAATTAGTTTCATTCAATGTAACATTGAATATATTTATTTTATATTAAAAATATTACTATATCTTTCTATAAATTATGTCAATCTTAAAAATTTGACTAGAAAAAAAGTCAAAACGATTTATAATATGAAACGGAAGGTAGTACGTGTTAGAGTATATGATAGTAGAATTGTTAGGGTGGGATTGATTTGTTGAAGTTCTTCGTTATCTGTAGATTTTCTTCCTTATCTATTGTACTTTATATATACATTGCCTCTGAGGCTCAATGCAGTATCCATATTACGTAGTATTCACTCCCTTCTCTACTATTCAACATGATATGAGAGCATACAATTTAGCGCCACCCTCATGCTTCCGTCGTCGTCGCCCCCAGGAGTGGCGATCTCCTGGGGGCAGCCACTTGTTTCGTTTTTTCATCGTCGTCTTCGTGTCTTGTCACCATAGGTCAATCTCTAGGCGTTTTCGTCGTTGTTGTGCTTCGCCCCATGATGGATCAATCTTGACCTCATAGGACGGCACCCATTATGGTCGTCGTCAAGCAGCAGTCGCACCATCAACTTCTTCACCACGCCCTCCTCCATCGTTGGCCCGTCGACCTGGCCTGGATCCTGCTCCTATGGTCGTCCTCACCTCTTTCACCACCATCGGGATCTGGAAGCCGACCCCGGCCTCATCACTTGGACCCTGCCATCCCCGCTGGCCTTCTTCCTTGTCGCCTAGCCGATCGGCTCTTCCCCAGCTCGTCCCCGACTCCCCTCTTGGATGTTGTGCCGAATCTACGATTCGTGCCCTCGTCGTCGATGCGGCACTAGGAATGGGGGTGACCGGTCTCCATCGGCGGCCTCCTCCGCTTGGGCCGCCACCGCCCGGGTGCTCCTCACCGTCTTTAGGACCTGGGCACAAGTCTATGCCCTAGGCCTCCATCATCCCCACAGCCACAGCCGCTACCTCCTTTATCGACCTCGGCTAGGGTCCTCGTCCTCACCACCTCACCATGGCACTTGTCTTCAGCTTTCCCCGATCTACTCCACTCGGGTTGTCGTCACCTTCATCCACCATGGCTTCGGTGCCCCCAACTCCGTTGTCCCACCGTTGGCATTGCGGGCCCATTCCACGACATGTCGCTGCCTACCTTGCTGAGCTCCACATCTCCGTCCTCTGGGCCGGCCCCCTCGGCACTCTCCTGCAAGCCACCTCCAATGGTCTCCTTCTATACCGCCTGCTAGGCCTCGCATACCTCCACCTCTGTCGGGTTGCATCGGACCGCCGTCGCGCTAGTCCTACTCCACCATATCCTCCACCGCCTAGAGGCATGAGTCGCTGCCGCAGCACCTCCTCACACCACCCTTGGCGCAGTCATCGTCTATGCCAGACTCACTGCTACCTAACCACTCTCACTCTCCCTGCTCTTTGTCTCTCTCAAAGGTGTTGGAATGCTGGCTGCCAATGAAGAGAGATGGAGGGATGAGTTAGGGTTGTGTGAACTTGATCCATGGACCATGGAGGAGGCGAGTTGCAGATGTGTTGTTACTGTGGACTACTGCTTGTTGCTATATCTTTGTGTGTTTTTCCCGATCAAAGATCGGGTTTGCGTCGCGCACCATTGTTTGTCATCATCTGCACTACTCCGATCTTCCCCGGCATCGTCGTCCTCAACTCCGGTCTGCGTGGCATCATTCATTGTTGTGTTGCACTATGCACGATTGGCCTGATAACCCGATCGAGCACCCGTTAGCGACAAGCCTTTGTGGGATGGAGCATGTCTACAACGCTGAGCTTTAGGTTGTTGCTACGTCGTCCCCCTCGGACCACTGTGTCACTACTCATGGCCACTTGCCACTGCATCGACATGGAGCTGCTATTGTAGACCCTTGGGCCATAGTGTCGCCGCTCTCATCATCTTCACTGCCATTTGTGCAGCCACACCGTCGTCATCCGCACTGGTCGTCATCATCCATTAAGGTCTTCTTCGCCTACTTCGAGCATCACCGCCGCATCTCCAGGCTGCCACTATTGCCACTCTAGGCCAGTGGTTCAGTCATCACAGCTTAGGCTACCAACGTCGCCTTTCTAGGTCGTTGGTCCTACTGCTTCGCCTTCGTCTTCGTCTACCTTCGCTCGCACAGTATTGGCAACACTGCTGCGTGCATTCGTCCTGAGTCATCCCCAGGCTTGGCAAACCCGGTGTAATATCTCGTCTTCCATGGTTTGACAACATCAGCTTTTCGATGTCATCTTCCCCAATGGATGACACAATTGCGTCTCCATCTTCATCTTCAACATGTCGTCGCACATCTCGGTCCACGACACCATCCTTTGTGTCCATGACTACTCATTAGCGCCCTTGCACGCCATGCAGCTCGGCTACCTCAACATCAGTACCTCAACTTCGGCTACACCGTCCACGGCTACTGTACACATGGCTATCTCGACCAGCCCCATGCTTTGGCTACATCGACAACGGCACAAAGGGATATCATTATTGATGTCTTCTTCAGTATATGCATCCTCACGCTAGGACTGTGGAGGGACGTTAGAGTATATGGTAGTAGGTTTATTAGGATGGGATTGATTTGTTTATGGTCTTTTCTTACCTGTAGATCCCCTTCCTTATCTATTATAGTCTCTATATACATCGCTCCTGAGGCTCAATACAGTACCCATATTACGCATTATTCTTTCTCTTCTCTACTATTTAACAGTATGTGCCATCATCCATAAGAATGACATGTGGAACCGGATCTTAGTGAGCACATGATGGTACTTAATTTGCAGCTCTGTAATAGTATGGTTTCTGCAAATGTCTTCAACACATGTTTGGCGTACGATTTGTTGTTCCGCACAATATTGGAATGCACATATATACTGTCATAGTATTTTAGTACAACACATGCTTGCATAGTGACGTTTGAACCATATAAGAATCAATTTTGTGATTATTTGGTTCAGCAACACTCCCTCTGATCACAAATAATACTTGTTTTGAACAAGTGTACAAATAAACTTTAAAACACTGAGCATAAATATATTTCTAAATATTTGAAGTGGATATGTAAAAATCACACATCTGCAGCAGCTTTGTCTTGAAAAACACTACCATGATTATCTAACAAACATTGAAAACTACTTGCGTAATGTTACGATCGCTACTCTAAAACCCTGATAAAACTAGCACTAAGGCTTTTTCCGCTTGCCTAACTCCTTATTCAGGTCTAAAATTTAAAAATAACACCTATAACACCTTATTAAATGCTTGTTTATTAAAAAATCAACACTTATTATAATATAAGTACATGTTCTTCTAATAAACTGACACTTTATATGAGATAAAGTGTCGGTTTTTTACAAAACTGACAATATTAGGATGGAGCCGAACCGAACACATATCGCTCCATTTTTCAGTCTCCCCATCAGTCCCAACTGCCCCACCTCACCGAGCCGCAACCTCATCTCCTCGCTTCATCCCTTCCTCCTAGCCCCTCTCCTCCCACTTCCCTTTTCTCTCTCATATCTCCATCGCTCTCTCCCCACCTAACCGAGCCAGTGAGAGATGCAATGCAATGAACACGGCCATGACCCATCTCTCCTCAGTGACGCGACGGGGACAGATCCATTGCCTCTTCTTAGTGATGCAACGGCACCATCAAGTCCTTCCTCGTTGCCGTCAGCCACGGCCTCAGCCCCCTCTCTCGGATTAGATGGCGACGGCGATGGCGGTGGCATCGATGCCAAATCCGGTAGGTCCAAGCTTGGGGTCCATCAGATCTAGCCCCCGCGTCGTCTCCTCCACCATACTAAAGGGGGCCGCCGCAACCCCTTCTCCCCGGTTGCCAAATTGACACATATGACGTCATGGAGGTCGGGGCATCCGGATCCGGCCATCCCTGACCTTGAGTGGTGGTTGTGACGATAGCACGACGATGGCAAGGATGGCAAGGACGACAAATTGGCTCCACAAGAGGACTCCTCCTTCGACTGGGACCTCCCCCACTGGCAGGATTCGTTGGCAACGATGTCGGTGCCCCCTTTTGCTTTTTTGTGTTGGGTTTTCTCGATTTTTTGGGAAAGGGAAATATGCAGGAGTCCGTGTTCTAGGGTATATGGGTTTGTGTTGGATCCAAATATGAACTGTTTGTGTGCAATGTGATGAATGTTCTTAATTTGTTTTTTAGCAAAATATAATAGATGTTCTTGATTTTTTTTCTTCCATGGCTTCTCGATCTATGCCTTTTATGTGGATCTCAGGGGTTGTGGGGCTCAAAGCGTCGGCTCAATTCATCAAGTTGGCTCCTTTTTTCTCGTCGTAGGCCTCATAATTGTTGGTTCCTAAACTGGCACTAAAAGCGTGGCTCATCAGTGCCACTTGTGAGGTGCCAATTGCAGAAGCTGGCATCTTTTTGACTTATAAACCGACATTTATTTGTGTCTCTGGAGCATTGAATTTTGCTATGTTTGCAAAATATAGAGTAAATTGAATTTTGCTATGTTTGCAAAATATAGAGTAAATTTTACTTTGTGCACCTTTTATTACCGATGTTTCGTTTTGAATCACCCTTTTAACCACCAATGTTTTTACTTGGGTCCTGGTATTTTACCTTCGTGACACTTTGAATCACCCTCAACTTTTTTTATTCATCTACATCTAACTTGCCATATGGTAAAAAACGGCCTTACATATATCCATGTAAGTTAATTGACGAGTAGAAGTCAACGTACTTTTGAAAGTTTATATGCTTGAGAAAAGAGTCGGAGTAATCCAAAATGAAACAAAAGCAAGATTACTTGGTCCAAAGTAAAAAATATTGGTTAAAGTGTGGTCCAAAGTGAAATCAGTAATAAAACATAGCCCAAAGTAAATTTTACTCTGAAATATATTATGGTATTGAAAGTAATTATCAAACGGATTAAATTTGTATTTCTAAGATCCTGTCTCCAAAGTCCGAAACAACATACATCTGATCTGTTCCTGCAGAACATGTAGTACGTATTAATTGTTTCACATTAACTACAATTATTCAGGAAGATAAATAAAACAGTGACAATTGAGAAATACCACAAAATTAATCTGTTATCGCCAGACTAAATCGGCCATAGTGTGTGTGCCTCATATCCATACGGCCAAGAATGTTCTTTTGAGAGGAAAATTTGGTTTAGTTTAATTGTCCTGTTGCGCAGGACCAATTCGATCGATCGGTGACCGGATGGACCTTCAATTCGTGCAGCAACAACCATGATGCTTCCTTTGATCAGTTTTTTCAAGTCTTGCATGTGTACTTTATATGCATGCCCTCGCTTCACGGCAGGCACAGGCACGAAGAAAGAAATATAATCAAATTATTTTTTTAGCATAGAATTTTCGACACAACAACATTACTCTTCTGTTTTAAATTATTTATCATTCTAGTTTTATCATAATGCAAATATTTATATATTTTTTGAGGAAAAAACATTTATATATTTGATTGTTAATTTATAGAAATTTTTATAGTGTAGCATAATAAGATTTATATTTTTAGATTTACCATGAGAAGAATTTTCATATTATACAATTCATGTGTTGTTAAGAAACTGATGGTAAATGACGAAAATGTTTGACTTATAACGATAAACTAAAACGCTAAATAATTATATTATGTGCATATACATATAAGCTCTTGATGTAATGTAGAGTTCATACTGGATATAGGCGTAAAGTTGTACAGCATATGAAGTGTGTTGACCGGCAAGCCAAACACCCAAAGTCCATACATGTCAAGATCCCTGTTAATTATTACTACTTCATACATGCGCATATGCTGCACATTGCATATATACATCTACAATATGATCAAGTTTCAGCATATGAACATAAATAAACGCCAGTTTTTTCCTCCTTTTTTTTCTTTCATGCATGGACACCAGCATTTATTTTTTCAGCTGAGTTGAAGAAAATTTATTCTAGAACTATCTCACTAAACAAGACAGAGCAAACTATATTAATTATACAATTTAACATATATATTTTGGCTGACAAGAAATGACCAGATGATGCAACACCACCCACTTGGCCACATGCCTAAATTACCTATCGCGCCCTGTGCTTGTGCGGCCACAAGCAGCTTCAGTAGTTTTACTGTAGTGAACTACACACAATTATACATTTAGATCTCGAAACAAGTGTAGTGTAAATATGATATATCTATTCGATGCATGTATGTATGATTATAGTAGTTCCAGGAAAAGTCACTACTGAAGAAACGGTTTTTCTATGCAGGTCGAAAGGCATCTTCCCGTGCGGAAGGCCTGTCCGTATGCGCAAAAAGGTGTGAAAAAAGATTATTTTCGCGTGTGGGTGGCCCAACCGCATGGGAAGATCGATTATCCCATGCGGTCGGCTTAAGTGGCCCGCACGGGAAGATCGATCTTCCGTGCGGTCGGCAAGCGGCCCGCACGGAAAGATAGAATATTCCGTGCGGGCCGCTTAGCCGACCGTATGAAAAGATGGTCGTGCCCATTATTTTATGTATACGTTCGTTAGCTAGCTATTGTCCTCTCTATCTTCTCTCCTCTTCTCTCTCTCTCTTCTCTCCTCTCCTCTCTCCTCTCTGTCCTCTCCCTCTCCTCTCCTCTCTCTCAGTAATGTTAAATGGGTCAATATATATTTTTTTCGTGCACGAGAAAAAAAGACATTTAATATTATTTTCTCATAAAAGATATATATATAACACATATCGATCATGCGTAATGTTTATATACGTACATATCAAGCTAGTTTCGTCTCGCAAATTAACATAAGTCTAGCTAGCAACAAATTTACAAATTAATTAATGGCGGTGCTCTTTTTCTCACTCCCTAAGTCGTTTGAATTTATCGTCCGTCGCCAGCTCGCTCTCCGGATCATAGAAATCGCCCAAATGGTTGTAGACATCGCGACGGATGAAGCGACAAAGATCTGCAACCAAGTTAAGCATGGTTCTATCGTCGAACCGGTTCACTACAACTAGAACTTTCGTGATCTGTTTAAGAAAAAATAGTACACATATACATACGATTAGGAAAATTATACAAGATTGATAACATGTAGAAAGATATATTTCTCTGATGAACTTACTTCTTCGAACTTAGTAGTGTATCTCCCGTAGATTCTGAGCATCTCACACATGTAGTAGCCGCAAAGGTTAGTTCCTGGTTGGTTGCTTATAACACTGTGTTGAATAAAATTTATTATGTGCATGCATCAGTAATTTGAAGTTAAACACAGTATAAAATGTCGGTATATATCGAGCATATAATTACCGGCCAATTTGTCTTCACAAAAAGCTTCTTCTTTCGTGGATCCTTCACCGATCCACCTTGCCTTACATAATTATGGTGTGCTCTGTAGACAAAATAATTTCATGTTTCACTGATATTCGATAGTAAAAACAGACAAAACTTATTAAATGGTGCATGATAGTACTTACAAATTTAAAATGACGAGGAACTTTTAAATCTTTCCTGGCTGTAGTGTGCCGGATCAAGCACTACGGTCAAGTGGTCCCGCGGATATACTAGAAGTAGTATGTAGTGATCGCTGCGAAAGATCGAAGAGATATGTTAACTGTAGGTGATATTAGTAAAATATCAGTTTTACGGATGAATATTACTTACTGCAACGCATAAAGGACCATTAGGACATTTTTGTCTCTATGCTCGAACATAGCATGGCCCAAGTAGAAGGCTACCGCGATAATCTTGTCCCCGTGCAATTGTTTGATGATCGCGTCCTTTTGTTTCTTCGTTTTGCCTTTGAGCTCAGCGGAGTCTTCATGAATATGTAACTCGTGTTCCATCCAGCATATCCTTGTTGGGTTAACGAATGCAGCTGGATAGTTGGTCTTTTTCGCGTCTACGTATTGCATCCTAAGTAATGCAGCGAGTAATTAATTATTCACAAGTTAGTTTGTAAATCAATTCATTAATGACATTAAGTTAGGCTGATACTTACAGGCAAAACGTAGCAATGAGATTTATATCCATTTTTCCATCCTGAATAATGCGTGAAGGTCGTTGAAATCGATGACCAGCATCCCATTTGGGCCACTGGTGAACGCATCATCCGGGACCTTCATGGTAAGCATGCTGAGCCCCAATCTGGATGCCTTTAGGTACCGGTCGTGCATTAGCCTGATTTCCCAGGGCATGTCTTCCATGATGTGCCACGGCAGGAATGGCTTGCCGTACTCGTAGTTTGTTGGCACTTCGTCCGAAGTCCAATTTTGCAGGTCCTCCGCTTTGTTCTTCACTGATTGTTGTGAGTCCGACAACTTGGACGGTTGATCCTACGGCTTGTCAGTCGGCCCCCTCCCCCTAAAAGCCAAGAACCCTAAGTCTCTCTCGTCTTTGGCCATTAATTCCTTGTCATAGCTTGATCGAACCATCTTTGGGATAATCTGACGAGAGAGCTTGCTCGGATTTGGAAGGCTTGTTGTTTGTAGAAGGGGCCTTTGGGGTACCGCCAATGCCGATTGCGATGTCGGAGGAGATTGGTGAATATGTTGTGCAATGACTTCAGGGGTTGACGGCATTGGCGAATCAGGACCTTTATCCTTGGGTGGGGAGTGAGGTGGGAAAGCAGGCCGAGGTGGGGAGCGAGGTGGGGAAGCAAGCCGAGGTGAGGAGCGAGGTGGGGAAGCAGGCCGAGGTGGGGAGTGAGGTGGGGAAGCAAGCCGAGGTGGGGAAGAAGGCCCTGGTGGAGAAGGTGATGCAGTGCGAGCAATCGAGGAACCGGCATGCTGGGGATGCGACGATGTACACCAGGCAAAGATATCTCATCGATGCCATAGAATGAATTGATTCCCGCATCCGCAAGCAATTCTATCCCTTCGGGTGCTGGAATGTCTAGCTCTAAGCTTTTATGCTCTGCATGCACCTTGGCCACCTGCACCCTTGCATATTCCTCAGAGATTGGAGTGTTGTGAAATTGTCGCCCTGGTATAGCAAGTCCTGTACCCACCTCCTTTCTCTTCCCAGCCCTTCCTATCGGCACGAGGAGGCTGCACGACGTCAGGCCAGTTATGGTATCCACGGGATAGGGTGCGGTGTCAACGACCCGACGCTACTAGGCATGTGTACGTGGGTTCTTCGGATTCTTGAAAGAAGTTAGGGAAGGCTTGGCGATTCTGTGCAACAAGAGAGTAGAAATGCTCTTCAACTTGTTTTGCTATCTTTTCTTCAAGTTTATGTTTGTACTGTCCCTTTTCTTGTAACTTGCGCTTCCCAGAAACCCTTCTTTCCAACTTGTCTTTGACGATACACCCTTACTCGTCCGAATGTTCGGGGTTGCCCAATGCAATTGCAACGATCGTGTTTCCTTTTAGCAATAAATTCCCCAGTCTTCTCCTTTTCGGCAATGTTTTTTAGACTTGTAGTCACACGCTCTATATCCGGATCCTCGAACAGGATCTCTCCCTCGTCGGTGACCTGTCCCGTGCTGCATGCCCACACCCAGTTTTTGCTTCTTTCTTTTAGTGCATCCACAAGCAGGGGCTTTCCTTGGGCGGGAAACTGTTCTTCGGTTGCTCGCCACTTCTCTACGTGGCCATCGTAGCCGCTAGAGCCCAACCGGTGCGGGTACTTGTTCCTTTTCGCGAGGTCGGACATCTTCTTTCTCTGTGCTAAGGCTTCAGGGCTTGTCATCTTCGCCACGAACCTATCCCATTCGGCGGGCGTAATCCCACCATAGTCTTTGAATGGGGACTTGTTCTTTTGCACATAGTTAGTGTTCAATCATTTTTAATGCAAACTCTTTTTCCAGAGCCTCTGAACCAGGCAGATATACAAGCCACTTCTGCAGCTCGTTCCATATGAAGTTCTTCAAGTTGTCATCCACCTGCTCCTAGGAATCTACATTTAAAGGGCCGTGGGTTCTGGCCAGTACCCCGCAAGCGCTGCTGAACTTTGTCATTGCTACCTTGGGCTCTAATGGATGGGAACTTCCCATCCTGGATCAGAGAGGTGATATAATATGTCTCCTTGGGGGGTTGGTTCTTACTTTTCTGACCACGTCTTCTTTTTTGACGTCCTCCAGCGCTCGCGGACGTGTCGGTTTCTACCGGACCGGACGTTGTTGTGTCCATCTCGACTTCGGCAGACTGGACGACAGACTTGGCGGCCTTTCTTTTTGAGCGGCGCCTTGCTTCCATCTTTACGTACAATAGATAATGTTAAACGAGATCCTACGATAGGGATCATAACAATATGGCTGGACTTACTGCTTGCTCGATAGGGATGTAGTCGGGGTCTTCTTCAACCGGTGGTGCTGGTGCTTGCATAACTTCGATGAACGGATCGCTTGGTTCACGCCATGTGCCTTCGCTCGAAGACTTCTCCGTTGATTCGACATTGCGTGCCTCGGAGGGAGCTTTCTTATTCGACATTTGATTTACGGTTGTTCATAACGCACAACATGTGAAATTTGTGAACGCACAATTTGTTATATTATCTAATATTAAGGACATGCATAAAAAAATATAGCGAAAAAACTAAAGAGAAGAAAATTGAAAAAAATGTATTTATTTCCTTCTTCTTCTCTTTATTAGAGATGAGCGATGAAAATACATATGTTTGCCTATTTTGTCCGTGAGAAGAGGTGAGATTGGGGAAGGGAAAGAGATGAGAGATGAGAGACTGAGGAGAGGGAGAGGAGAGAGGGAGATTAGAATATACCGAGGAGACGGTGGGTATATGTGTTTGAGTATTTAAAATCTAACCTAAAATCTAAAATTCATTCAAAAACAAACGACCGAACGAACGACCGAACAAACACTCGTTCGTTCGTCCGTTTGTTCGTTCGTCCGTTCGTTCGTTCGGTTGTTCGTCCGTTCGTGCGTTCGTCCGCCCACGTCCGTCCGTATAGTTTATACAGAAATAACCACAACGTATAGTTTATACAGCGACATAAACTATATGGCCAATCCATAGTTGAAGTAGCATGGCAGAGATCATGTAGAAATCATTCAAAATACAAGTCATGCATTTCACAATAGATAATCACGTGATTGAATTGAATCAATTTGCTAATGCATGTCAAGGAGGTATTTATTCAAGTTAGTCAGAATGTCCATCAACAGTCCATCAAATAACAGTCCTTACAGTGAAATCAACAGTCCATCAAAAATTCATCAACAGTCCATCAAAAATTCATCAACTATAGTTCCATCAAATAAATTTACAAGATTTCACAGCACATTTCACAGCACATATCTCACATCAACACATATCTCACATCAACAAGATTTCACATCAACACATATCTCACAGCACATTTCACATCGCAACACATATCACAAAATTTACAAGAATTCAACAGAAGTTAAAATTTGAATGACTAACCGGTGGCGGTGAGGAGGTTGACGGTCGGTGGCGCGGTAGGGCAGGTGACGGTTTGTGGCACGGTGGAGGCGGCTGGCGGCGGTTGGCGACCGACGGGGAGGAGTTGGTGGCACGCGCGGTCGAGGTCGGTGAGGCCGGCGTCGGCGTCGGTGAAGCCCACGGTCGGGCGATGTCGGGTGATGGGCGGTGAGGGCAAGGTGGCTAGGGCGCAGTGGCGGTCGACGGTGAGGGCAAGGCGGCGAGCGCGCGGTGAGGTGTGTGAAAGGGCGGATGCGGTCGGTGGGGAGGAGTTAGGCGGCGGATCTCTCGGTGAGGGCGACGGTTGCTCGGCGCGGCGAGGGTGCGAAATTTCGGCAGCCTAGCGATGCTAGATCTGTTTTCACCGGGGACTTGGAATTTTTGGGAGCCCGTGCGGCCGTTATATACGCGGCGATTATCGCGTGCGGGCGGCTTAACGGCCCGCACGGGAAAACGATCTTCCCATGCGGGCGGTTTAAGCGGCCCGCATGGGGAAATTATCTTCCGTGCGGGCCGCTTAAACGGCTCGCACGGAAAAACATCTTCCGTGCGGGTTGTTTAAGCGGCCCGCACGGAAGTATTTTCCCATGCGGGCGGTTTAAGCGGCCCGCACGCGATAATCGACCCCCTCTCTTTTTGCATCAAATTGGATATTAATGAAAAAATTATCAAACTGATTCAAAAATTACCAAATTTTGCATACATCAATATATGCTAATTATTGCCTATGAAAAAATTTTTGAAATCAAAAGACAATTCGTCCGTCACTTTCTCTCCAAATCTAACCAATCAATCTCAACACTTCTAATCTTCTATGGAGAATCTTCGGTTTTGTAAGCGTCGTATATGATAAAATATTCGAAGCCTTCTCAATTTTTACCACAGCCTCTACGTATAATATAATATCATGACATCCAGACAATTTTCATGATTTTCCGACTTCGTTTGCTATTTATACAATTTTAAAATCATTTGGTCAATAGGTTCCTAATCATGTTTCATTAAGAAAAATTCAAAATTTATTCTCATTTATAGGATAATGACTCAAGCATGTCTAAACATCATGAATATAATTTTTTCACTAATTTTATTCTATTTTTTAATCACTTGTAGTTCAAATGTGAGACTTGGAAAAAATTCATGAAAATAAAATAAATCAAAGAAATATAGCAAAACCAATCAAAAAATTACCAAATTTTATAATTAGGAGTTACATGTTGTATTTACATAGTAGAGAAAGTCTGGAGGGTGGAGAAGAATTTTTTTTCAAAATTTTACCGAGTGCGAGGGCCCGTAAGCTGACCGCATGCGTAACATATCTGATAAAATATTCAAAACCCTCTCAATTTTTTACCACAACCTCTACGTATAATATCATGACATCCAGATAATTTTCATGATTTTCCGACTTCGTTTGCTATTTATATAATTTTAAAATCATTTGGTCAATAGGTTCCTAATCATGTTTCATGAAGAAAAATTCAAAATTTATTGTCATTTACAGGATAATGACTCAAGCATATCTAAACAACATAAATATAATTTTTTCACTAATTTTATTCTATTTTTTAATCACTTGTAGTTCAAATGTGAGACTTGGCAAAAAAATCATGAAAATAAAATAAATCAAAAAAATATAGCAAAACCAATCAAAAATTACCAAATTTTATAATTAGGAGTTACATGTTGTATTTACATAGTAGAGAAAGTTTGTAGGGTGGAGAAGAAATTTTTCAAAATTTTGCCGAGTCGCAGGGCCCTTAAGCCGATCGCACGCGATAACGTATCCGATAAAATATTCGAAACCCTCTCAATTTTTACCACAGCTTCTATGTATAATATCATGACATCGAGACAATTTTCATGATTTTCTGACTTCGTTTGCTATTTATACAATTTTAAAATTATTTGGTCAATAGGTTTTTAATCATGTTTCATGAAGAAAAATTCAAAATTTATTCTCATTTACGGATAATGACTCAAGCATGTCTAAACAACATGAATATAATTTTTCCACTAATTTTATTCTATTTTTAATCACTTATAGTTCAAATGTGATACTTGGCAAAAATTTATGAAAATAAAATAAATCAAAGAAATATAGCAAGAGTTGCGCATCGTTGCATGCGATCCACTTAACGGCCGGCACGGGAAAATGCATTATTCCGTGCGGGTCCTTAAGTGGACCTCACGGGATAATGCGCTATTATCCTGTGCGGTCGGTTAAGTGGCCGCACGGGATAATCGCATTATCCCGTGCGGTCCACTCAAGCGACCGTATGGGATAATATCACGTGCGGTCGCTTAAGTGGACCGCACGGATAATGCGATTATCCCGTGCGGACCAATAGCCGACCCCAGGGACCGATTTTCCAGCACTACCTCTTATGACCCGCCCAAACCTATTTGGAACCTATTTGAAAAGGAGAAGAGAATTTTTCGCAACGAAGTTACAGTGTAAATAGAAGACGTTCTTTTGCTGCAAAGTAGGTTTCCTGTCTGTCTTGTAGTATCAGTAGACATTTACTTAAAAATGTTTTTATATGATATTAATTTACAGTTGTTGGTAATATATTAAAAAATAGATTAATGTCAAAGTATAGTAGTATATTGTTACAGACCGTATAAAAAACTAATATGCTTAATATTTTTACTTCCATGAAAGAATATAGTTTTAGTCTTAAAATTTTGTCTTAAAAGAGTGCAGATCTAGAGAGGTCCACTAAACTCTTTAATATAATTTCATCGTTTCTTTCTATTTTAGCTATTGAACTAATAATACTTCCTCCTGCATTTTTTCCTCTTTTAACTTATTTCTTAATATATTTTTATTAGCTAAAACTTCTACTCTTTTAGGCACGCCGGCGGAGGGAGTAGAACGGACGAAGAGGGTATATGATGACTAAACTAGTGTTAAGTTGCGTCATAGATTAATAGCTAATTAAGATCAATTGCCAGCTTATTATCTTTACCAAAAATTAACTGACTCAGCCTCAGTTCATTAATTTGTGGCTCCAAGCAGGTGCCTGTCAGTTGTGCGATGAGGTGTCACAACCGTGACGTCACTGTTTTCAATTAATTAGAGTTTGCCGGAGACTCTTCTGGTGGAAAATTAAAGCTGCACCGAGTCATCGGCCAAAGAACGGAGGATCAAACCCAGTGGCTAGAATTAAGATTGGATCCTTCCATGTTGAATGCCCTTTTCAACTTTCATGGTCTTCCCCAAGACCCAACCAAAGAGTAGTCAGAAAGTGACTCGATCAGCACCCAAGAATTTAATTATATATATATATATATATCATTTTCAAAATTACAGTAGTAGTAAAGAGAATTTATTTTATTCAATATCGTTACCAGGAAAAAGATATCTAAAGGAGTCAATGTGGATTTCGTTTTATCAACAACGAAGAGTGGAGTTTCTTTTTTTTCACAAAATCTATCCAAAATTTATGTTAATACAGGAAATAGGAAATAGGAAAGGATCTTTAGTACTTCGTTGAGGACTACAAACACTTTTGTCTATCCTCGTGAACCGGGAAATCGTCGTTAATTACTTAACAATTAGTCAATTAATCCCCAACGACCAAAATGCATGACCCGTTCTAATTCAGTTTCTCCCTTTCTTACCGCATGTACGTGCCGGGCTGCTTCCTATATACACACACTGCCTCACCTCTACACATGCATATAGTAACCGCCTCTTGCTTATAACCTAGCTAACTACCTTATTAACCTTGGAGATAAGAAGACGAGATCGTCGAGCACTTGCAACCATTGTTCATGCACGTCTTTGCACCAAACCAGCTGACCCCGTTGTCGGTGTTGCTTGTTTCTGCTGCGTTTGATCGTCGTGATCGGAGCAAGGAGAGGATTGTTGGAGGAGGAGGAGTTGTGGGTGGGGAGATGGACGAGGTGCTGGCGCAGATCAGCGAGGGGTTCCGGCTCGCCGGCGAGCTGATGTCCGAGCTCGCGGCGACCCAGAACGACCCGGGTTACCTGGCCGCGCGCTGCCACGCCATTGCCGGCGCGTACGCCGCCGCGGCGCGCGTGCTGCAGGCGCGGCACGGCGGCGGCGTGGGCGCGACGTCGTCCGCGGCGCCGTTCGGCGGCGAGGGCGGTGGGGGATACGTGCACCACCATCGCCCGCAGTTGGACCTCCTCCGCATGTGCGGCTCGCCGGACGACGCCACCGCCGCCGCCGCCAACAACCCGTTCCTAGGCGCTCCACCCCCGCAGCCGTCAACGTTCCGCGCGCCGTCCGACGCGTACGGCGGCGCTGGCACGTCGGGCGGACCGGTGAGGCGGGTGTCGTCGTCATCGCGCTCGCCGCCTTCACCGTCGCCAGTCCAGCCGCGCCAGGGCGCCGGCAGGAGGAGGTACGTACATCACTACGTCATACTTGCGTTCGTGCGTGCGTCACCGGTCGTCGAGGCCGCAGGCGCGCGTCGTGGCGTACGCTAGGGTTCGATCTGGTTGGAGCAGGCCACGCCATGGCCGCGCCTCCACTGTATAGTTGGTGAAGTCTTTTGGCGGTCAAGGGTTCAGACACGATGACCTTACCACGTCGCCGTGCATGTCTCGGTCAGAAAGAAACGCCACCGAATTTTCGTCGCACGCACCCATCTCCTCTCCTCCTATCGATCTCCTACCTGCAGTACACCAAAGCCATTAATTAACTATACTTTAGCTTAACTAGTACTAAGTTTTAATTAATTAAATTCTTAACGGTGATAGCGATGGCTAAGCGGCATATATGCTGTCTGAATTGCTCGCCAAGTCATGGCGCTTTGCACACGAGTTACACAAAGAGTTTGCACACAACTACGGACGAGACTGTGTTAGCTGCGGCGCATCAGCTGTTAATTAGTTGATTAGTGAAAGAGACAGATGTCGGTTAATTTAATTGATCCGATTAGTGATTTTTCGGCACAGATAATTAACGCAGGGATGTATATTTAGCAGGAGGGAGAGCGGGGAGAAGGTGACGGTGATGGTGGCGGCGCAGCGGACGGGGAACACGGAGCTGCCGCCGGACGACGGTTACACGTGGCGCAAGTACGGCCAGAAGGACATCCTGGGCTCCAGATATCCCAGGTAATACGGAACTAGTTATTTCATTTTGTCTGTTGGTCTAACCGTCCAAAAAAAATTAGTTTATTTTGATTTAATTTGTATATGCTCTTTAATTTTGTTTACGACTATTTTGTTTTAAGATTTCCAAATTCTGTTTAGGACTAGCTAATTTGTTGAGTAAAATTAGCTGATATAAGTATGATTTGGCAGCTGGTCACATTTTGGTCTGGGCACTAGTGTGTATGGTTGGCTAGTATTCGTATTTTCATATCGATATATTTCTTCACCTCTCTTCATTTTTTCTGCTTTCTCCACTTGACAGCAAGTATACTTGAGAGGCTTATCACCAGTAGTATGTATTACAGCATACACATTATGCATCATATATTCAGATCTTTCTGTTTTGGAAAAATCATTTGGTACGTACGCACGTAATACCTCGATGACTAATATGTGATTCGATCTGGCTTTTTGTCTCTCATCCTTCTTCACAAAAAGCTCGCACGTGCGTGTCTTGCTGCGTTGCATACGTGAGAAAACTAATTGTACAAACAAATTAAATCAACCGTATGTCATCAGCAAGTGTGAATTGACCTAAGATCTATACACACGTACGTGCACATATATAATGGAGCTTGCACTGTCAAATTTACTTCTAGCTAGGAAAAGATTGAGCATGCATGAGTACAAGATCTAGAATCAAGTAGTATGCAGTTTTCTTGCTTTTCCACGTGATTGTTTTCGGATTAGTTTGCTTTCAGCAGGCTGTGGGTCGATTTTAAGTGAATCAAGATTGCAATACATAGTTAACAAAATTGTTATTTTGTGAAGGATAAAATAGATACTAGCTCAATCGCTTACTCTTTAGCTTATGAGCCGCAACCAAATTTAAATTCTAAAACTTAGTTTTAAATTAATTTTAACTTTATTTTCATCGTATTTTACTTTTTAGCATTGATTTTCAAGTTGTTATGAACACGTAAATAATGTTTTACCGATAAATTATTTTTGTCAGAAGCTTTACGGTTATAATCAGTAGACACAGCAAATGAAGACAGAAATCTTAATGGGAGATAACATTATGTATTAATTTGCGCGGTGCTTGGAACCAGTTGCTTGCTTATGATCGAGTAATCATCGAGCACAGCCACGCCGCTGGGGTTCGATTCCCCCAAGACTATTAATATCAACAAAAGTTACATAGTTACATAGAGAGAACTTATATTTGAACTTTTAAAATTATTTGGTCAATGTATTTTACTTTTCTCGAAATTGTTATGTTTATCTGTACGTTTGCCTTTCAAAGAGGAAGAGACCGAGCGATGCATTGCATGAAAATCCATCAGTAATATTGTGCCTTTGGAGAGTTGGCGTTCTATTCGAGAAATTTTGGGAGTCTTCTTAAATTTTCAAATCTGAAATAATATCTATAGGATGATTCTAACTTTTGAATTACTAAATGGTTTTGAAGTAATTGAAAAACTCTCAGTTGCAAATTTCACTTCTCAAGTTTAATATGGGCCATGTTTTTTCTTAGAAAACACACTACTTTTCCTTTAGTATTGCTATACTCTGCTTCCCTTATCTGGCTGGTGTTCCTTATTGATCGTGCCAATTATTGTTTTCTAGAAACTTTTGAGCCTTTTTAATTTATTAAATTCAAAACTAGTTTAAGCGTAGTGCCACTTTGCAATGTGTCAGTGTCAGTGAAACATCATAGAAACCACTCTAAACGCAGATCAAGATTGAAAAGTTACGTTGTTTTTGATCGATCGTTGACGCGATAAAAAGAAAACTAGTCTTGGTAAGTGAAAAAAAATCTAGTCTTTAAGCTAATGGTTAATTTTCAAATCTCACGGAAAGTTTAGGTTATAAAATAGACAAGTTCCAACGTTGTTTCCTGGAAACGTATAATCACCTTTAGTTCGATATATAGTAAAGCAGTCTACTGCTTCTGGATAACTATATAGATACACAACCAATGTATTTATGTGTTCATTTTCCTGTAATAGTTAAATGGAAGACCTTCATGGATAATTGATGCATGGCATAAAATTTTAGAAATGCAAAAAAATCTGAAATTGTGATGAGCTAATTAATAAATGGCAATCTGAAAATTACAGGAGCTACTACCGGTGCACTCACAAGAACTACTACGGGTGCGAGGCGAAGAAGAAGGTGCAGCGGCTGGACGACGACCCCTTCACCTACGAGGTCACCTACTGCGGCAACCACACCTGCCTCACCTCCACCACGCCGCTGCTCACACTCCCCGCCGCCGCCGCCGCCGCCGCCCCTACTTCGGTGACAAACTCTCCGACCGCCGCCGTCCTCGGCCAGGACCTCGTCATGGCGCCCGCCGCCGAGCACCCGCCCCAGCAAGCGCCGCCGCCGCTGTCCACGTCCATCCACCTCGGCATCGGCTGGCCGATGACGCCGGCCAACCTCGCCGGTGTAGGCGAGGGGAGCACTAGTGCGGCCGCGGGGCAGATGACCATGGCCACGGCCGGCGGCGGCGGTGCAGCAGCTAGGGACACGGATCATTACCCGGTGGCGGACCTCGCCGACGTCATGTTCAACTCCGGCAGCAGCGGCGGCAGCAGCATTATGGACGGCATATTTTCTTCTCACGATCGACGTGATAACTAGTTGATCAACATGGATCAATCAACCTCACCTCTGGTGGATTATTGGTTCGAATTAATTCTGATGTCATTATTATATCTCGTTTTGCTTCTTAACTTAATTAATTGGTGAATTTAGGTGAGGCATGCACATTGTGCATGTAGATGTTGAACATTTTGTTGTTAGATACACACTTGATTAGATCACTTAATTAGGTTCATGCATGGGGGTGTGGCATGCTAATAACGGTGACTCTGTCTAGGAGATGCCCGGCCGTTAATTAATTAACTAGCTCGATGTATAGATATAACATAGTATCACGAAACAGCAAGTTCATTAGTGTAAATCTCCAATTAAGTTGTATAATAACCACAGTGATCGACAGAAGATATATTAACTATATCAGGCTAATTTTGCTTCAGCGCTTTAGTTGAAAACACAAAGTCCAGACAGTATTCTTCTCTTCATTTTTTTTCTTTTTTCCATCCTAATGTTTGACTTGTTCATGGAGATAGCAGCTCAACAATCTATCCTTAATTTCTACAGTTTTGTCTCAAGTCAAACATTCATAACTTTTCTAACTTCGATCATCATTTTCCTTAGATTCATAATTTAATATCATAAGATTTATATTTAGATTCATCATGAAAATATTTTTATAATATATAATTCACATGTAATTAAACTATACATATTTCTAAAAATTGATTGTCAAAATCAAGATTATATTTTTAGGAAACTTTAAGAACATTGACTTAGGGCAGAGCTAAATAATAAGTAGTTTGAAACGGAGAATATATATATATATATAGATTATGTCATCTAATAACATAAGTGCTTAGCCTAATATGATCACCCTTATGCGGAAATCTTAGGGCCACTGGCCATTGTTTGAAGCCATGGATACCATAGTAGCCTTGTCAATGTCGATGACCGGAGTGGAAGTAGAGATAGCAGCGCCTTGAACCACTCTGGTATTGGGTGCAGGGCAGTAGTCGAAGTAGTTGTGCAGGTGAGGTTCGCTTGATATCAAAGGGTTTGCTAGGTAGCGGCGGCCTTCTTGACCTAGGACAGCTGCATGTTCTCCCTCCAACACTTAATCGATTGGGTAGGGTTTAGGTTTTTCGGGAAGAAGATGATCGTGGAGTAATCATCACCACTCGACAACACCGGTCTTCCCTATTAATATGGTGCTGAGGGAGATCACGGGCGATAAAAAAAGGAATATTTTGGTGCTACCGGTCACCGCGTGTTAATGCTTTATGGAAATAATTATGAATTAATCGTGCTAATCTCGTATGGGCAACGGGTGAAAATTAGCCGTGCGTAATTGCCTACCGGTTTCCATGCCGAGAGTTTTAGAAAATTAGCCGTGCATAATCATTTTAGAATTTTACATGATTATGTGGCCCACATGCAGAAAATAAGGGCACATGCTTCAATCAAATTACTAGAAAAATATTATTAAGGAGCCACAAGCGCATATTGTTTAGAGAAATACTATAATAATTGTTGTATTGACTCTAAAAGACTGTTACGTAGCATTGAGTAACGAGGTGAAAGTGAGAGAGATGATTAGCCATCTTTCATGTGAGAGACAACCTTATACAAATTACGATACGAAAACAATATGAGAGTATAGAGATGTGCATTAGAAATGATATATTGTATATATTGTCTTTTGGTTTAATTATTAGTGAATGGTATGGATAAAATTAGATGTAGGAGTTACATCTGCTATAAAAACTTGCTGAACTTGTCTTGGACTTTTTATCTTCAATGAAATGAATATATATTTTTATCTATCCCTGGATATATTCATTATGTTTTGGCCTGTACAGTTCATCTAGTTTTCATCGTAGCGAAATATATTATGCGTTGTTTCACCCAGAACCTATTTGGGCATTACAATGTGTTGAAAAAGCAGTCCATTGTTTTTCTTCTTCAAGGTTCAACAACTAATGACCAATTAAATAAATTAGCCATCAAGAAATGCGTCGCACGAGCTGATATAATAAATATTTTGGTTATTTTTAATTATTGAAGTTTAAATTAAATCGAGAATCCACATATCAGTTAAAACTTTCTAATTATTGATATATAATATTATAATTTGATAAATAAAATACTAAATTGAGTTCAAGATGGGTAAAACTTCATATTTACCACTTCCGAATTTTGAATTTAATAAATTTTATGTAAACAAAAATAGTATTTAAATGTTTTGTTTAACATGAATTCACAATTATAATCAACGGTCATGATATATTATATATTTATCTAATCATTAACCAGATCTTCCTAAATTAAAATGAAAGCTCCCGGAAAGTACTCAATACAGTATACGTAGGTAGGTAGATAAATAGAAAGGCAACTTGGCACGGGGACTTAAATCTTTTACATAATTAATTGTCTCATTTGTTCACTGCGAAATATACCACACTATCAATTGATACTTTTCCCTTATACATACGAGCACGCCCCACTTCAAAATAATACCAAAGAAAAGTAAAACCAAATGGTGAAATGCTTAGGCTATAAAGTACTAGTTTCTTTCAAAATTGACACCTAGTATATCAGAAAACTAGGAGAGGGACGAACGTGTGTAATCAAAGCTTCTACCAAAAAAAAAAAAAAGCCCCTTGCATGTGTGGATCTGTGGATATGTCCAGGAATAGGGCTTCCAATGGGCCGAAGCCTGGTCCATGCCTGGATAGGATAAAGTCTATTTGATATCTCTCTCAACTATACATCGAGTTTAATTCACGTTTATCGACCATAAAACCAAATATAGAGCAATCCTAACTTTTAAAATAGTGTAAATCGAGTTCCTTAACAGTATTAATGTTTATTTTACTGACGTGACATCCTAGTCAGCAAAAAATAATAAAAATCACATTGAGAGTACCTCACGGTTCTCTCACTGAACCCCTCTTTCTCCCCCCGTCTCTTCCTCCTCTCTTCCTCCTGGCTCGGTGAGGGACGAGGCACGACGGCAGAGACACTACCCCTCCCTACAGCCTGGAGAGTGAAGGCACTCGGCAGCGAGGTCCTCACGTCACCGTCCCCATGATCTCTTACTTCCATTATCTAAGGACAAAATAGTGCAATCAATTTTTACAAAATAGTGTCGTTGCCGTCGGTTGAAATTTTGTCACAACAACGGCGCCGGTTCCAGCACGCGCTCAAGGAGGCCTGCGGAGGCGACTCCACCATGCAGGTGCTCGTCGTGTAGATGTACCACTCCAGATACGACATTCCCAAGAACAAGCACAAGGTGCCCATCGGCATGGTTTTGGTTCCCCTGCCTCTCTTCCTCCTCCCCACCATCATTAGCATCTACTCTCCTTTTCTTCCTCGGTCATGGTGGTGTGGCTGGGGACTTATATATGGCTGCCTGCAAAGAACAGAGGATCGAGCTCCCCTTTTAGAGTATATGCAGGTTATAGATGTATTAAGATATGATTGATTTGTGTGGACTCCTTTTTTATCTGTAATCTTTCATTACCTCTTGTTGACTGTAAAATGTCACGCATTGGCCTGAGAGATTTGCTTTACTTTAGTGCAGGTCTAAATCTTGTTTCTGAGGTTCGTAGGCGTGCCAGTTGGTTTGATCCTGCAACTAACAAGATACAAAGAGAAGAAAACATAGTTAGTCCGTAAACGATAGCCGATCGGCTAGTGGCCGATGACGTATCGTCTTATATTGGCCGATGCAATGTGCACTGAATCGGCCAAGAAAAGTTAAATCTAATCGATCGGCTGAAGATATTCATAATATATAAAATAAATCTTAGAATACGTTTAAACCAAGTGATTGGGATAGATCGGTAGTGTACCGAGACAGTATAAATCACTTATGCCTAAAAGTACTTTAAGGCAAAGATTATATATATTTACAACATAGCTGATGTCATAAATCTAATGTGTATCGACTAGTACTCCGATACTGCTTTATACTAAGATATCAATATAGATTAAATACATTAAACAGAAACCGATCAAGTGTTAAGATAACCTAACAGATCGATAACAAGCTTAATATATTTTATCACAGTGAGATCTTAATATAAAGGGCATATTTAGCATATCAGTAAACATATAAGAAACAAGATGGCTAAAACAGATAAGATCGGCTGAAACTCCGATACTATCTCTAATAGTAATCATGAGACAAGATAGATATTATAATTCTAAATATTACTTAGTAGGTCAGACTTAACCGATGCAGCACTAAGCATAAGAAGTATAAGATCTAAACAAATCTATGAGAACCTTTCGAGATGGTGGACACACTATATAATCTGAATCAACGATGATACCTAACTCTATCGGCTGTTATCTAGTAACAGAGGCTAGCCGATTAGGGTTAGATCGCACTATCGATCTAGATTATATGGCATATATGATAACTCGACGATTTACGTAAACAGAATTAGAGTGCCATAATGATGGAAGCACTAATCCCGAGAGCGCAAGCCACCATAACAAGTTTTACCTTTCGCTGGAGATCGATCGCGATGCAGCCCAACTCGAAGCAAGAACTCATCGAAGTAATTGAAAGAAAAAGGTGGCGATACACCGAAGTTTGTATTGAATTGATTGTTGTTAAATTACATGGTCTTGGGTCGTATTTATACCAAAATACAAGATATGTCCTTGTTGGACACGACTCCTATCTCTATTACAATTCAAATTACAGATAAGTCCCTTAGACGGACTCTTACCGACATAATCTATAAGAAAACTATTGAAAATAACCTAGTTAATAGATACAATTGTCTTCTTTGGATTCTATCCATGTATGGCAATCCTCGTGAAGCACATTAAACCAAATCCGATGATGATTCCAACATCCGTTTACCGGGATCGGCTACATCGGCTATCCTTATCGGAATCGGTTGCATCGGCTATCCTTGTCCGATTCGGTTTCAGCCGATGAACACCTCAGCCGATTCGGCTTGTGACTTGGTGCGTATTCTGTTTCCAACGATTACGTTCTCCTTCGAATCCGTTTCGGCTTTAGTTTCAAATCTGATAATTGGCTAACCAAATTTGGTCGTTAACATCTCTACTCATATATCTCCTATATACCGGCCCTCCGAGGCTCAATACAATATGTTCAATATTCTCAGTAATCTTTTTTTCTATACTATTCAATATGGTACCAGAGTGAACAATTTAGGATCATCGTTACTCACGCTTCCTCACCTGTCACTGTTGGGAATCTCTCCTAGCGGCGACACCCGCTATTCTTTTCTTCGGAATTGCTATTTCTCAGTCAACAGAAAATCCAGTGTTGAATCTGTCTTTTTTCGGACATCCAATCTGTTTGAGATTCGTGCTTTTCTTAGGGTGAGGAATGGACCTCCGTGAGTGCTTTTCTTTTGTGGACTGGACTATATGGGCCCGTTATTTTTAGGCTCTATGGGTCCCATAGTTACTGTTCAAATATCGAAATCTGCTTTTGTTGGGTTCTATGGGTCCCACATTTTCTGTTCAATTTTTCACGTGCCTGCTTTTTCTCGTTGATTCGGACAGAGAGAAAGAGAGAGGGAGGGAGCCGATAGAGAGAGAGGAAGCTGACAGAGAGAGACTTTTTCGCCCGGGTGACGAGAAGGTCATTTGCTAGTGAGCAGCTGCTCATCGATGATGATTCGCTGATGAGGAGCTGCTCTCTTGCTCTGATGAGTGTTCCTCGTCGATGCCTGCGAGCTCTTTCCTCTAGTTGTTGCTTTGTTCATTGTATTTTCTCCTACTTTTTTTTATTTTTGTATGTACCTTGTTTGTTTTGTATGTATTTACTAGATTTGTGGTTTGGTTTCGGTGTTTGAAGCACAGATTTGGTGGTTGCATCTACGGTGAGTTAATTTTGTGTTAGTTGAACTTGATTCGGTGGATGTCATGTTGATGATTCATGGCTTTTATTTGTTCGGTTATTACGGGGATTTGATCTGTGATCAACAAGTTTGACATGGTTTTGATCTATTCTTCGATTTTGAGTTGGTGAGATATCAATCGGTGGTCATCTGTGTTTTGTTCTCTATTCGAGGTAGAAATTGCCTAGTTTGAATCGTTGTTATGTGCGCCACGGCCATCGTCGTAGTCGTCGTCGTAGTAGTTTTTCTCTGCGTTGTATACTACCTACTAGCTCTCGATCTGCTCTGTATTGGCTTAGGTATGATGATAATTGTGTGTTGAGTCGATGCTATCCCACCAAACATCGTCGCATGGACTACAAGTGCAAACACTTATAGCTTGGATGATGGCTTTCAGCTATAAGGTTTAGGTGATATGACGCATTTCCTGCTCTCTTTACGCTTTGAATATCTTAGTGTGGCTAAATTAATCGATCAACCAGTGGTTTGTATGATATAGTGCTTTAATTTCCCAGGACATTTTTGTCCTACTAATTGTAGAGCCGTTGTACTGATATATACTGCTAAACCTGCAATGATTTCTAGGCTAGTACCAGTATAAGTAGTTTTAATTTAAATCTGTTATGTGTAGTGTGTTTCTTGTAGATAATTCTGAATAGTGTCAAGGGAATGTGTGTTCTGAAAATATTTAGAAGTACAAGGATTACACATGAACTAATTTTTTATGATTGGTACTTGGGAGCACTCCTCTCTGGTCATCATGATCTTAATGTAGCAATTAATTAGTTTAATTGAATCAACGGTGCTTAGCGTTGGTGTAAAGTTGTAAGTATGTTCTGAAGGGATAAAAGGTACTTATGTTAAACTTTTGGAACTTAGATGGTTTAGTGAAATTTAAATTTTATTTATTATTTATGGTATTGAGTATTCATAAATAGTCAATATTCATTGGTTGAGAGACTGGAAACTTGGTTGCTGGATGGGATTGGTTCGTTAGATATTAGGGCACATCCATTCCACCATCATTTGCTTTTGGTTGATTTTTTTGTTGCTCCAGCATGATAGGATTGCTCGAATATTTTCAACTCAGCGGCTTCATTTGCTAGAGCAGTTCAATTAGGTGCTTTTTGGTTATATAATTCAGGGTTTTTAGTTGATGAAAAGAACAAAGATCCATGCATGTAGTACATAGTTTTTTTATGATTAGGGAAACAAGACCTCATATGTTGCAAAACGTTGTTGCACTTAATTGAAAACGAAAGGCCACGCTGAATAGACCAATGTCTAGAATGTTAATATGAGCTTTTAATTTCCATGTTGATGAGGGGTGCTAAAAATTGGATGCGATTAGCAACAGAATGCAACCAACTTGTTCACTTTGGTAGTTAGAGTGATTTTTCTAGTGAGTGTATATTCATGTGTTCCTGCATGTCAAGTGCTTAGTTCATGGATTTGTGAAGGCTGTCTATCAACCACGTGGGACTGTTGTTTTAAACTTCTCTTCAATGTGTTAGGTGTTGTTTCTTGTCATGTATTTGTCATTTTATAGAAATCTATCTGATTATATTTGCTTTTTCAGATTATATGTGTTAGTGTTGACTTTACTCTGAACTTAGCCTTGCAATTTCTGTATTAGTGTTGACTTTGATTTTTGTACAGTTGAACTATTTCTTCCATAGATGGGTAATCAAAAGGACAGCGATGGAATTTCTAGTGATCACATTTCTTCAGACTCTGGTATGTCTAACAGTGATGTAAGTATATGTCTGAATAAAACATTTTTCATTACTTTTGTGTATATACTTATTATTAATAATTTATGTAGGATTGTAATGTAAGCTCTGATGAAATAACTAATGATTGAAAATATAGTCAAATCTACCTGTTTCATGTAGTAATATTGTAATAAAATTGACTTACATGTGCAGTAAATTTATTATGTAACTTTTATGTTGGATGTACTGTAATTTTTTCACAATGATTTGTAATCATGATCTAAGTTGTTCAGGTGAATAATTTGTGCATCCATGTCTAAATTTGTAGTTCTAGAGCATTTTGAATTAAAACAGTTAAAAAATGACTCTTATTAATAGTGTTATTAGTGTTGTCGTATTCATAGGTTAACTCATATTTCATATTTCATGTTCTATTTCATGTTCTAAGAGTCATGTTTCAGAGTCATATTTGATAAACTTTGTTGATTTCCTTCAATCTGATCTAATTGCAGAACATGGACAAATAAAATTTGTACTAAATTTCTAAATAGAGAAAATTTTGCATAATGAGCTGCTAGATATTGAAGCAGAAGAAAAGGCCAAGAGAAATGATGAAATTTCAGGCAAGAAATATCGCATAATGTTTTGGTTTGGGTTGATGTTTTCATTAAAATAATGAAACAATTCATTAATAATACATTTTTTCACTTCTAATCTTGATCTTAAATTTAGATTTAGCATCAATTACATGAATTTGATATTGAAATTACAATATCTTTACTATGTAATTCTTTAATAAGTTCACTGTAATTTGACAATAGTAACTCATACTATACTTGATATTTGTTTTGTCAAAGTTATACTCCTATCATCATCATTGTCACCTTATATGCCTTTAAATTTTAGAAAATTTTATAATTTTGCTTGTAATATGAGTTGCAGTTGTTATAATTTTAATTTTTTTGTTCAAAAGCAATTTGATTATTCCGCTTTGAATATGATTTGCAATTGTTCTGGTTTTAATAACTGCCTTTGATAGGTTAGTTTTGTCTAAAAGAGTAGATAGAAAAGTATAACTATTTGCTAAATTTTATGAAGTTGTACACGAAAAAATCAAATCTTATTCATATGTTGGATTTAAATAATATACCTTATGCTTCTATGTGAATTATTTTGAAAAACTTTGTTGCCAAATGATGAGAAATGAAATTTGATAGGAAGCAATTCAGAGTTCTGCCATCAAGAAGAATTGTTCTAGTTCTTAATAAAATTTCTTAAACAAGAATAAGTTATGAAATGAATTGCATAACTAGTTAAATAGATAAAATCTGGCACAATCATCTTTTTGAAATTGAAAGGGTTATAAAGGGATTACATACCTCTGAATCTTTTTTCTAGATTGAAGTTGATTATCTTCCACCATCTTTAGAATATTTGATGTCTTGATATCCCGCTCTTTTCTTCCTTTTCTTCCTTAGTCTGATTGAATTTGTATTTAAAAATTGTACACTGTTAGAGCAAGAATCTGCTCAACTGGATGTAATATATTATTTGTTTTGGAAGGTTACAGACTATGAAATACATTGTTTTTTGTAATATTAATTATGAAGAATAATCATCTAGATAACTAAGAACATATTAACCATACAAAATTTCATAATAGAGCAAACTTTGCACACTGGACGATGGATTTTGAAAGAAAAATTTCACACAACTCAGATATCATTAAGTTTGACATTTAGTATTTGTTTGTTACTTAAAATGCTCTTTGTAATTTCTATAGATTGTAAATCATATGTTATCTTGAATCTGATTGTATTTTGTATTTGAAACTTGTAAGTGTTAGAGCAAGAATCTGGTCAATTGGATCTAATAGATTATTTGTTTTGGAAGGTTCCACACTATAAAATACATTTATCAGGAATTGCATATCTTTTTAGCTTTATACATTTGGTTCAAAATTGAATTGTACAATATTGCTGATATATTTGGAGAACAATGATCTAGATAACTTAGAACACATCTTATACTAGTAATTATTATCTAAATTTAATATTTGCCATCACTTACATGAATTTTATACTAAAATTAGAGTGTTTTATATGTAATTCTTAAACAATTTCACTGTAATTTGATTCAAAAGATATAAAAAAGAATCAAGTGATAGATTTATCTAAATATTTGTTCCAAATACTGAGGTGCATATAATTTGAATTCAAATCAATTGCATAGAATATCATGCACAAGTATATAGTCTTTAATATGATATACTTATAGAAAATGAAGGCCAAATGAAGTCATACAAAATTTCATAAATAGGGCAAACTTTGCACACTGAACGGATGGATTTTGAAAGCAAAATTTCACACTATTTAGATGTCATTAAGTTTGACATTTAGTATTTGTTATTTACTTAAAATACTCTTTGTAATTTCTATAGTTTGTAATTTGCAGGTTTGCTTGCATCTGAATGCATTTTGTTCACTCTACTATATGCACCTACCTTCATAGCTGATATCTTTTCTTTTTCTAGATGGGGAGTCACGTTATTCTGGTCTACCATCTTCTTGACATCCAAGTTTTCTAAATGGACTAAGCTAGCAGTTTAACTGGACTTTGATCTAGCTATTTGTTTAAAATTGTAGGATCGAACAAGAACAAACAAACCTACTAGAGGAGGGTGAATGATAGGGAAAACCAAAATCTAAAAACTTTTAGCGAAAATAAAAGTTACCCTCGAATCAACGGAGTTCTCGACGTAGTCTTGTCGCTGCCGGTCAAACCTCTCTTCTATCATCGGTCAGACCGCCGTTACTGTGTCGGTCAGATCGCCGAAACATCTGCGGTCAGACTGCCACTTTCCCACCGGTCAGACCGTCGCCTAGCCTGCGGTGTCACGCTCCGATTTTCGATCGAGATTAAAAACCATTAAATAATACATTTCCTAGAAATTAAATAAAAGGAAAAGTAATTTATCAAGTGAATTTATTGAGGGAATTAAATTTTCCTTTAAAAATCATGGCTAGAAATATTTTTGTAATATTCTCCATGCCATAAAATACTCTACGAAATTTTTCGTGAAATTTTGGAGCTCCGAAATAATTTTAACCATACAAAAAGCATTTAAGTAATTATTTAAATAAATTATTTAACCAATAAATGATGTTTTTATATTTTTATTAAATACTTTGAGTGCCCATATATTTCGAGGATTTTTCTTGGATTTAATTGAGCACGAAAGTATTTTTATAAAAACACAATAATCATTTATGTGATTAAATAAATGGGAAACAAATTTGAATTTATTTCCCGCCTTGCGCCGCCGTTGGCCCATGCCTTTGCAAAGTCCGCATTGCCTCCCGCGGCCTTCCTTCTCTCTCCCCTCCTCGGCACGGCCCGAGCTGGCCCGCTCCCTTTTCCCTTCCCGCGTGTGCGGCAAGTCCAGTTTGCCTCCCTCTTCTTCTCTCTCTGACCCGTGGGCCCTGTTTGTCAGCCGCTTCCCTCCTTTTCGAACTGCCGACAGGTGGGCCCTACCTGTCGGGGTCATCCCCTTCCTCCTGCTCTCCCCGCGCCCACGCCGCCTTGGCCGCCCTCGTCGTCGCGCAAGTCGCCGCCGTCGCCTCGTGCTCGTGCGCGCCCCACTTCCCACACTCCCCGCAAGCCGCCGCGTGCACAAAAGGCCAACCGCCGAGCCCTATTTCCCGCCGCCACGACCCATGTCGACCGCGTCCACTCCACCCATGATTTTCGGCCTCCCCGACGTCCGCGCCGCCTTCCCGAGCCCATAAAGCTTCTCCCCACGCTCCCCTCTACCGTTTCCCCAAACTCCTATGCTCTCTTGTGCCTCGAAACTCCCTCTCCCCACGCGAACCCATGCGTCGCCGCTCGCCAGTCATGTCTGGCAGTGCTCCACGGCCACCCTAGACGTCGTCGCACCTCGCCACCACCGCCGCTAGCTTCTCCATCCCGAGAAGAACCGCGGCCGCCCCCTCCCTTTGCCCTACCGCCGCCGTAGCATCACCTTCACCGCAAGACCCAAGCCGCCACCTCTTTGCCTTTTTTGGTCGCCGCTCAGCGCCATTCTCGGCCACCCCACGCCACACCACTGTTGCCATCGCGTTCGACGCATCGGGGGCTGCCTCGGCCATGCCTTGTCTGCCACAAAACCCCGCCGTAGCGCCACCTCCGCCAACAACCCGAGCTGTCACCGCCCGTGCTGCCTCCAGCCGCACACCGCAAGCGTTTGGCACCACACCGAGCCGTGTCTCTTGGATCTTCGGCATGGCCACGTCGAGGATGTCCTCGGTCGCCAGCCAATCGTCACTTGTCTTCATCAGAACCCAATTCGCATCGCAAGGGGAGGTTGTCGGCTTCTCCTTTCGCTTTTGGCCGGCGATTCACGTCGCCTCGAGCCACCGCTTCCCCTCCTAACCCCTCTGCCACCTTCCCCAGGTTGTTCCGCTGCTCGGCCATCGCTCTGTTGTCGTCGGAGGCCGTTGGAGCACCCCAAGTGGCCCACTCCGTGCGCTGCCACCGCCATCTCCTCGTCACGAAACAACCTGTGTCGTCACTCGCCGCCGTCAGGCACTCGGTGAGAACTTCCTCCTTTCGCTCTCCCATTTGCCCTCATCCGTGACCCCTTGGTTGCCGCCGCTCGCCGCCGGTGGCCTTCGGGCCTGGGCGCCGCCGCCGCGTCCTTGCGCGCTAGGCCGGCCGATGGGTCAGTCTTCCCCCTCTCCCTAGCCGTTCGATCGGCCCGGCCGATCTGGACCATTGATTTGGCGCCGTGTGGCTGATCGCCACCGTGGACCTCGTCCACGGTAGGCCGGGCGCTCCTATTGCCGCTGTCGTGTGGGTCCCGCCTTGGTGGACTCGATCCATGGTGGGCCGAGCCTTTTTTCCCGCGCGCTCCTCCGCTAACGTCAGCGTGATGTCAGCGATGCCCTTTTCCTTTGTCAAATTAAATAAATATTGCGCAATAAATCGAATTTAATTTCCAGAACTCAATCAAATGGCCTAAAACTTCTAAAATTCATATCTAATCCATACGAACTCCAAATTGGGCCATTCAAGTTGCAAAATTCATCTAAAATTGAGCTCTACATGTTTGTTTAATTTCCATGTACTGTTTAGTTGGTTTTTGTTAGAGTTTTTCCTTGTTTTGCGTGCCAACATGTAGACTTCGTCATTTCGGGAGTTCGCGCTCGTGAAGGAGAGGAGATCAGTGGAGGGAGCAAGGCAAGTCATATTACTCCTTGACGCATATTGATCCCAGTTTAAAATATTTTATTGTTTGCAAATAAAATTGCATGTTTTGCTAATTACACGGGGATCGGGACAACCTATCTGATCGTTTGTGCCATGTTTAATTGTTATCCATTCATTGTCAACCTGGGTGATTAATTGGACTAGCTCGCATAACTTACGTGATCTTGCTAGAATTATGTACGCTTAGCCGTGCTTAATTACACTAGCTCACCTAACGGGAGAACTATACTAAAAGCTTTTCCTCGGGTTTGTTGCTTCTTATTTGCCAGCTCAGTTGCATAAATCTAGTTGTGATGAATTCCCTTTTTGGAGTTTGTTGGAGAGAAAAATTCGAAATTCAGAGCTAGGAGTTTTTAAAAGAAATCGGAGATAAGATGCGGATTTATGAAAATGCGAATTTGTGAAATAGAGTATCATTTGTGGATGGTGGAAGATTAATTAGGAAATAAAATAGACCGTAAAATATTTTAAGGGATTTACATGAAATCTAAGAAATTTTTTGGAATTAAAAATAGTGAATTATGAGTTTAGGAAAAGAGATTTAAATAAATATGAAAAATAAATGTGGAAAAAAATAAAATAAAATGGAGAAAAAGTTGAAAATATAATGTTAAGAATTATTTTGGAATATTGAAATTTATTTTGAATTTTTAGAAGGGAGGAAAATAGAAACAAGAAATTAGGATTTGAAATCGGGAAAATATAAAATCGCACTGCTTCATTGCGCATGAGGTGCTCGACGCCCTACGGCCCGCCGCCCCCGCCGCGTCGCCCGGTCGTCATCCGCGCGCCACGCGCGCGCACGCGCGCCCGCGCCAGCGCCGCACGCGCACGCCGCGCGCCGCGCGGCGCCGCTGCCCCGGCGCCCGCTCGCCGCGCCACGCGCTCGCAGCCGTACTCGGCCCGCGCCGCGCCCGCGCTCGCGCCACGCGCCCGCCCGTCGCGCCGGACCCTGCCCGCGACTCGCGCCTCGCGCGCCGCGCCCGCTGGACCCCGCTGCGCCCGCTCGCCCGCGCCACGCGCACGACGCCGTATGCGGCCCCGCGCCCGCGCCATGCCCTCCCGCCACGTCGGAAGCGCCGCGCCGGCCCGGCCTCCGCGCGCGCCGCATGGCAACCGCCGAGCCGCGCTTGTGCCGGCCCCCTTCCTCCCATTTCGTCTCCCGGCCGCGCCTATAAAGGGCCGAGCTCCCCGCCCTTTCCGCACCGCCGCCGCCTCCCTTCTCTCTACCGGCGCCACCGCCGCCCTAACCACCAAGCGCCGCCGTTGCCGCAAGACCACGAGCCGCCGCCATCGCCGCCGACACCGGCGACGCCCGAGCTCCCGCCGCCTAGCCGCCGTGAGCCGCCGTCGCTGGTAAGGCCGCCGCCGCCCTTTTCTTTCCCCATGCGCTCGCGCCGGCCGGCCTCTGTTTTTGCCGAGCCTCGGTCGAACACATTAAGGGCAATGAACAGTGGCGCAGAGAAAATAAAGAAAAGAAAAAGGAAAAAAAGAAAAATAAGGAAAAATTTGGAAAAATTTTAGAAAATTTGGAAAAATATTTTGGGAAGATTTGAGTACAATTTTGGGCAAAATTAAATTATTTTCTTGTATGTTTTCTCGGTGCAAAAATTTGAAAATCAAAACCTGGACATTTCCGAAATTTCGTTTTGCGTCGTTTTTGAATCCGAATTTCGTTTAGATCTTTCTCGCCATTTAAATATGTTTCTCTTTTGTGCTCGAACCCTCAAAATCTCGAGTACAAATCCCTCCGCGGATATTTTCAAATCCATTTTCTCGAACAAATCGCGATCGTCGCTTTGCGAAAACCCTAAGTCATCGACTCGATGTCAAAACTTGAAGTTTTCCCTGTCAATCCTCGTACAAACTCAAGTAGAAATTTAGGCTAAGCGCTTGGAATCGTTTTCGTGGCTTTTACAGATCTTTTCGACCTTTTGGTGTTATATTGGACTCTAATCGGATTCGATTGATCTTTCGCACGTACGGGTAGCACTTGAAGAGATCGGCATCGACCCCGTTGAAGACACCACTCCACAAGCGTGCGAGCAAGGCAAGTCATCACACTCTTTGAACATATTGATCCTACTTTGCGAAATGATGTTGATTTCAATTACAAATTGCATGCTATACACAAATGAGTACCTATGCTTGATATACCACGCCTTGATGTTGATTACCATTAGAATTATTCTTTGTAACCTTCGATGTGATATGACCGGAGGCTAACTTGGTAAAAATGCTTAGCCCGCTATACTAGATCCCCGCATACTCATGATTTTACAAAGAAGCTTTGTGCTTGGGCAACTACCTTAGGGAAGGTAGTTGAGATGCGGCTTGGAGACATGAGCGCCACATGGCCATGAGAATGATGAACTAAGTTTGATGAAAATTGAAAGTACTATACAAATGTTTTAGACTGGGCGGCTGGATGATTTGGGTGGATTCCGGAAAAGGCAAGTGCCGACCCTGGTCAATTGGGACCGAGCCATGAGATAGCCGGAAACGAGCCGACAACCGTACTTCTCGAATGGGTATAGACCTAGTGACTAGATAGCCGAGCGGAGGCAGTATCGTTGCTTAGATGGTTCTTTATGATGTGGTTTGTGTGATGAGGATGAGGCTGCGGCCTATGTTGTGGATGGTGGAATTAAATCGGTATTAATTGAACTTAAAAATTGAGAAAGTCTTCCCTTACCCCGGGTGCGCCAGAACTCCTCTCACTGCTAGAAAATGATAGCTAGAGTGCATGAGGGCTTAAGTTCATGGAGCGGGTACTGCCAAAGTGAGGTTACCGAAAGGCTTTGCCGTGACCGTCTCATGTGTTGGGACGTAGGCTCATTTGTTGGGCTGTCACGGAGTACGGGTAAAGTGTACATCCACTGCAGTGTGAATGAATCAATCTATTCGAATAGTCGTGCTCGCGGATATTGAGCGTCGTGACAAGACTTTCGCTTGGCTAGACTTTAAACTTAAAAATGCTGGGATGGGTTTGCATGATGATTTCATTCGCTGGTGGATCAACTTCTCGAGATGTGAGAAGGGGTGGACTCCCCAGAAAACCATAACGAATCGGAGGCGGGAAGCCATCCTTGGAATCACGATGGATGGTAGACAGAACCGTCGCCGAATTAATGAACCATGGACTAAAACTTGACTTGGCTAGTTGATAGGCTTGTGAAAGGATTTATAAAAATTGGCTTTATGCAAAAGAGCCTCAGCCATTTCTTGAATAACCCTATCATATGCATCACTTCCGTGTTGGCTTGCTGAGTACGGTTGGTACTCATCCTTGCTATACGCACAAACCTTCAGATGGTGGGAATGATGAATCGGAGGATCCTTATGCCTACTACCGGAAGGCGAAGAAGCGATGGCGCTTACTAGGTCTTAGCCCTGGTCGTTGCTGTGGCAACCGACATGCCGCTTTTTATTCAGCCGTATCTACTATCTGCTTTTGAGTTGTATCCGGACCATGAGGTCCTATGTGGTGAACATTGCCTTCGGGCCTATGAATGTAATAACTTCGTTGTAAGACTATTCGTGCATGTGCACCTGGTTATTCAGTACTGTATTTCGTGGGTACCAACTACTCGATCCAGGGAAATGGTACTAAGAACACGAAAGATTTCCGTTCCAAAAACGGGGGTCCATAGAGCTGTTATCAGAGCCATGCGACCGTAGGATAAGACCAATTGGCGCCCTACCCCTGACTAGTTGGCTAAAGGGAAGTATCCCTACGTAGGACCATTTCACAAACTATTATTTCTGAAAATACAAATATACTTTTTCCTATACCTTTATTTCCCTTTCTTTACCAAATGGTTTTGATGTTATCTCTCTCCCTCTAACCCTAAGTTGCTTTCAAAAGCGGATGTCGGACCATGTCGGAGTCTGGAAATCACCATCCCACGGGATGAGGGATTCGTGGCACAACTTCGTCATTCGTGGTGTTTAAGATACCCGAGCCACCCACTTACCGGATCGGAGGCATGGCTCCGAGGGATATCCAGCATGGGAAGCAGCAGTTTCCGTGGAGGCCCGCATGGGGAGTGAAACACCTTTTTGCTTTCACACCCGCTACCACCAAGATTTAGTGGAAGCAGCCGTTCAAGACGCGGCCCGCGAAGCATTCCTTCGCCTCAATGCTATACACCGTGCTGAACCGACGGTGACGAGTTTGTGCACCACCCCTATCGCGAGGAAGGCAACCCGGTTGCACCGTGGAAGCCACCCCCTGCTACAACCCTATGGTCACCCGTCTATCCCGGCCAGGCGAGACGGCGGATGATCGCTACGAAGAATCTTTGCTCGAGATCAACGACCAGCGGCAACGCCTCAATGATGCGGTCGAGAGCCACCACGGTTGCGGGGATCGGATCAACGTGCTTGCGGACTCGGCTACGAGCCAACGGTGCCCAATATGAGCAGCTCTCGGACCGTTACATGGCCCGTGGGAAGCCCGGTGGAGCTGGAGGAGCAGCTCAGGAAGAGCAAGCAGCAAGTCAACCAGCTGGAGGAACAGCTGCGCTCCCGCCCTGTCCATGCTGCAGGTACTTCCACCGGAGTTGTACCAACACCTCCTGCTCCTGTGCCCGAGCACTACTATCTCATGACTCCAGCATGCTTGGACACCTTTCAAGCCATGATGGAGCAAGCTTTTATGTTGAGCACAGAGCCGGCGCCGTACCTGATAGACCCCACTGCTGCCACCTCCATGGGACCCACCTCAAACTCCATAGCAGTGCCATCCGAGCCTGGATCGGGAGAGGAGAACCCCATCCAAATCCACACCGACTCCGAGTCTAAGACAGAGCCTATGGAGATCAAGTGGGAGTCCAGCGATACTGATCCAATGGAGGAGGAAGCTCCCACGCGTCGCCTGACTCACACCGGAGGCCCCCTCACCCGCAAGACCGCTCGGAAGAGTACCCGGCCACCGAGCAGGAAAATCCATCATGCCTCCGAGGCCACCACCTCTGAGCCGCGGGGACTCCGATTTGCTTCAGCAGAGGATCACCCCCCTTCCTGCACTTGGCTCCTGCGGATGGTTGGATGATTAGGCGAGAGGACCGCCCCAGCTTGATCTCGCTTTGGATGATTTGGCAGCAAGGATCACACCCTTTTCCCCCCTAATAGCTAAAGGCAGTAGTACGACGTAGCTTTCGTATCATGGCATGTGGGACTGTGCATGTACAGTCCATTGTACCCCTTTGATGTAATATTATGGACCTATGTATCGCTTTATGGCATCCTATTAATGAGCTTATTCTACCATGCTTGTTTGGTTGAAGATCATTTAAAAACAACTTGAAGAGAAATCACCTAGGAACCATGACCTTAATGGGTCCGATCTCTTAATTCATCTATCTCCTTCGAGATGGCGCATCGTCGCGAGCTGCAGCAACCAACGAGAACCCACCGGAGCCTAACCCCTCCACTCGGCGGAGGTTATGGCTTTACTGACTCCCAGTGCTCAAGCAATCGCCAACAACCAGGGAAGTCGAGGAGGATCAAGCTTAGGAGAGTTTATGCAAGCTAAGCCACCAACCTTCTCTACGACCGAAGAACCCATGGATGCTGAAGATTGGTGAGAGTGATAGAGAAAAGCTAACCCTCGTCCGAGTTCGAGAAGCGATAGAGTCATCTTCGCCACTAACCAGCTGGAAGGTCCCGCAAGTGATTGGTGGGACACCTACAAGGAGACTCGGGCTGAAGATGCCGGAGAACCGACATGGAAAGAATTCACGGCTGCGTTCCGTGAAAATTTTGTACCAGCTGCGATTATGATGATGAAGAAAAATGAGTTTCGCAGGCTGCGCCAAGGAAACACCTCGGTACAAGAGTACCTGAACAAGTTTACCCAGCTTGTCCGTTACGCCACAAGTGACCTGGCGGATGAAGAAGAAAAGATGGATAAATTTATCGAAGGACTAAACGACGAGCTGAGAGGACCAATGATCGGACAAGACCACACAAGCTTCCAAAGCCTCATCAACAAGGTCGTAAGGCTTGAACATGACCAAAAGATGGTAGAAAATAACCGCAAGAGGAGGCTTGCTATGGCCCGCCCATTTCAGGGAGCGCCTCAGCGTCCCAAGGGAGCCACCCCGTCTGGATGGAAGCCAAACGTTCCGGCAACCGGTCGTTCCTCGCACCCGACCATGTCAACGAGGCTAGCTGCACCTCGGTTCCGTACACCGACGCCAACCCTAGCCGCTCCGGAAGAAGGAATGTGAACTGCTTCAGCGTGGAGAATCGGGCACTACTCCAACAGCTGCCCCAAAGCACGCAACACTCCCGTGCGCACGGCGCCAATGCAACGCCGTCCGGAACCCCACTCTCTGCTGCGGGCGCGGTGCATTTAGGACCCCGCAACCCAATGAGACCCCCACCGGATTTCGACGTGGCCGGTGAATCATGTGCGTCTTGAAGAAGCGCAGGAGGATCGAACGTGCCGATGGGTATGTTTTCTATCAACTCTACCCCGCTTAAAGTCTTATTTGATTCTGGAGCATCTCATTCATTCATATCTTCACAAGTAAGCAAACAACACCACCTACACGTAGAACTTAAGAGACCTATGTTGGTACACTCACCTGGGGAAAACATAACCGTACCCCATGCTTGCATCAATGTACCCATACGGATTAGGGACGTGGTATTTTTTTCAAACCTAATGGTACTATCGCCCCAAACCATTGATATCATACTCGGGATGGATTGGTTGACCAAGAACAATGGAATCATAGGCTGTCGAAGGGAAGTCACGGTATCCACCCCATGGGGATCACCAATGAACATAACTATGGACCAAAACCCGATGCTATGCGAGCAAGCTGCGGGAGTATTCACCATGCTACCTCGAGCGGGATGCCGTAGTGCAAGAATACCGGACGTATTCCCGAGGAATTGCCAATGCCCCGGATCACGACATAGAATTTATCATCGACCTAATGCACAGTACGCCCCCATATCCAAGAGACCTTACCGAATGCCGGCCAACGAGTTAGAAGAACTCAAGAAGCAAATCAGAGAACTACAAGAGAAAGGATTTGTACGCCCCAATTCTTCTCCCTGGGGAGCTCCAGTACTCTTCGTCAAGAAGAAGGATGGGAGTATGAGGATGTGTGTGGACTACCGATCGTTGAATGAAGTGACTATCAAAAACAAGTACCCACTACCTCGAATCGATGACCTATTCGATCAACTTAAGGGTGCGCAAGTGTTCTCAAAGATTGATCTTCGATCGGGATATCATCAGTTGAAGATTAGAGCCGAAGATATTCCCAAAACGGCGTTCTCTACACGTTACGGCTTATATGAGTTCACAGTAATGTCCTTTGGATTGACCAACGGCCCGGCATATTTCATGAATCTGATGAACAAGGTATTCATGGAATACCTGGATAAATTCGTAGTGGTATTTATCGACGATATACTTATCTACTCCAAGCACGATGAGGAGCATGCAGAGCATCTATGACTGGTATTGGAAAAACTGCGAGAGCACCAGCTGTATGCAAAATTTAGCAAATGCAAGTTCTGGCTCAAGGAAGTCGCTTTTCTTGGCCATGTAGTCTTAGCCGGAGGAGTAGCGGTAGACCCTGCCAAGGTCGAAGCTGTCACGGAATGGAAGGCACCCAAGTCAGTAACGAAAGTTCGGAGTTTCTTGGGCTTGGCCGGATATTACCGAAGGTTCATCGAAGGGTTTTCCATCATAGCCCGACCTATGACTCAACTTCTGAAGAAGGAAAAGAAGTTTGAATGGAACGAGAAGTGTCAAGAAGCCTTTGACCAACTAAAAGAAAAGTTAACCACCGCCCCAATCTTAACCTTACCTGACAACGGAAGGATTTCGTGATGTACTGTGATGCGTCTCGGCAAGGACTGGGAGGCGTATTAATGCAGGATGGAAAGGTCGTAGCATATGCCTCGCGACAGTTACGACCCCACGAGGAGAACTATCCCACACATGACCTGGAATTAGCGGCGGTTGTTCATGCATTGAAGATCGGAGACACTATCGATCGGGAACCACCGTGATGTATATACGATCACAAGAGCTTGAAATACTTCTTTACTCATCCGATCTCAACCTACGACGGAGACGATGGTTGGAATTGATCAAAGATTACGATCTAGGAATCCATTACCATCCCGGCAAGGCAAATGTAGTGGCCGATGCGTTAAGCCGCAAAGCCCAATGCAACCATATGGGATTGGAAGGTATGGCCAGTGAGCTCCAAGAAGAAATGGCTCGGCTTAATCTGCACCTGATTCCTCACGGAGAAGTAAACTCACTGGAAATCCAACCCCTTCGAGGACTCAAATAGAAGAGGCTCAAAAGGGAAATGAGGAAACCGGAAATCAAAGAGCGCATGGCCGCTGGACGCGCTAAGGAATTTTCGGTAGACGACAAGGGAACCCTGTGGTACAAGAAAAGAATCTGCGTGCCTGAACAAGGTGGTTTGAGGGGGTTGATCTTAAAAGAAGCACACGAATCAGCATATTCGTTACATCCAGGAAGCACGAAAATGTACCAGGATTTGAAGGAAGAATACTGGTGGCCCAATATGAAGAGAGACGTAGCCGAATACGTAGCCGTATGCGATGTATGCCAAAGGGTGAAAGCTGAGCATCAACGACCGGCAGGCTTACTGCAGCCGCTCAAGATTCCCGAATGGAAATGGGACGAGATAGGCATGGATTTCATCGTTGGACTACCCAAAACTGCAGCGGTTATGATTCCATTTGGGTAATAGTAGATCGGCTCACCAAGACCGCATTTATTCCCGTAAAGACTAACTACAACGTGCCAAGCTAGCAGAACTATACATGAGTAGGATTGTATGTCTCCATGGTGTACCAAAAAGAATTATATCGGATCGCGGTACCCAATTCACGTCTCATTTCTGGAGCAAAGTTCACGAGGCACTCGGAAGTCACCTTGCCTTCAGTACCGCTTACCACCCACAGACCGACGGGCAGACCGAAAGGACAAATCAAGTGCTGGAAGATATGTTGAGAGCCTGTGCGTTGGATTTCACCAAGGATTGGGAGAAATGTTTACCGTACGCCGAGTTCTCCTACAACAACAGCTACCAAGCCAGTCTGAAGATGTCACCAAACGAAGCCCTATTTGGTCGCCGGTGCCGAACCCCATTGATGTGGTCAGAAACCGATGAACGAGCCGTATTCGGGCCTGACATAATCAAGGAGGCCGAGGAAAAGGTTCGCCTGATCCGGGACCGATTACAAGCTGCCCAATCTCGACAAAAGAGCTACGCGGATACCCGTCGAAGAGAATTAGAATTCAATGAAGGTGACTATGTGTATCTAAAAGTCTCACCACTACGAGGAACTCAGAGGTTCAAGGTCAAAGGGAAACTCGCACCGAGATATGTGGGCCCATTCTTGATAAACGCTAGAAGAGGAGAAGTGGCCTACCAGTTGGAGTTGCCCGAGAACATCTCCGATGTCCACCCAGTATTCCATGTGTCGCAGTTGAAGAAATGCCTGCGGGTGCCAGAAGAGCAAGCTCCTTTGGAAACCATCCATATCAACAGTGATCTCACCTACCCGGAGCATCCAATAAAGATACTGGACAAGGCAAAAAAGAAGACACGGACCAAGTCATGGCGCATGTACAAAGTACAATGGAGCAACCACACTGAAGAGGAGGCTACCTGGGAAAGCGAGGATTTCCTGAAGATGGAATACCCACACCTACTCAGCAACCGGTAAGAAATCTCGGGGACGAGATTTATTGTTAGGGGGGTAGGTCTGTAACATCCTGAAAATCGAAGAAACTGAAATCGGAACGTAAAAATCGGAACTTTCAAAAACCTTCGCTTGTTGCTTTTCCTCGGGTTTGTTGCTTCTTATTTGCAAGCTCGCTTGCATGAATCTAGTTGTGATCAATTCCCTTTTTGGTGTTTGTGGATGATTTGGAGTTTGTCGGAGAGAAAAATTCGAAATTCGAGCTAGGACTTTTTAAAAGAAATCGGAGATAAGCTGCGGATTTATGAAAATGCGAATTTGTGAAATAGAGTATCATTTGTGGATGGCGAAAGATTAATTAGGGAATAAAATAGACCGTAAAATATTTTAAGGGATTTACTTGAAATCTAGGAATTTTTGGAACTAAAAATAGTGAATTATGAGTTTAGGAAAAGAGATTTAAATAAATATGAAAAATAAATGTGGGAAAAAAATAAAATAAAATGGAGAAAAAGTTGAAAATATAATGTTAAGAATTATTTTGGAATATTGAAATTTATTTTGAATTTTTAGAAGGAGGAAAATAGAAATAAGAAATTAGGATTTGAAATCGGAAAATATAAAATCGCCCTGTTCATTGCGCATGAGGTGCTCGACGCCGTACGGCCCCGCGCGCGCCCGCCGCGTGTCGCCGGCCAGTCACGCGCCCGCACCGCGCACGCCACGCGTCGCGTACGCGCCGCCCGCGCCAAGCGCACGCGCACGCCACGCGCGCGCGCGCGCCGCGCCATGGCCTGGCGCCCACTGCTCGCGCGCCACGCGCTCGCCGCCGTACTCGGCCGCGCACTGCGCCCGCTTGCTCACGCCACGCGCCCGCCGTCGCGCGGACCCCGCCCGCGACTCGCGCCTCACGCGCCCGCGCCCGCCGGACCCCGCCCGCGCCCGCTCGCCCTCGCCACGCGCACGCGCCGTAAGCGGCCCCGCGCCCGCGCGCGCCTCCCGCCACGTCGCAGCGCCCGCGCCCGCCCTGCCTCCCGCGCCGCCGCATGGCAACCGCCGAGCCGCGCTTGTACCGACCCCTTCCTCCCATTTCCTCTCCCGGCCGCGCCTATAAAGGGCCGAGCTCCCGCCCTTTTCCGCACCGCCGCCGCCTCTTCTCTCTCCCGAGTGCCACCGCCGCCCTAACCACCAAGCGCCGTCGTCGCCACGAAGACCACGAGCCGCCGCCATCGCCGCCGACGCCGCTGACGCCCGAGCTCCCGCCGCCCTAGCCGTCGTGGAGCGCCGTCGCCGAGAAGGCCGCCGCCGCCTTTTCTTTCCCCATGCGCTCGCGCGGCCGGCCTCTGTTTTGCGAGCCTCGGTCGAACACATTAAGGGCAATGAACAGTGGCGCGAGAAAATAAAGAAAAAGAAAAGGAAAAAAAGAAAAATAAGGGAAAATTTGGAAAAATTTTAGAAAATTTGGAAAAATATTTTGGGAAGATTTGAGTAAAATTTTGGGCAAAATTAAATTATTTTCTTGTATGTTTTCTCGGTGCAAAAATTTGAAAATCAAAACCGGACTTTTTGAAATTTCGTTTGCGTCGTTTTTGAATCCGAATTTCGTTTAGATCTTTCTCGCCATTAAAATATGTTTCTCTTTTGTGCTCGAACCCTCAAAATCTCGAGTACAAATCCCTCCGCGGATATTTTCAAATCCATTTTCTCGAACAAATCGCGATCGTCGCTTTGCGAAAACCCTAAGTCATCGGCTCGATGTCAAAACTTGGAGTTTTCCCTGTCAATCCTCGTACAAACTCCAGTAGAAATTTAGGCTAAGCGCTTGGAATCGTTTTCGTGGCTTTTACGGATCTTTTCGACCTTTTGGTGTTATATTGGATTCTAATCGGATTCGATTGATCTTTCGCACGTACGCGTAGCACCTGAAGAGACCGGCATCGATCCCGTTGAAGACACCACTCCACAAGCGTGCGAGCAAGGCAAGTCATCACACTCTTTGAACATATTGATCCTACTTTGCGAAATGATGTTGATTTCAATTACAAATTGCATGCTATACACAAATGAGTACCTATGCTTGATATACCCTGCCTTGATGTTGATTACCATTAGAATTATTCTTTGTAACCTTCGATGTGATATGACCGGAGGCTAACTTCGGTAAAAATGCTTAGCCCTGCTTATACTAGATCCCTGCATACTCATGATTTTACAAAGAAGCTTTGTGCTTGGGCAACTACCTTAGGGAAGATAGTTGAGATGCGGCCTGTGGAGACATGAGCGCCACATGGCCATGAGAATGATGAACTAAGTTTGATGAAAATTGAAAGTACTATACAAATGTTTTAGACTCGGGGCTCTGGATGATTTGGGTGGATTCGGAAAAGGCAAGTGCCGACCCTGGTCAATTAAGGACCGAGCCATGAGATAGCCGGAAACGAGCCGATAACCGTACTTCTCGAATGGGTATAGACCTAGCTGACTAGATAGCCGAGTGGAGGCAGTATCCTTGCATAGATGGTTCTTTATGATGTGGTTTGTGTGATGAGGATGAGGCTGCGGCCTATGTTGTGGATGGTGGAATTAAATCGGTATTAATTGAACATAAAAATTGAGGAAGTCTTCCCTTACCCCGGGTGCGCCGGAACTCCTCTCACTGCTAGAAAATGACAGCTAGAGTGCATGAGGGCTTAAGTTCATGGAGCAGGTACTGCCAAAGTGAGGTTACCGAAAGGCTTTGCCGTGACCGTCTCATGTGTTGGGACGTAGGCTCATTTGTTGGGCTGTCGCGGAGTACGGGTAAAGTGTACATCCAATGCAGTGTGAATGAATCAATCTATTCGAATAGCCGTGCTCGCGGATATTGAGCGTCGTGACAAGACTTTCGCTTGCCTAGACTTTAAACTTAAAAATGCTGGGATGGGTTTGCATGATGATTTCATTCGCTGGTGGATCAACTTCTCGAGATGTGAGAAGGGGTGGACTCCCCAGAAAACCATAACATCGGAGGCGGGAAGCCATCCTTGGAATCACGATGGATGGTAGACAGAATCGTCGCCGAATTAATGAACCATGGAACTAAAACTTGACTTGGCTAGTTGATAGGCTTGTGAAAGGATTTATAAAAATTGGCTTTATGCAAAAGAGCCTCAGCCATTCCTTGAATAACCCTATCTATGCATCACTTCCGTGTTGGCTTGCTGAGTACGGTTGGTACTCACCCTTGCTATACGCACAAACCTTCAGATGGTGGGAATGATGAATCGAAGGATCCTTATGCCTACTACCAGGAAGGCGAAGAAGCTGATGGCGCTTACTAGGCCTTAGCCCCGGTCGTTGCCTGTGGCAACCGACATGCCGCTGCCTTTATTCCGCTGCCGTATCTACTATCTGCTTTTGAGTTGTATCCGGACCATGAGGTCCTATGTGGTGAACATTGCCTTCGGGCCTATGAATGTAATAATTTCGTTGTAAGACTATTCGTGCATGTGCACTTGGTTATTCAGTACTGTATTTCGTGGGTGCCAACTACTCGATCCAGGGAAATGGTACTAAGAACACGAAAGATTCCCGTTCCAAAAACGGGGGTCCACAGATTCATGGGAAACCCTGGAAGACTTACAGTACTTACCAAAAGCCAGCATGGGCAACGGCTGGACTTGTAGTGTAGCTTTTTCCTGCCGATGCATCCAGGCAAGGGTGGGCGTGATGGAGTTCAGATGGACCAGGCAAGGTCTATGCGGCTGCCGGATTCACCAAGGCACCAGGGGGCTGCCTACCTTGGACATTAAGGTAGGGGCGAAACCTTAGTGTGATGTCGATTGGTCAGGGGGAGTTATGCGAAGGGTCTTGTCACGATTTTCTCCTTGCAGTATCGTGGCGATACTTCGGGGCATGGCAACATGTGTGAAATCGTGTCTTGTGGGTACAGTTGTACACCTCTGGCCAGAGTAAAACTATTCGAATAGCCGTGCCCGCGGTTATGGGCGATCAACCAGATTCACCATGATTAGTCCCATCTTAATAAATTGACTTAAAGGAACTGGACTAATTCAGGTGGTTTGGTTGGGCATGTTCAACGTGGAGATAACGTTGATCAGTGGAAGAATTAATCTTGATTAAATAATCAACTATTTTACTGTTTTAAACTAGAAAGGTTTTACAACCGTATTTATGCAAAATAGCCCAAGCCACTCTTGTCTCCCCTTGCACGTCTACATCTCTCCGTGTGGCTTGTCGAGTACGGTGGTTGTACTCAGGCTTGCTATTTCCCCCTTTCCCTAGAAGTGTAGTGCTTCTGAGTCGAAGACGGAGTTAGAAGACCAAGGCACAGACCCCAGTTGAGTTTGCCTGTGGAGTGGAGCTGAACCCCGCTAGGATCGCCTTTTTCTGCTGTTGCTGCTTTCTTTCGGGTGCGAGGACTAAGTGCCTCTTCTGTAAGTATTTTACGCTTTATTTCACGTTTGGATCTGTTTATTGATTTGTCATTTTGTGTACCCTGGCTGATTCCTCGACAGAGATTTAATACACAAAATAGTCTAGAAATTTGGCTAAATTTCTGGGCATGACAAGTTGGTATCAGAGCCATCTTGACTGTAGGTTGAGCCAAATGGTCACACCCTAAGGACCAGTTTTTCGAAAACCCTAATTGCGAAAATGCCTCTTTTCTCCCTCCGTAGTTCTTTGCAAAATTATTTGTCAAATTTCTCCCCTTTCCCCTCCAACCCTCTAGCCGCTAAGCCTGGAGCATCAGCTGAAGCTTCAAGCAAGAAGATCGAGCCAAGTAGTCCTAAATCAGCGCCTCTCGAGGTTCAAGTGCAGCCTTCCCGGAGTTTACCTAAAACCCAATCCTTCCCCGAAGAGTAGTGTCGTTAGCTATTAGATCGTGTGTTTGTTTGCTGTGTGTAGGTGTATGGTTCACATCAGTGGTGGGGATGTGACCATACTAGGTTGTTTACTTAATCAACTTGAAGAGTAAAAGCATACCCACATCAGATCAGTAGATAAGTGGGTTAAGGTCGTATCTTTAGCAACCTCCCTTTCATCCCTTTCGTCTCGACAGAAGTTGGTCAGTTGCTGAGAAAGTGTTATCAACCACAACAGTATCAGCGACAGTGTATTGAGGTCGAAACCTTTGGGTCGATCAGGCCACCATCTACGGCTGTCGAATACCCCGCCCTTATTCCTTTTCGATTCCCTAAGGTCGATGTTGTATGCGCAAGCAGTAAATACAACAGATACAAAGTCAGATATGGAAGATGTAGAAGAGGTACCAATGGTCGCAGATGCAAGCTCAGAATCAAAATCAAGATCAAATCCATTACATTCCATTGCTAGTACCTATACGACCACCGCCAGTATGTAGCAGTGTCCCCGGCAAACCGACACATGTCAGCCATCAACAACTTCAGAGTCCACAGGTGTTACCTAAGGTGGTTATGGTGTACAAGGACAAATTTTGCAGAGCGTTTGACCGCGCTTGGAATTTGTATGCCAAGATACCAACTGATGATGAGATCTTAATCAGAAGAGAAGTGAATTTTTTGGATCAACTACTCGGCAAAAATTTTGGTGCACCACGGTCCAACTCTACGAAGAGAAAGGTCACACGTTCCTTGTGTGAGGGAATAGGTCATGTGCTTAAGGACCGTTAACTAAAGTCAATACTAGCAAAGACAATGGAAGATTGAAGGACATCCTTATAACCTGACCGTCGACTTCTGGTCATCAATAACGACTATAGCTATGATTTTTGCTCTCCAACCAACTCCAACTACAGTGGCAACCAGTAATGGTAAAACAACATGGTTCACCGAGTTCCTGATGTCCCTACATGTTCCAGTTCCTATGTGAGCATGCACAATCAGAAGGATGTATCTCGTGATCAACCAAGATTGGATTGTCTTAATGATCTTGAGTTGAGACACCGCCGCAACAACTGTCCATTTTGAGAACCAAGAAAGTCAGTCCTCTACTATTTCAATCGTGGGAAAGACAAGTAATTTCTCAAAAGGTGGTCCAATGCATGGTATCAACGTTGACGAGTTACCGACATTGTCCGTCAAACGCCTCAACTCCCACCAGTTGTCTCACTGCAGCACCGAGTGGTCAGGTCCAGCCCCAGGACATCAGAAAAACAAGAGTCACCAACCGCCATTGGAATGTGAAGTTCCGTCGCAACAATTTGTCATTGAGAGCATCAACAAAGGCTCTATTGTTCCATCGGCATCCGCTCCAAAGCTACAGTACCAACACCAGCAGGGTGGGCAGTGCTAGGAAAAGTAGTTGTCTGGTCCAACTACAAAGAAGATAGTGCAAATCCCCAGTTTCACCTACCAAACAAGGTCTCACGCAGCAGTTCCCCCAACTGTCGTCAACATCAGCTAGGCACCCCATGTTGTTCCAACTCAATGACCTAGCGAGCAATCACAGAAAAGTGGCACCAACAATAGGAAGGTTCAGTCTATTTCAAGCTACCAAGAAGGTTGACAATTCTCCAGGAAAAGATAACCAATAGTCAAGACAATGTTCTTGGGAACCCCGGTCAGAAAGCAATGTCAAGACAAGCCAACCGTGTTAGGACCACATGAAGAAAAGGTCATATCAATCAAAAATTCTATCGACAAAGGTCAGCAAAAACTTCAAGTTTTGGATGTTCAAGAACCACTCATGACACCCAGAAGTTTCATGGCAGTCATGTAATAAGAAGGGAACATTGGGCAAAGCATGAGTTAGCCTATCCACTACAAAAAAAATCAACCCGGTCAGGATCTTGAAGGGCAGATTCCATACCGGTTAACAGTTCTGCTAGCAGTGGTCAACAGTCGTCTATAATTGGTTGGTGTTCAAGTACATTCTTTGTGCACAGAAGACTTATTACAGCTATGTACTTGAAAGAGGAAGTCGAATAAGGGTACGAGGCAGACGATTTTCTTTCTCTCAGGGTTCATATTCAGTAGTCAAAAGGAGGATTGACTGGTGTATGTGACAATGTCACAAGAAGCCTATAGTTCCTTTATTTGGTCATTGCAGTTTTGTCAAGATCGAAAATCTAATTGGCAACAAAGCAAAGATTGATTGATCAGTAAAGAGAGAATGTTTAGACTACAGCGGTGTTCATCATGGTGAGATTCATTTGAAGGACAATGTAAGTGGTACCTCATGAGAACGAAAAGGGTAATAGAACAGTCGAAAGCAAAATCATAAAAGGGTTGTCAGAGTAATAAGCGGTAACTGCACCCTAATGGTGAGCATTGATTAATAATGGTTTCTTTATTTAAGGACTACCGTTATAGTCTCAGGAAAATCACCTTGGTGTTTCCTAGGAAGATGACAACGAAATCGTTTCATCACCTCTGCCTGGAGTAAATGGATGTAGAGGTCAGAATGTAAAATACAGTCCGTAGAGCATGCGACAAGAGAAGCATTCCTTGTGAATCAATTCTACTCAAGGTATGAAAGTGAGATTGTTTTGGTCAGAGAACAGAAACTCTTGGCAACATCAAAGGCAGTTTCCAGCAGGTGTACCGATTTTGATGTCTGTAGGGGAAGCAACGATATAACTTTTAGTCTATCAACCTAGAGTAGTCAGTAAAGGATAAGTCAAGAAGTGAAAAGTTATATCGTGGGAATAACATTTGAGCTTGATCTGTTAATTGATCAGTGTTTGTTTTAAGAAAAGAATACCAACTATACAATGTGTTCAGGCAGATGACACCGAAGTCAGGGCAGAAGCGGAACAGTCAGGTCAGCAGTTACACCTGATGAAAAAGTTAACCAAAAGTCAGTATGTTCAAGAGTTGCATGAGAGTCATTCTTATGGGTAACCTCCCGTCATCATCTGAGTGTCGAGTTCCAATAGTCCCTAGAATGAAAGGGGCACAACCTTTGCTTCATTTCGATCGACCGATGGGATATCTGGTTTTCAGTGTCAAGATCCTTCATAAGTCAAAGAGATGTTGGTCAACCTCAAAGAATGGCAGTGAAATTGTTCACAGCAGGTGAAAGATTAACTGCTAGTTTTAAAGACGAGATCAAGATGAGTTTGTTAAATCTGGTAACTGTTTGTTTGGAGGATCAACCACGCAAAGCAGATTGGGTTGTAAGCTAGGTCAGTTGCGAGCCGTTAGTAGGATTTCAACAACCCCAAGTGAAAAGGTTCGAGTCTAAGGCACAATAAAGTTATCGGGTCAACAGTTCAGTCCAAAGAAGCAGCAATTGGGAACATCCGCAGTTCAGATAAAGGATCGATCGAGCAACTTCTTCAAACCCTAGGTTGTTTTGATTGAGAGCAGTTCACAGCAAATTTAGGGTCCAAGTGTTCATGAAAGTCAGTTGCAAGGTCTCAAAAAAGTTCCACCCACTACCAACCTGCAGAGTGAATTCTCAGCTTATTGAGCTTGTCAATCTTGAGTGTGCAGTGTGAGGAAAGTAAGTACTTTGAGTTCGTAATTCGGTCAAGGTCAGCACCGAATGGGCCAGCCGGTTTGGTTTGGTGAAGCAAGAACACCGTGGTTGAATCCGATCGGTTCGGTTGTGCAGTTTGATCAACCAAGTGTCGCACAGTTGGCAGTCGTCGATCGGCAAGATGAGGCATAAGAAAGCCGTAGAGGTTAGTCAGCCAACCCAACCCCAACTCCCTACCTTCTTTCTTTCTAGCCCTGAATCTCGAGACGAGATTCCTGTTAGGGGGGTAGGTTTGACACGCCCCGATTTTCGATCGAGATTAAAAATCATTAAATAATACATTTCCTAGAAATTAAATAAAAGAAAAAGTAATTTATGAAGTGAATTTATTGAGGGAATTAAATTTTCCTTTAAAAATCATGGCTGAAAATATTTTTGTAATATTCTTCATGCCATAAAATACTCTCTCAAATTTTTCGTGAAATTTTGCGCTCTAGAAATAATTTTAACCATACAAAAAGCATTTAAGTAATTATTTAAATAAATTATTTAATCAATAAATGATGTTTTATATTTTTATTAAATACTTTGAGTGCCCATATATTTCCGAGGATTTTTCTTGGATTTAATCGAGCATCAAGTATTTATAAAAATACAATAATTATTTATGTGATTAAATAAATGGGAAACAAATTTGAATTTCTTTCCCGCCTTGGGCCGCCGTTGGCCCATGCCTTTGCAAAGTCCGCATTGCCTCCCGCGGTCTTCCTTCTCTCTCCTCCTCCCCGCCCGAGCCGGCCCGCTCCCTTTTCCCTTACCGCACGCGCGCAAGTTCGCTTGCCTCCTCTTCTTCTCTCTCTGACCCGTGGGCCCCGTTTGTCAACCGCTTCCCTCCTTTCCGAACCACCGACAGGTGGGCCCCACTTGTCAGGGTCATCCCCTTCCTCCCGCTCTCCCCGCGCCCACGCCGCCTTGGCCGTCCTCGTCGTCGCGCAAATTCCGGTCGCCTCGCCTCGCGCTCGTGCGCGCCCCACTTCCCGCACTCCCCGCAAGCCGCCGCGTGAACAAAAGGGCCAACTGTCGAGCCCTATTTCCCTGGCCGACATGACCCACGTCGGCCGTCCACTCCACCCACGATTTTTGGTCGCCCCAACATCCGCGCCGCCTTCCCGAGCCCATAAAGCTTCTCCCCGCGCTCCCCTCTACCGTTTCCCCAAACTCCCGCGCTCTCTTCTGCCTCAGATCCCGTGCGCCGCCGCTCGCCGGTCATGTCTGGCAGTGCTCCCTGGCCACCCTAGCCATCGCAGCACCCCGCGACCACCGTCGCTAGCTTCTACATCCCGAGAGGAACCGTGGCTGCCCCCTCGCTTTGCCCTATCGCCGCTGTAGCATCGCGTTCACCGCAAGATCCAAGCCGCCACCTCTTTGCCATTTTCGGTCGCCGCTCGGCGCCATTCTCGGCCACCCCACGCCACACCACTGCCGCCATCACGTTCGCCGCATCGGGGGCTGCCTCGGTCATCCCTTGCCTGCCACAAAACCCCGCCGTAGCGCCACCTCCGCCAACAACCAGAGCCGCCACCGCCCGTTCTGCCTCCAGCCGCACGCCACCGGCGTTTGGCGCCACGCTGAGACGTGCCGCTTGGATCTTCGGCATCGCCACGTCGAGGAGGTCCTCGGTAGCCGGCCAATCATCACCCTTCTTCATCAGAACCCCATTCGCATCGCAAGGTTGGTTGTCAGCTTCTCCTTTCGCTTCTGGCAGGCGATTCACACCGCCTCGAGCCATCGCTTCCCCTCCTAACCCCTCTGCCACCTTCCCCAAGTTGTTCCGCTGCTCAGCCGCCACTCTGTCGTCGTCGGAGGCTGTCGGAGCACCCCAAGTTGCCTACTCCGTGCGCTGCCACCGCCATCTCCTCTTCGCGGAACTACCTGTGTCGCCGCTCGTCGCCGTCGGGCACTCGGTGAGAACTCCCTCCTTTCACTCTCCCATTTGCCCTCATCTGTGACCCCTTGGTTGCCGCCGCTCGCCGCCGGTGGCCTTCGGGCCTGGGCGCCGCCGCCACGTCCTTGCACGTTAGGCCGGCCGGTGGGACGGTCTTCCCCCCTCTCCCTAGCCGTCCAATCGGCCCGGCCGACCTGGACCATTGATTGGGCGCCCGTGTGGCTGATCGCCACCGTGGACCTCGTCCACGGTAGGCTAGGCGCTCCTAGTGCCGCTGTCATGTGGGTCCCACATTGGTGGACTCGGTCCTTGGTGGACCGAGCCTTTTTCCGCGTGCTCCTCCGCCGACATCGGCGTGACGTCAGCGATGCCCTTTTCCTTTGTAAAATTAAATAAATATTACGCAATAAATTGAATTTAAGTTCCAGAACTCAATCAAATGGCCTAAAACTTCTAAAATTCATATCTAATCCATACGAACTCCAAATTGGGCCATTCAAGTTGCAAAATTCATATAAAATTGAGCTCTACATGTTTGTTTACCTTCCATGTACTGTTTATTTGGTTTTTATTAGATTTTTTTCCTTGTTTTGCGTGTCGCGTGTAGACTTCGTCGTTTCGGGAGTTCGCGCTCGCGAAGGAGAGGAGATCAGCGGAGGGAGCAAGGCAAGTCACATTCCTCCTTGACGCATATTGTTCCCAGTATAAAATATTTTATTGTTTGCAAATAAAATTGCATGTTTTGCTAATTACACGGGGATCGGGACAACCTATCTGATCGCTTGTGCCATGTTTAATTGTTATCCATTCATTGTCAACCTGGGGGATTAATTGGACTAGCTCGCATCACTTACGTGATCTTGCTAGAATTATCTACGCTTAGCCATGCTTAATTACACTAGCTCACCTAACGGAAGAACTATACTACTAGCTGATAGTCCCATGAAATGACGGTCTCAGACCGGAGGTACCTTGACAAAGGTTCATGGTTAATTAAAATATGACTTAATGGTTGGCTGTGGGTGCATGGTTTTGCTTGTCGTACCCATGGCAATTAAGGACCGGTTCATGGGAAACCCTGGAAGACTTACAGTACTTACCACAAAGCCAACATGGGCAACGGCTGGACTTGTAGTGTAGCTTTTTCCTGGGCGACGCATCCAGGCAAGGGTGGGCGTGATGCAGTTCGAATGGACCAAGCAAGGTCAATGCGGCTACCGGATTCACCAAGGCACCAGGGGGGTTGCCTACCTTGGACATAACTGTAGGGGCGAAACCTCAGTGTGATGTCGCTTGGTCAGGGGGAGTTATGCGAAGGGTCTTGTCATGATTTCCCCCTTGCAGTATCGCGGCGATACTTCGGGGCATGGCAACATGTGTGGAATCGTGTCTTGTGGGTACAGTTGTACACCTCTGGCCAGAGTAAAACTATTCGAATAGCCGTGCCCGCGGTTATGGGCGATCAACCAGATTCACCATGATTAGTCCCATCTTAATAAATTGACTTAATGGAACTGGACTAGTTCAGGTGGTTTGGTTGGGCCTGTTCAACGTGGAGAAAACGTTGTTTAGTGGAAGAATTAATCTTGATTAAATAATCAACTATTTTACTGTTTTAAACTAGAAAGGTTTTACAACCGCATTTATGCAAAATAGCCCAAGCCATTCTTGTCTCCCCTTGCACGTCTGCATCTCTCCGTGTGGCTTGTCGAGTACGGTGGTTGTACTCAGCCTTGCTATTTCCCCCTTTTCCCAGAAGTGTAGTGCTTCTGAGTTGAAGACGGAGTTAGAAGACCAAGGCTCAGACCCGAGTTTAGTTTGCCTGTGGAGTTGAGCTGAAGCCCCGCTAGGATCGCCTTTTTCTGCTGTTGCTGCTTTCTTTCGGGTGCGAGGACTAAGTGCCTGTTCTGTAAGTATTTTATGCTTTATTTCACGTTTGGATCTGTTTATTGATTTGTCATTTTGTGTACCCTGGCTTATTCCTGTACAAGGATTTAATACACAAAATAGTCTAGAAATTTGGCTAAATTTCTAGGCATGACATGCGGTTAGGCCGTCGGGACCTAGAAACACCGGTAGATGACAAACTCGAAGACATAGATTAGAACTTTCGACATTATTGCATCAACTAGTGTTTACAAAGTGCAACAACAACACTCCTCATCAAAATCTCGAATTAAACTCGAAACCCTAACTTTCTTTCAACTTATGTCTCTATAAAACCGATACCAGGAGGCCACACCCTCCCTCTCTATTTATACCACAAAAACCTCCTACTCAAAGTAGGTGTAGAACTCCTATTCCCGATAGGACTCAGGAACTCCTATTCCCAATAGGACTTAATCACTCTCTTCCACTCCTATTCCCATAGGCACACGATTCCTCTCGTATACCATATGGATTCTCCATCTTCCACGTGCATTGTTCTCTAGCCTGAGCATCCCGCATGATATACTTGATCGTCTGGACCTTAACTTCTCCCAAGCCTAGTCCCGATCCATCACCGGCTATACTACCATGGCCTCAAGCAACACCTGCACATGAACAACAAAGAAACTCCATACCTGAGTACAAGTTCACACCAACTTGACTCACATCAGCACACAATAGTATCACATACGAATAGAAAACATCTAGAAGACATATCCATAAAGAAATCTAGAAATCCAACGAAAACAACCCGAAACCGACTCCTACCCGAAGTCAGCCGGTATGACCGTCAAGTAACCCGGTCAGACCGCCCGGACACTTCCGGTCTGACCGGCGACACCCAACCGGTCTGACCGGCCACACATGCCGACCTGTACTATGTATCAACAAAAAACACTATTCACCGTATTTTCATAAAACACTTACCATTGACAATTGTTCATCACATAGATTAAATCATCACATGACTCTACAATCTCCCCCTTGATGAACACATTGGCAACATCTCAAAATGCAATTTGATGTTTTGAAAAACGAAACACAAAAACGAATCAAAAAAGCACAAACGGCTCACAAAGCGTGTTTTCAAACGCAATGACAAAGAAAACTCATACTCTCCCCCTTTTTTGAAAGAAAGAATTTTCTCTCACGTATTTGCACTTACAAAAAAATATGCATTTTGTATATCTTTCTCCCCCTTTGACAATGAATTCATCAAGAAATTTAAAAGAGAAAAACATAACCAATAAAGCATAAATGTCATGATAGTCACTTGTAAAACCACCTCTTTTATTTTCTATTTTTTTCAGACCTTTGAAGTGTACCAAAAGCAATTCTAGGTCATGTTTTGCAAGACAAAAAAGATATATTCATCAACTAGTTAACAAGCATGCACTATAGTATAAACATGAATCAAAGATATTACAATTAAGCTCAACTTAGCGATAAAGATTCATGATTTCAAACGATTTATAATGCAATATATTCACAAGCACATAGGTTGAAAGTAAAACCCTTATATATAAACCTATTGCATTTATCACTCTTTCTCAAATTAGCTCAAAAACCAAACAATCAAGAGAATCTTTGAAATTTATTTGAGCCTTTCTGTTTTTGCTCATTTTATCTCTCAATTATTTTGGGCATGTCCTTGTCGTCAAGACTATTTCCAAGGATTCGGCACCATTATTTTTGCTCATATCAAATACGTCCTTGTCATCAAGAGTGTTTCCAAGGATTCAGTATTCATCTTTTTGTTTCATAGAAATATTTTTTTTCTCTTGAACAATGGACAATTAAAGAGCAATTTCAGTAATAACAGTCCAACAAGCATATATATAAGCATTAGTCATCCAAGCTATGTACAAGCTTCAACATTGCATATTTTCTTAATTCAAGTAAAAGAATTAGTGCCATGCATCATTTCACTTAAAAGCAATATCCAAGCCTCATGAATAGACTAAAATGCATACAAGCTAACATAGCAATAAATAGACCTCAATTATTTTGCTAGCATGCACAAGAATATACTAGAGGTATAAAACAAAGCTCTTCTTTTTCTCATTTTTATTTATTTTCAGACTTAAAAACAATGCATCAAAATAAACATGAATACATGAAAAAAAACATAAACTCCCCCTCAAATTAACCTCCAATTCTCCCCAAAGAAAAAATCAAGAAGAAATCAAAGATTTTTGAAGAAGGCATCCAATTGCCAATGATATCACCAAGGTTCTCATAAATTGACATATATCCACTTGTACTAACAAAAACTACAACCTCAACTAGCATATGAAAAGCTAATAATCAAGAGAGTAGAATAAAATTATGTCAATCCAAAACTACCTTTATGTTACCGTGAAAAGCAATCGTTGTCTTCACATTGCACACACATCAGAGTATGCCATCAAGATACCTATGAAACAGAAAATGTTGAGGCCTCTGTGTTGGGGTCAGAAGTAACAAATTTTGGAATCCAACACTGAGTCACACGACCAGTAGAACCAGTAGGTACATATGCACATACAAAATCAGAACCAGACTTACCTAAAAACTTACCTTGTCGCTTCACAAAATTCTGATTTGAATATCGCGCAAAATTTCCCTAAGGCCGGTCTGACCGATCCTGGCTGCCAGTCTGTCCGCTAGTTCACTGCGGTTTGACCGCTAGCCGGTCTGACCGACCGGTTAGTGTCGGTCTGACCGTGCTCCTTGAACCAAAACCAAATTTTGCCAACGTCGTTTCGCAAAAACAATTTCTATTTCCTTTTTATCTTTATGGGCAAGTCTAAAACAAAAACCAACCAAATGTCCATCTTTTCCATAAAATGAACAAATGTATTTCTCACGATGATTAGAAGCACAAGTAGAACCAGATGGTTTAGCAATAGAAGTAGTAACAAGTGGTTTTGCAATCACAGCATTGGTTTTGAAAGATGATGCATTCAAAGAAGTCATGATGCCAGCAGATTTGAACATAGTGTTCTTAGATTCAGGTTTAATCAAAATTTCACCACTTCTAGAACCAGAACCTAAAACAACAGGAGGATGTCTAGTATGATGAACATAAGGATCAAAACCTAAACCACGATTATTTGTGCTGACTTTAGATTGATCAAGAATCATGTTGAGGTTCTTTTTGCCATCAGAAACTTTTTGGAAAGAACTTTTCAAGTAAAAAACATCTTGAGTAAGAGTATCACAATTTTTACAAGCATCCAAAACACTCTTTTGTTTTCTACAAGTCATGCAAGACATCACTTCATCTTGTTTAACAATTTCCTCCATGTTCTTAACACGACCCAAAGCATCTTTTAGTTTCATCTCATTAGCAAGACATGTTGAGCAAGACTTTGCACTAGGTTGTTTCAACCTTTTAGAGCTAATCACATTGAATATAGAGCTAGCAAACAAAGCAACTCGACATTTATATAAAACTCTTTTTGTTAAAAACAATTCATCTGTCAGTCTAGTGTTCATAGCAAAGCTAAGAGCAACACAAGATTCAAGCTTCCTATATTTCTTAGATTCAACATCAAGCTTTTTGCAAGTAGTTAAATTAATTCTCTAACAGAATTAATCTCAGCAAATAATACTTCACATGATTTGTAATCATCATCATCAGAAGCAAGAGATCTTAGTCTATTATTTTCAGCTTTAAGAGAATCAATAACTACTTCATGGTGATTAATCTTCTTTTCAAATTTAGTAATCTTGTAACCAAGTCTAGCAAGAACATCTTGAAGATATTCAACACTAGGAGCGTTTACCTCATTCTCTTCAGAATCTTCATCAATGCTACTAGTCATGAGACAAACTCCAGCAATGTTCTTTCGCTTGTCATCATCTTCATCACTTTCAAAATCAACATCACTTGATTCTTGAACCGCTGCATATGCTTCATCAATTGCCTTTTGGTAGAACTTCTTCATCTTCATGTTCTTAAATTGCTTCTTACTTTGCTTGGCATCCTTGGCGTTCTTGGATTCATCTTTATCTACTTACTTTGCGTCTTTTCCAAGCTTGGGACATTGAGAATGAATATGATTTGGTTGTCCACATCCAAAGCAATGAATTGGTCCACCTTTTCTCCTGAATCTGAGATTACTTACAGCTCGAGAAATTCTGTTAGCAAGAGAAACCAAGTCCTCCTCACTGATTTCCTCCAGTTGATCATCTGACAAGGTATTAAAAATAGAAAGAGCCGTCATAGGAAAAATATCCAAAGAAGATCCAGATGAAGACACCAAAGCAGTAGATTTAGAATCAGTTCTTTTAGAAAGAATATTCATCTCATAGGTTTTCAATTTGGTGTAAAGAATATTCAAAGTCAAAGTGTTCATATCAACAGATTCGTGAATAGAAGTCACTTTAACATCCCAAATTCCCATGCCAAGACCATTCATAAAGTGACGAGCAACCTCGATTGAGAATAGTTAACATCATAAGAAACTTCAACGGATCTAAGATCAATCAAGATTTTATTAAAACGCCCGAAATAGTCATCCAAAGATTCTCTAGGATTCATCTCAAATTTAATGTAGTGCTTTCTGAAAACATCTTTTCGCAATTCCTTAATGTTTGAAGATCCAGTGTGAAAATTATTCAAAACTTTCCAAATCTAATTTGGAGTAGCAAGATGCGAAACATGAAAACGCGAAACGGGCGGCCCGGCCCAGCACGGCATGGGCCCGTTTCGGCACGGCCCGTTTGGCACGCTTCATGAAATGGGTCGTGCCGTGCCGGCCCACGTGCCTAGCCTTTGGCCCAAGCACGGCACATAGGGAGCCGGGCCATGCCCGTGCCGGCATGGCACGCCGGTGGCCCACGGGCCAGGCCGAGCCCACGGGCCTTTGCACAGTGCAATTTTTTTTAAAAAAATAGCCGATAAGTTTTAAAAAATAAAAGTGAAAATTAAAGTTTTCAAAAAAAGAAGTAATGACTTACTAATGTTAAAGATAAATCCACATTTATGAAAATATTGCAAAAGAATTTGTTAAAAATAGTAGTGACCTTTATTGATGTTTATATCATTATAGGATACAATGATACATGTTGCCTCGTTAAAAACTTTGTCATGTAAAAAGTCATCGGGAAAACTGAGAAAACCATGACAAGAATACAACTCAAAGGTTAGAACTACTTCTAACAAAATTCTACTGGGATTGGTCTGGATCCAGGTAGAGTTGCTCGAACTAGGTGGCCAATTCTTGGTTGTTCGCGTGTATTGGGCATGTTGTCGAGCAAGCTCCCAGTCTTTAACGCTTAGTAGCATTTCGACGTGGTCGTTGCTCAGATTCGTCCTCTGGTCTTCGATGATTCGGCCGCATAGACTGAAGGTCGATTCGGAGGACACCGTCGATATAGGCACCGTCAACACATCCCGTGCTAGTTTTGAAAGCATGAGATATGCTATCTTGTGGTCATTACACCACCCGAGGACGTTGAAGTCTTCTGCTTCGTGGTGGATGGCGTCGCTATAGTCATTCCACCACCGGACAACTCTATCGCTGTAGTCGATACAGGCACCGTCAACACATCCCGTGCTAGTTTTGAAAGCATGAGATATGCTATCTTGTGGTCATTCCACCACCCGAGGACGTTGAAGTCTTCTGCTTCATGAGATATGCTATCTTGTGGTCATTCCACCACAAGACAACTCTTCGGCCACACCCTGCGAAGAGACGTCTCCACTTGTAGTCGACGAACTGCCACCACCTTGGCTTGAAGACGATCCACCCCAAATCCTACCCCACCGTATCTTCTTCTTACCTGTAGTGGGGATAGGAGGGGGTCTCTACTGTCGAACTCTCTGAAACTTTAGTTCATATCTTCCGAAAACTTCATATAATTTACCCCCAACCTCAGTATAAAAAGAACTATAATCTACACTTATAGTATCACCAAGAAGTGATAAAATAGAAGACAATCCCCTTAATTTACACCTAGGATCTAAAACAAAAGCAAAAGCATACAACATAGGTATATTTTTCAATATTTAAAATATTTTTGTTTCATGTGAAAGACAGGTTCACTTAGAACATCATCATTTTCGTATTCTTTAAATAAAGAAGCAATTTTAAGAATGTTGTGCAAAATTATATTAGAAGTTGGATAATAAACTTGTGACCGAGTAAGAGTACAATCATAAAAAGTTTCTAAAAATTGGTAAAATTTTTAGACAATTGCCCAAACATGCTCATTCAGTACTGTCGACCCGTCACTGTTTCTTGGGCCACCACGTGACTGAACAAAATCAGTAAGTAATTCACTATAACGTAAAACAACTTTCAACATTAAATACATTGCATTCCATCGATGCTCTACATCGGTGGCAAACTTACGAGCTCTTACCGGCCGCATGACAAAAGCTCTTCCACACACCAATCCGCGGGTTCGAAGCAGTTAACCACACGATTGCTTGACGAACAACATCAATGTGGTTACCTACCCTCTTCATGCCAGTCTTAACAATCAAATTAATTATATGGCATGCACAACGCTGATGGAGTAGAAAAGACTGAGCATAAACACAAAATAAAGGTTGCAATATTTCCATAGCCCTACAATTAGCAGATGCATTATCTAAGGTGACAGCAAATATCTTATCAGCAAGATTAAATTCATTAATTACTTCCCTAATTCTTTCAGCTATGTTTTCTCCTGTATGTGAGACATCTATTAACCTAAGCCCTAAAACTCTCTTCTGTAATTGCCAATCATCATCAATAAAATGAACAACTACACTAAGATAATCCTGCCTAGCTCTACTACTCCATATATCTGAAGTAACACTAACAGAGAAAGTACATGTACTAAACAATTCCTTAAGTGCAGTTGAATCCTTCTGATAAACATTCTCTAAATCTCTAGTTGTTGTTTGCCTACTCACAGATTTAAACCTAGGGTTATGAGACTGTTGAATGTATTGTTCAAAATCAGGAGTCTCTCCAATGTTCAGGGGTAAATCTTGCTTGGCGATTAACCGGACAAGAGATTCCCGAGCAACCATGGGATCGTACTCCCAACTACGTACATACCGTCTGGGTTTAGCATAAGTTGCTGCTGCCGGAGTTGTATTCGTTGCTTCTTAGCACACGACTCCGCATGGCGCTTAAGATGACCTGTACCAGCAGAACCATGAGCAAATAACATTTGCCTACATATTCTACAACGAGCTTTCGATACCTTCCTTCCATCTAGGGCTGTTTCCTTTATCTCATCGAAGTGTTGCCACACACCGGAGGTTCTCGATCTTTTCGGGCCAGTGCATGTCGAAACAATTCCGCTCACGGATCCGAAAGATAATCCTTCCGAAGCCACCGTCGCCGTGTGAACCGATACCTCCTCCACAGATGCTGGAGTTGGAGCCGATCCGGAGGCATCGTCATACCCCGACATGTAGTTGGGGTCGAAATCACCCAAAGTGAACGATGGCGACTGGTATGGATAGTTCGGATCCATTCTAAAAATTTAAACCGACATAAACAAATTTTAGAATATTTATTGAATTCACAAACACAATACAAATAATACACAAATTTGAATATTACTTACATCTTTCCAACTGCGAGCTCTTCAAACTTCTGCGTTCAAACTATTAAACTATGAAACTAATTTTGATTTTTGACAAAATTTGAGCAAATTTTGTCAAAATAAAAAAAAATGGACACTTAAGAGCAAAGAGAGCACTTTAGAGCACTTGAGAGCACAAGATGAGAAGTGAGGGGTGAGGAGAAATGGATGGGGTTCATGCCCTATTTATAGGGCAAAATTTGAGACTTTTTGCAATTTTTTGATTTTTTTAGTCTCCAACGGCTAATTTCAAATTTAAACAACCATATAGCCGTCGGGGGGCCGTGGCGTGCTCGTATTGGATGGCGGGGGAGCCGTTGCGCATCCTCAGTGCGTCTGGGCCACGCGTCACGTGCCGATTCGCCACCCCACCACGTCGCGTGCCGTGCCGTGCCGTGGGCCAGGCCGTGCCGTGCCGTGCCTACTACAGTAGACGGGCTGTGCCGGGCCGGCACGCGGGCTCGGCCGGCAGCCCAAGCACGGCATGGCTGCTCGTGTCGTGCCGGCCCGGCCCATTTGCCTCCCGGGCCGTGCCGTGCAGGGCTGCTACAGTCCCACGCATGCCCGGGCTAGCCCGCCTCAGCACGGCCCATCTGGCCATCACTAGCAGGGCAGCAACATGCAGGTTGATCTTGCTATTTGGATGCTTGTGCTGCTAGGTTGCAGTGCTGCTGTTATTTTCCTTTTCCAATTCAAGATCGATTTGCGTCGCCCGTGTCATCGTTCCGTCGAGATCAAGGGTGTTGTTGTTTTGCTATCATAGACTACAGCGACACTGTCCAACATCATCATCTGCCCGTCATCCCAACGTCTCTGCGCTATCGTCACCATAATGTTTTTATTGTTTTTTGTCATCGTATTTTTTAAAGAGGCAAAAAAATTACACGTCTATATATTAGGAAAAGCAAAAAATCAGTTAAACAATGCAACGACCATAGGCTATTGCTAGAGTAAAAAAAAGGAAAAAAGTACTACTATATAAGTGAAAACTAAAAGAAGGGGAAAAACGCAACAGTGGTGGCTGAGGAGCCCCATTAAACTCCAACATGACCCCAAAAGCAACGGCATCGGCAGTTGACCACAGACGAATTTCCTCTAGGATGGATTCCAAAACCGCTAAAACCGACGAGAGAGAGGAATCGAACACCCTAAAGTTTCGCTCCTTTCACAGTTGCCAAAAAATCAATAGGACTAGAGAGTTGAAGCCCTTATGAAGATGCTCTGGTATGCAGGCCCTATAGGCCGGCCACAAGACGTGGAACGGGCTGTTGAATATTATTTGATGGCTTCTTGCCTACGCCCGCACTCTCTCGTGCTTGGCACCGTGATCCTTGCCATGAACCGCAACCACACACTATTGGGTGACTTGTGCTGCATCGACATCGGCGACGATTGGCTACTATGACTACGACAGCTTCATCTTGACTATTTCGACATCGACATTAGGGGGTATCATTCGTGTTGAGCACTCTCATCGATTTTTTCTAGTCTTAGCGTTTGCGTTGCTCACATTTGAACCGTGGGGATGTTAGAGTATATGATAGTTTGGGGAGGATTGATTTGTATGGACTCCTTCGTTCTCTATAATCCTTCATTATCTTTACTCATGTATCTCCTATATATATCGGCTTTCTGAGACTCAATATAATGTGTCCAATATTAACAGTAATCTCCTATTCTCATCTCTCTCTCCTATTCAACACCCCCTCCAAGTCTGGAATTCTGAACCATCACTACATAAGTATGGCCATTGCTGCTGAAGCACCACTTCAAAACTTGCAGGTGAGCATCAAAATTTATTATTCTTGTCAAATATCTGCCTCTTGTTCTTTCTCTACAACCAATCCAAAGTCTCCCTAAAATCTTAGCTACCAAGTACCAACGAATTGTTGCAGGGCTTCAGAGATGTGTGCGGCTAGTTATTTAGGGAGCATGACCAAATCGAGATCCAGGGGAGGCGTTAGCTTAACAGGCAGCGTTGATGGGACAGGGGACGACTCCTGTACCCAAAATAGGGGAGATGGCTGCTGCGAGGTGGCCGTTGGGAGCTTTGAGCTCCTTGCGCGTGCAGCAGAGATGGGAGAGACGAGGCGGCTTGGGGATAGCGTGGCGAGCGCCTCCTTCTCGCCAGCCTCGTTGAGCTCCCATGTCGGTGTGGCATCCTCGAGCTCCTCCATCGCCAGCCTGTCGACTTTTCATGCCGCCGTGACCTCCTCGAGCCCCTGAGGCGTTGGCACGTCACGGGCTCTCGAAGCTCGCCAGGTTGCAGCTACTTTTAATACCAATATACCATCATGGGATTAGATTAACACTAGTTTTATAAACTACTTTTAATACCAATTGTCGGCAACTTTTTTGGCAAGAAGACAATCACGATCGGGACACCTAAACGCCTTGCGGTGATATGGAGTTGTCAGCCACCCCGATCTAGCCAAAGGCCAAATCAAGATTGGTTTTGTAGATAAAACCGGCTAGCAGAGCCGATTTAGATATCAAAATAAGCTTCTATGCGGATTTAGATCAATATGAGGACGACTACTGTCTCGTGGGCAAACATAAGGTTTTCAGGACAAACCTACAAAGAGATGTCGCACTCTCGCAGCGGCAGTGGACGGTTTACGGCGTAAACCGACAAAGATGAACTAAACTAGGGTAAAGTAAAAAACATGGCTTAAAAGTAAAAGTAAAAGAACGATTCGGTTGTAGAGATTAGGGGGTAGATTGTGTATCTTCAATTGAACTGGCCTTGGCCCTTAAATAGGGGTTGGTCTTGCCTCGCACAGGTCCTCCTTACATCCAATTCAGGGTAGACACCTTTGAAAACCCGAAACATACCTTATGGAGCAAGGAAATCCGGGTACCGATAAAAATCGACTCAGTCTCAGACTCTGCAGGTCGGACCGGCCACATGCTGTCGGTTTGACCGGCCCATACATGGGTCAGACCGGCCCTCTGGAGGAAACTAGCAGATTTTCCAAATATTGGCAATTCTCCCTATTTCAACTCTAGGTGCCAATTGTGGGTGTAAACACATGCCCCCTGTCTTTTTGATGAACATCGTGAATCTAAAAGCATAGAACATGTTGTATTAGAGCGATAATCTAATTACCGGCCATAGAACTTCCTAAGCATCTTGCCAAACGCTCGAGAAGTATTTTTCAAGTATCTTCTTGAAATGATCCTGCTTTCCTCCTTTTGTTGTAAGTCTTAGCCACCCTCTTCTTCTCTTTCTCTATTTCTTCCAAAGCCTTCAAACGCTTGTCGATCACCTCATCAAGATTGTCTCCCATCAAGGTCTTGTAGTCTTCAACCGACAAATCATCTTGCTTTATATATCAAAGAGAGCCAAGATTCACCTCTACCGGCAAAACGGCTTCTTGTGCATAGACCAACTCAAAAGGAGTAACCTTGGCAGCACCATGTTTAGATATCTTGTGAGCCCATAACACTTCAGAAAGCACCTCATGCCACCTCCTTGGATGTTCTTCAATCATCTTCTTGACTAGTTTTAACAAAGTTTTATTACTTGACTCGGCTTGTCCATTAGCCTGAGCATAGTAAGGAGAAGAACTCAACAATTTGATACCATAAGATTCAGCAAAACTTCTAACCTCCTTGGACATAAAAGAAGCTCCTTGATCCGTAGTCAATGTTTGAGGAATATCGAATCTATGTATAATATGCTTTAAAATAAAATCAATTACCTCCGTATGAGTCATATCCTTGAGTGGCACGGCTTCGGCCCACTTGGTGAAGTAATTCGTCGCAACTAGCATGAACCGATGCCCCCTAGATGACGAAGGATAAATTTGACCATTGAAATCCAAAGCCCAACCTCGGACGGCCATGGTTTAATAATAGAATTCAACACCACGACTGGTGCCAATTGAACATTGTCAAACCATTGACAAGCTTCGCATCCTCTATAATATTTGAAACAATCATCAACCATTTTCGGCCAATAGAACCCCGCACTCCTAAGCAACCAATTCATTTTATAGGTCGATTGATGAGTTCCACAAATACCTTCATTCGCCTCTCCCGTAGCAACTTTAGATTGATCATTTTCTAGGCACTTTAATAGCACCCCATCTATATTTCAGCGATATAAATTTCCATCAAGCAAAGTATATTTGAATGCTTGCCACCGAATTTTTTGATCAACCTTAACATTAGGATCTTTCATATATTGAATCAAAGGAATTCTCTAGTCTTCTTCTGTCTCCTGGGCACAAATGTCCAAACTTACAATCAATTCGGCCTCTGAATCAAGTGTATCGTGCCCCCTAGCTTTCTGTTCAAACCCGGTCTGACCGGCCACGCAATGCCGGTCAAACCTCTACCTCTCACTGGTCAGATCGGCCACACAAGGCCGGTCAGACCGCCGGCCACCTGCGGTCAGACCGACAGTGATGCGCCGGTCAGACCGCCCGCAGTCTGTGACTTCGCCTATTTTGCTCAAAGAATTAAAATCAAGCACTGGCTTTTCCAGTATTAAAAATACTCCTTTTTTGATATTATGCCAGATGCTTGGTATATCAAATTATTGGACCAAAATTCTTTCTTTCTAGACATATGAAAACTATAACATGCAATTAATATGCCTAGATGAATACTAATTCAAGTGGCTTTTGAAACAATAATCATCAAGGCATCAAAAACACTTAACCACTTGAAGTATGATCAATAATGAATCACCAAAGTCATATGTCTCACATGCATGAATTCCAATAAACTACAAGTGTAAGTAATCGGCTTAAACATTTATGCAAAATATTATAACTGTAGACCCTCGTTTTTTGAGGACGAAAGTCATTCGTGTTCATAGTACCTTATCCCTGGATCGAGTAGTTTGGTACCCACGAATACAGTTCTGAATTACCAGGTGCAAAGTGCACTAATAGCCTTACATCGAAATTATTACAATAATAGGCCCGAAGGCAATATCCAATACAAATAGGACCTACCGGTCCGGATACAACTGAAAACAGAAATTAGATGAGATAGCAGACGGAAGGCAGGAGCATGCCGATTGCCACAGGCAACGACTGGGGACTAAGACCTATTGCGCTCCATTGTCTTCATTTCTCCTGGTAGTAGGCATAGGGGTCTTCCTCATCTCCTTCATCTGGAGGTTTGTGCGTATAGCAAGGGTGAGTACCCAACGTACTCAGCAAGCCAACACGGAATGATGCACATGATAGGGTCATTCAAAGGATGGCTATGGTTTATTTGCGTAAAGCCAATTTTCATAAATCTTTTCACAAACCTAACATCTAGCCAGGTCAAGTTTTAGGTCCATAGTATATTAAGTCGGCGACGGTTCTGTCCACCATCCATTGTGCTCCCAAGGATAGCTTCCCGCCTCCGATTCGTCATGGTTTTCTGGGGATGTCTTCCCCTTCTCCCAGATAGAGAAGTGGGTTTTCCAGCATATAAAAATCATTATGCAATCCCACCCATCATTTTAAAATTTATGAGTCTAGCCACGGAAAACACTTGTCACGTCGCTCATTAACCACGAGCACGGCTATTCGAATAGATTGATTAACTCACACTGCAGTGGATGTACACTTTACCCGTACTCCGAAACTACTCATTGAATGAGCTTACATCCCTCTATATGGGACGGTCACGGCAAAGCCTTTCGATAACCTCACTTTGGCAGTACCCGCTCCATGAACTTAAGCCCTCATGCACTCTAGCCGTCATTTCCTAGAAGTGAGAGGAGTTGGCGTTCCGGGTAAGAGAAAGAATTGCTCTATCCTTGAACTTTCCATCTTCATGTCCTTTTCTTCATGTCTTCATTTCTTCATGTTGATCGCATGCCCGATCTCCGCCGTACCAACCAGCGGTACACCCCTGCCGGAAGGCCCTTAACTATCGTCCGCCACCCACCGGTGGTGCACCCCACCGGCAAGCCCTTACCTCAACGCCAACACCGAACCTACTATGCAAGGATACCGCCTCCGCTCGGATATTTAATCGGCTAGGTCTATACCCATTCGAGAAGTACGGTTGTGCGGCTCGTTCTAAGTTGTAGTCTCATGGCTCGGTCCTTAACTGACCAGGGACGGTACTAGCCTTTTCCGGAATCCACCCAAATCTATCCATCCGCCCCAGTCTAAAACATTTGTTTGTATTTCATTTTTCATCAAAGCCATTTCCGACATGATCAAGGCAACGTGGCGCTCATGTCTCCACTTGCCGTGTCTCAACCATCTTCCCAAGATAGTTGCCCAAGCACGAGGCTTATTTGTGAAATCATGGGTATGCAAGAATCTAGTATAAGCGTGGCTAAGCATTTTACCGAAGATAACCTCCGGTTATATCACATCGAAGGTTACAAAGAATATTTCTAAGGGTATTCAATATCAAGGCAGGATATATCAAGAATAGGTACTCATTTGTGTATAGTATGCAATTTGTAATTGAAAACAACATCATTTCACAAGTAGGATCAATATGTTCAAAGGGATGTGTTGACTTGCCTTGCTTGCACACTTGTTGGTTGGGGTCTTCTGCGTACTCAACGCCTTCCTCGGACGCTAATCGTACGTGCGAGAAATCAATTTGAATTCGATTAGAATTCAAGTAGAATCCAGTAAGATCCAAAAGAAAACCAAATAAATCGCAATAGCGGCTCCTAACACTAGGCTATGACTTTATGCGAACCTAGGCTCGAGTTTCGACGAAATCCGGGTTAGAGCGAAAGGGTTATAAGGATTCGAAGTTTTGTATTGAATCCGCTTTTGTTAAGAAGGGTGCGATATTTATTTTAATATGCTTAAAGTTTGAGAAATACTAGAGTTGATGATTCCATTAAAAAAAGTGATTACCTTTCAATTTCATCAAGTTATTTCTCGGGTCGAGAAGTCCTAGGGTTTACAATAATTGAATCCGAAAATAACTAGTTAACCCTAAAGCTTGACACTGCATTAAATAATTTTAGATTTTAATTTCAGAAAATCCATATGATAAAATTAGTGTTTAATACCAATTTTAGGTGACAATTATATTCCCAATGTTTGGAACCATATTGGTTACTTTAGATTTTGGGAAGCCTATGATAATGTTAAATAACAGTCATGATAACATCTTAATTATAGCTATGTTAAATAATATTGGTGAATTTTCCTAATAATCCGAGTTTAGATAAAAGTTGTACTTAGGTCATAAATTAATCTCATAATTATCCCCTAAATAATTTAATTAAAAATCATACTTTATCATCATGGTTGTAAAAATACTTTAGGTTGATTAATTATATTTTTTGTGATTAAACTAATTTGAGCAAATAAATTCGGGTTTTTGGAAAAGATTGTGAAATAATAGATTTTAATTTTCTAAGCAACCTTTGTAAAAATTATTCTAAAATAAATTTATATTTATACCTACTCTACTCTTTCAAATCTTATTCCCCTATATTTTTATTATTTTCCTAATTTTTTTCTTATTTCCTTTATTTTCCTTTACTCCCTTCTTTCTCTGTTCTTTGTTTCTCTTCCCGACGTCGGGCCAATGGAAAAGCAGAAAGAAAGAAAAAATAAAAATAAAATCGGCAAAATTCGCGCGAGACGGGGTTCGAACCCGCGACCTTGCTTCTCCCTCTCGTCTCTCTCCATCTGCGCTACGGAGCGCTTCGCTCCTTCCTTTCTCTCTTTTTATTTTATTCCTTCTCCACTGTTCTTCTTCTTCCACGCGGCACCGGCGAAGCACAGAGCGAACGGCGGCGAGGATGGCCGGACTAGGGGTGCGAGGGGGTCCATTATCACCTACGTGCTACGGGGATCTCGTTTTCGAGCTCGGCCAGGCCGGGAGACGGCGAGACCAGCTAGCGGCGGTGAGCTTGCAGCGACGGCGGAGCTCGGCGTAGGCATGCTCCGGCCGGGTTTTGCCTAGAATCAATGGCTTGCGAGCATCTAAGAGCTAATAGCGTTCTGCCTAGGGGTTAGCGGGACGGGGAAGGTAGTGGGGAAGGCAGGTGACGACGGCCTGCTCACGGCGGCGATGGAGCTCGTCGCCGGCGTGCCCTGACGACGGAACGGCCACGACGAGGGGTGGGGAAGTATCTACGGGGCTCAGCGCTGCTAATGGAGGCGGTAGTTTGGCCGAAACGGCATCGGGGTGGGCTAGCGGCGTGCGCGCGACGGCGGCCGAGGCAGGGGAGGCACGGCGGCTTGCCGGCAGTGGTGCTCCGGTGGCTTTCTAGTTGAAGTAACCGAGGGGAAACAAAGTGATAACTATAAGGAGCATGATTGTACCTTTGATTTGAAGAAAAACCGAGCGGTTCCGGCAAATTTTGGAGAATTGCTAGTTGCGGCCGAAATTAGGGTTCTTCATCGTCCCATAAAATTCGGCTAGTGTGGTGAGGAAGTCTTGGGGGAAAATTGGGGGTTTGCACGAAAGGGTGATGATGAAGGATTGGTGTGTTTGGAGCTCGGCTTGGGGAGGCTTCTTATAGCCGATCGACGGGAGGGAAAGGATGACGCGACCGCGACCATGGCCCGGCGTCAGCGGTATGGTGCGTGTGCGTGGCCAACGAAACGCGCGGTGTTCCCCAGAGTTGCCGAGGGCGGTTCAGCGCATGCGTTGTACAGGCGGCATGGCGAGCGACGTGGCGAGCGCTGTGCGTAGGACTTCGGCGTCCACGGCCTGGCGCGACCATACCGGCGAAAACTGTGTGCGTGGAAGGGTAGCGCCGACGAGAACGTGTGTGCCCGAGGCCCCTGGTATGGCGAGTGACGCGCGGCGCGCGGTGGCGAGGCGGTCCGGGGTCCGGGGTACGGCGTCGAACAGGTGGCGCGCAATGAATAGTGACCGGTCGAACACCTGCTGATGCGAGGAATAGTACACTTTTTCTTTTTACCCGATTTAATTTTCTAATTTCCCTTCCTATTTTCTTTCATCCTAAAAATCCAAGATAAATTCTAATATTCCCAAAATAAATTTGAAATTATATTTTCAAACTTTTTCATCCACTTTTTATTATTAAAAATATATTTTTCTTTTCTAATTTATATTTTTTCAAGAAAGTAAGACCTTTGGTTAAAATTAATTTTTCTACTCCATATTTTCTTTTCAAAAATATTTTTATCACCCATATTTAAATAATATTTACTTTTACATTATTAAATTAGAGTTTAAACCAAGAGTATATACTTTTCAAAGTGACTTCTATAAATTTCCAAATGTTAATTATTTATTCCTTTCAATCTATATTTTGAACCTTTTCTCTCATCTGGATTTTAAATTCCCGATTTTAATTTCTCCGATTTTCAGGGCGTTACAAACCTACCCTCCTAACAATAAATCTCGTCCCTGAGATTTGGGTCGGGTCACGATTGAGAGTTGGCCGACATGATCACATAGGGCGGATCTATTTCGATTCCTTGCTTCTAATAACATAATGTTGTCAGTTCTTAATCCTTGGGGCATCCTTCAAGCATACAAGGTTTAGTAGGCCTCCGTTTAAGTTGTATAATAGGCTTGCTGTTCTAAACCGTTGGATCCTTTAATTGTAGACAGGTGGTGATCCTGGCAGGATTGCAGTCGTGTGATTTGGTGGGCGACAGGAGGTTATCCAGAGAAGGTTCGGTTCTACCTACCTTTAGCATAGTGTCCAATCTGTGAGTCCAGGGTTATGACACTCTACCCCCCTAATAATAAGTTCAAGCTTGGCTTTTTTGGGGTAAGGCCTATATTGGTGTCAGTATGGGGTACAGATATATCTCTCCTGGGTGAATGTATTATTATGGGTCTCTTAAGGTCTACCAGACGTAGATTATGTTCGGTGTTTGTCCTCGAGGTTATGAAAGAATGCGAAGTTTTGAAACCAAACAAAACTTTAACTTAGTGCAGAATGGATGGAGAACGTACCCATTAGCACGATCTGGTCCTCCTGGGCCTCTTCAGCATGCACATGGTTCACTTGGCCATGGCGGATTCTAGTGGTGGCCTCCTTCGGTTGGGGTGTCCCGAATAGTCTGCGTCCAGGTACCGGGGAAGGGGTCCCTCTTACAGCAATGGCGTTGGCTTCAGTACGGACGGGGGTGTTACGTGGCTTAGGGCAGTGATTGGCGAAATGTCCATATTCCCCACGTTGAAGCGTTCACGTTCTTAAGTCTTGGGGTCGCCAAGGTAGGTGCCGGGAGCGGAAAGGGGTGGCAGATGGCCCATCGGCGTTGCCGGGTGCAACGGGGCGATTGGTCATTGTGACGGCTGGCTTCCAACCTGTTGGTGTTGCTCCTCTGGGTCGCTGGGGCGTTCCTTGAATCGGGCGGGCTAGAGCAAGTCTTCTCTTCTGGTTGTTTTCAACCGTCCTTTGATCATGCTCAAGCCTTATGACCTTGTTGGATGAGGCTCGGAAGCTAGCGTGATCCCGACCGATCATCGGTCCTCTTAACTCATCGTTCGGTCCTTCAATAAACTTGTCCATCTTTTCCTCTTCGTCTGCTAGATCGCTTGTGGCGTAACGGGCAAGCTGCGTGAACTTGTTAAGATACTCTTGTACCGTGGTGTTTCCTTGGTGCAGCCTACGGAACTCATTTTTCTTCATCCTTATTACCGCGGCTGGTACGAAATTTTCACGGAAGGCAGCCATGAATTCTTCCCATGTCGGTTCTCCGGCATCTTCTGCCCGTGTCTCTTTGTAGGTGTCCCACCAGTCACTTGCGGGACCTTCCAGCTGATTAGTGGCGAAGATGACTCGTCGCTTCCCGTACTCGGACGAGTCAACTTCTTCTCTATTACCCTCAACCAATCTTCGCATCCATTGGTTCCTCTCGCCCATGGAGAACGTTGGCGGTTTGGCTCGCATAAACTCGCCTAGGCTTGATCCTCCGCGTTGTCCTTGGTTGTTGGCAATGGCTTGAAGCAGTTGGGTTTGCGAAGCCATAACTTCCGCTAGGGTGGAGGGGTTAGGCTCCGGCGGGTTCTCTGTAGCTGCTGAGGCTCTGCGACGGTGCACCATCTGAGGAATATAGATGAGGTAAATGATTGGATCAACTAACGTCATGGTTCTAATCGATTTTTTTTAGTGATCTCCAAGTTGTTCTTAAGTGATCTTTTGCACACAACAAGCATGGTGGAATAAACTCGTTTAAAATATAGCATAGGACTTTATATTAGTTCATAAACATTACATCATAGGAGGGGTACACCGGACTGCCATGCACAGTCCCACACAACATAATATAATGACAACAACATCGGTCTAGGATCTTCATATATAAAGGGGAAAGGGTACGGTCATTGCTGTCTTGACTCCATCCAAAGCAAGACCAGAGTTGATGCAGACTCCTTGTCTAGTTGTTTGAGCTGTCGCCCGATCTGGGGTTGCCACCTATGGCTGTTGCATTGGCACCGGTAAGAGGAGGGGTGCTGTGTGGCTTGGGGCATTGGTTGGCATAGTGTCCAAATTCTTCACAGTTGAAGCAATTCACATTCTTTTTCGTTGGTGTTGCCAGGATGGGTGTTGGAGTGCGAAACGGTGCGGCAGTTGTCCTAGGGCAGTCATTGGCATAGTGCCCTAACTCTCCACAGTTGAAGCAATGCACATTCCTCGTTAGACATTGGGGAATCTCCCCAGCATCTTCAGGGGTACACACTATGCTCGTGACGATCATCCTGCCAGTACCACCTGTGGTCCATTTTGGTGACTTCCTCTTCCTGGAGTTGGATGGCGAACTGAGCCCTTGGCCAGTCATTGGATTGAATTCCTTGTCCTTCCTTCCGCACTGTATCTCTCCCTCGATCGGGGTTCTGGTGTGTTTTTCCTCTGCACTATTCCTTATTCCATATCCTTGTTCCATGAAGCCGTAGCGGGGGCCAAGTGTTTCCTTCCCTCCTAATGGTGGATTTGGCGTTTCTGCTCTCTGTGGGCTTGACAGTATATTCGCAGGAGTCATCAAGGCTTGAGTCGGAACGTACCGACGTTGCTCTGGACACGAACCCAAAACTTGAAGGTGTCGTTGCATTTGCTGCACCATCTGGGATTTCAAAACACTTGGTTTTTCTCTAACCTCAAATTAAATCATTTCCAAAATAAATTTTATGCAACCAAGTTGGCAAATAAGAAGCAATAAGCATGATCAAGAAGCAACAAGCAAAAAGTTCTGATTTTTAAATTCCTGATTTTAATTTCTCCAATTTTCAGGGCGTTACAAACAATGCCTATGTTCCTAAAGAAAACAACTCTAGAACAAATCATTACATTGACCATTGACATTAGCCGGATTACTAAGAAGCAAAATTTCATGATGCAATAATTATGAAATCTATATTTTTTATGGTGATTCATCAAAACATGCATGATTTGGCTTTTAATAAATATCAAAGACCAATGAGCCGAATCATACTTTAAATAAATTATATGCCAACTTGCCAATTCCACCGCTCAGAACTGGCATTTGCAGCATGTATGCATAATATCAATTTGATAATCAAAACACACATGTGATAGATAGCAAGTAATGTTCTAACGTGGCATATGCATACTATAATGATGAGCACGATAAACCCATACCTTGCCTTAACATCCAACAAACGACGGCTGAAAGATGTGATGTTGTCACAACCCGATTTTCGTTGAGAATTAAAAATCATTAAATAATACATTTCCTAGAAATTATTAAAAGTAAAAACAATTATATCAACTGAATCAATCAAGGAAATTAAATTTTCCTTTAAAAATCATGGCTGGCCGCCGGTTTCCCCTCATTCTCCCGCTCCGGCCGCGCTCCCCATCCTCCTCCCCACGCGAACCTGAGCACCGCCGCTCGCCGGTCATGTCCGACGGCGCTTTTGGCCGCCCTGGCCGTCGCCGCACCGAGCCGCCACCGCCTCCGCAATCGCTGCACCGAGGGCTACCCCGGCTGCCATTTGCCCGCCTCCGAGCACCGCCGCGACGCCACTCGCGTCGTCGACCCAAAGCCGCCGCTGCCTTCTTCAGTTCCGACCGCCAAATCCGCCGCCACCGCTGCCCGCCACTCCAACCCGCCACCACGGCCGCGTTTGCCGCCTCTTGGAGCATGTCGGCGACCTCTTCCCCTCTAAATCCGTCACCGCATTGCGCCATCACCATCTTCTTCTTCACCTTCGGCCGCCAGTAACGCCGCATCCCTCTCTCCTTTGTTTTCCGCTTTATTCCCGTTCGGTTCCGTGGTCGCCACACCTCGCATTCATGCGCATGTGTGCGCGCGTGTTGTCCTGCCGCCGCTAGAGCCTGCACGCCATTCGTTCCCGTCGTCGGCGTCGCAGTTCCGCCGCCGTGCGTGCACCGTCTCCGCCCGCTGCCGGTCATGCCCGTGCCGCCCCGCCTAGCACTGCGTCGCGTTGCACGCGCGTGCGCTGCCCGCCGCTCCTCCGCCGCCCGCCGACGACCTCCCGGTCCAGTGCGTCGCCACTCCGCCGCCGTGCGCGCCTCGCCACCGGCGCAAGAGCTCGCGCCCCTTCCCGGTCGTCGGATGGATCCGAGCCGTCCGATCCGAGCCGGGCCGCCATGCCCCCTGGTCGCCACGTGGCTTGAGAATCATACCTTGAGAGGTCCTGATGCACGATCTCATCAGCATCTCCTCTGTTACTGCCTTTATTCGATTATCCATGACTTGACATTGTTCCTCATCAAGATCATCCAATGAGATGTGGATGACATTGGATGGATCCACCTCCAATGTCATCTCGTCGATCTCATTCCCGCTCGTCATGGTTAATGAAGAAATTCCTTAATTAATTTCGACCATATAGCTGATAGCCAAAATTGACCGAATAGATTAATATATGGTCTTAAATTTTCTTTAGGTAAGAACAGTGTGTGCACTAATCAACTTCACCAAAATCAACGGATAAAGTCTGTTGTAGTATATGCGTGCGGCTTTTCTCGAACTGAAGGTGTCAATCGATTCCTATAAACCGATCTGGATTTGATTTTGTTTTTGGCCACCGTGCGTAGCAGTCAGCAGGTCGGCTTTTACCGAAGCAATCCGATTGTTGTTGCTGTTGATCGCAAATATTGCCGAATCAAAATAATTTTGCGAGAAAACTAAACCGATGACGACTGACGATAGTAGATCAAGAATTTGGTCGTAATATGGCCGAATAAATTTCTTTCCCAGCGGAGTCGCCAAAAATCGTGTTGGTAACTTTTTTGGCAAGAAGACAATCACGATCGAGACACCTAAACGCCTTGCGGTGATAAGGAGTCGTCAACCACCCCGATCTAGCCAAAGGGCCAAATCAAGATGGGTTTTGTAGATTAAACCGGCTAGCAAAGCCGATTTAGATATCAAAATCAGCCTCTAGGCCGATTTAGATCGATATGAGGACGACTACCCGTCTCGTGGGCAAACGAAAGATTTTCAGGACAAACCTACAAAGAGATGTCGCACTCTCGCAGCAGCGGCGGACGGTTTATGGCGTAAACCGACAAAGATGGACTAAACTAGGATAAAGTAAAAAAATATGGCTAAAAAGTAAAAGTAAAAGAATGATTTGATTGTAGAGATTAGGGGTAGATTGTGTCTCTCCAATTGAACCGGCCTTGGCCCTTAAATAGGGGTTGGTCTTGTCTTCCATAGGTTCTCCTTCACATCCAATTCGGGGTAGACACCTTAGGAAACCCGAAATATACCTTTTGGAGCAAGGAAACCCAAGTACCGATGAAAATCGACTCGGTCTCGGACTCTGTCGGTCAAACCGGCCACATGCCGCCGGTCTAACCGGCCCTTAGGCCCGGTCTGACCGGCCCATACATGGCGGTCAGACCGGCCCTTTGGAGGAAACCGGCAGATTTTTCAAATATTGAGAATTCTTCCTATTTCAACTCTAAGTGTCAATTTTGAATGTAAACACTAATATATTATCATGGGATTAGATTAACACTAGTTTTAGAAGTAAAGGAGGGTCTGTATCCGTATTATTTCTGGTTTCGTATTATATTCGGTTTTATGGTTGAAGGAATTTAACCTTTAGTCGAGGGACTTCAAATGGACCTTTTCCGCCTGAATATAATCCGAAATTTTTGTCCCACCGATCCAATTTCGCCAGGATCAGAAAGACAATCTTGCTAGGCCCAAATAAAAGTCTGGGCCTTCATCCAGGCCATATAGCAAAGCCGAATCTAAATAAATAATGTTCCCCTCAAATTTGGACACAAATTTACCTGCCAAGAAAAAAAGTCTCCCTATATCAAACCAACAAAAGAAAACGAGAGATTTTATTTTGGGCTGTTCTTATTTTATGTGGGCGGGGTGGAGTATTATTTTTTTGAACGAACATATTTTCTTTTTTGAACGAACATATTTTCTTTTTTTGAACGAACACGAAGCTTAATTATCAGCCTAGTACATATACAAGGACTGTTGTCCCGATTTGCTATGCTTCCTCCCATTATCTCCATTTGTATCTTAGAGCCCGCTTGGCGCAATTTGTATTCTTAAGAAATTTTTTGGGGTTGTTTTATTCAACACTTCCATTATCGAACCTTATTTTCGTGATTTCTGAAACGACTAATTAAACAACCTACATAAATTATTATTAAAAACCACATTTCAAAATTTTGATATTATTTTATAGAAAAAGCAGCGCAAAGCGGAGCTGACTCGTCAAACAAAATAGTTTTCATGATCGAGAGATTCTCATACAAGATTTGAAATCACTACTGGAGAAACGGTTTTTTCATACGGGCCGAAAGGCATCTTCCCGTACGAAAGGCCTGCCCACATGCACGAAAAGGTCTGGAAAAAAATCATTTTCGCGTGCGGGTGGCCCAACCGCACGGGAAGATCGATTATCCCGTGCAGTCGGCTTAAGTGACCCATACGGGAAGATCGATTATCCCGTGCGGGCCGCTTAGCCGACCGCACGGGAAGATCGATCTTTCCGTGCGGGCAGCTAAGCGGCCCGCACGGGAAGATCGAATATTCCGTGCGGGCCGCTTAGCTGACCGCACGGGAAGATGGTCGTGCCCATTATTTTATGTATATGTTCTGTTAGCTAGCTATTGTCCTCTCTTTTCTCTCCTCTCCTCTCCTCTCTGTCCTCTCCCTCTCCTCTCCTCTCTCTCAGTATTGTTGAATGGGTCAATATATACATATTTTTTGCGCACGAGAAAAAAAAAAGATATTTAATATTATTTTCTCATAAAAGATATATATATAACATAGATCGATCATGCGTAATGTTTATATACATATCAAGCTAGTTTCGTCTCGCAAATTAACATAAGTTTAGCTAGCAACAAATTTACAAATTATTAATTGGTGGTGCTCTTTTTCCCACACCCTAAGTCGTTTAAATTTATCGTCCGTCATCAGCTCGCTCTCCGGATCGTAGAAATCGTCCAAATGGTTGCAGACATCGCGATGGATGAAGCGACAAAGATCTGCAACCAAATTAAGCATGGTTCTATCGTCGAACCGGTTCGCTACAACTGGAACTTCCGTGATCTGTTTAAGAAAAAATAGTACACATATACATACAATTAGAAAATTATACAAGATCGATAACATGTAGAAAGATATATTTCTCTGATAAACTTACTTCTTCGAACTTAGTAGTGTATCTCCCGTAGATTCTGAGCATCTCACACACGTAGTAGCCGCAAAGGTTAGTGCCTGGTGGTTGCTTATAACACTGTGTTGAATAAAATTTATTATGTGCATATGTCAGTAATTTGAAGTTAAACACAGTATAAAATGTCGGCATATATCGAGCATATAATTACCGGCCAATTTGTCTTCACAAGAAGCTTCTTCTTTTGTGGATCCTTCACCGGTCCACATTGCCTTACATAATTATGGTGTGCTCTGTAGACAAAATAATTGCATGTTTCACTGATCAATTGTTTAATTATTCGATAGTAAAAACAGACAAAACTTATTAAATGGTGTATGATAGTACTTACAAATTTAAAATGACGAGGAACTCTTTAAATCTTTCCTGGTTGTAGTGTGCCGGATCAAGCACTCTGGTCAAGTGGTCCCACGGATATATACTAGAAATAGTATGTAGTGATCGCTGCGAAAGATCGAAGAGATATGTTAATTGTTGGTGATATTAGTAAAATATTGGTTTTACGGATGAATATTACTTATTACAACGCATAAGGGACCATTAGGACATTTTTGTCTCTGTGCTCGAACATAGCATGGCCCAAGTAGAAGGCTACCGTGATCATCTTGTCCTTGTGCAATTGTTTGATGATCGCGTCCTTTTGTTTCTTCGTTTTGCCTTTGAGCTCAGCGGAGTCTTCACGAATATGTAACTCGTGTTCCGTCCAGCATATCCTTGTTGGGTTAACGAACGCAGCTGGATAATTGGTCTTTTTCGCGTTTGCATATTGCATCCTAAGTAATGCAGTGAGTAATTAATTATTCACAAGTTAGTTTGTAAATCAATTCATTAATGACATTAAGTTAGGCTGATACTTACAGGCAAAACATAGCAACGAGATTTATATCCATTTTTTCCATCCTGAATAATGCGTGAAGGTCGTTGAAATCGATGACCAGCATCCCATTTGGGCCACTGGTGAACACATCATCCGGGACCTTCACAGTAAGCATGCTGAGCCCCAATCTGGATGCCTTTAGGTACCAGTCGTGCATTAGCCTGATTTCCCAGGGCATGTCTTCCATGACGTGCCACGGCAGGAACGACTTGCCATACTCGTACTTTGTTGGCACTTCGTTCGAAGTCCAATTTTGCAGGTCCTCTGCTTTGTTCTTCACTGATTGTTGTGAGTCCGACAACTTGGACGGTTGATCCTGCGGCTTGTCGGTCGGCCCTCCTCCTAAAAGCCAAGAACCCTAAGTATCTCTCGTCTTTGGTCATTAATTCCTTGTCATAGCTTGATCGAACCATCTTTGGGATAATCTGACGAGAGAGCTTACTCGGACTTGGAAAGCTTGTTGTTTGTAGAAGGGGCCTTTGGGGTACCGACAATGCCGACTGCGGTGTCGGAGGAGATTGGTGAATATGTTGTGCAATGACTTCAGGGACGAAATTGGCGAATCAGGACCTTTATCCTTAGGAGGGGAGCGAGGTGGGGAAGCAGGCCGAGGTGGGGAGCGAGGTGGGGAAGAAGGCCCTAGTGGAGAAGGCGGTGCAGGCGCAGCAACAATCTGAGGAACCGGCTGTACTGGGGATGCTGACGATGTACCGACCAGTAAGATATCTCGTCGATGCCATAGAATGAATTGATTCACCACATCCCCAAGCAATTCTATCCCTTCAGGTGCTGGAATGTCTAGCTCTAAGCTTTTATACTCTGCATGCACCTTGGCCACCTGCACCCTTGCATATTCCTCAGGGATTGGAGTGCAGTAAAATTGTCGCCCTGGTATAGCAAGTCTTGTACACACCTCCTTTCTCTTCCCGGCCCTTCCTATCGGCACGAGGAGGTTGCACGGTGTCGGGCCAGTTATGGTATCTACCGGATATGGTGCGATGTCAACTGACCCGATGGTACTGGGCATGTGTACTGTGGGTTCTTCGGATTGCTAAAAGAAGTTAGGGAAGGCTTGGTGATTCTGTGCAACAAGAGAGTAGAAATGCTCTTCAACTTGTTTTGCTATCTTTTCTTCAAGTTTATGTTTGTACCTGTCCCTTTTCTTGTAACTTGCAACTTCCCCGAAAACCCTTCTTTCCAACTTGTCTTTGACGATACACCCCTTACTCGTCCAGAATGTTCGGGGTTGCCCAATGTAGCAGTCAACTGATCGTGTTCCCTTTTAGCAATAAACTCCCCAGTCTTCTCCTTTTCAGCAATGTCTTTTAGACTTATGGTCACACGCTCTATATACGGATCCTCGAAAAGGATCTCTCCCTCATCGGTGACCTGTCCCATGCTGCGTGCCCACACCTAGTTTTTGCTTCTTTCTTTTAGTGTATCCACAAGCAGGGGCTTTCCTTGGGCGGCAAACTGTTCTTCGGTTGCTCGCCACTTCTCTACGTGGCCATCGTAGCCGCTAGAGCCCAACCGGTGCGGGTACTTGTTCCTTTTCGCGAGGACGGACATCTTCTTCCTCCGTGCTAAGGCTTCAGGCTTGTCATCTTCACCACGAACCTATCCCATTTGGCGGGCGTAATCCCACCGTAGTCTTCGAATGGGGACTTGTTCTTTTGCACGTAGGTAGTGTTCAAGTCCGATTTCCACTTGCCTCCACCTCCCTCCAATCGTTTTTAATGCAAACTCTTTTCCTAGAGCCTCGAACCAGGCGGATATACAAGCAACTTCTGCAGCTCGTTCCATATGAAGTTCTTCAAGTTGTGATCCACCTGCTCCCAGGAATCTACATTTAAAGGGCCGTGGGTTCTGGCTACTACCCCGCAAGCGCTGCTGAACTTTGTCATTGCTATCTTGGGCTCTAATGGCTTCCCATCCGGGTTCAGAGAGGTGATATAATATGTCTTCTTGGGGGGTTGGTTCTTACTTCTGTGACCACGACTTATTTTTTGACGTCCTCCAGCGCTCGCGGACGTGTTCGGTTTCTACCGGACTGGACGTTGCTGTGTCCGTCTCGACTTTGGCAGACCGGACGACAGACTTGGCGGCCTTTCTTTTTGAGCGGCGCCTTGCTTCCATCTGTACGTACAACAGATAACGTTAAACGAGATCCTAGATAGGGATCATAACAATATGGCTGGACTTACTGCTTGCTCGATAGGGATGTAGTCGGGGTCTTCTTCAACCGGTGGTGCTGGTGCTTGCATAACTTCGATGAACGGATCGCTTGGTTCATGCCATGTGCCTTCGCTCGAAGACTTCTCCGTTGATTCGACGTTGCGTGCCTCGGAGGGAGCTTTCTCGTTCGACATTTGATCTACGGTTGTTCATAACGCACAACATGTGAAATTTGTGAACGCACAATTTGTTATATTATCTAATATTAAGGACATGCATAAAAAATGTAGCAAAAAAACTAAAGAGAAGAAGATTGAAAAAAATGTATTTATTTCCTCAGTTTATACAACGACATAAACTATATGGCCAATCCATAGTTGAAGTAGCATGGAAGAGATCATGTAGAAATCATTCAAAATACAAGTCATGCATTTCACAATAGATAATCACGTGATTGAATTGAATCAATTTGCTAATGCATGTCAAGGAGGTATTATTCAAGTTAGTCAGAATGTTGCTAAAATAAGAATCCCTTTGTTTTGAGAACAAGCAGTAGTATTTACAAATTTAAGTGGTAAAATCTTGAAATATTGTGTAACTAAAATCAATTATATAATATATAGCATGATCTTTTAAATGTGCAAGGTTGTCAATTTTTTAAAGGATCATGCAAATTTTCCAATGAAGAGCAGTATTATATGGGGTGTATTTTAACCAAAATCAATCATATAACACACACATATATATAGTACAACATCCCAGTAAGTGGCAGGCTAAGGTGTTTACATTGACCAGCCTGTTTTGTCAACAAATTGGTATCCCTGTATTTAAGAGAGAATAGCATATGTAGGATCTTTAACTGGAAGAAATCTCCTAATTCCTAATTCCTAAAGTTACATACATACATACACACACATATTGAATAATGCACAGAACAGACATGCATATATGTGCATTTTATTGCTAGTGAAGAAGAACAAATCAGTACATGAATGTTTTTGTTTGAAGCATCGATCAATTCGCAACCATGACATGCTAAAAACAAGATCAGATCACCATACTATATCTAGCTAGCTAGCTACGTAACGCATGTGCCATGTACTCCACGTACAGTACCCTTCTATTCAGCTTCCTTTCTCCTCTCGGATCACAGCTTTGACAGACCAAAGAGAACATCCCAGTGAACACACACATATATATAGTACAACATCCCAGGGAAGAGCAACATGCAAAATTTTTGGAGCAACTATTTCACATGAAAAAAATTCATCAACAGTCCATCAAATAACAGTCCTTACAGTGAAATCAACAGTCCATCAAAAATTCATCAACAGTCCATCAAAAATTCATCAACTATAGTTCTGTCGAAACTTGGTTTCGGCAATATATTTTCTGGGGTCGCAGTCGAGATCGCCAAGCACAATGGGTTAGAAGAAGAAGAAGATTTAGACAGGTTCAGGCCCTCTCGTGAGGTAATACCCTACTCCTGTTTCGGTGGATTCGATCCGCCGAGTGTCTTTATTGATCTCGTGATCTAAGGCTGAAAGCTAAAAGCTGATTTCCTCTCGGAATCTCTGATCTAGAATCTAATATCCCTCAAGGGACGCCTCTTACCCCCCTTATATAGTCTTGGGAGGAAGGGTTTACAAATCGGAAACCCTATCTTACTCTAAGTCGGTTTCCTCAATCTTACCAAACCGTGACTATAGGCCGATTGCCTTATCTCTATCGGCAACCGTAACACCCAAGTCAAGTTCGGCTTACAGATATAGCGGCGCAATCTATCCCTACCTCCATCGGATAAGCTTGCCATGTAGATACCCGATTGCCACAATCTCCACAGTAGCCCCGAGTCCTTTTCGGTCGACGAGACAACTCGGCTTGGACCAAAACGGCACTCAACCAAAAATCTCTTTGACCGAGTGCTTTTGGCGCCGAGTGATTCCATCATCTCTGCGCCGAATCTTCCCGAGTGGCTCCAAAGACTGTGAAGGGCTGAAAAAATTTATAAAAATTTCTCAAAAACAAATATCTAGGTGCATCTCCTGATGCACCTAATTAGGTGTAGCCCCGACTATGTGGTTAGTCAAAAATAGGCTAAGCATATAGTCAAGAACTATAAAAATCATTCTTATGTAGATGCCTAGCTCATGCTAAAGCAATCATAAAAATCTCATTACCCGGCAAGTTCGTACTCATCCGAGTGAATTTTTCTGAGTTATCTCAGAACAAATAATTCAGTCAACCCTCATAGGTAAAAAGCACTCGGTAAGCTCTTGCTCCGAGTGGATTTGCCCGAGTCTTCCCGGAATAAATATTTCATTCATCCCTCATGGGAAACAAGTTTTTTCAATCATATGAAAAATATGACCAACTTATTAAATAGCTTTTGCCATAATACTGGTCTCAATCTTTATAAAGATCTTCACCAAGGTGGAAAACAAACGGCATTGGTAAGATTACCCGACCAAATGCCAAAAAACCAAACACCCTTGTTCACCAAGGCGGCTATAAAAACTCAGCTGTTGGTCACCTTCCAAATTGCATCGTGCCAACTTCTCATGAAGTCAGGCAAACCGCGGTATGGAAGGATCTTTTAAGGTATAGGGTACTCGGACACGCGCATATTGCCAGAGCAAATCTGCTTAAGCACATCCACTTAAGTCCCTAAGGACACGTATCAGACCACACCTTAGCCGGGCCGTAGATTTTCTTATGGGCTCGGCCCACTCACCGAAAACCTAGCGCAACCCTCAAATCTTTCTATAAAGATGCGAGGTCGTCCCCGCCTCTTCGTCTTCCAAACGATTCCCCTTCTCACGGTACTGTTCAACAGCTCACCGCGGAGAACCCTAGACTCGCGCGCTCCCAAATCCATCCATTTAAGAGCTCGCTCTCTGCAACAACCAGCCTTCACAGCCAAATCTCCTACGTTCCATCGCCAAAGATCCAACTTTTCCCAGCCAGATCCACTTCCCATCAACCCATTCTCATGGCGGAGGAAAAAAGGATTCCCTTCGACCAATGGGCCGCTTCGGAAGTGAGGGAATCTACCCTCAAGGAGATGGTGAAGCATGGCGTGCTTCCGCCAAAGGAACTTGTGGGATGGCGCCCGGCGGCGGGGGAGGACTTCCCGACCCCAAACACCGGTGAGCTCGTTGTCTTCACTTCCTTTTTCTATTGCGGGTTCAGCCTTCCCACCTCCGAGTTCTTCCGGGGACTTCTGGACTATTACGGGCTTCATCTCTACCATCTGAACCCCAACTCGATGCTTCACATAGCTCTCTTCATTCATGTGTGTGAAGCCTTTCTTGGCATTCTTCCCCACTTCAATCTATTCCGTCGTATGTTCTATCTGAAACCCCATCCGAACAAGGACCAACCTTGCGTTGTTGGCGGAGCAGGCTTCCAGCTTCGCGGATCTCTCCGCAAAGACTACTTTTCTCTCCCTTTGAAATCTTCCAACAAAGGCTGGCACGCAGGCTGGTTCTACATCAGTAATCTCGAACCCAGCCTGCCCGCCTTTGTCGGTCTTCCTCCTGTCCCCAAGCCATCTTGGAGCACCGTCCCGGTAGCCCAAGATTGGGACGAAGCCAATGATCGCTCGCGAAGATCCCGGCGATGAAGAAGAGGAATCTTCGCGGGGAACAAATCACTCGGCACTTCATCGTGCCGACGGCGCCGATCAAGGAGCGGTCGGCCGGCCTTCCGAGTATGAAGGCGGGACGGACCCCAATCGGGAAGACCCAGATCCACTCACATACGAGATCCTGAAGATTCGGATGTACAAACTCTTCTCATCCGGGATTGCAGTTGAGCGGGCCCTCATTCTGCCAGTCCTTCCATTCAGCATCCACCGACCTCCTCCTCCGGTAAGCCGATTGGTTGCTTCATAGTATCTTTCAATCTTGACGTCTTGTCTCTTAATGTTGCACTTTCTCTCTTCTGCAGGAAAACGCCTCTATCACCTCCATGCCATATAAGGTGGCTCATGATGACGCGTCGCGTCGCCCCGCCAAGAAGCCAACTGGCGGGATCAAAATCCAAGCTGATCCAGTCGGGAAGCGGGCAGCGCCGAGTGAGGACTCGAACAAGCGCGCGAGCAAAAGGAGGCTGATCATCGAGGATTCTGATGACGATGTTTCGGCTCCTCCAGTCGAGACCCCGCCCCTAAGGCGATCACCGCGGACGGCGCCGAAGATCCGTCGGTCATCCATGTATGCTCTGAAACCGAAGTCCGAACTCTTTCGCTGAAAACTTCTCTTTATCTTTGCCGTGTTCACTTTCGCAGGAGGCCCCAGGATATAGATCCTGTCGGAGGGGATGAAGGACCAACTCCGCCGCCGCTCCCGAAGTGCCAAGGCCGCAGAGCCAAAACCCCGAGCCCGCAACCGAGTGCGAGCGTTCGGAGAAACATCCTTCGCCTCGAAGGAGGACGCCCCTAGGAAGGAGCCCCCGACCGCGGTCGGGATATCCCGACCGGAAACCGCGGCAGCCGGAACCCACGTCGCGGCCCAAGCGCCCCGATCGGGGTCACTCGGCGCAGAGCCCGAAGAAGAAGAAGAAAAGCCCGGCCGCTCCACCTAGGCAGGCAGCCACCGAAACCGGTGAGACTTGCTTCAAGCATTCCTTCGTTCTTTCAATTTTGAATCTTTCATGTCTTCATTTGCCTTTCTTGCTTGTCGCCACGGTAGAAGAGATCCCTGGTTGCGCTTCGAGACCGGGTTCCCCGATCGAATCGAGTGGCGGGATTCGGAAGGCGAGAGACGGGCATCATCCTAGGCCGGCAAGCTGAAAAGGATGAAAGGGATGCCCTTGTCGAGAGCCTGAATGAGGCCACCCGACTGCTCAACGTAAGCCTTTGTCTTTCTCTTTGATTATATCGTCGTCATCTTTCAGTCGATCACTCCTCTGCTTTTGTTTGCAGAAGGAATATTGCCACTCAATGGCGAAATCTGAAGTGCTGGAGAAGCTGGTCCCCCACTTAAACTCCTTGGAGGACGTTCAGCGACTACTGAAGGTCACTCGGGAGGAGGCCGCATCAAGGGAGGCGGCTTTAAGGAGGGAGATCGCGGAGCTTCGGGAAGCGAACCTCGACCTCCGCGGATCAATCGGGAGTAAGCCTGCCTCTCCCAGCTTTATCATGATTCTTATGCTGATCTTGGCTATTAATAACCTTCTTTCGTTGTAGGAAATTCTTCGGAGGTCCACTCGCTTCAAGTCCAGCTGGAAGCGGTCAGCCTTGATAAGGCCGAGATGGAGGCCGAATTTGAAGGTAACCTTCTTTGAAGTCGAATTCCGTGTGTTGCTTTATATCCGAGTGCTTTGACTGATCTGGGATTTTTGACAGCTTATAAGATGAAGACCCGAGCCCAATACGACGTCTTGCTTGGGCGGATCAAATCCAGCGACGAGATTCGTGAAGAGGTCGCCAACGCCGCTGCGCCGATCTTTCTGTCCTTGTTTGATCAAGGAGTTGGGGCCAGCTCGCTGGAGCCAATCGAGATCTTCGACAAGCTTCGGCTGGCTCCCGAACGATACCTGAAGAATATCACCGAAGCGGCCAACATGGGGGCTGGTCTGGCTCTTGCACAGACCAAGTCCCTCTACCCCCGAGTGGATATCCATTCAGTCGGGGAGGGCTTCGCTGAGGGAACAACGGACGAGCAGGCCTTAGATATGCTGAGCGAGGCGCAAGAGGCGGCGAAGAAGATATCTTTGGATGTAGTAAACAATTTCAAGCTCTGATCTGTATTCTGACTTTGCTTTGTAGATAACATGTAACCGTAACACTTTGTCGTGGAACTTTGTGACTATTTTTAGTTTATTTATGTCAATGCCTTGATTCGAGCTTTTGCGTGAAATTTCTTAAGTAGTTTTTGTCTGGCTGTCATCAAGCCTAGGCTCGATTAGGTCATCGGAAAACTCTCAGTCCTTAGACACTGAGCTCGAGTTGAAGGACATTAAACAATGATAAACCAAATTATGCACAAAAGTTGATGAGGAAAACTTGAGCTTTATTGACATGTGTACAGCCCCCGACTGCTAGCTCAAGAAGTCATCTTGCTTGAGGTTGGCAGTCAAGGAAAACATGAGGCCTTAGCCATATTAGGCATAAAATCGTCGAAGATGCTCGATGTTCCAGGAGTTCTCCACCATTGACCCGTCTTCGCGCTTTAGCCGGTATGCACCGGGCCGAGTCACTTCAGCGATTATATACGGTCCTTCCCACAAGGGAGATAACTTGTGTCGGTCTTTGGTGGTCTGGATCTTGCGTAGGACCAAATCGCCAACAATGAAAGCTCGTGCTCGCACGTTGAGACTGTGGTATCTTCTGAGCCCTTGAAGGTATTTGGCCGACTGGATGAGGGTTGCCTCGCGGGCCTCTTCCAATCGGGTGAGGTCAACCACTCGGTCAGGGTCGTAGCGTTCATCGTTGAAGCTGCGGACCCGGAGGGACTCATACTCCATCTCGTTTGGCAACATGGCTTCTGCGCCATAAACCAAAAAGAAAGGAGTTTGGCCGGTGGCCCGACTGGGTGTGGTCCGCAACGACCATAGAACCGAGGGAAGTTCTTGGACCCACTTGCCGGCGTAAGGGCTTAGCCGGTCAAAAACGCGAGCCTTGATACCTTGAAGGACCATGCCGTTGGCTCGCTCGACTTGCCCATTGCTTTTAGGGTGAGCTACTGATGCATAGCAGATCTTGATTCCGAAGTCTTCGCAGAATTCTTTGAAGATGCCTCCCGTGAATTGAGTCCCATTATCGGTTATGATTCTTCGGGACGCAAGCGGTGCACGATGTTGAGGAAAAGTCTCGCGCTTTGTCGGCGGTGATTGTGGTGACCGGCTTGGCTTCAATCCACTTGGAGAACTTGTCGATTGCGACCAAGAGGTGTGTGAAACCTCCTGGAGCTTTCTTGAAAGGGCCAACCATGTCCAGCCCCCATACCGCGAACGGCCAGGAAAGTGGGATTGTTTGAAGCTCTGGGCGGGACATGGCTTTGTCGGGCGAAAACGGCGCCTTCGCAGGTTCTTACGACTTTATCCGCGTCGGAGACCGCGGTGAGCCGAAGAATCCTTGCCGTAAGCTTTGCCGACTAGAGTGCGTGCTTCGCGCGTGGCTTCCGCATATGCCCGAGTGGATATCTTGGAGTAGTTGTTTCCCTTCTTCGGGTGTGATGCACCTCATTAGAATTCCGGAGGGCTTCTCTTGTATAGATCGGAGTTGACCATGACGTATGTTTGGCAGCGACGCCGGACGCGTTCTGCTTCATCCCGGTCATCCGGCAGCTCTTGCTGGGTTAAGAATTTGATGAGCGGCGTCCTCCAGTCGGTGTCGGTCATGGCGACTTCGTTCGTGGTTTGCTCGGTGAGAGCTGTTTTTGCGATGACGGTTGGTTCATAGAGATGCTCGACGAAGACGTCCGTTGGAGCAGCTTCGCGCTTAGATCCGAACCGTGCTAGCTCATCGGCAGCTTCGTTGTTATGTCTCGGGACATGTGAGAGTTCTAGCCCATCAAACTTGTCCTCAAGCTTGCGGACCTCTTGTCGGTAGGCCTCCATAGTGTCATTTAAGCAGGACCAGTCCTTCATCACTTGATTGACGACCACTGGGAGTCGCCTTTCACAATGAGCCGACGAATCTCGAGTGAGAGCTGAGGCGCATCCATGTAGAAGAGCCTCGTACTCGGCGACGTTGTGTGAGGCGGAGAAGTGGAGGTGAAGGGCATATCTTAGCCTTTCCCCGGTCGGGGAGATCGCACGACTCCCGCTCCCAAGCCGGTGATCCTCTTGGATCCGTCGAAGTGCATGGTCCAGTGTTGGAGGTCTTCCCGAGGCACGTGTTCTTGCTGTTCATCCACTCGGCCGGAAGTCCGCTAAGGCTTGTGACTTAATGGACGTCCCGGGCTTAAAGGTTAAGTCCAGCGGCATCAGTTCTAGGGCCCACTTGGCGATACGCCCGGTTGCCTCGCGGTTGTGGATGACGTCGCCAAGTGAGAAGGAGGTGACGACGGTGACCGAGTGACCCTGAAAGTAGTGTGCCAATTTCCTCGCGGTTATTAGAACACCATAAAGCAATTTTTGTACCCGAGGGTATCGGATTTTGGCTCCGCCAATACTTGCCGACAAAGTAAATTGGCCTTTGAATCTTCCGGGTCCGTCCTTCTTCTTCTCGTTCAACCACAAGGACCGTACCGACTACTTGGTGAGTGGCTGAGACGTACAGCAACGGGGTTCCTGGGGCGAGGCGAAGCGGGACGGGTGGCGTGGTAAGGAATTCTTTGAAATCTTCAAAGGCCTTGTCGGCTTCAAGGTCCACCGGAAGTCGTCCGTCTTCTTTAGCGATCGAAGAAGGGCATGCCTCGTTCGCCGAGCCGGGATATGAAACGGCTTAGCGCCGCCATGCAGCCGGTGAGCTTTTGGACGTCTTTCGATTACTCGGGGCTTCATGTTTAAGATAGCGTTGATCTTCTCTGGATTTGCCTCAATGCCACGATGTGACACCATTAAGCCGAGCGGTTGCCGATGGGACGCCGAAGGTGCACTTCTCCGGGTTCAACTTCATTCGAAGGCCCGGATGTTTGCAAAGGTTTCTTCTAAGTCGGCGATCAGGTCTTCTTTTCGCTTGGTCTTGATGACAACATCGTCGACATAAGCTTCGACGTTTTTGCCGATCTGCGTCTGGAAGCATCTTTGGATCATGCGTTGGTATGTAGCTCCGGCGTTCTTCAGGCCGAAAGGCATGGTGATGTAGCAATAGGCCCCGAACGGCGTGATAAAAGATGTCTTCAAGCAGTCGGATTCTTTCAAGCTGATCTGGTGATAGCCCGAGTAACAATCCAAGAAACTCAGGAGTTCGCAGCCGGCTGTTGAGTCGACGACTTGGTCGATGCGAGGCAGCCCGAATGGATCTATGGGGCAGGCTTTGTTGAGGTCGGTGTAGTCAACGCACATGCGCCATTGCCCCGTCTTCTTGCGGACCAAGACTGGGTTGGCTAACCAGTCGGGATGAAGGACTTCTTTAATGAAGCCGGCAGCCAAGAGCTTTGCAAGTTCTTCTTTGATCGCGTCTTTTCGATCCTGTGCGAATCTGCGTAATCGTTGTTTTATTGGTTTGGCGTCATCTTTGACGTTCAAAGAGTGCTCGATCACCTCCCTAGGAATTCCAGGCATATCAGATGGTTTCCAAGCAAAAACATCTTTATTATTTTGAAGGAAGGTGACGAGCGCGCTTTCCTATTTGGGATCTAGGTCGGCGCCGATTACAGCAGTTTTGGAGGGATCAGACGAGTCAAGGGAGATCTTCTTGGTCTTGGCGTCGCCGGATCCTGATTTGGCTATCTTCTTCGCGGGGACTTCGCCCTCTGCCGAAGTCGATGCGGCCAATCGGACTTCTTGTTGGCCTCGTAATCTCTCGCGAGATTGGGCCATGTCGCAGCTCTCCTTGTCGCAGGTGAAGGCTTGTTTCACGTCGCTGCGAAGAGTGATGACGCCGTTAGGACCCGGCATCTTCATGCAGAGGTAGGTGTAGTGAGGGATCGCCATGAACTTGGCAAGCGCAGGCCTTCCGATGATGGCATGATATGCTGTTTCGAAGTCGGCCACCTCGAAGGTGACGTTCTCCGTTCGGAAGTTCTCTCGGGCTCCGAAGATGACTGGGAGGGAGATGTGCCCGAGTGGTGTTGAAGACAGCCCGGGATAACCCCGTGGAAGGGGCTGAGCTTGCCTTTAGTTCGGCCCTCGGAATGCGCATCTCATCCATGGTCTTGGCAAACAGGGATGTTGAGGGCGCGCCCCCATCGATGAGGACGCGCTTAAGCTGATATTGCGGACCACGGGGTCCAGGACGAGTGGATAGCGCCCCGGATGAACCACTCGGTCAGGATGATCCGAGCGGTCAAAGGTGATGGCCACTTCCGACCATCGCAGATATTGAGGGACTTCGGGTTGAGCCGCGTTGACCTCCCGGTCAGTTAGCTTTTGTTTCCTCTTGGATTCATAAGCTAGCGGGCCTCCGAAGATGTGGTTGAGCTCCCCCACTGGATCTTGAAAAGGTTCGGCATTTTCAGCCGCGTTGTTCTTCTTGGCGTCGGACGGACCAGCCTCGTCAGTCGGCTTCTTGTTGAGTTGCGCCGCGTACTGTTCAGCGAACTGCTTGTAGATAAAGCAGTCCTTCGCCGCGTGCTTGTGATTCGGATGGTGGGTGCACTGGGCGTTCATGATGGCGTTGTAGGCGGCGACTCGGGGACGGCGTTGAGTGTTGGAGGTTGCGGCCACTAGGTCTTCGGATCGTCGCTTGCGGTCTTTCTGCCCCTGGTTGCCGTTGTTGCCGCCATCCTTCTTAGGATTTCGGCTTCCTCCCGCTTGCTTGTCCTCCCTTCTGTCGGGCCGGTCTTGGCGGGCGGGCTTTATGGCGTCATTTGATTTGGCGTATGAGTTCGCCGTCTCGAACATTTGTTTCACCGTCTTCGGTGGTTTGCGCCCGAACTTGCCGATAAGCAGCTCATCACGGACTCCCTTCTGGAAGGCGGCGATGATGATGTCATCGGTGATGTTCGGGATCTTGTTGCGCTTCTCGGAGAAACGCCGAATATAATCCTTCAGGGGCTCGTCCGGCTTCTGGATGACGTTGTAGAGGTCGAAGTGTGTGCCGGGCCTCTCGAAGGTGCCTTGGAAGCTGGCGATGAAGTGGTCCCTCGGCTCACTCCACGAGCCGATTGAGCCTCTTGGCAGCTCGTGAGCCAATTTCGGCCGAGTTTGCGAGGGCCACGGGCGTAATTGGCCATGGCTTTATTATCGCCACTGCGGCTCGGATGGCAAGGGTATATACGCTTAACCAAGATTCGGGTCGGTCTTGCCATCGTACCTTTCAATCCCTGTAGGCTTAAAGCCACTCGGCCAATGCACTCGGCGGAGCTCCCGAGTGAAGGCCGGTACTCCATCGTCGCCGCTATCGGGTGATCCCCTTCGATCTTCCCGAGTGCGACGGTCGCGCTCCTGGTAGCGGCGATCGAGGACTTCCGCAGATCACTCGGCGGGGTCTTCGGTTGGCTGGTTGCGGCGGACTCGGTGGTGGACGGGTGGACGTCCGTGTCGTTTGTCGCGGAGTCGGCCGTCTGCTCTTGGTACTTCAGCGTGGACTCGCGAGGTGGGCCTCTTAGCCTGGTTGACGACCGAGCCGGCTCGGGCCTCCTGTAGTCTCCCGATTTTAGAGGCGGAAGCCGGCTTTTATCTGGCGTTTCGGCCACGGATTCAGTCAGCCTTCGCGCCGAAGTGGTGGGATGGCCGTTAGCCGTGGCAGCGACGATGGTCTTGATCTTGTCGAGTATAGGAGTCACGTTGGCCGGAGCCGTCTCCATGACGGTGTCCAAGAGCGTGAGTGCGGCGGCGCGTTCGCTGTGGCGTCCGGAAGATGTTGGTGTTGCGAACCCGTGTTTGGAGGATGGCCTCCGGCGGATCGTCCGCGCACGTAGATCCTGCTTCCTTTTGTCGGCCTCGCCCTTGCGTTGTTTCTCCTCCTCCTCGCTGTCTTGCGCTCGAGTTCCACCACGGCTCGCTCCTCTTCGGCAAGCCTTCTGGCCATGGCTGAGTCGGACTCATCTGGCTCGGCCATGAGGACGTCGAAGCACTTCGGCTCACAGTCCATGCGGCAGTCGGAGTTGTCGGCTTCGTCGGAAGGGATGCGTAGAGATTGTCGGCCGGCGGAACGAGGTATCCATTGAGCTCGAAGACGAGCGGGAGCCGAATGACGGGAGGATGACAGCGACCTCCCTTGATCTGGGTAACCCGGATCTGGATCGTTCCAGTCCGAGTCAGAGCTTGGGGGAGTAAGCTCCTCCGAGTGGGTTGACGCCGACTCGAGGGAGAGAAGTTCGCTGTGGATCTCGGCGGCGTTTGGTAACCCAAACGGCACCGAGAGGTCTTCGTCCGAATAGATCGCTTCCGTCGGGGAAGCGAGAAGATTGGCACAGATTTCGGCGGTATTCGGTAATCCGAATGGTGCCGAGTGAAGTCCGTCGTCGGAGAAGGTAGATCGCATCTTGGTCTTCAAGATGTCGTCGAAGGTCTCGCGCTATTGGGAGCCCGAACGCGCCGAGTGGGTTTTTCCTTCCGACGGTTTGAGTCCGAGTCGAAGGAGGAGTCGTCGGCGAAGTTGGCGGCGAAGTCGCCGAGTCTTGAGGGAGATCCCATCACGCTTGTCAGCGAGATTGTCGAAGAAGTCTCGGCGCGCGTCCCCTACCTGGCGCGCCAACTGTCGAAACTTGGTTTCGGCAATATATTTTCTGGGGTCGCAGTCGAGATCGCCAAGCACAATGGGTTAGAAGAAGAAGAAGATTTAGACAGGTTCAGGCCCTCTCGTGAGGTAATACCCTACTCCTGTTTCGGTGGATTCGATCCGCCGAGTGTCTTTATTGATCTCGTGATCTAAGGCTGAAAGCTAAAAGCTGATTTCCTCTCGGAATCTCTGATCTAGAATCTAATATCCCTCAAGGGACGCCTCTTACCCCCCTTATATAGTCTTGGGAGGAAGGGTTTACAAATCGGAAACCCTATCTTACTCTAAGTCGGTTTCCTCAATCTTACCAAACCGTGACTATAGGCCGATTGCCTTGTCTCTATCGGCAACCGTAACACCCAAGTCAAGTTCGGCTTACAGATATAGCAGGCGCAATCTATCCCTACCTCCAGTCGGATAAGCTTGCCATGTAGATACCCGATTGCCACAATCTCCACAAGTTCCATCAAATAAATTTACAAGATTTCACAGCACATTTCATAGCACATATCTCACATCAACAAGATTTCACATCAACACATATCTCACAGCACATCTCACAGCACATTTCACATCGCAACAGATATCACAAAATTTACAAGAATCAACAGAAGTTAAAATTTGAATGACTAAGCGGTGGCGGTGAGGAGGTTGACGGTCGGTGGCGTGGTAGGGCAGGCGGCGGTTTGTGGCATGGTGGAGGCGGCTGGCGGCGGTTGGCGGCCGGCGGGGAGGAGTTGGTTGAGACCGGCAGATGCTGGCGGCGTCGGTGGCACACGCAGTCGAGGAGAGGCCGGCGTCGCGTCGGTGAAGCCGACGGTCGGGCGATGTCGGGGATGGGCGGCGAGGCAAGGCTTCTAGGGCGCGTTGGCGGTCGAAGGCGAGGGCAAGGCGGCGAGGCGCGGTGAGGTGCGTGAAGGGCGGATGCGGTCGGTGGGGGAGGAGTTAGGCGGCGGATCTCTCGGTGAGGGCGGCGGTTGCTCGGCGCAGCGAGGGTGCGAAATTTCGGCAGCCTGGCGGCGCTAGATCTGTTTTTCCCGGGGACTTGGAATTCTTGGGAGCCCGCGCGGCCGTTATATAGGCGGCGATTATCGCGTGCGGGCGGCTTAACGGCCCGCACGGAAAAACAATCTTCCCGTGTGGGCGGTTTAAGCGGCCCGCATGGGAAAATGATCTTCCCGTGCAGGCCGCTTAAACGGCCCACACGGGAAAACATCTTCCCGTGCGGGTTGTTTAAGCGGCCCGCACGCGATAATCGACCCCCTCTCTTTTTTCATCAAATTGGATATTAATGAAAAAATTATCAAACTGATTCAAAAAATTACCAAATTTTTCCATACATCAATATATGCTAATTATTGCCTATGGAAAAATTTTTAAAATCAAAAGATAATTCGGCCATCACTTTCTCTCCAAATCTAAACAATCCTTCTCAACACTTCTAATCTTCTCTGAAGAATCTTTGGTTTTGTGAGCGTCGTATGTGATAAAATATTCAAAACCTTCTCATTTTTTTATCACAGCCTCTACGTATAATATCATGACATCCAGACAATTTTCATGATTTTCCGACTTCGTTTGCTATTTATATAATTTTAAAATCATTTGGTCAATAGGTTCATAATCATGATTTATTCTCATTTACAGGATAATGACTCAAGCAGGTCTAAACAACATGAATAAAATTTTTCCACTAATTTTATTCTATTTTTTTAATCACTTATAGTTTAAATGTGAGACTTGGCAAAAAAAATCATGAAAATAAAATAAATCAAATAAATATAGCAAAACCAATCAAAAATTACCAAATTTTAAAATTAGGAGTTAAATGTTGTATTTACATAGTAGAGAAAGTTTGGAGGGTGGAGAAGAAATTTTTTTCAAAATTTTGCCGAGTGCGAGGGCCCTTAAGCCGACCGCACGCGATAACGTATCTGATAAAATTTTTGAAACCCTCTCAATTTTTTACCACAACCTCTACGTATAATATCATGACATCCAGACAATTTTCACGATTTTTTGACTTCGTTTGCTATTTGTACAATTTTAAAATCAAGGTTCCTAATCATGTTTCATGAAGAAAAATTCAAAATTTATTCTCATTTACAGGATAATGACTCAAGCATGTCTAAACAACATGAATATAATTTTTCCACTAATTTTATTCTATTTTTTTAATCACTTGTAGTTCAAATGTGAGACTTGGTAAAAAAATTCATGAAAATAAAATAAATCAAAGAAATATAGCAACGTTGACATCATCGCATGCGGTCCATTAACGCCCGCACGGAAAACGCATTATCCCGTGCGGGTCGCTAGTGACCGCACGGATAATACGCTATTATCCCGTGCGGTCGGTTAAGTGGACCGTCACGGGATAATATGATTATCCCGTTGCGGGCCAATAGCCGGTCCCTCGGGACCGATTTTTCCAGGCGATACCTCTTATGACTCGTCTGGAACTTATTTGAGGTCTTGTCCAGAAAAATCGTTTCTATATAGAGACCAAAAGGTAAATGCAATCATGGTTTACCTTTTCAGCTAACATACATGCATGTGTATGTATAGGAACAGTATAATCAGTACTACCGGGTGACTGGATATCTCATCCAAGTGGATAATCATCTTAGAGTTAACAAAATTCATAAACATGAAAATTTTACGGCGTTAACTCCCCTCGGACGTCCTGTTGTTTTGAGCTATTTATAGGATTGTGAAAACGAATATTTGCTTCACGTTTAAAAATATATTTTAAATCTCTATATTGATTACTCACTTATTTTATGTTATTTGCTAAATTTATTTTAATAAGATATTTAGTTTTATCACTGTAGTCGAGTATGTAATTCGTAACAATAATGTATTTAATAATCAAATCAAAATGGGCCAAATTTTGCTTCTCCTCTTACACGAAGTCGCCGCGGAGAAACAACAACCATCATCATATCACATAAAACGCGTTTGGCCGTGAATCTGACGAATAAACAAATGTTAGTCTTGAGTGATTTGACCTACGGATTGAGAAAGGAATGCTTCGCCTCCAGAAAACAACACTACTTGTCCACGCAAACAAATAAAAAAGAAAAAGAAAAACAATATCTGCATTGGAAAAGAAATTGTCAAAACCAGAATTAGTTTAATTTAGTACAACACAAAAGAAAAGCATCAGCAATGGATATAACAAATCCGAACTGACGCCAATGTGAAGGATGGACCACCACGTGCGTCAAGACGTCAAGATTATCCACGGGAGTGTAGTTTATGTTTGGTTTTCAGTCGTCACAATGCTGCTTGCAAGTTGGAAGCCAGCAGCAAACCCACCGGATTGTTGTGCTTTAATCATTGGTCCAAACTACTATATCTGCAAATTGTGTCTTTCCTGTCCGATTTAGTTTTTTCTAGGTAAAGAAGATATTTTATTGGTGCACAAGATGTATTTTATCCTGTCCATTGCCACAGGGACATGCGATCAAAAGTTCAAAACATTTTCTCTTTTCATTTTTAATAGATGATAGATGTTTTGATCATTTGTCCTGTTTAAAAAAATCTATATAAATATCATTTATTTTATTATAATATATTTTATCATTACAAAATTAAGTATGACTTAGAGCATATTTACAATATTTTTTAATAAAACGAATGATCAAATATTATTTAAAAAAGGTTAATGTTGTCATCTATTATAAAAATAATACATATATACAAGAAAAAAGAAGTAAATAGTAAGTGACGGAGAAACCCTCGTCCCTCTCATGCTCTTAAAAATACATTGGAGAAACAAAGCGTTAGACCATTCAAAGCGCATCTAGGTGACATTCAGTCCTAACATGTCCTAACATGTCACTAGGAGATTTCCCTCCATGTCTACAAAGTGTTGTATCCCTAGATGCTCCTCGTCTCTCTCCTATAGGACCCAATGACTTGTCTGTGATAAGCAAAAAGCATAGAGAAAACTAGAAGGACACAGCTAGGGAGGAAAGAGGAGATTCTCTAAACCACACCTTGCATCGGGGGTGTAGTGTCCTTGGCATGGATTGAACTGAGATGGTATGTGAGCCCGTACAAATGAGTTGCCAACACTGTTATTGTCTTTAGGCCATGCCCAACACACCACCATGACCAGTGGTCTCAATCCTCCACGTCGGAGGCAAGCACCCGTGGCAATGGGGACCATGGCTCTGCGACGCCTTTGCCGCGTCAGCAGAGGTCATGGTTGCCTCGGCGCACTTCAGCTCGAGAGGTGCAAAACCACTGCTTGGGGCCACGTGTTGCGTGAGCTAATGTCTCCGCGATGTGGTCATGTCCATCGAACTTCCCCGAAGGAGCAACAGTGGTGATGGAGAGATGAAGCCGACGGCAAGGAGCAGAGGGAACGAGAAGCGGCGGCAAGATCTAGATAAGGACGACCTACTTTGACTAGATTCGAGGCCGCGGAGGCGGCAGTGGAATGGGAGAGGCGGGCCTCATGGCCCTCCGCCGCACGAAGCTCGTCGGCCTTTAGCGCTTGAAGCTCGCTACCACCGATCTCATCGCTCTCCGACGAGCTTGTGGCTGCATCCGGCGATGACCTCGCTTCCTTGCTGCCACCATGGCCCCTCTTGTCGATGAAGCGAGGAGAGGGCTCAAGCTTGGTGGAGAGGAAAGAGAGCTCGATCTCGTCGGTTGAGGGAGAGATGTGCTAGCTGCAGCCACTGGAGAAGGGAAGGGGGAAGACGCTGACGATGGAAGAGGATGGTAGTGTGGCGGTGGATGAAGAGGAAGGGGAGAGGCGGCACTGCGGATCCGACGAGCTCACACCGAAGAAGGGAGGGATCTCGTCAACCGGGTGGATAAGAGGAGGGGAGTAGGTGAGCGGAGGTGTCGGTGATGGTGGAGAAAGGGATCGATGGGATCAAGAGAGAGAGTAAAAAAGAGAGGGTGGAAGAGACCGACAATGGGTCTACATAGTGCTTAGGGGTACATATCTACACTTTTTTATAAGATCTAAAATATAAAGTTTTAATAGGTTTGATAATAAAATATACCGTAAGGGATGACATATAAATAGATAAAGGCTGAAACGCAAAATGTGTTTTGCAGTGGTTCCTACTCTGAGTAGTATGATATTTATGTGGTTCTATTTTACGTGACATGTTGAGACTGTGTAGTCTCCACACTACTGAAGAAACCATTTTTTCATGCGTGCCGAAAGGTATCTTTCCGTGCAGAAGGCCTGCCCGCATGCACGAAAAGGTCTGAAAAAAGACCATTTTCGCGTGCGGGCGACCTAACCGCACGGGAAGATCTATTATCTCGTGCGGTCGGATTAAGCGGCCCACACGAGAAGATCGATTATCCCGTGCGGGCCACTTTACCGGACCTCACGGGATAATGGATCTTCCCGTGCGGTCCGTTAAGTCGACTGCACGGGAAGATGGTGTCCCGTCCGCCTATTATTTTATGTACATTAGCTATTGTCCTCTCTCTCCTCTCCTCTCTCTGATCCTCTCCTCTCCTCTCTGTCCTCTCTATCGCCTCTCCTCTCTCTCATTAATATTAAATGCATGGGTCGATCGATAAGATGCATGTATATATATTTTCGCACGAGAAAAAAAGATATTTAATTATATTATTTCGTCATAAAAGATATAAATGTGCAAACACAGATCATGCATGGATGTTTATATACATATCAAGTTTCGTCTCGTGCAAATTACAGAAGTCTAGCAACAATTTACAAATCATTCATTAATGGCGGTGCTCTTTTTCCCACTCCCTAAGTCGTTTGAATTTATCGTCCGTCGCCAGCTCGCTCTCCGGATCGTAGAAATCGCCCAAATGGTTGCAGACATCACGACGGATGAAGCGTCAAAGATCTGCAACCAAGTTAAGCATGGTTCGATTGTCGAACAGGTTCGCTACAACTGGAACTTCCGTGATCTGTTTAAGGAAGAATAGTACACATACATACGATTAGGAAAATTATACAAGATCGATAACGTGTAGAAAAATATATTTTCTCTTAACTTACGTGTTCTAACTTAGTAGAGTATCTCCCGTAGATTCTGAGCATCTCGCACATGTAGTAGCCGCAAAGGTTAGTGCCCGGTGGTTGCTTATAACACTGTGTTGAATAAAATTTATTATGTGCGTTAGTAATTTGAAATTAAACATAGCATAAAATCTTGGCATATAGCGAGCATATAATTACCGAAAAATTTGTCCTCACAAGAAGCTTCTTCTTTTGTGGATTATTCACCGGTCCACCGTTTCTTACATAATGATGGTGTGCTCTATAGACAAAATAATTGCATGTTTCACTGATCAATTGTTTATTCGATAGTAAAAACAGACAAAACGTATTAAAAGGTGCATGATAGTACTTACAAATTTAAAATGACGAGGAACTCTTTAAATGTTTCGTGGCTGTAGTGTGCCGGATCAAGCACTACGGCCACATGGTCCCGCGGATATACCAGAAATAGTATGTACTGATTGCTGTGAAAGAAGAGATATGTTAATTGTAGGTGATATCGTAGCAAAATATCGGTTTTACGGACGAATATTACGTACCGCAACACATAAGGGACCATGAGGACATTTTTGTCTCTATGCTCCAACATAGCCTTGCCCAAGTAGAATGATACCGCGATCATCTTGTCCTTGTGCATTTGTTTGATGATCGCGGCTTTTTGTTTCTTTGTTTTGCCTTTGAGCTCATCGGAATCTTCACGAACATGAACCTCGTGTTCCGTCCAGCATATCCTTGTTGGGTTAATGTATGCAGCTGGATAATTGGTCTTTTTCGCGTCTGCGTATTGCATCCTAAGTAATGCAGCGAGTAATTAATTATTCACAAGTTAGTTTGCAAATGAAATTAATGACATTAAGTTAGTCTGATACTTACAGGCAAAACGCAGCAACGAAATTTATATCCATTTTTTCCATCATGAATAATGTGTGAAGGTCGTTGAAATCGATGACCAATATCCCATTTGGGTCACTGGTGAAAGCATTATCGGGGACCTTCACAGTAAGCATGCTGAGCCCCAATCTGGACGTCTTTAGGTACCAGTCGTGCATTAGCCTGATTTCCCAGGGCATGTCTTCCATGACGTGCCAGGGCAGGAACGGCTTGTCGTACTCGTACTTTGTTGGCACTTCGTCTGAAGTCCAATTTTGCAGGTCCTCCGCTTGGTTCTTCACCGATTGTTCTAACTCCGACAACTTTGACGGTTGATCCTGCGGCTTGTCAGTCAGCCCCCTCCCCCTGAAAGCCAAGAACACTAAGTTTCTCTCGTCTTTGGCCATTAATTCCTTGTCATAGCTTGATCGAATCATCTTTGGGATAATCTGACGAGATTGAAGCTTGCTCGGACTTGAAAGGCTTGTTGTTTTCAGAATGGGCCTTTGAGGTACCGCCAATGCTAACTGTGGTGTCGAAGGAGATTGGTGAATATGTTCTGTGATGACTTCAGGGGCAGACAACATTGGCGAATCAGGACCTTTATCCTTAGGAGGGGAGCTTGGTGGGGAAGCAGGCCGAAGTGGGGAGCGAGGTGGGGAGGCAGGCCGAGGAGGGGAGCGAGGTGGGGAAGCAGGCCGAGGTGGGGAAGCAGGCCCTGGTGGAGAAGGCGATGCCGGCGCAGCAGCAATTTGAGGAACCAGCTGTACTGGGGATGCTGACGATGTACCGACCAGCAGGATATCTCGTCGATGCCATAGAATGAACTGACTCACCGCATCTCCAAGCAATTATATCCCTTCAGGTGCTGGAATGTCTAGCTCTAAGCTTTTATGCTCTGCATGCACCTTGGCCACCTGCACCCTTGCATATTCCTCAGGGATTGGAATGTTGTGAAATTGTCGCCCTGGTATAGCAAGTCATGTACCCACCTCCTTTCTCTTCTCGGCCCTTCCTATCGGCACGAGGAGGCTGCACGGCATCGGGCCAATTATGGTATCTTCTGGATAGGGTGCGGTGTCAACTAACCCGACGCTGCTGGGCATTTATACTGTGGGTTCTTCGGATTGCTGAAAGAAGTTAGGGAAGGCTTGGCGATTCTTTGCAATAAGAGAGTAGAAATGCTCTTCAACTTGTTTTGCTATCTTTTCTTCAAGTTTATGTTTGTACCTGTCCCTTTTCTTCTAACTTGCAACTTCCCTAGGAAACCCTTCTTTCCAACTTGTCTTTGACGATACACCCCTTACTCGTCCAGAATGTTCGGGGTTGCCCAATGCAGCTGTCAACTGATCGTGTTCCCTTTTAGCAATAAATTCCCTAGTCTTCTCCTTTTCAGCAATGTCTTTTAGACTTGTGGTCACAAGCTCTATATACGGATCCTCGAAAAGAATCTCTCCCTCATCGGTGACATGTCCGTGCTGCGTGCCCACACCCGCTTTTGCTTCTTTCTTTTAGTGTATCCACAAGCGGGGGCTTTCCTTGGGCGGCAAACTGTTCTTCGGTTGCTCGTCACTTCTCTACGTGGCCATCGTAGCCGCTAGAGCCCAACCGGTGCGGGTACTTGTTCCTTTTCGCGAGGACGGACATCTTCTTCCTCCGTGCTAAGGCTTCAGGCTTGTCATCTTCACCACGAACCTATCCCATTTGGCGGGCGTAATACCACCGTAGTCTTCGAATGGGGACTTGTTCTTTTGCACGTAGTAAGTGTTCAAGTCCGATTTCCACTGCCTCCACCGCCCCCCAATCGTTTTTAATGTAAACTCTTTTCCCAGAGCCTCTGAACCAGGCGGATATACAAGCCACTTCTGCAGCTCGTTCCATATGAAGTTCTTCAAGTTGTCATCCACCTGCTCCCAGGAATCTACATTTAAAGGGCCGTGGGTTCTGGACAGTACCTCGCAAGCGCTGCTGAACTTTGTCATTGCTACCTTGGGCTCTAATGGCTTCCCATCCTGATTTAGAGAGGTGATATAATATGTCTCCTTGGGGAGTTGGTTCTTACTTCTCTGACCACGTCTTCTTTTTTGACGTCCTCCAGCGCTCGCGGACGTGTCGGTTTCTATCGGACCGGACGTTGTTGTGTCCGTCTTGACTTCGACAGACCGGACGATAGACTTGGCGGCCTTTCTTTTTGAGCGGCGCCTTGCTTCCATCTGTACGTACAACAGATAATATTAAACGAGATCCTACGATAGGGATCATAACAATATGGCTGGACTTACTGCTTGCTCGATAGGGATGTATTCGGGGTCTTCTTCAACCGGTGGTGCTGGTGCTTGCATAACTTCGATGAACAGATCGCTTGGTTCATGCCATGTGCCTTCGCTCGAAGACTTCTCCGTTGATTCGACGTTGCGTGCCTCCGAGGGAGCTTTCTTGTTCGACATTTGATCTACGGTTGTTCATAACGCACAACATGTGAAATTTGTGAACGCACAACTATATTAAGGACATGCATAAAAAATATAGCCAAAAAAACTAAAGAGAAGAAGATTGAAAAAAATGTATTTATTTCCTTCTTCTTCTCTTTATTAGAGATGAGAGATGAAAATACATATGTTTGCCTATTTTGTCCGTGAGAAAAGGTGAGATTAGGGGAGGGAAAGAGATGAGAGATGAGAGACCGAGGAGAGGGAAAGGAGGAAGGGAGATTAGAATATACCGAGGAGACGGTGGGTATATGTGTTTGAATATTATAATCTATCCTAAAGTCTAAAATTCATCCTAGAACAAACGACCGAATGAACGACCGAACGAATGACCGACCGACCGAACGAACGAACGAACGACTGACCGAATGATCGAACACTCGTTCGTTTGTCCGTCCGTCCGTTCGTTCGTTCGTTCGGTCATTCGTTCGGTCATTCATTCGTCCGTCCATCCGTTTGTCCACGTCCATTCGTCAACGAACGAATGAACGAACGAACGAACACTCGTTCATTCCTTCATTCGTCCGTCCGTCCACGTCCGTCCGTTCGTCCACGTCCGTCCGTTCGTCCGTCCGTCCTTTCGTCCATGTACGTTCGTTCGTCCGTCCGTCCACGTCTGTCCGTTCGTCCACGAACGAACGAACGAACACTCGTTCGTTCGTCCGTCCGTCCGTTCACATCAACTAATTCACATAAAAAATTTTTGGAGCAACTATTTCACATGAAAAATTCATCAAAAAAATAACATCCCCTTTTACATTTCCATCAAAATTTACTATAGTTCCATCAAATAAATAACAGTTCATTTTACAATTCTATAGTTCCATCATATTAATAACAGTCCATTTTACAGTGAAATCAAAAATTTGAAGTCCTACACATCATTTTTACTGTCACAATCTCACAACAATCTCATTTTGAAGTCCTAAACAAATTTTTCACATCATATCTCAATTGAAAAAATTTGAAGTCCTACACATTTTCACAACATATCCAATGGATCCAACACTATCATCACTGCAGAGGCACATTTTTCATTTTTCACATCCATCTAGCTATCACATTTTTCTCACAAACACAATATAATGTTTTCACATCACAACACATCTCACAGCACATATCACAAATTTCAACAACACATAGCACATTTCACATCACAACACATATCACAAAATTTACAAGAATCAACAGAAGTTAAAATTTGCAACAAAATAACTAACCGGTGACGGTGAGGAGGTGGAGGTGACGGCCGGTGGCGCGGTAGGGCAGGCGGCGGTCGGTGGCACGGTGGAGGTGGTGGCGATGGTTGGCGTCCGGAGCGGTCGGAGAGAGCGGCGGACAAAGAGAGAGAGTGGCGGCGCAGCGACTCTCGGCGGCGTGGTAAGGCCGGCGACGTCGCGGGGGATGGGCGGCGAGGGCAAGGCGGCGAGGGTGCGTTGGCGGTCGACGGTGAGGGCGTCGGGGCCGGAGGCGCGGCGGTCTCGGTGAGGTCGGTGAAGGGCGCGGGTGGCGCGGTGAGGTCTGTGAAGGGGCGAATGCGGTCGGTGGCGGTGAGAGGCGGCGGATCTCTCGGTGAGGGCGGCGGTTGCTCGGCGCGGCGAGGGTGCAAAATTTCGGCAGCCTGGCGGCGCTATATTTGTTTTCACCGGGGACTTGGAATTTTCGGGAGCCCGCGCAGCCGTTATATAGGCGGCGATTATCGCGTGCGGCGGCTTAACGGGCCGCACGGGAAAACGATCTTCCTGTGCGGGCGGTTTAAGCGGCCAGCACGCGATAATCGAACCCCCTCTCTTTTTTCATCAAATTGGATATTAATGAAAAATTATTAAACTGATTCAAAAAATTACCAAATTTTTCCATACATCAATATATGCTAATTATTGCCTATGGAAAAAATTTTGAAATCAAACGACAATTCGGTCGTCACTTTCTCTCCTAATCTAACCAATCATTCTCAACACTTCTAATCTTCTCTGGAGAATCTTCGGTTTTGTGAGCGTCGTATGTGATAAAATATTCGAAACCTTCTCAATTTTTTACCATGGCCTCTATGTATAATATCATGACATCCAGACAATTTTCATGATTTTCATGGAAGCAAATTGTTGATGAAAAATTTCTTTCACGCGCTGGCTCAGGGAGATCCGCTGACTCAGCGCGAGTCCTTCTCGGTTGCGTCTTGTGCGGGCGTGCCGTTCGTTTGACCTGTTAACCAACAAGAAAAACAAGGGAATATGCGTTAAGTGTTAGGTTAGATCCCCACTGGATCGGCTGAGAGAATCCATGAACATATATATGTTATCCTAAACTATATTTAAGCCAAGTGACTGGAATGGATCGGCTATACCAAGACAGCATCAGTCGTTTAACCCCAAATACAGTAAAGGATAATAAATATATGAATCGATAACCTAGCCGATACTGGAAAGCTAACGATGAATCGGCTAGTACTCCAATGAATCTTATGAAAAGATATCACTCTTGAACCAGATGTGCGTAGCCTGGAAATCGACCGTCGGCTGCTGATAGCAGTCCGATTTCGGCTGGTCATGTCCGACAAGAATGCGATCTTAATATAAGAGGCAGTCCTAATATAAATCCAATAATAAACATATTAAAAGAAACATATCAGGGCAGATAAGGCCAGCTGAAACCCCGGCACTGTCTCTAAACAATAAATCTAACCGAACAGATCATTGGCAATTCTAAAAACGACTTAATAGTTCGAACCCGATGCAGCATTAAGTATAAAAAGAAAAACCTGATCTGTTGTAGCCAATTTATATCTCTCGAGACGGTGGATACCGCATATAGACCATCCAACCTTTAGATCTAGCCCTATTGGCTGCAAGTTCTTGACAGAACTAGCCAATGGCAGGATAGATCTAAACATTGATCTAATTTATATGCGCTATATGATAAATAGAGCGGTACAAACTCCTGAATCTAATGTGTCATTACGATGGAAGCTCTAGAAACAACTGATCATGCCACTAATGACAAGCATTTACCTGAATTTGGGGATCGAAACGATGTAGCCCGTAGCCAAACAAATTGCTCGTCTGAAGAAAAAGGTTGGCGATGCGGCGAAAATTTGATTGATTGTCATTGTCTTTTTTAATTACAGGGGTCTCAGGTCCTATTTATACCCAAGATACAATTATCTGTACAAACCCTGGACTCTATCTAAACTACTGTTTAAAACACGACATTATCTCGGGAAGGACCCACGCCGCATTACAATTAACAGTTTAAACAATTTCCTAAATTACAGATACAATTGTCATTACAAGACTCTATTCATAGATGGCAATATCATTTAACGCGCAACTAATAACCGAATCTTCTATTTATCCTCAACCTGCTGCACAAGAAATGGTTTTATCTCTTTCGAACCTAGAATCGGCTATCAGCCACCCTTGTCCGATCCAACCTTAGCCGATTGGCCTCGTAGCCAATCTCTTCTCAGCCGATGCGGCCTCTACTTCTTCACCAAACCAGTTGATCTGATTCTGCTTCGCCTTTCCAAAGACTTAGGGATTCAACTACCAAATTTTAGTGTCAACACATGCCCCCCAAGTTCGTGATACGTAGTGTTACGGATTTGATTGCCTGTTCAAACTCCTGCTCTTTTCTTGACCTAAACCGCTTCGGCTTCCCCCAAGTGCCCTTTAAATATCCACTTTCCTCGGCCGAAACACCTACGCCTTCAAAGCGCACTCAATCTCTTCGCACACAACTCTCTGCTTTCTCTCTCCTCTCCGGTGTTTCACCGGCGATTCACCTGCACTCTCCACCAGACCTCAGCGCGCTCCACGGATCAGAACCAATCTTCACCCCCAGCAACTTAAATGGCCTCCACCGCCGCCACGTCAAGCGCCTCCGTCGCGCCGGCCACCGTCGCCGCACCAGCTATAGCCGCCGCCTCAACTATCGCTGCCGCTCCGGCCGCCGCCATTGCCGAGTTCCCTGAGGTACTCCCACTTAATCCAGAACTCTTTCTTCATTCGGATTTACTTCTCCAGCCATATTGCTTCCATCTCGCACTCAACCGTTTTATTTTTGATTAGCACTTTTTCCTTCTTCAAACTGTAGTATGCAACCATTCTTGATTAGCGCTTTTTCCTTTTCCTAAACTGTAGCACCTGTCGCATCAAGTATTCATCCTGAATTTGACACAAGCACAGAGGTTCTTTCTCGGCCCATCGGCAAAACCGATCCAGCCGATGTGATTATGGCCGAGACCAACAGGATCCCCTTCAACACCGCGAAGCCATCTCTCGCCCATTGGAACGGGACATTTAAATCGTGGCCGACAATTGACGCCGCCTGGGTCGAATGGTACAAGAGAATGCAATCGGCTAAATACACTCAATGGGAGGAGGCCGGGATAGCCCAATGCTTGGCTCTGTCTGTTGCCAGCATGGAGAAGGACAAGCCACTTCTGTCAGCCGCACCATATTTCTAGAATGACAGCTTCAACACTTTCATCTTTCGACAAGGGCCAATGACAGCCACACTGGCTGACGTGTATATGACAACCGGGCTGGACATCGAGTCGTCGGCCAACCCCAACAACCTGAGCCGAAAGGGGCAGCATAAGTTCAAAACCAAGGCCATCGGCGGGTGGAGCGGCTTCATCGCCCAGAACATAAAAGATGGACCCATCGGCCACAGGGAGCACGCTGCATTCCTGATGATGTGGCTTGAAAAATTTGTGTTCTGTGGATCGAGCTGTGGGCCGACCGCCAACTGGCAGGTCGTAGCCGAAATTCTGGCCGACGGGGGCAAGCTCGCGCTGGGGAAGTACCTCCTCGGCTACTTGTATCAAATGCTGCATCAGGCCGCCGCGAAGATAGCGGCCAACGCCCCAATCAACACCGGCGGCCCCTGGTGGTTCTTGCAGATCTGGCTGGTGCTGGCAACCCAAAGAATAGCCGGTCGGCTCCCTCTGACCGACGCCGTGTTCCCAAGGCTGGAGCCGATCGAAGACGAAGACGACAACCAAATCACCACCACCAGGTGCATGAGCTACGGAGAAGTGGCGCTGCTCACGCGGGCTCAAGGTAATCGGCCAAACTACTGGCCAAATGGTTCATCGCCCTCTACGATGGGCTGTCTCGCGAGAACCACGCCTGGTACTTCTACCGGAACCGGGGACTGTTTGAGTTGCCGGCCGATTTTAACTGGGAAGACATCAACTCGGCCGACAACCCAAGGTGCATGGAGCTGTTCATCGCCGCTCTGTCCCCCTGCATCTTGCCGACCGGAATCCATCAGGGTCGATCAGTGGTCAAGAGCTACGAGTTTTATTACCCGGTATCAGCAGCGAGGCAGTTCGGTCTTGGGCAGCTGCCCATCGGCTTTTATTATTCCGATAAGATTGAAACGAGGGGAGTGGTAACCCAAGATTTGATAATGCATCGGCTGCTGAATATAGTCGGCCCTCCCCTAGGCGAGATCGGCGTGATGACCCTGTCGCTCAAGAAGAGTGCGGCCTACGACCAATGGTGGGCCGAAATCAAACGCCACATCTTTCACCAGTGGTCATCACACTACGTCGATCTGCTCCTGCCCGAAGAAATCCCTTCCGTAAGCTTCAAACTCAATGACTTTACTCCTTTTATCATCGGCTAATATAGCCGATTAACATTCGCCCTCTGTTTTGCAGGAGACGGAGACGGAGACGGAGCGGCCGACGGTGAGTGACTCCGGGCGCCCCATCAAATACCGTCTAGGTGTTCTGGATAGGGGCGGCCTCGCTCCATCGGCCATCGGCTGGGGAGCACCGAAGCTGGCGTCGTTGTTGCGAGGACAGGTGCACGAGCCGATTGCCCAGAAGAAAAGGGCTGCACCACTCCTACAGCCGTCGGTCGCGCCTGCCCCCAAGAAACTGAAAGAGAAGAAGCCGACAGCGCCAGCCGATAGCCTCCCCCCTTAGACCCGGCCGTCGCGCAGTTCCTCGACGCCGTCGCCAACGAGGAAGTGCCGGCGGCTGTTGGAGCGGTGGCCAAACCCGGGAGCTCGAGCCATGAGTCCGTCAACGCCCCAGCCGATGTCCCGCCGGTCCCAAGCCCCCCAGCGAAAAATCGGCCGGTAAGCCCTTACTTCACCAAGTTCGGCTTCACAATGATGTCACTTGCATCTGATCGAACAATTCTTTTTAGGTCAAGAAATTGGCCGGCCGCACTTCACATCCCGTGCCATCGGTAATCGTCTCTTGCCGCTTGATCGTAGAAATTAGCCGACTCGTCTCGCTAACTCTTCTTTGCGGCCCCACGATCTCCGTCGGTGCCCCCAGGCGTCCAGCGAGCATGTTGTGCCTACCGGGGACGACGGCAACGACGCGGGCGAAGAGGCCCCGGCGGCCGCAGGCGGCGAACCAGCCGAGCCAACCGCTCCGACCCCGGTGCCAATGGTAAGCTGACTGAATCTGACGATCGGCTCTATCAACTTAATATCTTCTGATCATCTCTCTATTCTGCAGAACATAGCCGACCTCCTCAATTTTGACCTGTCGGAGTTCGAGGAGTCCGGCGAAATCAGCGAGGAGGCATTGGTGACGCCGGCCGAGGACCTGAGGGCCACCCTAGCCGACATTGGCAACCGGTTGGAAGCCTCGCTGGATGCGCTGGTGGTCGACAGTGGTTCGATACACGCGCGTTTCAAAGAAATTCAAGGCCAGCTGCTGGAAGCTCTAGCCAACGCCATTGTGTCGGCCACCTTCATGGAACCACCAACTTAAGTATGAACGGGCACGACAGCGGATAGCCGATTGCCGCGAGAACCAGGCGCGGTCGGCCACCCTCCAGTCGACCAAGGACGTCATCGAGAGCCGAAAAGCCGCCTTTGACCGCCTAAAGGCTGAGCCGGCGGCCAAGCCTGAGCAACTCCTCGCACGCCAAGATCAGCTGATGGCCGATCTCGTTCAAGTCACGAACGAGATTGATGTCCATAAGGAGTACATGGCCGGCTTGCCAGCCGAGATCGAAGCTCAACGCCAAGGTATCAAGGCGGGTGGCACATTTACGAGACCGTGAAGGGCATCCAGGCAGGGGCAGGTCCGAGGCCGACGACGTCGGGGCTATTGAAGAGATAGACCGGATCGGGCGAACGGTGTTGTCGGCCATAGCCGATTTCTTAAAACAATGAGCTTGTAACATGTTAACATTCAAATTAGCTACGCCTCTGTACTATGCTTGTCAGACTTCTGTACTGGGATTGGACTTTAATCAATTCGCTCGTACTTGTAATCGGCTTCAACTTATGTGTAGTATAGTTTATCAATCTTTTGTAGCTGTGCTTGCGGATGAGATCGGCTCCGGCCGCGTGTAGTGTCTTGAATTGCTCATGCTGAAATCGGCCCCAGCCGTCCGTATCGCGTCACGTTGCTGATTCCGAGACCACACCACAACCGTCAGGGTCAACACTTGAATTACGGCCGACGATCCAAATCACTTCCAGCGCTTTTATTTGGACTGTCGATTAAGAAGCTTAAAAGTTTAAAAAATCCTGACGCCCAATTTTGCAATTGGCTCGTGTACGTATATGCCCCCCAAGTTTTGTTGATAGCTTCGGTGTTGACAAAATTGTGAGTTCGAGCCGTTCGCGCATCATTGCCGTCTCTGTCGGCCAATCATTAGCCGATCGTAGAAAACTTAGTAAAAAATGTTGTATAAAGATGCCTAAAGGCGATGCCTTGTTAAAGCAAGACATCGGTTGTCGTAAATCGGCTAAGCAACCAGAGCCGAATCATGAGTTGATCCATACGCTTGGGTAATATTTTTTCAGGTATTTTCCATTAAGAGCCCTTCCAAATACTTCTCCGTCCAGCCCTTCTAGCATGTAGGCTCCTTTAGAGACGCATTTGTGGATCTTGAAAGGCCCTTCCCAATTTGGTGACCACTTGCCTAATTTGTTATCTCTAGATCCAATCGGCAGTATCAATTTCCAAACGAGTTCGCCTTCCTCGAAAGATTTGGGCACCACTTTTTTATTATAATGTCTGGCTACTCGTTCTTTATCCTTTGTGACTTTTTCCAAGGCCCTCATCCTGGATAAAACTAAATCTTCTGATTTGTCCACCATCAGGTGATAATAATCATCGGCTGTGAGTTGGTACTATAGCTGAATGCGCCTTGAGCCGACGACTCTCTCCCATGGCAGCACTGCCTCATGTCCGTAGACCAGCTTGTACGGAGGGACTTGAATTGACCCGTGGCATGCCATCCGATACGCCCACAGTTATTCGGCTAATCGGCTGTGCCACTGTTTAGGGTACTCAGAGATCTTTCTTTTAATCAATTTGATCAAACTCTTGTTTGAGGCCTCGGCTTGTCCGTTGGCTTATGCGTAGTACGGCGAAGAATTAAGCAGCTTGATCCTCATGCCGTCGGCAAACTGAACAAACTCGTCCGATACAAAGATAGATCCCTGGTCTGTTGTTATTGTTTGTGGAACGCCAAATCGATAGATGATATGTTCTTTGACAAACTCGATTACGTCCTTAGAATCCACTTTCCTGAGGGGAATCGCCTCCACCCACTTTGTGAAGTAATCCGTCGCCATCAGGATGAATTTATGTCCTTTGCTCGAGGGTGGATTGATCTGGCCGATCATATCAATGCCCCATCCTCTGAACAGCCACGGCTTAATAATTGGGTTCATAGCCGATGTTGGTGCTCGTTGTATGGCGCCAAACTTCTGGCAATCCTGGCAGCCCTTGTAATACTTGAAACAATCCTCCAGCATCGTCGGCCAGAAATACCCTGCTCGGCGAAGCAGCCACTTCATTTTGTGGGCCGATTGATGTGTGCCATAGATTCCTTCATGCACTTCTCCGATGGCCACTGTAGCCTGATCGGCTCCCAAACACTTGAGTAGCACACCGTCAATCGTCCGATAGTACAGATCTTCATCGAGCAAAACATATCGTAACGCCTTGTATCATAGCTTCCTTGTAGCCGATTGAGAGGGGTTTTTGAGATAGTTGTAAACTTCAAACCTCCAACCATCGGCTGTAATGGCGGCAACGTCTATGTCGATTTCTTTCAGCATCGACCGATAGCCTGATGCCCCCTGAGCCAAGTCATTGGCCTCTGTGTTCTACTCTCTGGGATATGTTTCAAAGTAACTAGCAAAAAACCGTTCATCAATTCCTGGCATTGCCAATAATAGACCATCAGCGCATTGTTTTTGTATTCGTATTCTCCTGATAAATGGCTAATGACCAACAATGAATCTCCCATTATTTCGACAACGTCGGCTTCAACTTCCTTGAGTAGATGTAATCCTTTAAGGACGGCTTCGTATTCGGCTTGGTTGTTTGTAGCGTGGGGGTTGATAGCAAAAGCAAACTCGAAGCTCGCCCTCCTGGGTGAAATAATGATCAAGCCGATGCCACAGCCGTTGGCACAAACCGAGCCGTCAAACGTCAACGTCCAAGGCATAATCTCCATTGAGCCGATCGAGTCATTTCTGTGCTCCACAATAAAATCGGCTATGGCTTGCCCCTTGACTTCCCTTGGTGCCTGATACCTCAGATCAAATTCTGTTAGCGCAAAAATCCACTTTCCAATTCTTTCTTTGAGCACTGGAGCCGATAGCATGTACTTAACTACATCGGCTTTGCAAATTACTATGCACTCATTGGATAGTAGATAGTGCCTTAACTTCGTACATGAAAAATAGAGGCATAAGCATAGCTTCTCCACAGGTGAATACCTTGTTTCCGCGTCTAGCAACCATCGGCTGAGATAGAAGATGGCTTTTTCTTTGCCGTCGACCTCTTGGATTAGGACGGAGCCGATTGATTTGTCATCGGCTGATAGGTACAGCTTGAACGGTATTTCCTTTTATGGAGGCATTAAAACTGGAGGGGAACTCAGATAATCTTTTATGTTGTCTAACGCTTTTGCTACTCTGCCCCGCATGTGAATGTCTGATCGGCTTTCAGCCAAAGCAGTGATGTAAACGGCTCCATCTTTTCTGAGAGATTGGCTATGAACCGTCTGATGAAGTTTATCTTGCCGATCAATGAGTGGAGTTGTTTTTTATCCTTCGGAGGTTGAATTGTCTTGATAGCATTTATGCTTCTCGGTGTAACTTCAATTCCTCTTTCATGGACAAGAAATCCCAAGAATTGCCCGGCCGATACGCTGAACGCGCACTTAAGTGGATTCATCTTCAGACCATACTTCCTCGTCCGCTCTAACACTTGTCTCAGATCGGCTATGTGGCCTTCTATCCCCCTTGACTTGACAACCACGTCATCAATGTATATCTCTACTAGCTAGCCGATCATATCGTGAAAAATGTAGTTCATGGCCCGTTGATATGTTGCCCCAGCATTCTTCAAGCCGAATGTCATTACTACCCATTCGTACAAGCCGATTGCATCGGGACACCGAAAAGCGGTCTATTGGATGTCCTCGTCGGCCATAAATATTTGATTATACCCTGCGTTGCCGTCCATGAAACTGATAATTTTGTGGCCCAAAGCAGCATCTACGAGCAAGTCGGCTATCGACATTGGGTATTCATCCTTAGGGGTTGCCTTGTTTAGATCTCTGAAATCGATGCATACCCTAAGTTTACCGTTTTTCTTCAACACTGGGACAATGTTTGAGACCCACTCGGCGTATCGACAAGGCCGAATGAATCCCGCATCGTATGGCCGAGTGATTTTGGCTTTAATTGCATCATACATATCGGCCTTAAACCTCCTAGGAGGCTGTTTGAACGGCCGATACCCTGCCTTAATCGACAGCTGATGGACCACTATTGATCGGCTGAGGCCGGGCATCTCGAAGTACTCCCAAGCAAAACAATCTTTATATTCTTTTAATAACTCAATAAGCTGGGATCTACAATGAGGAGATAAATTTTTGCTAATGTACGTCGGCCTCGGCTTGTCACCAGAGCCGACGTCAATTTCCTCTAATTCGTCGGCCGACGTGAAACCTTGCCCGATCTTGCCATCGTCTTCGTCCGCGGTGTCCATGCCGAAGACACTTGAGCCCTCCACCATGTCTTGTTCAAAGCAGCAGTTGTGGCTCGTCATCTTCAATCGGCTGTATTGTGGAATTGGACACATTTAGAAAATCGGCTTGCCAGATTTTCCCAGACAAACAATCGATGCCTTTGGGAACCCATCGCCTTTTGATCTTACCCAGTCGACGGCGCTGTTCGTGGATCATTTGCCGAACTTCGTCTTCCCTCCCTTCACGCTTAAGTCGTTAAATTCTTCTTTTCTGCGTCTTTGTGAAGAGATCGGATGGGCACCATTGGGGGTTGGCCGATTCCTCGTTAGCGGCCTCTTCATCGTCGTGGTTGTTGCCATCACGGTTTTCGTCGACGAAGAAGTCTTGGTGGATCGGGCCGAGCCGATCATGGATAGACCGCCGCCCTTGGTTTAGCTGAATGGCTCTGGGGACGAACCGGGTTGGGCTCACAGCCGATGAGCTCCTATGCTCGTCGTCACGGCGATCATTGCATGCTGGGCAATCGTCCAGTGTTGGCAGTCTCATGCCGAATTCCCGGTAGTACCTGAAAAATCACAATGCCAATGCGGATCGGCACTGTTGCGGTTTACCTCGTATTGGCGGCTTTGGGTATTTGGCACGCGCTGCTGAAGTGCTTCATTGTAAGCTTCTTCCTGCCAATAACGGTGCTGATGACGGTGTCGGCTACGTTCATGGATCGGCCATCGGTCAGCCGGTCTGATAACTGGGCGCACCATATAAATTGGCGCGGCGTGGCATCCCATCTGCTCGTCTTCTGCCTTGGCCCCGATCGATGTATTGACTAAGCCGTGCGCCATTCTGTTCTGTCGATTAGCTTGCCTGGGGCCGGCTTGGACCGTATTGACCAGGAAAGGATTGCCGTCTACTTTCATCGGCCGATTTGAATTGGCGAACTTCAGCTTTCCGGCCTCAATTGCCGACTGAATTTGTTGCCTGAAGACTTTGCAGTCGTTGATGGCATGGGATGTGGAGTTGTGCCACTTGCAATATTTCTTTTTCTTCAATTCTTCGGCCGACGGGATCATGCGATTTTCAGGCAACTGAATCTGCTTCTCCTTGAGCAGCAAGTCAAAAATCCTGTCGGCCTTGGTGATGTCAAAATCGTATCGTTCTTCCTTGGCCATCTTCAGCAGCCATTGGCAGACGATGGCTTTTTTGTTCTTGGCCCATTCGGCTGTCGTCACTTCTGCGTCATCATCGTCGGACTCGTAGTCTGATTCGACGACAACCTGAGTTATATTTTTGACGGCCTTCCTGGTGTCTTGGAATCGTTGCTCGTGGGCCGTCACCTTCTGCGCCAAGTGGGCTAAGCTGTCAAAGTCCTGCGCAGAAAATCGCTCTCGGATCGGCGCGATCAAACCATGAAAGGCCAAATCAGCCAGCTGGGCGTCCGATAGCACCAGGCTGTAGCATCGGTTCATCATCTCTCTAAAGCGTTGGATGTATTCTTGGACCGACTCGTTGTGTTTTTGCCTGATGCTGGTGAGGTCCGACAACTTCATCTCGTGGTTGCCGGAGTAAAAGTAGCTGTGGAATTGTTTTTCAAGATCGGCCCAACTCTGAATTGAGTTGTAAGGCAATGAGGAGAACCAAATAAAAGCCGACCCTGAAAGAGAAAGAGGGAACAATCGGACTCTCAAGGCGTCCATAGCCGATGCTTCGCCGCACTGTGCCAAGAATCGGCTAACATGCTCGTAAGTTGAAACGTTGTCCTGCCCTGAGAACTTCGAAAAATCTGGAATCTTGTATCGGTTGGGCAACGGGATCCGCTCGAAGTGTTCTAGATAGGGATACTGATACATGTTCCCTGAGCCTTTCGGCTTGAGACCGAATTGATCGCGCATGACATCTGCAATCAGATTGGCCCAGGTCCGGTTGTCTTGCTGCATCGGCTCGTATGGGTCATACGGCGCGGGTGCTTGCCGATACAGTGGTGGTGGCGTCTGAGGCCTGTAATGATGATCTTGACGGCCTCCTTGGTATTGGTAATGATGATCAGCAGGAGGCGGTCGATGCACCGGTGGTGGCGTTGGCGGTCCTGGAAATAGCTGTCGGCCACCGGCGTTGTACCGTCTGTTTGGATCAATCGGCTCTGACTGCCGATTGTCGTTGAACATGTTAGCAATCTGATCTTGGGGCAGCGGCTGCTGTCGGTTCAACATAGTAATTGCTGGCCTTATAGTCGATTCACCTGGATTTGGCTGACCGAGGACCCCTCCTGGCGGCCCTTGTTGTGCTAGTGGTGGGATCGGCCGATTCTGTGTGACCAACGTCCTATAACCAGGAAATTGGCCATCTGTGAAGTACGTCGGCCCCCGTTGCAACTAGTCGGCTATCTTGGCATTGACCACAGTAGCGATCATGTTATTGAGAGTGTTAATCAGGATGCTACTTTGGTTGACTAACGTGTGATGGACGGCCGTGTCGATCCGGTCTTGTAGAGAATATATAGCCGAATCGTCCTGTTCCTGGGTCGGCTCATCCATCTTTTGTTTGCCCTTGGTCTCACCAGAGGAGGATGCCTTAAGGTTATTCATGTTGAACTTATATTTTTTGTGCATGGCCCCAGATCTTGTTTGGGTGAAAGATTGAAAGTAGTTAGCCTGGAGCTCTTCCACCATCTTCTTATAATCGGCTTGATGTTCAGCCGATAACTGCTCCATCTTCACAAGCGTGATGTTGTCCTAGGAAACGTTGGGGCTCTTCGAGTCGACCATCTTGCCGGCTGAATCTATGCGTCCGAGTCGAGCCGACAGAGAAAGTCCCAATGGGCGTGCCAAGAAGCGTGTTGATGAGATTTCTCTCATGCGCTGGCCTGGGAGATCCGCTTGACTCCAGTGCAGGTCCTTCTTGGTTGCCTGTGCTATGCAGGGCGTGCCAGTTGGTTTGACCTGTTAACCAACAAGAAAAACAAGGGAATATGCGTTAACTGTTAGGTTAGATCCCCACTGGATTGGCTGAGAGAATCCATGAAAATATATATGCTATCCTAAACTATATTTAAGCCAAGTGACTGGAATGGATCGGCTATACCGAGACAGCATCAGTCATTTAACCCAAATACAGTAAAACATAATAAATATATGAATCGATAACCTAGCTGATACTGGAAAGCTAACGATGAATCGACTAGTACTCTGATGAATCTTATGAAAAGATATCACTCTTTAACCAGATGTGCGTAGCCTGGAAATCGGCCATCGGCTGCTGATAGCAGTCTGATTTCAGCTGGTCACGTCCGAAAAGAATGCGATCTTAATATAAGAGGCAGTCCTAATATAAATCCAACAATAAACATATTAAAAGAAACATATCAGGGCAGATAAGGCTGGCTGAAACCCCGGCACTGTCTCTAAACAATATAAATCTAACCAAACAGATCATTGGCAATTCTAAAAACGACTTAATAGTTCGAACCCGATGCAGCATTAAGTATAAAAAGAAAAACCTGATCTGTTGTAGCCGATTTATATCTCTCGAGATGGTGGATACCGCATATAGACCATCCAACCTTTAGATCTAGCCCTATTGGCTGCAAGTTCTTGACAGAACTAGCCAATGGCAGGATAGATCTAAACATTGATTTAATTTATATGCGTTATATGATAAATAGAGCGGTACAAACTCTTGAATCTAATGTGTCATTACGATGGAAGCACTAGAAACAGCAGATCATGCCACTAATGACAAGCATTTACCTAAATTTGGGGATCGAAACGATGCAGCCCGTAGCCAAACAAATTGCTCGTCTGAAGAAAAGGGTTGGCGATGCGGTGAAAGTTTGATTGATTGTCATTGTCTTTTTTAATTACAGGGGGTCTCGGGTCCTATTTATACCCAAGATACAATTATCTGTACAAACCCTGGACTCTATCTAAACTACTGTTTAAAACACGACATTATCCCGGGAAGGACCCACGCCGTATTACAATTAACAGTTTAAACAAACTCCTAAATTACAGATACAATTGCCGTTACAAGACTCTATCTATAGATGGCAATATCGTTTAACGCGCAACTAATAACCGAATCTACTATTTATCCTCAACGTGCTGCACCAGAAACGGTTTTATCTCTTCCGGACCTAGAATCGGCTATCGGCCGTCCTTGTCCGATCCAACCTTAGCCGATTCGCCTCGCAGCCGATCACTTCTCAGCCGATGAGGCCTCTATTTCTTCACCAAACCAGCCGATCCGATTCTGCTTCACCTTTGCAAAGACTTAGGGATTCAACTACCAAATTTCAGTGTCAACACAAATGGAAGAGGAGATCAAGCATGATACCTTTTGTATTGACTCCAATTGAAAAATTCAAGTTCAAAACTTTCCCCCCTATAATTGTCTTTTTTTGGAGAGAGAAAAACAACATGGTAAGCGCAACGGGTTGAGCGAGAAATTTATTGCGCAACAGTGGGGCATCATCGCATACGGTCCACTTAACGACCTGCACGGGAAAATGCATTATCCCGTGCGGGTCCTTAAGTGGACCACACGGGATAATGTGCTATTATCCCGTGCGGCCGGTTAAGTGGGTCGCACGGGATAATCTCGTACGGTTCACTTAAGCGACCGCATGAGATAATAGTCCGTGCGGTCGCTTAAGTGGACCGCACGGGATAATGTATTATCTCATACGGGCCAATAGCCGGCCTCTCGGGACCGGTTTTTCCAGGTGTGGCCTTTTATGATCCGTCTGGAAACTATTATGATCCGTCTGGAAACTATTGAGGGTCTCGTAAAAAAATCGTTTCTCCGATAATACCATTATATATGTGCTTAGCGAATAAAGAGCTCCCTGTGTACTACTCCAACCGCGTGACTTCACTGGTGAAAGGACTGCTGGACCTTCTGAATGTGCATGACTGTCTAAGTACGCAACCAATTAATAAACATAAAAGAAAACTGCTCGACCTCCTGTTTGATTTAATTATTAAATGCGCTGTTTTTGGTGACTAGAAAAAAAATAACGAACAAGTGAATAACCTGTCTCAATATATAACAAGACTAGGCAGGTATAGCTAACTATAGAGGGCAAATTAGCGTGAGTACCTGCGAGGCATTAAACTGAGATCGTACTAATATTATTATCGGTTATGTCGATTTGATATTTCCATGCACATGTGAAAAAAAGGTAGATGTACATGGCCCATATGGAGTTAGTATATGTCTACAGATGAACACAGTTTTCGGCCCGAATAATTAAATCATTGTCGTGGGAGGGATTCCTGCTAGGTTCCTCCGTCCGTGGGTCCCACCGGATCGTTTGTCGATCTCTAACCGCTGCCTATCCAAGTTTTTCTTATTGTCGGGGGGAGAAGTTACTGAGTCTTACCGTACTCTGACGATAGGAACGGTTATTATGCGGTAACCGCGTGAAAAACATAATAAATCATATTAAATTATTAAAAATTTAATTATTTTTTAATTTTATTTAAATTTAGTGAGGTTACCATGATGGTAAGCACGGTTATTAACGGTTTTATAAACCATGTGCCTATTAGCTCTTTCGTGGGGTCAAAAAGAGATCGTCAAACATGTCACGCTTTCTATATATGATCCTATCTACCTCTCTCCTAAAGCTCAAATTCGCCTCATTCACACACATATCATATCCATCCAAAATTGTTGCGTACGCAAAGAATAAAGAGGGTGGAATTCTCTGATACAACAAACCGGACATTAACCTACTTTTAGACAAACAACTAAAAGAAATTCACCGTTCTGATGATCTGTTGATGAACACATTCGTTTTGGAAAGAAAAAAGTCCTAATTATCCCCTCCTCGAACTATGGGTGAGTACGAATTACCCCCTAAACCCAAAAACCATAGATCTTTCACCCTCAATTATTAATACCGGACGAAGAACCTCCGAGCAGTTTTACGGGTGGTTTTGGTCTTACGTGACAGCCCAGTCAATAATTTTTTAAAAATAATGGTGGGACCCACCTATCATATTATTTTTCCCCCTCCCTCTCTCACCTCACCCCTCTCTCTCTATCCTTGGCCTGCAATGAACGTCGGTGACAGCGACCTCTTCCTCCTTGTGCACTGATGCCGTGGGCGGCGGGCAATGGCGACCTTCACTGAGAGGCCGCAGCTAGGTAAGGGTAGGGAGGCGATGACGGGGAGAGAGGGAGGATGGCAGCGACAGGGGCGGGGGGACTACAGCGGTGGTTGTCCCTCACCAGCGCAGGTGTCGGCATGGGGCTAGGGTGGTCATGCGGTGGTGTCGGTCGCAGGTGAAACAGGCTCGCACCGACGAGGAGGCCGCCGCCTACCACCCTTCTCCTTATCGCCCGTCACATTGGAGAGGTGGGGAACCAAAGGCGTGAGGTCGTCCACCACCGTTCTCGCATCCACCGCCCAGCTTCTGGCCCGATGGCCGCTCCCTTTCTCTGCATTGCGTCGCAGCCCGTCGTCTCTGTGTCCTTCTTGCTCATGCTCGCCACCCACGGCGTCCTCCCTGCCCATGGCCCGCAGTGCCCTCCTGGCCACCGTCGCGCTCAACGCCGCCCGCCGCGCCAACCACTGCCCACCATGTCCCTAATAGATCATGCATCGTAGTTAGCGCATTGCCATCCTTGGCTCCCCCTTCGCCGCTCCAAGTTGCCTCCGTCCCGCCCGCCGCTGTCCTCGGCTCCCCTTCGTCGCCCCGAGTTGCCTCCACTGTCCTCAGCTCTCCCTCAGATCTTGATGACAGAGAGAGATGGAGGCGAGTGGAGGGAGAAGAGAGAAAGGATTGGAGAAAGGGGAGAGAGATAGAGTAGATAGAGATAGAGAGGTGAGGGGAAAGAGATAGAGAGGGTGAGGGACTGATAGGTAGGGCCCGCCAATTTAAAAAAAAATTCTGACTGGACTATCACGTAGGACTAAAACCACTCTGGATTGAGTGAGGGGGGTAATTCGTCCAGTATTAATAGTTGAGGGTTCGATGCAGGATAACCCTAAACTGGCAGTGGATACTCATGTAAAGGCAAAAAATAAAATGTAATTTGATTTATATGACATTTTTTTATCGTTAATCGACAACCATTTTTTTCTGAGATAATCAACAACAATTTGGTTCCATACATACACATTTCTTTAGCGATCACACACAGGATCAAAAGAACTTGTTGTTCATACATACACACCTCATAGCAATTCCATTCGAACACACAAACAACAATGAATCAAATCAAAACTAACACAAAGAAAGAAGATGAAATCATGCCAGTGCTAGTGAAGAAGAAATCGGATTTGAGTAACACAAAGAACACTCAGATTTGACAAGTAAAATATTAACAAACAAGAACATGTGATATCATCATCGAGGCACTCCCTATCCGAAGGCACCATAGTTTGTCACCACCAAGTGTTCCCAATTCACACTATCTTAATAAAATGCATGAGTTCTAAAAAAATAAGTGTTCCCAAGACAACCCGTCATCGCCGCCAACTCCTCGCACCTTTCTTCTCCTCCCTAACGCACTAGAAGAGGTAACACAGAATTGTCATTGCAGCGTTGATACTTATAAACCAACAATAGTTAGAAGTTTAGGACCTCTTAGTGTCGATTCTAAATAAACCGACATTGCTTAGGGGTTAGAATGGGTGTTTTTGTGTTAGTGGCTACAGGATCATGAGCACGGTCGAGTGTCTCCGACATTGCCATTTCCCCACTATACACCAAATGTGTGCATGTATATGTGTAATTTCATATATCTGCATATCTAAGAAATGTATAATTTTCTTGAGTTGCACTTCAAGACAAAAATTTTTGCTTACATTACTTCACTATATTCTTAAACAATCTTTGCATCTTATATCAGATTTTAGTTTAGACACCTAGGGTCAACCTTTTGTCAAGAGGTGATGCACATGATCAAAAGCATGGTACCTTCCCAGTTCTTCCCTATTGTCAACGCTATTGTTCATTTGAGGAGGGGATGGAGAACGTTGGTATGAGATGTAGAGAAACCATATGTTTATACAACAAACAAAACATAAAAGGGAGCCAAGGCACACGTAAATGTCGGGCTATTCAATTATAAATGGACACAGAGCTCTAGCTCAAGGCTACTATATCCAATGAAGGTGCTAGGTTCATTCATAGAAGAGTAGTTGACGGTCAAGAGCATCTTCAATAACCTCTCTAATAGACTCTCCAATATAAAATTTGGTAAGTTTGATGAAAAAATGCTCTCCAACAACCTTGTCCACCACGGGCCTCACGCTGTCAGACACCCCTCCTCCTCTCTCTTTCCCCATACCCATGCAAAGAAGAGCCCTGCCGCCATCATCGTCCTACCCGGTCCCACTGCCGCCTCTGCCCTCCACCGAATTTGGCCGACGGAGTAGATTCAGGGAGCCGGGCGACCTCCACCGCCTCCGTGCGGCTTCTGCCCCCACGCTGATTCAGCCGACGCGGGTGGATTCAAGGGCCATGCGGCCTCCGCCGCTTCGACCTCCGCCTCCGCATGACATATCACCGCCGTGCCACCTTCCTAAGCCGAGGTCTAGGCTATGGTTGCTGTCATCCATCCATTGCGGCTGCCATCATCACCTAGGTCGTCGCCACCATCGTCTATGCCACCTCCTGTGCTCGCCTCGTCTGTCCCAACCGATCGAAGATCCTACGATGAGGTTCTCTGCCCTCTCCGCTGGCTCCTGCCTGCATCACCTTTGGGAGAGATCGAGGGAGTCTTGGCCACCAAGATCCTTGCCGGGCACAGCCATCCGTCATTGCCGTCACGCGAACGTCGTCGCCGCAAAATAGTTGAAATGTCGGGAGAAGAGAAAGAGGAGAAAAAAGAAAGGGTAGTAGATGTTGATATATGGATCCTAATGTCGTAAACTAAAAATAAGTATAGACAGAGAGGTTAATTGAGTGAACAATAACTTTGGCTTGACAAATCAATTAGAGATGTTCGAAGAGTTTAATTTAAACAGTCTAGGAGGACGTTAAGGAGGCGGGACATCTCAATCCGAAGTTTTCCTATTGTAATGATGATCCAAGTTTAAATTCGATAGTAGTTTTCTACTCCAATGATTTAAACTGTTTGGTTGTCACATACGCACGTTCCAACGTGTCCAACAGGGAACCCGATCAAACGATTCCCTCCCCTCCCGCCGTCCAACCCATCCGGCTGCATAAAAAATTCCACAAATGACGCGGACGCACACCACCACCTCCTCCTCGTCGCCCCCAACCAGGCATCGATCACCTCGATGACGTCGCCCCCCTGACGTCAGCCAGTTGGCGTCCCCTCCTCCTCCCCCTTCCTTCGGCGATGCTTCCCCCTTGCCCGTACTCCACATGCCCACCCGACGAAGGAACTCGCAACTCTAATCTCTCGCTGGCCCCCACCACCAAAGGCCCCGAATTCCTCGTACGCGCGGTCCACTGAGCGCCGGGCCACCCCTCACGGAATGGCTCACATGTACGTGTAATCCGTCCCTTGGTTTCCGCGGTGGGCTACGTCCACTGTCGCGTGGGCCGGTGTGAAGCACACTCCCCACGTGCGTTCACACGGCGAGGGGATTACGTGCAGTTGGTCCATCAGGTTCAACTGCGCCCATCACCGAGCGTCACCGCATGGGCAGGTTCTGTCAGTGGCCCAATTCGGTGAGCCGGGTCTATGGTTCTCGCGAGGTGCCGACCCGTCCTTTTTCCCGTCGCCCACGCAGCGAGCGCCCAACTTGCGCGGGCCTAGTCCACGGAGCCACACGTGAGCCGTTCACTGGGCGTAGCCGTTCGGCCCCACCTGCCATTGACAAGGTACGCGTCATCGACGCTAGACCGCGCCTACGCATCTCGGGCTCTCCCGCCTTCGGCTACAGAAATGGAGACGGATCAATCCGCTCCAGCTCCAGGTGAGCCGCCATAAATACCGACCTACCTCCACCCCAAGCCACCTGCTGCTTTGAGCTCCACCACCATCTGAGCTGGGAAGAAGAGTGAGAGAGCGCGCAGCGCAGTGTCACTGGGTGTGCGCTTGCTTGCTTGGGTTGCGAGCTGCGACGAGGCCGAGCAACTTGCAAGGATGACGTCGTCGATGGCGCCGGCGCCGCCGCCGTACGCGCATGTGATGGAGGACATGGAGAAGGGGCGGGAGCTGGCGGCGCAGCTGCAGGGGCTCCTCCGTGACTCGCCCGAGGCCGGCCGCATCGTGGACCAGATCCTCCACACCTTCTCCCGGGCGATGCGAGCGCTCGACAAGGCGGTCTCCGCCGCCGGAGGAGAAGGGTCGGAGGTGCAGAGCGAGGTCACCTGCGGGGACGGGGCCAGAGCCGGCGGGAAGAGGAAAGCCTCCGCCGGTGGCGCCGCGGCAGACCGGAGGGCCAACTTCCGCAGAAGGTGAGAACGAACCCAAAGGCCAAAGCTAGCGCCTCGTCACGACGCATCTCTGTGTAATTAATGTACTAAAATTTGTGTGTACGGCCGGCGTCGTTGCAGGACGCAGCAATCGTCCGGGAAGACGGTGGTCGTCAAGAACCTCGACGACGGCCAGGCATGGCGCAAGTACGGCCAGAAGGAGATTCAGAACTCCAAGCACCCAAAGTAAGTAGACTTGTCCAAAAAAATCCAAATGTGTACTAGACTAGTAGAGAGTAGAGACTGTACAGTTGGATGGATGCGTTGCTGACGAGGAGTTGCTGGGTATACAGGGCCTACTTCCGGTGCACGCACAAGTATGACCAGCTGTGCACGGCACAGCGGCAGGTGCAACGCTGCGACGAAGACCCGGCGAGCTACAGGGTCACCTACATCGGCGAGCACACCTGCCGGGACCCGGTCACCGCCCCCATCGCGGCACACGTCATCCACCAGGTCGCCGTCGGCGACGACGACGGCGGTCTCCACGCGGGGTCCCGCCTCATCAGCTTCGTCGCCGCGCCGGCGCCAGAAGACGCGGCCACGGCGCCGACGACCAGCACGACCACCACGGTCACCGCGCCGGGCCCGCTGATGCAGTCGCTCAAGGTGGAGGGCGGCGTCGGCTCGTCGGACCAGGAGGAGGTGCTAAGCAGCCTCACGCCCGGCAGCTCTGCGGCGCGCGGCGGGGGTGGCGTAGGCGCGGGTCCCTTCGGGCCGGACCAGGGCGATGTCACGTCCTCCCTCCACTTGAGCTACTACGCCGGCGCCGACGCCGGCATGGAGTTCTTCAGGGACGACGACGGCGTGTTCGATCTTGACGACCTATGGGTTTGATCTTTTTAATTTGATCACCGAAGAATCATGGATGGACGCAGGGTAAAGCGATCGAAAGAAGATGGATTCGACGCATGTGTACAGAAATAATTAGCGGCAGCGCGGATCTTAATTTGGAACTTGCAAGATACTCCTAAGTGCCTGGCTAGATTAGTCTGTAAATTCCTTCTTGATGTGTCGTCTCAGCTAGAAGCTGCAGACACACTAGCAAGTAGCAACACGCTTAGTAGGTAGTAATATATGGTTCTTAATTATGAGCAGGTCTTAACCCTTTTTGTGTGACATGCAAGAAAAGAGGATTTCAGTACAATGTAATCCTGTTCTTCCACTTTCGAAAACATATATATAGCTTCACGTGCCTAATCCTCTGCTAAATGTTGTGCCATAAGTGTAGAAAAAGATTCAGAGCCATTTGGCTACGACTAACTTTACTGTACATGCTGTTCGTTCCGTCAGGCCAATCATATGGGCTGCACGCTGTGGCTCGCACGTGTCTGCAGTCATATGGCCCCAGAAAACATCGATCACAATGGATCGATTCCTGGATGACGTAGGCCAACCTACTCCCAGTGAGCTCGACTGCCTGCAAGGGCTAATTGGACTCTTTTCCTTTCTTATGCCCAAGTTTGTTTCTACCAATCTCGACCTGCTAAATCCGGTTTTTCTGGCGGACTGCTAAAATGTCTGAACTCCTGATAGTATTAGTAAAACTACTATGATTCACCTGCTGACCAAAATTTCAAATTCTTTTGTAGTTCTGTTCTTTTACACAAAAAAAGGTTCTTACTGTTGATAATCTGGCGATCCGGTGCTGGTGTTAGTCAAGTAATTAACCAGATTTATCATCTTTTATTTTGGTGAACATGATCACGAAATTAACCAGATTTATCATCTTTTATTTTGGTGAACATGATCACGAGCATAGCAGTTGCCATTGCAAATGTAGGTTCACTATGAGAGATCCCCTGTCTGTCAAGTGCCTGGGAACTCGACGAAAGCTGTAAAATACTCGACGAACACTTCGCCGAGTGTAACACTCGGCATATCTCACACGGTGAATTATGGTTCGATAAAAAGCTCTTTGCCGAGAGTTTTCCATCGGGCACTCGGCGAAATCTTCGTCAAGTGTCCCCTCGACACTCGGCAAAAAAAGTACACGTTAGATAGGGTGGACGGTGACGGAAAATTTTGTCGAGTGCCGGCAAAAAAACACTCGACGAACTTTTAATTTTGCCGAGGCGGCGAAAAACACTCGGCGAAATCCCCACTTCGTCGAGTGTTTTTGCAAAAGCTCTCGGCGAAGTGGGGATTTCGCCGAGTGCTATTGTCAAAGCTCTCAGCGAAGATTGAGCACTCGGCAAAGAGGGTTCCCAGAATCCCCAGGTTGCCCTCTTTGCCGAGTGTTTTGGCCATTGCACTCGGCAAAGGCTCGGCAAAGTGACAATTTTAACCCTGTTTTATTTGTTCAGTGGCATATTTCACAAATTTTTAAAATATACATCACATTCACAACCCCAATTATTCCACAACTCCATAAGCATCATTCCACATCCCCAATCACAACCCCAATCAGCATAACCACATCGACAACCACAATCACAACAACCTTAGCCATAATTCACAATCCACAAGACATAAAAATAATCCACAATCGTAGTCACAGTCACAATCCACAAAACATAAACATAGTAGTTCACAGTATATAGTCCACAATTCGTAAACGAAATTCGAAGAAAACATAGTAGTTCACAGTAGGTAGTCCACAATTACAATTGTTCAAAGAAAATTACCGAGGTGGCCACGGCGCCCAACCTACGTGGTCATTACTGGGGTTATTTGATGCCGCCGACTGAGGTTGCACAAAAAAAATAGAATAGTATAGGTTGTCAAGATAGTAACGTTCGCAAATAAGAAAACTAATGCGAGGTTAAGTGACTCACAGGAGTGCCTACAACAGAATGTGGAGGAGTGAATACCACAGGCTGTGGTGGCGGTATGACAGGAAAACCCATGTTCTGACTGATTGTTTGCACGTAGCTGTACATCTCAATCATCCTCATCTCAATCTCCCGTCGTTTCCTTCTCTCCTCTTTCAACTCGTCCTACAATATTCCATTCCAATGTTACAAAGTGAAGCAAACAATCAGTAAATATTAATGAATTGAGAAAAAAAGAATTTTCTAACCCACCATTTCCTTCTCTCCTCTTCCAACCCGTCCTACAATATTCCATCCCAATGTTACAAAACGAAGCAAACAATCGGTAAATATCAATGAATTGAGCACAAAACCGAAAAATTCTCACCCGAAGTTCTTGCCTTCTGCGTGACGGTCGGTCGTGTGCGTATGGCGGACTTTCGCTCGTGCTCCTTACTCAAAGCTAGGACAGAGTGGGTGTACTGGCTGTGTCGAGGAGGTTATCGCCAATCCAGTACCGCTCATGCTTCTTGTCTCCTCCCACCCTCATGACGACTTCTTCATCAATATCCTGGTAGTAGGATCAAAATCCTCCCCATGGAGCTCCCTTGCCATCGTGGTGTGCGGCGAGGCGGCGTGGACGGTCGCATTGGTGTACGGCGAGGGCCCGTCCTCGGATTGTAGTCGACGTCGGACGTCGCCTTGCCCTTGTGGGCCAAAGCCCATGCCTTGAAGCTGGAAGATAGGTTGCCCATCATGCGACGCCATTGCGAATAAAATAATAGTATGGTTAAGAACTATTGAGCTTTGGTCGTTGAAATGAAAAATGGAATTCACGTACCTATCTAGCTGCATACTGGTTGAGGCTAAGGCTGCCTTGGTGGTGTGGTGCACCTGGCATCATCAAACGCCGCTCCCGGCAAGCGGAGTGCGTCTTCTGCCACTCGGCAGCGCACCACCTGTCCACCATGCGCTCCCAGCAATCGAGAAGTTGGTCGCACCACCAAACAGGCACCTACACGTCATCAAGTATAAGAGATATACCTACCTCGATATGAACGGAAGGTACCGTAAGATCTTCATGGGGATAGCGAGCTGCCTCTTATGCCCATCACCAGAGTCTACCTCTACGAACCTAGAGGATCCACACTTTGCACAGTATTTTGCTTCCGCATGCTCTTTTCTAAATAGGATACATCCGTTCGGACAAGCATGTATCTCCTCATATGGCATCTTAAGTGCACGAAGGAGTTTTTGTGCCTCATACATGCTCTTTGGCAGAAGGTGACCATTTGGAAGCAGGCTCCCAACAACTGTCAACATAACATCAAAGACCTCTCTACTCCAGCTAAACTGGGACTTTACGGCCATTAGCCGTGCAATGGCATCCAGTTGAGAAACCTTTGTATGCCCATGAAGGGGTTGCTGTGCCGCAGACAACATGTCGTAATACGCCTTTGCGGTAGGCTCCGGCTCCTCCTCCCTACATCCTTCATCGAAGTGTGCTTTATCATAGTCATTTAACATGTCTCCTACCCCGGCATCAGAATCAAACTTCTCAATCCATTCATCGGTCAACGAACCGTGACTTGAGCGGCCCGTATACATCCACTCACGGTCATCCATCCTCTATCATATCGAACAATCATATAAATATTATTTCCATCTACCGAGTGCCTATACTATCTAATAGGTAAAGATAGGTCCTAATCCCACCCGAGGATGTGTAGATGAGTTTACTTCCCATGCTCTAGTACTCCGCTCCGAGACAGAATTTAGGCAGCACCTCCCCGCTGTTCTCCAAATATACGTCCCGACAGGGAGATTGTGTATCCGGAGAACAACTAGTAGATACTACCAAAATTCTGAGTCGGACCAGAATACTAGATCATGGAAACTAAACTCATCTACACATCCTCGGGCTGTCTAAAAAACGTGGACAATTCGAAAAAGATACGGTTAAAGATATGCAAGAAGACACATATTTTCGTCCGTATCTCTTTCGAACGGGAGACGCCTAAGGTTACGTTATACACAGACAAACGACGGTAAAGACAGCGACAGCTGCAAAATAGGGAAGCACGGCTCGATGGCCGGCACACAAGCGGCATGGTAGCGCAATGCAACTCCATTCATACGGGCATATATACAATAAACTTCAAAATATATACGTGCATACAATAAATATCATTCCTTTTACCATTGATTTGTTTATAATAAATACCTAAATTTGTTTCTTTTTTCATCAATTTGTTTCTAATGTTGCACATGGTATTATATCAATTAAGTTTCTAATGCGAACAACAAACTCATGTTTCAAATCTATTAACAAAATCTCACAAAAAATTCTAATGTATGCAAAATATGACAAGAAAATTACCTAGGCCGGAGTGGGGGAACCGTCAATCGAGGGGTGCCGCGGAGGGTGGTTGCGGCGGGGGGGGCGGCGTCGGTCGGGCGGCTCGGCCGGGGAGACGTCGGCCGGGGCGGGGCGTCGGCCGGGCGGCTCGGCCGGGAGGCGTCGGCCGGGGCGGGGCGTCGGCGGGCGGCTCGGCGGGGGAGCGTCGGCCGGGGGCGGGGCGTCGGCGGGAGCGTCGGCCGGGGCGGGGGCGTCGGCCGGGCGGCTCGGCCGGAGGAGAGGCGTCGGCCGGGGCGCGCGGCGGGAGATGGAGGGCTGGGGCGGGCAGGCGGCGATAGATGGGGCGCGAGGAGGCGGCGGCGGCGAGTAAATTCGCTAAGTCACAAAATGAATGGCGCCGTGAGGAGGCGGCCATATTAAAAAATTTGCCGTGTCTTGAACTTTGCCGAGTGCCCCGATATAGGCACTCGGCAAAAACTAGCTTTGCCGAGAGCCAGATCGGTGGCACTCGGCAAAGGTGAATTTCGCCGAGTGCTTAGGGCAAGCACTCGGCAAAGCTTGTGATGGGGATCTTTTTGAACAATTTTGTCGTGTGTCACATTTGTGCCGAGAACTACGCTCGGCAAAAAAAATTATTAGTTTTTGCTTCAAATAATTTAAAAATTATCAAACGGACTCAAAAATTTACCAAATTTTTGCATAAACCCATATATGCTATTTATTGCCTAGGGAAAAAGATTTGAAATCAAATGACAATTTGGCCATCACTTTCACTCCAAATCTAACTAATCTTTCTCAACACTTACAATCTACTCCGGAGAATCTTCGGTTTTGTGAGCGTCATACCTGATAAAATATTCGAAACCTTCTTGATTTTTTACCACGGTCTCAATGTATGATATCATGATATCCTCACAATTTTTATGATTTTTCAACTTTGTTTGCTATTTTTACAATTATAAAAGCATTCGCTCAATAGGTTCCTAACCATGTTTCGTGAAGAAAAATTTTGAAATTTCTGTTCATTAATCGCATAATGACTCAAAAGGGTCTAAATAACATGTATATAATTTTTTCACTAATTTTATTTCTTTTTTAACCACTTGCAGTTCTAATTTGAGACTAGCCAAAAAATTCACGAAAATACAATAAATCAAAGAAATATAGCAAAACCAATCAAAAAATTACCAAATTTTATAATTAGGGATTACATGTTGTATTTACATAATAGAGAAAGTTTGGAGGGTAGATGAGGAAAAATCTTCACAATTTTGCCGAGTGCCGGGACAAGACACTCGGCAAAATATCACCTTTGCCGAGTGCCTTTGTGAGACATTCGGCAAGGTCCCATTTTGCTTGAGTGCCATGCCTTGGCTCTCGGCAAAGGAGATATTTACCGAGTGTCTTGACCTGGCACTCGGCAAATCGTTTGACAAACGGCTTCAGCGACGACCGTTGCAATTTTGCCGAGTGTCTCTTATTGGCACTCGACAAAAATGTAATTTTGCCGAGAGCCATGTGGAGACACTCGGCAAAAATTACTGTTTTAAGTGTTTTTGTTCGTCGAGTGTTTACTCTCGGTGAAGTGTTGATTTTGCCGAGTATCTTTTGTCGAGAGCTCTCTTGGCAAATATGTTATTCGCCAAGTGCCGATACAATGCACTCGGCAAAAATTTTTACACTCGGCAACCCTTGCCTTTCTCGTAGTGGTTGGCAATATTTTGTTCTCTATTGGCCGTCAAAAGTCTGAAAGGTTGGAAACTTCCCTACTTAAATGGGACGACTCATTAACACATTATTAACTAAATATTAACTATAAATTTTTCTAAAAATAAATTAATATGATTTTTAAAGCAATTTTTAAAAATTTTATTTTAAAAATATACCGTTTATCAATTCAGAAAACAGGAAAGCAAAAGTTGAGAACATATACTTTCTTCGTCCCATAATGATTTTATTTTTAGCTTATTAGAGTTTGTAAAAATAAAAAATAATTATATTAAAAATAGATAAAATAAAAAATAATTGTATTGAAAAAGGTATTATATTTTTTGATGCTTTGTATTGATATATGTGATATGGGTGAAAAATGAATTTATTTTGAAACATATAAGATGCTAAACGGCTCCACTGGAATATACCACGTACGCGTCATGGTACAGGATTCAGGATCCAAACATGCAATGTACGAGGGTAACTTCGATCTTTCCAGGAGGCGGGATGCCAATCCAAGAATGACACGTGGCTGTTTTAGATCGATGTCAAAATGTACCTATGTAGTTTAAACAGTAACTACGATAGTTTGAATTAGAGCTAATATAGAATTTAATTTGGCTTAGTTCTAAAACTTGCATCGCTATAATATAGAATTTAACTTGACATCAATCTAAATACACTTATTTATAATGATAATTTAGTTTTGACACTATAAATTTAGAGAACAGTATTTATTTTAAAACAAATTTTAGAGAACTGTATTTATTTTAAAATGAAAGAAATACTCCTTCATCTTAAAATATAATAACTTTTTAACATTTAAGATTTATCTTAAAATATTATAATATAAGACCTTCTTTATTTATATTTTTTTCAATCAATCACAACATTTCACCATTCAAATTTTTTATCTATTTTTTAACCTATAATCTTTTTCTATTTAATTTTAACTGTTCTCTTAATGTCTCGTCCCCACGTCGTCCTCCACGCGACCTAGGCAAGATTCGATTCCCATGGCACATTTTTTCCACAGGCGAGAGAGATGGGCGATGCGCGGCAACGAACCAGTGACGTGTGACGCGGTCACGCAGTACACGATACATATGAAGTCCCCTTGCCAGTTGCCACGAGCTGGTTTCGTTGGGCTCGTGCGGCTTACGCACACGAGAGATCGGGTGATTATACACATGCCTGCATGCAAGTCACAGAAATAAAAGGTCTCACTAGAACCGTCCGGTGAAATTGGAGGTCCTCTTTTAAATCTTAATCTAGTCTAACCTTATATACAGGTAGAGATAGAGGCATTTTTTCATATTATAAATTATTTTGATTTTTTAATCAATTTTCTTTAAGTTTGGTTAAATTTAAAAAGAAATATAGCAACACTTATGAAATTATAAGTCGTTGATTTTTAAGTCAAACAGAAATACAGTAACATTTATGACAACAAATTAGCTTCAATTAATCTGGTATTAAATATATGTTGATGATATATTTGTTTTATGTTAAAAATATCACTATGTTTTTTATAAACTTGATCCAATTGATTATATTCATATTTAAAGAAGTTTGATTTTAAAAAAATAAAAAATATATAATATAAAACATTAAGTGTAAATAATAAAATTTAATTTAGCGTGGATCCAATGTACATGCCAAAAGGGCTCAAGCCTTCCTACCCCGTTCGTTGCTGGATCATCATGGAGAGAAGAGATAGGAGAGGAAAAAGAGAGGGACAAAGAAAAGTACGGATGGTTAAAAGAAGAAGAAAGCAATAAGTTTTATTTTTAATTCAAAGCAAGATCACCCCTGCATGCTATATAAAACCTATGGCCTTCGTCCCATAAAAAAAATCAAATTCTTACATTTAATCTTTTGAACACATCTGTTTAGGTTCATATGATTTATTTTGAGTTGGAGGGAGTATGCACTAGAATTATGACAAATGGCTCTCAAAAAATTATGAAAAATTAAACTAGACAAACACTAGTACATAGTCCTGACCAAATGAGCTGTGCCTAGTCAGGCCGACCCAAGCACAGATGTACTATAGCTTGGCCCGACACGCTGGCCTGTGGGTTGTGCCGGCACGACCAGTTTGCCCGTGTCATGTCTGGGCTAGCGCCTTAGCCCATGAACCGACACGGTACGACTCGTTTACTGTAGCAAGTTATAGTAACCTGTGGACCTGTGTCAAGAGGCCGACCTCAACCCATGAGCTTTTAACGGGCCCATGTCGACACGTCACGACCTGACCACCCCGTGGATCATGTTTGGACCGGTACATGGATTGATACGGTATTACCCGTTATAAAAGTCATGCCTAATGAATCGTACCATGGGCATACCCAAGCTAAGTCGTGTCCGGACGGTCCGTTTGGCCAGCATGGCAAACACCCCTCTTGCAGTAATGCAGTATGTACTATACCCGTCCACCATCGTCCTCCTATTAGGCCAACCAAAAGCACATTATTTTGAAAGCCCAATATCAGCTGCGACTCCAAACCTTGCTAGGCTGGCCTAAAGCCCACAATTCCCAAGGCCTAACATAACAGATAAAGCAAGACTCTGCAAGAGCATCTCTCGCAAGCCCAAATGCTGCCCTCCCCACCACTCGCCGTGCTCTCCAAAGCCGCCGCCGCCGCCGCTCGCTGCGCCGCCACGGTCGCCGCGAGTGTCGCCGCGCGCCGCCGCCTCCTCATCCTCCCCCCGGCTGTCACCTCGCTGGTACCGGGGCCCTCTACTGCGCTCTGCCGTCGCGTCCGCCTCATGCCGCGGCAGGAGGGCCCGCGCGCTCCCCTGCCGCCGCACGGCAGGGGGTTCGCCGCGGCCGCCGGGGGGGATGGGGCTGCACTGGATGCTGGTGATTCTGAGTTGGTGGTAGTGTCCTTCTACAGGTTTGCTGACTTCCCCGACCACGCCGAGCTGCGGCGGCCGCTCAAGGAGCTCTGCGAGGAGTTGGTGAGCACTTCATCCAGTAGCCACGGATAAGGCTTAACGAGCACTTAGTGTAGTACTAGATGCATTTAGTAGCTAAGCTTGTGGATACATGATCTGATTGCTTATTCTCTAATTCATGGATTGCTCACTGCTCAGCAGATGTCGATTCATTCATGTGCAATGTTGATATGCTGTGTGTGGATTATTAGTTTTATTCTATATTATTGAAGACTTGGTACAAATTATGCAACCTCGAGATATATTGTGCTTAGTGTGGTGTTCACATGGTGACGAAGTTGACTGATGCAGTTTATCTATTGCCTTTTTTGGTGAAATCCAACTCTCACATGTTTGGTCGGCTGATGCTGTTCAGCGTGTTTCAGGTGGTATTATCCTTGCTCCAGAAGGAATCAATGGTAGTATATGTGGAACACCAGAAGCTGTGGAGAAAGTCTTGAACTTTATTCAAGCGGATGACCGCTTGAAAGGGTTCCGAATGATCCAGTCTCCTGTTACTCCGGAAGACGAGGCTATCCATCATGGACATACTAGCCATTCTCCTGTTGGTGCTGGGGAAGATGCACCCTTCAGGTGGGATCATGTCCGTGTGAAATTGAAAAAGGAGGTAGGTTGGTTTAGAATGCATGACAGTTGCTGGATATTTCAATAGAATGACCTGGTGTTTGATTATTCTGCTTGTTCTGCTTCGTTGGCCATTTATCAGATAGTCGCACTTGGAGATCCCGGCGTTATGCCAACTAAAACAGTTGGAAAATATGTTAAGCCAAAAGACTGGAATGCATTGATAAGTGACCCAGATACTGTGAGTGTTTCACTCATTGCAGAGACTTATTTGTCCCACTCGTATGTGTTTAATTCAATTTCAGTAATGAATTTTGTTCCATGTCTGCATGGTTCATTTACATTATCCATGTGGCAGGTTGTTATTGATGTGCGCAACATGTATGAGATACGCATAGGAAAATTTAAGAGAGCTATTGATCCATGTACAAACTCATTCAGAGAGTTCCCATCTTGGGTCAATGATCAATTTCAATTGGCTGAATCTGACAATCAACCGTCCTCAGGAAATAATGACAGTACAACTGGCGTACAATCAGAAGATCTGAATTCAAGTGAACCCAAAGAGCTTCCACGAGTTGCTATGTACTGCACTGGTGGCATAAGATGTGAAAAGGCATCAAGTTTCCTCCTCAGCAAGGGCTTTAAAGAGGTAAATCATGAAGGCTTTTCTGTGTTATATTGTTCCGATCTATTTCATTATCATGATTTTCATGAGTATCATTAAAAAATTAAATAGACGTGATATCATTGCTATATTCTTGAAAATCATTTTGTCCTCAGTTGACTCTTGCATTGTATGCAATTTATCTTGTGAGCAATGTTCTAACCACAATAGCATCACGTTATGAGGGTAGATATATAGTAATAGTACAAAATATTCTAGGTTTGGATATCTAATCAACAATGAAAAAAAAGAGGAAAGTTACTTCTGAAACTGAACTACTTTGCACTTGTGCACCAATTGTGCTTTAGCACTAACTCTCCCCTAGCTTAGGTCATATAGTGAAAATATAGGTAATATTATGCCAAAAAAAAAAGAATACCTTAATATGTGATAGATGTTTAATGCTTCAAATTTTTGCTACTCGGCAATTCACACGCACCCACCCACCATGGTTTATGATATTGTCCTTGACATGGTTAATTGGTAATAAACCTTGTGGATGCAGCCCTGATAGTAGGTTTCATGACCTGTTCATGTCAGGTTTATCACTTGGAGGGTGGGATATTGAAGTACCTAGAGGAAATCCCCAAGGCAGAAAGCTTGTGGGAGGGTGAATGCTTTGTGTTTGACAAACGTGTCTCAGTGGAGCACGGATTAGCCCAAGGAACCCACAAACTTTGTTATGGATGTAAGAAACCAGTTAGTGATGAAGACATGGAATCTCCTGAATGGGAGTATGGTGTATCATGCCCGTATTGCTTTGCGACAAAATCTGAGGAGGAGAAGGAAAGGGCAAGGGCACGGCAGAGACAGTTTGAGACATGGGGAGTTATTGGCGGCCCTGATAAAGGAAGAAGTCCAAAAGGGCTGGAAGCTAATCATACAGTTGAAGAGCCCAAACAGGTGTTGAGCTCAGTCTAACTCAAACTGGGTAACTGAAACTTGTTCCGTTACCACCACCTCTGATTGATTGACGTTTTGCTGACGAAGCGAGGGATCCTTTTGTATCAGCAGCGTCTTCTTTTGCACCTTTCTTGTAGTCTTCCAGATTATTTCTTGGCCCCTTATGTAGCCTTTATGATAAAGCTTGAAGATGTTTTTCGGTAGCACCGGCGTTTGTTCCATCTGTTTCATTTTTTTCGAGGGAACTTGTTTCATCTGGTTCTAAATTGTAAAAACAGCAATTACTCTTATGAGTTGCAGCACTGCCCTGAAGAATATGTGCTGAGCTAAAGAGGCACCGAGATATTAGTTTGGATGGAAATATTTGTAGGTCTGTTTGCGTTTGCATTGCTTAGTTTTCAGAGTGACCTCCTAATAGTTTTTCTGAACTGCAACACGCATGAAACTGCAGAAGCATTTCTGTGCAATGAGATTACCAATCCTCATAATATGTTCTTTAGTGGGGAAGGTTAAAGCAGAGGGATATAGTACACTGGGAGTATTTGAGAGGAGAGGATTAATTAAGTATTAATTCTTTTAAATTTAGAAAATAATTAATATGGTTTTTAAAAGTAATTTTGTATAAAAAGTTTTTTTAAAACCGAGTGAGTTTATCTCTAATCAGCGGCTGCCGAACGCGCCCTAGAAGGTATGGTAGAGCAATTTTATAGTGGACTCATGGCAGTGCAGATGTCATGACACGTCAACCTTTTTGGTGCAGCATGTGTCGAGGTTATTCTAGAGAGATTGGTATTACTAACACACTAGAAATGAAAGGAAGAGTACACGATGGAAGAAGACGCTGGAGAAGACGAGAAGCTCTCGAGTCTCACATGTTAAGACCCCCGAAACCAACAACAGCAGCTGAGCTCTCTGAGAGTGTTGCAAGCATTTCTTGTGCTCTCTCGTCCAGTCTGAGCTTGGGCAGCAGCAGGCACTGACCAAGCACAGCAGAGATGCCGGCCGCTCCGTCCACCGGCCGCCTCTTCAGGTTCCTGCCGCCGCACCGCCGTCCACAGGGCACCGACATCGCCGCCGCCGCTGGGTGGACCGTCGCCGGCGTCGCCACCGCCATCTGGCTCGTCCAGGTGAGCCATTGCCCGTCTCTTGCACCACTCACCTTTGGTACATGTTTAATATGGATGATGTTTGATGCCCGCGCAGCCGTTCGATTGGATCAAGAAGACGTTCCTGGAGAAGCAGGAAACCGAGGAGGGGAGGACCGAAACCTGATGAATTCTTGTGCAGCGTGTAATCCTTGCAGAAGCTGGCTGAAAGATGAAGAAATCAATGGAGTTCCAGCTGATTCCAGTATACGACTAACGAGGCGCTTGCATGGTGCAGCCTAGTAGTGGCAGTGCTACTGTAGCTGTGTTTGTGATCATGCCACTCTTAGGCACCCTCAATGAATAATATGTCCCTCCTTAAGGTCATAAGTTGGATTCAGACATTAATGTATAAGCTAAGAATAGACATTAGCTTAGGTTTCGCTGCTCTCACCTAATCAACGGCCATGTCTCTGTTATCGTGCGATGTTAAGAAAGAACATTATCCTAAAATAAACGAGACACTATTTAGTATTGTCTAAATTCGTTATATTAGAGAATATTTTATCTAATTAATTTAATTTTGAGTTGATTTATTTTAAAACGAAGCCGTACGTAACATATATAGTATAGTACTGTTATTTTTAGTGGCTGACGGTGATGCTTGAGTGTGGCTTTCGCACGTCTCACTCGGCTGGCTAACTTGTGCCGCTGCAAGCTAGCGTCAAAATAGCACAGAATTTTTAGGCAGCGGCTGAGCCTGCCAAGAATCCAGGATTACCAAAGGTGATTGGTCACCAAATTTTGGTTTCAGAGAACAAAATTAGTTGGAGTAGCAAATTTTAGCCCCGGGTGAAACGTTCGGAGCAGATATTCGTAATACTGTTTTCGTATGAATATCACACGAAACAGACCGGTTTTTATGCAAGAACATGCTCCACTCTGCGAACGTCGCCGATCATTTTCTTTCATAACAAAAGTAGCTTGTATAACTGAAATTGTTGAGATGCATGATGGCATCTGAAGATCATCATGACCATAATGATCAGAGATTCATAACGACACTATGGCTCCATGGCCATGTCACTGATCTTGGATCTGCTTCCCGGATTATGTGTTCCTCTGGCGACGAGGTTGTCCATGACCATTGACCTACCAGCACCATCAGTACGTGTATATGTCGTACATTTTGGTTGTAACTTTCCGCAAATGCTTACCATCATTCGTCCGGAAAAAAAATCGAACGCCTCAATCCAAAAAGATAATGATGCATGTGTATGATAAGGTAATTAGTCAGTTGCCAAAAACATGAACAAGTTGTTTCAAAATTTAAATAATTTTCTCTTTTAAACTATTTATCCAAAATTTAAACTAATTATATCATTAAATTTGTTATAATTTAACTCTTTATAATAAGATATCACATGATTATATTTCGATGACTTTTTTACTTTTAAATGTTACATATAATATTAATGTAATGTTTTAACAAGTATTTATTAATGTTTCACTAATTGTGGTGGTGCCATTTCGGGGTACCCCAAAGGCCAGAATCAAGTTCCAACTAAAGTCATGTTGAGAGTCCTCAAGATGTGATCGACGACCCGAACCCCCTGGCGGGATCGGATCGTTTCGATCTTCCTCCGAGTCCGACTCCGGCTGCTTTCTCGACCCCGACTCGTCGCCCGACCTTGAGCTTCCTCGAGACAAGACTTGGCAAGTAAGGAGAAAGAGGGAGGAGACAACCAGACAGAGTCTGACACCACCTGACAGCGCAGAAGGAGGATCCCAAGGCTAGAGAGATCACAAGATGCCCACGGTGTATAGGACCTAGCAGACCATCATGTATATTTTCAGATATTTTTTGTACCCACCTTTTAGCTCATTAAACTTAGCTTTCTTGGCTCCCAAGCTCATCTGTTCCTGCCACCCTTGATATATAAAAGGGAGGGCAGGGCAACGGGGCCAGGAGAGGAGATTCAAAGGAGAGAAAGATTGGAAGGAAGAGAGACCTTGAGAGGGCTCTCGATCCAACGCCATTGTAATCTCAGTTCATACTCCACCCTATCAAAGAACATCACACACTGGACGCAGGCCTATTATCCTTTGGAAGGGCTGAACAAGTATAATTCGTTGCGTCTTTTCTCTTTGGCTCGTCGTAGGACTCGAGTCGACCATCCGATCCATTGAAGGACAACATCTCTACCACACTCTATTTCTCCTCCTCGGGGATCCCCTTTAAGGACTACTGACCCACCCGTCGACAGTTGGCGCGTCAGGTAGGGGTGCTGTTCTTCATCTTGGGTGATCTGATGACAATCTCCTACTTCGTCGAATCTTTGAACAGATAAGTATTTCTTCTCTCTATTTTATTTTCAAAAGCATTTCTTTCCCTGCATGTCCCTGCATTACCTTTCTCTTCCTACCCCGTTGCCAATCGGACAACGTGCACTCGACAACTTTCGCGCACAGCTTATGGCCAGCCCTGAGCTACGCGACCCCGATCCATTTTGGTTGGGGTTCCCCGGTAGGATGTTTGTCAAGATGGCTTTTGCCGCTTGGGGGCTCGGCGAAGCTTCCCGGCCGACAAGTAACAACCTAACAACTTGATAACTTCCGCAAGTACTCATGATCAGCTCTGAGATTCACGGCCTCGATTCCACGTGATTCGAGTTCCCAAGATGAAAGGATATCGACTGAGTCTGTGACTACTTGCCGGTTTGGTTTGTTCCCCGAGTATCGGATCGGTACGTCCCTGCCCGATGCTGTCACTCGATCCCATGCCCCTCGGTCGGATTTTCCCTCCCGGAGTTGCACTTGGGTTGGATCTCAACGCACGTTGGCTCGACGTATGGTCAAATTACTTGGGGAATTCAGTCTTTCGAGACCTTTTATTTCGCCTATTCTATGAAATGAACGACAACTGCGGCAAAGATCATTCTGAAGCCTTTCGAGTTTCGGTCAGAGAATTCTCCCGGATGCTGCAGGCAAAGACTGTAATCTAGAGCCAAGTTGTCAGGAATAACATGAATAGGCGAAGCTATCTCTATGCATGTCCCGGCCGAACTTTCCTCGGCACGACAATGCAAAAGACAGGGTTTAGAACCCTGATATTAGCACAAGTTAATTTGTTCATTCCTAAATAGGGACTATTAGAGGGAAGGTTTTACAAAACTCCAGAAGGTCGACGATCTTTTTGGCGGTCTCCTCGACCTCGGCAATGATGTTGTCGATATCACTGGTTTGCACGTCTTCCGGCCATCCTTGCCCGAGGTCGGTGACCCTCACCCCTTGGTAGCGGCAGCGGAGGATGCCGAGGGACACTCCCGTGCTAGCCTTTGCAACATCTTTTACAAAGATGTCAAGGCGACAGGGGCCATCCCGCAGACGCTTGAGAAACTCAGTTCAAGTCTCTTGGGCCAGTGGAAGCTTGTCGTCAGCCTTGTTCAGAATGGCAAGAGCCCCTTCTTGAACCTCGACTAGCCGGGCCTCGGCCACTTTCAGAATCTACTTGATGAGCCCGATCTGCCGGCCGGAGATCAACGCGCGCTCTACGCCAGACGGAGTCGAGAGGTAAAAATCGAGGTGAGCAAGGAGAACCATGAGGATGAAAGAGAATGCTGGGTATGACCCTTATCGTCCGCGGAAGCCTTGGTCACCTTCAACTCCATTTCTAGCTTGGCCATCGAACTTTCTGTGGCAGAAAGCTCCTCCCCCATCTTGGCCCTTGCCGCCTCTGCCTTGGTCCTGGCAGCCTTCGCCCTGGCCTTGGCGGCCTCCGCCTCGGCCTTAGTCGACTTCGCTTTGGCCTTGGCCTTCTCGGCCTCGGCCTTGGCCTGAGTCAGCCTTTTCATCTCGGCCCGAGCCTCCCCGAGCTGCATCTCCAGCAGACCCCAGGCTTCCTCGGCGACCCTTCGAGCGTTGTCCGAGAGCCCAAGGGACTCACGAGCACTGTCTTGTTAGGCTTGGAGGACTTCGGCCTGCTCGAGGACATCCTTGGCGCCTAAAAGAATATTTATAGTCGTTTAGGGTTTGAGGGAGGAGAAGAAGGGCAAGATAAGTGAACTTACGACAACAAGCCTCCGCCAGCCTCTCCTCCAGCTCCCGCTCGGTCGCCGACGGTTCGGATGGTTGAGGGCTTCCCTGGGATGGCCAATAGTCAGCAAGAATTTAGGAAAGAGGGAAGGGATCCGAGTCTTACCAGGAATATCTCTCGGAGGCAGGCGAGGTGGTGCTCGAATTCGAGCAAGCGCCTGGCTTGTCTCTCGGAGCCTTCCTTGACCTCCGGCATGCCTGCGAGGGTTCCTGCACCGACAATTTTGCCAACATCGGGCTCTTCGACCCCGGCGTTGGGGAGCTCCTCGACGACGACCGCCGGTGGAACCGTGGGCCCTTTGACGCGCGGCTCGATCACGACTTCGTCTTCGATGAGGTTGTCGAGCTGGCCCCAGCTGATGCCGGACAATCCCTCTCCTCCTTCCACCAACTGGCCGGCCACGGCCTCAGCAGCAGCCCTGGCTGCCAGCTCGGTCACGCCGGTGGCAGCCTGCACCCATCCAGCTGGCGACCTCGGCCTCGGTAATCGCCATCGCTGCCTGCTCCGCATCGACGGTCGTGTTGGCCGCCCGTTCGGCCTCAATGGCCGTCATGGCTGCCAGTGCAACCACGCTCTCGGCCGTCTCCCCTCGGCCCCGTCAACGGCCTCCGCTGGTGGGTGCTCCTCTCTCAGATCTCCCATCGGCGCTACAGCCCCTGAGCCCCTGGGTAGTGGGGCAGAATCCTCTGTCCCTGCCGCGCCCGGTACGGTGACCTCGGTCGCCCCCAAGGCCGCCTCGGTGCGAGTAGCGTTGAAAACAAACGGAAACGGGCGGAAAAATCTCATTTCTATTTTTGTTTCTATATTTTTTTGACGGAAACGGGATCGGGTTCGGAAAAAACGAGAATCGGAATATGCGGGTGTACGGAAACAAACCAATACGGTCGGAAATTTAACGAAAACTGTCGGAAACCGGTAACCTATTCCGGAAGACCGCACATGTTTAACGAGTTCAAAGTGTCATGGCTTCCTCCTTCATGAGGTAAACAACAACACAATTGTCAGTCATCAAATGGAAAATAAACTAAGAGAAATTAGAATTATAAATCTTTTGATAATGAATATCCAAGACGACTATGAAAAGAACAGTACCATAGTTTATTTTCTTTTACATGTCCTACTTTTAAATGTTTCAAAAACATTTGTAAATAAAATTATTTTTGATGAATTTAAACTATACATTGTTCCGTTCAAATTTTTTACATGCTTACATTTATGACTTATGTTAAATAATCAAACAAAATAATTGTAATTATTATAAAAAAGAGATTTGGAGGCGGCGGCCCGTGCGGAGGAGGCGGCGGCCACGGCGCCGCGGCGCTCGCGAGCTTGCCGCAGAGGGAGGCGGCAGCCTTGTGCGGAGGGAGGTGGAGGCCACGGGCGTCGGCACCGGCACCGCAAGAGCTTGCCGCGGAGGAAGGCAGCGGCCACGGGCGCCGGCGCCGGCTCCGCGCGAGCTTGCCGCGGGCCCGCAGAGGGAGACGGAGGCCACGGGCATCGGAGCCGCAAGAGCTTGCTGCGGAGGGAGGCGGTGGCCACGGGCGCTGGCGCCGGCTCCGCACGAGCTTGCCACGGGCCTGCGGAGGGAGGCGGTGACCTTGTGCGGAGGGAGGCGGTGGCCATGGGCGTCGGCGCCGGCACCGCACGAGCTTGCCGCGGAGGAAGGTGGGCCTTGTGTGGAGGGAGAAGGGAGGTGGGCGGCGGCCGGAGGCGGATGGATTAGCAGAGGGAGGCGGCTTGAGGAGAGGAGGAAGTCGGCGCCTTGCTACAGAAACATGCCTGTGCTGTGCTGATTCTAGGGTTTTGTTTTTTGATGGGCTGGGCTATTGGGCCTTTGGGCTGTTTTAGACAAAAACGGAAATTTCCGGAAAAATCCAGAAATATCCCGACTAAATACGGGTTTCCGAAAATATGGACGGAAAATTGCTCTCCCGTTTCCGTCCCGTTTCCATCCCGTTTCCGAATAGCCTCATCCCGTATTCCGTCCCATTTTCGAATTTTTCTGCAAATACGAAAATGGCCGGGTCAAATGTGGAAAAACAGGCGATACGGGTCGGGATTTTTTCGTCCCTTTTCAACCCTAGGTGCGAGGCCCGACGTCTCTGGTGGGCCCGATTGTGAAGAAATTGTCAAGATAAAAAAGAAGGATAGGAGCCTTGTCGGGTTCAAAGATTACACTTACGTGGAGAAGGTCCTGAGCTTGAAGCCAAACCGCTTCCTTGGTGGCGATGCGGGCCTCGACTTTGACACGTCCGAGTTGGACGAGTTGCTGTACATCTCCTCGGAGGAGGAGTGGACAACCAACTTCCGCTTGATGCCTCCAGATGTCGCGGTGCTGGTCTCCTCCTGCCGTTCCTGGAGCTTAAGCTCCTGCCCCCTCTCCCGCCCCTCCGGCCTTGATGGAGGCCCTCGGCCCCTCGGCCTTTCGACCGAGTGCGCCCCGGGGATCGGGGCGAGAGACACGTACGCCTCCCGACCCTGTTAGCACCGACACCTGGCAGGTGAGGCATCGAGCACGGAAAAAGCTTTCAAAAGAAAAAACAAAAAAGGGGAGGTCGAGCTCACCGCAGGGCAAGGGTTGTCCATGGTAAAAGGCGTCGGACCCCCTTCACTGGAGCTGGCCGAGCTTTGGGAAAAGCCCGACAGCCGGTGATGCACGCATTCGACCGGGACCGTCGCGTCGCCCGGGCACTCGTACGCCGTGCTATCCCTGCTCTTGCAGGGCTAGATGTCGCGGAGCGCGAAGTCGTGTACCACATGGGCGCCGGTCAGGCCTCGCCTCCTCAGGTTCTCGACCAAGTCGTCAAGTTCGTCAACCTGGTCTTGGTCGCATGAGCGTCCGGTGGCCGCCCAGTTGACATTGGGGGTCGGCTCCTTGTGGATGTCCTCGCCGAGGGGTGGCTGGTGGTTCGTGATGTAAAACCACTCGGCATGCCACCCTTTGTTGGAAGATGTCGCGCCGACGGGGATGTAGCTGTGCGACATCCCTCCCCGGAGCTGAATTCCGGCCCTGCCGACGACATCGCCGCTCCCTGATCGACGCATGCAGAAGTAGTGGCAAAAAAGATCGAAGTGCGGGTCTACCCCGAGGTAGGCCTTGCAGAGGTGGATGAAGATGGAGATCTGGAGAATCGAGTTTGGATTGAGGTTGCAGAGTACTATGTCATAGTACTCCAGCAGACCCTGGACGAAAGGATGGGCTGGCACCCCAAAGCCGCGCAAGATGAAGGTAGAGAAAACAACCAACTCCCCGGAGTTTGGGGATGTGAACGTCTTCCCCTGTGCGGTACGCCATACAGAGATGCTATGGTGAGGGAGGACGCCGAGCCCCACCAGCTCCTCGATCATCGACCTCCCGGCGCGTGAAGGAACGAAGGCCAAGCTTGTCTCGACCTCATCCCCGCTCATCGCTGGAGTCTTCGCCGCCTTCTTCGTCAGTTTCTTTGCGCCATGGTCTTCAACAAGAACAACCGGCGACCCTAGCAGAAGCAAACTACGCAATGACAGTAAGGGTGGCGGTTCTGTGAGTTGGAGCGGGATGGAGCCATAGGAAGATTGTGGACGCTTAGAGGTTTGAAGTTCTTCGGCGACTGGGAAGCGTAAAGAAGAAGGGAAGCCAGGCGGCGGCAGAGCTTATAAAAGGGGCAATGATGAGGCTGACAATGCAAATCTCGGAGGGCGCGCAATGCCGTTAATGGCCTATGTGGAGCCCCCGAGGCGTTCTCATCTCTCCGTCTCCTTATTAAGCCACGTTTCCTAGAGATCAAATATGGATCGTTCATCTTCTCGAGAGTGTAACGGCGTCCTTGTTGTGTCCGTTACAACTTCCAAAGATATTGCCGGTAGTTCTTCCTATTTTTTCTCTCTTCCCAACCATTGGCTCCGCCCGATGCTTCGGGGAAAGTGAAAAGTGGGAACAGGACTAGCCATCGCGTCGCTCCGATTTTCGTGGTTCCCTGATGAAACATGGCCGGCATCCTGTTCAGGTCGTTAGATGGGGCCATGAGTGTGGAGAATACCTCGAGACCAAGCTACTGTCTGGCGATGAGGTTCAAGAAAACTTACTCTACGATTTCGCTAAATCGTCGCTGGCCTTCAGGTCGAAACTTCACCACCCCGAGTGGGGAGGCTTCCTAGCTAGCCCCCGATTGGGGTCAGGACTGCAGTCAGCCTCCGGGCAGCAGTCTCGACCGCACCTACGACCCCCATTTCCTAAGGGAAATGGATTCTTCGACTCAGAATGGACTTTTGAGCTAGTCCCTGATCGAGGTCGGGACTGCTACGAGCCCTCGGGCGGTAGTCTCGACCGCACCTACAATCTTCACTGTTTTAGGGCGGTGACTTTGATGACTCGAGTATGGGCTTCCGAGCTAGTCCACGGGCGTGGTCGGGACTGCTTAGCGCCTCCGGGCCTGTAGATCCGAACACCTCGCTAGCCACCACTGCTCTTGGGCAGTGGCTTTCCCGACTCGGGGGCTGGCGGCTAGGTCGTCTTCCTCTCGGTCAAAGCAGGAGCTACCTGATGCCTCTAGGTGGTAGACCTGTTGATCTCGATATCCCTTTTTGACCTCGAGCACCGTTCAAATCGTCGGGTGAACGAAAGAACACTCTAGATGGTTTGGCCCTAGGATCAGATGTGCCATCCGACCCTAGGCTCGGGGACTACACCTGCAAAATCTCGAGCTGCAAACACACCTGCTAGGAACAAATGTTAGTGATATGCCCTAGAGGCAACATGGAGATGTTGGATATCACGTCAATGTTTATGTATAAATGAATAAAGTGTTATTCAGTTCCATGAAATAGACATCTTGTATTGATCAATAAGTACGTGACTTATTTATGAGACTCTTTATGTATGAATCTATTTCTAAACGATCACGATCATATGTCATATTGTTGGAACAAATATGATTCTAAGATCGGCATGTTTATTGATTGATGATCATGTCTCATAGATCATGGGTATGGAGATATCCAAATCAATAAACATGGACATATGTGTTGGAGAACACATTGTTGGATAAACCTACCATGAGACACTACAGGAATCAATGTGCCATTAGTTGGTCTCAGGTAGTGTTGATACAAAGTCCTTAGACCTGAGATCACCATGGATTCCAACATGTGTAGTAGTCTACTTTGGGACTACCAAACGCTATTCCGTGGCCGGGTAGTTATAAAGGTAGTTTTCGGGTTTGCTATGAAACATGGAGTGGGATGTGAGTGATCAAGATGGAATTTGCCCCTCCTTTGGAGAGATATCTCTGGCCCCTCGAGGTAATGGATTATGGAAATGCATGGCCATGCTAAGTTGATTGAGGAGTCAATCAACGGACGGATAATCCAATACGGTTCGAGTGAATGGTTAAGCTATTGAAGGGATGGCACACATCTTGCCTATAGCTTAACGGTATCGTGAGGCAAAGGGATTTGTGTACACATTACATGTTCGAGCCGATATTATTCTTGTATACTATGGTGTCAATATGTGCTTGCTAGGCGCTCTTTGTGGGTCGAGTTGGACTCGAGCCGACGATCGGCTAAGTTAGACTATAGCCGAAACCGAGTATACCTAAACCTACGGTCGCACGCTTAAGGGGATAGAATAGATATTCGAGTTGGACTCGGATACGGCTCGATCGGATAGGGATCCGATCGGATAGAGTCCTATGGGCTTACGACGTGTGGGCGGCCAACTCTATGAGATACGGATGAGATCCGATTCAAAATAGAGTCCTGATCGGCCACTAGTCCCGTCGGCCAACTCTATATAAAGGGCGAGGGTGGAGAGTTTCGGTATCGTGTTGAACCGAATCTGCAACAAAAGTCGCCGAGATCAATCTCCACGGAAACCCTCCCCACTTTCGAGCCAAACCCTAGCCTTGCATCGCGTGCTAGCACACGGGTGTACGACGTTTTGTCCCCGGACGTGTGGATACCGGTAGAGGCGTGCTACGTTGCGCGCTGTTGATCTGCCGGATCGGCTGCGGTCGGGCGCATCGGAGCAAGGCGCAAACGTGACCGGACGACTCCGCGAATCGGGCGATTGGCGAATCGGCATCCCGGGAATCATTGTCGATTTGCGGGAATCGACTACACGATTCCGGATCGGATAGCCACGATTGGCTATTTCCATTGCATACTCCAATCGGTAACGATCTATCGGCCCTTACTTGCAAGTGTTCCTGGTTTGCGTGGTAGAAAATTTTTGTTTTCGGCTAGCGTAGCTTCCGCGTAACCCTTCAACAAACACCCTGGAAGAAGAGCTTGACCCTAAGGCCAATGTAACATTCGCCCTTAGGCTCGGGGGCTACACCTGGCAGGTGCACCTGCCAAATCCTTGGCACGAAGCTTTGAGGATCCTTCGGAGATTTCGACGAAGAAGAACTCTGATCCTAAGGATGGATGATCCATTCCTCCTTAGGCTCGAGGGCTACCCCAAAGACCAGAATCAAGTCCCAATCAAAGTCAAGTCGAGAGTCCTCGGGATGTGGTCGAGGACCTGACCCCCCTGGCGGGATCGGGTCGTTCCAACCTTCCCCCGAGTCCGACTCCGGCTGCTTTCTCGACCCCGACTAGAGAGATCACAAGATGCCCACGGTGTATAGGACCTAGCAGACCATCATGTATATTTTCAGATATTTTTTGTACCCACCTTTTAGCTCATTAGTCTTAGCTTTCTTGGCTCCAAGCTCATCTGTTCATGCTTCCCTTGATATATAAAAGGAAGGATAGGGCAACAGGGCCAGGAGAGGATATTCAAAGGGGAGACATCCGATGTAATCATAAAAATTAGACGCCTCCACTCCATGCTACTAGTACATGCTCAGATGTTCATAGTCGCCTGTATGATGATGTATATTCTTATAACAAGCAACTTTATTTTTAAACTTTAAATGATGTTTTCTTCTATTTTACTTATCAACGATCTGGTCGTACCGTCACATTTATTATAATTAAATCTTTATTACAAAATCTCACTTGATTATATTCTGATTATTTTTAACATACTTTTTAATGTTGCGCATAGTTTTATTTAGATGTTTCAATAAGCGTTTTTTTAATGTTTCAGAATTTCATTTATAAATGTTGCACACAATATTTTTTATGTTTCGTACTGTCTACAAAATGTTTTAGCAAAAGTAATTATTATTTGTGAATATATTGTTTGTTTCACATGCCTTTTTTAAATGTTTCACTAGTTAGGACTAAATATTTTATGAGTGATTATTGATGTTATAGTTAGTATTTTCTAAGTATCGTATCCCTTTAAAACACATCTGATCAAATGATAAAACAATTCTTTTATAAATGGTGAGACAAAACTCGATTTTTTTCAAATATAACCATATAAGATTTTATTGTAAAGATTTTTTATAACAAATACAACGGTATAATAATATCATAAATCAGATAAATAATTTATTAGATAAAATCATTTATAGTTTAGAAAATAAGTGGCTATGCATGCATGTAACAAGTATGGGCTGTGTGAGAGAGTGCAGTGCTGGTGAGCCGTTCAGATTTTTAGACATCCGTCGGGTGTTCGACGTGTAGGCGTTCCCTTTGTTAGTTGTTAGATGACGACATCACGTGATTGCTAAAACATGGCTTATTCTAATTCTAAACTCCATTTGATGCTTTTTTAATCTTAAGAGCGTTAGACCTATTAGTCAGAAAAAATAATCATGCTATATTGACAGTATAATTACACCCAAGTTTACAATATCGACGATAACCGCTCAATTATTAAAATAACCAGTGAGCCACACCGTAACTATATAAGAGCCACTGGATAATTCAATCAAGTTCAACAAAATTCAAAAAATTTTGTTCAACACGCACCGATTTTCATCGATAACAGTTGTTGCAATTATCGACGAAATCATCAGGGAATGGTTTTTATGCCTAAATAATATTGTAAACCCTGATTACATCGAGCGCGAGTGCTTTCTGTATTCAGGCTAGGTCAGCATTTGCATCCTTTTTTTTTTGCCATTTCCAAGGCCGAGTAGCAGCCATGGTTTCCTCTGTAAACTCGCCGCAACGGATGCAGTCCACAACGAGAAAAAAAAACTTATGAGCATATCTAATCATGGTTCTACTTCCAGTTTTCTGATTGAACCCCCGTTGATTTCACAGAAATTAAGGTTTTTTTCAGAATATGGTCATTACGATTCAACTGGCCAAATACCCATGCATTACAATGGATTTTAAGAAATATATTATAAATTTTAAATTTGACAAGTTTTATATTATTTCTACAAGAAATCCTATATACTTCTCAACCAAAAATTCATGAATAACACACTATTATGGCAAATGCGCAAAAATTTCCATGTCTTTCCCAAAAGAGCCACCAACTTAAGGTGGTGACGGTAGCAAGTTCACCACAAACAACCATTATTTTATTTCATTTAGTAGAAATGTTGTCAGTAAGACAGATCTTAACATCAAACATCGCACAATCGACACTTTAGAACTATTGTCAATTAGACATATTTTAACTGTAACGTCCCACAAGTGCACAACTGACAATATTGTGAACAACTAATGAGACAAATGCTGCTGATGTGAACTGGTCACAACTTGATAAGCATCCAAAGTCAAGAACACACTACCACGAAAATTATGAGGAGCAGGAACTCCCCGAGAAAACGATCTTTCAAAACCAAAAAAAAAAGGAAAAAGGGAACTCCACCAGAAAATGACTACTTCAAAAGTTAAAAACATAAGATGGTTTCTCTTCTGTACTCCAAATCTCTCCATGACTCCTTGGGCCTTTTAGCTTTAAATACCAGAGGACTAAGTCTAATCCAATGATCTCCATTTATCAATCAAACAATGCCGATGTGAAGAATTCGACAAATTATTTATACTTCAAATATGCAAAACATGTAGGGGATTAAGATAGAAAATCTGCCAGCCAAACACTGTTCCTGAGAGACTTGAAAAATTCAGAGTGGAAATGGATTTCCCATCTATTTCCACAGTCCATATTGCTTCAGTCATGGCCATTCCCTTGATTTTGATTAGTCTATATATACAGGATGTCAACAACATAATTCCAGCTCAATGACAGCATAAGAAGGGTTCTCTGAAAGTTGGGGCTCTGAAATCTCTTCTGTTGCGTGACACCCTCACCTACTGAGCCAATTGCCTACCCAGTAGACAGTAGACGCACATATGTTTCTTCTGCTGACCAGGACATGTTCAGTAGCTAAAAACTAAGCATACAAAAATACAAAATCCTATAATTTAAGGATGGGAACCGTTAGATTTAGATCGATCGTAACAGTCTATAATTATTTTTTTCAAGCTTACAATTGTGACATTATAATTTAGTAATATAATTATAGTATCATACATCGTATCTGTCAGCACGCACACTCGCAATAATTATCAGAAAAAGTAGCTACGAGCCACCAACCGTAGAACCACTTTCTGAATAACTTGTAAGAGACGGAATAACTGTTTAGAACATGCAATTCTTCTCATTTACTCTTCTAACACCTATTGGTTTAAGGCAACACGCCTTTCTTTCTACTAGAAAAACTACAGTAAAAAGATGTAAAAACAGCAAAAGGACTCATCATGTATGAAATCAAATGAACAGTTCTCCTTAATTAATAACTCCATATGATTACTGAACCCCAAGTGTGTGAGAAAGAAGAGAAGAAAGAATTGATGATGATTGAGCTGCCATACTTATGGATGGAGTTATTGCTGTCATCTGAAGTGGCTGAGCTGGGTGGTGTGGTGGTGCCTGCACTCATCAAGGCCACAGCATTGTATAGCAGGGTAGCAGGCCACAAAGAGGCACCTCCCAATCCCTCTGATGACAGAGCTGAGCACATAGCAAGGGCAGCAAGCATATGCCAACATGGGGTACTCCTTATCAACCCCTTCATCTCCTCTTCCTTTGTGGTGATTGCTCTTCCTCCTGGCCATTTCTGTTGTTCTATTTAGCTGTTCTTCCCTTTGCTCGGAATCTGATTCCCTCCAAAACCTGAAAGGAAAAGAGAAGAGAAAACAAGAAGTATACAAGATGAATTAGATGGCCTTTTAGATGAATTAGCATCCCCCAATTGCTTAAATCATGCTATTATGATGCTAGCTAGCTAGCATGGTAATGAAGAATTGAAGAGAGTTTTTTTTCATTAACCAATTAAGATGTATCAAAGAACATGAGCTAGAGCTAGGTAGAGAGAAGCATAAGTAAGCAAGAGAGAGATAAGCTAGAACCTTTGATGATAAGCATACCTTTAGTTGGATGGAGCAGTACTACTTTGAGCCCTCAAATTGCCAGCAAGCCTCACAAAAAATGATTCTTGCAAAGCCAGGTTTGTATATATGTTAACTGCAGATGTGGAGGCTGAAATTCAGGCTAGAGGTGAGGAAGCTTTTCCAAGGCTCCAATAGGGAGACAAGGAGAGATGCCTTGATAAGATGCTTGCATTCCTGTTCCTCTTTATGGCTCCAACTTAAGTCTTTTGCTCCTCTTTTTCTTCAGAAAAATTAAGCATTATGTGTGGGTTCATTAGGCAACCAAGTGGTTAAAATAAGAGTAGATGATGCACCATCTGATGACAAGTTTTTGTTGGGTCGTCTTCTCCCCAGATATGACTTAAAAGGTAGGTGGTACCACAAGCTAGCCCGGGTGACCTGGCATTGGAGTTCAATTTTGTTTTCGTGTTAGGTTCTAGCAGAGTCCAAGATTAATTAGTGTACTCCAACAATGTTCATCTCATAATTGTAACGGGTACTTGTGTGCACTACGGTGCAGAGGCCGGTAGTTTTTCTGTACATATAAACTACTCTGAAATAGAAAACGGGTACTAGTGTGCACTACGTAGTAAGACAAAACGGAAAACGTAGCACATATTTTTCTTTCCGAAACATAGCCACAGACATATGGTCGCTTATATACACGCGTGTATATACTCTTCTATAAACATATATATTACAGCCCTATTTAAGCATGTTTGAAGCTACCATATCTTAAAATTAATAAATAATAAAATAATAACAGACGGAACATCGTTTACTACTTAAAAACAATAAGCAACTAATTGATCGAAAACTCCATCACTATAGGTACAAGGTTAAAAGAGAGATTTACTAAAGTTGTTTTCCCTACCAATAATAAGACAACGAGGAAGACGATGAATCTCACTCCACTAAGGCTGTGTTCGGTAGCGGTGGTTAGAAACTTTTTCCGTGCGCACGGGAAACAGGAAACGAGATAATTTATTAGCATATAATTAATTTAAGTATACAATTAATTAAGTATTAGTTAAAATGATTTAAAAATAGATTAATATATTTTTTAATATTAACTTTTCTATAAAAGAATTTTTTGGAAAGTGCACAATTTTAGCAGTTTAGGAAATATGATCACGAAAAATAAGAGTAGAAGTTGAAATACTTTAGTTCCAAAGGCAGCTTAACTCTTGTATGGTTTTACGAACTACCCCTTCACGTATTTTAATGTTTTAATGTTATAAATAATCCGTTTAATGTTAATATCTTATTTCATCCCTAAAATACAAGTAAGACATCACGGAGCCATTTTTATTTGTAGTAAAATACGGGCATTTAACCACTAGGAATAATCATTTGTGGTCAGTCTTTGAGAAATTCTTATTGATACGGAAAAGCAAACGCCTAAATAGTTGGACACTGCTAGTTTCTTCAGCTATTACTGTGTGCGAAGAGATATCTACAAGAAATAATCACCTAGTAACCCAAAGTCTTCTTAGGAGTTTAATGTCCAACGACAAATGGTAAGCTGGAAAGTTAGGGCAGTTTCAATGTATAATTTCTAAGAGTAATAAATTTTAATTTAGATCAACCTTTTCAACATATAGTTTCTATAGTAGTTTCATACATGCTTCATAAATAGAGCTAAATCTATTGTAGCAAAGATATTTGTAGCACTTACATGAATATACACATAACGGTCCATAAGTTTGTACAATTATGTGCATCTCTTAATATTAGTCTTTTTTCTTGTCTTTTTAGCTTTTTAGCTTTATAGAAGTAAAATAAAAGCAAAATGATAGCAAACACACATATTAATAATAGTAATCCAGAAATAAAGATAATAGGTAGCATATATATGATAACAATAGAACTTTCATGATATGCATAGTAAAATAATAAGGTGGTATCATCCATCATCTCTTAGTTGATGTCCATATCATGTCAGGTAGATTGCCCGTGTACTCTAAAAGCCATCAGACGGTACTCCGAAAATCATCATCTATAAGAAAAAAAGTAAACATATTTATTTTAAAAAAATCATTATTTACTGTAATGGAAAAGGATGAATTGCCACATGTGTCTTTGAAAAAACTGTTCTACTCTTTTATAACAAACATAAATATGAAGAACAAAGATGAACTAGCATTAGTTTATCATATAAATGCGAACAAAGATAAAAGAACAAATATGAACATAGTTAGTTTATCAGTTTCACACTAATTTCAATTTAATAATAATAACCAGAAAGCAAATGTTTGTCACATATATGATGAACCATTCCTGTCATAGCCTTTTGCAGTACCTCTAAAGCAAGAAGACAAAGAAACTTCTGCTATATATGCTATATAACAATAGATGCACCATATACATGTAGCCAGTTTACACATGACAAAATAAGGTTCTAAATTACCTCTATTCATTGTAAATCATACATGACATCCCTATTCATTACTATATGAGATATTGTAGTTTAGCAAATACCTTAGTTATCTGTAGCAAATAAGGCCAACCTCATACTCTCTAGTGCTTTCTCCCTCTCAGCCAAAGCATTAGCATCCAGGTTGGTTGTTGGTGCTAACAATAACTAAGTGTCTAGCATTTTACACTTGAGTTGTTTTTTGGCTGCTGATCATTCAACCTAGTAGCCTCAACCTTACTATTTGCCAAATTTTGTTGCGTCTCTGACATCTTCTCGCGGTCCTTCCTAGCCATTGTGCTTACTTCAATGAACTTATGTAGTTTCTCACTAATAGCTAAATAAGCCATCAGGTGCCTTCCTTTTTCCATAGTGTTCATCCTTTGCCTCTTATGCCCCATAGGACAAATATTAGGACTATCTTCTAAATTTACCACTTGAGCTGGCTTAGTAGTTGCACCATTCTCCCTTTTCTTTTCCATTTTTTTTAACATATGCAAACCACTTCCTTTCATCTCGTACAACCTTCCATATATGCTTCAACATGAAATCTTTACCACTATATGTAGAGGCAAACATCTTCTCAGCAAGATCCATCAATTGGTCATCACTAAACCCACTTCTATACACTCTATTGGTTTTTATCCAACAACCATGAAACTTACTAACTGGTTTCCTGACACGATCCCAACAGATCTTCAGCTGATTCCGGTTTCTCTTGCGGCAACTCTATGTGGTGTCGTTGTATTCTTTAGTAACATCCGCCCAATATTGATCTGCCTTCCTGTCAGTTCCATCAATCAGGTCCTTTGAGTTACGCAACCAAGCAATGGCCTACATTTACAAAATGACACCTCAAAGTTTACAACCAAAAATATTTTGTCTTATAATATAGGCTCAAAGTTTAAAAAGGTGTCTTACCAATCTAATATCTTTCATCTTTCGTCCAGTTCAATCACTTGTCAGTCCTAGGATCTGGTGGACTTCCATCAGCATCAACATCAATTGTTATTTGTCTCTTGCGTTGCTTGCACCTGTTGGGGTTCGTTCAGAACTTGGATCAATTGGAGAACTTGTAGTTTTCGTTGTTGTAGTTTCAACAAAATAGTCTGACTGAAGAAAATTGGTAAACCCACCTGGTGGGTACATCTTGAAAAAAAGAGAAGAATTTGGGTTTGTTGGTTTTGGAAAAATGAATATTAAAGCAAGCAATGGTCATAATGAAAAAACTTATGATGCTTTGAACATTATCGTCAACACTGACATGAAAGAAAGCACATATTATACTATTAGTGTAGGTTACCTGTAGACATCTCCCAGAGGAGGATGTTCCATGACACAGTTTTTAGAATGATTCACAAATAACAGAAAGATTTTCATCATCTAATGGCATGGGTTATGCCTTAAAACTAGTCGTGATTGTGTCTACCATTTGCAAGAGAACTGGTGGGATGGAACCAATAATCATGCAAAAGAGCTCTGTGTATCTCTGTGTATACAATAAAAACAGCTCTTGTTCACTGACACCTCTCGAGTTACAAAAAGATAATCAGAACAAAGGGTTGTCGCTACATAATGAAAAACATATATGCTATACTTAGCAAAATATAATTCAACCTGTCTATGAGATTGTGATGCATAACAAAGGCCAGACCAAGTAACCACGTTCACTAACCATTTTATTTTGCAAAATATAATTACCAACAGTATTATTTTGCAAACGAGAAATCTAAACATACCCAATGGAAGACGATTCATGTTTGAAGGAGGTCGCCGGTATTGGCGAAAACGTTGCCCTTCCTCCAAGCACGCTTGCGTGTTAATATATGTACGAGAAAAGCCCCCGACGTGGCGATACAGAAACGAATCAGTTACATGCAAAGCTTTACGTGCGCACGAGATAAGATCATACATGAGATAACATCGAAGAAACAGAAACCGAAAAACAACCTTATCCTATCTAACCTCACGCGCACGCGCACGCGCTAGAAACAACACCAAACAGCTAACTTATCTAACACTCCCCCTCAATCGAAAATCTGTAAGATTAAGATTGTTGCGGAACAGTTTAAGCTGTTGAACTAGAAGAGGTTTAGTAAAGCCATCAGCTACTTGATCTTGAGATGATACAAAGCAGACTACCATTTGCTTTTGTGCCACTTGTTCTCTAACAAAGTGAAAATCAATCTCGATATGCTTAGTCCTTGCATGAAACACTGGATTGACCGACATATATGTAACTCCAATATTATCACATCATAGTTGTGCTGGTTTAGAATGAGAAATACCAAGTTCCATTAGCAACTTACGCTCCCACATTACCTCAGCTGTTGCATTGGCCAAAGCCTTATATTCTGCTTCTGTACTAGACTTCGACACAGTTGTTTGTTTCCTTGCACTCCAGGATATCAAATTTGACCCCAAGAACACTGCAAATCCTCATGTAGATCTCCTATCATCTATACATCCTGCCCAATCAGCATCAGAATAAGCACTTACAATATTAGAGTCAGATCTCTCAATTTTTGTTCCAAAGCCAATTGTCCCTTGTACGTATCTAAGTATTCTCTTAACTGCAGCCCAATGTACTGTGGTTGGATTATGAAGAAACTGATAGACTTTGTTAACAGAGAAAGATATATCAGGCCTAGTAAGAGTTAAATATTGCAGTGCTCTAACTATACTACGATACTGAGTTGCATCCTCTGAACCCAACAATTCTCCCTCATTGACAAATAACCTTTCAGCTGTTGAGAGAGGAGTACTTATAGGTTTACAATTACTCATACCGGTCCTTTTAATAACATCCCTAGCATATCTTTCTTGACTTAACAACGGGGTACTATTCATCCTTTTTACTTCAATCCCAAGAAAGTAATGTAAGTCACCCAAATCCTTGAGTGCAAAGTCCTTCTCAAGTTCCTTTAACAATATCGGAACTGCTTGAGAAGAGGAGCTAGCAACAATTATGTCATCAACATAAACTAGTAAAAACATTGTAAGGTCTTTTCTCTTGAAGAAGAATAAAGATGTATCCTCTTTAGATGAAACAAACCCAAGTTCTAATAGTTTCTTGCTTAGTTTGGAGTACCAAGCTCTAAGAGCTTGTTTTAAACCATATAAAGCCTTGTCCAACTTACAGAGATAGTGCGGTGTCTTTGATTCTTCATATCCTGGTGGTTGCTTCATATATACTTCTTCTTCAAGATAACCATGTAAGAAGGCATTCTGAACATCGAGTTGTCTCAAACTCCATCCCTGTGATATAGCTAAAGACAAAACAAGTCTAATAGTGGCAGCTTTAACAATAGGACTGAATGTGTCTTCATAATCAATTCCATAGCGTTGTTTGAACCCTTTAGCTACCGGTCTAGCTTTGTATCTATCTACAGTTCCATCTGCTTTTCTCTTAATTTTATAGACCCATTTGCAGTCAATTACATTTACTCCCTTTTTCGGCGGAACAAGATGCCAGGTTTTATTATGCAACAAAGGTGTAAATTCTTTATCCATAGCTAGCTTTCAGTTTTCATTAGCTAAAGCCTCCTGTAAACTACAAGGTTCCCCTGTATCAGATAAACCAGCATACCTTATAGTACCATCTGTGTATTTCTTAGGTTTATGGATGCCATGTCTTGACCTTGTAACCGGGCCTATCACTGGCTGTTCTATTGTAATGGTCGCAGAATTATCTGCGGCAGTAGATCCTGATGAGCCTTGAACCGAGCTTGGCGCAGCAGACGATGGCGACGGCTGGGAATGCGACACCGAGACAGAACCATGTGCAGGCGACCCATGTGCATGTACATGACCCGAGCCACCCGAGCCATGTGCAAGGGACAACATGCATGCTATTGCTGTTGGAATTAGTGCATGCATGCATGCTAGTGTCAGTGCCTTGCCCATTCGTAGCGTGGCATGCATGCACATCTGATGAGCTGCCGGAACTCGTTAAGCCGCCACCAGCATGCACATCAGAATGCTCCTGCATAGAATCAATTTGCGGCTGTTGAATTTCATCACTATTCGCAGCCCCATCAGCGCCATGGTCTGCATCAGCGCCACTGAAACCTGAGCCTGCATCATCTTCATCCACAATATTAGTATGGTTAGAATCAATCAGAGGTTGATCATGTATTAGTTCTCCCCCATGATCAAGCACTGGTGGAATAAGATTAGGAGGAAGAAGAATAATTTCAGATCGGAGTCTAGAACTTGCATTCGAGTGGAGAGCAGCAAAGGGAAACACTTGCTCATCAAAGACAACATCCCGTGAAATATAAACACGACCAGCTGAGATATCAAGGCATTTAAAACCTTTTTGAAGAGTGCTATACCCTAGAAACACACACTGTTTCGAATGAAAAGCAAGTTTCTTGGAATTATAGGGTCGAAGATTGGGCCAACAAGCACAACCAAATATACGAAGTAGGGAGTAATCTGGAGGAAGATTGAACAAGCGCTGCAGAGGTGTTTCAAAGGCAATGACCTTAGTAGGAGTTCTATTAATAAGGTATGCAGTGGTAACGAATGCTTCATCCCAAAACTTAAGTGGCATAGAAGCATGAGCAAGCAAGGAGAGCCCTACCTCAACAATATGCCTATGCTTGCGTTCAGCAGACCCATTTTGTTGGTGAGCATGTGGACAGGATACATGATGCTCTATGCCAATGCGATTAAAGAAAGTATTCAACCGTTGGTATTCACCACCCCAATCAGTTTGCATAGCATTGATCTTCCTGTTTAGGAGACGTTCAACAAGGTTTTGGAAGTTATGAAATTTCTCAAAAACTTTTGACTTATGCTTAAGTAAATATACCCAGGTAAATTTACTGAAATCATCAATGAAGCTAACATAATAATTCTTATTGCCAATTGAACTGGGAGCAGGACCCCAAACATCTGAAAAAACAAGTTGCAAAGGTTCTGAAGACACACTAATAGACTTTGGATATGGCAACTGATGACTTTTGACCTTTTGACAGGCATCACAAACTGACTCTTGACTGGAGTCCTAATAACAGGGAGATTATTTTGGCTAATAACACGATTAACAATAGCAAAGGACGGGTGACCGAGACGACTGTGCCACCTAGATAGAGATAACTTGACGACACCATAGGCCTGCTTGTTGTTGGAGCTAGATATCTTATCAGTTGGCAGAGGATAAAGGCCATGCCTACACCTGCCTCGAAGCAGTGGTGTCCTCATTACCTGATCCTTAACCAAAAAGAAATAGGGATGAAGTTCAACAAATGCTCTATTATCTCTAGCAAAGCAATGAACAGAGACTAAACTCCTATAAGCATCAGGAACATGCATGATATTTTTCAATAAGAGATTACGATTAGGGGTGCAAACAATAGCATGACCAACATGATCGATATCCATACCTTTCCCGCTTGCGGTGTGGACTTGTTCGTTCCCATTGTATTTGTCTTTTATCGCCAGTTTTTCCATCTCTCTAGTGATATGATCGGTGGCATCGCTATCGACGTACCAATTGGTATCGATGTTGTAGGAGTTTGTCACCGCAATGTTGACATTCTCCTCTTCTCCTAAAAAAGAATGATCAAATCTCTTCCAACACTTAGCAACAACATGACTCACTTTGCCACAAAGTTGACATGTGGGTTTTGGCCTGCCGTCATTGCGGCCACGCCCAAAGCCACGGCCTCTGCCATGCCGTCCAACGTCGTGCCCTCCTCGCGACACGACCATGGCAGACAGATTTGCTGCATTTTGAAGGAGCTCCAGACGCGTCTCAAAGCCAACGAGTAATGCATACAACTAGTTGACTGAGATGGAGTCTGAGCGGCCGGCAACAGATGACACCACTGGGTTGTAGTCGAAGTCGAGGCCGGCGAGGATGTAGGAGACGAATTCTTCGTCATCAAGTGGTTTACCTGCAGAAGCCATTTCATCTGCAAGAGATTTCATCTTACCCTCATATTCTGCCACGCTTCTGGTACCATTTTGTGTGGTTGAGAGAGCCATGCGAGTATTAATAACCTGTGCGTGAGAGTGTGACGTGAAGAGGCTTTCAATAGCGCCCCAGACTTCGGTTGCCTTGGTAAGTGAGGCAACCTGCGTCAATACTTCGCGAGATAAAGATGACAACAGGTAACTTAGCACCTGTTGTTCTTGCGCCATCCACTGAAGTAGCGCTGGATTAGGAATCATCTCAGTAGACTTGCCATCATCCTTGGTTGCGACGATGAATGGTTCCGGCGCCATGTTACTCCCATCTAGGAAGCCGGCCATCTGTGCCCCTCGAAGCGCCGCCAGCACTTGTGCCTTCCACAGAATAAAATTTGTCTTGGTCAGCTTCTCGGAGACAGCTTGCCCATTGAGACTAGATGCCATCGGTGTAGATGTTGTTGAGGACGATGCCATGTGAGATTTTGCTTGGTGCAGAGATGACTCGGTGCAGAGATGGCGTCGGTGCAGTGCAGAGATGGCGTCGACACGTCTTCAGATGTGTTGCCGGTGTCACCAGCCAAAGCCACACGTCACCAGCTGAAGCTGCACGTCACAAGTGGTGATGTCGTGCGCCACCAACCGAGGCTGCCCCTTGCCACGCGTCACCTGCTTCTTGCCGCGCGTCACCACGCCGAGGCTGAGGTGTCTTGCTGCTCCTTGCCACACGTCTCCATGCCGTACGTCAGCGTCGCTTGACGTCGCACGACCCAAGACGAAAACACGAGAAGATGCAAATTGGATTCAGTGGAGATCGGGTGAATAGATTGGATTCGATGGAGGGTAATAGGCTCTGATACCATATTGGCGAAAACGTTGCCCTTCCTCCAGGCACACTTGCGTGTTAATATATGTACGGGAAAAGCCCCCGACGTGGCGATACAGAAACGAATCAGTTACATGCAAAGCTTTACGTGCGCACGAGATAAGATCATACACAAGATACCATCGAAGAAACAGAAACCGAAAACAACCTTATCCTATCTAACCTCACGCGCACGCGCACGCGCTAGAAACAACACCAAACAGCTAAATTATCTAACAGCCGGAGATGAGATTGTCCACCACGCAGGAAAATCAACGAGATTAACACTTGCAGGTGGTGGAAATGCTGCTGTAGCCACGATGCTGTGAACACCAGCGACCGAATCGGATTCAGCATCAAAGGCGGCGGGAGCAGATCCAACATCGATGGCTCACCTGAAACTTGAGCTCAGATCTCTCGCCTAGTGATCCATGCTTGAGCAATGACTAGATGCTACAACACAGATGCAATAGTCAGCAGACTTATAAATTAAAAGCCATCGCCGGAGACGACACCTGGCAACTTTGGGTTGCAGCGATGCTGAGTGTGAGGGAGGGAGAAGGTCGGCCGCACGCAAGGTAAAAGGTGGGGGTGCATGCTCTGGGTTCTAGCTAGCTAGGGAAAGGGCCAGAGGTCACGAGCGCCGCCCGCCCGCCTTCCACCTGCTGTCGCCAGTCGTTGTTGTGACAGCCGACCGAGGCGCGTGCGTGCATGCGTGTGTCCACGCTTGCTTTGAGACGCCACAGGTGCGCATCAAGGGAGGGGAAGCGTGCGCACGCCGACGCCAACGCCGATGCTGAGGAGGCAAACAAGCACGGTTCTCCAGGCGTACGCCTCGTCGCCGCCACCGAAGAAGGTCGAGACCCGCGTCGCTCGGTGCTGTGCTCCGCGGAGGAAGCCCCAGACAGGGAGGCCACCGAAACATACCGGCCACCTATTGCTCCCTCTACGTGAGACGCCAGTGAGAGAGTCGGGGTCGAAGCGTGAGTCCCCTTCGCTGGCATCGGCAGGAGAGGAGCACACGAGAGGAGGGAGGAAAGTCCGCGCGCGGAGGCCGGAGGCGGCCGCGGGAGGCGAGCACGCGGGAGGTGGGAGGAGAGAGGAAAGCACACACGCGGGAGGAGGGAGGAAAACGTGCGTGGGAGGTCGGAGGCGGCCGCGGGAGGCGAGCGCTCGAGAGGCAGCAGGGCGGCGAAGCAACAGATCCGGGAGAAATGAGTCGTTTCTCCCCAGCACCAATTGTTTGGTTTGTTGATGCATCGGTACAAGCGAGGACTCCGTTCCTTCAAGTGAAAATTATTTCTTCTTTTTCTCTCATCTCTCTTCGTTAACTGCTATGACACATCACCAAAATGATAAGCTGTATAAGCTGTCAAGCTATTTAATAAAGATACAAACTATCATAAATGTTTTATTGAGAGTGCCCTTGCTAAAATCCTCCGTGCATGCTGAACAACGTTGAAATTTTCATCCTGTTTTTAACTCATTAAGGATTATTACGCATCCCTATCAAAGTCATTAAATTAATTAATGAATGGCATTAGCAACGTGTGGGACTTAACTGTCCTCCATACCAGGCCACTTGTGATCACTACGAGTCACTCACACTGGTTTAAAGATACACAACGAACTCATAGTTCATAAATACTCCCTCCGTTCTTCGAACGTTGATTGTTAGTGTGACGTTTGAGTATTTGTTTCATTCAAAGAAGATTGTAATAATTTATTTTGTTGTGACTCGTTATATAATCTATTTTACATATTTATTTTAATTTTTAATTTTTTAAATAAGACGAATGATCAAATTTTTTTAAAAAAGATCAACGGTATCGTATATAAATTTATAATAACTTTTGAGACAAATCTACATATATTAATTTTTAAGTAAAATTTTAAAAGTACAAATATTTTTATTAAATTATCACAAAACTACAAATTTAAGACGTATAACAAAATTATAGATTTAACAATAAATTTATCATAAAACTATAAATACAAGACCCAGTGTCACAAAACATATTTTGTTTTAAAGTTATCATAAAACTATAGATTTACTGTTGAAGTTATCATAAAAGAGTTTAAATCCCTAGTATGTTGGGGCTATAAACATGGTAGTTATGGGATAAATTGACACTAAACCTATAGTCTGCTTTTTAATTTTTATTTTTATGATACAAGACTTTAAATTCATAACTTTATGATAATTTAGTTGGAGTATATGTAGTTTATGAAATTTATTATTTTTAAACTAAGTATTTGATAAATTATTGACGGTCGGAGTTTCAAGTGTTCGTTTTAACTGGAGGGAGCATCTTGTAGCTAGCAAGGTAAGCTGACTACTCCTGTTTAGATAGCCCAGCTCCGCATTGTTGCTGAAACATATAGGCTTAGGGCCTGCTTATGTTTGGAAGGCCTGTAATTGGCCCAATACCGATGTGTAAAATACCAGCCCGTAAATTATTTCTGGTGTCGGCTTAAATGAGGGCTTTGATGGGCCGTAACACAGATAAAATTCAATCGGATGGAAAAAGACGTGTGGGCCTAGGAGGCCTATGAGTCCTGCGGCTCCAGACCCCATCGCTGCCTTGCTCACCGCCCACTGCTATTCTACGCCACCGCCATCGCCTGCCTTGCGCCCAGTCTCACAAGCTGAATTTTTGTATTTTTTAATTCTTTGTATTAAAAGATTTTCAAAATTAATTTTCTGTTTGAAAATTTTGTAAATATAATCGCTCGTCGCTTTCTAGGAGAGCGTTTGTTTAAAATCGTCCCCCCCAGAGAGCGATTTTGCTGACGTGGCATACGATCGTTGGCCGCCGTCTGTCGCGCGTCAATATATTTGTAAAAAAAATCCTTTGCCGCCCTCAGCAAATGTGATTTTAAACTGTTCCAGTAGAGGGTCGCCTGCAAAAGGACAGCCGACCTGGCAAATTTGCAGGCGGCCCCTTGCCGCCCTCGCCAAGGGCAATTTTAAACTGTTCAAAGGGGCCTCCTGCAAAAGGACGGCTGGCCTGGCAAATTTACAGGCGGCCCCTTCATCGCCCTTGCAGAGACTGACTTTTGAGCAAATCTCGCTCTCTGCAAGGGCGATTTTTGGCCGGCAAGGTATAAAAGCCCAATGCCCTCTGAAAGCTCTCATTTGAAATGTGGTAAATTCCAGAAAAAAAAGAGAGGTGAGGAAGAAGTAGGAGAGTGGTGAAGCCCTGTCGGTGTGCTTACTCGATCACAGATAAATACAATATCTCGATCTATGTTTATATATTTATTTTGTGTAGAATACTAGTCCAAATAGCATGTATTTGTAATATTTGAATAAATGTGTAGCACTCAGATCTAGAACACAAACAAGTATGTATAAGTTAAGGATGATTTATTTTATGGAATTTGACATAGGACATAGCAAAAATCTGTACAATATATGTATGATGGAGGGTAGATCTAGATGGACAAATTGATTTTGTAGATTTTAAGATTTAGAACAGACAACATATTTCTAGAGATTTTAACTTAGCCCGAAATACAGATTGATCTAGACAACATATTGGTAGTATGAAATAAACTCAGTTTCAATTTGTTTATCAGGCACAACGACAAGTAAGGTCATATTTCAGATAGTTTATGATCAAGGCAACGTTAGATTTGGTTCAGATAGAGTTGATCTTATGACATATAAGGGCATCGATAGGCCTGTCAAGAGAACATTTGCATCAATTTATAGTTGGTTGCTATGTGGATTTAAAGTGTATACAAGTGTGAACACAATTTCACTATCCGTTGTAGTGAGTCGTGCAATAGAAGGATATTTTTGGAAACTAATGCCTATAGATAACACTAATTCCTGAAGACGTTATGTGGAGATGGCTTTTGAAAGGTCATGGCCCCTTGTTATTTTTGTGGCATTGAATGAAATTCATAGCAGCGTTAGAGTGCAAACAGAAGATGTTGAGGGTCCTAGCAATGTGGAGGAGAATATTGGACCATCGGTACAAACTAGGGATAATGAAGTAAGGGTGCAAGAGGCCATGGGCATGGCAGACGAGGGGGAGAGAATCGAAGCAATTGTTGAGAAAATGGAGAGGGAAGATTCTGAAAATGAGCAGGCGGAGAGCAATGCATCATCCGATGAGGAAGAAGATGTAATTCCCATTGATTGGACAAAAGCGGATTTCTCTGGACTTTATCTCAGAGGGGCAACAAGTACCCTTTGAATATGATAACGAGGTAATTCAGGGTGCCAGATATGCTCATAAAGAAGACATGAAAGAGGCTGTGAAGCATTGGGCGGTCTCCTTGCAAAGAGAATTTAGGGTGGTGAAGTCAAGCAACTATGTGTATGAAGTGAAGTGCATGAAGGAGGAATCTCCGTGGCGTGTTCATGTATATAAGGGTAAATGAAATGACTATTGGAAACTAAGCATTGTGACCGAGCACAACTGTTGGTTGCCAGGGGTGGAGAAGTATCACCGCAACATCACCTCAGCTTTTGTTGCTGACGAGATGTACATCGATGTTGTATGTAATACAGACTTTGAACTGGGCTCCATTATTAAGCATATTTAAAACAGATTCAAGTATATCATAAGCTATTCCAAGGCCTAGAGGGCGAAACAAAAGATTTTAGAGATGAAGTATGACACATTTGAAGCATCCTATGACAATTTGCCTTGTCTGTAAGCCACCATTGCTCAGAGAAATCACAATACCTACTATGACATTCAGACATTTCCGTTGTCTAATGACTCGAGCAAGAGTGTGCTGCAAAGAGCATTTTTCTCGCTGGGTGCTTGCATCAACGTATTTGTGCACTGTATTCCTGTACTGTGCATAGATGGTGTTTTTTTGACAGGCAAATACAGAGGTCAGATACTGATGGCGATTGGAGCCAATGGGAACAACCAGGTGTTACCTATGACATTTACATTTGTCGAGAGCGAGAACACCAAAAGTTGGTATTGATTCCTGGAGAGAGTTCGCTGCCAAGTCATGCGTACGAGACCCAATGTTTGCCTCATACATGATCGTCATGCGGGCATGTTGAGGACAATTGACTACTTGTAGAATGGTTGGCCGAAGAAGGGACTTCCAGCTAGGTGGCATGATGTTTGGAGTAGATGGCGCATGCGTCATATGGGTGCAAATTTCTACAAGCAATTCAAGAACAAGCACCTGATGGATCTCTTTAAGATGCTATGTGGTCAAAATGAAGAGAAGAAATTCAATGAGTTGTGGAGGAGGTTGGATGAGCTTACCACGAAGCAAACCGACGAGCAATCTCGTCGGCCATAGGATGACGAGCCTCCAGTACCTCTTGGTCCACTACATAATGACCCGTCCACAATGAGAAGGAGGTCCGCATCATCAATCCATAATTTCTCGCACTGGATAGAGAATGAACCGAAATAAAAGTGGTTTATATTGTATGAAACTGATGGGTCTCGACATGATATAATGACAACCAACCTTGCCGAGGTGTACAACTGGGTAATGCGAGGAGTGCGATGACTCCCATTGGTTGGTATTGTCAAATTTATCCTTCATGCACACAGGCATACTTCAGGGACAGATACAACAAAAGTGCTCCCTTAATGGCTGATAACAAGATTATATTTGAGAATGTGGTGACAAAGTATATGCAAGACAAAATAGCAAAGACTAAGAAGCGTAGAGTTATTCCCCAAGGTACCCAAGTTCATAGATACGAGGTGATGTGTGTCGATACGAGAAGGCATGGCATCAACCGCCACCAAGCTGTGCATTAATATGTGCTGCATGCGGATGGGGGATGCAGTTGTAGTTGCATGAAGCCCAAGCTTAGACATCTACCTTGCTCACATGTACTTGCAACAGCTGGGGATTATCGCATACTTCCCGATGTCGATGTTTCACCGTGCTACAGGAAAGAAGCAATATTTCATACATGGAGGGAGGAGATATATGGGTTCGGGATATCTAGATCTTATAGAACTCTGAGGCAACAAATGTTCTACATTCTAGATCCGTCGAAGTTTAAGGTGAAAAAAGACCGGCGTCAGATGAGACTCATCAGAAATGACATGGACGAGTAAGAGGCAGGTGGGGAGGACTCTACGATGCAGAAAATGCGATGAGCGCGACCATACTTACAACAAATGCCCGAAGAATGCTGTAGCTCCAAACGTCCTAGTTGTGGGTCCATCTGGACAGGCAACCGATGGCAACCGTCCATCTGGAGAAGGAACAACAACCAAGCGACCATGTCCTAGGCATTCTCGGGTGGCGACTACGTCCTCGGCTGGCGATGCAATGGCCTAATTATGTCTGTGAGCCATTAAGTATTCTGGTTGCTGCAATTTATGTGATTGTCGGTGTAATATTTATCCTTCTGAAACTTGATGTATTGTAATGTTGTTGTCATTTCTATAATGTATTTTACCAATTTGTATTATCATTGTACTGAACTATTTGTGTAATGTTTGCAAAATTCTAAAATTTGTAGGAATTTTATTCATTGCTCTGAATGTTGGTTTCATGTTTCTCTTGCTCTTGATTTTGATTGAGTCATATGTTGCTTATTTCTAATCAGTTTTAGTATGCAGGTGTGGCGCACGACACACCAGCACTCTTCAACAGGGGACTAGACAGGAGCCACCTCTCGTACCTGTCAGCATTGGAGGGTGCGCAGGTCAACACCTTCCGTCCACGTCCTTCCCGCGAGTTGTTGCGTGTCGATCCGCGACATGTTCCGTGGTATGTCTTAACTCATTTACTTGATGGCAAATTTGACTGGACTTTAATTTTTTAGTACAAATGTTTTGACTTGACATTACGTAGGTTGTGTGTGGCAAGCCTGATTGCGCTCTACAGGCTTGTTGAGGCAAGGGCGGAGGAGAGAGACCCGACGAAGCGCTAGGATGTCGATCGGTCGCTGTTGGCTGCTTTAGTAGATTGGTGGCGGCCCGAGACGCACACCTTCCATCTTTCCTGTGGGGAGATGGAACCGACACTACAGGACGTGTCGTACCTGCTAGGTCTTCCACTAGCTGGAGACGCTGTCAGACAAGTGGACGGTGCGGGAGGATATAAGGACGATATCACGGAGCGCTTCGCGCCCGTGATGAGGCTTCCTGGGATCGCGCCGGTAGCTGCCCTACACGTGTACGCCACAGCCAGGCCTACGGAGGCTTGGTTGCTTCAGTTCACTGTAAGTTCACTGCAAAGCTTTGCTACTTTCCAGAAAACTAATTAGTTGTAACATCATTTGCTTTTTCTTGCAACCTGATAAGCTCCACCCGAATGCTGACGAGTACTCCGTTAGATGCACCCTAGAGGCGTACCTCCTCTGGTTGTTCGGCTAGGTGATGTTCACCAGCACCACAGGCCACGCAGTGGATAAGGGTCTGATCCACTATGTCCGGTAGATCGTGGATGCTGAGTTAGGTTGCGTGCCTCAGTGGAGCTAGGGATCAATAGTCCTCGTAGCGACTTACCGTGCACTGTGCGAGGCCTGCTGCAAGACAGATGCGGGGGCGATCTTCGCTGGTTGCCCTATCCTTGTTCAGCTCTGGGCAGCTGAGAGGTTCGTCGTCGGATGATCGATCGTGGATACCGTACCCTACGAGTCAGGACCCTCAGCCGATGGCCCAGAGGACGGGCCGACGATGGGCACTTACTGGTGTCGCCATAACGTAAGTATAAATTGGCTTGATTTCAAATTACAGTTTAATTGCAGCTCTGTTCACTACGCCCGGTTCTTTGGGTATCACAGTGCCGTTACACCCACGTGCAGGTCCGACGGAGTTACCTGGAGTTTGTCTTCGAGTTCGATTGTCTGCATGCCAGCGACGTCATCTGGGAGCCATACACGGAGCAGGTCGTCGTGGGGAGAGCTCCTTTAGGTCCTTCTTCCTTGTGCACGCGTGACGTAGTGTACTGGTTGACTTTGGTGCCGATGGTGTTCGACATCTTCGTCGAGCCTCACTGCCCGCATGTTATGAGGCAGTTCGGACTCAGGCAGGTGTTTCCAGCAAACCCAGCGATGCTAGTCCCCCCCAGGACCACCTGCGAGTAATTTGTGTTCAACTATAGAACTATCATGTCTATTGCTTCATACAGATCAATAACCCTAATGGTTTTTGGATGTTTACTCGCCGGGGATAGCAAGAAGGGACACTATGGGCACTGCGACTGCATCGGTACGTGGAGGACTAGTTGATAGCCACCGAGGAGGTCCTCGACGAGCTCTTTCCCCACTCCGAGAAGAACTACCATGCATACCTTCGCTGGTACTTGCCGCGCACACGTGCCCCATGTGACGTTCACTCCTGCTGCTCCACAACACCACCAAGCAGTCGTCACAGACACATACCCCTCGCACCGTGACAAGACTACTTCATGGGGGTACGTCCATCTTTCACATACTTCTTCATTTTGTACTGTTTGGTTGGTATAAATGTGAGTTACAGACATGCTTACTATTGTCTTGCACAGGCCGACGCCGCACGAGCCATGAGTGCTGATATCAACACGGTGATGCTCAGGTGATGCTGGACTGCACCTGAATGACGCAGAGTAGAGGTTGATGTTCGAGCGGATGTAGATGAAGATGCGCTCGATCTTGCGTGTCCTCTTGTCGTACCGCCATGGATGCGATACCTCCACCAGTCCCTGCAGTTCCACGTCCACATGCCCCTACCCCCAGATCGGCTTCCCACAGTGCTGGACCGTCTAGTTTTGTATCATATGGTTTATTATACAAACCTTATGCACGTTCTCAAAAACTGATGGCTCGTAGGTCCTACGCTGCCCTCAGGCACCTTTGCTGGAGCGATCGGTTCATCAATCCCTCAACCGTTCATGCAGCCGCGAGACCCTCTGGGTGAGCATGCATCGTTCAGTACTTACTATAACTGTATTAGTTTTTATAACTATTGTGTAACATTGTACATCTCCAGTAGGGTATTCAGCGGGGATTTTTCGTGCAGGCGCCTCGTCGTCACAGGCAGGCGGGTCAGGTGGTGGCGACGACTTAGACGATTTGAAGTACCGAGAGCAGGACATCATCGGCGCCTCACAGCTTGGTGGAGCACCACCAACGCAGAGCCAGGACCAGCCACCGGTGATGCCCGCACCTGATGTACGGGCAGGACGTGTCTTACCCCCGGACTGGCTCACGTACTCGCAGGGGCATGTTAGGGTGCAGGGTAGGAGGGAGAGGGGTAAGAAGCCTCGACACTAGTATCTTTGTGGTACTTGTTTGTATATATATAACCTTAGTAACTTTGTGCTACTTTTTCTATATATTTTCTGATGTAGTAGTCTGTAGTTAGTTTTAAGTGTGTTGGGTCGTCCTATTTTCATGTCACGACTACATTTTACGCCATTCGTACTCGCATGTGACCTGCTCGTTCGTACGGTTCACAACCTACGCAACATGTACTGAACCAAACAATGAAAAACTTTCGACGCGTGAGAGTCGTGTATTTAGGTCGCTATCAGCTTTCGGCATATGAGAGACGTGTCCTTTATGTCACTATCATCTTTCGACGTGTTCGAGCTGTCACACTAAGCTTTTGGCGATGCTTTCTAAGATTAAATGAATCATTTTGTGCTAACGCGTGCATGTGTTGTCACATCCATTGAATGAATTCTCCCGTTAGGTCGAGATGTGCCTCTGCTTGCTCTACTATATATTACACCACCCGAATACGAGCTCTTCATATCTTCGTTCAGTTTCCTACACATCTTGGTAGAATGGACCATCCATTTTCTGAGTGTCTCAACTGGCGAAGCCATCCCTCCGCCGGTTGGATTCCATCATGGTGTGACCGTCCGTTGTGCCATTGTGGGTAGGTTGCATACTTACGTCATCCCTCAACGTAGAAACTCGGGGGAGGAGATTCTTCCAATGCGCCAACATGGATCAGGTATGACTACTCTGCTCCGAGTTGTAATACCTATGTTTAATACACAAAACGCTAACTTGTTCCTACAACATGGTACCATCTTACGTAGGCATACCGTCGGGTGTGCAACTTCATTGAGTGGATAGATACAGAAAACCCACGAGCTGACGGAACACGTTCCTACCCACTTAGCGAAACAAGGTCGGACTACCTTCGGCGGAAGGCTGAGTATCAATGTCAAATTGCTGCGGAAGCTTTGGACTAGCAGGTAGATCCGCTGGGACTACCCACATGGCAGGAACATCCAGAATGTCATTGTGATCTCCGTTGTCAGGTGATAAGGTCCATTAGACAAGCAACTCTAGAATAAATATTCTTCGTGTGTCCTGAGATTGTCGACGACGATTTTGTCATGAGTATCATTTTTTTCCGGTACCGCTAATCACTTGTTTCATTGTCTAACCTTTGCTGGCACAAATGTACAAACAGTTGGATGCACGACAGTGTCAATTCGAACAGTGGATCGGTATGGTGAGACCTACTTTCATCGGTCCAATGATAACGCAGCCCCAGGCATGGATGGAGTACGTACGTCAGACGAAAATCATAAGCTTAGATTGGAGGAATAATCCATTAGGTTACCCTGAATGGTCGGAGCATCCCAAGTGTGGTTGTAAGGATCGTTGCCATCCCAAGTGTGGTTGTAAGGATCGTTGCCAGATTGCTATCTCCTTTGAACCAGAAACATCTGACAGGAGATATTTCATTTGCCCCAACTTAGATGACGACTTTGTTGTACGTCTTATGTTTTTCTAATTCCGCTAACGTCTTCATAAAATTGCCACTCCAACTGACTATCTACGTTTATTTCTCAGGACATTCCAAGGAGGTGCGGATTCACTTTGTGGATCGACAATGTCAATCCACAATATAATGGCCATAAGATAACTGAGTGTGAAACATAAGCAGAGTACAAGCGATTGAAGGACTACGAAAACGCAAGATACGTTGCACACCATAGAAGGAGTCCGTATGAAAGCTCAAGCTCGATTCGTCGGGTCGGACTAATTTGTATCGTGTATCCATAGCTCAATTCTTAAATATAATGTTATACAACATATGTCATGGTTTGTAGCACCAATAAAATTTGAGTTATACATGTATTATTACGCACGTTGCCTATTATGTGAATTGATGAAATTCTGAATGTCAAAATTGAGTTCAAAATTCTTGAATTCTGCGATGAAGCAATTTTTGTTCATAGTTTACTCAGTACTATTTACTTTTATCTATTTAAAGTTATATATTTCATTAAAAAATTACAAAAAATCTACTTTTTTATTTTTGTAGCTATATATTTCTTAAAAAGATTTGCAAGTGAGTTGCCGGGGAGCCAGCCGGCCAAAAATCGCCCTTACAGAGGGCGAGATTAGCAAAAATCGTCCTCTGCAAAGACGGCAAGGGGGCCGCCTGCAAATATACCGATCGACCGTCCTTTTACAGACGGCCCCCTTCTGGAACAGTTTAAAATCGTCCTTGCCGAGGACGGCAAGAGACTTTTTTGTAAATATACGGGCGCGTGGCAGACGACGGCCAATGATCGTCTGTCACGTCGGTAAAATCATTTTCTGGAAGGGCAATTTTAAAAACACCCACCCACAAAGTGACGGGTGACTATATTTATAAAATTTTCAAAAAATTAGATTTAAAAATCTTTTAATAAAAAAATTAAAAATATCAAAAGTCCCGCATAGGTTCCCACCCATCGTCTGCCTCCACCATCTCCGACTTGACTTGCCGTGAGCCCCGTCCCCCACGCCGTCCTTTGGGACGGACAAATAAAATGAAGAGAAAATGATGGATTTGGGATTCCATAGGATTTAGCTATATTACATGCGTAGGGCCGTTCATGGCCACGTGCCAATTGATCGACCGCACAGTGCCCCCAAATTTCTCAGATTTTAATATAGGCCACTGTGTTTCAATATGTTTTCGATACCAATTATTCGATAAGTTTTTTTCTTCATCTACTAGATGAATCGGCTAGAATATATTTGCTTGTTTGTATAAGTTTGATAATAATTATGACAACCATAAAGAAATACAGTTTATAACAATCATTACCTCGAGTGCCCAGAAGTTTGTCGAGTGCATAGCCTCGGGCACTCAACAAACAGCGTGTTTGCCGAGTGTCTCTCGGCAAAGCCGAACACTGGGCAAACATGTTTGTTTGCCGAGTGTGGCTCTCGGCAAATAGAGGCACTCGGCAAAACTTAACCTTTCTGAGTGTCCCACCAAGGCCCTCGGCAAAACTTCACTTTTGCCGAGTGGCGCGAGTCCGAGAGGCACTCGGCAAAGGTGAAATTTGCCGAGTGTCCACCACCCGCACTCGGCAAACATAATCTTTGCCGAGTGCTTCACCTATGCACTCGGCAAAATTTTAAGATTTTGTTGTATAACATCCTCCAAACTTTTTCACACCCTCATATATAACATGAATAACTATATGTTAAAATTTGAGATATTTTTCTAATTGTTTGCTATATTTAAATAATTTTTTGTATATAGAGGAATTTCTTTAATAGTATCACATTTGAACTACAAGTGATTCGAATACTAGAATAAAATGTGTTAAAAAATGATATTCATGTTGTTGAGTCCATTTTGAGGCTATATGTAGAAAATAGAAAGTAATTTCAAATATCTTATTCAGGAAGATCGTGAGTGCGCCGCACTCGGCAAAGTCTCTGTTCTTTGCCGAGTGCCCGATTCCTTGCACTCGACAAATAGGCTTTTGACGACTCCTTGGTTGTCGAGAGAGGTTTGTCGAATGCTACTCTCGGCAAACCCTAGGCCAAGTGTTTTATGGGCTTCGCCGAGTGTCCTGGATAGCAAACAGCCTAAGTCCGGTAATGGATGACATGAATTCGTGTTCTTGATATTAAATATTTCATCTTTTTCGCTTGATAAAGAAAATTGAATAACTACATCAGGAAACACTTATTTTTCCAGCCTAACCAGGACGCCAACAATATTGATTTAATTTAGTTTTTTTTGAAAATTTGCTCTCTTATTTATTAATATTTTTTAAATACATGGCCTCGTTTATGTTTCGCATCAGGGCTTCAAAGGTACGAATCTCAACATGCATTTGGTTTGAAGTATTTGATCTTTTGAATTTCGTGTGAACACTGTTTACTCCCCATGTTTCCATAGGAAAAAAAATACAGTCCAACCTCTTTGGAAGGAATTTTGTATAGCAGGGTTTGAAGTATTTGATCTTTTGAATTTCGTATGAACACTGTTTACTCCCCATGTTTTCATAGGAAAAAAAATACAGTCCAACCTCTTTGGAAGGAATTTTGTATAGCAGGAAATAAGGTTGAGAAGAAGAGACTAATTCTTTAGTATAGGTTGGGAACTAATTCTTTATGTATGAAAAATGAAGCGATAGATTAGCACACGATTAATTAAGTATTAGCATAAAAAACTTAAAAAATAGATTATTTCAATTTTTTGAAGTAATTTTCCTATAAAATTTTTTTAAATACACTTCGTTCGTTTAACAGTTTAGAACATGCATATGTAAAACGAGATACACGTGTAAAACGAGGAAGGCAAAGGTTGGAACTACAACTATCAAACACAGCTCTTCGATAAATATGAGATGAGTGGGGTGGGAGGATGTGGATCTTTTACATTTTAGACTTTTTTGAAAATTTATTTTGCAAGTATACCTTTATGCTCAGTGGGTTGGGAGGGTAGGGTGGATTTTTACATTTTAGACTTTTTTGAAAATTTATTTTACAAATATACCTTCAAAAAACTTATCCGAAAATAGGTCCTTTTCATGGTGCCAACGTCGTCGTGGTTCAATATGATGACGCCAATGATATTGGTGCCGTCCCTAACCTTCCTAAAGAAGCTAAGTCACTTATATAAAGGGGTATGATGCCAATATCATTGGCATAGAAGACCTATTTGCAAAAAAATTCAAAATTAACATATTTGTAATTAATAAAGGATCTATATATAATAAAATTATTTACAAAAAGGTCCTTAGTGTTAGCATCATTAGCATCCAGGACCTATGTGTAAATATTTTTATACATATAAGATCATTTTTGAATTTTTTTTACAAATAGGTCATCGACACTAACGATATTTGTGTCGTTCCCCTTCATATAAGTGACTTAATTTCTTTGGAGAGGCTAGGGAGATGACACCAATGTCATTGATGCCGTTATATTGGATCACGGCGTAATAATGTTGACATCGTGAAAAGGATTCATTTGTTTGTAAAATAAGCTTTCACGATGAGCAAAAAATAAAAACCAGAAGGGTACGGGGAGGCACAATGAAATAAGTTTTCACGATGACCAAAAAATAAAAACCAGAAGGGTACGGTGAGGCACAATGAGAAAAACATTGAATGGGGTGATTGATGGGACAATAACAGTACTATGAGTAGTGCAAAAAGAAATTATATTTGAGTAAAAGATTAAAATGCTATAAGTTCTATTATTTTAAAATGGAGCGACTATCATAGTTCAATGGCCCATTAATTGTCGGTGGGTGGGATATGATAATAATAATATGTAGGATTTAAGTACAAAGATAATTAAGATTACAATTTTCTTTAGAATTCAGGAATATATTTATTTGAAAAATAGATTTATTTGATTTTTTTAAGTTCATTTATAGTTTTTTCAGATTTATAGATATAGGAATATAAATCTTAAAGATTACGGTCTATGATTTAAAGATTACAATCTATGATTTATTTAAAAATCTGAAACAAATGATTTAGGATAGAACAAATGTGAAGTAGCAAATCTGAAACAAAATGATGCTACCGACAGCAGCTCAAATCTGAAATTCATACCAAAACAACAAGCTCAGGCAGTGGTGGAGGACGAAATTTTTTCAAGGTGTGGCGGACTATTCCCCAGCATGTCGCTCCAATTTCTTACTAATGAACGCACTGATTACAAACATATATCTTTAACTCAATAAAGATATGGAGATCAGAATGAATTGATAGGGAAATTGGATGATTTTTGAGATTATATACATATTGCACTCGTGAGGAATCTAGCTACCAGTCCTCGACGTGGTCGGTGAGCAGTGGCGAAGCGCCTTGCTTTGCTGCTCCTGTGCAACTGGCGCTCTGGGCGTGGGCCCGTGGCGGAGGACTGGAGGAGGAGGGTGCCGAGGGGCCACAACTCACGCGACCGGAGTGGCTCCCGCGGCTCGCGCCCCGGAAACGCGGGGAGGAATGAGCTTGGTAGCTCACGTGGGGATCGGGGAGGCCGACGCCAGGAGGGAAAAAGAGGATCAGGGAGGGAAAGAACCGAAGGTGCCAATAAAGGGATCGCGACATCGCGTGCTGGGTCGGAGTGGAGCAGGCCGTTGGAGGGTGGGTGGGGTATCTAGGTCGGGCCAAGGTATGGCACGGGCCATACCTTGCCCTACGGGGTCCTCCGCCACCAACACTGCTGGAGAAGTGATCTTTGATCCATCTGCTGAAATCCACAATAGTTCATTGAAACTGAGACAAAAAAATATCTTTAGGCTTGGTTCAAAAGCTCAGCGGTACGTTTTCATCTTTTAGTTTCGGTTTAAAGAAATGTCAGGTCCCCCATTATCTTTAGTCATGGTTGGTGTTACCAACCGGGACCAAAGACAATCTTTTGTCTCATTTCCAAAAAAAGTGTCCATGCCAGCCGTCCCCACACGCTCGGTGTCGCAAGCCCACACTTAAAAAATTTCAGCTCGCAACATCTCTCTCGTCCTCTCCAGATCTCTCCATCTCCTCGCCCTCTTCGCCAGATCAATCTCTGGAGCGACGGCCCGACTATGTCTCCAAGAGCAGCGGTCCGACGACGTCTCCATGAGCGGCGGGCGACGGCGACGTCTCCAGGAGCGGCGGGTAGTGACGTCTCTAGGAGTGGCAGCCCGACGGCGTCTCCAGGAGCGGCGAGCGGCGGGCAGCGTCTGCAGGAGCGTCTTTAGGAGCTATGTTCATTCTTGTTTTTTAGATTTTGTGAATCTGTGATGTCAATTTGTTGTGAATTTGTGAATTTGAATTTGTGATGTAACATAGTAGGTTCATTTGATATCAATTTGATGTCAATGTGAATTGAATTTTTTATGTCAATTTGATGTGGGGATGTCTAGAGATCGATTTGGGGATGTCAATGTGATTTGGGGAAAAACAATGAAAAAAACAAACAAGATTTTTTTGCTGGCGTATATATCTTTAGTCCCGGTTGATGTTACCAACTGGGACTAAAGATCTATCTTTAGTCCCGATTATTTTACCTGAGACAAAAATACATATGTTTAGTTTCGTTTTTATTGTCCTGGCTTGCAACCCAAAACTAAAATGGGTTACAAATCGGAACTAAAGATGTTTTTCACGGCAGCGTGAAGCATCATCGACAAACCACAGCTGAGAGAACATGGTAAACACAAACACGGGCTGGCAACAAGATCTGTGGCTCGCTCCTCTGCGCAGTCTCAATCCATAACCAACGACAAGGATTTCTTTAAAATCATATAATAATTGAAAAAACATAAAAAATGATAGTATATATTATACTATGTATTAAATAAAAAATTTAAAAACATTAAAAATTTTATAGACCATAGTGTTTGGAACGTATATACTGCTAAGTAATCACATATATGCTCATGACCTGTTTTTTTTCATGTCACCCATAGGCTCAACCAGACGGCTGAATCGAACCAGACTTTGAGCTTAACGATGGTCGGCATAGTTTGTTGTTGCTCTTTTTCCCCTAATATGGGAGAGACACACATCAACATCTCATCGCGGCCCCACGTAAAATCATATATATTACCCATGTATATATAATTGTAGCATCATAATTTTAACACTAATAAATAAAGTTATACGCCCTTAGCTCTACTGTCATATTGCATGTGCTTCCTCCTCCTATGTTCATTAATTATAGTGGCTAGGGCATGCTATATCTGGAAGCATCCTACCCGTACAAAAACTCTAATCTCCAAGGAAAGTAACGGTACATTAAACGTTACTTAAACTACTATACTTCCAAGCGTACGTGTCTAAGATGCAATCAAAATCAAACACAACACATGAATTGCCTAACTAGCCAAAAAAAAGGACCTGTAGAGTTGGCTGACCAGTATCCATCGCCCTGTTCTCGTGAATCTCGTGGATCGTGATCAATTACAGCCTAGGAACAAACTGCTCCCTATGTGTTGGAGCTAAGTCATGGGACCCTTCGATCGGTCTGCCGAAGCAAGTCAAAACACAACAAAGTTGGGTGAAGGACAATGAAGTATAGTGAAGCCTGACAAAACGGAAAAACCCTAACAAGACGTGGTCACTACGGGAAATCCCCTTTTTGCTGTGTGCCTGGGACACTCGGCAAAGGCTGTTAAACACTCGACGAAAATTTCACCGAGTGTTGCACTCGGCATAGATCACACGGTGAACTTTGGATCGGCAAAGAGCTCTTTGCCGAGTGTTTTCCATCGGGCACTCGGCGAAGATTTCGCCGAGTGTCCCTTCGACGCTCGGCAAAAAAAGTACACGTTAGTTTGGGTATACGGTGACGAAAATGTTTGCCGAGAGCCAAAAAACACTCGGCGAAGTTTTTAATTTTGCCGAGAGCCTGCAAGAAAACACTCGGCGAAAACCCACACTTCCCCGAGAGCTTTTCCTAATGCACTCGGCGAAATTAAAAACTTCGCCGAGAGCTTTGACAAAAGCACTCGGCGAAGTGATGGATTTCGCCGAGTGCTATTGTCAAAGCTCTCGGCGAAGATTCAGCACTCGGCAAAGATGGTTGCCGAATCCCGGGTTGCCCTCTTTGCCGAGTGTTTTGGCCATTGCGCTCGGCGAAGGCCCTCTTTGCCGAGTGTTGCACTCGGCAAAGTGACAATTTTAACCCTGTTTAATTTGTTCAGTCGCATATTTCACAAATTTTTAAAATATACATCACATTCACAACCCCAATCATTCCACAACCCCATAAGCATCATTCCACATCCCCAATCAGTATAACCATATCGACAAACACAATCACAACAGCTTAGCCATAATTCACAATCCACAAGACATAAATATAATTCACAATCGTAGTCACAGTCACAATCCAGAAAACATAAACATAGTAGTTCACAGTACGTAGTCCATAATTCGCAAACGAAATTCGAAGAAAATATAGTAGTTCACAATAGATAGTCCAGAATTACAATTGTTCAAAGAAATTTACCGAGATGGCCACGGCGCCCAACCGTCGTAGTCATTACTGGGGGGGTTATTTGATGCCGCCAACTGAGACTGCACAAAAGGAAAATAGAATAGTATAGGTTGTCAAGATAGTAACATTCGCAAATAAGAAAATTAAATGCGAGGATAAGTGACTCATCGGAGTGCCTACAAAAGAATGTGGAGGAGTGAATACAACAGGCTGTGGTGGCGGTACGACAGGAAGACCCATGTTTTGACTGATTGATTGCACGTAGCTGTACATCTCAGTCATCCTTGAAGGGTTACGCGGAGGCTACGCTAGCCGAAAACAAAAACTTTTAACCGCGCAAACCAGGAACACTTGCAAGTAAGGGCCGATAGATCGTTACCGATTGGAGAGTGCAGCAGAAACAGCCAATCAGGGCTATCCGATCTGGAACTGTGTAGGCCGATGACAGTCGATTCCCGGTGCTGCAGCCGATCCGAGTCGCCGACTGCGTTCTCGTTGCCGATCTGCCGCAGTCGCCTCGCTCCGATTGCAGCCGATTCGTAGCCGATCAACAGCGCCGCAATGTAGCAGCGCCTCTACTGGTATCCACGCGTCCGGGAATAGAACGCCGAACACCCGTGTGCTAGCACGCGATGCAAGGCTAGGGTTTGGCTCGAAGGTGGGAGGGTTTCCGTGGAGATTGATCTCGCCGACTTCTAAAGCCACGTGTGATCAGATTGATTTCGGCGCAATCAATTGACGTATCACAGCTCTCCACCCCTCCCTCCTTTATATAGAGTTGGCCGACTGGGACTAGTGGCCGATCAGGACACTATTTTGAATTGGATCTCATCCGTATCTCATAGAGTTTGCCGCCCACACGTTGTAAGCCCATAGGACTCTATCCGATCGAATCCCTATCCGATCGAGCCATATCCGAGTCCAACTCGAATATCTATTCTATCCCCTTAAGCGTGCGACCCTATAGGTTCGGGGTATACTCGGTCTCGGCTATAGGCTAACTTAGCCGATCGTCGGCTCGAGTCCAACTCAGCCACCATCAACAACGGCGCCTAGTAGCACATATTGACACCATAGTATACAAGAATATAATATCGGCTCGAACCTGTAATGTGTATACAAATCCCTTTGCTTCACGATACCGTTAAGCTATAGGCAAGATATGTGCCATCCCTTCAATAGCTTTTGAACCGTATTGGATTATCTGCGTCTTTGATTGACTCCTCAATCAACTTAGCATGACCATGCATTTCCATAATCCATTATCTCGAGGAGCCGAGATATCTCTCCAAAGGAGGGGCAAATTCCATCTTGATCACTCACATCCCACTCCATGTTTCATAGCAAACCCGAAAACTACCTTTATAACTACCCGATTACGGAATAACGTTTGGTAGTCCCAAAGTAGGCTACTACACATGTTGGAATCCATGGTGATCTTAGGTCTAAGGACTTTGTACCAACACTACGAGACCAACTAATGACACATTGATTTCTCGTAGTGTCTCATGGTAGGTCTATCCAACAATGTGTTCTCCAACACATGTGTCCATATTTATTCATTTGGTATCTCCATACCCATGATCTATGAGACATGATCATCAATCAATAAACATGCCGATCTTAGAATCATATTTGTTCCAACAATATGACATATGATCGAGGATCGTTTAGAAATAGATTCATACATAAAGAGTCTCATAAATAAGTCACGTACTTATTGATCAATACAAGATGTCTATTTCATGGAACCGAATAACACTTTATTCATTTATACATAAACATTGACGTGATATCCAACATCTTCATGTTGCCTCTAAGGCATATCACTAACAATCTCCCACTTGCACTAGAGTCAATCATGTAAGTATCTAATACCCATTGCTCTTGTGTGCGCCTCATGCTTCGGTGAGGGAGAGGTTTTGTCGGCGGATCGGCTATGTTGAGATCCGTGTGCACTTTGCATATCTTGACATCACCTCTGTCCACTATCTCGCGGATGAGATGATATCGCCGAAGTATGTGTTTGGACTTCGATGTGACCTCGGCTCCTCCTGGCTTGCGCAATGGCTCCACTATTGTCACAATAGAGAGACATTGGACCGCCGCACTAGTCATCACACCAAGCTCGAAACGAATTTCTTGATCCAAACAGCCTCCTTTGCGGCTTTTGAAGCGGCAATGTACTCGGCCTCCGTTGTAGAATCGGCAACGGTATCCCGCTTGGAACTCTTCCAGTGATTGCGCCTCCGTTCGTGGCGAACACGAACCCGGATTGCGATCTATAATCATCCTTGTCTGTTTGGAAGCTAGCATCGGTGTAACCACTTACAACGAGCTCTTCTTCACCTCCATAGACTAGGAACATATCCTTAGTTCTTCTCAAGTACTTAAGGATATTCTTTACGGCATCCAGTGACCTTCACCTGGATCGCGAGTATCTGCTCGTAGCACTCAAAGCGTACGAGACATGCGGGCGTGTACAAAGCATGGCATACATGATGGATCCAATTGCCGAAGCATATGGCATACCCATCTTATTCCGCTCATCATGTGTGTGAGGACACCGATTCTTGCTAAGATTAATGCCATGTGACATGGGCAAGAAACCTTTCTTGGAATCATGCATGTTGAACCTTTTCAACACCTTGTCAATGTATGTACTTTGGCTTAATCCAATTAACCTCTTGGATCTATCTCTATAGATCCGAATGCCCAATATATATGCTGCCTCCCTAAGTCTTTCATGGAAAAACTATTTTTAATGAAGACTTGACGGATTCTAGCATTGGGATATCATTTCCAATCAACAATATGTCATCCACATATAAGATTAGAAATACAATTGCGCTCCCACGACCTTTTGTAAACACAGGCCTCTAATTCATTTTTGATGAAACCAAACCCTTTGATTACTTCATCAAAACGAATATTCCAACTCCGAGATGCTTGCTTCAATCCATAAATGGATTTCGTAGCTTGCATATCTTTCCAGCGATTCTGGATCGACAAAACCCGAGGTTGTATCATGTATACATCCTCGCTTAGGTTTCCATTTAGGAAAGCCGTTTTGACATCCATCGCCATATCTCATAATCGAAATATGCAGCAATCGCTAGGATAATACGAATAGATTTAAGCATTGCGACGGGCGAGAAGGTTTCATCATAATCAACTCCTTGAATCTGTTTAAAACCTTTCGCCACCAATCGCGCCTTACGATGTGAACATTTCCATCCATATCGGCCTTTTCTTAAAAAACCCATTTACACTCAATGGTTTTGACACCATCAGTGGATCAACCAAGTTTCAAACTTGATTGTCGTACATGGATTCTATTTCGGATTTCATGTCTCCAAGCCACTTGTTGCAATCGGGTCCCACCATCGCTTCCTCATAGGTCTTAGGTTCATCGTTGTCCAACAACAATATATCACGTTGTTCCGCACTTTGTGTACTGTCAGGTGCATGACGTGATCTTCGGACCTCCGTGGGGCTAGTGTATCTACAACGGTGGCGCAACACTTTGCTACTCTGTTGTGGTTACGTGGTCGCCGAAACGTTTTCGGTGTTTCTTGAACTTCTTCAAGATGCACCCTGCTCCCACTAACCCTTCTTCAAAGAAACTCTTTCTCCAAGAAGACACCGTGTCGGGCGACAAACACTTTGCCTTGTTCCCGATTATAAAAGTAATATCCATTGGTTTCCTTAGGATATCCCACAAAGAAGCACTTGTCGATTTGGGTGTGAGCTTGTCGGATAAACGTTTTATATAAGCTTCGCATCCCCAAATTTTGAGAAAAGACAAACTAGGGGTTGCCCGTCCATATCTCATATGGTGTCTTTTCAACTCGACTTAGATGAAACTCTATTTAGTGTGAGCAGCTTGTTTTCAAGAGCATATCCCCGAAGGATAACGGAAGATCACTTTGGCTCATCATCGACCGCACCATGTCCAACAAGGTGCGATTTCTCCGTTCGGACACCCCATTCCATTGTGGAGTTCTGGCGGAGTCAGCGTGGAACAATTCCACAATCTTTCGGATGATTACCAAACTCTTGGCTCAAGTATTCCCCTCCACGATATGATCGTAGAAACTTGATTGTTTTCCCTAAATGATTACAGTACTTCATTCGGAATTCTTTGAACTTTTCAAAGGATTCGGACTTATGCCTCATTAAGTAGATATAACCATATCTACTAAAGTCATCGTAAAGGTAATGAAGTACGATAACCACCTCGGCCGTTGAGCTCATTGGTCCACATACATCGGTATGTATGAGTGCCAACAAGTCACTTGCTCTTTCACTGTGTCCCGTGAAAGGTGCCTTTGTCATCTTACCAAGTAAACAAGACTCACATGTCTCAAATGATTCAAAATCAAAAGAGTGAAGCAATCCATCCTTATGGAGCTTCTCCATGCGTTTCTTATTTATATGGCCTAAGCGATAATGCCGGATAAACGTGAGGTTTATATCATTAGAGAGTTGCCTTTCGTATTAATGTTATAGATGGGAGACGCTTCAAGATTCAAAACGTATAATCCATTCACCAATGGAGCATAAAAATAGAACATATCTGTAAGATATATTGAACAACCATTGTCCATTGATCTAAAATCATATCCTTTCGCTTGCAAACATGAAGCGGAAATAACGTTTTGACATAATGTTGGAACACAATAACAATTATTCAATTCCAAAACTAATCCGAAGGTAGATGAAGTGGTATCGTGCCGATAGCAACGTAGCAACTCTTGCTCCATTGGCGACGCGCAGTTCACCTCGCCCCTTCTAAATCCTCTACTTCTTCTCACTCCCTGCAACGATTTGCAAATATGAGCTACGATCCGATATCAAATACCCAAGAGTCGGTAGGTGAAGTAGCAAGATTAATGTCTATAACATTAATACCTGAAGCAGAAGTCGTACTTTGCTTCTTTTTGAGATCCTCCATGTACTTCTTGCAGTTCCTCTTCCAGTGGCCTGTCTCCTTGCAATAGAAGCAAACGGCATCTGATGCCGCCGACCCCTTCTTGCCCTTCTTTGCATTGGAGGCACTCGCGATCTCATCGGGAGTTAACTTCCTCTTGGTGCAAAGTTTCTTGACAGGTGGTTTGCGCTTAGCCTTCTGCATCATCATCACATGATGACCATTCTTCTGGATACTCTCCTCAGCTGTCTTTAGCATCCCATGCAATTCAGCCAAGGTTCTATCCATATTGTTCATGTGATAATTCAATATGAATGGCTCGAAGCTCGGAGGGAGCGACTGGAGAATCACATCAGTAGCCAACTCTTGGCTAAGAGGAAAACCTAGTTTTCCGGACTCTCAATGTAGCCAATCATTTTTATCACATGCGGACCGACGGGATTCCCTCAACAAGCTCTGCACGCAAACAAGGACTTTGAGGTGTTGAACCTCTCGGCCCGAGCTTGGTTCTCAAACATGCCACGCAGATCCCGAATAATAGTGTGAGCATCGTTGCTCTCATATTGCTTCTGAAGCTCAGGGGACATTGTAGCAAGCATGAGACAGCTTATATCTAGGGCATCATTAGTGTGCTTCTCATAAGCCCTCCGTGCGATTGCGGTAGCATTATTTGGCAAATCCTCCGGATAATGTACTTCAAGAACGTACTCCTTACGCTCTTGCTTGAGAACAATTCTCAAGTTGTGATACCAATCCATAAAGTTTGTTCCGTTTAATTTTTCTTTCTCGAGAATAGATCGCAAATTAAAGGTACGGGTGTAGTATTAGCCGCCATTTATTCTACAACGAAAAGCAAAGTTTAGCACAATGTTTATGCTATGTCTATTGTTAAACAATTTAACATTAGACTCTCATTACGTATTTTACACCTTCCCTCTAGGTTACGTATTGGGTCAAGATCCACATGTTAGTTAATTTTCTAGTGAGCTTTGGCATCACTGCTAGAAAATTAGTAACATCGATAAGCAACTCCTTGCTAATCACATCTCTCTGTGATTCTTGTTGTTGGTGTGGCATCTCCATGCCCCGGCGCCAACCTATGCCCCAAGGCCCAAAACTGTTTTGATAGCCTTGTTAAGTAAACCAAATGCTCCTGCATGTATATGAAATCACCACACGAAATTCATAGATCCAATCTATGAAATCGCTTACGGAAACCATGTCGGCATAATCATATTATGTCGTCCCGATACACTATCAAGGGAGATGGTTTGCGCGGCGCGGCGCTAACAAGATCGGACTACGAGATAGCTTCGGCATAATCACATTATACCGTTCCGATACACTATCAAGGAACGCTATCTCGAAGCCGACTCAAACCGAGTTCTATGGATATTGCTTCGACGTAATCACATTACGCCGTTCCGATACACTATCAAGGAACGCAATTACCATGAACTCTCCTCAACAAATCCCGTAAAACCGATTGATCTAATCAACCCGTGCGCAAAACTTGTTCCGATCAATCTAAAACCCAAACTAAGCAAGATTAGCTCGATACCACTTTGAAGGGTTACGCGGAGGCTACGCTAGCCGAAAACAAAAACTTTTAACCGCGCAAACCAGGAACACTTGCAAGTAAGGGCCGATAGATCGTTACCGATTGGAGAGTGCAACGGAAACAGCCAATCAGGGCTATCCGATCTGGAACTATGCTGGCCGATGACAGTCGATTCCCAGTGCTGTAGCCGATCCGAGTCGCCGACTGTGTTCTCGTTGCCGATTTGTCGCAGTCGCCTCGCTCCGATTGCAGCCGATTCGCAGCCGATCAACAGCGCCGCAACGTAGGAGCGCCTCTACTGGTATCCACACGTCCGGGAATAGAACGCCGAACACCCGTGTGCTAGCACGCGATGCAAGGCTAGGGTTTGGCTCGAAGGTGGGAGGGTTTCCGTGGAGATTGATCTCGCCGACTTCTAAAGCCGCGTGTGATCGATTGATTTCGGCGCAATCAATTGACGTGTCACGCTCTCCACCCCTCCCTCCTTTATATAGAGTTGGCCGGCGGGACTAGTGGCCGATCGGGACTCTATTTTGAATCGATCTCATCCGTATCTCATAGAGTTGGTCGCCCACACGTCGTAAGCCCATAGGACTCTATCCGATCGGATCCCTATCCGATCGAGCCGTATCCGAGTCCAACTCGAATATCTATTCTATCCCCTTAAGCGTGCGACCACAGTAGGTTCAGGTATACTCGGTCTCGGCTATAGTCTAACTTAGCCGATCGTCGGCTCGAGTCCAACTCAGCCGACCACATCAACGGCGCCTAGCAAGCACATTGACACCATAGTATACAAGAATAAAATATCGGCTCGAACTTGTAATGTGTACACAAATCTCTTTGCCTCACGATACCGTTAAGCTATAGGCGGGATGTGTGCCATCCCTTCAATAGCTTAACCATTCACTCGAACCGTATTGGATTATCTCTTTGATTGACTCCTCAATCAACTTAGCATGGCCATGCATTTCCATAATCCATTACCTCGAGGGGCCCAGAGATATCTCTCCAAAGGAGGGGCAAATTCCATCTTGATCACTCACATCCCACTCCATGTTTCATAGCAAACCCGAAAACTACCTTTATAACTACCCGATTACGGAATAGCGTTTGGTAGTCCCAAAGTAGGCTACTACACATGTTGGAATCCATGGTGATCTCGGGTCTAAGGACTTTGTACCAACAATACCTGAGACCAACTAATGGCACATTGATTCCTGTAGTGTCTCATGGTGGGTCTATCCAACAATGTGTTCTCCAACACATGTGTCCATGTTTATTGATTTGGTATCTCCATACCCATGATCTATGAGACATGATCATCAACCAACAAACATGTCGATCTTAGAATCATATTTGTTCCAACAATATGGCATATGATCAGGGATCGTTTAGAAATAGATTCATACATAAAAAGTCTCATAAATAAGTCACGTACTTATTGATCAATACAAGATGTCTATTTCATGGAACCAATAACACTTTATTCATTTATACATAAACATTGACGTGATATCCAACATCTCCATGTTGCCTCTAGGGCATATCATTAACAATCCTCATCTCAATCTCCCGCCGTTTCCTTTTCTCCTCTTCCAACTCGTCTTATAATATTCCATTTTAATTTTACAAGTGAAGCAAACAATCAGTAAATATTAATGAATTGAGGAAAAAAAGAATTTTCTAACCCGGAGGTGCTGCACTTCGATCTGTGAAGCGGTCGACCGTGTGCGTATGGCCGGGCTTTCGCTCGTGCTCCTTGCTCGAAGCTGAGACAGAGTGGGTGTACTGGCTGTGTCGAGGAGGTTGTCGCCAATCTGGTACCGCCCATGCTTCTTGCCTCCTCCCACCCTCATGACGACTTCTCCATCAATATCCTGGGTAGTAGGATCGAAATCCTCTCCATGGAGCTCCCTTGTCATCGTGGTATACTGACTGAGGCGGCTGTGGACGGTCACATTGGTGTACGCCGAGGGCCCGTCCTTTGGGTTGTAGTCGACGTCGGACGTCGCCTTGCCCTTGTGGGCCAAAGCCCATGTCTTGAACTGGGAGATAGGTTGCCCATCATGCGACGCCGACTGTGAATAAAACAATAGTGTGGTTAAGAACTATTGAGCATTGCTCGTTGAAATGAAAAATAGAATTCACGTACCCATCTAGCTGCATACTGGTTGAGGCTAAGGCTGCCTTGGTGGTGTTGTGCACCTGGCATCATCAAACACCGCTCCCGACAAGCGGAGTGCGTCTCCTGCCACTCGGCAGCGCACCACTTATCCACCATGCGCTCCCAGCAATCGAGAAGCTGGCCGCACCACCAAACAGGCACCTACACGCCATCAAGTATAAGAGATATACCTAGATCAAATCAAATGTATTTAATCATTCAAAAATCCGATGTTATTTACCAGCATGTATTGTTCCTTTGTCAGAGTCATAGTTCTTGCTTCGGTTTTGGTGACCTTCAGGTTGTTGTATGCAGCGTTGTATGCAATGATGGCCCGGATGCGCGCCTCGTAATGCATGTCAGTCACGAGTTTGCGACAGGATTTGTCAGCCACCGCAGCTGCTCTTGCCTCGTATCCTGTCTGGCATCTAAAAAAATCCTGCATAAACACATGATGTATTGAGCCATTGTTTCAATAATGTGCAATAAATGTGATGTATTGAGGGACGTGGTTTGACAGAAGACTTACCCACAACTAGGCTTTCACCCGCTCCGCCCTGTTGTTGAAGATCCTTCCATCTCGATCAGGAAAATCGGGGACGGCGACGTAGTGGTCAAACGTGTAGGCAGGCTCCGACCTTCCGCGTCTTGAACAAGGCCGAGAAAAGTGTACTCGCACGAAGACCCGGGATGCCGTTGACTTGGCGTTTGTGATCACCTCCTCGATCACAGTCCAACACCCGACAAGTGAAAATGCAATGAATTATTAGTTTTAATTATAAATTTTAACAAATCAAATGAAAAAGTATTGACAACATCCAAGGTTACTTACCGAGTCCCTTCAGCGAATCGGTGGGCGTCTCTCGAAAGGTATCGGTCGCCGTGGGAGGGTCGAGGGACCTCGCAACCAAACGGTCGGGCGGACCCCTGCGGAGCGTAACCCCACCGAGCCGGACCCCCACCTCCTACTCCTCCTCCTCACTAGAGGCGTGAGACCCTCGGCCTCCCCTCCGCTTGCTCCTCCTCCACTCGCTCCTCCTGCTCGTCGTCACTAGAGGACGGTACAGGGGAGGGTATCCTCCCTCGACCCCTGCCAGCACAAACCTTGCGGCGACCCCTGCCGTGACTCCTACCAGACCCCTCAGCTGCATCGGCCCCTCGAATGGCATCTTTGGCTCTTCTGAACACCGACACGCACTTCCTCAAACCACCCACCATCTTTGTTGAATCACCTGCACGTAGAAAAAGTAAACCAATTAGCACAGATATACAAAAATACGAAGATAGAGATGCAAAATAAATAGATAAAGAGAACATAGTTAACGCAGTGCATACATGTATTAGAAATAGTCATCATGGTCAGGATTAGCTGGATCATAATTGTCATCATCACTATCACCCATGTCGATATAATCATTAGGTTCCTCCTCGGCAGGAGGAATGTTGTCGTCCCTCTTATTTCCTAAATGTAACCACTGAAGCTATTCTAAGTCCTTCACATTACGAACCTCTTCTCTAGCATCCTCATCAACAACCATTTCATTGTCTACATCCATCCTCATCGCTTCGGTTAAGTCTATCTCAAAACTTCCTTGTAGCCCATCTTCTTGAAAGAACTCTCCGTCATATGTGTTTTGGGTCCATGTTATAGTCTTCATTGTTTGGTACAGGTAGTTTACCGTGTAGCGCTACCTTGTACACAACATCCCAACCATGAAGACAGTCGTCGGTTTGGCACGGATATGACAGATAATAAACTTGTGTCGCCTACTGAGCAACGATATACACATCGTCTCCTGCTAGGACGGTTGACTGTCGAATTTCGACTAGGCCAAGATTAGGAGTCTGTCTCACTTGAGCAGGATCAAACCAATGATATTTGAATATGACAGGATTAAGAGGTCTACAACCATGAAACTCGAGTTCATATATTTCTTCTATTCTTCCATAGTAATCAACCCCATCGAGCCCTGGAGTAAAAACTCCAGTATTTGTGGTTCTTCGATTGGGTCGACTCTGCTCATGGCTTGTTGTGTGAAAGCGATATCCATTCACATCATAGCCAAAAAATGACTTAATCCTATACGAACAGCCACCAAAAACTTGTCTCAACTCGGCACTCATAGACGCATCGTTTTGGCCCTGCAAGTTAAAGCAGGTTATAGAGTCAAACTTCGCCAGCATAAGCAAAAAGATTAAGCATTAGACGAATTTCGATAGTACTGGCGAAAAAATTCACGAAAATACAATAAATCAAAGAAATATAGCAAAACCAATCGAAAAATTACCAAATTAGGGATTAAATGTTGTATTTACATAATAGAAAAAGTTTGGAGGATAGATAAGAAAAAATTTTGACATGTTTGCCGAGAGCCAGGGAAAGACATTCGGCAAAGGTGATATTTTGCCAAGTGCGTAGCCCTGGCACTCGGCAAGGGTGGTATTTTGCCGAGAACCTAGCCCTGGCACTCGGCAAAGGTGGTATTTTGCCGAGTGCCTTGCCCTGGCGCTCAGCAAAGATGGTACCAAACGGTATTCGTTGACGGCGGTTAACCGAGTTCCCTTACTGGCACTTGGCAAAATTGTACTTTCGCCGAGGGCCGTGTGGAGGCACTCGGCAAAAGGGATTTTTTGCCGAGTGTTTTTGTTCGCCGAGGGCAAACACTCGGCAAAATGTCCTTTTTGCCGAGGGTTTTTTTGCCGAGAGCCCGCTCGACAAATATATTGTTCGCCAAGTGTCCGATACAAAACTCTCGACAAAAAAATTTACACTCGGCAAACATGGGCTTTTCCGTAGTGGGTGAAGCACGTGATAAGGTCCGACGAGGCCTGACGATACGCCTGCCAGACAATGACAAAAGGCCGAAAAAAAAACACCATGAGTGTACGCCTTTACAAGGGGTTCGTCCAGTAACGGCCCCAATATAACCCACGAAGGCCGAACAAACAAAAAGATATGTAAATGGATTGAAATATCGCTGCAAATATTAAGGTTATGTAAGCCAAAACTATAAGTAGCTAGATCCAATTAAGAATATGTTGTAAGGCATATTTCTTAAAATCAATACACTATTTTACTGTTTTAGTCCATTTCACAAATAAACGTTGTCTTTCAATAACACTTAGTATTTTGGTTATATTTAGGATCAAAATTTGTCAATATAGCTATCTAGTAATATACAAAACGTGAATTTTCGCACTAATCTTTCCATGCTATCCCTATCAATCCACAGCACGCCAACGCCAATCGATCAAAACAGACACTTTAGTGACTTTAGTAGAGGTATTTTAGACGTTTCGCATCAATTTTTAATCTCTCTCAAAACTTTAAAAGTAGATTTTAAGATGGAGATTTAGCAAAGTGATTTTAAGATGGAACGAGCCTGCTTAGCTGCGGAAACAGAGGATAGCTGTCTACTTCGTTTTGGAAACTGCCACACCGGACTCTTGATTCAATTATAGTCTGACACTGCAAAATAAGAAAGAAAAAATGGGATGACCTAAGAGCAGCTTGATCGGGTAAATGTCACTAAAAAAGTTCAAATTAGAATAAATTTAACTGAATTTGGAACAATTTGAATTAATTTCAACCGAATTTTAGAATCCAAATGGCCAATTGGAACTAGAAATTAAAATTTGAATATGGTTTTCATAATATATTTTTATCCTTGTTTTCTTATTTTTATGCACCTATATTAAAATTTTAATATTATATAAGAACGTTTTTCTTGAGACATATTCAATTATTATTTTTACTATAATAGAACAGCAATATTTTATAGACATCAATAATACTACGGGGTGGAGCCATTGGTCAGTAGATGCAGCGAATCATCGCTAGAACAGTGCAAAATCATGAACTTGGCCAATCTCTTCAGTAGCATATGAGAGTTTTATTATCATCCGATCTGAGATGCATAGCAAGTGTTACAGTAATCAATACACACACTAACTGTTTGTTTGACAGCTAGACTGATCATCTACAGTGTTGTACATAATCCAGATCAGACAGTACTTGTGGGGATATATTCCACGTCTCCTTGCACGCTTTCATCTCTCAAATGCAACATATGTATCTATCAGAACTAACAAAGTGGCTCAAATGCAACATGTATCTATAAGAACTAACAAAGTGGCATATAACCCAAGAACAAAAATCAAATTTATATCACCTCCGAATTTTAATTTATCATGTTGTCACATTTAAAATAAAAAAATAGATTATTTTTTATTGGGTATTGGTTGAGTTTAGATTTAAAATTTTATGAGTTAGAGCCCATATACATTGCCTTGTCAATCTTTCCTGAAAAAACATATTTTATATTCGAGAAGTGTGTGAACATGTCAGCATCCTTTTCCGATGGAGCAGCTGCACATCACAGCAGGAGGATTGATGGACAGAGAACGGGAAGCAAGCAAGGTCTTTCCCACGAAAAAGATCTCAGGAGAAGAGCTCAGCCAACAAACCAATGTTGTGGTCATCACGTGTCCAAGTGTTGCTGTCGTACACATACCTTCGACCAGGCTAAAGACCTCATGATGCGTATACCTGTTTATTTCTTTGTACTAGAAGTCTAGAACTATTGTTCCATACCTAATACGTGAGGGTAAAATTTTTACTTGCCGTGTATCTGTATACTACGTAAGTAAAATCCTATATCCTATAAAGTTCATCTCTATTAAATATATTTAATATTATTTTTTTATCTCGTTAAGCCATATCGTTTAATTGTTTGTAGTCTTTGAATGATTTATCTATAGTCTAAATTTCTTTCTTTCTTCTATAAAGTTTTCTCGGTGGATGACTAGTCTATATTATCTTCTTTCTTTTTCTTTAGTCATTGAGATTATACATCATCTTAGTAGATGATTTGCTTTTAAATGATTAAATTATATATGATTTATGTTGAATCAAATGAGTTTGATTTATAATTCATGTGATGAAACATTGGATTTATGATTGGACTTGTGCTTTAAATTGAATGTGTGATTTTTTTGTGTGGAGGTTAGACCGGCCAGACACGACCGGTCAGACCGGTGTATGTGCATGCATGTCGGCCGGGGTGTGTGCGGTCGACTGCGAGTCCGACTCACGGTCGGTCGGACCGACTTGGACTCGCGGTCGGACTCCGACTCTCGATCCAGTCGGACCCGTGCAGTCGGCCAGGCCGATCGATTTCGGTTTGATTTCTCGGTTTTTGATTGGTTCTTTGTGGATTTAATTTCTAAATGATTTCTAGACTTATGGTTACTTGTTGAAAAGGTAATGTGAATCAAGTTTGGACAAACTTGTGCTCGGTATATCGTTTCTTTGTTGTATGTGTGCAGGTATCACTTGAGGCCTCAGATAGTATTGTCGGTGTCGGATCGGAGTCGACTTGGGAGAAGTAGACATCCAGCATGCGGGATACTAAAAGGCTAAAGGATAATGCACATGGAAGATGGAGAATCCATATGGCATACGAGGGGGATCGTATGCGGAGTCGAATTTGGAAGGGAGTCTAAATTCGAAAAGTTAGATTGAAATTGTCCTATTAGGAATAGGAGTTCTACTTCTACTATGAGTAGGAGGTTAAGTCCTATTGTGAATAGGAGTTCTACTCCTACTTTGAGTAGGAGGATTTTGTGGTATAAATTGAGAGGGAGGGTGTGCCTCCTCGACATCGATTTCAAGAGAGTAATTTGTGAGAATAGCTAGGGTTTAGAGTTAGATCGAGATTTTGGTGTGCGCACGGTCTGACCGGTGGGTTGCGGCGGCGGTCCAACCGGAGGCTAGGCGGCGGTCGGCGGGGCGCGGTAAGGCGGTGTGGCCGGCGGCGGCTTCACAGTTCTGTTCATTGTTGCTTTGTAGATTGGTTTCATCGGTAAGAGGTAAATCTTTTAATTCCGTAAAAGATTTGGTTTTTTGGTTTCCGTACCATTTACTCCCTCTCAGGTAGGTTTGTTTGGTCTTGTTCGATCCTACAAGTGGTATCAGAGCCTTGTTCTTGATTTGCTTTTCTGATCCTTTGCCATGATTGAAAAGTTTCCAAACAAACCTCTTGTTTTCAATGGAACCGATTTTGACTATTGGAAGAAAAAGATGGAATCTTACATAATATCTCAAGGTTATGACATTTGGTTGAAAGTTTCAGAATCTTATGACATCCCTGATCGCATTGATACTCCTACTCTCAAATTAGATTTTGAAAATAATTTCAAAGCACGGAACATTATTCTTAATGCACTTTCTCGCTCCAATTTTGATCGTGTTTCGCATCTTACCACTTGCAAATGAGATTTGAAAAGCTTTGAATGATTTTCATACTGGATCTTCAAACATTAAAGAGTTGCAAAAAGATGTTTTCAAAAAGGAGTACATCAAATTTGAGATGACACATGGAGAGTCAATGGATGACTATCTAGGCCGTTTTAACAAAATTTTGAGTAATCTTAGATCTGTTGATTCTTCTTATAATGATAATTATTCTAAATCTGAGGTTGCTCGTCATTTTATGAATGGTCTTGATATGAAGGTTTGGGAAGTTAAGGTTACCTTAATTCAGGAATCTGTTGATATGAACACCTTGACTTTAGATGTTCTTTATACTAAATTAAAAACCTATGAGATGAACATTCTTTCTAAAAGGACTGATTCGAAATCTTCTGCCTTGGTGTCTACTTCTGCATCTTCTGATTCTTCTTCACAGTTGATGTTTGCTTCTTTCTCTGCCATGTCCGATGATCAACTGGAATAAATCAGTGAGGAGGACTTGGTATCGCTTGCTAATCGAATTTCTCGAGCTGTGAATAATATCAGGTCCAGGAGAAGAGGAGGACCAATTCGGTGTTTTGGCTGTGGTCAACCAGGACACATCCGCTCCCAATGTCCCAAGGCTGGAAAAGGTACACAGGAAGAAAAAGCTCAAGATGGATCTAAGGAAGCCAACCAGAACAAGAAGCAGGCCAAAAACATGAAGATGAGGAAGTACTACCAGAAGACCTTGGATGAAGCTTTTGCAGCCGTACAGGGATCCAGCGATGTTGAGTACTTAGATGATGATGAGAAAGACAAAGGGAAGAGCATCGCTGATGTTTGTCTCATGGCAAAGAGTACTGACGATTCGGATGAAGAAAATGAGGTAATAAATGCTCCTAGTGTTGAATATCTTCAAGATGTGATTGCTAGACTTGGTTACAAGATTTCTAAATTTGAAAAGAAGATTAATCAACATGAAGCAGTTATTGATTCTCTTAAAACTAAAAATAATAGACTAAAATCTCTTGCTTCTGATGATGATTGCAAATATTGATGGCGCCGAACTTACACTACTTGGCGTCAATGATATTGGCGCAGAGATCTTCGCGCCACGTCGGCGCCAAGGCTTACTTGGCGATGACGTGGCAACCTCGGCGCTATGGACCTTGGCGCCGAGCTCGGCGCCAGTGATCATGGCGCCGAGATCGATGCCACCGATCTTGGTGCCGAGTCCGGGTTACTTATGGGTCCCATCTTCCTCGTCTACCACATCTCTGAGTTTGTCTCTCTCTCTCTCTCTCTTCACGCCATGAGCACACGCTCCCAGCCGTCCGATGTCGCGGCGCCACGAGTTCATGGCCTCGGCTCCACGTGAAGTCGCCCTGGCACCGCCGCCCCAAGACCCCCCGGGGCCGGCCCTGCCATCCCCCGGCCCGGCGCCGCCGCGGGGCATCCCCCCGGCCCTGGCCACCACTACCCCCGCCCCTGCGCCGCTGCAGCAGGCCGCACCCGGCTAGGCCGCCCGCGCCGAGACCGCCGCCTCGGCCGGCCGCATCGACTTCCCCTTCCCCGGCGAGGTAAATTGAAAATTTTAATTTATTGTATCATGTAATATTCAAATGTGCAATGTTGGTAAAGTTAAAATTTAGAATATGCAATATAGGTAAAATTTAGAAATGCAATGCATGCGATTTTAGAATACGCAATGTAGGGAAAAATTTAAAATGCAATGTACATAATTTTAGAATATGCAATGTGGGTAAAATTTAAATATGCAATGTATATAATATTAGAATGTGAAATATAGGTAAATTTATAAATGCAATGCATGTGATTTTAGAATACGCAATGTAAGTAAAAAATTAAAATGCAATGTACGTAATTTTAGAATATGCAATGTGGGTAAATGTAAATATGCACTGTACGTGTGTTTTGAGTAGGTGAAATGTACATTGTTGAACATGTAATTTATAAATTTTCGCATCCTTTTTTGTTGAATAATTGGTAAGTTTTAATTGTAGTGCAATTTTGATTAGTTTACTAGTTGATTTAGTTAGGCCAACGACGTAAATTAGCACAACTTTCGATGAAGCATAAGACGTAGGGTGAAGGTAGTTCTCATATAGAAATCTCAGGATTGGATAATTTCATACGGACTAGAACAAACTGTATATAGCAATTATTTAGGATAGAACGAACTGTATTTCTAATTTTGTTGAACTACTAGATGGACAACTTAGTGATCATATATCATGGAGGCACTGTGGCAAGAAATCACTATGGATATGTCAAATTTGTTGACATGCAAAGCGAGCCTGTTCTATTCAATGAGAAGCCAACATATAGTGAGTTGCTTGGTAGGGCTCGGGAGGAGCTACATTGCCCATGAGATGATTCCATCGTAGTTGAGGGTGTACTTCACGTAGTATCCCCTTTCAACATCTTAAGGAGAATGATCCTAATTGGGTGTGCAGATCAGTGGGAGAACTATGTGAGATCGGTTATGAATAGTCAATTCCAAAGTTTGGAGGTGGTTGTGTGTCGGGTGGAGGTTGATCCCGTTCCTCATGAGTTTTCCCCACCAATGGCTAATCAGGCACAATATACCATAGATGTCTCGGAACCTCTTAGATTTGCAGAGGTTGCACGTATGGTTCCTAGTGCTCAATCTGCCCCCCAATGAGGTAGAAATATTTGAGAGAGATGGATTTCTTGTCCGAGTCATGATGATGTGGCAGATCCTCTTCAGGAGATCCCTTTGACACAGAATCATCCGAATAAGTTTCAATTATGAACTGTTTCTCATCATCATTTCCCCTTCTTTTCATCCGCTAATATCTTGCTTTCCTCCTGTTTGTGAACACGTTGCAGCGGACATTCCTGACAATGTGTATGCTCCTCTTGTTGATGCTCAACCACACTGTGTTGACAGATTTCGGGCCTCCAATAGTGTTGAAGTTATGAATTATTTAGATCCTTACGAGATCGCAAGGGCTATTGATTTCAATGATGATCGACCAGTTGGAGAGCTGACGAAGAGTGACGTTGAGATGCTTAGGCGTATCTTTCCCGGCCGTCGTGATCCTAGAGTTCATGAGTTCAATGATCTGACTCATTCCGATCAGGCGTTTGTCGAAGGACACGATGATGAGCTACTGGAAGCTCTAGAGGCGGGTCCTAGCATGGAAATTGAGAAGGACAGGGTTTTCAATGACCTTCTTGCATCGAAGAGGTGGTTGCAGGCATTTGCAGTTTTACCTAAGAGGCCTTACAAGGTCCTGCACTCCTATGCAGAGTGGCGGTACACGGTTGTTTGTGACCAGGAAAGCTGCTCATGGAAGGTTTGTGCAAGGAAGCAAAAGGTCACCGGAAAGTGAAAGATAACAAGAGTTATTGGGCCACACACTTGAACTCAACACGAAGCATCGATAGTTGACATCTACCCTCATTTCCAAGCGCTTGATGAGAATATTGCAGGGAGAGCCTAACATGAAGGTTAGGACAATTATCAGGATAGTTAGGAAGATATACCAGGGTTATGAGATAACTTATGGTAAAACATGGAGGGCTAAGCAGCGGGCGTGGAAGATGATATATGGGGATTGGGAGGACGGTTACGAGCAGCCTCCTGTACTTCTGAATGCAATCACAGTTGTGAATCCAGGAATGCATTATGAGTACATCCCTAGACCAGACACATGGATGAATGAGAGGCAGGACAATCATGAGGCAGAACGTGCATGTGCCTTCTACTTTCACAGGAGGTGGCGTTCCTCTAGGCAGGCACGTACGGACTCCAGATGCACTGTCTCCGACGAGGACGACGACGTAGACAACGAGGAGGAGGTGCTCTAGGCACACGATGAGATTGGGTCATCTCAGTTGCACAATGCTCCTTCAACTCAGCCTACGCAGCAGCTTGGCACCAGGAGAAGAGAAGGCACCCACCAGACCCTTTCACTCCAGGCAGTGACGCTCTTGGACACAAGGGCAGGGGTAAGAGTAGGAGATAGTGAACCTTGATGTACATATTGTGCTATATGTATGCATTACACTTGTGGACTGTATGGAATTTTATTATCCCTTGTATGGACTATTATTTTGGACTGTCTGAACTAATATGGACTGTACGGACTATTATGAATTTTGTGGTCTTTTCGTTATGTCATGTCAGTGGGTTGTGATGAATGTGCTATATATTTGTTGATGTCATATGATACATTGATTTTTGTGTAAGACTTGGACAGATAAACATGGGAGATTCTACCAAAATTTTCTTCTCTAAGTTTACATGAGTAGATTTGGACAAATGGGCACATTTGATAGTTGGAAATGAAAAAAATTTAGATAAATATGAACTGAGTCACTCGAATTCACATCCACTGAATAAATGCATCATGCAGGCGTGTGCTCGTGTTGTCGCATCCACTGAATAAATGAATCATGTTGGCGCGTGCTCGTGTTGTGACATCCACTTAATAAATGAATCAGCAGCACGCGTGCTCGTGTTGTCACATCCATCGAATACATTAACTCCGGTAGAGTCTAGTAGTGTCACTGCTTGCTCCACTATAAATTGGACCATCCGAATTCAAGCTCTTGATATCAACATTCAATTTCTTACACATCTAGATAGAATGGACGCTCCATTTCTTGAGTGTCTCGACTGGCGAAGCCATCCCTCCGCCGGTTGGATTTCACCTTGGTGTCACCGTCCGTTGTGCCATTGTGGGGATGGTTGCATACTTACGTCATCCCTTAACGTAGAAACTCGAGGGAGGAGATTCTTCCAATGCGGAAACATTGATTAGGTATGACTACTGTGCTCCTACTTGTTTCACTTACGCTCAATACACAAAATGCTAACTTCGTTCCATACCATCGTAACATCATACGCAGGCATACCAGCCGATGTGCAACTTCTTTGAGTGGGTTGATACAGAGAACCCACAAAATGATGGAACATGTCCATATCCACTTAGCGAAACTAGGTCAGACTACTTTTGATGGAAGACTGAGCATGAACTTTGAATTGCTGCAGAAGCTTTGGAATGGCAGGTAGATCCGCTGGGCCTACCCACATGGTGGGAACGACCAGAATGTCACTGTGGTCTCTGTTGTCAGGTGATAAGGTCGGTTAGACCAAGAACTCGAGGACAAAGATACTTCATGTGTCCTGAGATTGTCGACGATGATTTTGTCATGAGTCAAAATTTATTCTCGGTACCGCCAATCACCTGTTTCATTACTAACCTCTTATAGCACAAATGTAAAAAATAGGAGGATGTAAGCAAGTGTCGATTCGAAAAGTGGATCGATGCGGTGATACCTACTTCCATCTGTCCAACGGTAATGCAGCCTCAGCCGACCGAACAATTCATCTAGGCATGGATGGAGTACATACGTTGGACGGAAATCACAAGCTTAGATTGGAGGAGCAATCCATTAGGTTACCTTGAATGGTCGGAGCGTCTAGGTGTGGTTGTAGGGATCGCTGCCAGATGGCTACCTCCTTTGCAGAAGAAACATATGGCAGGAGATATTTTGTTTGCCCCAACATAGACGACGACTTCGTTGTATGTCTTACGTATTTCCAATTCCGGTAGTGTCTGCATGATGTTGGTACTATAACTGTCTAACTACGTTTATTTTGCAGGACAATCCAAGGAGGTGCGGCTTTACTTTGTGGATCGACAATGTCAGTCCAACATATATCGGACAAAAGATAACTGAGTGTGAAACACAGACAAAGTATAAGCGATTGAAGGCCTACGAAAATGCAAGACAAGTTGAACGTCGTAGTAGGGGTCCGTAGAAAAGCTCAGGCTCGACTCGTCGGGTCCGACTACTTTGTATCGTGTATCCATGGATGAATTGTGAGACGAAAATGTTATGAAACATTTGTCATGTTCTGTAGCATCAATGAAATCTGAGTTATGCTTGTATTATTAGACACGTTGTGTACTATGTGAACTGCTGAACTTCTGGAGATCAAACTCATGCTTGAATAAGGTGAGATTATGAACACAGGTAAAATAACCAACAGAATTACGATAGGTTAAATAATAGGGTAAATTAGACACCACGATAACAATTCAACTACATTATAACATACTAAATAACATTTTAAGTCCATTACGTTGCAACACAATGCGAAGTTCTAATCTAGACAACAAATTTCATGGATAAACCATAGAACTACCAAGTCATGTGTACTACTGAGTGCAACGAGGCCACTTCCCCTTCCTCTGGGCATCGGGATTCTCCTCCATTGTTGCCTTTGCTCGGCGCGCACGCTCAAGCTTCCGCTCTTGCTCCTCTCTGTAAGCAGCAACACGCCTCCTTTCCGCCTCTTCCTCGTACTCCTTTTCTGCAGCCTCCTCTCTGTGTCTCTTCTCCATCTTCTCCTTACGCTCTGCATCCCACCGCACCATGTACTCCAACCACTCCTTGTCTTTTGGCTTGATCTCAGTGTCGATCCACTGCTCAAAATCACATAGCGGTGGAGGGGTCTGCAACAAATGCAATATTTACAAAACAAATAAATTGTGCATGACTTATTAATACATTAAATATTTATTAAAAAACATTAGTTTCTAACCAACCTGTTAATGTGGCGCTGCAGAGGAGTAGGCTCAAACGCAAAGTTGGCACACATCCAGTACCTCTGCATATACGTGTCCTCTTCATCGGACTGGGCTACCTTGCAAGGATCACCACATCAGCACATGGGCACTGGAACACCACTAGGCAAAGGCAATGGGTCGAATGCATTTCCGGTCTTTGGGCGATAACTACAACTCAACGAGGTAGCAAGCACATTAAACCATGAACCTAGGGTTTCTCATTTGATGCACAACAAATAACGGATAATATCGCAAGAACCGCTTCTGTTACCTTGAATTGCTAGCTTTTCCATCCCTTGGCATCCTACGGTTTAAAACAAGAACAACTTTCAAACAGTGCATAAAACCCTAAGTAAAGCTTCATTTTACAGTCAAAAATACGACTTATACATACCAAATTGATGCAAAAAAACTAGGAGGGAGAAGAGGATACGTTGCTCTAACAAATCCATGTATCAGAGCAAATTTTCCATGGTCCAATATGTTGATTCCAAAGCAAGGTTGAAGGGGGAAGAGAAGTTACATGGGAGAGAGGGGAAGAGAAAGAACGGGAAAATAAGGGAGGGGCTGGCTTATAACTCCAGCTCGGCGCCAGACTCATTGATGTCGACCTTGGTGCCAGCCTCATTGGCGCCAACTTGGTGCCACAATAATTGGCCCCGAGCTCTTCCACGTCAGCCTCGGCGCTGACATGGCGCAAAGATCTCGGCGCCAATGACATTGGTGCCGAGTAGTGTAAGCTCGGCGCCATCAGTATTGGCGCCGAGCTTGGGGTCCATTCCTCAAAATAAAATTGTCACGGGCCTATTTATGAGAATCTTTAGAAAAAGGGCCAAAAAACAAAAAATTCGAAAGTGATGCTGAGTAATAAAAAATATTAAACCTTCTAAAAGAACTGCACTTGTAACTGTTGATCAACAAGGTTGAGACTTGAGAAATGATGCTAAATCTCAGAAACTTGTAATTAATCTACCTTCTAATATCTAATCATGCTTCCCAATCTCGGATCAGCCATGCAGCATCCCTACATCAAAATCCCACGGTTTAGCCACGATCAATCATTACTCATTTTGTGAACACATGGTTGTTGTTGTTATGTTGGTCGTGCTCATGACAATTAAGAATTGGTTCACAAGCTACTGTTGTGAATCATTAACTGTACTAACCACAAGCCAGAATGGGCAATGGTTGGATGTGTAGTATAGCATGTTCAGCAAGAGACACCATAGTATGTTTTTATCGTGGCAGACAACTAACTAACGGTGGGTTGTGAGCATATGGTTGTTGTTGTGTTGGTCGTGCTCATGACAATTAAGGTTCGTAAGCTACTGTTTTGAAGCATTAACCGTACTAACTACAAGGCAGAATGTGCAACAGGTAGATTTGTAGTATAACATGTACAGCAGGAGACACCATGGTATGTTTTTACCGTCATAGACAACTAAGTCCACAGTTTTTTGGAACTAAGTAGTCTTCCTGTTTGGTGTCATTCTGTTGGGCGTATTACGAAGGGTCTTGTCACAATCTCTATTTGGGTACTATTCGGTATCGTGGTACATGGTTGACATGATGTTGAGATTGTGTCTTGTGGGTAAATTTGTACACCTCTGATCAGAGTAAAACTATTCGAATAGCCATACTCGCAGTTATGGATGGGTCTCGCAATGTTTTTCGTGATTAGTCTCACACTACTCATTAATGATAATAAATTGGTGATGATAATTGTTAGCTCATGTTATGGAGTTTAGATCCGAGCAATCGGGATTTGTTGTTTAGAGATGGTTGGCCATGTGTAGCATTGGCGTGTTGTTGCAGTGATTGGTTAATATTTTCATTTAATTATTATATTATTTTATAAATTCTCAAATGTTTGCTAAATGCTGCATTTGAAAATGAAACCCAATTATTGTCATCCTATGTATTCCTGTGCACTTGTATATTTGCTGTGTGGCTTCTTGAGTATTCCATGTATTCACCTTGCAATAAATAATCAACCTCAGTTGAAGAAGGATTTCGAAGGAGAAGACCTTTTGGCTTAGATCCCAGTTGAACTGCTTGTGGGAGTGGAGCCGAAGCTTCGCGAGATTTTCTTTTCCGCTGCAGTTTTATTCGTGGTGAGCACTAAGTACCTCTTTTGTAAGTATTTAACTTTATTTTTATGATGAATCTGAAGGAAAACGCGGAGGCTACGATAGCATAAATCAAAATTTTTTACTGCGCAATCCAAGAAAGCTTGCAAGTAAGGGTCCATAGATCGTTACCTATTGACGTGCACTGCAGCGGAAACAGTTAATATGTTGCTTGCCGACTTCGGAAAAGTCTTGCCGACCTCATGAACGTTCCAGCCGACCCCGGGAAAGACTTGCCGACCTCAGGAAAGCTTCAGTCGACCCCGGGAACGAATCGTTCGACCCGCTAACCCTGGCGCGTCTCGCCCGACCCCGTCAAACTCCACGCGTGCTGCCCAGTTGCCTGGTGGCGTTTAGAGTTTGCCAATGCCGACAACTTCGTGTCTGGTTGCTGATGTCGTCGGCGCCGATCCGCTTCGCCCGGTCCTCCGACCTTCCGACCCTGACCCAAATCACCAAGTTGAATTCGGCTACTTGGATATCGACAAGATTCAATGCCGCCGAATAACGTCGTAATGTAGCAATGTCTATACCGGTATCCACACATCCAGGGAGAGAACTCCGAACACCCATGCGCTAGCACGTGATGCACGGCTAGGGTTTTGCCTCGGATGTGGGAGGGTTTCCGTGGAGAAGGTTTGTCTGGCTGTCTGTTGGACACCTCAATCCCTCTATCCCTCGTCTCCTTATATAGGGTTGTCGACTGGGCCTAAAGGCCCATCGGGACTCCTTGTTCGGTTGTATCTCTATCCAATTGAGCCGTATCCGAGTCAAACTCGAAAGCCTGTTCTTTTCCGTTAAGTGTGTGACCCTGTAGGCTCAGGTATACTTAGTTCCGACCTGAACCCGTCAACAGCGGCCCCTAGAAGATGTATTGACACCAAAGTATACAAGAGGATCATATCGGTTGAACCTGTAATGTGTGCACAAATCCCTTTGCCTCACGATATCAATTAAGCTATAGGCAAGAATCGTGTCATCCTATCAATAGCTTAATCATTCACTCGATCTCGTATTGGATTATCTATCTGTTGATTGACTCCTCAATCAACTCAGCATGGCCATGAACTTCCATAATCCATTACTTCGAGGGGTCTAGAGATATCTTTTCCAAAAGAGGGGCAAATTTCATCTTGATCATTCACATCCTACTACATGTTTCATGGCAAACCCAAAAAATAACTTTTATAACTATCCAGTTACGGAATAGCATTTGGTAGTCCCTAAGTGAGCCATTACACATGTTGGAATCCATGATGATCTCAGGTCAAAGGACTTTGCACCAACACTACTTGAGACCAACTAATGGCACATTAATTCCCTGTAGTGTCTCAGAATGGGTCTATCCAACAATGTATACTCTAACACATGTTCACGTATATTGATTCGGTATCTCTATACCATGATCTATGAGACATGATCATCAATCAATAAACATGTTGATCTTAGAATCATATTTGTTCCATTAATATGATATATGATCAGGGATCATATAGAAATAGATTCATACATAAAGAGTCATAAATAAGTCACATACTTATTGATCAATATGAGTTATCTATTTCATGAACCGAATAACATTTTATTCATTAATACATAAACATGGACCATGATATCTAACATCTCCATGTTGCCTCTAGGATATATCACTAACAGAATCTATATATTAAATTGTTGATTTGTGTACCTCGGCTGATATCTGGACCAAGATTGTATGCACAAATTAGTTCGAAATTACTACTGAATTTCCGTGCGTGACAAATTGGTATGAGAGCCATTTCGACTGTAGGTCAAGCCAAACAGTTAAGCCCATAAAGACATGTCTTTGCTAAAAAAATCTATTTGCAAAAGTATGTTTTCCTCCTTATCCCATTGCCCCTTTGTGAAAGTTTTATTCATCCTCTACTCTTCGGTTTTCAACTTATTCTGGATGGATCCCTATAAGGAGAAGATTGCCAGGTTACAACAGTTGATTGAACGGATGAGAGGCAGATCTCAGCCTGAAGATAGTAACTCCACCAAGATTCTGGAATGCACTGAAACTTGCTTTGCCTAGTTTTGGAAGGACACCAATCGTAAGCTTGTTTTTTTTGTCAGAAAAGGATTTTTGAGTTAGAAGATGAATTAAGGAAGTTAAAAGGAGAACTTTCTTTGAATGAAGATGAAGATGTGAAGCCTACTCGAGTTGTCAAGCGTCTTTACACTGGAGTTCTCTCTCTAAAGATCAGTCCCGGCGAAGATGAGTCAAATAAGAAGCCTCCAAGACCAAAGGAAGATCGAAGAAGTCTCAAAAACTTACGGCAGAACCTATTTGGCCAACTATAAGCGGGATGCACATGGAGGTTGAGGAAACAGAGGGCATGAGTCCCATTCCTAGCCATGTTCCTTCTCTAGTGTCTTCTTATCCACGTGATGGCTGCAGCCGGCCTACGACGATTGCCTCCCCATTTGCCTCATCAATCCTTCTCCGCCTACCAGCCTTGAGGTCTCCTTCCACCTAAGCGCCACCTCATCGCGAAGGTATCCTTTCCTCCAAATCCTCCGCCTCCGGCTCTACCTGGCCGTAGATTGATTTTTGTTGCTTTTGATGACCTCCTTGCTTGGATTTCTTGGAGGGATTTGGTGTGATTATGTGTAACCCGATCCAAATCTTTCTCCCCTCCAATTCAACAAATTTTCTTTCTATTGACGCCAAATACGTACTGTCGCTGGTGTGCCAAAGGATGTGTAGGCGTTGAATCACACGCTGGTCTGGGAGATATGCTTAGCTCCAGTGTAGGTCCTAAAATTGATGAAGTACGGGCGTGCCAGTCAGTTTGATCCTGCCACTGACAAGATATGCAAAATAGCAAAGCATAGATCATATCGGCCGATAGGTCGATAATCAAAACAGTCGATCTGTTGACAGCTGATTGTGTGATTCCAACCGATGCCGATGTTCAGATAACTCGTCAGCTGAAACCCCGACGAAACCCTTATTGGTAGCCATCAGGCAGGCTAGAAACTACGACTCTAATAACGACTTAGTAGGTCAAACTGAATTGATGCAACACTAAGTATGAAAATAAACGTAATATCTAGACAATCAAGCCATTGACTGATATTCAGAGTGGTAGATGTCTAAACTAATCTAATCTAGTAAACGCATTCTTCCTGAACTCAGTCTCTTCTGGGTAAGATCTTTCCAAACTGAATCCAACAAGAATCCGACTGCTGGAGATATTGATAATAGAAAACCCTCATCGGCTAACGCAAAAACTCTCAGCCGATTCTAGCTTTGAGTCGATATGAACACTCAGCCGATGAGGATTCCGAGGCTTACCAAATTATGGCATTAACATATGCCCCCTAGTTTTTGAGTATGAGAAGTCATGCTTCAAAATTATCTTTGCCTTGATCGCCCCAAAACTGATTCTTCTCTTCTTCTTGACATCCGCTCTCATAAGCCGATACCTTTTGTAGTAGATGAGCCAGCCTTTCAAACTCATTGAGGTAAAACCTGTCTTTGGTAGTCAGTGACAACCCTTGAATTGCAAGATCTGCTAGCTGCTCATCCCTCAGGCTCAAACTATAACATCAGTTGCGGACGTAACGAAACCTTTGAATATATTCTTTAGCCGATTCCCCTTCTTGTTGTTTGATTGATATCAAATCTGCAAGCTTCAACTCACCAACCTCAACAAAGAAGTACATGTGAAATTGTTCCTCAAGATCAGCCCAACCTCTGATAGAATTTGGTGGTAATGACGAAAACCATGTGAAGGCCGATCCAGTTAAGGAGAATGGAAAAAATCTAACTTTTAGAGCTTCTTCAGTCGATACCTCCCCACATTGAGCTAAAAATCGGCTGACATGTTCCATTGTAGATACACCATTTGGCCCTAAAACTTGGAAAAGTCTGGAACCTTGTATCGGCTTGGAAGTGGTACTCTATCAAACCATTCAGGATATGGCGGTCGATACACAAAAGTTTGATGTTTGGGTTTAATTCCAAATTGCTCCTCCATTATCTTTGCAATAATATCGACCCAATCTTCTTTAGACTGATATTGTTGAGTTTTCTCTGGCCGATAATGTTGTTGTGGCACTTCATGTTGATATGCTTGCCCCCCGAGCCAATATTGTTATTGCCGATGATGTTGAAATCGCTCATCAATTATCCTGGGAACTATTTCCTCGATCAAATCACGTAATGTACTTGTCAAAACTCCAAATTGATCGAACACAGCACGATGAACGGTTTTATCAACCATCTCTCGAAGTGTCTTGTCGTCCATCGGCTTGGTAGATTGTTCCCTATCTTTATTCATCGGCTTTAGAGATTGCTCTTCCTCTGCCTTGACTTCTTTATCAGACATTGTGGGTTCCACAGGCCGTGTAAACAATCATGAGGTCCCACTGGGCTGTCAAAAATGCGTTGACGCCAAATCCATACCGCCGCTGGTGTGCTCAAGGATGTGTTGGCGTCGAATCACACGCTGGCCTGGGAGATCTTCTTAGCTCCAGTGCAGGTCCTAAAATGATGAAGTGCGGGCATGCCAGTCAATTTGATCCTGCCATTGACAAGATATGCAAAAGAGCAGAGCATAAATCATATCGGCCGATAGGTCGATAATCAAAACAGAATCTGTTGACAGCCGATTGTGTGATTTCAGCCAATGCCGATGTCCAGATAACTTATCGGCTAAAACCTTGACGAAACCCTTATTGGTAGCCATCAGGCATGCTAGAGACTATGATTCTAATAACGACTTAGTAGGTCAAACTGAATTGATGCAACACTAAGTATGAAAAGAAACGTAATATCTAGACAATCAAGCCCTTAACTAATTTTTAGAGTGGTAGATGTCTAAACTAATCTAATCTAGTAAACAGTTTAGCCCGTATCGACAGAGACCCTAAAGCGAGAGACAGCCGATAGAGCTAAATTGAGATACTAGGACTAGATTAATAGAGGCATATGATAAGACCGGCTAACCCTCCGGTGAAACATTAGCATGAACCTATCGGCTTAACAAGACTTAGATTATCGATAACAATCTAGTAGGTCGGACCTAACTGATGCAGCACGGGATTATATATGATAATTTAATACCCAATGAGCCGATAGATCTATCTAATGTGATGGATATAACAAATATATCTAAAGCGACATTACGTTTATAGGAAAATTGACTTGATCAGAATATCGAACCTAACCGAGAAAGTCCTAACTAAGCCGATGTATCTATGAACGATAATGAAACTAAAGACAGATACGATATACCTGGGCCAGTGTGACCTTCGACTTACCCCTTCGCCGGAGATCGAAGCCGATGCAGCCCGCGTTGGGTGCCAAGTTCCGCCGGATGATAAACAAAGTAGCCAAAAGTAAAAAGGTGGCGATGCGCCGAGTTGTATTGATCGTGAGGATAGATTACATGAACCCCGGGCTTATATATTTATACCCATGGGCTAACAGAGATCCTAACCAATTATAAATCCAAACTTTCCTAAAGATAAAAGGAAACAAATCGAGTCCTTATTGGATGCTAACACACTTTCCTAAAAATAAAATAGAAAGGTAACAAACTCTTTCTAATTAATAGATACAAGCCGCATCCTTCCTGAACTCAGTCTCTTCTGGGTAAGATCTTTCCAAACCGAATCCAACAAGAATCCGACTGCCGAAGATATTGATAATAGAAAACCCTTGGCTAACGCAAAAAGTCTTAGCTGATTCTAGCTTTGAGCCAATATGAACACTCAGCTGATGAGGATTCCGAGGTTAACACTTTCCTGCTGATTTACATGGTAGAGTATTAATTGTAAAAAAATGAGGATTGAGTTGAATCAACATGCCTAGCATGACCAACAAGTTCCTCTTAGGAGCTTACAACCATAGTCTGATAATCCTGCTACTGCATATGGCATATCAACATGCTTGTTTCTGATTCATCTAAGCACACGTTAAAATTTCTTTTAGTTTCTCCATTTGCTGTCTGACTCATGCTATGTTCATTCTCAACCGATTCTGTGCTGTAGGTTGCCATAAGTATCTTCTGTGGTTTGTTTTGATTTCAAATCAACAATGGAAATTAAGGCCTAGCTGTAGACCCTTTTTAGCTTCTATCTAACATATCAACGTTATATACTTCTTTTTACAAGAGTTGTGCTACATTGAGTGTGATTCGGCGATATTGCAGCCTTTTTTGTAGAGTTGCTATAAGCAAGTACAGTTCTTAATTGTTGAACATTTGTTGTCTCTACAATTGTAAAGATGCTCTTGGCGAGAACCTTTTTGCATGTCTGTAGCTGAGAACTTGACTATCCACTCGCAAGTTACATATGTGCTAGTGCAAAACATAGGAGGTCAAAAATCGTAAAACTCAGGGTTGAAGAGTGATCTAGGGCTCTTGTTTAGATCCTGTCCATTTCCTTTTCCATGTGAACAAACAATTCAAAACATGAAGGAACATAAGAAAATAATTCTTCATGATGTAATTTTCTATATAGTCGTGGGGTAGGTCATATAACATACTAATAGTCATATCAATTCATTGATAACTCATTTGGTTTCTTGGAAAACTTATGTGCATTTGTAAAGCATCCAGGTTCATCTACTCTTACAGCATCCATGTTCATCTACTCTTATCCAGTCATCTGTGCAGTTTTCTAGTTGATTAGGGCACCCCTTTGAGGAGAAATATTGGTACAAATAACATGTTGGATAGTTCGATATTGATGATAAATTTTGAAAGTGTAACTAGTATTACAGAATGATAGATACAAGGCTAAGCAACCCAAGTATAAATAGAAGGAGGTGATCATGTCCACCTCCCTAGCCTAGGAACACGAGGAGATGCCTAGGAAAACGAGGAGATGCCTAGGAAAACAATGAGACGCTGAGTCAAACAACCCAAGCGGCTGGATGAAGGGACCAGTAAGGTGTGACTAGCTAACTATCTAACACTGTCCTTCAGTCAAATCGTCAGGTCGTAGGATGTTTAGACTGGACTAGAACTTGAAAAACACCGAAGAAGGAAGCCCCTTGGTGAAGATGTCAGCAAACTTCGAAGATGTCGCCACATACATGACACAAACAATACCAGTAGCGACGTGCTCCCAAACAAAACGAAGATCTGCTTGGTGCGCTGGTGTTGAACCGGGTTGGAGGATATTCACTCTTGGGGTGAATTTCCTAATAGAGATAAGCTTATGGTTGTCAGATGTGTTAACCTAATTTTTTGAATAATATAGTGTTTAGCTTCATGAAATTTCTTTTTGCAGCTGTCGATTTTGAATTCCATAAACCTTTGTTTTTTCTTGTATTGTTTATACCGCTTTAAATGAGCATCGTCTATGCAAGTATTAGATTATTAGATCACTTTCTATGAACACTTTCATTAATTTTGTTGCAAACCAGTGGTACTTTTATATGTTTAGCCATGTCATAAGTTAGCATTGGGTACACTCCAATTCTAGATCTGTCACTTATTTCTCAGATACTGTTTGGAGCTTGGTTCTGATTAACATTGATGCACATAGGCATTTTCAGGATGGGCAGTGAGGACACAAAAGATATGTTGAATAATGTGGACTGGAAAACAATTGGTGGTTCAGTGATTACCGACCCAAGCCAACCAGTTGTTAAAAAGTGTCTCCCAAAGAAAATCAGACAAGTTCTTGACTGCTATTTTCTACCTCAGCGATCTTTGCCTTCTGCATTGGCAATCTATGGCGCTGTGTGTGCTGCTGGAGTTGGTGCAGTGATGTTGCTTGAGGTTTGGATAAACAAAAAGATCAAAGGTGCATTCTTGTTTTATCTGGTGGCAGGAGGGGCCATTCTCCTCACATTGTTGCAACTTTGCTGTTTTCTTGAAAACATATGATGTTGGATTATACAATTGAAAAACATTACTCTTGTTTTGTTTGAGATAATGTTGGATTGAACAATTGAAAGCATGCGACACTTTTTTCTTTGTTGCCTATATATTTTGCACACAGACTTACTCTTCTTACTTTCTGATGCAGAGGACAGTGCCATTGTCTCGGAGATGGGCAAATGATTTGAATTGCGCTGTGATTTGTGAAACTTGTTTTTGCCATTATGGAGATTGCTACCTCTGAAGAGTTCTCCTTGCTCTTGTGTTCAGCTGCTAAAGCTGCATCTCGGAAATAATCCTAGCTATATTGGTTCAGATTATATTTTGATTCCTAGACAAAGTAAAACCATATTTTCTAATGTATGGCACTGCCTGATTGTGTTGATAGTGGTGGTTACATGCTGTGATGGAAATATTAAAAATCATTAGTGCTGATTGGAGCATCTCTGATTCCTTTTCATGGTGATAATTCGATATACTCCAATACATGCCATGTCATACTGGTCGCTAGGCCTACAAACAAAAGATTCTCCAGCGTATCTACGCTACTAAACATTTTTTGGGGTTCTCAAATCCTCCCCATACTCTGAATATGAATGTAAACTTGCCTGCTAATGAATAAAATGTCTGAATTTTATCTCAAAAAATAATATAAAAATATTTTTCTTTTCAGAAAAATGATCTTGTAGATCAAAAGGCAGCTATAGACGCATGCCTAAGGAAAACAAAACTGTGATTATAAAACAAAACTATAGATTTCTAACATTTATGAAACTGTGTGCATTACAGTAGAACATGTGACATCCTAAAAATTTAACACTTTAAAAATACTCAAATTGATATAGAAAATTTTTGCGAACAAAGTTTATTGTATAACATTTAAAATTTCCTAAAATTTATTTGTATTCTTTTTTATTCACCTTGATTTAACTTTAAAAATCCCAAACTTATTGATTCATGCCTTTATTTTCGAAAAGTCTCAATTCAATCTTTAATTCAAGAAAAATTTTCAAAAATTAAATTTAAATTAATTTCAAACCCTAAATTAAATTCTTTCTAAATCTTCCTTAATTCTAATTTAAAAATCAAACATCAATTAAATCCTTATTTTCTCTTTTTGAAAAATCCCAACGTAACTTTTAATTTGAGAAAAATTCCTAAAAATTGAGCTTAATTGATTTTGGTTTATAAATCAAAATCTTCTTAATTTTTTTCTAAATTTTTCTCTTCTTCTATTTATCCTTTTTCTCTTATTTTCTTTTCCCTTTTCTTTTTCCTTATCCTTCCTTTCTTCCTTCCTTCTTTTCCCTCCTTTCTTCTTCCACCTCTACTTCAGCCCAACAGTGGCCACCCCTTGTCTCCCGTCGCCAAGCCATGGGCGCCGCCCCGTCCACCGGAGAGTCCCAGCCACGTCGACCATCGCCATCCTCTTGTACACGTGCCACTGTGCGATTGGAACGCCGTCGTCATTGTGCACATCCTCTTGCCGAACCGACATGGAGCCACCGCCATTGCCGTCGATATCCCACGTGCAAGAACCGACTTGAATGGCTATAAATAGACCACCCCGGACAAAACCTTTGATACAAAATTTGTTCATTATCACTCTCTCTACCTTTTTCCCAAAACTCCCCAAATTATATACTATGAGCTGTCCGAATTTTGAAGAACACCGGAAGAACCCTAACTAAGCCGCTCGGAGGAAATTCCAAAATTCGTCATCCTCGGTCGATACTCCTTCAAATAAAAGGTACCATTGTGTTCCTCTCATCAAGAACTATATATTCCCCTGACTTTCCCAAGCTTAAACATTGCCGAAAACCCGTCGCCGGCGAGCCGCCGCGACTCCTCTGCTTTGGCCGCCGCCGCGCGCACGTCGCTAGCCCACTCCAATCCATTTCCGGCAGAACTAAACCCCTAGCTAGCTTCACCGAACCTCATAGATACTCCCAAGTCCCTTAACTTGGCCGCATCATCGCCGGAAACGTGCCACCAGCGAGGCCGCCACACATCCCCTGTTCGATCGCCGCCGCACGCACGGTGCTAAGCCATCCCGAAGCCTTCCCGACCAAACCAAACCCATAGAAAGCTTCCCCGTAGCGCGTAGATGCTCCTAAGCCCTTTAATTCGGCCGCACCACCACCGGAGCACGCCGCCGCCGCCACAAGCACCTCACCGTCGCCGGCCTATTCTCCTGCCTCCCCGGCCCGGCTAAGCTTGGAAATAGGTTCACCGGGTCTTGTAGATGGGGATAGACCCCTTAACTCTCGAGCTTCGGCCGTCCTCGCCGTCGCGCCCTCTCTCCCTCACCAGCCGCCGGCGTCAAGGAAGAAACAGAGAAGTGAGAGAGAAAAGAGAGAAGGGAAAGAAAGAAAATAAAGAAAAAAGAAAAGAAAGAGAGGAGAGAAAAGAAAAGAGAGAGAAGATTAGAAGAATTAAAAATAAATTCTAAAAAATTAGTTTATTCACTAGTTCACCAATTTGACCCTTTGATTTCCTTTTAAAAACTTCATTTTATAATTTCAAAATTCTTCCTATTTCCTCTAAACTATTTTATATTCCCTTTTAAATATATGGTTAACTTCTAACTCTTTGTAAATCATTTTAGACAAGCCCAAATATTAAACTTTAGAATTTAACAAATAATCCTCCTATTTATTTTTCCCTTCAAAAATATTTTAAATATTTCTCTTTTTATTTTATTTTAAATCAAGCCTAAATTTTAAATTTTAGGACTTAACAAATGACCCTAGAAAAATAGTTTGACCTCTTTGACTCCTTCCAAACTTTATTTTAAATCCTTTACATTTTTCTTAAAACCTATTTATTCTCCTTTTTAAAATATTCAAAATATTTCCTTCAACTCTTTTATTTTTTCAAGCTCAATTTAAACTTTAAAATCTAGCAAACAATCTTCTTATTTAAAACTTTAAAAACTATCCATTTTTCCTCTTTAAACTATTTCAAATACTCTTTTTATTTTTATTTAGTTTATTCAAAATCTAAATTTTAAGTTTTAGGATCTAACAAATAACTTACCCTTTAAAACTTTAAAAATTCACCTTTTAAACTCTTTTTGGATTTTTGTATTTATTTGATGTTTATTTGAGTTGTTCGTTTGATTTATTTTATCAAAAATCGATAGTCGCGACGTCGAGTTCGCAGAGGTAACTAAATTTGACCTTATCGTCAACATAAACGCCCTCGCTGCTATTCAAGGAAAAGAAGAATTTGAGACCACTCGTCCTGAAGGCAAGTCAAATTGTCCTTGATCATTTATAAAGTTTAAAAATAATAAGTTATCATGTTTAGTTAGAAATATTTCACGGGATGGGTTAGATAGTCATAACCTATCATTTCATGTAGCTTTAAATATTTTTCAGAGTATATATATCAATATTTCATGAGAATATAAGGAATTCATTAGTTCATAAATAGTTATTATTTCATGCACTATAAGCATCCCATCATAAAAAGGAGAAGTTTATTATTTCATGTAATAAGATATATTCTCCTTCTCCTTAGATAATAAACTAATAACTTAAAATAATAAAATAAGCATTATCACATGTGTTAGTATTTCATTCATGATCATAGAAAGTTATTTTATGTGGTAGAATAGAAAATAATCTATTATTTCATATGATAGGTAAATAGAAATCCTATCATTTCATATGATATGAATATGGTTTTGGCTATATGCCAGAAAATATAAAAACTCTTGTGCCAAAATAAAGACATAGTTTCGCCCATCCGGTGGATCGGTTATACCAGCTTAGCAACTATATATTTCTCTCCGATCTCCCTGGAGACTTGCCTTATGTGGTCCACAGAAGTCTTATTGGAGAACAACTATGTAAACAACGGATAAAAACGTCGATACTAACCAGATCAGTACCGTCTGTTAAGATAGTCCACAGGTCTCTCCAAACCGGGGTAAGTGTGTGATGAACAACTATTAAATAGGGAATTGATGTGACATTCTCTGGTTAGGTTTGGTACCCCTATTAAGATAGTCCGCCAGTCTCGTTCACACATCAGAAAAGGTTAGAACTATATAAATGTTATGTTACCCTTAGTCTGGCTAACTAAGGTTAATCCTCGGGTAAAGTTGGGCAAACGTTGTAGAGTTGATTGTATTCGAATACGCCGTACTCCCGGTTAATGGAATTATGTCTATGGGTGAATCCAGCTTAATGGCATGAGCACTTTTCTTAAATATTATTATAAGATTTGGATGTTCATATTTAAGTCCTTTTAGGAAGGGATGGAATATAGGATTAAGCTAAAACCAAGTTCATGATTAATAATCTTAATTGTTTATACAAAATGTTCTATAAAAGAATAGGACATATCATCATGCTAGGGATATATTTATAATTTCTTTCTCTTGTCGATATATCATGCATGTCTATCCATATAAGATTGTATTCAGTTTGGCTTGCTGACTACCATCGGTGCTCACCCATGCATAAACCATCTCTAGGTAAGCCCAAAGCCGAAAAAGAACTCCCAAGTACCCTAGAGAACTGGGAAGACGAGTACGATTTCTAGGTCAACTCTACACTCGGGCTATCCCTGTGGAAGTGTCGCGGCTTTCTTATATTGTATGGTTTGTACTTAAACATTAATAGTTTGTAATAAGATACGAAGTTCTCGTATCTGTACTATCTCACGCATAACTGGACTCCTGAGAGGTTATGTGGTATTGTGGGAGTTGACCTCTCCGGAGGAGACTCCACAGAACATTGAAGCTTTTCTAGCGTCAAGTCCAGATTAGCTTCATTGATTAACACTTCACAGATCACGACACACAAAAACAGGCAATAAATAAGCAGTTTGCATAAAGCCAACAACATCTCCCACTATCACTACTCACTACTACTAGACTATTTCTACATGCGAGCTGCCAAATGCACTATCAACTTCTCCAGCCTTCATCTCATATGAGCTTTTCAGTCTTGCGCTTACAACAAACTTGGCATGCTAGGAAACTGATACATCACATGTCTTCACATCGCAAGCAAACTTGGTTGGTTTCCATCTAAGATAAGCAGTGATTCCCCAAGCAGCTTTTGTGCCTCCTCTCTCCTCTTGCAAAACAATAGCAAGAAAAGCATAATAATCTCAAAAAAGTGATTTGTGTGCTTATGTCAATAGGGATCCAAATAAGTGATACATAGGACAAAAACTGTAGTGGTTTTCTATGAGGAATGCAAGTTGCATAATTTGTATGTTGCAGGGCTTGGAGGTCAAAACTAATCCATGGCTAAAAGTTATTTTTTTTCTTAAATAGCATGATGGATGAAAGTTCAGCACCCATTCTTAGTTAGCACTTAGCAGCCTATTCAAGGCTTTGAGCTAAAGAAAGTTCAGTTACTTGCTGCTCGCAAAAAAAAGGTTTAGTTACTTACTGCTTTATATCTTTAATAGCTTGTTCACGACGTTGTATTTGGCTCTCAAGCATGTGAATCTGAAAGAGTAACTAGTATTACAGAATGAATGATACAAGACTAAGCAACCCAATTATAAATAGAAGGAGGTGAGCTTGTCCACCTCCCTAGCCTAGGAACACGAGGAGACGCTTGGAAGTCAAACAACTTAGGCAGCTGGACTAAAGGGTCCAATAATGTGAAAGGACCAATAAGTGTGAAAGGTCCAACAGGTATGAAAGGTCCAACAGGTGTGACCGACTAACTGTCTAACAAATTCAACTTTAGAATATAGTATGCAAATAATTGCTAGAAATTTATGTAATATGGACTGGCACGTCTGGTTTCTACATTCTTTGTCTAAAAAGGATGGGTCAATTGTTGTATCTACCCTCCATTGATATTGCCAAAAATATTGCCTATGTGCATTATAGATATTCTTGAAACTTAATTGTTGCATGTTCTTCATACTTCCACATTATTGTTAAATTTTATTCCATGATTGTTTCTGATTTCCTCTCCCCTTCATGTATGTCCTATTGTTTATCCAAATGATTTTGGTAGCTTTGTGATATATTATCTCATAAGAATCTGAATTGGTGTAGCGTGTCTCAACATATGCACCTTGTTGGCTTACGCATTTCACAATATTGTTTCAGCCTACTCAACAGCAAGCTCATTCACGTCGGCTTCTGCATGCATCTGTTGACAACGAAGGTGTGTTACATTATAATCTATGAAGAAAGCAATTTTGATGGTTCATTTCGTCATCGTTACAAGCATCACTTGTTCCTTGCAGAGGGTCTTAATTCAACCACTGAGGATGCAAACCAGAACAATGAATCCAATGAAGACAAGGACTAGAAATGAGTGTTTTCTTTTTGAACCGGTCTTCCAAGTTTCATTACGAAACCACTGTACACAGTTTAGATATGAGAAATGAGTGTAACGAGTCGGTGTTTTTGGTGGAATTTTGCCATCTGCTATGCTGATGCCAATTTGTTACTTCAGTAATAAGTACTCCGTTGCCTGTAACGCTTGCACCCCTCTAAGGTTGAGCTGAATTTTGGGAGTTATTTTTGAGAGATGGTTATCGTCCATATACGTTTTCCTGAAGATAGACATAGTTACTGGTGTCGGAGTAATAAAAATTCCATAGACCAATCAGAAGATATATGGCAACTGAAGGAGCAAATGGTGAGGATGGAGGCACTGCTAATGGCAGCGGGGATCACAAGGCCGGATGGGAATGCTGCTGACCGTGTAACCGGTCTAGTTGGGAAGAAAACCAGTTGTGCTTTAACTGAGGTTCCTCAAGAACTGAACACGACTCGTCACCCTGTGGACGCCATCACCGTACGTACTGCATGCAGGCTGCATGTGCTAGTTCAGAACCTTACTATAGAGGTGGCACGCGGTATGACATATCCTATAGTGGAGGGAGGAAGGATACACGGTAGTCTGATACCAACAAGCTACTCAAGGGTCGAAGTGGAGGACGTGTCGAGCAAATACAGTACTTTCCAGCTTGAATTTCCTCCAGAGGAGGGGGTGAACACTCTTGGAGAAGTTGTCCACAATATTATCCTATGGCGCAAGCGTTTCATTGTCTTTCCTTCAGGATATGGCGATGACGAGCCAAGCGATGGCGGATCTAGCTCTGAAGGGCCTGCTGTCTCCCCCCGAAGGATACCAACTCCACCACTGTTGCCACGTAAGAGCCCGCCTCCTCCACCAGCACAAACGATCTCCTCCAGATGCAGCACATCAGAGCTTAGTTCTGAAGACCAACCCAAAAAGAGGGGGCACCTGTGTAAATCTTCAGAGATGTCTGAACCACCATCTCTGAAGAATAGCAAGAAGGCAGCATTTCCTAACATGTCGGAGCCATCTCTAAAAGTGCCAGTTGAAGCACAGGACCACTTCCTTTGCATGGAAAGGCCACCAGCCCCAAAGCAACCTATTTCGGACTTCCGACACACGAATACGAAAAAGAATTTGTGAGCATTTTCCAGGGAAGAATTCACGAAATACAAGGCCAATAAGAATGAGCAAGAATTTCTGGAAGGTGCAGGGTTGAAGAGTTTGTTTGATGTGGACAATATTACGAAGGTCCCGTTGGCAGCTAAGTTCAAGTTCGATGATCCTTTGACTACCGACGAATATCGTAACGTCGTTGGCAATTGCACTCAAATGAGAAGGATAGAAGAGTGGTACTTACAGATGACAAAGGAGGGTAAGGAGACGTTCCCCATCTTTTACAGGAATGAGGACTTCTATCACGAGGATGGTGTAATTTGGGTCCCATTTGAGGAACTGTTTCAGCTATTCAATCTGAGGGAGCTAGATGTATCGCTACTTCAGTTATGGGCATTGTAAGCATACTCGACCCCTCGCTAGTATTTCTAAGTTGATATCCTCGCAGAGTGTCTAACTTTTTTCCTTATGTAGAATTGGGACGCTTGAATGTAGAGCAACCCCATAACAAAGTAGGATTCCTCGATCCAGCGGTTGTCAATTCCAATCAGATTGATTACAGCCCAAAGTCCCAAAAAAGGATGTCGGACTACATGTACAACTCTTTTGTCAAGCTTAAAGACATGAATACGTTCCTTTTTCCCTACAACTTTAAGTGTGGCATTTATTGTTTGTGCTTTAAGATGTTAATTGCTCTCTCCCTTTGTATGTAGGCATAACTGGATCCTTGTGATCCATTTAAACAATTCTTCTTGTGATCCATTTAAACAATTCCAAGATTATCGTCATGGATGGATTGAGGAAACCACCAGAAGCTTTCTAATCTATCATTGACATCTTAAATAAGGCACTTATGAAGTATAAGAAGAAGTTTATTTGACACGCTCTATGTGCAAATACATTCTGGGTTTGCTGCCACCGTTGGTGCTCACGCCAAGATCTAGGCACGAGCACATGTGGGTTCTACGTGATGAAATTTATGTGGCTTTTCATGGAAGACGACAAATGGAACATTTTGGATTCCGAGGTTTGCCAATTTTGTTAAGACGTGAAGAAACATTTCTAAACACATAGTACGTTTTTATATCTTCAATCCTTTTATTTGCAGAAATTAAAGCTCCTGACAAGTAAGTTGATTTCACATGTTTGCTTCGTCTTCGCTGAACAACTTTGTGGATTCATCTTCCAATATGTCATCTCGTCAAACGACACATATCATGTTTCAAGAGCTCCAGATGGGCTAGTGGGTTTTCTTGATGCTGGCGGCCCTACTGACACTGTAGACAGTCGTTCGACGACAAAGGATACGCATACTAAGAAATAGTGGGCAGAATGTACATGTCTATGTATCTTGTAGATCGCTTTTTTGGATTGATGTCTCAAACCTGAATTAAGTTTATCTATTTTGTAAATGTTTATCTATTTGTTTTCTTGAACACTTATCTAATCATGTGTTGAGTTTCTTTAGTTAATATTTTTATCTGTAAAAGCAACAGGTGATCTCACCGACTGGATGTGGCATGGATCAGGCCAGTGTCATTGTCGTTGTCCCTGTAAGCAACAGGTGAGCATGTGTAACTAAAGTTTTTATATGAGTATGAGTTTAGAGCATTTGAGATGTTGTAGAGCTTAAGCGAAATTTTTGTCAAGTCTCCTAAGATGTGTAATACATCTGGTCGTCGCCTTCGTATGATTTGACGGGTATGTCGCAGGCTAAAGTTGACTGACACGCTAAGTCTCAGTAATATCTCCTTTCTTCTCTACTCGAGCTTTGGGTTTTATATGTTAGGCCTTACAGACTAATTAATTATAAATTAATGATTTCTTTTGGTGGTTAATACTAAAAAACACAACATTTGTCCTTGAATGTTATTAATCATATAAAAAATTACATTAATTGCAGATGCTTGCTCATACTTTAAAAAACAAAAATTTATGTTTCATACCTATATTTCAATATTTTTTTTGGTGTTATAGGTGTCGGTTCTTGTAGAAAACCGGCACCTATTAGGTCTTATAGGTGCCGACATAATATAGGAACCGACACCTAAAGGGCTAATAGGTGTCGGTTCTCTACCAGAACCGGCACCTATTGGGTCTGTGCCGGTTAAGGAACCTATATGGTGCCGACCAATAGATGTCAAGTCCGAAACCAACATTTATTAGGGGCTTCGAACCGGCATCTATTAAGGTTTATGTGCTAGTGACATCTTAATTTTATTGTAGCATAGTGGTACACACATCAAGTAGGTGCTCTGGCCTTTCAACACACAGTGCAAGTACGTCTCATGCACTATTAATTTTACATTACCATATGACGTATATTATATGGTGAGCAAGGTATAGCTTAGCTCGCGGCGACCTCACCGCCGGCGCCGGGGAAGATGGTCTCGATCATCCCGGCGGACGACGATCGGTTGACGGCGCTGCAATTGAGCCTGATCTCCCCCTGGGTGCCGGTGAGCATGTCGATGTTGCCCATCTTGATCATGCCGGCGACGAACTTTTCCTTCGAGAGCGTCTCGTTGGCAGCGAAGGCGTTGACGAAGGGCAGAGCGTGTTGTTGCGGATGAGCTGGTCGTCGGAGAAGTGGAGGCCAGGCCCAGGTTGAGCGCCAGCAGCTTGTAGTAGTTGTTGTCCAGCACCGTCGGCGTGCTCACGTCGATCTATGTCGTGATCAGCGTGAACTGCCCCGTCGTCGGTGGGCACAGCGCCGCCAGCAGCGCCTGGTACCCTGGGCTAATCGTCCCGTTCGCCTACACGGCATAAATGACCATACGATAATACTAACAGCAGATGCCACTGTAAAATCATTAAACACAAAATTAGTACATTATTAATTAAATATGAGCTAAAAATAAACTTTAAAATACGTTAATATGATTTTTTATAGCTTCACACTGTCAGATATATTTGACGAGAAAGAGTACTATATCAGTGATTACAAAAGTTTTTCTTTTCGCGTAGCAGACATTCATGATTCTTGAAGAGGAAGAGGCGCAGTGTGAGCGGCCGATTGTGTGGGATAACCATCTCCTCGGCGGTCAAGCTCTTGTTCCGGAAGCCTTCGATAAGCTTGTCGCCATGAGGTTCGGCTCGAGGAGGGTGAAGGCGTCGGAGAAATTGGATATCCAGTCGTCGCGACGGCCCACGGGGACCTGGTAGAAGGTGTTGCCGGTGAGGTTGACGTTGTCGCACGCGGCTAAGGCGAGGATGTCGACATAGGAGACGGTGCACGGGCATGCCGTCTCGATGACGGCCTTGGCGGCATTGATCACCTCAAAACCCCAGAGGCTCGGGTTGTTCGGCGGCGCGTCTTACTCCACCATGCCGTTCGGCGAGAAGATCAACACCCTATGCCAACACAACAACATCAGATTTTCGATCCGATTACTTGTGCTCGTACACGCCAAATAAACTATCGGGCGAGTTTGTTCTTTATCTTCTTGTCCATATGCTAACATTTTGCACTCTTATTTTAGTTAGGAATAATGGATTAAAGGAAACAGATTCGCGTGGGCTGATTTCGGACTATAGGATAGACCCAACTTGTGACGGACGCTGTGACTTCATACGGACTCCATTTGGGATGTGCAAGTATTTTATAAATAGCTTATCAAGTCTACTTTCAAACGGATCTGGCCTCACATCCATATTTATTCCGAGTCACCTGCAATCTTTGATTTAGTGCATGTACTTTTTTCTGCCTATGGTGCTATGACACTTTAGTTTTTATCCATTAGACCATGTATCATGAGTCCATTACAGACGTATCCTAAGGTGTCCTCATCATCCTTTCATTAAAGTTGATGTCCAATGAAATATAACAAACTAATGGTTATCATTGACTGACTGTTTGCAATCGGAAAAGAAAACCTTATTGCCATTTGCAATTGGTTAGCTCAATCATTATGATATAAGGCACCGTGCCGTCAGTCTTGAGCTTTCTTTGCCTTTTCTCTGCCCTAATCCACCAAAAAATATTGCTTGAATGAGATGCTGTTTTGGTTTTGGAAATTGGAACTCCAGCGGTCCAGTGCAAATATAATCTATTTGCTTGGATTGACAAAATCATAATATATGTACCAACAATAAGTTGAAATCTAATTTATCTGATTGGATCATCAAAATCATAATATGTGCTATTGCTTTGGGCATCTTAATTTGTTTCATATAGAAGCAGCATCAGCAAGGGTAATTATAATACTAGCGACCATTTGCTTTGAGCATGAAATTAGGGGCTAGCATGTACTTAAATTAAAAAAACCGGCAGCTTGAATTGTTGTCACCCTTCGTTAGTATTTCATACACTTTCATAGGATTGAACAATGTCGAACTCTCCATATTACAAATCATGTAGAATCATTTTTTTACCAAATTCAAATCCTCCTAAATTCCAATGGTAAAATTGAATAAATTGGTCTAGATGAGGCCCAGAAGCAGAAGCTAATGTCAGTTAACAGTAACCGTCAGTCAATTGATGAGTTCCCAAAGTCCTTGTGCCGGCGGCAGCAGGGAGTGCCGTGGACGCCGCCACCTCCTCGCCTTCTCCTGTGGCGCACATCAAATCCTCCTCGCCAATAAACCAACCATCCACCAAACAATGTAATATAACCGCCCTCGCCGCCGGCCGTCGACCGCGCCCCTTCCCCCGCGCACCCCGCCCCGCACTCCGCCATGGCGGCCACCACCGCCGGCGCCGCCTCCCCGGCGATCTCCTTCTCCCTCCCCTCACCTCCTCCTCCGCGCCGCGCGGCCTGCCGCCGCCGCGGGCACCGGTCTCGCCGCGGCCCGCCCCTCCTCCGCGCCGCCTCCACCGCCGCGCTCCCCTCCTCCCCGTCGTCTCAGTCTCCGGGGAGCCTCTCCATCCAGCTCTCCCCGCCTGCCTCGACTACCACCACCCACGTCCACGTGACGTCGCTCGCCCGGGACCGCGCCGAGGACCTGCAGGCCGAGTCCCGCGCCATGACGCGCGCCGCGGCCGCCACCGTCTTCAGCCCCGAGCTCCTCTCCTCCCGCTACGGCTCCCGGCCCGTCAAGGCAATCCCCCGATGCTGTCCGCGCCCTATGTGCTCGACGACTGTTTGGCTCTCGAATTCTGACAATTCTGACCGTGGATTGCTGTTGCTTAACCAGGTGGCGCTGCGAGCGGCGGAAGTGGTGTCCAAGATCGGCGCGTTTGGGCTGAAGGTGTTCCTGGATGAGCAGAGGGGGCAGTCGTCGTCGGCGGTGAGGCGCGCGAGGGCGGTGGAGCTGCGGACCATACTCACCAGGCTCGGCCCGACGTTCGTCAAGATTGGGCAGGGGCTGTCCACGCGGCCCGACCTCTGCCCGCCCGAGTACCTGGAGGAGCTCTCCGAGCTGCAGGTGTCCGTTCTTGCTTGCCTTGCTCTTGTTCAAACATACTCGTGTGATTATGCAAACTTTGGTAGTAAGTCACTAAGGCATTCTACACTACCATTAGGCCAATGTGGCATGATCTTGTTTAAAAGTAGGATGTCTCTGAAACCTGCTTATTTAGTGGACAGAAAATTCGTTCAAGAACTATTCACCTACAGTTCTTGCCACTAGTGTAGTGCTTATTGTTTACAAGGAGGTGGATGATGGCTTCCAAAATGTTTGTCCTTTCCCTAAGAAGTACGAGTAAATGACATCAGCTTGAGCTTACCGTTAAAGATGTGTGCTGACAACTAGGGGGATTGCTCCATTTTTGCTCTATGGCATATCTCCAATTGGTTTATACGTAACTATCTTGCAGGATTCGCTTCCCACGTTTCCAGATGAAGAGGCATTTGCATGTATAGAGAGGGAGCTGGGCTTTCCTCTTGATTCAATCTACTCATCAATATCACCTTCCCCAATTGCTGCTGCAAGTTTAGGTCAAGTTTATAAGGCACGCTTAAAATACTCTGGGAAGCTGGTAGCTGTCAAGGTGCAAAGGCCTGGTATTGAGGATATTATAGGGCTTGATTTTTATCTACTGAGGGGCCTTGGATTTCTAATAAATAAATATGTCGACTTTATATCCAGTGATGTTGTTGCTCTCATGGATGAATTTGCTCGAAGAGTTTATCAAGAGCTTAATTATGTCCAGGTACAATTTTCTTGTTCTTTCGAACCTTTTGCACATAATCTGGTCATATCTGCAGTGTGCATGTACATCACTACTTTTCCTACTGATGGATGTTTGTATGCTTTGTTTAATTTACACTTTACCTGTGAATAACAGGGTTTGTACTTTTGGTATGAGTTCTATGGGGCGTTGAAATTCTGAAATTTCGGATGAAACCATTCAAACATTCTAAATTCAAACAAGAAAGATATCAGGCCAATATTGCAAACCCTTCCCGTGAATGCTTCAGAGCATTAGCTTACACACTCGTCTGCTTAGTCAGTAGATTTTTTGTTTTTTCAGCAGAGCTGCTGTTTTTAATTAAGAAAGGAAATCACCTAAAGTTTTTTACAGAGGTGTGGTGCATAGTACTAGAGCGGCAGATCCCTGTAGAATTCTTTCCTGTTGGTTTGTCTATTTGTTGTTATTGATGGTTTAAGCCTTTAAGGGTAGCAAAAATTTTGAATGCAGGAAGGCCAAAATGCAAGAAGGTTTAAGAAGTTATATGCTGACAAGCAAGATGTCTTGGTCCCTGATATATTTTGGGACTACACAAGTGCAAAGGTTCTGACAATGGAGTGGATCGAGGGTGTAAAGTTAAACCAGCAAGCAGCTATTGAAAAACAAGGTTTGAAGGTTCTGGATTTGGTGAACATTGGTATTCAGTGCAGCTTAAGGCAACTATTGGAGTACGGTTACTTTCATGCTGATCCTCATCCTGGTAATATATTGGCAACACCCGAAGGGAAGCTTGCCTTTCTTGATTTCGGTATGATGAGTGAGACCCCAGAGGATGCAAGAGTAGCCATCATAGGTCATGTTGTTCACATGGTCAATAGGGACTATGAAGCAATGGCTCGTGATTATTATGCACTCGATTTTTTGGAACCTGATGTAGATGTTTCCCCAATCGTCCCTGCTCTTAAGAATTTCTTTGATGATGCTCTGAACTCAACAGTAAGTGAGCTAAACTTCAAGACCATAGTTGATGGCTTAGGCGCAGTTCTCTACCAGTACCCGTTCAATGGTATGTTTTCCTGTTGTCAGATACTAGTTCACTTGTATGCTAATTCTGCTCTTGTAATCATACTTGTCTCTTTATTCTTAACTAGTACCGGCATACTACGCATTGATATTGCGATCGCTCACTGTACTGGAAGGTTTAGCACTCTATGCTGATCCCAATTTTAAGGTGCTCGCTGCCTCATACCCTTACTTTGCTAAAAGGCTACTCACTGATCCCAATCCATATCTCAGAGATGCTTTAATTGAGCTACTATTCAAGGATGGAAAATTCAGGCAAGTTTGTCCACATGAAGTAGTTAATGAAGAGTTTTGACTACTCTTGTCAGTAATTGCATCTTGTATATAATGATTATTCTACTGCTATTTAACCCTAATATTGCTTCTATACAGATGGAATAGGCTTGAAAATCTTCTTGTTCAAGGGAGCCAAGATAGGGAATTTGCAGCAAAAGATGCTTTACAACCAGTTCTAAAGCTTCTGCTTGGTCCTGATGGGGAGGAATTGCGCGTGCTTGTTGTGAAAGAAGCAGTTCGTGTCACAGAAGCCATCACTTTTGGCACACTGATTGATTCGTATAATTCAGCTCCAGAATTTCTTAAGCCATTAATATCCAGTGGCAATCCAGCCGGGCCCTTCAAGATAAGCGAGGTTGAGAGGGAACAGATGATTGAGCTGCGAGACAGGGTTTTCAGAATATGGGGCCTTTTGAGATCCTCGGACGGCTTTGATCCAACCATTTTGCAACCAATTGTGCAGGTATACTTCAGCTTCATTTCTCAGTACGTGTGATTCACCCTCTATCAAGGACTATTTAGTTGATACTGTGGAGTAATTTTTTGACATTCAGGTGCTACAAGAGCCAGAGGCCCGTGTTCTTGGCTCCCGGGTTGCAGGAGGTGTTACGCAGCGCCTCGCGGCCCGGCTGTTGCAGCAGCTGCTGAGAACTCCACCTGCTCCTGGATCTCCTTAGCAGATAAGGTACTTCTTCCACTAAGACATGTAAATTCACACGGTACTTTCCACAGGAAAGAGAAAGGAAATGTAATTCGGAAATCAAGTATAAAGTTGATTTCTTCATTCATGCTGGATAAAAAGATCCCCTAGATGATTGTAAATTGTTCTCAAAGCCTGAAAAATTTTGGGTCTACAAAAATCATGAACTCTTCTCCACTTGAAGCCACTAAGAAGGACTAGAGGTTAAACGGTGTTTCTCATTCTCCTGCATAGCATCAACGTGATTCTCTGCTTCACTGCTGTTCATTCAGGAAAAGAGCTGCAGCTTGTGTACTGGTGTTTAGTATTTCGTGTTATCGCGTATGCATTTACAGGTACATATGCTTCAGATTAGCTAACGACCTTTTATGAGGGATGAAAAATAATTTTCGGCCTCTGAATCTACGGAACAACAGCGACTGATCTCTGAAAAAAAAGGAAAGAAGAATCACATAGTAAGATGCAGTTATCATGTAAACGACATCCCGTTCCAACTTCCAAGCTCATTTCTGACGCAAGCTCGGAGCAAAACGAGATCGGCGAAAGCAACATTGTTGAGCTGGTCGCCCATCGTTTCTGAACACCTCGCTATTCAACTGCACGAGGCACCTCAGTTTTCTCTTCCGTCTTTCCGACGGCGCCTCCATACTCCATAGGCTGCTGCCTGCTGCTGATCTGAATTCTGTCTGATACACTGCACCCACAACTTCCGCAGCGGCATTATCTGAAATCTGAGTCAAGCTGCTCAACTGGAAAGTGGAGGCAGCCAAAGTAGGACAAAATTTCTGATTACTACTACCCATCACTTTAATCGGTTAATGTCAATTAGGGCCGGGTAGTTCTGCAGTACAAAAAGAAATATAATTAAAAATGTTGGGATGAATGTTAACCCTTCAATAACCATGCAACTAACACGACGACAAATTAAAAATTTGTTTATTTTTGATGTCAAAATTAAATCTATAGATAAAATCAAAATTTGATAATGTCAAAATTTAATAAGATAAAAGTATATGGGTGTTGTTTGCTTTGCTAGTGTTATGTGAAGAAGAAAAGTATGTGGGTGTTGTTTGCTTTGCTACCATGCTGGATGTTCTTGTTAGTGTTATGTGAAAAAGTTTTTAGAAAATAATCAAATTTTGACATGACGAGATATGATGATGTATTTGGGATGTGTTATTACTACCCTATGAAATTTGATAATAATTTAATATGATTTGACAATACCAAAATTTAATAGGGTTGAAAATGATAGCAAATTGAATAGCCCCTAGTTCACGATGTTCCAAAAAAAAATTAATTCACAAGGACACGCCATGACCGTACCATCTACACTAATCTGTTCAAAGTGTTCACGAGACATACCGCAACGAACGAAGAATAAACAAGTCGGACATGCCGCCCACGCGTCCATCCAATCAAACCACCCCGCACGAATCGCGAAGCACCACCCTCGCGAAAGCGTCTAGAAGCATGCCGTTCCAAGCGCCGCTATATCTCGCCGCGGAGTCATCTCGCTAAGCCACCTGCCCACTCGCCCACTCCTCCCCACCCTCCACTGCTACGGTGTCACGCAGCCATGGCGCTCCGCACGCTGGCCTCGAGGAAAACCCTAGCCGCTGCGGCGCGGCCGCTGGCGGCTGCGGCGCTGGCGAGGGGGGTGACGACCGTCGCGCTCCCGGACCTCCCCTACGACTACGGCGCGCTGGAGCCGGCCATCTCCGGGGAGATCATGCGCCTGCACCACCAGAAGCACCACGCCACCTACGTCACCAACTACAACAAGGCGCTCGAGCAGCTCGATGCCGCCGTCGCCAAGGGCGACGCCCCCACCATCGTGCACCTCCAGAGCGCCATCAAATTCAACGGCGGAGGTGAGGCCAGGCCATGTCCCGTTGTTTACCTGTACCCACCCCCTAATCCCTTCCTCGCGCATACTTTTTTATTGTTCGTCCTGGTTATCCCGGCGATACGGGCGGCTGGGATCTGAGCGATTTGTGCGCTATTGTTGCTGATTTGGATTGGTCTGCACCAGAGAGGCGGTGTGTGATGTGCGATGTGCTCCCGAATGGAGAATCGGATTGGGGTGGGGGTTTTAGGATCCTCCGATTTCTAGGGTTTTAGGTGGTTCAGGTTGTATTATCATCCGTGAATATAGGTTTCATATTGTGTTATTGCGGTCTGCTACATACTAATTTTCAAATAGTTCAAACATTTTTGAATTGCGCTTTATATACTAGTTTTGTATTAGGCAGGGTTTTTGAGTTTAAAATTCGAACACTTTTGATACATGTTATCCGCAGTTAGCTATCCTGATTGTCAATTGGTGATTAGTTGTTTTGTGCCTTTTAAGTACTTATTGTTTCCCTATGAGGTGACTATAGGTGCATTGCCTAGGATGCAATGTGAATAGATTCAACATTGGGTTCTTGGGATTGTGCTGTAACTATTTTAATGCAGCTGCAGTTTTCAACTTTTAAATTCTCGTATTGGTTAATTTCTAGTCTTATAGACATATGTACTGCTTTGATGGGATGTATTATCATTGCAGCAGTTCGAATTGCATTGAATTATGTGCTTTTATAAGCTTGAAAGTGTATGTTTTGTTAGATCCCATCGCAATGCAAGAAAATTTCCTGATTCTTTTGAGCTGTTTTATGTTAGTTTCCTGTGTTTGAGAGGGAGTCTATCTGATTGGTCAGGTGATGATCCATATTGTAATTTTGAGATCCAGTGCTTCTCTAATTCGATCACACACTTGGATGAATGGATGATGTCTTAAGGTTCATTCCTATATTACTCCTAAGTTAGACAGTGTCGGCATGCATGATCCATGAGCTGCTGATTTATTGAGCTTGGGTCCACCTGCCTTTGAGTTGGTTCCTCAGATGCTAATTTCTCTAATCAAAGAATATGCATACATATAAGTGGCTCTGTTTACACTCTCTTCAGAAATCTTATATAACTTGGAAGTACTGGACTGATAGTTTCAGTTATTCATATGTTGAGTGATATAATAAACATGATTTTGACACAAAGATATTAGATAAGGTTCATACTGTACCAAATTATTGAAGGGGACAACTGGCGCGATGGTAGTGAAGAGGTATCCTCTGGACAGGGCTATCATTGTTTCAGCTGGGACCAAAGCTGCCACCCACTTTCGAAGCTCTTGTAGGATAGAGCTGTTGTGGTTGTGGTATTTCATGAAAGTGGATTTGAGGACTCTAGCGTTCCTATATTTCTAGAGCCTCCAAAGAGTCAGGATGGTTATGGAGTTGACATCATTTTGCCTGTCTTTAGCTACATTCTTGTGCTTGGATAGCCACTACTGCTCAATACTGTGATGTGGTTTCGGTGTTGCCCTGAGAAAAACTGCAAGGTAGACACAAGACATAAGCAGGTCGTAGGTGCACTCCTAACCATGAAACAGAAGGCTGAGTGGATGTCCATCCGCTGCTGGAGCATCTGATCTGTTGTCCTGATTTATTGATTTGCAACAAAAAAGGAAAACAATACTCTGGAATAAATCTATTGCGATTTCATTGCTTTCAGGTTGCTAGTGTATCAATTATAAAAAGGATATTTTCAGTAATGTATTTGAGTTAACTATTCTGCAGGTCATGTCAATCATTCAATCTTCTGGAATAACCTCAAACCTATCAGCGTAAGTATCTAGTCCATACAGCTTGCTCCCTTTCTTTCTTTCCTTTTCTTATTAGGTCTCTGACCATTGAATACATGAAATTATTGGGTGTTTTACAGGAGGGTGGTGGTGAGCCACCGCATGGGAAACTTGGCTGGGCCATTGATGAGGATTTTGGTTCATTTGAGGCACTTATAAAGAAGATGAACGCAGAGGGTGCTGCTTTACAAGGATCTGGATGGGTGGTATGTACACAATGCATTGCTTTATCCAGTGGTGTTCAGTCTGAGGAAATGTATTGTTCATTTATTACATTTATCTTCTCGTGCAGTGGCTAGCTTTGGATAAAGAGGCAAAAAAGCTTTCTGTGGAAACAACTGCTAACCAGGTGAAAATTCTTAACTCTTTTAGATCATATTGTTTGTGCAGAATAACAGGGCATCCTATGTAATCTACTCTTAAACATTAATAGTTCAATAGGTTCTTATCATTTTTGTCATGTTCAATGTCTGTCGAGAGAGCGATTGAGAACAACTTCTGTAAGATCAATGGATGGGTATATTGCCAATATGGTACAGCAATGGTAACAGCAGAAAAGACATTTCTAGAAACATAACCAAGGAAACTGCTATTTGGGTTTGTGTTTGTCGCTTTGATAAAAATGGTATGGATCAATATGCTAAGCTTAAAATCTGTTGATGCAATATTACCTTGTTCAGCTGTCTCCTGCAATTGGTTTTTAAGAGTTAAAAACAACAATACTATATTTCTGTTTAGTGAGTTGTTATGAGTTATGACATACCTAAAAGTAATGTGCTGTATCAGTATAAGATGTATTGTCTTCTAACATCCTGTAAGCTTTTATGAAGTACCTATGAATTTTCATTATTTAATAAATTCTGAATATGACTGTTCTAAGATCATGGCACGAGTTTGCTGTTCTCATAGTTCAGTTTTAGCTTTGGCTAATGTGTTGAGCTATATGAAATCTAACACTATTTTCTAAAGGAAAGAATACATTTTTTAAGCGCCCTACTTGGGGATTTGATAATAGCGCACAGCTGACTTCTTGCAATTTGCAGGACCCTCTGGTAACAAAGGGGGCCAACTTGGTTCCTTTATTGGGGATTGATGTCTGGGAGCATGCGTACTACCTTCAGGTAATCTCATGCTGTTGGGATCGGAGGCACACTTGTTTAGTTGCTCTTATGCTGCTGTTGATCATTATTCCTAATGACATGCTGCAATTTGCTTAACCACATATGATGTGTTCATTGATCACAAATTCACACTTGAATGACTTAGACAACTTATTGCCCTTATAATATTTGCATTATGAAGCTACTGCTTGAAACTATAGTTCCCATTGGTTTCCACAAGACCTAACAGGAGCAGAGTAGAATGATATGACTGTTTCATGGGTTGTCTCATAAGATCTGAGAAAATTTAGTAGTAGAATGTGACTAGGCATCGAATACACATATGCATGAAACAAAATGTGAGTACCATTGAAGATTACTTATCCGTTTTGGTCGTTCTGAACTTCTGATGTACTTTGTCTGACTATAGAAGGTATAGTTATCTCTGGCTGTGTAACAACTTACAACATCGTGCACACCAAACTTATTTGTGCCGCGAATTGAAATTTGAACACATTTTCTAGTTCTAAACAGTCTTCCTTGGTTTCCGTGGTTGCAGTACAAGAATGTCAGGCCAGACTACCTGAGCAACATCTGGAAGGTGATGAACTGGAAATATGCTGGGGAGGTCTACGAAAATGCGGCTGCTTGATGTCGTATGAAGGCAACGCTCGTGGTTTTTTTCACCTAGTACTGCCATGGATCTTTGTATGCAATAAAAAATGGGCCTATTTCACTGCTGGACCTTGTGTACATTGCGTAGAGGTGGACTAATGCATAACATAATGCCTGTCGATTTTTTTGTTGTGCTGCTTTCCTGCGTTTCTTTCACTGCCCTTGCATTTGCTACTGCCGCAGTGCTGCCTTTCTGTGCCAGTTCATGTTCCCAAAGCGAGTGAATAATGCAGTGCTGAGCTATAGTGATGTAATTTCGCAAGAACACGTATATATGGGACACATGCATCTCCTTGTAAATTCACAAGAATATACTGTCTTATAGGACGCAAGTGATGGATCAACCAAAGTACTAATCCCTCGTACCTCAACGCAGTACGCATCGCCCCCTCCGTACAAATTGTAAATTTGGATGAATATATTACCGAAGAAGTTTTGGGAGGCTGTTTGATTATGATTATTAGTAATTCTCTGTAGGACATTTTAGCTTTAGGATGCAGTAGAAGTTGAATGCACCAAGTTTGTGAAATTATGGCTGTGTTCGACAGCCAAGGCAGCAGCTGCAGCCCGTTGCTTCTGTTACAACAAATTTGATAGTTAACAAGTCAACATATCTACTACTTCACATCCCATTTGAACCATCACATCTTATTTTCCATCACATCTCATTTTGTAAGAGTAGCAGTAAACATTTCTATTTGTAAACATTTCTATTTGTATAAATAGATTGATCAATAAACAAAGCATATCCAGTTTTTTCATTTACTTTTCATCTTTATTTTCATTTAGATTCAAAGTTTAACACGTTATCAGCACCTAGTCTCTTCTCATTTTACACAGAAACACAGAGCCAAATCAGAGAACTCTCTCATTCCAAAAAAGAAGAACAAGAACAGGAAGAAGAAGGTAAAGAACAATGCCTCGCTATTTACCTCCGGCGATCTTCTTTGTGGATCTTGTTTACTTGATTTTCCACCGCGGCGACCAATTCAATGCTCACGCCGAACTCCTCGCTATGTTCCGCTACATCCTCGGTGAGCACCATGGTGGTGAACATGGCGGGAGAAGGAATTTGAGGAGGCGCCATGGTGGTCGTCGTGGATACCGCGGCGTTCCCCGCGGCGCTGCAGCACCATCGACACCACCTTCACCAAATGCCGCAGGTCCTTCGTCTTGGGTAGCACCGACGGCGATCGAGGTAGAGCCGGCCGTCTCCGCGCCGGCTCTCTCCCTCCCCATCTCTGTCTTGACGAGGAACCGAAGCCGTTCTCCACCTACAATCGCGGCACACATCTCCGCCCGACTCGTCCTCGGCTTGCACTCGGCGACGTCGAGGCACCGGCTGCTCCACCGCCGCCATCTCCGCTTCTCACGCGGCGTGTCCACGCCGGGGAAGCCGCCAACCATCGCCCGGGTCTCCGCCCGACATGGCTTCGCGTTCCCTATGGAGCTTCGGCTCGGGCTCTCCCGAACGGCGGCGGTGGCACGGGGTCCTCCTCCTCCAATGGAGTTGAGGGCCATGCCTCGTCGCCGGAGTAAATCGCGCGGGAGTAGGGGCCGGCTCGGGGCGGGGACGGCGACACGCGCACAGCGCGCCCTTAGGCGCGGTGTAGGCGGCGTCGTGGTCGGCGCGGCCTTCTCGACGCGTGCGTGGCGTTCGGCGCCGTGCAGCGGTGGCGGCGCTTCGTCGCGCGCGGTGGCGGCTCCACGCCCGGCGCTGGCGGCGGCTCCACGCCCGGCGCGGCGTCTTCCCGAGAGGCGCCATGGCTGGCGGTGGACTCCCGACGGCGGAGGGGCGCGGCGCGTGGCCGGCGTCGGCGACCCCTCCCTCACTCCAAAGGCGGCGGCGGCTGGGAAGGTTGGGGCGGCTAGGGTTTCAACCCTAACCGCCCCTATTTATTATTGGGCTAGGTGGGCCAATTTGGCTTAATGGGCCTTAGTCCATTAGGCCCAACATGCCATTTAATTAGGTTTTTATTTTTTCTGTTTTAGAATTACGAATTTACAGTTTAGTCCTTAACTTCAAATTGCGTTTAAATCCTAGCAAACATATTACATATTAGTGCTCAGTTTTATGTAAATTGCAACTCAGTCCATAGGCTATCTATGTACATATTTATCAATCTTTTATGTAATTTACTTAATGCATTTTATATATATTCAGTTTCCAGCTTTTTATACAAGCAATTAAAATTACTTGCGAATGCTTTGGGTTGATTTTCTTATTTTTTGGAATAACAATTAATTTCTTAACTTCAATATTGGCCATACACAAGGTAGTACCTTTGTATTACTGCGGGATTTTTATCCTCAACATGCGTACCCAATATTTTGAAGTTTTGAAATTTTGGTCTACACTTTGGGTGACTAATTTTATTTATCTTCAAATTGGTCATATACAAGGTAGTACTTCAGTACTGCTGCGGGATTTTTATCCTCAACGTGCGTATCCAATTTGATTATGAATAATTCAAGTCTATACCCAAGTGATTACCATACAATTTATTTTTCACATTGATCACACACAAGGTAGTATTATATATTACTGCGGGATTTTTGTCCTCAACATGTGTACCTGATGTTGAAAAATGAATTAAAAACAAAGTTAACACCGTTGGTGCTTGACTATGTTATTTCATAAATAGAGAATATCCCTATTTTTCAAGTATACCTTGATTACTTGCATTTCGCATGGCTTATTCAACATTGTCATAGAATTTTAACACATCTATGGCCCTACATATGTAGGCACAATGGCTAGCAAAGAGTTTGAGGCACTCACTCTTGATGGCCAAAACTTCCCCACATGGGCAATGGATCTCAAAGTTAGTCTGTCGTGGCGCGAACTGTATGCAGCCATTGCTCCTCCCCAACAGGGAGTTGCTGAATTGGCACCGCATCTCAAATACAATGCCTTATATATTATAAGGAACCACATACATCCAGATTTCAAGGCTGAGTATCTGATGGAGGAAGACCCACGCACTCTATGGAATGCGCTACAAACACCGTACGAACAGCAAAAGGCAGTTATCCTGCCAGAGGCCACAAATGAGTGGAATCATCTCCGCATCCAAGATTTTAAATCTGTTGGAGAATACAACCATGCTGTTCATAAACTTAGTGCCAAACTGAGGTTTTGTGAAAAGGAACCATCTGATGCAGATAAAATTGAAAAGACTTTGTCTACTATGCTTCCTGCTCAGATGATCCTTCAGCAACAATACCGTCAAAGAGGTTTCACCGTTTATTCTGAGTTGATCAAAACTTTACTTCAGGCAGAAAGGCACAATGAGCTCCTCCTTTGGAACTCCAACCTACGGCCTGTAGGAACTAAGCCTTTGCCAGAAGTGCATACTAACACTCAGAATAAACAACCAAGGAATACTAACCATACTAGTAATCCTGGAAACTTCAAAGGCAAGAACAAGCGCAAACGACAGAGGCAACGTAAGTCTCATGGTGCTCCAAAGGGAAAGAATATTTCACAGTCGGATAACAAGAAGCAAAACAAGTCCAGCACTTGTGCCAAATGTGGTTGTTACAACCACCGACTCAGAAATGTCGCACCCCTAAGCACTTAGTGGATTTGTATTTGAATTCCGTGGGACGCGGACGCTCCAACCAAGGACGTTCCAATCAAGGTGGGAAATTTGAAGCACACTTCAACTCTCAACCGGATGTCAACATAAATCAAGATTCCCCACTTGACATTCCTCAACAAGATGTTCCTGGGTGTTCTTACACCGCTCCAGCGGACACAAGCAACATCGAGGCACAACCACCTACTGATGGGAACCCCACTATTGAGGACAACATGCTCATGGAGTTTGCCTCTGGTGACATATTTGGAGATTTTAACTAGCATTATCATATTTGGGATACATTGTTATTATGTGGATGATGTTTAATTGTGATTGTTGTAATAGGCTAGATATTATCAGCACTTGATGACATTATTAGGGTATTGTATTTGTATTAAACACAATTAAATACCTATATGTATTGTAAGTATTTTACATATATTAGTTGATAATTACATGTTCAATTTTCTCTATTTTACATAGATTGTACGGGCGTCGATCCGATGGATGAGGAAATGTGCCTAGTGGACAGCGGTACCACTAACTCTATATTCAAGGAGATAAAATATTTTCAAACTCTCACAAAGAATAAAGGAAATATTTTAACAATCGCTGGACGCGATGCAGTAATAGCTGGCACTGGTCGGGCCACTATTATGCTCCCTATGGGTACAACACTAACAATTGAGGATGCATTATTGTATCCCGATTCAACGCGTACCCTATTGAGTTATAGAGATATCCGTAAGAATGGGTTCCATGTGGAAACTCATATGAACAATAATGAGGAATTTTTTCTCATTACAAAAGATCACGGATATAGCAGAGAGACACTTGAAAAAATTCCCTCACTCCCGTCAGGATTGTAGTGCACATACATAAAACCCGTACCACATGTTGCTTGCAAAATAATTTTCCAGAATGTTAACGCATTTCAAACTTGGCATGATCGCCTTGGTCATCCTGGTATAGGGATGATGCGGAAAATTATCAATAATTCTGTGGGTCATACACTAAGTAATTCAAAATTTCCCCAATCCTCAGATTTTGTGTGCACCGCATGTACCACAAGGAAACTAATTTTGAGACCCTCTTACCTCAAAATTCATGCCGAACCTCTAAAGTTCCTTGAACGCATTCAAGGAGACATATGTGGTCCAATTCAACCATTGTCAGGGCCGTTCAGATATTTCATGGTTCTCATAGACGCATCTACTAGATGGTCTCATGTGAGTCTCCTCTCTACGAGGAACCATGCATTTGCTAAAATTGTTGCACAAGTTATCAAAATTAAAGCACAATATCCTGAACATCAAATCCGCACTATCCGAATGGATAATGCTGCTGAATTTTCCTCACATGCCTTCATTGATTATTGCATGGCCTTAGGAATTGAAGTTCAGCACTCGGTCCCATATGTCCATACTCAAAATGGGTTGGCAGAATCTCTCATCAAGAGAGTTAAACTTATTGCAAGACCATTACTACAGAATTGCAATCTACCAACAACTTGTTGGGGTCACGCAATCTTACACGCTGCTGACTTGATTCAATTGCGTCCAACTGCATATCATGAAACCTCCCCGTTTCAACTTGCACGTGGAAATACACCAAATATTTCCCATCTGCGGAAGTTCGGTTGCGCTGTATACGTACCGATCTCACCACCGCAGCGTACATCAATGGGCCCACACAGGAAATGGGGATCTACGTGGGATATCAATCTTCGTCGATCATTAAATACTTGGAACCCCTTACAGGGGATGTATTTACTGCCCGGTACGCTGACTATATCTTCAATGAAGATCATTTCCCGGCATTAGGGGGAGAAACTGCAAACCACATACAATGCTAGGAAATTAATTGGAATGCCACAGACATTTCCAATAAAGATCCACGTACATCTGAAACTGAACTTCAAGTTCAGAAAATAATAAATTTGCAACATATTGCAAATAATATGCCAGATGCATTTGCTAATTATAAGGGTGTTACAAAATCCTACAATCCCGCGAGAAATGTGCCAGAAAGAGTAGAGGTACTAAATAAAACTACTCAACTCCCAAGTAAGAGGGGGAGAAGTACGACTATTTCCACGGAGGCAGCTTCTAGCAAGCAAAGGAAAGGGAAGAACATATCTCCCAACACAGCAAATGCAACTCAACCACATGTTAAGGAACACCCTGTGGAGGTTCAACCTTCACATCCCACATCAACAGTGCACTCAATTACTGATGTTGGGACATTGGAACGCCCCGATGCGGTCATATTGGGAAATAATGATACATCAAAAAGGGTGCGTGAAATTTCCATTAACTACATTGAATCTAGAGAATCTTATGATAGGAGTCTACAGTTGTCGACATACATTTCGCTGATTCAATTGCAGAAATTATCCAAAATGATCCAGATCCAAAGACCATGGCAGAGTGCAAAAAGATGCAATTCAAGCGGAATTAGCCTCACTCTCCAAAAGAAAGGTATTCACTCATGCAATACCTACACCTCGTGGAATCTTTCCTGTGGGATTCAAATGGGTTTTCGTCCGGAAACGGAATGAAAATAACGAAGTTGTGAGACATAAAGCAAGGCTTGTAGCACAAGGGTTCATGTAGAGGCCCGGCATTGATTTCAATGAAACATATTCTCCAGTTATGAGTGGAATAATATTTCGATACCTTATATCTCTGGCTGTACAAAATTGTCTATCTATGCAGTTGATGGACGTAGTGACTGCATATCTTTATGGGTCACTTGATTCGGACATTTATATGAAGGTTCCCGATGGAATCTCTATCCTGGATCAGAACGCAAACCGCAACATGTATTGTGTAAAGCTTCAGAAGTCACTTTATGGCCTGAAGCAGTCGGGAAGAATATGGTATAACTGACTTAGTGAATTCCTTCTGCAGAAGGGATACACTAACAATGATGATTGTCCATGTGTTTTCATCAAAAGATCTCAAACGGGATTTTGCATCATATCTATGTATGTTGATGATTTAAATATCATTGGCAACCCACAAGATATTGATGAGGCACACAATCATCCAAAGACGGAGTTTGAAATGAAAGATTTGGGTCAAACCAAATTTTGCTTAGGTTTACAACTTGAACATTTTCCCACTGGAATTTTAGTGCATCAATCTGCCTATGTCCAGAAGGTATTGGAGAAATTCAATATGGATAAATCATATCCTTCCAAAACTCGAATTGTCGTTCGGTCTTTAGAGCTCAACACTGATCAATTCAGACCAAAGGATGAAGGAGAAGAAATTCTGGGACCTCAGTACCCGTATCTCAGTGCCATTGGAGCGCTTATGTATCTTGCAAATTACACCAGGCCTAATATTGCATTTGCAGTGAACTTGCTAGCTAGACATAGCGCTGCTCCAACCAAACGTCATTGGACAGGAGTCAAACATATCCTCAGATATGTGAATGGCACGAGAGATCTCGGATTATATTTTCAAAGGACCCCAGACTCCAATATGATTGGATACACTGATGCCGGCTATTTATCTGATCCCCATAATGGCCGATCCCAGACAGGTTTTGTATTTTTACATGGAGGGACAGTCATCTCATGGAAGTCATCAAAAGCAGACCCTTGTATCTACCTCCACCAAGCACTCGAAATAATTGGACTATATGAGGCATCACGTGAATGTGTTTGGCTTCGCAGAGTGATCAACCACATACAACTATCATGTGGTATTGGTGGAATTGATTCACCAACAGTTATCTATGAAGATAACGCAGCTCGTGTTGCACAGATGGATACAGGCTACATCAAAAATA